>CP106733.1:163631735-164998402 GCA_025506655.1 Gossypium rotundifolium
TTTAAATGGCCGTTGCCACAAATATTATATTGGGCTTAAAGCCTACTTTGGTGTGTTGGCGGGGTGGGTGACTAAAGCTCCCCACAGGTGTGCTGGTTGGTACTAGTGGTGTGTAGCGAATGGAAATCTAGGTTTGGTTTTGGGAATTGCATATCACTTGCATTTCATACATGCTAAATTATTATATTTGAAATGAGCTTAGGCCCAAATAAATGCTTAAATGGTCTTGGCCCAGTGGACTATGGTAAGTGAGTTACACACTAAGTTCTAAGTAACTCACCCCATTCTTTTTTACCCCTCTCAGGTAATAACAATTGATGGAGACTTGGGTCGGAGATGACTTCGTGTGGAGGCTATACTACAAATGATGGTTTATAAAACTTTAAGACTTCTTTAATAATTTTTATAAAGTGTAACACCCCTACCCGTATCCCGTCTTTAGGAACCAAGTACGAGGCATTACCAGACTTAACAATACATTTGGTCAAATTAATTAACACATATACAAAATGACTTATTCAAGCCCCTATACATGCCATAACTTAAATCATTTATAAATAAAGATACCCATAGATAGCTTGATAGTGTGAAGCGATCTCCAATGACCTCAAACCCGAGCTTGTTTAGTAGGACTCTGTAACATGGGAAAGACAAGGGGGTAAGCTTATAAAGCTTAGTAAGTTCACATGTAATAATAATAAGCATTAGCAATGAATTTAGCTTACTACTAGGCTGTCATAACTTGCATAAATAATGCTAAGTTCTTACTTTCCCAACTTATTTGTAGCCTTATCAAAGCCTCAACATGACAAATCCTCACAACAAGTTCTCAAGATAATGCAATCATAATTATACATAGTTCCACCATTTTCTCATATTCATCTTAAGCTGTCTACTTGAGTCATAGTCACTAAATTATTTATGTCTCGAGCTACAAAACTCAAAATTAAAATCCGTTAATTTTCCTAAAACTAGACTCACATATATTCATACCATAAAATTTCCAGAATTTTGGCTTAGCCAATTAGTACAGTTTATTCATTAAAATTCCCTATTTCACTGTTTGACTATTCTGACCACTTTTCACTACGAATCAATTTTATCCTTGTACAGAATTAAAATGATGTTATCATTTGTTTCTTTTGAAACTAGACTCATTAATGAATCTAAATATATAAATTATGTCCCAAAATTATTTTTTTACAATTTTTAATGATTTTTCCAAATCAGAACAGGGGATCTCGAAATTACTCTGAACTAGTCTCACAAAAATATAAATATCTCAAAGTACAGAATTTCTTTGCATTCTATATTTATTTCATATGAAAATAGACTCAATAAGCTTTAATTTCATATCTCACTCAACTACTACGTCCATTTCTACCATTTTTGGTGATTTTTCAAAGTTACTCTACTGCTGCTGTCCAAAACTGTTTTATTTCTAAATTTCATTCTTTCATGTTTCCTTTATAGTAACTTTCATTGGAACACTTACTCCGTATCAATCTTACCAAAGTTCGATCACATATCGAGCACATTGCTCATAAGTTTACACGCATATACTTGCACTTATTCATCACATAATCATATTCAATTACACTTAGTCGTTACATAGCCACATTGTATTTTCACTTAGTCAATTTCCCGTTGAACTCATTGGAATATTAACGGATACATCGGAATATTGCACATAGTGCCACACTTGTAGCCAAAGCTACTTCATATCAGTTATCACACATAAGCTCGTTCTCGAGCTATTCATGTTCATGGTCCGCTCACACAAGTCGCCGGGTCATACGTAACTACTCGGTCTTTGCTCACACAAGTCGCCGGTATCCGCAACACATGCGGATTACCCGACCATTTGGTAGAACTTATAAGACCAGCACCGTTTCACATAATCAAATCTTGGGTCTGCTCACACAAGCTGTCATCAATACGTAACTACTCGGTCTTTGCTCACACAAGGTATGCCGAGTGTCCGTAACACATATCGATACTCGTACCACCTAGAACGTGACGGACCAGCACCGGATCACTTATTCCACTTAGATTTCACATAAGTTTCAAGTGAACATGTCACTCGTATCCATTTTATTCCTAAGGTTCAACGGAAATTTCTCACTTGTCGATATTTTGTCAATTACATCAAAAATTCAACCACGTTCATACCATTTATCAAAATATGAAAACGTAAGTAAAAGCGATGATTTATTTACATACAAACTTACATAATTACATTCTCAATCTCATCACATCATCAATTTAACTTATCCTCCCAAATTATTCTATTCAATACTTTCTTGATATTACACAAAGCCATCTTTCTAATTTGATCTTACATGTAATTTATACCAATTTTTCATTAAAATGTCGAGTCAATATCGAACATTATAATTATATTGGAAAATCAATACTAAAGTATTAATAACTAAAATTTCAATCTAACATTCAAACTTGCATCATTAAATGCTTATTAAACATATGAACTTACCTCGATACCAAAACGGCCATTTTACCAACTTTCTCGATTTTCAATTTTCTCCGTTCTAGGTCCAAATCTCATTTTTCGAGTCTAAAACATCACATTTCACTTATTTAATTAATGTACTGTTCAAAACAATCCTTAACTCAACTTTTTCAAAATTACATTTTGCCCTAAACTTTTACATATTTTCACTTTTGCCCCAATACTCGAAAATTAAACTTCAGCCCTTATTCTTATGTTTTATAACATGCTGATCATTTTCTCTTCTATGGCAACATCAAATTCTCACTAGTTCACACACTTATGACCAATTTATAACTTTTACAATTTAACCCTTTTATACGATTTCATCGAAAATCATCTAATAAAACTCGTTTCTCTATTCATATCCATGCATAATATACCATAATTCATCAAAATTCACAATTATTCAATATGGGTAAATTTTTAAAATTAAACTCTAGCTCAAAATAATAGTAGAAATAGCTAGACTAAGTTCTTGGGATTTTAAAAATATGATGAACATTAAAAGCAGGCTCAAAAACACTTACTATGAAGCTTGAAAAGCTTGAAACCCTTAACCATGGAGTCTAGAAATTTTCGGCAGCAACTTGAAGAAGATGAGCAGATTTTTTCTTGTATTTTGTCTTTTTATTCATTTAAAACACTAAATGACTAAAATACCCTTAAGACTTTTCTTTCACTTTTGTCCTATTCATGCCCATTTTGTCCATAAAGTTATTAAATGGTCTAATTACCTTTTAAGGGCCTCCAATTTAAAACTCATAGCAATTTGACACCTCTAATATATAAAACTCAACTTTTGCACTTTTTACAATTTAGTCCTTTTGACTAAATTGAGTGCTCAAACGTCAAAATTTTTGAACGAAATTTTTATGAAATCTTTCCGTAAAATTGTAGACTATAAAAATATAATAAAAATAGAATTTTACTCGTCGAATTTGTGGTCTCGAAACTACTTTTATTAGACCCAAATTTGGGTCATACATAAAGTACTATTTTTATGACGATGTAATAAGGCCTCTTTAATTATGGATTTTTATTATGTGGATGGGTTTTATTATGTTTTAGTTTTTCCTAAGTTGGATTGGTTTAGTTTTTATAAATGTTTTTTTTCTATAACTCTCGTATAAAATAAAGGTTTTTCTTAAATATCATTGAAACTTAGGAAATTCTTTTAAAACTTTTCGATGAAATATTTCAACTAAATAAATCCAAAGTTTTAATCAATTACTACTCTATAGACCAAACGATAAACTCTTGTGTTTTAAATCATGGTTTTCAATGAACTTCGAATTTTTTGATAAAGTCATTCTCTTAATCATTTTGGAATTTGATTTCTACTTCGTTAAATGATTTGAATGTACGTTTAATTTGTTTGGCATGTCGAAATTCGGGCTTAATGCATAGGTCGGGTTTGGGGTGTTACAGAGACACGGCCTGAAGACGATTTACACGGGCGTGTACCATGGCCGTGTCCCTGCCGTAGAAAAGAGCAATTCTACTCGGAATAGGATACTTTGAGGCAAAGAAACACATTCCAAAGCTTATTCAAACACACGAGTAGGAATTATACTTGAATTAGAATATTTAGGGGCCAAGTAAGGCATCTCAAAGTCTATATAAACACCCAAGGGTGCAACTTAAGGGGGAGTTCGGCAAGTTGAAACAGAGTCGCAGATTTGGTAGAAGCCTTTTGCGAGCTTTCATAGCTCGAAGATAGCAGTGATCCATCTCAAGAAGAAGTTCTACTCAAGACGAATGATCTCTCCTTCAATTCCTTCAGGGAGTTTTAGGGATTTCTTATGTTTTGTTTTATCTTTTCTCTTGAGATGTTTTCTTATTTTGTTATGAACTAAACCCTTCAGATACTTGAAGGGGATGAAACCTAGATGAATTTTGTTATTATTTTCTGAATTATATGATAAATACTTAGTTTGTTCTTAATTATGTTGCTTAATCCAAATCTGATGTGCTTAGGTGGAGGAGGAATAGACCCTACTTAAGAGTAGATCTAGCATAATTAAGCGGAGTTGATTGAACGCCTAGAGATAGGGTTATAAGATTTTGCCGGATTAAGGTGAAACCTAATATGGGAATCCATTGATCGATTTACTGCTATTCTAGGGGTTATTATAAGCGAATGAGAGTTCCACTAATTAACCTAGGGTTAGACGTTATTCACCTCGAGAGAGGATTTAATATAGGTTAGGGAGTCCTACGGATCAAGCTAAGTAAGGAAATCATATGATTCAGTAATAAGTAACAAGTGAAGTGTAACATCCCGAATTTGGGCCTAGTAGATTTGGGCCTATTGGGTTATAACGCCCCAAAAATCCTGAAACTTTTAATTTCTGTGCATGGGAGTTAATATGTATGTGTAGCACTTAGAATAATAATAATAAGGTATTATCGGGATTATTTGAAGCCTTAGAGTTAGGGGAGACCATAGGAAAAATTTATGTTCTTACTTAGTGGACCCTAGTCTTAGGCATGAGGCCTCATAAGCAGATTAAGAAAAGAGAGGACACAAAAATGGGCTCAGGTTTGGGTTGAGACCCTAATTAAGTTTTTCTGTTTGGGCACTATAGGGTTAAAAGGGTAGCATCTGTGTTTAAAACACCAAAGTGGGCTGGTGGCCCAATATTAAGTGACGCTGCAAGGGAGCTAGAGGGTGGCTTCACTAGCAGTTGAAAGAGGCCCAAGTTTGGCCGCAAGGAGCCCATGTCTTTGGGCCAATTTTGGCACTTAAAAGAGCAAGAAGGAATGGACGACATTAAGGCTTATTTTAGGAGGGATTTAATGATAATATTGTGTGATAATAGAAGAAAGATGTGGTGTTATCTAAGAGTCTTTTGAAGGTGTAAAGAGATTTAGATAAAGGAGAAAAGTTAGGAGCTATCTGCTGAGAGCAGAGTTGGCCGAAATTCCATCACCTAGAGGAGTAAAGAAATCAGTTTCTAATTGCCATAGGGGGTGCCGAAATTTCTATAAATAAGGAGGGATAGCTCATCAATTCCGGTATTTAAACCCTACTCTTTTCTTCCTTCTTTGTGCCAAAAATCTGAAGGCCATCTTAGTTGTTTTTCTTTTCTCGTCTTTTCTCTTCCAAAAGCCGAAAATCACCACCTCCCTCATCCTTTTCTTTTTCTTTGAAACCTCCTTCTAGCCGAATCTTTTGATCCTCATTGTTATTTTTCTCCCATTCACTAAAAGCTGAAACTACGTTCTTGTTTGTTCTTGTAGCCGAAATCTCTAAGCCTTTCCTTGATTTCTTTTTACTTTCTTTCTAAGCCAAAGCCGAAACACTTTACTCAGACCTTCTAAAAGCCGAAAGAGTATCAGTTCATCTTTTTTGAGATTTTCATAAAAGCAAAAATCTCTAGATCTCATCTCCTGTGTTTGCCGAATTCTCTCTGAGGTGTATGCTTGTGCCGAATCTTGAAGAAAACTCAGGGTAAGTGTCGATTCGTGAGATTTCAATATTTTTCATCTTTTTAGAGACTCTAGCCAAATGGCTATTTAGAAACTAATCTCTTGTTTCTCTCTTATTTGCGGCGTTCCGGGATTTGAAAAGGAGTCAATCGCTTAGATCTCTAAGTCGAGGTTCAGTAACACTCGAATCGTGTTACTTTCGGGATTTCAAGGTAAGGAGATCTATTAGTTTTAACATATAAATTTGGGTATTTATTAACCCTTGGCGAATGAAGGGAGGCCAAATCTTTGTGTTTTTCGATTTTCTTGAACCAAGTTATAGACTGAGGATAGTAGATCCGGATAGCAGGGATATCGACTAAGAGTAAAGTACTACGCGATATTAGGTGTGTAACTTTTCACACCATTAGATTGTCTGTTAATATGTGTTAATAAATCTGCTTATATTCTGTTAAATGCTGAAATCCCGGCATAACGTTCGAAACCCGAGGAAGGTAAAAGCGAATCACTAGGTTAGTGATCTCTGTCATTCTTCAGTGAATGTTCCTGTTAAGATGATATGTTTTATAAGTATGCCGATTTACGTGATTGCACGGGTTGAGTTTGATGAAAGGGAAGTGTTACGTGTAGTGGCTTTTGCCATGATCATTCTAGTGGCTTTTGCCATGATGCATTGTAGTGGCTTTTGTCATGATCTGTTGTAGTGGCTTTTGCCATGATCGGCTATTACCATGATCGACGATGTGCGATGACGCCATCAATGGCGTTGCGATGTGGGTTGATTGTAGATATCCCCAATGGTGTGAATGGCGGTAAGGGTGGCGTGTAGCGGATGGAAACCTAGGATTTGGGTTGGGCTTGCATAATTTTTGTTATATATATATTAATCTATTATTACGTTACGTGGGGCTAAGGCCCAAATCTAATGGTGCATAAGGGTTGCACAATCGAGTCTCATGACTCAACCTATTATTTAATATTTTTTCGGTAGCACCTAGTGCATCGGACCAAAGAGAGAGGAGCGCAAGGTGGCCATGCAAAAGAACATTTAGATTCAGCAAAAGACTTTAGTTTATTATTTTATATCTTTATTTAATGGGTTTTAAATTTCAATGTAATAAGGTCACGAATTATAGCTTTATGTTACGGTTCGCTTTAATTTTGGGCTTTTATTATTATTATCGGACATTTTAAGTTTACATTTTTTTCTAAAGCATGTATTTAAGTTTCGCTTTTAATTCATAAAAACATCTCATAGAATTTATAACTTATCTAAATTAACAACCTATTAATTTTTCCCGAATAAAAGGTTAAACTCAAGGAAAATATTTTCCAAAAATGCGACATGTTTTATTAAATTTTCTTAGTGACATACCAGATTCGGTCGTGGTGTTTGGGCCGGGTTTGGGGTGTTACATGAAGTCTAGGTGGATTCTTCCTGAGGGTATCGTCGTAATCAATTAAGTTTCTTCAAGTTATTTCCCAATTCGTTCTTTTTGTTTGTGTCTTTCGCTTAGTAGTCGTAAATTAGTTAAAGCAACCAAATCACTCCATATTCTTAAGGCTAAATAATAAAAAGAAAGTTAGTATTAGTACTTTTAGTTACTTTGGGTTCGATAATCCGGTCTTGCCTAAGCTATATTACTATTCGATAAGTACACTTGCCTTAAGTCGTTGTCAGAGTTAGTTTCCAGGTTTGATCATTTTATTTATAAATTTTAAAGCTCTGATTTTAGCGATCAATTTAACAATAAGCTGGACTTCTATTAATGAATATACTAATACAGCAAAAGTAGAAATAAAAGAAATAAATAATAAAATAATTGAGCTTTTTGAGCCTAATAAATTTACCACGGAAATCCAACCAAAATTATTACATTTAAAAGACTTATCAATTCCAAAAGATTGGATGATAGAAAAAGTTAAATAATGCAAGTACTTCTAAACCAGTAAGTACTATAGAATATATGTCATCTGGAGATAAGCTATATTTTAAAATAATTTGATTACTAATACAGATGATAATTTAGTTTTACCCTCTAGTTCTCAAATAGAGGAAGAAGAGGAAAGTAATTCTACACCAATAGGTATGAAAACAGTTCATAGTCCAATTTTTCCCACTACACCTAGTAGATTCTAGAAACACTAGAATGGAAGACATACAATCTTCAATAGAAGATATTATTAATTTTCAGTCATATAATAGAAATAAATATATTGAAATTACATTACATAACAAATAATATAAATCGTATTCTTTACGCGCTTTATTAGATACAGAGAGCTACAACCATGAGTTGTAAAAAGAATGCTATTCTGAAGAAAATTGAAAACACAGTAAAAAGATAATAAAATTAATGGAATAAATAGTAACAAAACTACTATTTATTATAAAGCAAAAATATACCAATCTCTATTAATAATGTTAGATTTATAATTCCAAAATTATTATGTTTACCATATATGAATAGTGATATTTTATTAGGAAATAATTTTATAAATCAATATTTACCATTTTACATTTATAAAAATTAGTTATGTTATCTATAGAAAAACTTCTATAGAAATACCATTAGTAGAAAATCCTAAATTTATTTGTACTAATGATTGTTAATTTTCTTAGCAGGCCTTATGGATAGAGGTAAAAAACCTCTAGAAATAGTTGGAGAATGGACAACCGTCCACAAAAAAACCCAACAAAGGGAAAACAATGAATCCTAAACAGGGATTTATCTTTATAAATTAGCAATAAATTAGGTAGAATTTCTAAAGATACAAAAATAAAAGAAAAACAAAGATGTAAATGTTTTATATGTGATAAAGAAGGTCACATAGCAACAAATTGTCCTAACAAAGGAAAAAATGCTAAGAAAATGATTAAAAATCTTGAAGAACAAGATTTAGAAATATGTTTTAGTAAGGAAATAAATCCTACTGAAATATTATATGAATTAATATCGAAGCGAGTCGTCTGATTACGATGAAAATATTTTTATGTTAGGAAGTAGTTCTAAAAATCAATTAGAAGAAATTCTAATTTTGAACAACGGGATATTAAATTAGGAAATTTAATCGAGAGAAAAGCAGACTTTTACGATGATATAATAGAAAAATAAATAAAATTATATTTCTAAAGAAGAAATTTATAAAATATCTAAGTTTAAAATTTGGTCACAAAGACATATAGAAAAATTGGTAACGCTAAAAGATACTAAAGGTGGATTAATAGAAATCTCATTATTTACTAAAGATAAGATAAAAGGATTAAGAAAAATATCCTCAAGTTAGATATATACATTTAGGAATAATTATGATAACAATTAGAGCCTTATTTAGAAAAGGTCATGATATTACTATTATAGCAGTACTATTAGATAAAAGATTTGAGAATCCAATAAAAGCACTTATTGGAGGAATTCAATCTAATTTACATACAGGAGTAATAGGATTTAAAGTTAAACCAAATTACTTTATATCCATCACAGATCCTCTAATAGAAGAGTGTCTATGTCTTAGAATTCAGACAAAAAATTCTGATATTAGTGATTTAGCAGAAGATTTAGCAATAAGCTAGATTTCTATTAATGAATATACTAATACAACAGAAGTAGAAATAAAAGAAATAAATAATAAAATAATTGAGCTTTTTGAGCCTAATAAACGGGTGGTGTGTAGCGGATGGAAAACTAGGTTTGGTTGGGAAATTGCATAACACATGCATGTTATATATGATATTATGTTATGATTGTATATGGGCTTTGGCCCAATAAATGCTTAATTGAATTTTTGGCCCAGTGACAATGGTAAGTGAGTTACACACTGAGTTCTAAGTAACTCACCCCGTCTTCTTTGCCCTCCTCAGGTAATGATCAGTGATGGAGGCTTGGGCCGGGGACGACTCAGTGGAGGCCATACTACGAATAATAGGTTATTTAAATTTCGAATTTCTTTTTAAGTACTTTTTATTATTTTTGCCATTTTGTAATAAGGCCTCTGATTAAATCTTTATGGATGTTTTACTTGTGGATGGATTTTATAATATGCTTTAAATACTTAAGTGGGATTATTTTTCTAAAATAGAAATAAACGTTTTCTTAAATAAGCGTCTAAAAGGGTTTCATTCTTAAATAGTTTTAACTCGGTAATTTTTACGTAACAATATTTTTAAATTTTTGTTTTCAAATTACTTTCGAACTCTTTAAATTTTCTCAAAATATTAAATCAATTTTTCCTAAGTTTCAATTTATTAATTAGGACCCAAATTATTAGATTTAGTAATCAAACTTAGTTTTCAATAACTCCACGTTAAAATGTTTTTAAAATCATTTTCTTTAAATCTTTAAAAGACTAGGTGTATGTTCATTTAGTGTGACATGTCAAATTTGGTCTTAACGTATAGACCGGGTTTGGAGTGTTACAAACCCACACCTATACCTTATAAGGTTGATGATTTGAATATAAGAAATGTTGCTCAAGGAGGAGGATATTTAGACTTAACTAATATTCCTTTATCAGACTATGAAAAAACCATAGATGATTGGGCACAATCAATGACTATTGTTGTAAACAACAACAGTACAGTTTGGTCAAAAGAAAAATTTCTAAACTACTTTGTAGGAACATTCCAAGGAGATGTTCTACAATTTCTTAGACGTTGGGAAGAATCTAACAAAGGAAAATAACAAAAGGGTCAACTTATTAATCAAATAAGTACTCCTAAAGATTTACTAAAAGGGTTAACTTCAATTCTAAAAACAGAATTTTGTGGTTACACTAATAAAAAAGATCAGGATAGTCAATCCAGCTATATTCTGTCAAAATTAAAATTATGTGATATAAGACATTTATAAGAATTTTCTAAAAAAATTCTTCATGAATATCAAAAGTTAAAAATGATAGTATAGATTTTTGAAAACCAATATTTTCATAAATTACCACCACCTTAGGGATGAAATTTGCATAAATAAATATGCTTCTTTTATCGTAAAACATAGTAATGATCTTTGGAATGGATTTAGTAAATATAGATTTTATAGGTAATAGAATTAATTTTGCTAAAGAAAGAATAATATTACATTGTTTACAAAGTAAAGTCGCTAAACAAGTTAAGAATAAATTAAGTTATAAATACTATACAAAATGTTAGAAAATGAATGAGAGTTTGGTTGTAATTCTATACGACCTAATACCTATAAAAAAAAGTAAAAAATATAAATTAGCTATGTAACAGTCAGGTTTATACCCTAGTCGGAACAGTGGTTTCGAGACCACAAATTTGAGTTCGTATAATATTTTAATATTATTTTCTATGCTGTTGTTATGTGATTAAGCATGTGAAAAATTTTAGTAAGCTAATTCGTTCATTTGTGTGTTTAATTTGACAAAAGGATGAAATTGCATTGAGTGTGAAAGTTGCTTGCTATTTGTTAAAGTACTTAAGTGTTGTGGCTTTTAAAAGTAGTGGCCTTAAGTGGTAATTAAACCACTATTTAGTTAGTGGATGGTGAAATGTCATGATAACCATGATTTATATTTGTCTTTTATGATTATTAAGTGGGTAAATGGGTAATTGAATAGTTGAGATATTAGTTAATAAAACAAATAAGGTTGATAGTGGATTTTTATTCATCCATCTATCACCGAAAATTAGAAGAAAGAAAAAGAAGAAATGTTGAGCTAGGTTTTGGCATTCATTAAGCATAATTAAGGTATGTTTTGGTTTTGAATTTTGATAATTTTTATGTTTTTGAGATTGTTGTTAAGTATACTATCAAGCCCATGTCTCAATTTGATGAATTGATGTTGTTCATAAAATGTGCCATTGATGATATGTTGAGTTTTATGGTGATTTATGGTGTTAAATGAAAGGTTTGAGCTTTATGAACATGTTTTGTTCTTGAAGTTTTGATGAATTTAGCTAAATAGGGCTAAATAGAAAAAATGGTAAATTGAGGGACTAAATAGAAAAATTGATGAATAGTATGGGTTTGTATGATGTTTATATATATATTCAGCTAAGCTTGGTTGTGCATTAATTTTGATATGAGTTGATGCATATGAAATGGTTAAATTTTGTTTAAACAATGGATGATTTTGATTGTGTATGAATTAGGTGTATCTGGTGTGTTTTAATAACCTAAAAATGGTGAAAATAGCAGTTTTCACACGGCCTAGACACATGGGCGTGTGCCCAGGCCGTGTGGAAAAGGTCAGAATCAAAAGAATCACCCACGGGCTAGTCCTTCGGCCGTGTGTAGTAAGTCAGAATCTACCCATGGGCTACCCACGGCCATGTGATTTCCCACGGGCAGGCCACATGGGCATGTCTAAAACCACACGGGCATGTGCCCCTATTTTCAAGAAAATGTTTCCAAAGTCTCTATTTTAGTCCCAAATCATTTCCTAATCATAATTTGGGTTTTGTAGGGCCATATTAGGGTCGTAAAGATGAAATTTGAACATTTTTAAATTGTACCACGGGACTATGTCCCAATTTACTTGTTTATGTATGTTTAACTCCGGTAATACCGGGTTAATTTGTAAATAGCCCTAAATATGTGTGTATGGATTGAATTGGATGAATTAGTGAATAAAAGGGTTAATTTTGAATATGTTTAGATCAAGAACCGAGGAAAACAGATTTAGATCGTGGGAAAGTGAAAGTAATCGGGTAGCCGTTTCCATTTCGATAGATCGAATCCGAGGTAAGTCATATTGCTAATAAAAGTAATTGTGTTGAATTTTGAGTTTATTTACATGACAATCAATGATAATGACTGCATTTATGATGCTATGTATATGAATTCTGGAATAAAGTCGAAATAGTGATAAGTCGGAGAAGTTTTGTAGGAACTTAGAAATACAAAGGTATTTGTTCTGTTTTATCGTATAAGACCTCGTCTGGGATGTAGGCATCAATATCTGATTATATGTAAAACCTCGTTTGGGACGTAGCCATCGTTATCTGATTATATGTAAGACCTCGTCTGGGACGTAGGCATCGTTATCTGATTATATGTAAGACCTCGTCTGGGAAATAGGCATCGTTATCTGATTATAAGTAAGACCTCATCTGGGATGTAGGCATCGTTATCTGATTATATGTAAGACCTCATCTGGGACGTAGGCATCGTTATCTGATTATATGTAAGACCTCGCTCGGGACGTGAGGCATCGTTATCGATTATATGTAAGACCTCGCATCTTTCGTTATCGATTATACATAAGACCTCATCCGGGACGTAGGCATCGTTATCTGATTATATATAAGACCTCGTCTGGGACATAGGCATCGTTATATGATTATATGAAAGACCACGCCTGGGACGTTGGCAACGATATGAGCTTTTCGTGTAAGACCATGTCTAGGACATCGGCATCATATTGATTCATGTAACAATCTGTCTAAGACTGAGGTATTGATATTTGAGTGCATGTAAGACCCCGTTTAGGACGTTGACTTTGTACGACTATTCCGAGTTTTCTGAGCATAATATTAGATTCCTATTGGTTCAACGGGCAAGTCTGTGATACGTATTGTAACACCCCTCACCCGTATCCAACACCAGAATAGGGTTTGAGGCATTATCGGACTTAAAATTCACAATCATACAAAACCAGGTTACCAAATTACGCCCAAAGTTTAAAACTTTTCAAACACATGCATTTGACATTGTCAACTATTTAATCACTTATACCACATAGCAAGACATTAACACATACCATGGACAAATAGGCTTACAAGCCAAAATCATTATAAGCCACATCTCATGGCTATAATCAACAAATCAATATAAGCCAATACATTTGGCTAATCATAACAACATCCATCATCGAAAAACTAAGTCTCTATACGTGCCACTCACTTGAAAACATTTAACATACACATGCTAATACTCCTAGGATAATGGCTCGATAGTGTGATGCTGTCTCCGAGGATCTCCAACCCTGAGTTGACCTAACAAAACTAAAAGAAATAGAAAGGAGGGAGTAAGCTTTACGCTTAGTAAGCTCGCATGAAAATAATAAGCAATACGATAACATGCTATTTTCATATTCTTTCTATTTATTCAAATTTTAGTTAAGCTATTTTCTCGAGTCATAGTAATTAAATAATTTATATCTGGAGCTACGGAACTCCAAATTAAGATCCGTTAATTTTTCCTGAAACTAAACGCATTTATCTTCTTACCATAAAATTTTCAGAATTTTTGGCTTAGCCAATTAATATAGTTTATTCATTAAAGTTTCCCCTATTTTACTATTCAACTATTCTGACCTCTCTTCACTATAAATCAATTTTATCTTTGTAAAAAATTTATATGGCCTCCTTGTTTTGTTCATTTGAAACTAGACTCATTCAGGATTTCAGGAATATAAATTGTATCTCATAATTATTTTTGTACAAATTTTAATGATTTTTCAAATGTAGAACAGAGGATCACATAATCATTCTGAACCAGTCTAATGAAATTCCAATATCTCAAAATATACGAATCATTTGTTTGCTATATTTCTTTTATATGAAAATAGACTAAATAATATTTAAATCAATATCTCATCCAACTTATAATTCAATTTATACTATTTTTGGTGATTTTTCAAATTTACATCACTGTTACTGTCCAAAGCAGTTCTATTGTAAATTTTTGCTCTCTTTCATTTTAGTTGTGTTCATCACTTGCTTATACCAATCTTTCCAATTTTCGATTACATATTGAACATATTGTTCATACGTACAATTGCCACATTTCTCAATTGGTCACATTCACACTTGCACTTATTCATAACATGATCATATTCAATTACACTTAGTCATCACACAATCATATGTATTTTCTCTTAGTCAATTTCCCGTTGAACTCATCGTAATGATAATAGATACACGGTGGCCTACACATGGTACCACCCTTGTAGCCGAAGCTATTTGGTACACATAGTAGCCTGCACTTAATACTATACATGTGACCAAAACCATTTCGTAACTCTCTTGTACACATAGTTGAGCTCAACATTAACAATCATTCGATCTCTTTCATTTGATTCACTCCTTTTGTATTACTTATTATCAAATTAAGAAACGTCTTACGAATTTGAGTACGTCGTTGCTTAGTGCCACGTTTCACAACTCAGTATGGTTAATACCATACCTACATTTCACAACTCAGTATGGATGATACCATACCTACATTTCATATCTTAGTATGGATGATACCATACCTACATTTCATAACTCAGTATGGATGATACCATACCTACATTTTATAACTCAGTATGGATGATACCATACCTACATTTCACACTTGCCATGGACTAACCATGGTCTTATCCGTCAATTCATCACATGTGACGATACAAACGTACTCAATTCTGCGTTTTTCCTAATTTGAATTACCACTATTATTCTTTTATTTTATCATAATTTTCATAATTCCACAGCAAATTCATATTTAACAGCACATTATATCATTCAATCTTTCACAAATAAACATATAAATTCAACCATATGAACTTACTTGCCGAAATCTCGTCAGGTACAGCTGTGTAGCAACTCATACAACCCATGTAATATTAATTTAACATTCAATTCATGTAACATTAATTTTGCCATTCAATTTCACATAACACAACAAACATCACATTTTCCATATCATACATCAACTTCTCCTAAACATATTAAATCATACAATTTATGCCCTATCAATAGAAATTTACAATTCAAGCACGATGTTGCATTATTATTAACACACGAACTTACCTCGAATGCCAAAATGACCATTTTACCAACTTTTTCGATTTTCGATTTTCCTCCAATTCTAGGTCCAAACCTCGTTTTTCGGGATCTAAAACATCACATTTCACTTATTTAATTAATATACTACTCAAAACAGTCCCTAACTCAAACTTTGGTAAAATTACAATTTTACCCCTAAACTTTTGCATAATTACAATTTTGCCCCTAGACTCGAAAATTAAACTTTATTCCTTTTTCTTATGTTTTATGACATGCTGAACATTTTTCCCTTCTATAGCAACTTCAAATTCTTGCTATAACACATACTTATAAACAATAACAACTTTTACCGATTAACTCGTTTTACTCGTTTTCACCGAAAATCATTTAGTAAACATCGTTCTCCTAACCTCAAACATCCATATTCTACCATTAGATATCAAAATACATGCTTATCTAGCATGTGTATATTTTTTAAACTTTGATTACACTTCAAACTAATGGTAGAAATAGACAAATTAAGCTTTGAGGATCTCAAAAATATGAAAATCATTAAAAACGGGACAAAAACCGTACCTATATAAGCCATAGAAGCTTGGCCGAATGGAGCTCACCCATGGCTGCCATTTTTTATTCTCACATTCGGCTGGAGAAGAAGAAAAGAATGGTGTTTTATTTTATTTTATTTTATTATTATTTTTGTCTTATTATACCATTTAGCTTTACTTCCAAATTTGCCCTTTTTCTTTTCAACTAATTTCAAAAATACCAAACAAATATCCTCAGCAACTTATAAGTGGACTAATTTCTTCATAAGGACCTTCACTTTAAAAACCCATCACAATTACACCCTTTATCATCTGGAACATACACTTCGCCCCTATAACAATTTAATCCTACTAACCAAATTAAACACTTTTTCGATAAAATTTGTGAACGAAATTTCCACACAACAATTTAATCACATTGTAGACCTCAAATTGATAATCCAAGCTATTTCATACTTAAAGCTTCTAGGACCTCATATTTTGCAACTTATTACAATTTAATCCCAATAATAAAATTGGGCACTTTATCGATAAAAATTATTTAACAAAATTTGCACACTATCACCCAACATATCATAGACTCTAAAACAATCATAAATTAAATATTTTTATTTTTATTTTTTTTTACTTGAGTTTGTGGTATTGAAACCACTATTCCGACTAGGCCCTATTTTGGGCTATTACACGCATTGCAAAACCGAGTTAAGAATAAATATGTGTATGTAAAACCATTTCTGGTACGTTGGTTATACACTATTTGTGTATACAAGGTAAGCATCTAAGTGATCTTACTATGACGCTATGGATACGGAATTGATGATATAAAATGTAAAGTTTTGATTATATGAATACGTAATTATATGATTTCTTGAATTTGCATGAGATAGCAATTGTGGTTAATAGTATATGAATCAAAGCATATGTGCGATATTTTGTTAAGTGATGATATATGCTAATGTATTTATTCGTATAAATGCCTCTTATGTCAAGTATATTTGTTTATGACTTACTAAGCTTTTGGAAAGCTTACTCTGTATGCGTTTTCTCTGTTTTATAGGTTGTCAAAAGCTACTGAAGGCTCGGGACCGTGTGGATCGTCATCACACTACTAAAATCATTTTGGTACACTTTGAATATGTGTATGGCTAGATATGGCATGTATAGGCTAGTTCTTGAGATGAGCTGTAAAGTGAACTTAGCCATGTGATTTGGCTAGTTATGTTTTGGTATCATGTTTAAAAGAATGTGATATGTGAAGTTGTTTTGGTATGATTGGTTGCTATATGATATGGTTATATGTGAATGAAATGAGATGATATATTTTGCTTGTAGGATTGACCCTTTTGGGTGGCATTTTGGCCTTATAAATGGCCTATAATGTCACACGGCCATGGCACACGGGTGTGCTTAGTGGCCGTGGTGAGGAAGTCAGTATGTGGTATAAGAGTGCACGGCCTCAGTGCAGGGGCGTGGTTAAAGGCCGTGGAGGATAAGTCAGTATATCACCACGGGGAAGACACATGGGGGTGTCTATCAGTCGTGGAGAGCACACGGTTTCCTTTCACGGGTGTGTCTCCCCTGTAGTTTAGAAATGTTTTAAATTTTCATGAAATCTCGTATGTGTTTCGGTTTAGTTCCGACCCGAATTATAAGCATGTTATTGTTCTTAAAGACTCATTTATAGGACATTATGTTTGAGAATGATGATTGATTGTATGAAATTTTTGTAAATGCTTTTTGAATTATCTGGTAATGCTCCTAACCCTAATCCGGCGACGGACACGAGATAGGGGTGTTACAAGCTAGATGGAAACCAGGAAATAAAAATTATAATCGTAACAATGATAAAAAGAAAAAGTTTGTTAGGAGAAAAACTTCTAAACAACCTAAAAAACAAATATGTAAATGTTTTATATGTGATGAAAAAGCTCACATAGCAACAAATTGTCCTAACAAAGGAAAAAAATGCTAGGAAAATGATTAAAAATCTTGAGGAACAAGATTTAGAAATATGTTTTAGTGAGGAAATAAATCCTACAGAAATATTATATGAATTAATATCGAAGCAGTCGTCTGATTCTAAGAATATATTTTTATGATAGGAAACAGTTCTAATAATCAATTAGAAGAAATTCCTAAATCTGGACAACAAGATATTAAATTAGGAAATTTAATCGGAGAAAAATAGACATTTCGATAAAATAATAGAAAAGATTAATAAAAATCATATTTCGATGAAGAGGAAAGTATTTCTACACCAATAGGTATGAAAACAGTTCATATTCCTATTTTTCCCACTACACCTAGTAGAAATTCTAGAAACACTAGAATGGAAGACATACAATCTTCAATAGAAGATATTAGTAATTTTCAGTCATGTAATAAAATAAACATATTGAAATTACATTACATAACAAAGAATATAAATCGTATTCTTTACACGCTTTATTAGATACTGTGAGCTACAACCAAGAGTTGTAAAAAGAATGCTATTCTCAAGAAAATTGGAAACACTGTAAAAATACAATAAAATTAATGGAGTAAATGGTAACAAAACTACTATTTATTATAAAGAAAAAATATACTAATCTATATTAATAATGTTAGATTTATGATTCCAAAATTATTATGTTTACCTAATATGAATGGTGATATTTTATTAGGAAATAATTTTATAAATCAATATTTACCATTTTCTGTTTATAAAAAATCAGTTATGTTATCTATAGAAAAAACTTCTATAGAAATACCATTAGTAGAAAATCCTAAATTTATTTGTACTAATGATTGCTGATTTTCCTAGCAGGCCTTATGGATAGAGCTAAAAAACCTCTAGAAATAGTTAGAGAATGGACAACCGTCCACAAAAAAACCCAACAAAGGGAAAACAATGAATCCTAAATAGGGATTTATTACTGCACCTTCTCAAGTACCATTTTATTCTAATCAAGGATATTATGTACCACTTCCAATGGTAAGTCAATCATTTGGAAAACAATCACCAAACTCGGTGAGTTATTTCAATTTTTCTCAAGATCCTTATTCAGTATATAAAAAAAGCTATGCTGAAATTATAAAAGAAACAGAAAATTTATTGAAAAATAATAAATTCTGAAATTCTGAAATAAAAGATTTTTATAATCTAGGTTTAGCTTTAGAATATTATAATTTTATAAACAAAATATGGAAAACCCATATTTACGAACAAAGACCAAACTTTAGAAGAGCTCTTACTCAATTTTTAAATTTCTTAGTTGAAAAACAACTAAAGAAAATGTATGTGATGATTTATTATTAAAATCTATTTTATATAGAGATTGGGACGAGATCCTAATTGAATATATGGATATAAAGGAGATAAATGATCTTCTTGATATATTCTAATATTTTATTAATAAAGGAACAAACAGTCCTATTATTAATAAAATGTTTAGAATATGTCTATATAATAAATGTAGACAAATTCTACCACCAGATATTTTTTTGAAAATAAATGGAGCTATTTGCAACCAGCAAGCTCTGTATAAAGAAATATTTTCAAAATACTTTTTACAAGCTTATGTTTTTACTAATGATATAGGAGAACAAATTCCTACTATCAAATTCAGGTTTGATCATGAACCATTTGATATAACTAGTATTGAATGGGGATTTGTTAAAGAAATAACAGTCCAAAATCTTTCTTTTCATTTATTAAAAGATTTTCCTGCTATAGTAAAATCTAGATTAATAAATTTTACTAATATAGACGATTTTGTAACGGCCTAATTTTTAGTGGTGTCGGAAATGGTGATATGAGATCACTAAATCCGACAGGTAAGATTGAATAAGGTAGTAATTTAATATTTATGAGTCAAGTGAGAATCCAGAAGAATTTGTGGATTGGTGAATTTGGTGAATTAAAAGAATTTATTAGGTCAAATGGGTCAAAAACGAGGTATCGAGACCTCAAATTTGAAAATCAAGCCATAAATATTTTAGAAATATTTATGGAGTGTTACTAAATTAGTATTAAAGTTTGGTTGAGAAATTTAAATGTTTGGGTAGCCAATTAAATAAAAAGGACTAAATTGTAACAAGTGCAAAATTGCTAGAAGAATTAAATAGCTCAAGTGTTAAAAGAAGGAGGGTTTAAAGGATAATTAAACCTAAAAGTGAAAAGGTTGGACGGCAAAGGCAAGAAAATCAGCAGAAAATAGGGGAAATAAGGGCAAAATTGGAAATTTTATGATTTTAACATGTATAATAAAGATAAAATTGAAAAACCTAGAGATATCTTCATATTTTCTTAGCCAAAACGCCATAAGAAGTCTGGAGAAAGCTGGTTTTCATATTTTTACACCATGTGAGTTTAATTCTTGCTTTTTCTTGATAATTTTTATGTTTTTATGACTTTTACAACTAGATCCACTTATAGAATTCATTAGTTTTTGATTTGGTGGGTAAACTTAAAAGTTACCCTTGCTGAGAAATGGAAGTTTATGATGAATTATTATAAAATTTAAATTCTAATTTCATATTAAGGTGGTTTTATTAAGTGATTTTGATAGGAAAAAGTTGTGAAAAAGTTGTGAATTAGAGGTTGGTGTTGAAATTCAGAATATCAAACGTTGTGAAATAGTTTGTAATGTTAGAATAAAGTGTTGATTGAGAAAAATTAGTTCAATTGATGGCTGAATTGAGCAAGGACTAAATTGTAAGAACTATAAATTTTGGGGTAAAAGTGCAATTTCAAAATTTGAAGAGCATAATTTATGAAGTGAAATTGAAATGAAATATATGCTAATGAGTGAAAATATTTTACATTATAGATCAAGAAACCAAAGAAGAAAGAGGAAAAGAAAAAGTTGCAGAGTAGTCCCTAAATTTCAAAATCTTCTACAAATCAGTCGGGTAAGTTCATATGGTTGAATTTATATGTTTATTTGTGAAGGATTGTATGATATAATGTGCTGTTAAATATGAATTTGCTGTGGAATTATGAAAATTATGATAAAATGAAAGAATAAAGGCGGTAATTCAAATTAGGAAAAACGCAGAATTGAGTACGTTGTATCGTGACATGTGATGAATTGACGGATAAGACCATGGTTAATCCATGGCAAAGTATGAAATGTAGGTATGGTAATTCCCATACCGAGTTGTGAAATGTAGGTATGGTATCATCCATACCGAGTTGTGAAATGTAGGTATGGTATTAACCATACTGAGTTAAGAAATGTAGTTATGGTATCATCCATACTGAGTTGTGAAACGTGGCATTAAACAACTACGTATTCAAATTCGTAAGACGTTTCCTAATTTGATAAAAATTAATATAAAATGAGTGAATCAAATGAAAGAGATTGAGTAGTTGTTAATGTTGAGCTCAACTATGTGAAGTATTTTAACAATGGTTGTGAATGGCGGGAACTTTAGTAAATGTTTTGTTATTGTTTTGGAAATATTATGTGGTAGGTTACTTTTAAACCAATGAACTTACTAAGCTTCATTAAGCTTACTTGTGTGTGTTTGATAATTTTATTGTAGATTGAATTAAAGAAAAGTTGGTAGATCGGATCATCACAAAGAAAGCTCACTATCCGATCAATTCCGGTAGCTTTTGTTTTATGTTTAAAGATTTATATGGCATGTATAGAGTTTAAATGAGATGGAGTAAAGATGTTAGAAACTAGTTAACAATATTTTGCAATGAAACAGTTTTTGAATTACAGCAGTGACGTGATTTTGAAAAATCACCAAAAATAGAAGAAATGGAATTAGAAAGTGAATAAGATATTTAATTGAAGCTTATTGAGTCTATTTTCGCATAAAAAAAATATAACAAACAAATTATTCTTATGTTTTGAGATATTTGAATTTTGTGAGACTAGTTTAGAATGATTACGTGATCCCCTGTTCTGTCTTTGAAAAATCATTAGAAATTATACAAAAATAATTGTGGGATATAGTTTATATGCATGAAATCCTGAATGAGTCTATTTTCAAATTAAATAAATAAGAAGGTCATATGAATTCTGTACGAAGAGAAATTTGATTCTTAGTGAAGATAGGTCAGAACAGTCAAACAGTAAAATAGGGGAAACTTTGATGAATAAACTGTACTAATTGGCCATATGAAAAATTCTGTAAAAATTATATTAAAAAGATATATGAGTCTGTGTTTCAGGAAAAATTAACGGATCTTAATTTGGTGTTCCGTAGCTCTAGATATAAATAATTTCGTGACTATGATGCAGATGGACAATTTTAAATTTTATGCTGAATTAGTAGTTAAGTCTAGTAATGCCTCGTGCTTAACTCCGGCAACGGTCTCGGGTAAGGGGTGTTACAGATTTTGTCTATTATTTTCATATAAAATAAACAGTTTTATTGGTATTGCTGTAAAAGAAAATTTTTATCAACTATATCAAATCTGGACTATTCGTACAATGCTTTGGGGAAGATCCCTCTCAGCAGTAAGTGAAGATGATCAATACTTGACAAAAACCATTGACAAGTGTTATAATGATTTTTCTAATTATCAAATCCAAGCCAAAATTGATATAATGACCAAGGCCCAGTATCTACTTCAACAAAATACTTATATGCTCTGGACCGGTGGCAAAAGGATTTTAGCGTACGACACTGGAAAAATCCAGGAAGAAAGAAATGAAGAAGCTTTTCAGTTATTAAAAAAGATAGCTGATATGGAGATCGATGATTATCCGAAAGCAACGAAAATCAAAGACACGTGGGAAAGCTGGAATACACCAGTTCCTTCACCAAAGTCATTACATCTCGATGAAATCGAGGAGATGAATCTCAGCAATATTCAAGAAGGATAACAACAAAACACAACACGTGAAAGAATGACATCCAAGAAAGGAGCATTCAATTTTGGAGAAAAACACCATCCATAAATTGATGATGAGCATTCAATATGTTTATTTTTATTACATGGCTGAAAATTAATAATATCTTCTATTGAAGATTGTATGTCTTCCATTTTAGTGTTTCTAGAATTTCTACTAGGTGTAGTGGGAAAAATAGGAATATGAACTGTTTTCATACCTATTGGTGTAGAAATACTTTCCTCTTCTTCAGAAATATGATTTTTATTAATCTTTTCAATTATTTTATCAGAAAGGTCTGTTTCTTCTCCGATTAAATTTCCTAATTTAATATCTTGTTGTTCAGATTTAGGAATTTCCTCTAATTGATTATTAGAACTGTTTCCTATCATAAAAATATATTCTTCAGAATCTGTATCAGACTCTATTTCTGATATTAATTCATATAATATTTCTGTAGGATTTATTTCCTCACTAAAACATATTTCTAAATCTTGTTCCTCAAGATTTTTAATCATTTTCTAGCATTTTTTCCTTTGTTAGGACAATTTGTTGCTATGTGACCTTCTTCATCACATATAAAACATTTACATATTTTTTTTTTAGGTTGTTTAGAAGTTTTTCTCCTAACAAATTTTTTCTTTTTTCATTGTTACGATTATAATTTTTATTTCCGGTTTCCATCTAGCTAATTTATATTTTTACTTTTTTATAGGTATTAGGTCGTATAGAATTACAACCAAACTCCCATTCATTTTCTAACATTTTTGTACAATATTTATAACTTAATTTATTCTTAACTTGTTTAGCGACTTTACTTTGTAAATAATGTAATATTATTCTTTCTTTAGCAAAATTAATTCTATCACCTATAAAATCTATATTTGCTAAATCCATTCCATATCGTTACTATGTTTTACAATAAAAAAGCATATTTATGCAAATTTCATCCCAAGGTGGTGGTAATTTATGAAAATATTGGTTTTTCAAAAATCTATACTATCATTTTTAACTTTTGATATTCATGAAGAAATTTTTAGAAAATTCTTTTAAATATCTTATATCACATAATTTTAATTTTGATGAATATATTTGGATTGACTATCCCGATCTTTTTTATTATTGTAACCACAAAATTACATTTTAGAATTGAAGTTAACCCTTTTAGTAAATCTTTAGGAGTACTTATTTGATTAATAAGTTGACCCTTTTGTTATTTTCCTTTGTTAGATTCTTCCCAACGTCTAAGAAATTGTAGAACATCTCCTTGGAATGTTCCTACAAAGTAGTTTAGAAATTTTTCTTTTGACCAAACTATACTGTTGTTGTTTACAACAATAGTCATTGATTGTGCCCAATCATCTATGGTTTTTTCATAGTCTGATAAAGGAATATTAGTTAAGTCTAAATATACTCCTCCTTGAGCAACATTTCTTTTATTCAAATCATCAACCTTATAAGGTATAGATGTGGGTTTGTAACACCCCAAACCCGGTCTATGCGTTAAGACCAAATTTGACATGTCACACTAAATGAACATACACCTAGTCTTTTAAAGATTTAAAGAAAACGGATTTTTAAAAACATTTTAACGTGGAGTTATTGAAAACTAAGTTTGATTACTAAATCTAATAATTTGGGTCGTAAAAATTTATAAATTGAAACTTAGGAAAAATTGATTTAATATTTTGAGAAAATTTAAAGAGTTCAAAGTAATTTGAAAACAAAATTTAAAAATATTGTTACGAGAAAAATTACCGAGTTGAAACTATTTAAGAATGAAATTTGTTTCAGACGTTTATTTAAGAAAACGTTTATTTCTATTTTAGAAAAATAATCCCACTTAAGTATTTAAAGCATATTATAAAATCCATCCACAAGTAAAACATCCATAAAGATTTAATCGGAGGCCTTATTACAAAATAGAAAAATAATAAAAAGTACTTAAAAGAAATTCAAATTTAAATAACCTATTATTTGTAGTATGGCCTCCACTGAGTCGTCCCTGGCCCAAGCCTCCATCACTGATCATTACCTGAGGAGGGCAAAGAAAACGGGGTGAGTTACTTAGAACTCAGTGTGTAACTCACTTACCATTGTCACTGGGCCAAAAATTCAATTAAGCATTTATTGGGCCAAAGCCCATTTACAATCATAACATAATATCATATATAACATGCATGTGTTATGCAATTTCCCAACCAAACCTAGTTTTCCATCCGCTACACACCACCTATACCAACCAACACACCTGTGGAGAGCTTTAGTCACCCACCCCGCCAACACACCAAACTGGGCATTAAGCCATATATCAATTTGTGGACAAGCCACCAGAATTTTGTAGCAAAGCTACCTGAACTTCTCTTCATCAAAATCCCAACCCATGCAAATCATGTACATAATATGCATACCCAATTACAATATTCCATTCATATAATTATTACGAACAATATGGCCCATTTATCACATATCATATTTAGCCCATTTATCACATATCACATTTGGCCCATTTATCACATATCACATTTGGCCCATTTAATTTGGCCCATTATTCACATATCACATTTGGCCCATTTATCACAGTCTTAATACCGATTTTTATAGTTTCTACCAAAATAATGATAATTACGCCATCTTACCCGATTTCACTAACTAGTGACTAAATCAAGCGATTTACCATTAGTCACAATATAAATATCTATCACATGAAATATGGTGTGAAATTACACACCTGATTACGGTAAGCACTACACTTTCCTGATCGTCAACACCTAAAAATATTTTAACGCTCGATTAGAACATTAACACTTATAATAAATCCATTCTAAGATAAGCGGTCTAGATTTTTACCCTCGAAATCTCAAATAACTACTATTTGCCAGTTCTCTCCGGATGACGGTTCACAACCCGTTGGAAAACCCCGAACAGCTAATCGCTCAAAACTACGAATAACCTCGAATAATTGATTTTCACCAGAGGAGGGTCCACAACCCGGTGGAAAATCTCGAATTGTCGAAACGACCCTACGTTTGAATTTAGGAGTTGGGATCGTCAATCCACTCCTTTTGAGATCACTACTAGATTTCCCTTTGAACACATTACTACGAGCCTCCATTCGTTAGATCTTCAATAAATCAATAATCTATTAAAGTATGGACTTAACAAAATGGTATAGATAGGCTTACCACGAAATTTCGAGTGATCCATGAATAAATCCCTATATAAAATAATCGATTACTCCTTTTGATAAACCGTAAAAGTAACATATTTTAACCCCATATTTAATAGGCTTTTGGATGATTTAGCCCTTGATTTATGTAAAAAGGTGCTTTTAATCCTTTCTTTTCATGATTATACTCAGGAAAGCACCCGAGGATAAAAAGAACACAAAACGGGCTTAAAACAGAGTAATTGGGCCTTAGCAAGCAATCAGCACGGCCTGCCCCAAAGCCCACACGACCGTGCCTTGCCAATTACCAAGAGCACGGCCTCAACTACGTAACACACGGCCGTGCAGCATTCATTGATCACACGACGTGCCTGGTGATCTACATGGCGTGCCCAAATCGACAGACTTGAAACACGGCCTGAATCCTTGTAACATCCTAGATTGGGGGCTCAGCATTTGTGATGTGTGTGTATAGAGCTTTCAGGAAGGCTTGAGGTTAAGCCTGAGCCTTGGTAGAAATTTTTGTTTTTAGACTCTGCAAGGGAGAACTAGGTGAAGTGGGCCTTAAGGGTACTTGAATGGGAAAGTTAACACAAAAATCTAGCTGGTAAAGTGGCAAGGAGGCGCCACTAAGGGCATAGGTAAGTGACGCCACAAGGAGGGTTTGAAGGGAGCAGGTTCGAATCCCATGTTAAGCAAAAGATTATCTTTTTTAATATATGCGCCTGAGAAGTTAGAGGTGGTTTTGGCTGGGACTCCACAGGAGTGAGTGTGGATTGAGTCAAAAGAAAGGAAGATGAGGATAAGAGGGAAATGTGGGATAGGATAGAGGTGAAGAGGTGGCCGAGTGTGGGACACTGAATGCAAGGAGGGAAACAGCTAGAAGTGGCCAAGGGTATGCCGAAATTCTTATTTTTTTTGGCAAAGGGTGTGCCGAAATTCATTATTTTCCTAAGAACATAGCTTTTATTTTCTCTCCTCCTATTTTCGGCAATTAAGGGTTCATCTTCTTCTCTTTTTCTGCCAAAATCGAAAAACTCCTAACTCTATTCTTCTAAAGCCGAAAATGCCTAAGCCTCTTATCTGTTCATCTCTTCTTCAAATCTTTCTTAAAAGCCGAAAACTCTTAGATCTCATTTACCCTATTTCAATCTTCTTCTTTGGCATTACCGAATCTCCTCGCAAGTGGTAGCCGAAATCTTCTGTAGAGGTAAGTGTTGACTTGTACTATTATTTTTTTATAATTTTTTTTGGCTTTTGGAGACCAAAGCTGAATGGCTAGTTGGTTGTTAGGGCCATCATTAGATTGATGTTTTTCACTGATCTCGTGTTCTTTTTGGGCGACATTCTGGGATTTGAAGGAGATCTAATCGCCTAGATTTCTAAGCCAGAAATCATTAACGTTCGAACCATATTATTTCTTTCGGGATTTCAAGATAAGGATTTCAATTCTCCCTAAGTTGATCAATCAGCTTCCTTTCGTTGTTCGCGTCTTAAACTAAATATTTCGTTAAGCGATCATCGTTTCAATATAGCACCTTTTGACCAAGATCATTCATGGACTCGCATGTCAGCAAATCAAAAAAATGGGTTGGATCTGTAGTCCCAGCCCCAAAGTTTAAGAAACACGCGGTATTTGCTACTCGGGATTGGCCATCGGGTTGTGGGCCGGCTTCTGAGCAGAGTAGTAGGCAAATAGTGGTAGTTTTGGCTAGTGATAGTGTCGACATAGAGAGTGTCATCATGCGTATTATCAGGTGTGTAAACCTTCACACACTATACTTTATTTGTACTAACATTTGTATGGGCTGAAAAGCCAGAAAAAGGGCTGTGTAGACAGTCGTGATGCCCTTAGGGGTAAGGCTAGGGTTGCCAGGTACGTGACCATATCATTTCTTTGCATAGCCGAATGTATGTATGGCAAATTGATGTGTTATGAATAGCATGTTACATTGTTAGGATTTGTATGTAGATCATGGGTATGGGTTTGATATGAAGGGGAAGTGCTTAATTGGTCATGTAGTGATCGATGGCTTTGCCACGATATATATATATACATATGTTCATACATTATTTTTGGTCACATTGTGATCGGTGGCTCTGCCACGATGTATATATATTTTATTTGGTCACACAGTGATCGGTGGCTGTGCCACGAAATATTATTTGGTCACCTAGTGATCGTGTGTAATTGGCAACATGACTGTCGTGATGGAGTGTAGAGGATGGAGGGTTGATTGTAGAAATCCCCACGGTGTGATTGGTTGGTACGGGTTAGTGTGTAGCGGATGGAAAAACTAGGTTTGGGTTGGGCTATTTGCATTTCATATGTTGGATGTTGATATGTGGGCTAAGGTCAATGTGTGACTATGGGATTCATGCCGTATGTATAATGTGGGAAATTTACACACTGAGTCTTGGTGACTCAACCCTTTTCCTTAACTTTTTAGGTGAGCAGTAGCTCGTGGATGCAGAAGCTGAGGCGGACTCGTGGAGGCCATAATTTCGATTTCTTTTCTTTATAGTTTCGGCATTACTATAAGTTTATTTTTTAAATTTGGGCTTTTCGTTATGTAATAAGGCCTTTCGAGGTTGTACTTGGGTTTTTTTTGTTTACTATTTATAGCAAACTCGACACCTCGGCAGTTTAAATACTAAAGTAAAAGTGGAGTTTCTTTAATCTAAATATCAATGTTTTCAAAAGACTACATAATACTCAAAAAAGTTTTCTTCCAAATCGCCGGTTTTTCTAAGATTTAATTAAGACTTGATTACACTTCACTCTGTGACATACCAGATTCGGTCGTAACATATAGGCCGAGTTTTGGGTGTTACAATCTTGACTCAACTGCTGTGCCCAAAATGACAGAATCGAGACACAGCCCAACCACGATTTACACGGGCGTGTGCCATGGCCGTGCCCTTACCGCGGGAGAGAGCAATTTCACTTGGATTTGGATGCTTGAAGCCAAAGAAACATACTTCTAAGTCTACTCCAACACCCTAATAGTAATTCCACTTGAAGGAGATACTTAGGATCCAAGTATAGCATCCCAAAGCCTATATAAACAACGCAAGGCAAACATTAAAGGGGGCTTTTTTTCGGCAGAGGCGAGGAATCACTTGAAGATAGCCAGTTGATCCATCTCAAGAAGTCAGAACTCCATTCAAGACGGAGGATCTCTCCTTCAATTCCTTCAGGGGGTTTTAGGGATTTCTTATGTTTTGTTTTTTCTTTTCTCTTGAGATGTTTTCATATTTAGTTATGAACTAAACCCCTCAGATACCTGAAGGGGTTGAAACCTATGATGGATTTTGCTATTTGATTTTTAAATTATATGATAAGTACTTGGTTCGTTCTTAATTATGTTGCTTAATTTAATCTGATGTGCTTAGGTGGAGGAGGAATAGACCCTACCTAAGAGTAGATCTAGCATAATTAAGCGGAGTTGATCGGGAGCCTAGAGATAGGGTTACGAGATTTTGTCGGATTAGGGTGAAACCTAATATGGGAATCCATTGATCGATTTACTGCTTCCTTAAGGGGCTATTACAAGAGAACGAGAGTTTCACTAATTAACCTAAGGTTAGACGTTATTCGCGTCGAAAGAGGGTTTAATATAGGTTAGGGAGTCTCACGGATCAGGTTAAGTAAAGAAATCATATGGTTTGGTGAATAAATAATAAGTGAAGTCATAGGTGGATTCTTCCTGAGGGTATCGTCTTTATCAACTGAGTTTTCCTAAGGTCTTTCTCCAATTCAATATTTTGTCTTTTGCATTTAGTTTAAGTATTTCGTTAGTTTAACAATTCAATCACTCCAAATTTTAGGCTAAATAATAGAAAGAAAGTGAGTAGTAGTACTTTTAGGTTCCTTTGGGTTCGATAAGATATCCTTGCCTGATCTATACTACTTTGCTCGATAGGTGCACTTGCCTCTATCGTTGTCACAGATTAGTCTACGTGTTCGATCACTCTTTTATAAATATTAAAACTCATTTGCTTGACACGATCAAGTTTTTGGGGCCATTGACGGGACTCCTAAAATATTAAGAAAGCTCTATTTCTATTACTTTAGCCACTATCTTTATTTTTAAATTTCTCTTATTTTTATACATATATTTTTGTTTTTTTCTAAATTTCTTTCTTTCTTTTCATAGCAGGTACCTCTAGTTTATGACTAGAAGGAATCTGAGAGGACCATTAGAATAAAAAGTGACATTGAAACTACCGCTCGTAGAAATCGCAAAGAAATTAGACGAGCCCTAGACTATCAAAGAGAAGAACAACAAAGATCCAATCCTACTGAAGGGATGGACGAGAACAACCCAACAAATGTGCAAGAACAGAATGCTCCTCGTACTATGTATGATTATGCTAAACCTAATTTGACAGGAGCAGAATCTATTATTGTTAGGCCCGCTATAACTGCTAATAATTTTGAATTAAAGCCTAACACAATACAAATGATTCAACAATTTGTTCAATTTGATGGTTTGTAGGATGAGGATCCAAACACTCATATATCTAATTTTTTAGAATTCTGCGATACCTTCAAAATAAATGGCATTTCTGACGATGCCATACGTCTTTGATTATTTCCTTTTCATTAAGGAATAAAGCAAAGCGTTGGTTGAACTTCGTTACCACGAGGTCAATCACCACATGGGATCAAATTACCAAAAATTTCTTATAAAATATTTTCCACCACCAAAACGGCTAAATTTAGGAATGACATATCTTCTTTTGTGCGTAATGACGCAGAAACATTATATGATGCATGGGAAAGATACAAGGATCTCCTAAGGAGATGCCCACATCACGGATTATCTTTGTGGCTTCAAGTCCAAACTTTTTACAATGGTGTGAATTCTCCAACTAGGCAAATGATTGATTCATCAGCCGGTGGAACTTTGAATAATAAAACTCCTGAAGCGACTTAGGGTTTTATTGAGGAGATGTCATTGAACACCTATCAATGGCAAATTACAAGAGCTAAACCGATAAAATCAGTCAAAGTTTTTAACATAGACACAGTGACAATGCTGTCGACGCAGGTGGAGTTAATGAATAAAAAAGTTGATAATTTATGTTCTTCACAGGTACATCCAGTCATGCAATGCGAAGTGAGTGGGAATGTGGCGAATTCTGAGTACCCACCCTACCAACCAGGAGCAGAAAACGAGGAGACAAACTATATAGGTAACAATCTCTGATCTAATAATAACCCTTATAGTAACACTTATAATACAGGTTAGAGAAACCACCGAAATTTTTCGTGGGGAGGACAAGGAAATCAAGGAAATCAAAGATAGCAGCCAACTCCAAATTACCAAAATCAGCCCTATCCACAGGAAAAGAAATCAAACCTTGAAGAGATGTTGACAAAATTCATGACAGCTACAGATACTCGTCTCCAAAAGACTGAAGCAATACGTGATAAACAACAAAAATCGATCAAAGGAATCGAGAATCAACTTGGAGAACTTACTAGGTCAGTGGGACATCTCACAAAGGTGATTTCTGAAGTCAACAAGGACGTCTACCAAGCAACAAATAATAAACCCAAAAGAGCAAATCCAAGCCTTCATAGCTCAAGAGGATACAAAAGTAGACGAGCCCACCTCAATACAAGAAACTAAGGAAGAAAAAGGTAAAATAGAGGTAGCACAAGAGAGGCCAAAACCGGTAATCAAAGAATATCAACCTAGCATACCTTATCCCGAAGCATTGAAAAAAGATGATTCAGAGGAACAATTCGGTAAGTTTCTAAAACTTTTAAAGAAATTACATATTAACTTACCTCTTCTTGAAGCTCTTTTTCAAATGCCCGACTCAAGGAGATTTTTAAGACAACTCTTGACGAATAATTGCAAAATAGATGAAGAACACCATGTGGAACTTAACGCAACATGCTCAGCAATGCTACAGAATAGACTACCACATAAACTAAAAGATCCAGGGAGTTTTATGATTCCATGTTTAATTGGTAGTTTAACTATTGATAATGCATTAGCTAATTTAGGGGCAAGTATAAATGTCATGCCTTATGCACTGTTTAAACGACTAGGTCTAGGGAAGCCCAAACAAACTAGGAAGAGTATCATTGAAGACGTTTTAGTAAAAATCGATAAATTCGTTTTCCCAGTAGATTTTGTTGTTTTAGACATGGATGAGGAAAATTCAACCCTTTAATTTTAGGATGACCTTTTCTTGAACCGCCAAGGCTAAAATTGATGTTTCCACAGAGAACTCATACTTTATATAGGAGATGAATCACCAATCTTCAAGCTCTCAACTCACCAAAACAACGTAAGATGAAGGTAAGAAAGTTGTTTCAATAGATAATCAAATTGTTCAAACTTCATCGCAGGAAACATCACAAAGCATCAAAATTGAGCCAACACAAAATCGTAAGATCAACAATTTAGAAGAGTAGAAGATACACACCAAAGAAAATTGGATCCACACCAAGTAAAACCTAAGGAACCACCAGAAGAGCTCATAGGGACATCAAATCACTTTAAAATAGAAGATCAAATGCTGTTAGACAAAGCCGATCCTCACATCATTTCAACAGACCTGAAGAAAAAGGAAGAAATACTCCTTCAGGTACACAATATTTTCCCACACAAAATAGTTGAGGTAAGCAATCCAATATTCGATAATTTCAAGGTAAACGCTTCTCGACCTAAACTTTGTCACGAAAATAAAACTGTCAGCAAGAGGAAAAATATTCAAACCTTTAAACCTCTCTAAAATTTTCAAAGTCAAGGACAGTCTAGCTTAAGACTATAAACGAGCGCTTCTCGGGAGGCAACCCAAGCGCTAACACTTTTTATTTTTTAAAATTATTTTTTCTTTTCTTTCCTTCTCTCTTCTCTCTCCACATTTAAAACAAATGGAGGCAACCCGAGCACTAACACTTTTTTATTTTTCAAAATTATTTTTTCTTTTCTTTCCTTTTCTCTTCTCTCTCCACATTTAAAACAAAGATGTAGGTTTCCAGGCCACACGGCTTTACACATGGTCGTGCCCGTGGCCGTGCCACCACACTGACAGAGTAGAGCCCCGCAAGTCAGTCCAACCACCCCCCAACGTCACGGATCCAACCACCCACAGCACGGGCACCGACAAAAATAGCACGACCGTGCTTCATAACCGTGCTAAGATACTGACTTATTGAGCACGGACAGACCACGCCCATGCATTCCAAACGTGCTCCTATACTGGCTTTCTAGAAACGGGCGTGCTAATCGACAATCGGGTGTGGAAGAATAGCACACTCCACAACACGACCGTGCGAGGTGGCCGTGTGAATCGACACACCCTCGACACACGGGCATGGGAACAGGGAAAATTTAAAATTTTATTTAAACCCCCACAGCCTTCCCTTTCTCCCATCTTCCTTCTTCCTTCTCTTCTTCCAAATTTTTCTCTCTATTCATAGAAAAGGTCCAAGACTCTTGAGCAACACAAAGATCATGCTGAAGAAACGTAAGAAAGTAAACATCGTCTCCTCAGAGGAGACCTCAACATGAGTTCATGCTGGCAGCTTCACTTTATTGACACGCCAAGGGTCTCGGAAACCTTTTCGGTTCTATTTTTCTTTTCTCGTCTCCTTTATTTTCCTTATCTTTACTTATATCCTGCTTAATTTAATTTATTTCATTTTAGTTTCTTGGTTTTAGGTTCTAAAGGCAGCTTGGGAATCACGCACCACAGCCGTCGAGGTCACGTCCACCTCGCGAACCATCCAACAATAAGGACTCCTTAGTCCATTAATATTTTCTTTTAATTTCAGTTTTCCTCTTAGTCTCCTTCATTTTATTTCCTTAATCTTTAATTATATTATTAGTATAGTATTATTATTTCTCTAGACCTCTTGGCTATATCTTCATAGGCTACCCAATTTCTTCATCTAGTAAATTACTTTCCGGTAGCCACTCCACCAGGCCCATAGAAAACACCATCACCACCACCAAAGACGCCAGGGATCATCCAAATTTCAGGGAGTATTACTTTCCCCACTTATCTTTTTGATTTGGCACCTAATTATCATTACCTATCTTTGTACATTGAGGGCAATGTACACCTTAAGTGTGGGGGTAATTGTGCCTAACTTTTTGCATAATTCTCAAAACCCTAAAATTAGTCTTGATCTTAAGTATTTTTCTCATATTATTAATTAGGGTGAAATTTTTAATGATCTATGATTTTTATCAATATGTTTTAGAATAAGTCTTAGTTAATTGTGCATTGATAATTAAATTTGAAGAATACTAGAGAATCGAGCATGATAAGTCTACTTTCTAAAAATTAAATTTGATAGGTTGTTGAACCTAATTTGAGTATCACCTTGAAGTTCAAAATTTATAAGGATTGATGTCAAAACACCCATAATTTTTTGTGAGATTTTGAGCCTTATAGAGCATATACCTTTTTTCGTGCTCACTTTAATTGATTATGAGTGTGTCAACTTTGAACTGTATTCTAGAACTTGCCTCGTTTATGCATGTCAAGACCACATTAATGATTTGATACACTGAGATGATAAAGGCACCTAGATTTTAACCCATTCACTCCACTAAAAAAAGCCTACCCATACAAATTAACCCCTAGTGAACCCCATTGAATCCTAACAACCTTTTTATTGACTCACCCACTAATATTAACCCAAAATCCCTTTGTATTTGTTATCAACATTCCTTTGACTACCCCTATATCGAGAATTGAATTGATCAATTGCCGAATTAGGTTATTTCAATCACCAAAGATCCTTCAAATTATGTTTATTTTGGTTTGTTCTTAAAAAAAAACCAAGTATACTCAATATTAGTAGTATAATAAAAGAGCTTAGAGCATTTAAACTCCAATTGTTGAAGAAAAAGCTCGTATTGAAGTATTATAAAATTTTAAGTAATGAAAATATTCGTTATTATATAGTAATTATCTATAGTGGTATTATTAGTTTGCATTCGAAGTAAATATTCATATTTAGTTCAGTGTTTCTAGTTAAGCAATTTGTCAAGTCAGTCTCGATTCTAAACCTCTAATCCAGCCTATATCCACACCCTTAACCTTAGCCCCGTTACAACCCTGATTAAAGACCTTTTGATTTGTGTATCATCTCATATACAGTGGTGGGGATTTGATTTTCAGGCAAGCCTATGGGATTAACTTTTCAGGTTCGACTTAGAGTGCTTATTCTTGAACCTTAAACACCTTTGAGTGATTTGAGTGAATCTTTTGTAAGGATGTCAATCCTGGCCGGTTTTGAATTAAAGGTAATCACTTAGATAAGGGGAGACACCTATGTTTTCATGCTATAAAGGTATGACTTATCGTAATTGAATCTTTAGGGTTCTTTGAGTTGAATTATCCATGTATAAATTATCTATGAATTATGATGAGACAATGTCAATAGGAATTATAAATTATGGAAAGTTCGTTTTAATTGTAAGTTGAGAATTTTGCTTGAGGACAAGCAAAAGCCTAAGTGTGGGGGAATTTGATAAACCATAAAAGTAACATATTTTAACCCCATATTTAATAGGCTTTTGGATGATTTAGCCCTTGATTTATGTAAAAAGGTGCTTTTAATCCTTTCTATTCATGATTATACTCAGGAAAGCACCCGAGGATAAAAATAACACAAAACGAGCTTAAAACGGAGTAATTGGGCCTTAGCAAGCAATCAAGACGGCTGCCCAAAGCCCACATGACCGTGCCTCGCCAATTACCAAGAGCACGACCTCAACTACGTAACACATGGTAGTGCAAAGCATCCATTGATCACACGAACGTGCTCGGTGATCTACATGGACGTGCCCAAATCGACAGACCTGAAGCACGGCCTGAATCCTGACTCACACGGTCGTGGCCAAAACGACAGAATCGAGACACGGCCCAACCATGATTTATACGGGCGTATGCCATGGCCGTGCCCCTACCGCGGAAGAGAGCAATTTCACTTGGATTTGGATGCTTGAAGCCAAAGAAACATACTCCTAAGTCTACTCTAACACCCTAATAGTAATTCTACTTGAAGGAGATACTTAGGTACCAAGTATAGCATCCCAAAGCCTATATAAACAACCCAAGGCAAACATTAAAGAGGGCTTTTTTCGGTAGAGGCTTTTGTCGAAGCGTTCATCTTTGAGGAATCACTTGAAGATAAGCCGGAACTCCATTCAAGACAGGGGATCTCTCCTTCAATTCCTTCAGGGGGTTTTAGGGATTTATTATGTTTTGTTTATTCTTTTTCTTGAGATGTTTTCGTATCTAGTTATGAACTAAACCCCTCAGATACCTAAAGGGGTTGAAACCTATGATGGATTTTGCTATTTGATTTCTAAATTATATGATAAGTACTTGGTTCGTTATTAATTATGTTGCTTAATTTAATCTGATGTGCTTAGGTGGAGGAGGAATAGACCCTACCTAAGAGTAGATCTAGCATAATTAAGCGGAGTTGATCGGGCGCCTAGAGATAGGGTTACGAGATTTTACTAGATTAGGGTGAAACCTAATATAGAATCCATTGATTGATTTACAGCTTCCTTGGGGGTTATTATAAGAGAACAAGAGTTCCACTAATTAACCTAAGGTTAGACGTTATTTGCCTCGAGAGAGTGTTTAATATAGGTTAGGGAGTCTCACGGATCAGGCTAAGTAAAGAAATCATATGGTTTGGGGAATAAATAATAAGTGAAGTCATAGGTGGATTCTTCTTGAGGGTATTATCTTTATCAACTGAGTTTTCCTAAAGTCTTTCTCCAATTCAATCTTTTGTCTTTGCATTTAGTCTAAGTATTTCGTTAGTTTAACAATTCAATCACTCAAAATTTTAGGCTAAATAATAGAAAGAAAGTGAGTAGTAGTACTTTTAGGTTCCTTTGGGTTCGATAAGATATTCTTGCCTAATCTATACTACTGATCGATAGGTGCACTTGCCTCTATCGTTGTCACAGTTAGTCTACAGGTTCGATCACTCTTTTATAAATATTAAAACTCAACTTTTTGACACGATTACCTTTCCATACTGTTAATCATCTTAATAAATAAAGGATGATCATGAAATCCATGAAGAACTCTTACCTTAAAGGTTTTTTATCCGAATTCTAGTGATTACGAAATAGCTTCGAGGAAATGGTAATTTGGCCTTCCTCTATTTCACTATAAAGATGAAAAAGGATTTGTCTAAGAGAGAGATGATGATTTCGGTCAAAAAGACCCTCTCAAGCCAATATATAGATTCGGTAAAGAAAAAAAATAAAGCATTAAAGAGGGTTCTTACCGCTTGATCAAAACGTGAGTAGAAAGAATGATTGAGTAGGAAAAAAAATATGTGTTAAGAGAAAGATTCGGCTAATGAAATGATCATTGACATTCGGTCATGGTGAAAAATTAGGGAGAGAGAGATGTTTGAGAGTTTTTTTGTAAGAAGAAAGAAGGAAGAAAAAGAAATAGAAGATAGGGTGTTTATGTGTCGGTTTTCAAGGATGGAAGATGAACAAAGAAAGAGTCTTGTGGTTGGTATGCATTCGGCCAAAGGGAAGAAAAAGAAAATGAATTATGCTTCTTCAAAGTTGCATGGTTTCACCACAAAGGAGAAAAGAGTTTGGAGAGAAAAGAAGATGATACTAATTTGGTCAAAAAGAAATGGCCAAACAACCAAAAATTTACCTATTGCTACAACCACATTCGGCTAGGGAAAGGGTTTTGGAGAGAAAGGAAAATAATGCTCATGTTGCTAAAGAAATTGACCAAACTAGCTCCTAATCCCTATCAAGCTACTAACAAAATTCGGCCAACCTCCTTAGCCCCAAAAACCGTCCAAGTTCATAGCCATCAAGGATCAACTTTTGCCAACCTTTCTTTCCATAGCACATTCCACAAATTAAGCCATTTGTTCCCTTACTTGCCTTATCCTATTGATTCCTTTCCTCAACTTCAATGTTTCCTTAATCCATTTAGCCACCTTACCATAAAATTAAAAGTCCAACATATCAAAAATGAAGCTTGGCCGACACTTGATAGGAGAGTGCAAAATTTAAGTCACAAAATGCATACCAAGAGATTGAACCTCTCCCTCAAGACAATACATATGGCGCATATCCTCTTAACCAATAGCTCATTTATGCTAGATACTTACTCAAAAATTTCCATATGCTATAAATCCACTGACTCCCTCTCTTAAAGTACCATATGATACAAATTTTTACTAGGTCCAAATAGATCTCAAGCCTTCTCAGGACCTCCTTAACAAACAAAATTAATAATCTAACAAGCTTAATCACCAATTTAATGTAACACATACAAACTCAAATTCTAGGGTGTTACAGGGTTGATTAGTTTCTCCTGGGTTTTCAGGTTTTATTTCATTTGTAGCTATAGTTTCAAATTGATTACCTAATATTCTTGTTGTGTTTTCAACATTTTCATAATTTTTATTAATAGATCTCAGATAATCATCTATTTGAAGATCCAAATCTATTTTCCTTTTACCATAAGGATCTTGTTTATCAATTTCCCTAGGTTTCGGTATTTCATAATCATATGGACCTGCTTGTTCAGTATCCATGGGTTCAGGAATTTCTGTATTTTCATCCTGTTCTGTTGAAGTGTTTTCTTCATCAGAATTATGACTAGTGGCATTTATATCAACATTAGAATTATTAGAACTACTAATACTTTCAGTAGTATCATAATTTAACATATAATGATAATTATATTTTGCAAATAGATCTTTATATTTTTCATAAAGTTCTTCTATTAATTTTAAATATTCTACCTTTTCATTTTTATCTTTTGTTTTAGAAAATTGGTTTTCAAATGTTCTATAAGAGTTTTATAAGATTCAAAATCATATTTTCTTGTTTTTAAATTTTTCTTTTTTTTTTCTCTTTATTATAGGTAGAAGATTCATCCAAAACTCATCTTCATCGAGATAAAATCAAGATAACATTACTATTACCATAATATAAAGGACCTAAATCTAAATCAATCTATATTATTATTATTAATAACTTGATCTAATTTATTATTAACATCGATAAAAGTTCTTTAGATTTGTTGTTCAAATCTAAATCATTATTCTCCATATTATCTACTTTTCTTCTATTTTACTAAATTTATTATATATTTTATTAAAATATATAGATGTCATATCTATTAAACTATTGATACCTTTACTAAGAGCCGAAACATTATTTTCATTCTTAGAGTGTAACATCCTAGATTAGGGGTTTTGCGTTTGTGCATAATTCATGAGTAGTAGGTTTTGGCAGTGTTTGGAAGTGAATTAAGGGTTTTTAAAATCCTAGTATGGAAGAGAAAGCTTTGGACAATTATTGGTTTTTAAGTTAAAAACAAGAAGTGATGTGGAAAAGTGGCAAGGGACGCCACCTAAGGTGCAAGGGTTATGGCAATAAGTGAAGTACTTTGAGGGAAGAGGTTCGAATCCCATTGTGTGCATTTTTGCTTAATAGCATGTTTACTGTGATATGTGGTGTGCATTTTTAGAACCTTGGAAATGTAAGGAAATGTATGGAAATGTATGGAAATGTAAGGAAATGTATGGAAATGTAAGGAAATGTATGAAAATGTATGGAAATGTATGGAAATGTAAGGAAATGTATGGAAATGTAAGGAAATGTATGGAAATGTAAGGAAATTTATGGAAATGTATGGAAATGTATGAAAATGTAAGGAAATGCATGGAAATGTAAGGAAGTGTTAAGTTCAAAGTGAACATTTTTGGAAATTAGGAAATGTAAGGAAATGATTTAGAAATGATTCAAAAGAGGAAAGTAAACATTTCGGGAAACTTGGAAATGTAAGGAAATGTTAGGTTAAAGGAGGGAAACGAACGTTTTTGGAAACCTGGAAATGTAAGGAAATGTCAAGTTTTAAAGTTTAAAAAGAGGAAACTAAGGCAAGGTGGCCTTAAGAAAATTAATAGGAGGAATTTGACACAAGAACAGGGCTTGGAAAAGTGGCAAGGAGGCACCACTTAAAGCCCAACAAATGACGCCACTAGTATGTGTGCAAGCTTAGGTTCGAGCAGCAAGGAGAGCATTTCGAGAGTGTTTTTATGTTCGAATTGGGCTTATGCCCAATTCGTTATTAAAGCTAAACTAATCATAGGGAGGCGCCACTTAGGCGGATAATTTGGGCCTCGTATGGCCACAAGGAGTCCAATAGAATAAGTTTAAATTCTCATCAAGGGAAGGGGTGGACGGCATCTAGCTAAGACTTTAAGTGATTTTATTTAATTACTTAAAGAGGAAGCAATGGACTACAATAGGATTCTTAAGGGAAGAGTTTAATTCTCCTTAAAACTCAGCTAAATAGGTGGATAAATGATGATTTATTTTAGATTATTTTCAAAGAGATAATTGAGGATTATTCTTTAATTTTTAATTAAAGAGATAAAGCTATCAAAATAGAAGAGTGATGGCCAAGTAAGGATTCTAAGTTAGTAATTTTGCTATAAAAGGAAAAGAGGGCCATTCATTCTTTCTTCTAACTCTCTCTCTGAATTCTCTCTAGCAAATATCTCATTTCTTCATTGTTTTGCAAAGTCGAAAATACACCTTGTGTAGTCAAACTTCATTACCAAATTGCTCAAACTCTTTTCTCTTCTTCTTTCATAATCTTCCAAAAGCCAAAGTTTGCTAAAATCAAGGTCATAGTCGAATAGTTTTGCGACTTCAAACAAGGGGTTGTCGACTTACAGATTAAGGATAAGAACTAGTTATCATTCAATTTTCATCCTTTTTTCTTTTAAGATTTGCCGAAATCTAGGACTAACCCCATTAATATCTTGTTGTCGAAACTTTGAAGAGATCTTTTCGGGATTTAAGAATTGTCAACTACAAGAAGGTATCTTTCGGATTTCAAAGATCTAAGGAATTTCGACAAGATTAAGGAAGCAAGGATCCAATTCGGATTTAAGATTTGGAAGGTAAGCACTATGTATATTCTACTAAAGCCTAGATTAGTATTTAGATCTGTTCTTTAAATATTCAAAATAGCCAAACTAACAAGTTAATAAATCTAAGGATCAATCGACTACAAGGAAGAAGAAATTCTTTTCCAAGGTACACCATAGGCCACGTGTTCCCTAGTTATTCTAAGTGAATTTGGGATTTAAAATCCACAAGGTAAGACATGCGAATATTCGCCAAGGCCTATTTTTGGTGTTTTAGATGTAGTTCATATTTATTCAAAAGCCAAAACTAATTTGTTAAAGTGATTTAAAGCTTTGCCGAATACAAGAAAGAGTATAGTGAAGATTTCGGGATTTGGCACCAAGGTAAGTTTTAGTGTACTAATCCTACTAGGATTTGGATTTATGGCGAATGGCTTACTAAGTATTAAATGATTGATTAAATGTAGAGATTTAAGATCTAAGGCATTAGATCAAGCTTTTCGATTTGGATTGGAAACCTTGCTTAATCGGTGTGTACCCACTAAATCTCAATAGATTTACGGTTTTAATTCATTATATGTGTTAATATGAAAGTGTAAGAATATGGCTAAGGTATGTGTGTACCCTACCCTAAGTTTTAATATGTTCATGGCTATGTTTTAAATTAAATGTGCATGTTTATAAGAATGTGAATATAGCTAAGATACCATGCTATGGTACAAAAGTACTCGTGCACGCTTCCTACTCCTACTAGGAATATGAATATACGTTATTTTTAACATGTGAAAAGTGATAAGAATGTGAATTAAGGCATGATTTTTCATATTGTGTATGAAAAATGGGGGCATATGGTTATATGAAAAGGGGAAGTTAATGTGGTGACCTAAGACCACGAATTTTTATAAGGCGATGAGCATGTCGATCGCAATGACGCCTTCGATGGTGTGTGCGGATAGAGGTTGACTTAGTAGTCCCCACTGCAAAGCGGGATGATGGTACGGTGGTGTGTAGTGGATGGCATATAGGTTTGGGTTCGGGTTGCATCATATTGTTTAAATGTTTTATGAACATGTATGATATTGTATGCCTAAAATATTAAATTTTAGTGTTGGTTACACATTGAGTCTGTTGACTCACCCCGTTGTGGGATTACTTTTCAGGTGACGACCAGTGATGGACCGGGCCAGCAGATGCTTAGTGGAGGCCATGTGAAGTTCAAATTTATTTTATTTGGACTATTTTACTTTAAGTATTTTGAATTTAAATTTTGGGAATTATTTGATATAATAAGGCCTTAGTAGAATTATTTTATTCTGCTTTTATTTATCGAGCTTACAAACTTTTACTTATTAAAAGATTAAGTAAATCTATTTTAAAAAACAAAGCCCAAACGTTTTATCACTTAAAGTAAAGGATTTTTTCATCTCAAGCCCAACCCAAAATAATCTTTCTTCCAAATCACACAAGTTTTTCCTAAGTAACAAAAGAATTTGAAACAGTTTACACCGGGAACATACCAGATCCTATTCAAGGCTCGTGGGCGAGTTTGGGTGTTTCAGCTTTGGTATCGAGCTCGCTTTTAAACTCTCGACCTTGGGTTTAAGGCCCAAAACGTTTTCCAAAGTAAGCCCAAAAGGAATTTTCTCAAAAATTTTCAGTTTTTCTCGATGGCCCACTAAGTCTCCACCATGCATCCACCGTGTAAGTACTTCTGACTTCTGAAGTGATTTGAATATGTGAAATGTATGGGCTTTTATGGCAATGTAGATTAGTCTGATAAGTATTTGAACCCTAGGACTAGTGTACCCCAACAAATACATAAGACTTAAATATCTAATTAAACAAACCTGTGGTTGAGTCGCCGAGTTAGGGTGTGGCAACCATGGTACGCATGTCTAGGATTGGTTTCAGTGGGAGCTTGGTATTTAAGCAGTCCGCGTGACTCACCTCCTCTCCACTCGAATCCTACCTGGTGCGTAGCCTCGGTTCACCCTAACCAAGAGGACTTATACACGGGCTAAACCCCTAACTAAAACCCGAAAGGGACTAGCTGTATTTTATGGAAACCCTAGTTTTAAAATTTCTAAATTATTTTCTTGATTTGAAAAAGATTATTTTTATAAAATTTTCTTGAAATATTTTAGATTTATAAAATTATGAAATTACCCTACCTCGCAAATTACCGAATACCCTCGAAGTTACAAAATTACTGAACGAATTCCGATCTTCAAAAATTTTTGCAACAACACCGATTTGGAAAACAAATTTCAAAACAACCTCAAGTTTTGTAAATTCCAAAATATTCGTGATTTATTAAGATTTACAAATTCACCCGTTAATTACCAAAATACCTCGATTTTAAAATTTTCCAAAATACCCCGGAATGCAAAATTTCCAAGATACCTCATTGACAAAAACACCAAGGAACCTTGTTTCGATAAATTGCGAAAAATACCCCATAGGATAAATTACGAAAATACCCCGGTAGTGGAAAAACAACAACAATGAAAACTACAACATTTCTCCGAATGAACGAAAGTTCATAATTGATTGATGAATGTATGAATGTAAAGATTGTGTGCATGTATGAATACGAAAGAACCACTTCTAAAAATTCTTTCCATAAAACTTCTTCATGTTAATCGCTGAAACAAAATTTTTATACATAAAACTTCTTAATCGATTAAATCGCGACGTTAGAAATGAGTTCTAAGGACGGAACTTAGAGATTGTGCCTGGAAAGTATGATGGTTCTATTAAGATCGAGTCTTGCAGAAGCATAGTGCGGTGAGAAGGATTGTACGATCATTAGTAAGTAATTTCGAGGACGAAATTATTTTTAAGGAGGGTAGAACTGTAACATCCTAGATTAGGGGTTATGCATTTGTGCATAATTCATGAGTAGTAGGTTTTGGCAGTGTTTGGAAATGAATTAAGGGTTTTTAAAATCCTAGGATGGAAGAGAAAGCTTTGGACAATTATTGGTTTTAATTTAAAACAAGAAGTGATGTGGAAAAGTGGCAAGGGACGCCACCTAAGGTGCAAGGTTATGGCAACAAGTGAAGTACTTTGAGGGAAGAGGTTCGAATCCCATTGTGTGCATTTTTGCTTAATAGCATGTTTACTGTGATATGTGGTGTGCATTTTTAGAACCTTGGAAATGTAAGGAAATGTATGGAAATGTATGGAAATGTAAGGAAATGTATGGAAATGTATGGAAATGTTTGGAAATGTAAGGAAATGTATGGAAATGTAAGGAAATGTATGGAAATGTATGGAAATGTATGGACATGTAAGGAAATGTATGGAAATGTAAGGAAGTGTTAAGTTCAAAGTGAACATTTTTGGAAACTAGGAAATGTAAGGAAATGATTTAGAAATGATTCAAAAGAGGAAAGTAAACATTTCGGGAAACTTGGAAATGTAAGGAAATGTTAGGTTAAAGGAGGAAACGAACGCTTTTGAAAACCCGAAATGTAAGGAAATGTCAAGTTTTAACGTTTAAAAGAGGAAACTAAGGCAAGGTGGCCTTAAGAAAATTAATAGGAGGAATTTGACACAAGAATGTGGCTTGGAAAAGTGGCAAGGAGGCACCACTTAAAGCCCAAAGAAATGACGCCACCAAGATGTGTGCAAGCTTAGGTTCGAGCAAAGAATGAGAGCATTTCGAGAGTGTTTTATGTCTGAATTGGGCTTATGCCCAATTCGTTATTAAAGCTAAACTAATCATAGGAGGCGCCACTTAGGTGGATAATTTGGGCCTCGTATGGCCACAAAGAGTCCAATAGAATAAGTTTAAATTCGGCTCATCAAGGGAAGGGGTGGACTGCATCTAGCTAAGACTTATTCTACCATCAAGGGAAGGGGTGGACGGCATCTAGCTAAGACTTTAAGTGATTTTTATTTAATTACTTAAAGAGGAAGCAATGGACGGCAATAGGGACTCTTAAGGAAGAGTTTAATTCTCCTTAAAACTCGACTAAATAGGTGGATAAATGATGATTTATTTTAGATTATTTTCAAAGAGATAATTGAGGATTATTCTTTAATTTTTAATTAAAGAGATAAAGCTATCAAAATAGAAGAGTGATGGCCAAGTAAGGGATTCTAAGTTAGTAATTTCGGCTATAAAAGGAAAAGAGGGCCATTCATTCTTTCTTCTAACTCTCTCTCTCGTCAATTCTCTAACAAATATATCCTTTCTTCATTGTTTTGCCAAGCCGAAAATACACCTTGTGTAGTCGAAACTTCATTACCAAATTGCTCAAACTCTTTTCTCTTCTTCTTTCATAATCTTCCAAAAGCCGAAAGTTTGCTAAAATCAAGGCCATAGCCGAATAGTTTTGCGACTTCAAACAAGGGTTGTCGACTTACAGATTAAGGGTAAGAACTAGTTATCATTTGATTTTCATCCTTTTCTTTTAAGATTTGTCAAATCTAGGACTAACCCCATTAATATCTTGTTGCCAAAACTTTGAAGAGATCTTTTCGGATTTAAGAATTGTCAACTACAAGAAGGTATCTTTCGGATTTCAAGGATCTAAGGAATTTCGACAAAGATTAAGGAAGCAAGGATCCAATTCGGATTTAAGATTTGGAAGGTAAGCACTTATGTATATTCGCTAAAGCCTAGATTAGTATTTAGAACTGTTCTTTAAATATTCAAAATAGCGAAACTAACAAGTTAATAAATCTAAGGATCACCGACTACAAGGAAGAAGAAATTCTTTTCCCGAAGGTACACCATAGGCCACGTGTTCCCTAGTTATTCGGTGAATTTCGGGATTTAAAATCCACAAGGTAAGACATGCGAATATTCGGCCAAGGCCTATTTTTGGTGTTTTAGATCTAGTTCATATTTATTCAAAATCCGAAACTAATTTGTTAAAGTGATTTAAAGCTTTGCCGAATACAAGAAAGAATATAGTGAAGATTTCGGGATTTGGCACCAAGGTAAGTTTTAGTGTACTAATCCTACTAGGATTTGCATTTATGGCCGAATGGCTTACTAAGTATTAAATGATTGATTAAATGTAGAGATTTAAGATCTAAGGCATTAGATCAAGCTTTTCGGATTTGGATTGGAAACCTTGTTTAATCAGTGTGTACCCTACACTAAATCTCAATAGATTTACTGCTTTTAATTCATTATATATGTTAATATGAAAGTGTAAGAATATGGCTAAGGTAATCGTGTGTACCCTTCCCTAAGTTTTAATATGTTCATGGCTATGTTTTAAATTAAATGTGCATGTTTATAAGAATGTGAATATGGCTAAGATACCATGATATGGTACAAAAGTACTCGTGCACGCTTCCTACTCCTACTAGGAATATGAATATATGTTATTTTAACATGTGAAAAGTGATAAGAATGTGAATTAAGGCATGATTTTGCATATTGTGTATGAAAAATGGGGCATATGGGTTATATGAAAAGGGAAGTTAATGTGGTGACCTAAGACCACGAAATGCGAATGTGGTGACCTAAAACCACGATATCCGAATGTGGTGACCTAAGACCACGATATCCGAATGTGGTGACATAAGACCACGAATTTTTATAAGGCGATGAGCATGTCGACCGCAGCCGACCGCCTCGATGGTGTGTAGCGGATGGAGGGTTGACTTAGTAGTCCCCACTTGCAAAGGTGATGGTACGGTGGTGTGTAGCGGATGGCATATAGGTTTGGGTTCGGTTGCATCATATTGTTTAAATATTTTATGAACATGTATGATATTGTATGCCCGAAATATTAAATTTTAGTGTTGGTTACACATTGAGTCTGCTGACTCACCCCGCTGTGGGATTACTTTTCGTGACGACCAAGGATGGACCGGCCTACAGATGCTTAGTGGAGGCCATGTGAAGTTCAAATTTCTTTTATTTGGACTATTTTACTTTAAGTATTTTGAATTTAAATTTTGGGAATTATTTGATGTAATAAGGCCTTAGTAGAACTATTTTATTCTGCTTTTATTTATCGAGCTTACAAACTTTTACTTATTAAAAGATTAAGTAAATCTATTTTTAAAAAACAAAGCCCAAACGCTTTTATCACTTAAAGTAAAGGATTTTTAATAATGAAATGAACCTGCTTTTCATCTCAAGCCCAACCCAAAACGATCTTTCTTCCAAATCACACAAGTTTTTCCTAAGTAACAAAAGAATTTGAAACGTTTACTATCCGGCCATCGCATCTATATGTAGTATGATTACAAGTTTTATCTTTATATAAACAATCCATTTCTTCCATTATTTATCTTTGGTACCTAAGACCTTCTGTTATCTTAAACGTCTTCACACAACGCCTACAACGTCCCACACGGACTCAAATGGCAAAAGAAGACAGAAAAATAGATATATGGATTTTAAGATAAATAACTGTGAAATAAATGGAATTGAAAATAAAAATAGAAACTTACAATGAGTACTACGATATTAGAACTCCAGAAATCGTTACTCCGGGGCTCCTCTGATACTTATTACTGGGGGAAGGGAGGGAGATATGCACAAGCGGAAGGCTAATTATAATATCGTAGGATTTTATTTCACAAAGAAGATAGTAGATAATTTACAAAGATAATTTACAAGGGTTTTTCAAAGAGAGCAAGTATACAAGAGAGTTTGTATATTGCCAACTTCTATGGATAGTGATTCCAAAACCCGATGCCTTGTTTAGGCTACAACAATGCCTATTTATACTACAAATTCTAAACTCTAATTCATTTACAATTGAAATTCAAATAGTATCCTGATAAGGATGACTTAAATGTCAGCTTCATGGTTGCTTCCACGTAGCTTCCTTAATGTGATGGTTGCTTTCATATTACTCATGCATTCATGGTTGTTTCCACATAGCTTCCTTAATGTAATTGTTGATGTGATGGTTGCTTCCACGTTACTCATCATCAATTTATGGATGGTGTTTTCCTCCAAAATTAAATGCTTCTTTCTTGGATGTCATTCTTTCACGTGTTGTGTTCCTAATATGATCATAACTCATAATTGTAGTAATAGAACCGATATTTTTTAGAACCAATAAATTACAAAATAAAAAATTAAAAATTGTGACCTTTTTATTTTATTTTATTCTTTTTCATGTCTATAATGAAGTGTCGATAAAAAAACTTTCACATTTTAAATTTTTGGGGCCTCAAGAAATTTTTTTGTGTCCTCTTTTAGCCATAGGCCTTGGGCAGTCGCACTTCTAAACTACTCCCAAGGTCTAGTCTGTTCCATGGTAATCAGAACTAAATAAAATTATGGAAATAAAAACTTAAATACGATTAGCTAGTCCAAACCTCTTAAAATCATATCTATTCTTGTTAGGTGTTCGCGGTTTTCGACTTATTATCCAATTTAGGTCAATTCGACCCTTTTTATCTTGGTAAATATATAGTTAATCAAAGCGTATAGTTTACCTGCATGAGTTTGCATTTGGTGGGTCAGTGCTATCATGCAGGTGAACACATATTCAAGAGGCACGTGTTGACCCTAAAATAGGTTACATGTTGATATGCATGAGGATTTATCTAATCTTAGTACGTGTCATCGAAAAACCATGCTTTATAAATAGAAAGGTTGATCTCCATGAGAGGAAGAAAATTTACGAAAATACTCAACAATTCTGATTTAGTAGTAAATAATTTGGTAAATTATGTTGATGAATAATCTACTAAAGTTGGGAAATAGGCATTATTAAGTTTAGATGTTAAAAGGTAAAATTAATGAATAAAGATAAAAGAGCAGAAGAAACAAGACTTTGTTGGATAAAGAAAATTACCATTTCTTCCATAAAGGAAAATACAACAAACTAGGAAAAAAAGGTGGTGAAACTGAAATACAACACAACCTTGACCGGTAAATTAGAAACAACGAAACAAGAATGCAAAGTAAATTCAAATGCTCAAAGGTTGAAGTTTATTTGGATTGGACGAACTTTTGCCATACTCCATTGGCATCGCATGGGCAGAATGTGATTCTTGGGCATCTAAGGTTCTCCAAATATTTCAAATTGGGAAATCGTTGCTGCATTTCTTTCCAGTTCATCTTGAAGTTCACCAAAAACTTCAACCGTAAGGTGTCCGCATTCCACTTCTGGCCATCCTTATGATTTAGGTAACCCAGTCTTCCACCTCTAATCGACAAATTCGTGAGTTTCTTCATTTTTTTGGTACCAGCCAATTAGGTGGTTCCGAGCGAGGGAAACACTGGAGGTCCAGTTTCACCAGTCTCTCAAGGCCTTCCAGATTTTGTGGTTTTCTCTCCTTCATTGACAACCTCCTCCATTTCTTAGCCGTCAAAGCTATGTTGGCTGTCCCTCTTAAACCACCTCCCAGCTTCGCGGTCTTTGAATTTGCTTCACCTGCTGCTACGACTGCACTCCTTTCCCGGTTGCCTTTCTCCTCTCCCTTGTTCACTTTATCAGTCGAGGCTTTTGCTGCTGCACTACTAATACTACTTGCCTGTTTCTTCTTGGTCTTGGATTGCTGTTGTTCGCTACTACTGTCTAGCGTAGAATCCTCTTTTCCTGGCATTCCCCCCCATCCCCACGCTATCCTCAACTTCTCAAGTTTCTGAAATTTAGCGAGAGCGTTCCCTGCCTCATCGATATTGAACTTGGTAGTGTTCACATTGACGCTTAGTTTTCTCAGACTCGGTAACTCCGACAAATCATCAAGTGTGCATGAGTTTTTGGCATCCAGAATCACAAACCCTTTAAGGACTTGAAGCTCCGATAGTTTATTCAGCTGTTGGGGAATGTAATCAAGCAGATAGCATTCTGATAAATCCAAGTAAGTCAGCTTCTTAAGTGACCCTATCCTGTCTGGTAGCCTCTCCAGATCGTGACATGCTCTTAGATCTAATATCCTCAAATTTTCAAGCTTGCACAGAGTGGTGGGAAGCTTTGGGATACCGGAAATACCTTGAAGGCTAAGAAGCCTTAAATTCTTCATGTTTTTGAACCCTTTTAAGAACTCAATGTCTTCCACCTCAATATGGCGAGCTTGCCCAGCCGTGGCTTCCCATCTACCCAAATAAAGAACTTTAATGCCCGTCATCTTAGAAAACCACTCCGTAGGTAAATCTGGAAATTGCTTACTCAAGTTGAACAACGTTTGCAGTTTGTCAATTCGCTCAATAGCTGTTTTCAATGTCTTCTTATCCTGAAAATTGAACAACATCTGCAGCTTCACTTGATCTGCAGGTAGCTTTTCTTGCTCCTGATTTTGCTGCTGCCCTTTAGGCTTTTCTGAATTGCCATCCTTGTCATTGCCTTTAAGATAATCAGCAAACCAGGAAGCAGTAGCTCTTTCAGACTTCACCATACATGCCTTGTTGCAAAATGAAAAATCCATGATGGGTTTTCCATCCGGGTCATAATTGAAGAACTTTGCTTTCTTGGCAAAATGGATCAAGCACGAACGAACAATTGGGGTCACCTTATAGCTTCTGGGTTGTAATCTGTTTTTCTTCAGAACAGGCTCAATTAGCCTCTTCTCCACGAATGTGGTGAGAGTGTCGTTTAAATCTCCCATCTCATCGTTTCCATTTTGGGGGATTAAGTTTTCTCCGACCCACCAAAATCTCAAAAACCTCTTCTTTATCTCCGCATTTTCAGGGAAAATTGAGAAACACAGCAAGCACAGTTTCTGCCTGACATCAAGGCCTTCATATTTTTCCTCAATTTCTTTAAAATAATAGCTATTTTCAAATATACGTTCACCATATAGGTGAGGCAAGTCCCCGGCCTCGCCGGTGGCAAAGGTTGTCTGCAAAGCACGATTACCACCGGAATTTATACTGGCGGCCTGAAGTTGCAAGAGGATCAGGATTTTGACACTGGTGATGTTGTTTCTGAACACACGTAGATTGTGCTGAACCTGTTTTCGCAACTCGTCTTTTTCGAGATCACTCACGATGTCGTTGACATTGGCCTCAAGAGTTTCGAATGGTTCTCTTAGACTATTTTTTAAGTTCTCCAGGTTCTGGAATGACCTGATCATATAATCGAGTTCTTTGCATAGTTTTCCGAGCTCGTACAGCGGTTCCTTCTTGTCGTTGGTCTCCTGGGCCTGGTTAGCATCTCCATCCTGTTTGTTGGTCCCATCTTGCTCATTTCCAGTACGGTTGGAGCCATCTTGCTCATTTCCAGTCGGGTTATTAGCCGCAGTGTTGGTGGTGACAGTGATTTCGGCCTCTGCACAATCGCTAGTGAGGAGGTTCTTCAGGTTCGTTATGATATTGTTTATGTCCTGAATGGATAAGGGAGGTGGCTTGTCATCTGTGGAAGACATGGCTAGGGCATTAGCTCAAGAAAGTGAGCCTGGAACGTTCCCTCAACCCAATTAGTAACTAGTCTGCAGGAGAAGCTGGGAAGGTTCCCTTGTATATTCCAAGAAGGAAAAGAGAAAAAGGAAACAAAAAAACAAAGACTTGATTAAGGTCAACAAAAGGGACAAAGTGAAGAAACTTTAAGCAAAGTAACAGCCAAACGCTGCCTTGAAAACTGACAATGACTTGGTCATATTGGTAGATTAATCAAGGAGAGAAAGTGTCCAGCAACTTCCTCGGGCCACTTCTTTATTTTTCTGAAAATTTTGGTAAAATATTTGTAAAGACTAGTTGGTTTTTAGGGTAGAATTTTAACCGAGTCAAGTCAATGCCCTTAAATGATTGCTCGCCTAAACATAAATGCTTGTCCTTTAAACCAATAATTCATATTAGTGAAAGGACACAAGGGTTATCTTTTGAAGAGGAATCTTATTTTCTTTTAGGGAAACGTGGAGTTTTATACAGAAGATGGGACAATTTTCTTTTTTCTTTTTTCAAATAAAAGTCGTGTTTAGATAAATATGAACAAACAGGGATGTCAGGCTTGTTTAAGTTCCCCACCAACTCTTCATGGCCACACACCAGGTTAATTAATTTACTTCGATGCAACCTTGCCTGCTTCTTTAATCTTCAGCAGAACCCATGAGTTTTTTTTATATATTACATGTAAGTTCAATGCCTGTTCCTTCTGCAAAACAATTAAACAATTGGCAAATTGTATTTTCTGAACCTAGTACTCCCATGTAATCCAAGCTGCTGGTAGCAGTGGGAACTGTGAATTTCAGTTTTTCACCCTTAAAAAATGGAAGAAAAATAATCCTAACATGGATGGGTTTGCCCGTTGCTGGTTCCATTTCGTCGTATTAACAGCCAATCCAATGGGTTACATCAAAAAATAAATCATACAGTACAATCTTTTATCTAACTATTGCTTAGAAAGTTGCAGAGTTTTTTTTTTAACGAATTACAAGAAAACTTCACATGTATGAGCGTGTCGTGTTCTTTTTTTTTTTATTCTCTTTTTTATATATATAAAAATTCAGAATGGGAGCCTTTACACTTTAAAAAATAAATCCAATGTGCTTGGAAAATTGCAAAATGTTTCATTTTTTTTTTTGGTAATTTGAATAGTGAAAGGCATCCTTTCAGCTGACGCTACTGAAAGCGATTTTTGTAGGACACTTTTTTTTTTTTCTCTCTCTGCTATTTAAAATAGTATAGATCGATACATTTTTAAGAAAATAGCATATATATTCAAATAAAATTTTTTTCAGCATATATTGGAAAAATAGCCCTTTAAAAAATAAATCCAACATGCTTGGAAAATTGCAAAATGTTCCATTTTTTTTTGGTAATTTGAATCGTGAAAATAACAGAGCATTTGATCCCTTTCAAGTTGTGCAATAGGCAATGAATAAAAAAGCATACCAAAAATTTGTTCCTTGCTGAAGAAAACACCATAATCTATGATCTTGCGCAATATTACAATTTCCATTTCTCCACAGAAACTTGGAATTTAGCACAATAAAAGCAAAAGCAAACAGAGATGGCAAACTTCATATATAAAAAGACATGATTTAAGGCCGTGGTGGACAGGCATTGATGAAATGTGCGTGTAAAGTGGTTACTTTCCGACAATCAATTTAGCCCTTGCATGTCCCTCGTTGATCTGGAACTGCTCCCCGAGACCAAAATGAGCCATGAGCAACCAAATAAAAGTAATGAGCTCCCCACCTTTGCTGACCTGCTGTGCGTGCGTGTTTGCTCTGCAATGGCTGGCAGCATATGACATCAATTCCACCCACACTCTGCTCATCAATTTCCATTTATCCAGACCTTCCCCCTCAAGCCTGTTTAGTTCTTGTGCCAACATGCTGGCATCAAACAGAACAGATTTACTTCTATCCCCCTTCACTGCCACAGGTTTAACATTTGTTGTCACCGAAAGAATCGCCTCGCAGGCCTTGGCTTCTACACTTCCGCTCCCTTTCAGCTTTTCTACCAGTGATGGTAATCCCCGGCTAGCAAAGAATCTGTAAGCCTCGGCATAAGTGTCCCTAAATCTTATTTTTCCAATGCCTCCTACAGCAGACATCATTGTTGGCTGCCAGATTAAAAGATACAACATGTAATCCGAGAGAAGCTTACTAAATTCTCGATAATTAAAGCTTTCCTTGTCTAGTTTCTTTCCATTGGAAGTATAGCAACATAGATCAGTAGCAATGTGCCACAATATAATGCTTTCATCGTACTGGACATCGGTAATATACGGCATCAGCGAGCTGCGATCAACTTCTGTATCACTATCGACTATAATCCATTCACCCCTCGCCGCAGATATCCTCTTGGCCGTTTCAGGATCATCTGCATGGTCGGCTTTGGTTTTCAGCTCATCGAATATGAATTCCCATAGCTCTTTGGTGAATGGCTCGCGGGATACATATAATATCTCGTCAATGAAGTCCTTGAGCCCCATACTTCCCATGATGAATGTACGAACATGGCCACAAAGTATACTTGTCTTTTTTATGACATGGTGTAGCCCAGTAATATGGTTGAGCTTATCGACAACATAGGTGATAGCCGTGCTGACTTTTTTGTTGATAAAATCCAACACAATTATCACACAAGACCGTAAACCGGTGATTGCATTGGTGAATTTTTTGATCAAATCAACAGCAAAGTCGAAACATGCATCAATGCGCAGAAAGGTGCTGATGTCCTTAGCGATAACGAGTGGCCATCTCGTGAATTTGTGGATTCTTCTAGTATGGCTCTGCAGGCAATAACTTATGAAATTGAAGGATGAGAGAGATCCAGACCACCTTCGGAACAAAATGGGAGTTGACAAAACCATATGACTGATCATCTCAATCGGTTCCTCTTCCTCTTCTGGTTTAAGAGGGATGGGAGTTGACAAAACCTTATGACTGATCATCTCAATCGGTTTCTCTTCCTCTTTTGGTTTCAGAGGGATTGTACACTTGCAGCTTTTCCACCATGGCATCCTGAACCGAAGGAAGCTACTGAAGAGCCAAGCCAGGATCCCGGGATTGGAATCAGGGTCCTTGATGGTAGCAAACGTCCAGTCGGAAAAAATGAGCATCAATAGGGCTATAAGATCCAGGACCACCGCACCCAGGAGCAAGGTGTAGGTGATTCCCACATCAAATTGGTTAAGGTCGTGTTTCCTCGTTCTGAAATGGAAGATAGAAAGAGCTGCTACAATGGAAGCAAAGGCTACACATCGGAATATATATCCCCAAGCGGAATGCACAACTTGTACTTTAGTGTAAAGAACCTCGTATATGAAGTTGAGTTCAACCTCGATGACCCTTAGAGCATCGATTGGTTTTCTCTTTTTGAAGAATTCCCTGCTCTCGTTACGCTCACGGAAGCTAAATATGAGATCCACCACAAGCCCCTTGAAGATTAGGAAGTACTTATAAGCATAATGCACTACTTCGAGATTGTTCAAATTGCCTTCCTTAACTGGCATATCAGTAGCCCTGGCTTCTTTATCAGGCTCTGGAATCATAATAATTCGCGTCGGAAGTTTGTTGTCTCTCTTGGAAGCGTACTCCTCCATAAGCTTTGCGTAGTTAGGCCCAGGATCAGCCTCTTTGAGCATGGAATCTCGAAACCTGTCCAAGCTCGCGAGATACAGAGCACGCGTCCGCTCCACATACTTGATGGTTCCAGCCACAAACATTAGCACGGTGGGAACCCAAAACCTGTTCTTTGGGAGTGACTGAGCAAAGACATAAAGAGTTGCAACAGCTTGAAAGCCGAGACCGAGCAAGTGTCTAAGCCAAAGCTCGTTATCTTCAAGGGCAAAAGCAGTGATTGTATCGGGACCACCCAGATGCAACAAAAGAAAGGGAGCCCAGAAGGCCAGGAGAGCATCGTTACTGTGATGAGAAGAAAACTTGCACGTAGAGGAGCCAGATTTTTTAGAACCACCGCCTTGGTTATTGGAGATGAGACCCACAGTGAAATTAGCAGCAGCGTCGGCGAGCAAGTAAGCGGACCAGATGAGCATGATTAAGAGTCTTTTCCTTGTAGATTTGCGGTATGGGGCGAGCAAAACCAGGAAGGTCTGCAATGAGAGACTGAACAGAATGGTGCCTCGGATATTCCATTTGTCCCATACCTTCTGCACCTCCGGCGGGATGGGGTCGACCATTTCTTCACTATTCCTTCTTCTTTCTTAAGTTTTGAGTGTACTTGTCTGCTGAGCAAAGCTCGGTTTAGTTTATTGATTGAAAGAACGCCGAAACTAAGAAAAACCAATTTAGATTACCAGCTTTTTCTTTGAAAAAAAGGAAGGAACTCATTTATTGCTTGTTCATTTTAATTTACTATCTTTCTTAAGGCCGTGTTTGGTAGCTCCACTAAGCCAGTTTAGAATTTTGAAGTCTTTTTAGAAGTCTTTTGAGAAGTTCTTTTGAAAAATTTAAGTGTTTGGCGTTCTTTGTGAAAAATCTTTTGAAAAGTAAAATGCCTATTTTATATGATATTATAAAGAATAAATATATATTTAAATAATGTTCAAATTAATTGATATTATGATATTTTAGCAAAAATATAAAAATAATTTATTATAATTTATTGTTAATATTTTAATAAATAATATTTATTTTAAATATTTATAAGTAATTAATATTAATTATTTATTAAATTTAATTAGAATATATAAACTATATTTAAATATTTAAATATAATAATTAAATATTTGTAATTAGTTATTACAATTGTATTATTTGCATGTCTTTTGGTTTAATTACAATTATTCAAGTTTGTTAAATATATGATCGATATTTGAAAGCTTAGAATTATTACTTTGTGAGTTAGATAATTAGTTGATCAATTGGTTTGGGATAATTGTGATGATTGCATAACAACACCGGTTTTTGCTTGAACTTTAAAACTAAGAAAATGTAGAAGCAACATCAAATTTTTTCGTGTTTTTCATTAAAAAGAACATTCATTGTCATTGAAAAGTGCATATCTCACTAAAATCCTTAATCAACAAAAAACATAGATCCAATTACGTAAAATTGATGCCAAGCAAAGTTTTCAATATTTTGAAAATGCTCAAATTAATCGCTTTTAAATCCTCTCCTAGAAGGTCTTCATATGAAACAGGACCCTAATTCTATCATGAACAGATTTATGTGTTCCTTGACCGAACTCTTCTGTCGGGTCATTAGGAATAAGTCCAGTGCTTATGATTTATATAAGATTAACTATTTGTTCTTTTCGGTTTTCGACCCTCTTGGCCTTTCCGGCCTATATATTCCTGGGCTTGCCCTTAAACAACATCTCTGCCCTTTTTTCAATTAAAGAACGAATTTTTCACGGGGTAATATTAATTCTTTTATTTACTTAGGTAGGACACATTATACCCGTATAAAGAGGATATAATTTGAACATAGATAGTAAAATAGACATAAAGAATACAAAAAATTCTCTCTATTTATTTATTTTAGACATCAATTTTCAAAATTAATCATTTTTATTTATTTATTTTCAACTATATTTTACATATAATATATAATAATTTAAAAATAATTATAGATAATTTATTTTTATAAATAATTTAAACATTCTTAATAGGCATAAGTAATACAAATATAGGTGAATTTTGATGCAATTATACATGATCTTTAATTTTGCATAATTTTATACATAAATATTTTATTTACTTCAAATTTATTTATTTCTTTAAATGAACTTTGAAGCGTTTCATTTGGTTATTTCAAGAAAAATTAGATAATTCACTTCTTAAATTGATAGGAGCGAATCTTTGTTTAGTGCAAGGAAAGCAAACCAAAGCCGCTTTGTAAAACACAAAAATTCAACGATTTTATTTTTATGGGCTTGTTTTAGGTTTTGCTCAAGAATGAAGTAAAAACAAATTCACCATGCATGATAACATACATGACAAGTGAAACTACTTAAAACTATGATCATCCTAAGAATACATATATGTTTAGATGATTGGAATTCCAAATGATTCAAAGGAAGCATGAAAAAATAAACCAGATTAAATGGATGTCTCAAGGAGCTTGGACTTTCCTAATAATCTGACGAACCATAACAAAGTCCTTTGTTTGATGAGCCAACGGATCTTGGGACCTTTTTCATTTGTTGATCTTGTTTCAAACCACGATCTACCAAGTTGTGAAGTTGTAATGATGGTAGGACCGGTGACCTCGACACATGATCTCCACCTACAAAAATGCATTCGAGTCGTAATGAAGATAAATTGCCAAGAATACTGAATTCCTTCTTTTGCATTAAAACTAATGTAATAATCTCAAGATGGTACTTGCACTATTTGTCCGAAAACACAAAGGGTTAAAAGAGTTTTGTTAATGTCATCAAAACATGCTTATACCATTAACTATTTATACAAATCCAGTTTAAAACTTGAAAAGAGATAATAAAAGGTAAGGAGCAATGCAATAAAAAGAATAAACATGGATATAATGAACCAAGGTCAAAGAGTCTTCGAACTAAAATTTGAAACCTCGCTACCCAACAAGATGCAATCCAAAACCAAGGAATTAAAAGCTGAAGTTACCGATGGTTTGCTTCTAATTTCATTTCAAAGATTCAGCCGAAAACAAGAAAAAAAAATGGCACACCAAGCAACTTGATAACATAGAATTATAGCAAAATAGCATCTCTACTTTAGCATGATGTAAAATTTAGGCACCCTAAGTTTTCGGTGAGAATGAAAACTTAGTAAAGGTGATCTCACCTCGAACTTCACTTGAAAGATCGAGTTTCTTTACAAGGTACTTCGGATGAACGAGACATGCATTTTACCATCCCTGTCACCATAATTAGTATTGTCATTAAGAGTTGTGATAATAAACATAAAGTATAAAAATATACCACAAGCTCTATATAAGTAAATGAGGAAAAGGATGATTTCTAAGTGGCTAATATGAACAAGCTACTCACTTGACCCTCAAGTAGCATGCGTAAATGTGAAAGGAAGTATGTTCTATCCTGAAACCATTTCATAAAATCGGTAGTGAATTGAAGATATTCAAATTGAATATCCTTAATGGAAAATGCAATATGTCATCCAAAACTATCTCAAGCAAGCACGGAACATGTTGAAAAGACAAATCATGAGTAAGTGTATATATTGTGTAAATAAGATCTTCTTGGTCTTCACAAGCAACCAACGAGAACCAGATTGGATTGTTTTTTCTATTCCACTTAGATCCCAATGCGTCTAGCATGATTCTATTGGAGGCGCCTACTTTCTTTTGTGTACGCATGCAACCTTCTACGCTTAATGTGCCTTTTAATCAAATTTGTACCGTTCTCTTCCTCCGTGATTACCGAATTGTTCCGATGTTCCTTACTTTTAGACTTATGAATACTTAATTTACCATCGTGAATAGTGGGGATTGAGGGCTAGGTTTTGCTTCAGTGCATGTGAGCAACAATCGTGCCATTATGTTGCTCACCATGGAAGCTATTGATCCTCGTGAATTTAACTTTGATGACTTTCTCATTAGCGCCTTCAACAAGACGGTTTAAGGGTGTCTATAGGTTGCCTTTGCCTTCCATCACTTCAACATCATCTCGTATCTTCATTAGGCTGTGTTCGCTAGAAGGTTGTGCCATGGAATAATGCATGGATTGTTGAAGATGGACACACTTCAAAAACTAAGTTTGAAGTTAAAATAACATAATCGTAAAGAATCTTTCTCCACCTCCTTTACCGCCTTTTACTTTGACTAATTTTGTGAAAGGAATCGGTGAGCTTGAGCACGAGGATAATCTTCTGCAGTCTTCTTTCTTAAGGACTCTTCAATGAGAAACTACATCCTCGGCGCAAGCAATTTTTTTTCGTAGTAGCTTTGGTTCTCCTTCCATCAAACCATTTGCATTGGCACTTTGGGAGTATTGACCACCAATGATGATAGTGATCTTTCCTTTCTTTTCACTTTGGAGGTGAAGTCGCAGCATAACTTCGTGAGCACTTATCTTTCTTCTTTTGTAAGGGAAAATTTTGGCCTTACATCTTGTAAATTGTGGTCCGTGCGCATATATTTATAGGAAAATCTAATTCTATGCCGACTTATGTCAAACATAAAACTTCATAATGAACATCTGACTATAAGTTTTATATACACACATGCTTTGAAAATCTGGATAACATCACATATACAGAGTGCATCTAACTAACAAATATGTTGGAAAGCAATAAGCTAAATAAATCAAAGGTTAGCAACATCCGATGACACACATTGACTTATAAAAAGCCCCGAGAAGCGTAAGGGCAACACAAGACGTAAGTCGAGCAAGTCGACAATTCAATGCATAAGAACTGTCATTTACATCGTTGAAATTGGCATAACAAAGACAGTTATAAGAGCCCATGCACCGGACAAAGGTTACAAAGAAAAATTAAAGTACGGTACTGCACAATCTATTCCAAATTGTAATTCGTAAAAGTTAGCCAAATTTGGCTTCAGATTGTGTTGTTGACAACATTGTGATTGGTGATATCCAAAGATCACTTAATGGACCGGACTAGAACGTCCAATATATTTGAAAAGGACTATGACACGAAATTTATATATTTACGAATAGACATAATCAATCACCGAGTTTGTCAACTAGAAGACAATGAGCTCAATGTCACAAACAGACAACAATCCATCCCTCATCGAGAGCTTCATATATGCACTTCCTACAAACTTAAGTGATTTCAAGATTCAATAATATACAAACAATGTACCGCATGCCAAGGATTACACACAAATATGGAAAGTCATGACCATCCAGCGGTCATGGTTCAAAAGAATCATATAGATTTCCTCCTTTCCTGAGAACTATATATGCAAATGCAAGAAAAGAACCGAAAGGATACAAGTGTAACATAGGCTTTTCGAGAAAAGTAGCTTACGTAAATATTAATTGCCAAAAACCTTGCTTATGTAGTAAGATGTACTGTATCAAATGTGAAGAAATCTCCAACTAGGAGGAGCATGATATCAACAACTTAAAGATAGATTATCTCATTTACCTACAAAATGAACAATTGGAATGGCCATCCACCTAAACTATAGACATCAAAAGAGAAATTGAGGCTTTATATTACTTCAATCAAGATGGTAGCTGAGGTGTTGGATCAAGAAAGCCGATGTAAATTTAATCGCATTGTGATGGCAACAAGATCCTACACATTTACATTGATATGCTTTTCTAAATGTTCAATAAATGCAAAAATGTAGCTTGATGATTGGTAGCAACCATAAGAAAAGAAGTATGAAACAACTCAACATTGAAATGCAAGAAAAAAGAAATTCACCATTCGAAAAAGAAAATGACATTCAAATCACCCAAAGAAACATACTTGTGAAGTGTAAACATATGTTACATAATTACTAAACGTGAAAATATCTTGAGAACTAAAAACACGAAGGCTTTGCTAAAGCATGTGTCTATATTCAATTCATATCAACTGTATGCTCGATGACCGAGAGACTATACATACCAGTTCATAAGAACATGCAGCTTCAATGAAGATCTACTCATAGTTGTCCTTTAGCATTTATACTATCCCTTGGAAGTTAGATTCTAGCTCACAGATATCTCTTTTAACTTTCACATCTTGATGGCTCTAGTATGTCTAAGAATCTTTCCTTATACATTAAGATTTTGAATCAACAATTCTTTTCTTTTCTAAAAGGGATTACAATAAAAGCAAATTGAAGAAATATTAAGATTTAAGACCATATATCGATCTATATAAAATACGTAAACCTCAATCGCATAGAACCTTATCTACACATCAACTCGTACAAGACTTTCAAGTTTCAACTTGATTGCTCGGTTTGTTGAACAGATCGATTGTTGTTGGTGCAACCCTTTTCCGAGACATGAAAGATGGATCATCTGACGTTGATTCCAGTTCATTTTCAACGCCAACACCAACAAGGACAATGACCTAACAACGGGCTTTTTCATCATTTGGGTGTTAGAGCTAGACAACCAACACCACCTTTTGATATCATCTTCTTCGTCACCAACATCCTCCATGGATTGCTTCAATTTCACAAAACAAGCTATCAACCCCACCAAGACGTGAAGATGGAAGAACATAATTTCTTCACCGCAGATGAAGCTTGTAATTTCTTTTCGATGAAGCTCCAAGTCTTCATTGGTATTCTCCTAACAATGGAACTAAAATGAAGCTCCAAGATTTTTGTAAGATGGGAATTATGTAAGAAGTTAAAACTAGTACCCAATACCATGATCTTGACTGTGATCGAAGAGAATCGAAAAATCACCAGAGGAACCAGAGGAAAAATCGAGACAAAGAAAAGGGAAAAAAGGAGATCATAATGTCTATTGGGAAGAAATAATAAGGATAAAGAAGTAAAACAACCAAAAAGTGCTTTTGCCATGAAAAAGCTAAAATTTTAGCTTTTTCATCCGAGAAAAGGACTTCAAACGGTGAAAAATTTTCTCCATCGGCCTTTGTTCTTCATTCCTTTTTACTTAAAAGGACTTTTGGCCAAAAATTCCCATCTCTGATGGAGCAACGAACGGACCACTAAGTGATTTTACTTTTTAGTGAACTTAAGTCAATATTTCAAGCCAATATTGACCATTTCATTCACAATAAATTTTAAAATTATATTTTAATTAGATTTAATGTGGGGTAAAATACTCAAAAATATCAAAAAAATAAATTATTTACGAAAAAAGTCCAGTTTAAAAAATATTTACGGAAAAAGGCCGTTTCACCTCAAAACGCGTTCACGTTAATGCGTTTTGGGCGGATATGCCATTGGGCGCGCTTTCCTGAGATGGCACAAAGGGGACGCGCTTTAGACCTCAACGATAAAAAAAGGGCTAATTTTTTTTACCATTGGGCGCCCAACGGTAAAAAAAATTATAAAAACCCCTCAACCCTTTTATTTTTTTCACACTTTAATCCATACTCATTTTTCTCTCAATTTCCTCTTAAAATTCTCTTTAAGTCCCTCAAACTTCCTCTAAAATTTTGAAATAGTCCTTTAATATTTACAAAAAGCCCTTTTAATTTTTTTAATATATTTTTTGAAACTTTTAAAACTTTCAATCAGATACAAATGGTCGGGAATTACTTCGCCTACACAACAAGCACATCTCCGTCGAGCAATTGCAAATGGTAAGTTTTAATTTTAATTTTCAATATTTTTTAATATTTTTAAGTCTATGCAATTTTAATTAATTTTTATTTTATAATTTTTAAACAATCAGATCGGTGTTGGAATGTTATATTCTCAACATGCATGGTCCCCATCGTCGTTGATCGAGAATTACCGTGAGAAGCGGGTTTTTGGCACGTGGCCACGATAGGCCGGGTTCAAGTTGGAGCCGCTTTGATCGCATGCTGATAGAGAGGTGGAGACCGAGACGCACACTTTCCATCTTCCATGTGGAGAGTGTACCATCACTCTGGAAGATGTGTAGTTGCGATGAGGGATTGCCGATAGACGGCTCAGAGTCACCGGTCCACAACTTCGTGATTGGGGAGCCATATGCTACGAGCTTCGGGTGCTATTCCGATAAAATTCAAGGAGCTCGAATCGAGATGGCTCGTTACGAGACACATTCCTGAGCCGAATGAGGGTTTGATCAAATAGAAAGAATACGGTATGCTCGGGCATACATTCTTCAGATAATTGGAGGCTATCTGATGCCGGACCTTTCTAGAAATCTTGTACACCTGAGATGGCTACTGAAACTTGTTGATTTCAGAGTAGCCGGTGAATTGAGTTAGGGTCCGCTGTATATCGATGTTGTATCGGAGATGTGTAGGGCGACGCCCGAGTAAAACGAAAATCGGAGGTTGCCTATCACTACTACAGTCATGGGCATGGTTTCGATTTCCATTTTTACGACCTCGACTCGACCACCCATATTCATTCCCACTGATAACGAGGTAAATTTAATATTATATTTTACAATTATTTCAGAGATTTATAGTATAATTGTATGCTAAAAATTATTTAATTAGGTGGAACCATTCACGAGTCATGTTGGAATACCTACCTCGCTTGAAGATATATCGACTTCTATTGGACCAACTATTTAATCACAAGTAAGTTTCAATTTCGTATTTAAAATTTAGTATTTCGTGTTTAGTGTCTAGTATTATGTATATAACTAATATTTTGGTAATGTTGATATAGTTTCAATGGACACCGTATGAGGATCCGAAAATTCGGGCAATAATTCCGGAGGAGTTCTTCCAAAATCTGAACAGTTGGCACGTGAAGGTCCCATTGATCACCTATGCAACCGTGGAGATGCACCAGTCAGATCGGGTTCTGCGATAATTTGGATTCCGGCAACCGATTCTTGTGCACCAAGTGTTCGATGATGAGCACAAAGTGGACTTACTGCAATTGCATACCTGATTGGCTAAGATTTTGGTCAAGACATATCGAGACGTGGAGAACCCAGACGACTATTTACCTATTCGAACCGATTATCGCTCTCGAGTTAGCGTCGTGCGTAACACATGCTATGGTTTAGGATCCATGGTAAGCAGATCATTGTCGGAAGAAGAGAGGCGACGGCAACTTCGTGAACAAAGGAAACGTCAGAGCCCTTTAAATACAAGAAGAAGGGGTGATGAGACGGGGCCATCAACAGTGCCGACACAGTCATCGGGCCCATCAGTTCAGCCGACGACACCAACATCACAACATTTACCCTTTATGCTAGGTGTGTACCCTACCTCTTATATGTATCCTCCTAACCCATATATGTTTCCTTTTCCCAGTCCCACCCCAGGTTGAAATGCATGGCCGAGTTCGAGTCCGCTCCCCACTACTCCCGCTGCCCAGTCGATCTTTAAGCCGTCGTCACGTGAGGGATCACAGGAGGCGCCGTCGGGGAGCACTTCTTTCTACCCCCTCCTTCGCCATACGGGATTCAGACACCCCTGTCGTGGTTTATGCAAACACCTCCGGGGTCTTTATTTTATCAAGGTAGGTCATCCTCGCAACACCTACAACCAGACATAGTCTCAAGGAACTGAAATCCCCGCTCGAGGTTCCGGACCTCACGAAGCTAGACGAAAAGGAGGAATCTAACGATAACCGCCGATCGCCTTGCGGTGGCACTAATTCCACCCAAGCATCAACACCGATTCTTGACCGACTTTTTTATTTTTAATTGTAATATAATTTTTTTAATTTTAATTTTTATTGTAATTTAGTTTTTATATATTTAATAAAATAATAGTTTTTTATTTTTATTGTAATTTGATTTTATTTTTTAATGTAATTTAATTTTTTAATATAATTTAATTTTAATATCATTAATAAAATAGAAATGGTTTAATTTTTTATTGTACTTTAGTTTTTATATATTTAATAAAATAATGTTTTTTATTTTTTATTGTAATTTGATTTTTATTTTTTAATGTAATTTAATTTTTTAATGCAATTTAATTTTAATATCTTTAATAAAATAGAAATGGTTTAATTTTTTTTATTGTACTTTAGTTTTTATATATTTAATAAAATAACAGTTTTTTTATTTTTTATTGTAATTTGATTTTTATTTTTAATGTAATTTAATTTTTTAATGTAATTTAATTTTAATATCTTTAATAAAATATAAATGGTTTACTTTTTTCATTGTACTTTATTTTTATATATTTAATAAAATAATGGTTTTTATTTTTATTATAATTTGATTTTTATTTTTAATGTAATTTAATTTTTTAATGTAATTTAATTTTAATATCTTTAATAAAATAGAAATGATTTAATTTTTTATTGTACTTTAGTTTTTATATATTTAATAAAATAATAGTTTTTATATTTTTTATTGTAATTTAATTTTTTAATGTAATTTAATTTTAATATCTTTAATAAAATAGAAATGGTTTAATTGTTTTTATTGTACTTTAGTTTTTATATATTTATCAAAATAACAATTTTTATTTTTCATTGTAATTTGATTTTTTCTTTTAATAAATTAAAACTTAAATAAAATAAAAGTTCTTGTACAAAAATTCACCGTTTTCATCAAAAAAATAGAAATTACATAGCCACGAAGGGACAAAAAAACTAAGAACACGGTCAACTATTCCGATTTGGATACGAGCAAGATGTATGCCTCGGGTTCCTACACCATCCGCACAGCCTACTTTGGTTGCTCGTTTCTCGGATATCCATATTGTTGCGTATTCTACTTGAGAAAGGTCAACCTTTTGGTTTGCGCCTCAATTGTCTATCCGGCAACAGCTTATACGGTGCAAGCGATACCGACGGCCACTTATGTTCATCTGGGACTGGTGGGAATACGTGTCTCCACACGTTGTACATGTTTTCTAATTTATACACTTCATCGACATAACTCATGGAATCAAGACGAAGATTCTGACAAGCCACAAGTACATGAGCGCATGGGTAACAAAGTGCATCAAATATCGCACAGTCGCAGGTCCTATTTGTCAAGTGTACACGATACTACCCGCCAACAATACCTTGGTTTGATCTGTCAAACTCCGTGACACGAAACCATAGGCTGTCGCGATCGTGACACATTGTGTGCATGGTGTTGGCCCGTGTCTTCCCCCTGTTTATTTCTTGCAAGACCTTTGGGCTCCATACATTGCCTCCTTGCATTTGCCCTCTATAACTCGCTGCTCGCTTCGGAAATAGTGTCGCTAAACGAAAATATATCTCTCACACAACCGATGTAATCGGCAGATGACGGGTTCCTTTTAGAATAAAATTTATACATTTGGTCAAGTTTGTGGTCATATGACCATATCGTAGGTCAGTAGATGTCAGATGCTTGTGCCCACTGCTCAAAGAAATATTGCAGTAGTTTGCCCTTCTTCGTTATCTCGAGCGCAAACTCGCAAACATCTCTTAAAAACGGTCCTTATTGATCTCGTACCCTGCCAATATAAGTTGATAGTGAATATTATATACCACTCTTCAATTGAGAATGAATTGAATATTACAAACAAAATTATATTAATAGATATTACATACCCATATCAGTCACTTGTCGTCACTAACTTTTAGATCGATGTTGCCCGTAGTAGTTGGATGCAACATGCCTTAGGTAATATCGATGGTGTGTGCGATGCCACTGGCTTCCTTAGCACTCTATTGCGGCTAGTATTCTAGGGCCTCGATCCGATATAACGCATATATCAGGTTGGGGGAAGACATGCCTCCTTAACCTAGATAGGAAGAAGTCCCAGTCATCAGCTGACTTCTCCGGTGTTATTACGAACACAATCGGAAGGATTCTCCCATAGCCGTCTTGTGCCATAGCTAGCAATAGCCAATGCGTATATCTACCATACATAAAGGTACCGTCAATTTGTACCAATGGCTTGCAGTATATAAAGACATCTCGGTATTGCTTAAATGACCAGAACAGACGCTTGAACACTACGCATCTATGGAGCAAACGATCGTTGTAGTACGCAGGTTCCGTTTCAAGGTCTGTTATCTTCGCTCGACATATCTCTTCAAAGACCGACACCACTGCCACACTTTATTATATGAAACGTCCCACCGACTATGCAACTTTTCTACGCCTTCTGTTTGGCTATCCAAGCCTTTCTGTAAGAGGGCATGTACCCCAATTGGCTACTAATATTGCCAATTAAGGCCGGCACTGTAGTCTTGGAATTGGCCTTCACCGTCGAGATTATTAAGTCAGCCAACATGTCTAAATCCATCTTCGGATGATCTTGTGTAACACCTGTCAACGAAGTACGTTAAATAATGAAACATTACATAATATTAGTATTATTCAAAAACATTGAATACATAGTGGTACTGTACCGGCAAGACATGTATGTGGACCTTTGTACTTTTTGATCTCCCACAAGCCTATCCTTTTCCTCAACGAGGCCATGATTTTTCATGAACATATACCGTCTTGCACTGCACACTTCGCCTAGTACTTATCAAGCTTGGATTTAACCACGCTTGTAGTTAACCCTGCCTCGATCGTCAGATATTTCAATGCAACAAGAAAAGTATTCTTGTTGGAAAACTGGTTACCAACTTCTAATTGGTCCGAATCCAACGAAGAAGTTGTACGATCACGCGTCCGGTGTGGTAGCTCAAGAAACTCCAATGCATCATCTTGAGATAGATCGACATTATGCATGTGGGCTGGAGGCGAGTACGCCCTGAATAGCGGATCTTCTTCTTCTTCTTCATCCGAACCACCTCAACATCTTCGTACAATTGGAATGACTCGGTTCAAAAATAATCCAACTTCGCACCATCGGGCCCAGGCTCCTAAGGTAGATCCACATCAGATTCATCGTCTGACCCTCCATAACCTGTAACAAACGAGGGCCCCTCACCGGTAGATGTCGTGGGGAGTACATTATCCCTCCTTAAACATCTTTCGTAACGTTCCCAATCATATGTGGATTGCCAACCACTAGAAGTTGATGATGTCCCCTAATACTTATTTCTATCATCGGACATCGAAGGACGGATATGCATGTCCCATCCACCAATCGAGTGTTGTGCAGGGGTTATGTTTTCCATACTACCACCGAATACGGGCACTTCCGTGTTTTGCCTCCCACTAACGGAGTGTCAGCTTGGGGTCGTGTATTCCCCTCGAACAGCAGTAGATGTTGAGGTCGCAGAAAGATCACTTGGAGATGAAAATTATACATATACCTCGATATAAGGTGATCCACTGGCAAGATGAGTCTCCACCATTGCCTCAAAGCTCCGAGGACCTTTGATGTCGAATGAGTCATATATCACCGGATCAACCGAAACACAAAATCTATACTTAATAGACTGAACTTTATTGGCGTCGTTCCGAATATTTTACGCCTAATTCTTTTGCAAAGTTCTACCAAATCGACGTTTCGATTAAAACTCAGTCGCACTGTGTTCTCCGATAAGAAAACAACACCATTTTCGGTGTCACAAACCTCACCATCGTAGTAAATAACAACATTAATACGTTCACTCATTTTCAGTTTTTTTTTCTTTTGCCTCAATTTTCCTTATGCAACCTGAGAATGAAATTTGCCTAATTTATAGTCTAATTTTCTCGGAGACTACTGTAGCAAAAGAGCGTCCACGTAGGAGGTCTTTTCAGTACTAATGTTGACAGTGCTCCTTGTTGGAAGCGTTTTGGCCACTGTTTGTTCAGAAACGTCTTCTCAAAATAATTTTCCCGGAGACTACTGTAGCAAAAGAGCGTCCACGTGGGAGCTCTTTTCAGTACTAATGCTGACAGTGCACCCTGCTGGAAGCGTTTTGGCCACTGTTTGTTCAGAAACGTCTTCTCAAAATAATTTTCCCGGAGACTACTGTAGCAAAAGAGCGTCCACGTGGGAGCTCTTTTCAAGATTAATGCCGACAAAGGCACTCACTGGAAGCGCTTTTGGCCACTATTTGTTCGAAACATCTTCTCAAAATAATTTTTCGGAGACTCATCAGAGTAAAAGAGCGTCCCACAGAGCCCTTTTCAAGACTTCATGATGATGATGCACCTCACCGAAGCATTTTTGGCCACCGCTTGTTTAGAACGTCTTCTCAAAATTATTTTGCCACATACAACCGCAAAAAAAATTCAATTAATTTTTGGGCTAATATATTTTGCCTAAAACCCTATATATATATTTTTACCCTAGCCCAGAAACCATACAATATCATACTGTAATCGGACGAGGAGAGAGGGCAAAAACGACACCGATTTTTGGGGTTTTAGGGTGAAACGGCCCTTTTCCGTAAATATTTTTTAAACTGGATTTTTTCAGAATAATTTATTTTTTGATATTTTTGGGTATTTTACCTTTATTGTGTATATAAACTCATTTTATTAATTATATATATATATTAAAATTTAATTTTAGTTAAATGGCATATGTGAAATTCATGCAACTAAATATTAATACGTGATTTAGATGATTAATTAGGATTAGTTAAGTCACAAATGTTTGTTTAATAAACTATTAAAAAAATGTCAATTAAGTTTTAATTCGATTGATCGGTACTGTTGTCAATGAACAATGATATGAGTTTGAGTTATTCTCCTAAAGGGTTAAGGGTTGGAGAGGGGTTACGATTGAAAAAATTAAATTTATTGATTTAAATTTTTATACATATTTGATAAATCAAAACAAACATAAATTAATATAATTTTTTATAAAAAATTGTGAAAATAATAAATAAATAACTGTGAATATTTTCAATTGTTTCAATTTTATATAATTCTATAAAATTTGATTTAAAATTTAGAATAAGATGAAAATTTTAAAATTAAAAATATAATGTAAAATATTTCATAATTTAAAATTTATATTTATCTCTTTAAAAACTATATTTATCAAACAATTTTATTACATTCCATGATTAATTTAAATAATATAATAAAGATATCTTATAATTTTTTTCAACATTTAATTTTTGGACCTAACTTTTTATAATTATATTTGGATAATTAAAAATCTAGGGATATTTAAGTCAGAAAAATTTTGAGGACAAAAACATTGACTTAGTCAATTGGTTTGATATCCAAAGCCGAATAAGATAAGAAAAAGAATCAATATTCCACAAAACCTCAACTTCAAGTCAGTCAAGCATTGTAAGCAGAAAGGAAAGCAAAACAGAAAACACTGATCGCTTACTGAGATTGGGTTCTGCTTCACATCCTTCAATATTCAACCCACTCAGGTTTTTCTTTTTTCTTCCTTTTCTGTTTCCCTTCTTATCTCCTTCTTCCCTTCAGTTTGCTTCATTTTTTGTTTCAGCTTCTATTTTCTTTTTACTATCTTTATTACTTAGGACAAAGATGAATGGTTTATGTTCATAGTTTCACATGCCTCAGCATTTGGGGAAAGGAAACTGATCTGATTTAAGTGATTATTCAGAAACAATTCAAGCTATATTCATTTCTTTTTTATACCTTCTTGTTGCTTTCTACATAAGAGATTTTATTTCCCCCGCTTTCAGGAATCAGGATTGTACCGTGTGCTTTACAAATGTTCTTTTTACTCCTCTTTTATTCATATTAGGTAATATAACTTACTAATTTGTCATTTATATACTGATTTCTATACAAGGGAGGGAATCCCTGAGAGTTTGAGAGATGAGTACTAAAGGCAGTTCAAGCCCAGATATCACTGAAGAACCCAATGTAGGTAACACCCACGAAGAGATCAATGAAGAACCCATTGAAGGTAATACTGACGGTGAAGGATCCAATGGAGGGAATAACCAAGAAGATACCAGTGGAGAACTCAATCAAGGCAGTACCAATGACATCAATGAAGAAGACACTGAAGGTAATCTCTGTGTGTGTGTGTGTTTTTTAATTTCAATAATATTTTGTTATTCTTATGGCTTTTGTAGAGAACCTGTTTTTGGAGATCTAGACAGTAAAACCCCAACTTCAGATTTCAGAGTCAATGCAGGAAAACAAGTTTTAAAAACCTATAATTAGAATGAATTGAAGTAGTGAATCTGTGCCATATTAACCAGGTAATTATATAAATGTAGCTAGTTTGACAGTTCAATTTTGAGAATATAAGCATCTTTAATGGTACTTTTAGATGTGAGGGTGAACTGTAATTGTTGAGATTGAAAGATGGGAGGGCAACTCCTTGTACATTTGTTTTAGGGTAAAGTACACCAATACTCATCCAACTTTGGTTTCAATAACAAAACAGACGCTAAACTTTCAACCCAGTCACTAAACTTTAGAAAAATAACAAACCAGTTACCCTAACCATTTTCGTTACAGAGGTAAAGGAGCTCTCATTTTTGTCCCCCTCCCCCCCTCTCGTCTCCCTCCCCCTACCACCGCTCTCCCATCCCTCTCCCTCTTCCCCACCATCCCTTCCCAGTCTCCCCTACTCCGATTCTCTCCTTCTCCCCCACCATCTCTCCCCCTACTCCGACCCTCTCCCTCTCCCTCTCCCCCACCATCCCAAAGAATGTTGGAGAGGACAGCTGCACAAAGGGAAAGAAACTCAAAACAGCCTTTAAAAATAAGAGATACTAAAAAGGTTTCTAAGAGTAATCTTATCGAACAGGTTATGGACACAAATAAGCTATAGTATATTTGGGAAAAACTGATGCTCTTATTCAACTAAAGATCAGCCTCTTATATAGGCTTTACACAGCAACAAATCTCAAAAGAAAAAATCTGGCACTAAATCATATCTCAACAAAAACAGAAAAATCAGGAAAATAATAAATTGAGCACAACCCAACCAAATCTAAATTTAGAAAAAAAAAAAAAACTAACTTTGAATCATTCTCCAACACTTTCCCTCTGCTAACTCCGATTTCCCGCAAGCTTCAACCTTCTCTATTCACTCCACCAATCGACTGACATATTCTTAATTTTGTGGTTGCTTTGTCTTGCGATTATTGCTCTCATCTTCATTACATCGTTGCTCCAAAATCCCTTGCTTGCATTGACCAAATTGCTTCTAAATTATTTGCTGCAAATTGCCGATTGCAATGCTTCCAAAATAGTTGCTGCCCACGTTTATACCAGCTGCCATTTGATCCAATTTCAATCACCAAATAGCCTTTAAACGTTCGACTAAAAAAGCCTTCAATATTCTTTAAATAAGCTGCTTTGTTGACCTGCTTGCTTGCTTTCTAATTCACTGCCGATCGAACAAGTATTTGCTGCCCATTGCACCGACCATTGCTTCAAAGAGGCTGCTGGTTAGCCAAATTTCTTCCACTGATCAGCCTTGATATAGTGGCTACTAATTACCACTCCTTCCTCGCCGATTGCTCCAATTATTTGCTTCAAATTGATGTCGTAATTTCATCCAATTTGCTGCCATAAATGCTTGAATTTGTTGCTGGATATTTCTTTTTCCTGTAAGAAAAAATTAGGAGAGGGTTAGCAGAGGTAAAGGACGGTGGGGGAGAGGGGAGAGGGGAGAGGGTCGGAGTAGGGGGAGGGATGGTGGGGCAGTGGGAGAGCGGTGGTAGGGGGAGGGAGACGAGAGGGGGGGGGAGAGGACGGAAAATGACAGCTCCATTATGTCTGTAACGGAAAAGGTTAGGGTGACTGGTTTGTTATTTTTCTAAAGTTTAGTGATTGAGTTAAAAGTTTAGTGACTGTTGGTGTAGTTTAGCCTTTGTTTTACTCTGCTATATGGTGTAGAAAAGAAATATTTTTTTTCTCATAATGTTATTGGGATTCTTTAGTTTAAATTTGATTATCGCTCTCTTATTCTCAATATTATCATTTTCTTCTTGAAATAACAGTAGAAAAATTGACGGCGACAAAGGACAATGCACGGAAGATATTTGATCAGTTAAAAGAAGACGATGTGTCAAAAATCATTCTCCTTGGGGAGACTGGGACTGGGAAAACATGGATGGCAAGTAAAATATGTGAGGTTGCTGTGGAGAAAAAGTACGATGAGCCCATTTGGATCTGTCTGGACAAAAAGCATGATAAGAAGTCTTTTCTGGACACTGTTGCCCGTCGGTTTTCTCTCCCTACTATTGCAGATGAAAGAGAAGAAGATGGAGAAAAGGAGAAAAAGGATAAGAAAGTGAATAATGCAAAGAGAGTGGCGGAGACAATGATAGGAAAGCTTGATGCGGTGAAAAAGGAAGGTAAGTTTGTTCTATTGGTTTTGGATGGTCAACTAGAGATGATGGAGAAAGACCACAATGAAGAGATGGGGATTGAACGTTACATCAAGGAAGAAATTTTAGGTTTGAAAGATAGCATGAATAATATCGACAGCTTGAAGGTTCTTATCACGAAGAGGAAAAGTGAAAAAGGTGATAATGCTGTGAAAGCAAAGAAGTTTAAACTCGAACCCTTTTCTGAGTTCGAGACATTGGAATTGTTAAAATACAAAGTTGATGTCAGTGTGTGCCCTGAAGAGTTTCAAAAAGTATTCGAGGCATTTCAGCGATGCGGAAGGAAGCCTGCAGAAATCCTTATGTTAGCAGGAACCATAAATTATATTGCAAAAGATAAATCTGGGGAGTTAAAAGCTGCTTTGGAGGCAGCTGCTAATGGTCTGGAGCAACTTCTGCGTTTTGCATATGATAAGGAGCGAGGAAATTCTATGATCGACTGCTTTTGGCATAGTTGGAACTTCTTGGGTAAACATGGTGGCGTTCATTACAATGAGTTGATCACTAGCTGGATAATGGAAGGTTGTCTCAACCACACCAATCAGATTGATAAGGCTTATCTGGAGGGACATGATGTCTTGATGAAGCTTATAGATTATCACATGCTGAAACTGCAAGAGGACAATATTGTTGTTGTGGAGGGAGCAACTCGTGAGATGAATAAATTCTGCCGCCGTGGGTACTTGGGAACAGCTGATCCTGGTTTGGCTAGCGTGCTCAAGGATATTGATGAAACAGATCTTGAAGAAATACCACCAGCTCAAGTTTTCGAAGGAATAGCACCAGCTGATGGAATGATGAGAACAGTGTGTGGTGATAAGAAAGAGAAAATGGTCTCCTCATTACTAATTGATGGAAGTCGTCTATGCAGAGAAGTTCATGATGCTTTCTTTGGAGCTAAGGAGAACCTGAATCTGCTTGCTATTTTTTATCCCCGGCTCAAATCTCCTGAGGAACTTTCCATATCTAGACCGGAGAAGCTGCTTGTGCTCATGCTCAGAGGCTCTTACCTGTTGGAGAATGTAAATATTGTTGAAAAACTCAAAGCCTTAACCGTTCTTGAAATATCTGGTTCAAGAGCTTGGACGATAAAACTGTCGGATAACTTTTTCCATGAAGTGTCCCGACTTCGGAGCCTTGACTTAACTGGAGCTGGATTTGAATCGTTACCTGATAGCTTCTCTGAATTGACTGAACTGCGGAGGCTCATCCTTAGGCAGTGTTCTTCCTTAACGCAACTTCCAAAGCTGGCAAAATTCAGTAAACTTGAAGTAATTGATCTTTCTGAATGCACAAGTTTGAAAAAGATCCAAGAAAAGAGCTTCGGGAAACTTGAAAAGCTTAAAGTGATCAACTTTTCCCATACCAAGATTGAGAAACTACCTATTGTTAAGACTCTTAGAAATCTGACCATACTCTTATTAAAAGGATGCAGTGAGTTGTCCGCAATGCGCATGCTCAAACAGGTGTCGAGCCTCAAGATCCTTGATCTTTCAGGTGCAACTAACATAAAAGAAATTAGGTATGACTGCTTTGAAGAAACAGAAAACCTTAGAGAACTCGATCTATCAGAAACTCAGATACAATATTTGCCTCCCGAGATTGGCGATCTTCAGAAACTGAGACTGAAGGGATGTAAATTATTAAGAAATCTACCAGAACTGAGTGGGCATAGTAGACTCGAGGAACTTGAGCTCTCAGGTTGTGAGAGGATGGAGAACTTGCCAGAGCTGAGTGCTCTTCAAAAACTGAAGATTCTCAATCTAAATGGTTGCAGCAACCTCAGAAGCCTTCCAGATTTAACATCCCTATTGAAACTTGAGAAGCTCGACCTACATGGTACTGAACTTTGGAGCGAAGATGTGGTTAAATCCCTGAGTCATATTAAAGACCTCCAAATACGACCCTAAAGGTGAGTTCATCCATTTTCAGCATCTCCTGTTACTGTAAGCTTTCACTAAATGATTAACAAAATTCCATGTTCTACTTCTTTCTACGATCCAGGTGAGCACATTGCCCCCTTCTTGACAGCCATAATTTCTTCATGTAACTTTTGATGAGAGGTTGTTCAAGCTTACCAAGAGGTCTATTGGGAACTGGGGTTGAAATTTGCTTCATCTGCTGGACTTGAAGTTTCCCCCAGAACAAGTTTAGTAGCCTACCGGAGGAGCAGTTATGTGTGTAAAAATAAACTTTTCATTTTGTGTTGAAATTGTGGTCTTGCTTGTCTGTGTGTGTGCTATCTATTTCGTACTGTTAGTGCTAAAACTGAATTGGTGTTTGAGGATTATATCGTAAACTCGAGTACTTTCTGTTGTGCTTTATTTGTTACACTTATTCTCCATAGTAGACTAGAATGCTGTGATTTAGCTTTAGATCTATTAGGCGGAACTAGAAAGGAAACATAGTATATCATGGGTATAACGACCTTTTTTTTGTCCAAAAAAAAGTTATATTAGTTATTCATTTTTTAACCTTTTAAATTTTTAATTTTTATCAAATCACCTCAAATGGGTGAAAAAGTTAAGATTTGTTAAATTTTTTATGTAACATATATGTGAATCATTATGTAGATCACATGTTAATATTTAATTGATTTATTAAAATTTAAGAATATAATTTTTTTACAATTTTAAAAAATTTAATGACTTAATTTCCAAAAATAATTTTTACAGATTTTTGAATTTTAAAATTTTAAAAATTAATTAAATGTTGGTTTGTCATCAATGGGCTAGTGCTAGTATATATAATATTAACAAAATTCAAAAACATTAACTTTTATTTATTTAAAAATCATTTTATAAAATTAAAAGATCAAATAATTTATTATACGAATTTATGGGGCGACCTTTCCCTTTTAAAACCATAAAAATGGCCTTCACTCTAGTTTTAGCCTCATAACAGTTCTTCTATGTCATTATATCAGCCCAAAAGTAGGCCAACGGAACAAAAAAACAGAAAAGAAAGAACAAATTAGATCTCAGAACATTGCAAATTTTGAAACTATAACTTAAAATAAAGGGACTTCAGGATTATTTTGAAAAACGCATTTGTTTTAGGTCAATAGTGAATACAAGTACAAGTGAAAAATATTTGATAATACCTCATACCTATAATTATCGAATTCTTACCTCAAAACATCCTCACATGTCACACAACTCACAGGAGGAGAGCCCCATCCGCGTCCCAGCCTTTTCTGTCTCCAAATTACAAAACACCCCCCACCAATTTCTTTTATTTTTTGGTTCTTCTAAATCTAAAGTAATGGAACACAAGAGATTAAAAAAATGCATAAATAATTAGATTGTAGTACTCGTAAGAAAATAGGAGGAGGAAAAGAGAGGTGAAAGGAAAAGAAAAGAGGCTTTTTCATTTTTCCCACCTGAAGAAACGAAAATCAAACAGTCTTTTTTCTCAATCCCTCTCTAACAATGAGTCTCTTCGGTCTGGGAAGGTGAGTTTTAATTTCTACTTTTAGAGAAGTTTATCTTAAAATGCTTTGTTATTTTTCCTTTAATTAATCTTCTTTTCGTTAATTCCTTCTTTTTTTGCTTATTTCCAATTGCTGCTCATAATTTGCATGTCAGATCTATTATACTTTTGCAGCCTTTTTCTGAGTCAAGATCAACGAGCAACTCTACTTTTTTTTTTTTAACCTTCATTAAGTTTAATTCAGATTCTAAAAACATTTCATCTATCATCCTGATTTTTCTCCCTGATTCTTTCGTTCCTCTGTTAACTGTAACAACTACAATCCAATTGTTGATTTTGTTAATTCAATCCCGTTGAGGTCAATTCAATCATTGATCATGGTTTCTGCTGTGAAAATCTTGCTTATATTATTATGTTAAAAAAATCAGTACCGAATCTTAATGCATGTTGAACTTCTCTTAATGTTCTGGTGTTAAGCAATTAATGATATGTTCTGATTGCTTACGATTCATTTGGTTCAATGTCAGAACTAGGATTAAAAGCTATGTAACCATGGTTTGTTTTCATGATTGGCAACATTAGAAAGGTCGAAAAGGTCAAGAGCTGAACTCTTGGTTTTTTTTAACCTTAAAAGTTATATTGCCATAATCCAGAAGTTTTAGCTTTGTATCATGAAGCGTCGCAAACTAGGTTTGTTGGCACTTTGCAGCCATTGTTTGAAGACTTGTGGTGGCTGAATGAAGTTGACGAAGTTGTATCAACTGGAAGAGAAACAGGGATGTATAAATGTAGTCTAATGGGAGCTAATTAATTTTCTAAAAACCAATTGTATGATCAGTTTCAAAGGATGCAGGAGATCTTCTATAGTCTTCAGTAAGATAGGAGTTTGGGCGATTTGTATTGCTCTCAATCATGCATTTGCGTCCATGTATGCATGATCAGCATTGTTCATTATTTCAAGCCATTAAAAGAGAAACACACTGAAAGTATTTTTTTTATTTTGCTTAGATCTAATTCCTCTGAACTATATTGTTTTGAATCTTTATCCTAAAGTAACATGCAGTACGGATATGCAATACCTTCAATGTACAAAAGCTGTTATGATCATACACATAAATGCAGTAACTTCAAACTACACAAGCTATGCTATGATCCTATATATATAGAGAGGAATTAGTGAAACATTGAACGTACCTATTTTAGATGTGTGTATATTTCTATTTCTATTCCCACGTCTGAGCAGTATCTTTTCAGTTGAGATCTTTCTGCTAATAAATTGCTCTGAAAACAGAAATCAGAGAACATTCCGCCCCAAAAAAAGTGCACCTTCTGGAAGTAAGGTTGGTTACTTATTCCTTCTTTATCTCTTTAATAAAGCATAATTAGTATTGTTCATCTCCTGCCTGTTAGAATTTGATATTATATGTTCTCTTACTCTGTGCTTGAATCTGGATTGTTAATTTGATCTGATCACCTTCACAATTCCCCCCTTTGGAAATAAATGTTTTCCTCTTTTTGATGACTAAGAACTTCTTGGGTGCCAGCGTGCAACTTTAGCACACTGGAAGTCTATTAGAAGGTGTCCAGAAATATAATAAATGCAAGCCGAACTTAACACCTAAGATCTAATGCATCCAAAAACCTAAAAAAAAGACCCTGGAAAGTTGGCTTTATTTGCAAACAATCTAAGAAAATGAGCTACTGTATTTTTTATTTAATGCCTTCTGCTGATTCTTCAACCTGGGTTTTTAGCTACTTGAATGGTTGCCATTATTTATTTGCAAACAAACTAAGAATTCCCACCTTGCCTATCGAGAAAGAAGAAGAAAAGCTCACTTGCCATTCATATTTCTGTTTTTTAGATTTCATCACTTTTGAACTCACTGGTTCAGAAAATAACTTTACGTTACAGTGTCTCCTTGAATTTTCAGCAGCAAAGTTGAAATTCTACAAACTTCAATGCTATACTCGCATGCATGATGGTCCTACAGCCTCACCTGTGGGACCCACTCACGAATGTTAGCAAGCGTTATATACACGTACTACATGTGATAATTGTTTTACTAAACAAGCATCTATGTCTAAACTCTAAACATGGTTAGTATTAATGTGTGGTTGAATATGATAATAATTATTAGCCTTTTTCTGGTTCCTCTACAGTTCTTGAGAGTTGTCTTATTTATTGTTTCTTTATTATAAAATACTTTCTGGACTTCAGTCTTCTATATTAGTGGCTTAGCAGTCTTTGCAGTTCTCATCCTAGTGTTGTAATCCTGACATAATGCAGGGCGCACAGCTTAAAAAACACATTGATGCTACCCTGGGCAGTGGAAACCTAAGGGAAGCAGTGAGGCTACCTCCTGGGGAGGATTTAAATGAATGGCTCGCAGTCAACAGTATCTCTCGCTTCCCCTCTTTCTTTCTTACTCACATACACCTGGATAGCACATTCTGCATAAATCGTTCAATATATTTGTAAAACTTTGTATATAATCTATGATTATTCTACTTCAGTATAACTGTGCTGTTACTTACAGTCATAACTGTGTTGGATCTTTTTCAGCTGTGGATTTCTTCAATCAGGTGAATCTGCTCTATGGTACCCTGACTGAGTTTTGTACTCCTGAGAACTGTCCTACAATGACCGCAGGCCCTAAGTATGACATATAAAACTTGATTCCTTTTGCTCTTTTCAATAAATTAGTTGTACAAATTGTAAATTTAAATATTTTATTATGCTGTAAGCCTATGTCATGTTTGTATCTATTTGGTGGTATTAAAAGTGTTTCCATCAGATAATGGATGGATGTGTTAAGTCTCCAAGGAATTCAGATAAATCAAGAGCCCGTTGACTTATTTAGGCTCTTTTATTTCTTTAAAACATACATGTAAATTGCATTTAATTTATTTATTTACTTATTTAAATATATATAATATGCAAAACGATAGTGAAATATGATGTCTGAATATGTAGCATGAACTTATTTAAATATATATAATATGCAAAACGATAGTGAAATATGATGTCTGAATATGTAGCATGAACTTGTCTATTACATGGGAGGACAATGAGCTATGCATTATATTGTTCAAAGGTCGGTAGAAAGAAATAAAATATGTTTAGAATGTTTTTAGGAATTAAAAGTCCATGTAGTCATTTGATTTTGTCCAATGATTAAATTTTAGTTTTCATGTTTGGTTCTTTTACCTTGCACTGTCTGATCAATCAGTTTAATAATGCTTGTGCACCTTAAGTTAGCCTACTCATTTTAATAATCTTTGAAAGCATATTTCTTGGGTTTTCGGTAGTTGATTATTTGCCATCTTACAAAACTTTACAGGTATGAATATAGATGGGCAGATGGCGTGCAAATCAAGAAACCTATTGAGGTTTCTGCCCCAAAATATGTCGAATATCTAATGGACTGGATCGAAACACAACTTGATGATGAATCAATATTTCCTCAAAAACTGGGTAAAATCTTCAATTCTCTGTGATGAAGTCTGACTCGGACTAGAGAAAGATATTTGTTTATCTATGTATGATGACAACAGTGATGGTTAAACTTTAATATATGAAATTATTTGCCTCTTATCTATCCGGAATATGTTTATATATGTCATTGCACATTTGAAATTTGCTAGGTGCACCATTTCCTCCAAACTTCAAAGATGTAGTGAAGACAATATTCAAAAGACTGTTCCGAGTATATGCCCACATCTATCACTCTCACTTTCAGAAAATTGTGAGCCTTAAAGAGGAAGCCCATTTGAACACATGCTTTAAGCATTTCATACTTTTTACTTGTGTAAGTCTTTTTCTGCCTCTGCTTGATATACATACATATATATATTATTCTCTGCCCTTCCACTATTTATCTATTTTTTACAAATTTAAATAGCATTTAAATCAGCGCCAATAGCTTAAAGATGTTTGATGCAAATACCAAAACAGTTAGTTGATGGTTCTTTTAAATCATAGCTAAGTATAAGCTTGCCATTGTTTTCTGAATAAGACTCATGATTTCTTGCCATATATGTATCATGGTTATCGGAGAAGAATCTGTTACAGTGACCAAAACAAAAAAGGAATATGGTTTTAGTTGTGGAAAGAGAGATGGGCTAAAATACCTTTTGTTCTTCTTTAAGTAACAAGAGGCCACACTAGAGTCTCAAGTTTATCCGTTTAAGATATTAACCTCAATCTTCACCACCCGAGTTAAAGGCCAGGTGACAAGAGTTGAAATGTTCTTTGTATCTTTTAGATCTCTGAAACATTCTTGTAAGAGGCTGGAATTCGTGCTTAGTTGAGTAGGAAGTTGTTGGGTTTAATTGAGATTGTTGTGTTGGATGTGCAGGAATTTGGGCTGATTGACAAGAAAGAGCTAGCTCCACTTCAAGAGCTCATTGAATCCATCATAGTCCCCTACTAATTACAGGACTGGACTTTGGAGATCCAGATGATGTTTCTTTTTTTCCTTTATTTTAGGGATGCAAAGTCAAATAAATTAAGAGACTGTTATAGCAGACGACTTACGAAACAAGTGTCTCTAATTTATATCTCTGTGTTATAAATGCAAGTTCATATGTCATGTTCCTTGAATGCCTTGCCTTACATCTAGCATTTTCGAAAAGAAAGCAGCTCGCCCTTGAAAGTTATCAGTGTCTTAATTTCCATTTAATTATTCTTCTTATACTTGTTGGACAAATTGCAAGTGAATTAATAAAAGGTGGCCAGGCAAGCAGCCCAGAAGCCGAAACCAATCTACCAAAAATTAAATATAAGTAACAAATCATTGTTAAACTAATTATCTTGGTTTAAAGATAAGTTTATGTGTAAAATTTTCTTTAGATTTTTTTTAATTAATTGATATTGATTTTAATCGGAATCGTTAACATAATTATAAATTCAAAAAATATACCTATTATAGAGAAAGCTAATAGGTAGGCACTTGGAATGGCGCGATAATCATACTTCGTGTTAGGCTTATAACACTGAATAATGAATGGTCCTAAGCTGATGAGTACCTCGATCCACTCGTTTGCTGCCAGTCTTTTTCTTTACCTAAAAACCTTCCCCTTTGCCCATTTCCGGCCACGGAAACGAACTGAAGATTGAACACCAAACATTTTAAAATTTACCCCTCCACACATAACAATCTATTTGGACTGGAAAAGCAAACCATTTAAACACATGACTTTTTAATCAAATTTATGATATTTCATACCTTTCTTTGATTTCTAGTAATCCTAGTAACATGTAGCTTCGGGGGAGATGGAGAGACAGTGGTGGTGGTGGTAAGACTAACTTACAAGGTCATGTAAGTTTCCTTTCAAAGAAACGGGGTCCTTTAGTTCCAAAAAGTGTGAGAAAAAAAAGCCTTGGTTGCAGCAGTAAACCCACCCATGCATCAGCCTTAGTTATCACCATCATGAAAGACAAACTCTTGGAGACTGCGTGCGTCGTCTTCTTATGATCAACTCATCTAAGTATCTTAATTTTATATAATTTTCTATTACAATTGGAGAGTTAGTTAAATCAAGTCAATATATATAAACAACATCAACCATTAAAGTACCAATTTTTTCTCTCCTTGTTGGTTTCCTAATTTATTATCTTTATTTCAAATACTAAATTTTGTTGAAACTCTACATATACTGTTAATATATTTTGTTCATTTTTTTTTGTTTATAAAAAAAAATCAAAATTAGTTAACCCTCATATTACAACTTTCTCTACTATAAATATATTATAGACAATAATCGGAGGAACATCTTATTCACTATGATAAATGATTGAACGCAAGACCAATCTAACTAGCTCATCTGTCACTTTGTTAAACTCTCATGGCACGTGATTAATTAAAACAACCAATATCATGATATAAATCCTTTAATTCTTCTGAAATTGGCACTTTCTTTAAGAATGTCAATTGCTTCCTTGCAATCCCCTTCCAACACAACTTTCATAGCACCTCTCTCCTATGTAATCGAAAGTCTCTCATAGATTCCTCATAATTCTGTCTCCGAAATGAGATATGAGTTAATTTTTTTTGTTAAAACCTCAAATCCGACAATCATCATAATTTTGTGTAATTTCTCCTATTATTGCTGTAAAATTAAATCTTAATCTAAATGCATCCATATTAACTTTAAACCATCTAAAATTTGGAAAACACCTCGCAAGACAATACTCGTGATCATACTACCTCTCAATTTTTTTTAATTATCTTCTGACTACGTATAAGAACATTTCATTTCTTAGGGCCCCTTTGGTTCACCGTTTGCCTCCAGTGTGGTGAGATTGGCCTAAAAATTGCTGCTCACCGCAGACTGCTGTGCCGCTTGGTTCACCGGCGAGGTTCAATGAAAATTCATCTCACCGACCTTGAGAGCTGAAAATCAACCGGAGTGTAAAGGTCGTGAGCAGTTGGTGTTTCCTGCAACAAAATACCCATACTTTCTATATGCAAAGGAACTTTTTGTCAGCCTCGTGGACTATGGTTCTGAGTCTACTCGGCGCCTTGAGATTATATCCACTTCAAGTCTCAAGTCCCTCTTCACAAGATCCCTGTAATTAATTTTTTTGATTTCGATTTTTGTAATTTTTATAAAATTTTGATCATGGGTTTAATGGTTTACGCTTACTGTGGTACTGGGTATGTTTTTGTTTTAGCTATGGTCTATTGTGTGGTTGTCATGTTGGTGATAATTTGATTATGGAATTGCCAAGTGTTGTTCGAGCTGGTCCTAGAATTTGTTTAATTCTATGTTTTACTTTTATAAATTTATAATTCAAGCTGTTGTATTAATTTTGTTTCATCTGTGAATGTGCTTTTTTTATTAAGCCACTGATCCATATGAACTTAGATTTCCCCATTGAGAATTTTTTTTTAAGGGATTTCAATTTGATAACTGAAGGGTTGGTTTTGGATTATGTAAATTATTGAATTTTTATCTGCCCAGGTTTACTAGTTGACATTGTTATTTCACTGGGGAAGAATGTATTTTCATTCTATGAGAAGTTATTAGCCAGTTTCTAGTTGTCTGGTTTTCCTTAATGCTGCTGAAGTTTTGTTATTATTTTTAAACTTCTATGCTTATGATTTTGGATTCCTTATCTTCTCTATGGTGTAAGCTTGCAGCTGTTTTTAAGTATATGGTTGGTCATATAAGGTACATTTTGATTTCTGATAAGTATTATGCTTTTTTTTCAAGTCTAGGATAGTTGAGCAGTCCTTCTAGGTTTTTATATTGCTTAGCATGTGTCTCGAAAAGAAACACACAGCACGTCTCTGCTATTACTTCTTATGAAGTTTCATATTGTTTTCACAGATTGGCACAAAGTAGTGGCGATATTATGATTTTGGTCCCAAAGTAGTTCCTCCACTTATATGTCTTCCTGGAACTGCTGGGACAGCAGATGTGTACTACAAACAGATCATGTCCTTGTCCATGAAGGTTGTAAGATATTTATTATAATCTCTTTGATAATATCTTGGTACTTTTTTTCCCCTTGTTTTTGTTCTTGGAAGAATTCCTTTGGGAGCTGAGATAGGCTGTTTTATCTCTCTAAACCCACAAGAACAATAGAAGGAAACCTTCATAGGCTATCAGTTCTTTTTTATGGCTGCTATATTTGTCTCTTTATTGCTTTTAGTATTAAGATATACCGGATGTTTTGTAGTTCTGTAACTTCTGTTTTGTGTTAGAGAGTTGGTTCCTAATTCCTTATAACCACTGCCAGCCTGAAAGGCTCCCATTTCATTTGTTGGTTGGTGGAAAAATTTTACTTGTTTCTTGTAGATGGATTTTCAAATAACTATATGGTCTCTTACCAAACATTATGTTTATGACGGTGACATATTTTTACCTGTTTCGTCTAATAGTTTAAATTTCACAAATGTTCAGGGTTATCGGGTAATTTCTGTTGATATTCCATGTGTTTGGAATCATCAAGAGTGGATTCAAAGTTTTGAAAAGTTCTTGGATGCCATTGATGTTCACCATGTGAGAACTTATTTAATTTTATGGCATATCCTTCATTCCTTCCCTACCTACAGCATCTGTTTTTTCCTTTTCTGTGGATATTTAATAATTATTATTCCTTTTATATCTATCGGAATGAAGAATAGGCTGCCTACATAAAGTGACACAATATTTTACTCAATTACTTTCATACTAAGTTCGTTTCATGGTTCTAAAATGGCAATCTTATCCCAATTTGCTGGTTTATGGCAGCAGCTGTTAATTTGAATTCTAGCATTTGCGTAGTAAACTGAGTAACATATCTTTTACAGATACATTTATATGGCACATCTCTTGGAGGCTTCCTAGCTCAACTTTTTGCCCAACATCGTCCTAGAAGGGTTAAATCCTTAATTCTATCAAATACATTTTTGGAGACAAGCAGTTTTTCAGCGGCAATGCGTTGGGCACCTATGTATGTCTCTACTTTCTTCTTATCAACTCTAGGCTGGATTATATTATAGTTGTTTTATTTGTTGGATTGTGCATGCAGTGATCATTTTCATAAGGTTTGCCACATAGTGTGCTTTAAATTTATTGGCATTTTGAAAACAAATAACTATTCATGTGTAGTTTAGTGTGGCATCGAGTAAAGGACAAGTTTCCTTGCAATGAGTCAATTCCTGTAAATTGACCACCTGCTTGTACGCGTGCATTTATTGGGTGAATGAAAAAGTGTATTCATTCTGCTTTCACATATTTTTTTTCTATATGAGCTAGTATTGCCTGTGATATAGGTTTACCTATTGCTATACATAGTTGTATATTAACTATTAAGTTTAATCAATACTTTTTAGTTTCTGCTCAGTTTTTTCTCCTTTCCTGATCTTTATTACTTGTTTCTTGTAAAAATGAGTGTTCCTAAAATATTACCTTATCATATGCAGTGTTGGTTGGACCCCATCTTTTTTGTTGAAACGATACATCTTAACAGGAATACATGATGGACCTCAAGAACCTTTCATCGCTGATTCTGTAGATTTCGTTGTTTCACAGGTAAGTTTCTAGGAACATAGACCATTTTTCTTTTTTGGTTTATTGTGACTGTCATTTTGTGTGAGGCACGTGTTGCTTTCATATAGTTTTCACATGAGATCTTGAAGCAATCTTGCATCAAGTTTATAAATGTACAATGCATTTTTGGTCTTCCGCTTGATAGTTTATAAATGTACAATGCATTTCACATTCTCTTCTGCTGTTAGAATTGGTCATCCTGGCAAGAAAAAGTTCTCGTTTCCGTAAGCTAGATGTAATACTAGTACAGTTTTGCTTGATTTTTAACTTTATGTTCAGTGAAATTCTAAACGCTTTTACTTTTCTATAGGCTATTGCCTTTTCAGTTAGAAGTCTGCATTATGTATCATGCTCTTGCTATCTGAGGCCATATATGACAATCATTTCAGGTCGAAACTCTCTCAAGAGATGACTTAGCATCCAGGTTGGCTTTCACAGTTGATAATGCTTCAGTTGGACCTTTTCTACTTTCAGATTCATTCATTACTATAATGGATGTAAGTTGTCTGAAACTCACTTTTCACGGGTTTGTACACAAACATATTTCAAGTATTCATGCTTTTATAGGAAACAAGAGTTATTTCCTACGTACATCATTAGCCTTTTTTCCTTCAAAAGTGAATGAAATAGATATATTGTAATTCCTTTTAAGTGTGATTTTATAATAATTTTTCGTTGAGTTCTTCATTGTTACTTAGATGCTTAAAATAAGCTTTAGCTGATGGCTCTATTAGTAACACTGACTTTGTGGTCTTGTAGACAAATGACTACTCTTCAATTCCTCAAGAACTCAAAGATCAGCTCGGTGAGAGGTATCCCGCTGCTAGGCGAGCTTATCTGAAAACAGGCGGGGATTTCCCATTTCTTTCCCGCCCAGATGAAGTAAACCTACATCTTCAGGTATATAACGTGTAATGCTTAAATGCATGACTTGTCTCATAATGTTTAGTACTGTCAGTATATTCAGAAGCCTGTTATTTCTACTGGTGTGTTAAACATGGCAGCTGCATCTTAGACGAGTTGGAGTAGAAGCTAAGCCAGATTTGGTTCAAACCATCCCAAAAGATGGCTCTGGTAGGAGCCCCGGCAAAGAGAATAATGAAAAGAAGGATCATGATGACCAACCAAACGGCAATGGGGGCAATCCTGAAATTACTTCAAAGAAAGCCAGTCACCTCCGGCTCCTGAAAGTTCAGAATATCACGGCCTATATGATCAGCTACTCAGCAGTGCAAAAGTCATTTCCATAGGTCGTGAAGATTCAACATTGATGAAGAATCAACACATTTTAGCCACCGGAGTCCTTCTTCAGTTGACTTGAGAGTTCTTTATCTTCTCATTGCTTCCCATTTATGTTTGCTCATTGTACATTTCTCAAAATAATGTTTGGAAATTCAGAGAACTGGTGTAAAATAGAACATAAGTTAGCAGTTTCTTTCTCGTTGTTGTTCACTGATTTTTGTCATGTTTTTTATTTAGCTATTTTAGTATTGTTAACTGAGTTGATAATTTTTAAGAGTTTATTGATCATGAAATCACGTTTAATATAATTACTTAATCCGAGGTTATGATTGTTGAATTTTATATATTTAAACATTATTTTAATTCAATGAAAAATAAATTTGCATTTGCAAATGTTCTACACTTTCTTCTTGCCTTTATTTCTATTTCTTGAAGTTACAGCTAAACTGAAATTCAAACAAAATGGCATCAAAGCTCTCTTCTAGAAGAATTTATAATCTATGAAACACGGACACATGGAGGAGCCCCTTGTTCCGGTGTCTTGTACCATGTGAACAGCCAAGCCAAGCCGAAAACCTAGTGAACTTATCAATGCATGTAAGGCAGTCTATGCGACTGCTGTATGTTGCTGATCTCGAAACCATTCTGAGGGCCACCATGCTGCTCTAATTGCTTCAACCTTTATATCTTCCTGTCCTAGTATTGTCAATGAATCAGACCCTTTGAAGGCTTCTTCTAGCCGCAAGACACCCATTCCACAAAAACCAAATGCAGTGGTCACACTCCCTGTTTTCTTACCGGAGGCAGTGTTAATCACCTCCGAACCAGCAGTAACTTTCCTTTCTACCTCTGAAATAACAGAAAGGTGTTAGCCGTGTTGTCGCAAAGATAATTAACTTTTGTCAAATCCTACCCGAGGGAGATTACCTTTTCCGCTATTATCAAGAAACTTTAAAGGAAGCAAACGTTTGCGAATAACCCCCCTGTGGTGTGTACGAGCTATAAGCTCTTGCCCAACATAGCACCCTTTATCGAAGCTGATTGCATTTAGGCCTGCAAAATTGTATTCAAGTGGAATTGCCTCCCCTAAACAACATAATAACAATGTCACAAACAGATGCAAACTATAAAATCGAAGTTGAAACATGCAAGAAATATTCGAGAAACTTAAGTACACCATTAGCAGCAAATCAAACAAGCACCTTTTCTAGGTTTACATAAAAATATTAAAATTTTATTTTATTTTAAACTTGATATTATGTTTTAATTTTCTTGTAGGAAAATATTATCTTGTGGATTCGGGATATCCGCAAATGGCGTGTTTTCTAGGTCCATATAGGGGAACGATATCATTTACCGACTTTCATCGAGGTAATCATCGAGCATCCGGAAAAAAGAAATCTTTAATCATGCCCATTCTTCGTTACGCTCGTGATTGAACGAACATTTGGAGTGTGGAAAAAAATGGCCAATATTAATAGATATTCCAAGCTATTCATTCGACAAGCAAGTTTTAATAGTTATTGCAACAATGGTTTTGCATAATTACATTCAAGACATGCTTGGTCAAATGATGAGGATTTTCGACAATTTGAGAATATACCCGACGTGCCAATCTCTTCGTGCCATTTTGATAGAGGTGAATCAAGTTCTTCTAATAATGAAAGTGACCTTGAAATTACAATGTTAAGGAAAACCATTGCAAATAGTTTAATGAATCAATATTTGTAAAACAATTTTGTATCATAACTTAATTTCTATCAATAATGAAACTTGTTATGTCTTATGTTACTATATTTTTTTATTAAAATCATTCGGTTAGATACTTCAAAATTTGATCTAAGTATAATGTTACTATTTCATAAAATAATATTTATCATTGTTATAAAATATATTTAACTATAAAAATTAAAATAATTTTATTTTATCTAATAAATAATTTAAATTGATTATATAATTTATTAAAATATTTATAATAAAATATTGGAAGATGCATTTTAATATTTTATTAAATGATTTCATAAATTCACATACTTTAATAATTTTACATAAGTAAAATAATTTAAAACAACTATTATATATCAATTCTAATATAATGTCCTTAATGGTCATTTTTATTTTCACCTCACACCATACAATTTGCGTTTGAATCCAAACACACACTCCATCGTTGTTTTTAATCTCACTGTTACAAAGTGTCTAATCTCACCGCCACAAGAATTAATCTCACCGCCATCATTGTTTTTAATCTCACCGGAGATAAACACACCGCCCATCCAAACTAGCACTTAGTAGTTTTAGGGGAAAAAACACATACACACAAAAATATAGATAATGACAATTTTACTCATTATTGGATGGCGCGTGAATAATCATTTCGTCCATCCAAATTTAAATGCTGATACTGACATGGGACCATACATATTACTTTGAAATGCTTTAGGCGCTAGGACTTATTTGTAATTAAGCTATTTACTAGTGGCCTAAATATTTGCCCTTGTTTCCCCCTTTAAAACAGATAAAAATAAGATTTTACAGATCCAACCCAGCAGCGCAGCCCCAGAAAGAAATTAAAGTAAACTTGGGAGTCAGCCCTCCTTCTCATTTAAATTTGGCAAGGCGTCACGGTTCTAAAGATACCTCATACCCCACTTACCCAATCATAATCAGACACGTGGTGTTGTATTTGTTCGCGCTCCCCTTTTTTACACTTACGTGGGATCTCTCAATCTCAAATCCATCGTCCGTTAGAATCTTTTCTTCAATTGCGTCGTCGGCATTTCCACTCCCCACCATCGCCGATCCCCCCAATACCGCGTTAGGTCTCTCCCCAGATTCCCCCCACCCCCATTATTATTATTTTTTATTTTTAATAATATTCATATTAGTAAATTAAAACCAAACATTTCATTTTTTTTTCTCATTGTTCCATTTTCTTTTTCTCTCAAATTTCGGTTTTATATTTCTTCTTCAATTGTTTTCTCTGAAGTTCACTTGATCCTGCTTGCTTTTATCTCTTTGTTTTTTTTAACTTTACTGTTTTCTACTTTTTCTTTTGTCGTCTCTTCGTCGTAGATTCGCTTTTGCGATTCTCGAGTTCACCGGAAATGTGGAAATCGAATACTCGGATTCTTTGAGAAATGATAATTAGGAAACATTGATTTGCTGATTTCTAGATTTGGAAGGTGAAGTGAGAGATGATAAGAGATCAAATGACTTAGGCGGCACTACTTTCGCGGAAGCAAGGATTACGATCTAAGCTTCCAGTTTTGCTTAGGAGGAAATTCGGTTGTTGTTGGTGGAATTTTTGAGAGGACTGAAATGTCGAAGGTGGTGTACGAAGGATGGATGGTGAGATATGGAAGAAGGAAGATCGGCCGATCTTTCATACACATGCGATATTTCGTACTCGAAAATCGACTTTTGGCTTATTACAAGAGAAAGCCACAAGATAGTCAGGTGTTTTATTATTATTTTTAGAGTTCTTAATTTTATTTAGATTCTTAAATTAAAAATGTTATAGAAGCTTTTTACGGTTTTTTAAAATTTTGAAATCGTTTTTTCGGGATCGGAGAAGAGAGAAAATGCTTATTTAGAATGTTAGTGCAATTATATTTTATTTTAATTTTTAATAATAGAACTTGTGCGGCTGGCGCTGCTATTCTTTTAGTAAAAGGAGGAGCATCTTTGTTTACAAAGGTGTCTGAAATCTCCGGGTTACTTCACTGTTTAGGGAAAAGAGAACAGAGTAATTTTTATTTTCGTTTTTCTTTTGAAAAGGCTGTTTCATTTGACCATTCGCTCCCCCCGGGGTCTCATTTAGGTTCCAATCAAGACCCTGTTGATAGACGGAAACTGTAGAGTGGAGGATCGAGGCTTGAAGACACACCATGGACATGTGAGTTTCCCGTTTTATATGTGTTTGCCTGTTATAACATTTGTGTTATAGTGGTAATGACAGGACAAAAACAATGCTTTCGATGGCTGAGAACTTAGAGTGTCCAACTTCATATATTCATCGTGTACACATACATGTACTCGAGTGTGTGCATAAACATATTGTTAAGTCATGAATAATTATCCATATCTCTTGCTAAAGATAACTTTCTGTTTTCTATTATCGACTGTTATTGATTTAGGACTCTCCTTTTGACCAATTGTAGTTTTACGCTTTGCTTAATATATTTTACTGCTCTTTTCTTCCTTTTCTCTCTTTTCATCCAGACTCATGCATGCTCTTATTGCCTCAGTTTTTGCATGACAGTTCAAATAATCCACTGTAATGTTCCATTAGCATTTATGCTCTGGTGCATGATGAAATGTATTCGTTTAGATGGAACACTCATTTATACTTTATTTTAACTTGCTCACAGCTTATGTTTTGCAGATGCTTTATGTTTTGTCTGTTTACAACAAAAAGGAGAAATACCACAGAATCACGGTTTGTTGTTTTCATTTTCCTTTTCTTTAATGGATATAGTAAATGAATACGCATTCTTTGATGCTTAATAACCTGAGCTTGCTTGATTGGTTATTCAATTTGGAGAAATTGAAACAAGTTCTTGGCATCTTCTCTCTTAGGCTTGCCACTATGAGGGGAGGGTGTAGGAATGGATCCCTTGCTATTTATACTTTGCCAAATTAACAGTGGTTTTTTTGCGAGCTCTATGCTGAAGGACTTAAGTCACATTATCAAATAGTGGTGTTGCACTCGCTTTTACCATATAGACATTATCAAATAGTTGAGTTAAAACCCTATTTCTTGAGTTCCGAACTTCAATTTATTGTTATATGGGAGTGAAAGCTTTTCATGATGGAATTAGAGTGGTATCTGTTTAGAAGTGATACTATCCATTGTGTTTCTTTTTGATTGTGCAAGCAAAACTGACACATGTTTCAGATTTACTATGTGGCCTCTTTGACCTGTGTTCATTTTCAGTTTTCACAGTCTTTGTGTCCTATATATCCTTTTGTGAAATCTTATGCTCTTGAATATTGGGAACCTAAAATAAGTCATGTTTGTATACTTCTTTCTAGATGGCAGCATTCAACATCCAGGAAGTCCTAATATGGAAGGAAAAAATAGAGTCTGTAATTGATCAGGTGCATATCCCGCTTTTTGCATGTTTTGGATTTGCATTGTGAGCTTGCTTTCTTTATCAACTTCTGTCACAATGGTTTAGGGTCGCAGTTTTCTTTACTGAATTGAATGTGTTTTCTTTATATGTTAACCTGTTAGCCAGACTGTTTCAATTGTCTAGTTACATTATTTTTAATGCAGCATCAGGAGCCTCAAATTGCTAATGGTAACAAATATGTTTCTTTTGAATATAAATCTGGGATGGATAATGGGAGGATTGCTTCTTCTTCGGACCATGAATGTCAGTAAGTGCCTGTCTATCACTGTTTTTTAATTTTCTGTTGGTTGTATGTGTTCATAAAAGTGAACGCTTCTTATGTTAGCTGTGAGTCAGCTAGGTCTGTGGCTGAGGACTTCAGTCGAGCTGCCTGAGTGCCTAGAATTCTTTGAGTCAAATACTCATGGGCTGAGGGGTGTTTTTTTGTAAATGAGTGGGGGAAAGTTAGAATAATTAGTTGTTGTAAGAAGAGGTCTTATATTTTGTGGGACTTCATCCTCGTCTTACATCTTCTGAAGTATTGCAACTTCTAAAATATGGCATACATGAAATACATAAATATTTCATGGTTGGAGCAAGTAAATAGTTTTGATAAATAATAGCCAAAGCCTTGTGATTGGTCTGCTGGTTGTGATGAATATCAAATGGTTAATAGCCTTGCTTTACTGTTGGTTTAATGCATATTATCTGCTTCTTGTTAAGTTTATTGGCAAGCTGAATAAAGCACTTGATCATTTGCTTCAATTTCTATTAAAGGTTGATTGTAAATCAAAATGAAATAAGGTGCCTTGATTCTTATCAGTTCTCAGCCTTTCCCTGATTTTTCTCTCTCTCTCTGTTTTTATTTTTTTTCCAATGTTAAGAGAAGTCATTTGTGATCCTCGGTCAATCTTGAAATTTCTTTTTTATTTTTCTTAAGGTTCAGTGCCCAGGAGGATGAAGTTGAGGCACCATCAAGTTTGCTAAGGAGAACAACAATTGGAAATGGTACACAGTTGATTTCCTTTCTCATCTACTTTGAACTATTTAGTTCAATTATCAGAATCTCAACATTTCTAGGAAAAATATCAGGTCCTCCGGATTCAATATTCGACTGGACACAGGAATGTGACTCAGAATTGGCAAATCACAATGCCAACAACCAAGCATTTTCTGGAAAACATTGGCGCCTCCTTCAATGTCAAAATGGTTAGTTTGTACTGGAAGGGTCTTTTAGTTACCTCGATACTGTAGTGGCAGTGAGAGATCATTATGAAACTAAACTTTTTCTTTGATTTGACAGGACTTCGCATTTTTGAAGAGCTTGTTGAAGTTGATTACCTTGTATGGAACTATTTCATTACTTTCTTTATGCCCTGTATTTATTTTTCAGTCATAAAAATGTTTTGGTTATTAAATATTGCATATATTTTCTTAATGCAGCCAAGGAGCTGTAGTAGAGCAATGAAAGCTGTAGGTGTTGTGGAAGCTACTTGTGAGGAAATTTTTGGTCTTGTAATGAGCATGGATGGAACTAGATTTGAGTATGTTTCGTATATTTTCAATTAAAAAATATATATTGTAGTTTTCAATGCCTGAGACAAAAATGCATACCTTTTTTCATCCACACAATTTGTTTTAGATTTTTGGCAACTTTCCATATTTTATTAGTATTTTGTTTATCTTCTGCAGGTGGGATTGTAGTTTTCAGTACGGTAGTTTAGTTGAAGAGGTAGATGGACATACAGCTATACTTTATCACAGGCTTCAGTTGGATTGGTTTCCTCTGTAATACTTTATCTCTAATTTAAGTATTTTCAGTTTTTGCTTTATTTCATTGTATATTTATCCTTTGAAGTAGAACTGCCATAGTTTGTTTTGTTTTGGAACCAAAGTAGTCAGGAAAACACATAGAAGAGCTTGTGAATCACCTTTTAGCACATTTCTTTGATTGTTGATATTTTAGCTAACCAAGGCATATAGGAAATTCCAGATGTGGACAGGTTAAGCTTAGTCTGGATACATGTTGGTGAGTACCAAAAGAAGGGATGGGATTAAAAGAAGGAATGAGAAAAGATTAAATTCACTGTATCTTTAAAACAGAAGGAAGAAAAAGAAAGAAAAACTGTGGAAGTGGGAAAAGACATAAGAGAAAAGACCTAGAGAGAGCATGTACTTATTATGATACATAATAGGAGTGAGCCTTCTTATTATTCAAGGTTTACTCCAAATTTTCTTACATAAACCTTAGTATGATACTCACATCTATGTTTGTAGATACACTAATTGTTTTTGGATAAAAAAAGGAGCCTTTGAATGTTAGAATCCCTTAAATTAAGGATAGAATATTATGGAGATCTTCTGTAAATAGAAACTAATCCTAATTACTGATTCTTAAGAAGTCACTATCTTCTTTCGATTATTTCCTACCTTAGGATAATCTCTGTCTATATATTTGTAAGTTAACCAGCAGAATATACATAAGAAATTTCTCTAATTCTCTACATGGTATCGGAGCCTTAGGAATCATTCGATCTCTCTTTCTTTTCAAAAATCCCTTCCTAAAATTTCCTCCGGTTTTTTTCCCCATGGGTGACCTCAATGATGCCATGTCCGAAACTGAGATCTCACAAATATCTCAGAATGGCAATCGAGGGATCAATCAAAGTGACCTCAATTCTTCTCTAATGATCACTAGTCATCGTCTAGATGGAAAAAATTTCCTGCAATGGTCCCAATCTGTCCTCATGGTAATTCGTGGTCGTGGCAAGTTAGGGTATATTAATGGAGACCTCCCACGTCCAAATGTTGCTGACCCGACTTATGCTACTTGGGAACTCAACAACTCTATTGTTATGGCGTGGTTGATTAACTCGATGGAAGGCCACATAAGTCGAACCTACCTTCTCTTCAAAACTGCTAAAGACATGTGGGATGCAATTAGTGAGAATTATTCTGATCTGGGAAACGCTTCTCAAGTTTTTGAGATAAAACTCAAACTGAAGGATATTCGACAAGGGACTCTAGAGGTAACTCACTACTATAATAATCAAAATATTATGGCGGGAGTTAGACATGTACTACGAGGCGATTGGGGTGAAGGCTTAGAGCAGTCTAAGTTCATGACTCATCTCAACAAAGAACGACTATGAGTTTCTAGCTGGACTAAGGAGTGAATTAGATGAAGTTCGGGGTAGAATTCTGGGTAGATCACCCCTTCCAACCATTGGTGAAGCATTTGCTGAAGTAAGACGAGAAGAAAAACGGCGTCTCGTCATGATGGGAGAACCTAAACCAATGATCTCGTCTGAAAAACAGCCTACTGAAGTTTCTACTCTTGTCTCCAAAGGTCCATCAACACAAAAGTTGCGTGCTAGAAGTGATTCTGGATCAAACAAACCGGTATGTAGCCACTGCAACCGTGTTGGTCACACTAAGGAAAAGTGTTTTAAGCTTCATGGTTATCCGGACAAAAAACAGAGAGAAAAGAAAACTGCCATGATATCCTCCACTAATGCAGATGAAGTACTTGATGTCCGCCTAACCAAGACTCAGCTTGCGAATCTCCATAAGATTCGAAAGTGCTTCTACTGGACATGGGACTCTAGTCGCTCAAGGTATCGCTTTTATATCGCTCTTGAATCTAATAACCAAACCTCTTGGATACTAGATTCGGGAGCCTCGGATCACATGACAGTAACTTCACTGCTTTCAGACTTATACCACTTGTCATAACAAGTCAAGAATCGAATAGTCGATGGTTCATACTCATTTGTGGTTGGAGTAGGAAAATAAAAATAGCGTAAAATTTTTCCCTTGATAATGTTCTACATGTCCCAAACTTGTCTTGTAATTTACTTTCGATAAGTAAACTTATAAAAGATGGAAACATGCTTGCTGAATTTTCTAATCTTGGTTGTGTCTCGCAGAATGTAAATCGAGGAAGATGATTGGCACTGCTAAAGTTGATGATGGATTATATGTGGAATAAAAACAAGACACAAGGGGATTGGCTCTATCTACTTCAAAAAAGATAACATTATGTTATGGCACAGTAGGTTAGGACATCCAAATCTCTTGTATCTAAAAAGGCATCTTCCATTGCTATTTAGAAATAAAAGAATAAATTCTTTAAAATGTGAAATTTGTGAGTTATCCAAACATACCCGAAAGTGCCATATCCTCCAAACCATATACCCAATCTAAACCTTTTCATTAATTCACAAGTGACTTATGGGGAGCTAGCCGAGTGACAAACATTATCAAAAGCGAAGTGGTTTATAACCTTTATTGACGATCATACTAGAGTATGTTGGGTGTATCTATTAAAAGACAAATCAAACACCCAATGTTTTTAAAAATTTTCACTCTATGGTTAGAACCCAATTCAACTCCACCATACATACCTCCACATCGACAATGGAAGAGAATACTTCAACTCATCCTAAGTCCTTACCTCTCGACCATGGCATTATACACCAAACTCTTGTCCAAACACTCCTCAACAAAATGGGATTCCCAGAGAAAAATCGACACCTCCTAGGCGTGGCTCGAGCCATTATGTTCACCATGAATGTCCCTAAATATCTTTGGGGAGAGGTCGTTTCTTCGCTTGCTACCTCATTAACCGAATGCCCTCAAAGGTATTAAACTTTCAAACACCTCTAAATACCCTTCTAAAATCCTTTTCCTATTCCAGTTACTAACCTTCCAAATGAATATTTGGTTGCAAAGCCTTTGTCCATAATCATCACCCTAATCACCAAAACTTGACCCTCTGCTCACACCGCATATTCATTGGTTATTCTTCCACCCAAAAGGGCTATAAGTGTTACTCCCTCTTTACGCCGAATGTTTGTCTCTGGGTTGTGACCTTTTTGAAGATGAACCATATTTTGGAGCCTCTCATCTTCGGGTGAGACCTTAAATGAAGATGAAAACCTTAATACCCTTCTTATCATACCCTCTCAAGATCCCACACTACCCTCAATACTGATACTGTTTCTCCTTATCCTAATACCCTACCTGATCCTAATACCCTACTTGATCCTAATACCACATCAGATCGCCTTCTAATCATGGAAAACAAGAAGGATGATTCTAACTGCAGTTTACTCCGTAAGAAATCGACATCCCGAAACTGATATAGCAGTGCCGATCCTATCTCTCCCCGAGGACTGTTCTGAAGCTACTGAAACTGAGGTCTCACCTCCATCGCCATCCATCTATCTTCCAATCGTTATGAGAAAGGGCACAAAGAGCTGCACTCAACACCCTATTTCTCGGTTTGTATCCTATGGTAATTTATCTAAGTCCTATAAAGCATTTGTGACTAATGTTGATTCAGTAAAAACTCCCAAAAGTATAGAATTGGCACTTGACTCAGCTGGATGTTAAAAACGCTTTTCTCAATGGTGAGCTAAATGAAGAAGTATACATGGTTTTTCCTCCGGGGTTTGAAGAAAGTAAAGACAAAGTTTGTAAGTTGAAAAAGTCATTGTACGGCCGAAATAGTCTCCAAGGGCATGGTTCATCGTTTTACAAAGGCTATGATGAGCGACAAGATACTCAAGGACAAGGCGAGACCACACCATGTTCTACAAGCACTCGAGGAAGGAAGATGTTGCATTCTCATTGTGTATGTAGACGATATTATCGTGACAGAGATGATACTAGAGAAATTGACAGATTAAAAGAATTTCTCGGAACAGAATTTGAACTTAAAGACTTGGGCAATCTCAAGTACTTTCTTGGCATGGAGGTAGCAAGGTCTAAAAGAGGCATTTCCATCTCCCAAAGGAAATTTGTCCTCGACTTACTCTCTGAAGTTGGGTTGATGGGTTGCAAACCAGCTGAAACTCCTATGGAGTTTAATCTCAAGTTGGGTACTGATCACGATGGAGAAGAAGTTGACAGGGGGAGATATCAACGACTGGTAGGTAGGCTTATCTACCTAGCTCACACTCGTCCAGACATAGCCTTCAGTGTGAGTGTCATAAGTCAATATATGCATGCTCCAAAGGAGAAACACCTGGAAGTCGTATATCGAATACTAAGGTATTTAAAGGGACTCGGTAAAGGCCTATACTTCAAGAAGAATGACAACAGAATGTGGAGGTTTATACGGATCTTGATCAAGGTGATCTATCAACGATGACGCCTACTAGTGGCTATTGTAGCTATGTTTGGGGTAACTTAGTGACATGGAGGAGTAAAAGCGATCTGTGGTAGCACGCAATGCTGCGTAAGCGAAATATCGAGCACTAGCGCATGGTATTTATGAAGGAGTTTGGGTACAAAGACTAATGAAGGAACTAAAATTTCCTTATAATAGGCCTATGCAACTATTTTGTGACAACCAAGTCATTGTCAAGATAGCTCACAATCTCTGCATCACGATCGTACTAAACATGTTGAGATAGATCGCCATTTCATAAAGAGAAAATACACTCGGAGAAGTGAGTGTTACCTATCTACCTACCGCATAACAAAGTTCTTGATGTGTTAACAAAAGCCCGAACAGAATATGTTTGAAGAACTTGTTGGCAAGTCGGGTTTGATAAACATCTACACTACGACTTGAGGGGAGTGTTAGAATCCCTTAAATTAAGGATAGAATATTAGGAGATCTTCTGTAAATAGAAACTAATCCTAATTACTGATTCTTAAGAAGTCACTATCTTCTTTCGATTATTTCCTACCTTAGGATAATCTCTGTCTATATATTTGTAAGTTAACCAGCAGAATATACATAAGAAATTTCTCTAATTCTCTACATTGAATATTTTACTATTATAGGAGTGGACCTACTTATTATTCAAGGTTTATGATCACTTTTGTTCACTTCATTGAGGATTATTTATGCAACATTATGGAATATTGTTAAATTTATGCTAGTTTTCAAAAGATTTCTTCTTTCTTCTTTCTTCTTTTCTTTATGAAGTATCTGCAATTTTTCAAGGTTATTGCTCCGTGCTTTTGCAGGTTTGTATGGCCCCGTGACCTTTGCTATGTGCGTTATTGGCGCCGAAATGATGATGGAAGTTATGGCAAGTCTTGCAGATTTACATATTGAACTGTATGCTTATTTTTCTAGCTTCAAAATTTTAACTTCTTTTCTCGTCTTGATTATTGTGCAGTTGTATTATTTCGCTCTAGGGAGCATGAGAATTGTGGCCAACAACCAGGATATGTGCGGGCTCATGTTGAAAGTAAGCTCCATGTGAATTCCTTGGTTGTGCCAATACTTGAAAGATGAGTATTTAATTTGGAGTATATTGCATACTATGTACTAAATTTCTCAGGTGGAGGGTTCAACATTTCCCCCCTGAAATCTCGAAATGGGAAGCCTAGAACGCAGGTGCAGCATCTCATGCAGGTTGATTTGAAAGGATGGGGTGTGGGTTATGTTTCATCATTTCAGCAACACTGTCTTCTTCAGATGTTGAATAGTGTTGCTGGTGAGTTATTTTCTCTATCCTGCGTGTTAAAATTTATGGTTTTCTGGGAATTTGACGTCACATTAAAAGATAGGATGCTTTTTCATGTTTCTATAGTTTACTTCTTTTTGTTCTCATATTTCAATAACATAAAGAAATAGGGAAATATATTCTTTTTGTTGTGATATCAATCTGGTCTGCATCTTGACATCCCACACTTGTCCAAATAATTATCAACTTGAAGAAGAAGAAAAAAAGAGAAGAAAAGAAAGGTGTGAGGAGGTGCGAGGGGATGCCATTCCTATAATATATTTTTCAGTCTGATATTAAGGAAACTTCACTCCTATAATATTTGTTTCAGTCACTGCTCATCTACCTTCTGAAAATTGTTGTTAACTATCATGACAGGATTGCGTGAATGGTTTGCTCAAATAGATGAAAGAGGTGCTCCTCCTAGAATTCCTGTTATGGTCAATATGGCCTCATCTTCAGTTTCCTCAGTTAAGACTCAAAAGATAGATGAGTTATCTGCTCCCCCTGGCCCTTCTCTTGATCAAACAAATGCTGCAAGCAGAAACTCTGTGATGATGGATGAATACTCTGACGAAGATGAAGAACAAATGCCTGAGGCAGAACAAGAGGTTTTATATTACCCTCATCTTTAATATTTTTTGTTTGACTTATTATTAACTATGGGGTTTATTGTTTCCTTAAAATTTCCAGGCATGTCCAACAAAAAGCGACAATGATGCCAAGAGAACAGGTGGTGGTCCTAATAATATTATATTGGTTTTTTCGATGTGATTGAATAAGATTTTTAATTTATGAGTCTGACTTCTCATCCCAAATATACTATATGTTTGATGAATTAAAGCCCCAAAAGAAGAACCATTTGAGAAAATTGATTTGTCATGCTTTTCTGGTAATCTACGACGTGATGACCGTGATAATTCTCGTGACTGTTGGAGAATTTCGGATGGTAACAATTTCAGAGTCCGTAGCAAGCATTTTTGTTTCAACAAAACAAAGGTTCCCATTCTTTTGCTTGTTACTTCTAGTTACTTTATTTACATCTAAATTAATATCTTATGTCTTTGTTTTGTTGTTACTTTTTCCCCTTGTATGCAATGAAGATTCCTGCCGGGAAGCATTTAATGGATCTTGTTGCTGTTGATTGGTTTAAAGACACAAAAAGAATGGACCATGTTGCTAGGCGTCATGGCTGTGCTGCACAAGTGAGTCTGAGAAGTTACCATTTAATGTTGTTTGCCTCAGTACTGTTCCACTTCAGAAAGCTATTTTTTAGTATCTCAGTGTTATATTAAATAATTCCTACTCCATTTGTTAGCATGGTTTCTCTGTTCTGTTATTTTGTTTATTAGGGAAGTGCCGTGAACATTGTAATCCACATGGGCAAATGGAATTTGATTGCATTAAAACTAATTGGTTCACTTGTATTTTTGAGTTGCATACCGTGCTGGAGTAACTCCATAACCTGCCTGGTAGTTATTGGAATTAGATTCAGGCCATGCATGTGGCATATCAAAATATTTGTCAGGTCAATCGGTTAGGTTGCAAATTGGAAGTATCAGTCCTTTGCCCATTCTCCTATCTTGAAGCTAAGCCTTCAGCCTAAGAGGCTAGGACAGGGGTAGAACCACAACCTACATATTCACATTTCTTGAACAGAAATTATATCTTACAGATTCAATACAAGCTAATCAGGAAAAAAAATTCTGGAAATGATGAAGGATTAACTTAAACCAGTAAATTTAGTAAAAGGAACTTCAAATTAGAGTAGCTGGTTGTGTTCCTACTATGAACAAGCTACACTTTTTTTTCTAGGGGAAAAAAAAGGAAATAGTAGGAATCACATTTATTGGTTGATTGCATTAGATCTGAACTGACGGTTAACTGTTAACCTACCATTCTCCTAAGAGCCTAAGCATGTACTGCTTAGGTGTTTCTTGGGTTGTCACTATCAACTTTATAAATGTAGAAAACCTATCAATTCTCTATGGAGTATATTTTACAGGTCTTTTCTTCCGTCTTTGTAGGTTGCTTCAGAAAAGGGGCTTTTCTCTTTGGTCTTTAATGTTCAGGTAAGTTTCCATAATGCTGGTAGTGTTATATCTCAGGCTGATGGATCATGACGTTGAGTTGATTATGTTATTTTTGTTCCAGGTTCCTGGCTCAACCCACTATAGTATGGTCTTTTATTTTGTGACAAGGGAACTAGTACCTGGGTCCCTTGTGCATCGATTTGTTGAGGGTGATGATGAATTCCGCAATAGTAGGCTGAAGCTTATTCCCTCAGTGCCAAAGGTATCTATCTTTTTTCATCATGCAAAGATAAATGTTTAAATCAGGATGTTTAGACAGTTGGAAGCAGTCTTCATCGTAACTGTGCCTCCTGAATTTTTGTCATCTACGGACTATGCTCTTTATTAGTCTGCCAAGTCCATATCACACACTTGATGTGTGTCACCATTCAAACAACCTGTACTTTATTCTTAAAAGCTCCTATACTTCATGAACCCTAAAATAATTCTGTAAATGCTATTAATTGACTGCACTGCCTTCTTGAGTATGACAAATGTGCTATCTAGATTCTAATGAGCAGTTTCTGAACTGGATTGTCAAAATTGTTTTTATTAATGCCGTAGGAAAACTGGAGTGTAAGTTTTTACATACTATAATACAATTTTTACCGGATCATTGGTTTCCAGTCATGTTCTCCATGATATTCTTAATCCTTTTAACTTCTTTTATGCATGCAAGCATGAATATATGCATGTTCAGGGTGTACTTAGTTAAGTGGAAAAGTGGAATGACTGAAAAAAGGAGTGGAAAAGTGGAAAGAAAATAAAAGAGATGACCATTTTCTATCCTAATGCATAAAAAGAAATCATTCCAAGCTGGAATGATAAGAGGAGAAAATGAGAGAGATGTAAGTTCAAAATTCTGTATTTTTCAAAAGTTTCATTTCCTTTCCTCTCATTTTTCAACTCCGCCAAGCAATTGGTGAAAAGAAAATTACTTCTTTTTTTTCAAATTTTCAATCTTTCTTATCAAGCACATTAATGGAAAATGTATTTTTTTCTTTCTATTTTTCTGCTTCTTCAATGTTCCATATTTCTAATTTTCTTTCCACACTACCTAGCAAAGCCTAAAAGAAATAGCTAGGTGGATTGGTCAATATTACATAGGTTTTGCTGTTTCAAAGTTACAATTGGTGAACCACTTTTCTAATATAGCTACCTTTAATTAAAGTTGGACGTAGTCCTTATCTGCAAACCTGATCACATTAAGTAACATATTGTTGTTGTAAATTATTTTGTTCGTTTAATTGTAATTTTCACTTTGCACCTTTGAACTTGTTCTGAATTGTTCACATTGAATTTTGCAGGGATCATGGATTGTGCGACAGAGTGTTGGGAGCACCCCTTGTTTGTTGGGAAAAGCAGTTGATTGCAACTATATCCGTGGTCCCAAGTACTTAGAGGTAAGTATCTTTATGGTTTCTTTATAGTACACAAATGTAGCATTAAGCAGGGGTCCTTGTTACTGATAGTGTTTACTTGTTCATGTGTCTTTCTAGGTTGATATTGACATAGGTTCTTCTACGGTTGCTAATGGGGTTTTGGGGCTTGTCATTGGTGTAATCACAACATTGGTGGTTGACATGGCTTTCCTTGTACAGGTACGTTCTTCTAAAGCACCAGTTGTTGCTTGCTTCATTGTTGATAATAGCCATAACACATACCAACTTGCTAGCAAAGAGAGTCAGTAGGCAGCAGCATAATCTGATGCAATCAATGTTGTAATGCACATTATTTTCATTATTAATGGCATGTCAATAGGCATGATAGTAATAGGGGGCTGCAGGTAGTAGTTTTACCTAATTCTTAACCACAAAGCGTGGCTAATGTTCAAAACCATTGCCCATTGTTGCTAGAAATTAGGCATGGAGCTCTAAGTTGGATTAGTGATGTACTTTTGTTGTATTAAAAGTGCTTGCATGTTTTCTTTGCTGCCCACTAGGCAAATACAACAGATGAGCTGCCAGAGCGGCTAATTGGTGCAGTCCGTGTTTCTCATATAGAGCTATCGTCTGCCATAGTTCAGAAGCTGGATACGGATCCATCATGATTGTATTGACCACACACAGCTCATCTATGCGGATTATTTGTTCTAATATTTCATTCACATTTCCTCTTTTATCATTCAACATTACAAAAAAGAAGCCATCACTTTTGTTTTTCCACATGAAGTTTTCAGGAAATGTAATGAAAATTTAACGTCTATATATAGAACAAAAAAAGTACATGGATCTCTAAGATCAGGATGCCCAAGCAAAAGAAATTAATAAGGTAAATAATAATCCTCATAATATGTCAATGAAATACAGAGGAATTATATAAATAGAGTCCTCCGTGACAGAAACCTTGTGCTTAATATGCATTCAGGTTAACAATAAAATCCTTGAAAGCATCCAAAGAAACAGCTGAACTCGCTGGGAAACCCTGCTGAAATTTAGTGCTAAGCATCACAGCTTGCGTTTTAATGTCTTCGTTTCCCAGGAGCTTCTCAATCCCTTCAGCAATATCTTCCTTCTTGATATTTTGTTGTGCCAGATTATCGGAAATTATGCACCCCACTTTGAGATGATTCACTACCAATTTGGCATTGGAGTGCTGGTCACCCCTAATAGGCCATGCCAATAATGGCACCCCACGTCCGATTGCTTCCACCGTAGAATTCCATCCACAATGTGATAGAAACCCACCCGTCGATGCATGGCTTAATATTAACAACTGAGGTGCCCATCCGTGTATGATCAATCCTCTTTTACCGACCTTTTGGTCCAAACCATGTGGGAAGTAACCCTCTTCTTCAAGGACTACATCATTGGAACCAGACTGGTTCCCTAAGAACTGAGGTGGGCCAGGTGGTGGACCTGGTCGGCCCGACCCATGTTGGATAACCCAAATAAATGGCCTGTTCGAGGCTTCTAATGCATCAGCCAATTGCTGGAATTGTTGTTTGGTGGGAGCAACTTCAGTACCGAAAGACACGTATAGCACTGATCCATGTGGCTTTGAATCTAACCATCCCATCACTTCATCTTCCGTAACGTTAGATTGTTTGTTGGCTCGGATTTCACGATCGTGGAGCAACGAATCGGATGATTTCCAAAACTGTTGGGGCAATAGGGGCCCAACACCCCAAACTGGTTTACCAATTTGGAGCCTTAAATAGTCAAGAAATGGGCCTTCAAGCTCATGGCAACTATTCAGCATCAATGCGACTGAGTCCTTGGCAGTTTCCATCCATTGTGGTTGTCCACCTGGTTGGGGTGGTCCCATTTTCGGTGGTGGATGTCCAAGAGGAAAGCCGTGCGCTGCCGGCGGTGGTGGTGGTCCTGGAGGCCCACGTTGAAACCCGAAGCCCCCAAGCTGGGGCGGAGGTGGTCCAGGTGGTGGACCTTGTTTAAGATCGGAATCTGTCAAAGCCATTTCTTCAGGTAACCCAGGAAGCAAAATTGTCTCTCCAGGCTTGATATCTACTACGCGAGCCTTCCACATGGCGAACTCCAGAGCTGCTGAACACGCACCCGAGGTGAAAAACGCAATTGTTGGAATCTTAAGTTTCTTGAAAATGTCTGCTGTCCAATCCATCATATTATCTATTACGGCACAGGCAGGTAGGGAGGTATTCTCCAGCAGACTGGCAATGCCCTGAGCTAAATCTGAGTGATGATGATGGGGGCCGGAACTGAGCTCTGGTGGAGTAGGCGATGAAGAGGGTATTTGGGCAACCTGAATGAGAGGCTGATCAGGGAAGGAAGAGGGTATAGAAGAAGAGAGATTGGAGGAAATGATGAGAGTAGCTTTGAAATTGCGAGAGGCTATGTGCTTGCACAGTTCCATGGATGGGAGGAGATGGCCTTGCCCAAAGAACGGAATCACCCATATCTGGCTTTCGCTCGACATTCTTGTTGAAATGAAACACTTTGGCTTGGTGGTTTTCTCAATATCCAAACACGATTGATTCACCCAATTTATAGAGCGGGAAAAGGTAGGAATAGGATGAGATGAAGACTTAAAGGTTAAGGTTTTCACTGGTAGGTAGACAACGAAAGAGGGTTGGACTTGTAGTTATGAAAAGTGAAGAGAACCAAATACAAACAAATCATCAATAATGATGAACAATCTGGAACTTTCCGTGATACTGGATTTGTCCAATGAAGAAAGTTCAATTAAAGTAAGGGTCTATGAAGCACTGGGAAACCTCCTATTTCCAATGTCATATCGGTGCCCGACACGGAGACACCACCGACACGGCTGGATACATATCGGATCAGAAAAAAAAAATTCAAATTGAACAGAGTCACAGAAACGGAAAAAAAGAAACAGAAGAGAGAAGAAAGACACGGAAAGATGGGGAAGAAAAGAAACTGAAATGAAAAAAATGTGGAGAAATGGAAAGGGGCATGAAGCTGAAAATTTTGTGCAGCTCATTATTTATAATTATTAAAGTTCTTTTTGGTACAAAATTATTAAAGTAAGCAAATACTATGATATATATATATATATATATATAATGTTTGTCTAATTTATTTATTTTATTAAAATTTTAATTTTAACATAAAAGATTAATTTTAATTATAAATAAATAAAATTATTAATAATTTCACTTAAAAAAGAAACATTATCATGATGGATTTACCCAAAAAAGCCTATTTCCAAACAAAATTAAGGAAATGGATCAACTAAAACATTATTTACGTAAAATGGCCAGTTTTAGTAAAACATGCCTACGTGGCGCATTTTAGGAAGAAATTTCTAGCAAAGTGTGTCCCTAGGGAGCGCTTTGCTCCGTGTTTTTATATTTAAAGATGTTTTCATGTTTAGTCCCTATGATTTTTAAGGTTTTTAGGGTTAGAGTTTTGTTAAAATAAGTTAAGGTTTAGTTGTTTTTTTAAAATAGGTTAGGGTTTAAAGTTTTAGTAGATTTTTAAAATAAATCATGGTTTAGTGTTATTTTATAAAAAATATTTAAATTAGAGTTTATAATTTTAAATGAATTAAGTAAATTAGGGTTTTAGGATTTTAAATAAATAAAATTAAGGTTTTAAATAAATTAAACTAGGATTTATGGTAGTTAAATAAATTAATTAAATTAGGGTTCTAAGGTTTTAAATAAATTAAATTAGGGTTTAGTTTTTTTAAAAATAACATTGTGTTTTTTTAACAAAATTGACTATTTTGACCCTAAAAATTAATTTTAAGAAGACGTTTCTAAACAAATAGTGCCAAAAACGCTTCAAGAAGGATGCATTGTTAGCAAAATTACGAAAAAATTTCTTACGTGGACGCTCTTTTTCTACAGTAGTTCTTAAAAAAATAATTTTGAGAAGACGTTTTTGAACAAATAGTGTCAAAAACGCTTCAAGTAGGATGCACTATTAGCAAAATTTCTAAAAAAAGCTCCCACGTGGACGCTATTTTTCTACAGTAGTTCTTGAAAAAATAATTTTGAAAAGACGTTTCTGAATAAATAGTGCCAAAAACACTTCAAGCAGGATGCACTGTCAGCAAAATTTCTGAAAAAAGCTCCCACATGGACGCTCTTTTTCTACAGTAGTTCATGCTTAGCCTTATGCAACTTGAGAGCCTAAGTTACAACAAGAAAAATTAGAGAGGCTAAGCAGAATAGAAATTGAAGATGAATGAACGTATTAGTGCTATTATTTACTATAATGGTGAAGTCCGTGACACCAAGAACTGTATTATTTTTTTATCGAAGAACACAACGCGAATGGTTTTTAATTAGAACATAGATTTTATAGAATTTCGTAAAAGAATTAGGCGCAAAATCTTCGGAACGACGCCAAGTAGGATTTCTTCTATTAAGTATCGATTTTGTGCTTCGATTGATCCCGTGACATATGATGCATTTGATATCAAAGGTGTTCGTAGCTTTGAGGCGATGGTGTAGACTCATCTCGCTAGTGGATACCCTATCTCGCTAGTGGATACCCTATCTTGAGATATTTATTCAATTTTCATCGCCAAAATGAAACATTTGTGACTTCAACATCAACTGTTGTTCGAAGGAATATACGACCCCTAGCCGACACTCCATTAGTGGGAGGCAAAATACGGAAGCGCCCATTTTTTGTGGCAGTATGGAAAACATAACTCTTGCACAACTCTTGGTTAGTGGATGAGACATACACATGGTGGGTCGATGTTCGATGTTGGAAATACGTATTGGGGAATGACATCAACTTCTAGTGGTTGGCAATCCACATCTGATTGGGGATGCTACAAAACGTCCACAAGAAGGGACGATGTACTCCCTACGACGTCCATCGGTGAAGGGACCTTATACGTTGCAGATCATGGTTAGTTGGATGATGAGTCCGATGTGGATCCACCTCGAGAGCTCGGCCCCGATGGTGCAGAAGTTACTTTATTTTTTGAATCAGAGCCTATTCTATCCGAATCTGAAGACGCTTGAAGGGGTTTAGATTAAGAAGAAGAAGAAGATCCGTGATTTAGGGCGTACTTGCCTCCAACCCACATGCATAATGTCGACATATCGGTAGATGATCGTTAGAGTTTCCAGAGCTACCACACAGAACTCATGACGATGACCTATATATCATCAGTTGACTCGTCAGAGTAATCGGAAAGGAGATGCACCGGCCATGCATTCCAACTTGCTATAGGGCTGGAAAAAGGAAGCATATAAGGGTTAGGATACATATAAGGGCTAGGATACGCACTTGGCATAATCTGAAACGGCTGTGATGTGGGTGTAGTTGATTGAGGCATTGGGCCCGGTGACTGTGTTGGTACTGTTGATGGGCCCGGTGATTGTGTGGGTCGCTATTGATGGGCCCAATAATTGTGTGGAGCTGTTGATGGGCCCGTCCCATCATCCATTCTCCTTGGATTTAAAGGGCCCCATAGTTCCCTTTTCATACGGATTTGTCGATGCCTCTACTCTTCCAACAGCAAATATGGCTTGCCATAGATCCTAAACATAACATGTAATCCGGGGTGCACACTAACTCTGGGACGATGATCAATTCGCGATCAGGTATATGATCGTACTGGTTTTCCTAAATTTCGATATATTTCGACCAGAATAACGATCGATTTGTATTTGTTAGCCGTAAGTCGATTTTGTGCTGCTCATCGAGCACCTCAGGTTTCTTAGGAGTCGGTTATCGAAATCCAAATTGTCACAACACTTTATCCGTATGGTGCATCTCGACAATAGAATAGTTTACCAATGGGACCTTAACATGCCAAATGTTCGATTTTGAAAGAATTCTTCCAAAATTACTGCTCGTATTGTCGGATCCTCATATGGTGTCCATTGGAACTATATGAGCGCGATAAAAATATTAGTTATATACATAATACTAAATACTAAATACTAAGTACTAAATATGAAACGACTATTTTATGTATATATATTTTATTTAATACTTACTTGCGCTTTCGATCATTGGTTTAATAGAAGCCGTATATCTTCAAGAGTAGTAGGTATTCCAATATAACTCGCCGGATGGTTCTACCTAATTAAATAAATTTTCAGCATACAATTTTATTTTAAATCTATGGAATAATTGTAAAATCAAATAAAAATTTTGTAACACCTCCTACCCGTATCATTGTCCGAATAGAGTAGGAGGTATTACGAGTTCTTGAACATTTTGAATAATTAAGAGCCATTTATTGTTCATATTCTGAAAATAATCATAACGTCCCTCTATTGGCCCCTCGAAGCCCAAGACATACATTAGGAGCCAACCGGAATTAAATCGGGATCATAGGAAATTTTTTCGCAAAATCCTAAAATTTTCCTACATTGGTTAGCGTACTTTAATATTAACAAACTTATTTTCTCGACATGTCTTGCTTCAATTTATTACTTGTCCTAATATACATAATTTTCCTGTATCAACGTATCAAAGATAGTATTATATTTACATGTCATGATACATATCATTCTCTTATTGTTTCTTCATAAATATAAATTGTTCAATTTATTATGACAATATTTCATGTACCATTATTTTCATGAGTTTAGTGTATATTTATTCCAGTAGTAGTTCATAATCTTGAATATGCCTAATTATCAAGCAAATTTCACATACATGTATTTTCCATACCATATTTCAATGTATCAACTAATTATCATTTCTATGTCTTTCAAGTTTAATTTCATGATTTCAAGTACTTGTCATTTTCTATTTTATCCCGTTAAATTTCTTAGAATTTTGATGGATTTTCCATAGTACACTTATAGTGTATAATTACGAGTCCGTCAATTCGTACACATATGGGTATACCCTTTTTCCAGAGAGCACACTCCATGAACCTCGTCCTTCTGATGGGATTACCGTCGAGCTAAATCCTGAAGAAGAGCACACTCCGCGAACCTCATCCTTACAAATGGTTACAGATCCAGCTCTGTAATATAAACTCATAGAGTATTGTCGGGATTACCGGTCCAGGCTAAATCCTGCAGCGACAATTACTCTAATGAGCTTGATCTGAATTACAGTCCGAGCTAATTCAGACCCTAATTGGATTACCGTCCAAGCTAAATCCATTTTTCACATATTCTTCGGGAGGGCTATATCGGGATCACCCGTCCGGCTAGATCCTTTTCACACATATTCTTGGGAGGGCTATATCGGGTTAGGATCACCCGTCCAGCTAGATCCTTTTACCGTCAATTCATTTTCGAGATCCATCGAATTTCCCTTTCATTCAACCGGATTTCTTCCACTTTTTATCAAATATATCAAAGTTTCAATCAACTTTCATACAATGAACATTCAAATTATATTCATATCAATAACATACATTTCAAGCATTTAAGAATATAATTCAAGTTACATGAACTTACTTAGTTGCTTGCTCATGTTTATAGTTTCACTAATTCGATGTCCTCTCTTTCCCACGTTCAAATCTCGTATTTGAGTTATCCAGATATTTATAAATAAATTTGATCATCATTTTCATTCATTTCATATTCTGATACATTCAATTAATGCTCTAGGTAAAATTACCATTTTGCCCCTAAACTTTTAATTAATGACGATTTCATCCTTAGATTCGAAAAATAAAATTCTTGTAATTTAATCCTTGTTCCAAGCCTAATTATTCTCATATATATAAACAACAGCCCATGAATTCTATGATATATCGTAATTTTCCATAATTTCAACACTTTTCAATTTAATCCCTAAAACATATTTTCACCCGATCTTGATCTAAATTAATAATTTCATTCAATTTTATAATTTAAATAATAAAATAATCCATTTCATGCAATTTGGCCATTTCTGACATTTTACAAAATTGCCCATAAAGTTTTACTTTTATTCAATTTAATCCACGAGCCTAGAACATGCAAATTAGCCATGCTAGCTAAATACTCATATATATTTTCCTCCTCCTCCTCTCCATTCCACATCCTTAATTTATATAACATTCTTATAAGTAACATTATCTATGATTTCACTATTTACTCATAAATTTATTCAAAGCTGTTCATTTGCGTCATAGTCAGTAATTTATTTATATCTTGAGATAAAGAATTCCAATTTAAGATCCGCTAATTTTCCATGAAACTATATTCACATATATTCTTACCATAAAATTTTTAGAATTTTAGTTTAGCCAATAAGTACAGTTTATTCTTTAAAGTCACCCTGTTCTGCTGTCTGACAGTTCCGACCCTTCTTCACTAAAAATTAATTATCTCATCATACAGGATTTGGATAATGTTACCGTTTGTTTCTTTTGAAAATATACTCATTAAGGATTTTAATAATATAAATTATAACCCATAATTATTTTTCTCCAATTTTTGATGATTTTCCAAAGTCAGAACAGGGGAACCCGAAATCATTCTGACCTTGTATGACAAAACCTATTATATCTCATGATTTACAACTTTATTTCTTACACCATTTATTTTATAATAAACTAGACTCAATTATATTTAATTCTATATTTTATTCATCCTCTAATTCAATTTCTACAATTTTGGTGATTTTTCAAAGTTAGACTACTGCTGCTGTCCAAAACTGTTTTAATGCAAAATGTTAATTATCAAGTTTATAACACCTTTATTTCCTTTCTCTACAACATTTCCCATTACTTTCTCTTATTTTCCTTCACTAACATATCAAGAACATAAAACTTTATATAAGAAAACTCTACATTAACATCATTTCCATGCTTTTTCCACAATATCAAACTTAAAAGTATATTGAAAACATGATGTTCTTACCTTGTTTTATAGATTTCAATCTTTAATTTGATTTTCTCTCTCCTCCAGCTTCTATTTCTTGAATCAAACTTGATATTCTTGCTCCCCATAGTCTCCTTGTCATCTTTCTCTCTTGATGGCTATGGAAATTCTTTTGAATTCTAAGTGAAAATGGTGGATTTTTTGTGAAAGGACTAATTTGTAAAGAAAGCAAAACTTTCTTTTCTTTCTCTTCTTCTCACGTTGGTTTGCATGGGAAAGAGATGATGATAATTCATCATCTTTCCTTCCTTATATACTACATAAATAATAAAATAATGATGAATAATAAAATATCTTTAATAAAATAATATTTATCTAATTAAATAATTATAAAATATCATCACTATCATCATTACGTTCTAGATTTCTCTCTCTTCCAATTGACCATTTTGCCCTTCGTGATCTTTTAAAATTTCATCCTTAAATCATCACATAATTTGGTAAAATTATGATTTAGTCCCTCATAATTCTTTACCTATTCAATTTGGTCCTAATTCATCCATTTCCTTAGTTTCTAGATTATTCCACCCTAAAATATTTGCACTATTGGTCCTTCAACTTTTCATATTTACACTTCAACCCCTCAAATTTTGAGTATTTACACTTGGGCAACAAAACTTTTCTCACTTTACAATTTAGTCCTTTCTTGAATTAATAATGTAATATATCATAATATACTTCGAATGTTGACATAATCCAAATTTTTCTTTTTGTCGCTTTATTTCCTTATTTTACTATATCAAAGATAATATCTTACTATAAAAATTTTTTTTTTTGGGGTATTACAAATTTTATCTCGTTATAAGTGGGAATGTATATGGGTGGTTCACTCGAGGACATAAAAATGGAAAGCGAAACTGAGCCCATGATTGTAGTAGTGATAGGCAACCTCTAATTTTAGGTTTATTTAGTCTCGTCACTCCGCAGATCTCCCAGTACAATGTTGCCAACACGGCTGACCCCCAATTAAGTTCGCCAGCTGCTCTAAAATCAACGAGTTTTAGTAGCCACCTCAAATGTATGAGGTTTCGTGATAAGTTCGGCATCAAATAACCTCCAATCATCTCAAGGATGTATGCCCAAGCATACCGTATTCTTTCAACTTTAGTCGAATCATTCCCCAGCTCCAGGGATGTGCCTCGTAACCAACTCATCTCAATCTGACCTCCGTAAATTTATCCGGAATCGCACCCAAAAGATCGTAACATATGGCTCCCCAATCAGCAGATTGAATGGACCCGGTGAGTGTGGACCCATCCACCAACAATCCTAATTGTAACTGGACGTCCTCTATAGTGATAGTACACTCTCCGCATGGAAGATGAAATGTGTGCGTCTCGTGTCTCTACCTCTCTATTAACGTGCTGATGAGTTTTGGGTCTAACTTGCACCCCCGATCTATAGTGGTTGCGTGCCAAAAACTCGCTTCCCTCAAGTAATTTTCTATCAACGGTGATGGCGGATTAGACATATTACGAATATCACATAGTAACACCGGATCTATAGGTTGTTATAAAAATTATAAAACACAAATTAATTAAAATTACATAAATGAAAAAAATATTAAATAATATTCAACATTTAAAATAAACCGTTACCATTTTCATTTGTTCGATGAAGATATGCTTATGATCGAGATTAATTAATTCTTTGCCCATTGCTAACATAATCAAATATTTTTGAAATAATAAAAAATAATATTAATTTTAAAAAATAAAGTAAAAAACTAATTATAAAGAGCTTTGAGAAATTTAATGAGAAATTTGAGAGCTTTAGGGAGAATTTTTAGAGATTTTTGGCCAAATTTTGAAGAAATTAAGTGTGAAATATAAGAAGGGAGTTTTATAGTTTTTTTACCGTTGGACTCCTAAGGTTCAAAAAAATAAAAAAAAGCTATTGCTACCAGCAAAGCACGCCCTTAAGATAGCGCTTTGTGTCACGTCAGCAAAACACGTCCACGTAGGCGCGATTTGCTGATGTGGCATAAAGTGCTCCCCTTTGCTGGATTTTTCTCCCTAAAACCCGACCACATAGGTGTATTTTGCTAGAACTGGCCCTTTTTCCGTAAATAACGTGTTAATTGGCACATTTCCTTAATTTTATTTGAAAATGAGCCTTTTTGGATAAATAAGTCTATTATCATGTTGCTATTGTCATTTTCACTATACTCGTATTCTAATTTTTTTCAATTATCATATCACTATATTCGTATCCTATATTACATTTCTGCGTTTGTGCTTCATTAAGTAAAAATGAAAGATCTATAGAATAGTAAGAGGGCCAGAAATGCTAGGGTAAGCAAAGCATAGACTGGGAATTTCAGCAGCCCTTGAATTGCATGGATCAGAGTCAAGAAACCTGAGGATGAGATTTGACAATTGTGGCTATTGTGGACCAAGACACGATTAGAACAACAGATGATCCAGGAGTTTGTGAAGAATCAAATTAACAGAATTTATAAAAATATTAAAACGTAAATGTGTCATTATATTATAGTTAAAGAAAAGGTTACTGTCATTATTTCATTTATTATGATAAACCAAAACAGTTTAATGATAGTGCGAGATCAGTTTAGAGATTGAATTGTCAGATTTAATTATAACTTAAATGTTTTGTTCGACTTTTTATGTTGAATTTTGGAGTATCTGAAATGATTTATTCTTGTCACAACAAAAGGGGTATGCTAAAGCTTTAATTCAAACCGGTTGCTTTGAGGCAATCAATGCTATTGAAAAAGGATATTTAGAATATTAAGCAGATGTTAGGCATGTCCATTAAGTTGATTGTTTAACTAAAATGTTTTCTATTGAGATTGATGATATGCTGAGAGTAAACACATGTGCATAAGGAATTGATTTAGCAAGACAAAGCTGCTGGTACTTTTGTTATCTCATTTTTTATTCACCAAAAAATCTGTCTGACCGAAGTTGCTCTTTCTTCCTCGTTATATGGACACTAATGTGTCATTGTTGTGCTTTTTTCGGTTTCATTTTCTTTTCTTTTCTTGGATAGAAATTGGATTTCAATTTAATATTTGATACCAAGTGCCTTTCGTGTGTGTTTTGACTTTTGATCATCTTCTGTTGAAGTTGAAGAGTTTTTTAAGAAAAAAATCATGAAAACATGCGGTTTCCATTTACAGCACTAACAAACTTGTAGCTATGTCTGGTCTTTTAAGTCAAATGCAATGGAATCTCCTTCAACTTTAAGCTTAACATCTTTGCTGTTTTCTCTCCGTCTCCCTCCATAATTCTGAAAAGCAGAGCAGTTGGCCTTGTTTAAAACGTTGAAGTTTGTTTCTTCCTCACCATTCCCTTCGCAATAATTTATATCAATCGAGACTCTCTTTTGGGCTTTCTCTAATATTGCTTGCAAGTACTTCCCTTGCGCATCTATTCTCATCTGCAGTTTCTTCTCTACCTACAGTAAATATAAATTACGAGCTTGAATAGCAAAATTCGCCAACTGACAGAATATACTACTGTTTTTCTCTTAAAGGGTAAATTAACCTCAAGTTGCCCTTGCAACGTCTGGTGTACTTCTAGCTGATTCTTCAATGCTTCTGCCACTAGGATTTGTCTGTTTTATTTGCATATTCAGTGCACTTTTGACAGACCCAAAAACGAAAAACAGTCTGAAAAGATGATATCCTAATTTGATTCTCAATTTCTAGCCGCTGTAAAGTCTGATGTAACCAGTGAATACTCAAGCAGAAGCAGAGGTTCTGATTACAAAGCAGAAATGATAAATAGAGTTTGCGAACTACCTTTGCTCACTGTCAGCTCTTGGTAAATTGGTGATGATAGTCCCTGAAAAATGATTGCTACATTGTACATATGAACTCCCTAAATCAAGGAATTGCAGCCATCACCACAGCAACCAACTTATCACCATTTTAAGAAATATTTGCATATTTCTAATCAACAAACTTACCACCATTTACTTTGTTTAGGTCTACTGCATTTTGTTTCCGTGTCTGCTGTCCTAGTCTGTATTTCTATAAAATAAGCAAAATCACCACAGTGCAATGTTTAAAAAAATAATTGAAAAGCAAAAGGGAAACATGAAGCTTGAAAGCATTAATGGAATTGTCCTATGCTATTTACCTGTAAATGGCTCTTCAAATGGTAGAGTGTTAAGCCCTTCATGCCCATCAACCTTAGGACGGACTTTGGAGTTGCTTCTGAAAGCAGAATTTCACAATAACATCAGACTACAATGTAAAAACTATGCCAAGGTGATATTTCAATATACTTATATCATTTCATTAATAATAAAAAAATAGAATTACAATTTAGTACAAGAAGAAGATTCTACTTAACGAAAACCAGTGTTTTTCCACTATAAAAACTTTGATAATAACTCATACACGAATGCCTTATTTGTTTCGTACTGTCTATAACCTGCTTCTTGTTGCACCGTTTATGAAAGAAATTGAAAGATATGTCTCTAATTGCACAAAATAGTAGAAACATCGTAAAGAGGTAGAGAAGACTAACTGTCAGGGCCACCAAGTTTAGTTACGGCATCGACAAATCGGTCGTGAAGATCAGCCGTCCATCTCAGTCTCGGCTTCGAGTCTCTGCTCATCACTACCTCATTTTCGTACCAATAGTTCCCTTCTCCACCACCGCCTCCGCCATTGCTTAATCTCTCCATCTCATTAAATTCTCTCCTTGAAACTGAAAGGGAGTTGATTTTCCAAATGTCATATAGGATTCTTCTGAGAATGAGAATTGTAAACAGAGTTTTTGCTGCTTCAACTTCATATAGATTAGTAGAGTATTTTTATTTTTGATTTACTCAGAAATGGACAAAGAATTTTTATATCTTAACCCCAGAACATGCAGAGCAAAGCTCGGCGACGAATCTTAAAAGCAAACAAACATGATTTGCATTTACAACAAAACAAACGCGGCATAATAATTTTCTCCCACTTCTCCGGTCTACATTTACGTTAGGCGCTCCACCGTTGACTTTCCTAGTTTGATGATCCAACGGTTATTTGAGAGACAAAAAGAAGTGGATGCAGCTTGGAGGGAGACGTAGCAAATTGGTAAAAAGGGTTCGTGACGGTGCCACGTAAGTGCCAGCGTGTAATATTCGGTGGCAAAAGAGAGGAATGGAATATTCGATGAGTCACGTGGCGGGCCCACAGACGCAAGCGTCACTCAGGTTACATCGTCATCTTTCCACATGGCCTGGGCTGGCAAGGATGGCAAGTGTCATATTATCCATCAATAACGGGGCGACCCCAACATGGAGGTAAGGTGCAATGCCCGTAAAAAAACCAAAAATGCTGCCCAACGAATTAATTACTACAAATTTAATAGTATTTATTTATTTATTTTAGAGTTGTCGAAACCATCTTTTTGTTGAAAAACGGGCCGATTTTAAAATACAAAAACGGAGTCGTCACCAATTTTATTTGAAGTGTGATTGGGCCACTTATAAAACATTTTGGTCTCTTAATTTTAAGAAAATGGGCTCGAAATCGATTCACGCTGAAGGACGGGTTAGCACCTCATAACGCCCAAAATTGGTACCGTATTAATTGATTAATGTCCTTAATATCAAAATTAAAAAATATTTCAAAATATGAATCTTTTAAAACGTTTGGATAACTCACATTGGATATCGAAACTCTCTTGTTTCGAAAAGTTGAAATACCACATCCAGCACGATGGAACACGGTGTTTCAAACTATCGATACTAAGATCATTTCATGATTTTTAAAAGGATATTTCACTATTTGGCCAAACCAAAAACCGAAACCCAGCACGATTGGGCACGATTCCTTGAATTTTCAATCATGAAATATTGCCTTTATTTAAGAAACACAATAAAAGAATCTTTGAAGAATATTTAGTTGTTTGGATGAATAGAAAATCAAAACCCAGCACGATTGGGCATGAATCTCTCGAACTTCCAAACACAAAACATTGCCTTATCTAAAAACAATCGGAATCTTTAAAGGATATTTAGTGATCTGACGAACGAAAAATAGAAGCCCAAAGACGATTGGACACGATTTCCTAACTTCCAAACACACAAAATTCTCTTTTGAAACATTTTTAAGTTTTTGGAGAAAAGCTAAAATAAAAGCGTGAAATGTAGACCGCGATGATAATAGGGAATGACAATAAATACTAAAAGAAAAAGACACTAGTATTACAATTATAAAAAGCGATATATAACAAATAAAGTAGTGATAATAATGAAATGTAAAACTAATAATAAATAATTAATAATGAATATATGGCAAAAAGTAATGATATTAACAAGAATAACAAGTAAAAAAAAAAAAGGTTTCTTGATATAAAAATAATAGATGCAAAAGTAATAATATATAATAAGACACTAAAGTGAATCATAATATATATAATAATGATATAATAGTATGTAATAAAAATAATATGGTGATAAATATAATAATAAATATATTATAGTAATAATGATATATAGATGTAAAGTAATAGGGATAATAATAAAAGGATAGTAGTAACAGTAACATAAAATAAAAGTAAGATTTAATAAATAAAATAATAAAACAACAATAAAATTAATAGCAATAATAATAAATAAAAGTAAGATTTAATAAATAAAATAATAAAACAACAATAAAATTAATAGCAATAATAATAAACTAATAGTAGTAAAGCAATAGTATATATATATAATAATAATAATAATATATAATATAATAATAGAAATAATATGATTGGAATAATAATAATAGGTATAAAACAAAGTAAATAAAAAAAATTAAAAAAAACTAATCCAATGGTAAAATAGCCAGCATAAACGAAAAAGGACTAAACCGTATCAAAATCACAAGTTTTGGGGTAAAATTAGAGGTAAAATAAAGGGGAGGGACCAAATTGCGAGGCATGCGCAACCTATAGGGATCAAAACAGAAATAAAACCCCTGAAACAGTATGCGCGGATAAAATTGCAGTGGCGCACGAAATTCGGGGCCAAATTTTAAAACAATGAAAAACTGAAGGGGACGCAATTAAAACATCAGCAAAAAAAAGGAGGGCCAATAGCGCAATTTACCCATTTAGGGTGAAATTGCGCATATCCACTTGCAGAAGCAAGTGATGCGCGGGGCCCACATCCTTTAATACTTAAAACCAAAAAACCAAAATCATTCATTCATTTCTTTATCTGTTTCAATTCCAGAAAAAAGAAAGAAACCCCCCTTTCATTCTTTTTTTTTTTAGGGTTTCAATCCCTTTTCCTTTGAGGCCATTTTCCTGTACCAAAACAAAACCAAGACCCCTAATGCGCGAATCAACGGTGGCGGCCAAGGGAGCCTGGTGAGATCTTTTCGACTTCTCCCTCTTTTTTTTTTTAACTTTGTTTATTTTTCTTGAAAACTTTAATATACATACATATATATTGTACTTTTCTTGAAAAAATAGAACAAGAATTTAGGAAAAAAAGCGAAATAAAAACCGAAGATTCAAAAATAAACAAAAATAAAGGGAAACCTTTTCTTTGTTTTGATTCATTCCCTTGTGAAAATGTACTCTAGCCTCTCAGATTCTATTTTTTTCGTAAATCCTATAAAAAACCCCTTAACAATGATTTGAAGGCTTTTATAGCCTTTTGAAGATCCCCTAAAAACTAGAACTCTATTTGTTGTTCTTTTTTTCTTCTCCCTTTTTTTCGCAGGTATGACGACGTGGGCGTGACTCGGCATTGGGGGTGCGCCCGATGCTTGTACCGATCAAGCTGCTAGGGTTTCTTCTCCTTTTTTATCTCTGCTCTGTTTGGATTTTGATGGTTATGTTTTTGGATTGAAATTTTGGTTTGGGTTTGTTTAGGCTTGTATTTTTTTTGCCTATTTCTTCTTGGGCTCGGGCATAAATTTGGGCCTTACAGCTACCCCTCTTTGCTCGTTATCGTGTAATGAGAATAGAGCAAAGACTTTAAAGGACCAATTTTGCCCCATTTTGTTCGATCTTGACTTCTTGATGCTTCCTTTTTCCAGGTAGCTTTATTCCATCCACTGCATTCCCGAGGTATAGAAATTTTGTGTCGATCTGCTCCACTCCTGCTCAGTGGAGATAGGATCTGCTATCTTCGATCTGTTCCCCTCCTGCTTAGTGAGGATAAGATCTGTGTTCTTCAGTCTACTCCATTGCCGATACATGGAGGTAAGACCTGCTACTTTCGACCTGCTCCACTCCTGCTCAGTAGAGATAAGATCTGTTATCTTCAATCCACTCCACTCCTGCTTAGTGGAGATAGGATCTGCTATCTTTAGTCTGCTCCACTCCTGCTCAGTGGAGATAAGGCTTCGGTCTTTCGATCTGCTCCACTCTTGCTCGGTGGAGATAGGATCTACTATCTTTACTGCTCCACTCCCTTCCGGTGGAGATAAGGCTTCAATCTTCGATCTGCTTTCTACTCGTTTCAAGAGATAAGATCATTATCTTCAATCCGTTCCACTCCTTTCGGTGGAGATAGGATCTACTATCTTTAGCCTTGCTCCACTCTCCTTCCGGTGGAGATAAGGCTTCAATCTTCGATCTCTCTACTCACGCTTTCAGTAGAGATAAGATCATTATCTTCAATCCGCTCCACTCCTGCTCAGTGGAGATAGGATCTACTATCTTTAGCCTGCTCCACTCCTGCTCAGTGAAGATAAGGCTTCAATCTTTCGATCTGCTCTACTCCTGCTCAGTAGAGATAAGATCTGTTATCTTCAATCTACTCCACTCTTGCTCAGTGGAGATAGGATCTGCTATCTTTATCCTGCTCCACTCCTGCTCAGTGAAGATAAGGCTTCAATCTTCCGATCTACTCTACTCCTGCTTAGTAGAGATAAGATCTGTAATCTTTGACCTGCTCCACTCCTGCTCAGTGGAGATAAGGTCTGTATCTTTAGCCTGTTACCCTACTGTTTAGGGAATTAAGGCTCATCGTCTTCGATCATTCCCCACCTCGGTGGGATAAGATCACGTAATTTTGGCTGCTACCCTACTGCTTGGGGAATTGAGGCCGTCGTTTTTGACTGTTCCACTCCCCGGTGGGATAAGGTCTATAGTCTTCACCGTTACCCTACTTCTTAGGGAATTAAGGCTCGTTGTTTTGACTGTTCCACTCACCTTTCGATGGGATAAGGTCGATATTTTTGGCCCGTTACCCTACTGCTTAGGGAATTAAGGCTCAATATTTTCGACCTGTTCCACTCCTGCGCCGGTGGGATAAGGTCTATAGTCTTCACCGTTACCCTCTTGCTTGGGAATTAAGGCTCGTCGTTTCGATCTGTTCCACTCCGCTTTCGGTGGGATAAGATCTGCTATTTTTGCCTACTACCCTACTTGCTCGGGAATTAAGGCTCATCATCTTGATCTGTTCCACCTTCCGGTGGGATAAGATCTATAATTTTAACTCTTTACCCTACCGCTTAGGGAATTGAGGCTCAATGTTTTCGACTGTTCCACTCCTACTCGGTGGGATAAGGTCGATATTTTCGACCGTTACCCTACCGCTAGGGAATTAAGGCCCAATGTTTTCGACTGTTCCCACTCGCCAGGTGGGATAAGGTCATAATTTCTGTAACTCCCATCAATTTTGCTACATTGTCCTATGGGATCCTACCGTAGAATTGATTTCATGGGGTATATGTTTATGCCAAATGATTAGGATGTCATGAAAATGCTTCTAACCATGTGTATTATGAATGTTATGAATGAATGCAAATGTCATGAGAATGATCCATTTTTAACACTTGGGTCATCATTGCTTCTTGCTTATTAAGGTGATCCCGACGATATCTTCTTTATTCACTGATACTTCTAACAACGAATCAAGATGTCAATCCTTGCTAGTCCCTTATCTCAAGTCTCGAGCCCTTTAAGCTGGTTAGTTCTAAATAATTGTCCTGTTTGATTCTTGTATTATTTAGAGACTTTCGAGTAATACACAAAACTTCTTTTGTGAAAGCATTATTAGTTCCATAATCATTATTTCAATGAAAATGCTTGGAGAAGATCATAATAATGGACCGAAAGAAATTAATTAGGAGCATAGCTCGAAACAAATAAGATAGCAAATGCAATCAAGAAGGAAATTTATTGGTAGTGTATTTTGGAGCGAGCAAATTAAGAATGGGTAAGATGGCAATTAGGTGCCCCGATATCGCCGATCGAGCTTCTTTGTTCAAACTTCTTGAGGACCATTTAAACTCAATATGTGTTTAGGGGATTGAGTACTTTGTCGATGCCCCAAGATGTAACATACTTCCTCATTGTCAATTCAAGTGTGGCAAAACTACTATATGCCCCATCATGATTTGATCACAACTTGAGCCGCCCTTTTCGGGTTTTCAACTCAAAGCCCCTTTGGTCTCAAAGTGCCCTTTGCAGGTTTTCACATTGGCCTCTCCGTTTTTTTTTTTTTGGATTCAAGATGCCTTTGTGGGTTTTCATCTTAGCCCACTTTCAAGCAAAGTACTTCTTGGTAGTCGCATTAATTGGATTTGGCGGACTTTTGCCGTCCATCTCGGCTAGCATCAAAGCTCGTCGAAAAAGGCCTTCTTTACAACATAAGGTCCTTCCCAATTAGGCATCCACTTTTCCCAAGTCCTTTTGCATATGGAGGATCTGTTTCAATACCAAGTCTCCTTCATGGAATACTCAGGCGGACTTTCTTATTGTAAGCTCAGATTATCCGCTTCGGTATAGTTGACTATGGTGAATGGCTTTTAGCCACTTCTCGATCGATTTCGATCGGTCATCTGAGAGTGAACCCATTCTCGCTTCGTCTAACTTCGCCCACCAAATCTAAAGAGTAAGAATTTCAACCCGATGGGCAAGATGTATCCATCCATAAACCAATGAGAAGGATGTTGCCTCGGTGGACGTCCTTGCCAACATTCGAGAAGCATAGAGGTAAATGGTAACTAGTCTATGCCAATATTCTGAGTTTCCATCATCTTTCAAAATCTTTTTTGGATAGTTTCTTTCTTTTCTTTTCTTCTTTCTTTCTTTTCTTTTATTTTGTTTTGTTTTTTTTAAATTCAAACTTGAACTCGAAGTTGAAATTGAACTTGATGATTGACCCTCTAACTTTGTCATAGGAACCGACCATCACCCTCTTAGTGGAATAATTGGCAATCACGAAAATGAATAGGCGTCAACTAGATACTTTTGACGAAATCATCCCCGTAACATCTATACCCCACGTATAGAAAAAGCATATAAGTCATGTCTTCTCAATTTGGCATTTACGGCAATACTGACGAAATCTCCCTTTCATGGTAGCCTCATCGTGCCTAGGCATATCTTGATGTGATCACACAAAGACATCTTTGAATTTTTTGAATAACTCAATGTCGTCTCGCTTTGTTTCTACGGTAGGCAATGTTTCGATCTTCACTCCTTTCCCAGACTCACAATGTCCACTGACCCTTTGTACGATAGAGTCTATTTTTATTTTGTTTTCTTATCCTTAACAGATCGATGGGTAAGTTGTACTCTCGACATCTTCAAAATATTCGGATCCTTTTGACCCATATTGCACTCAAAAGGAGTCTCATGTGACGTTACTCATGTCCCGATATTTGGGTACCTATTGTAGGTACGAAGGTAAATTCAAAAGAACAAACGGTTACAAGATGATTATTTATAATGATGGATGAAAATGAAAGAACATTCCAAAGAACAAAAGAATATATAGTATGACATGGGAAAAATGAGAAAATATTTGCTCGACATGAAACACAAACATGCATTTTTATTGAAAATAAAGATGTTTGAACATGAGCCTATTTCACAAAAGATTCTTATTGTTTCTAGGCTTAAAACAACAAGTGTGTTTTGAACATTACTCTGTGTTAGCTCTAAAAACTACAGGAGTTTTCTTCACAGTCCAGTTATTCAAAACACTTTCAGGCTCGTAGAGGTGAACGCCTTTTAGGTTTCCTTCATTCGATCTCTCCTCGAATACGGCTTTGATGCTCAAGGCTTTTAACATGTCTTCGGCCGTTTCTTCATTTGTCATCTCCAGTTTAGGAGGAATAATTCTTTCCGATATGAATACCTTGGATATATATGGAAAAGTAATTGATCCCCATTTGACCTCGGCGTCCTTCTTTACTGACTCACTTCCTATGGTACATACGTTTTCCCCTTCCGCAAAGTCAAAAAACTCCAGCTCTTTATTATCCATTAGTCCTTGTACTAGGGCTCAATTATTGACTTCTTTGATCTCATGGCCTTCCTTGTTATGGAACTCACAATAGTTCCTCGTATCCTGGGATTTGCCCCTTACGTCTTGTATGATTAAACCTCTTTCCACCATTCTTCTCCAGACCTCTCTCATCGGGGTTCTTATTTCTACAACGTTCAACTTGATTCTTTTTCCTGCGCTCTCAATTATCGCATTCATCCCATTATCAATGCGATTGGTAACAATTTTCTACAACAGTAGCGTCATTGAACTCCACAATGCCCATTTTGATGAGCCTCTCGACTAGCTTTTTGAAAGGAAATCAATTCTCTATCGGGTGCCCCACTATCCCTGCATGGTATTCACATTGAGTGCTTGCATTGTACCATTTAGGATATGGGGTTCTGATGATTCCGAGTGAGCGGGGGCTACTACGTGTGCATCTAATAAAGTTTTATACAACTCCTTATCGTCACCCAGTATAGGAGTAAATTGAATTCTCATCCTTTGCCTCATGTTGGGCTCTTGTCTTGGTTTGACTCTTCTTGCCCACGCACTACCGCTTCTCGGTTGGGTAATAGTAATAGGTTTAGGATAACCCGAGCTTATATTTCCTACTTCACCTTCCTTTTTCTTCGGTGCCGCTCTTCTTGTGCTCTCTCCTGCCTCTATCTTCCCACACCTGATCGCGTTCTCTATCATCTCGCCTGACATCACCATGTCTACGAAACTCTTAGTCGTGCCTCCTAACATGTGGTTAATGAAAGGTGCCTTCAGGGTATTGATGAAGAGCATGATCATTTCTTTTTCTAGTAACGGTGGCTAGACCTGCGTAGCGACCTCCCTCCATCTTTAGGCGTACTTTCTTAAGCTTTCACTTGGCTTTTTCTCCATGTTTTGCAACGTAATCCTGTCAGGTGCTATATCGGTCACATGGCCGTAATGCTTGATGAAAGCCTGTGCCGAATCTCTCTACGATTTGATTTGGGTACAACTCAACTGGTTGTACCATTTTGCTGCAGCTCCAATTAGACTATCCTGAAAGCAATGGATCAACAACTGGTCATTGTTGACATGTCCTGTCATTCTCCGACAGAATATCGTAATATGAGCCTCAGGATAGCTAGTTCCGTTGTACTTTTCAAACTCTGGCATCTTGAACTTTGGAGGAAGTACTAAATCGGGACTAGACTCGACTTTCTTAGCATCTACTTCGCATTGGTGATCAGCACTTTCCAATGCTCAAACTTCTCCTCCACCATTTGCATCGATCTTGAACTCTTTTGGAAGCTCGCTTTTACTTCCTCCCTTCGCCACATCATCAAAGTGCAGGACTATTGGTTTTACCAAATTGACTTGAGGTTAGAGCTCGAGCTGCGGGAAGTTTTCCAGTGCCGGAGCATCGGATTGGTGCTGAGGTTTGATATTGACCGATACTCTTGGTGGTTGCACTTGGAAACTTGTCGGAGCCAGGCCCGGAGGGCAAGCAAAATCTTCATTATCTCCTCCAGTATCGACCATAGGCCTTTTTCCGTTTCGAGCCCTCCAGGTACCAATCGTGTTAGGCGGCTCATCATGCTTCTCTCGATTCCAGATTTGATCCTCATATCCTGTTGGATCTTGGATAACTGCTCTTGCATCTGAGCCTGTAGTTGGTCTTGCATCTCTTTCTACATTTGTTCTAACCTTTCCATCCTTTGATCAATTGCTCTCGTCTTTTTTCGAGTGTAATAGCGGTGTTCCAGGATAACTATAATATGACCTCTAATTAATAGGGTTCTTTTATGATATTAAATGCACATGATGCGATGTGATGCTAATGCATGATATGAATGCAAAAATAAAAAGTATCGATTCTAGTTCAATTTCTTTTAGAAAACTTATTTAAAAAACAAAATCCTTTACATAAAATAGAGTCACATATACGGCCTATCCCTTCTCAAGTCTGACCATATACACACAGCCGCATTATCTTCTACTTTATCAAGGAATTCGTTCTTCATAACAAGCCTTCTAACTTAGTAATCAAAACACCTTTTAAGTATGAAATGATATGCAAACATGGCCAAAATAAAACAAGTTAGTATCGCATAAAAGTAACCAAAGCAAGTAAAAAATGTCAAACCACTACATAGGTAGCCACTAAGGTTTAGCATGGCTTTACCTAGGGTGGGCTCTTGAGGTTCACTATATGTGGTCTAGTTCTCAAGGAAGGGTACCCGAACTAGCAGATTCCTCAATCCTCACCCATTATAGGCTCATATGGATCGAGTTCAGTTCAGGGAGATACATTTCCCTATGGCCATGCGGAGGTGAAAACCTCACGGAACCATAGGTACGGATGTATCCGGGCGATCCCCCTAGCCCATGCGGAGGTGACAACCTCACGAAGGCATAGATTTTGCTCCCACTTAAGGGTGTGACCACAACGGTCATGCAATATGAATGCAAAAAATATTCTATGTGTCTCAAACCAAAGCGAGATATATGACGCGACAGACTCATGCAAATGAAAACGAAATCAAAAATTTATTTTCGATAAAAAGGACATTAATCAACTAATTTTACTGACTTGACTCTCTTATTAGTCCCGGTGGAGTCACCAAGTCGTCGAAACCATCTTTTGTTGAAAAGCGGGCCGACTTTAAAATACAAAAGCGAGTCGCCACCAATCTTTTTGAAATGTGATTGGGCCACTTATAAAACATTTTGGTCTACAATTTTAAGAAAATGGGCTCAAGTTGATTCGACAAGGACGGGTTAGCACCTCATAGCGCCCAAAATTGGTACCGTATTAATTGATTAATGTCCTTAATATCAAAATTAAAAAATATTTCAAAATATGAATCTTTTAAAAACGTTTGGATAACTCACATTGGATATCGAAACTCTCTTGTTTCGAAAAGTTGAAATACCACATCCAGCACGATGGGACACGGTGTTTCAAACTATCGATACTAAGATCATTTCATGATTTTTAAAAGGATATTTCACTATTTGGCCAAACCAAAAACCGAAACCCAGCACGATTGGGCACGATTCCTTGAATTTCCAATCATGAAATATTGCCTTTATTTAAGAAACACAATAAAAGAATCTTTGAAGAGTATTTAGTTGTTTGGATGAATAGAAAATCGAAACCCAAAGACGATTGGGCACGAATCTCGAACTTCCAAACACGAAACATTGCCTTATCTAAAAACAATCGAATCTTTAAAGGATATTTAGTGATCTAGACGAACGAAAAATCGAAGTCCAGCACGATTGGGCACGATTTCCCGAACTTCCAAACACACAAAATTCTCTTTTTGAAACATTTTTTAAGGTTTTGGAGAAAAGCTAAAATAAAAATGTGGAAATGTAGACACGATGATAATAGGAATGACAATAAATACTAAAAGAAAAAGACACTAGTATTACAATTATAAAAAAGCGATATATAACAAATAAAGTAGTGATAATAATGAAATGTAAAACTAATAATAAATAATTAATAATGAATATATGGCAAAAAGTAATGATATTAACAGAATAACAAGTAAAAAAAAGGATTACCGATATAAAAATAATAGATGTAAAAGTAATAATATATAATAAGACACTAAAGTGAATCATAATATATATAATAATGAGATATAATAGTATGTAATAAAAATAATATGGTGATAAATATAATAATAAATATATTATAGTAATAATGATATATAGATGTAAAGTAATAGGGATAATAATAAAATGATCGTAGTAATGGTAACATAAAATAAAAGTAAGATTTAATAAATAAAATAATAAAACAACAATAAAATTAATAGCAATAATAATAAACTAATAGTAGTAAAGCAATAGTATATATATATAATAATAATATATAATATATAATGAAAATAATATGATTGGAATAATAATAACAGGTATAAAACAAAGTAAATAAAAAAATTAAAAAATAATTCAATGGTAAAATAGCCAAAGATAAGCGAAAAAGGACTAAACCGTATCAAAATCACAAGTTTTGCGGTAAAATCAAAGGTAAAATAAAGGGGAGGGACCGAATTGTGAGGCATGCGCAACCTATAGGGATCAAAACAGAAATAAAACCCCTAAAACAGTACGTGCTGATAAAATTGTAGTGGCGCGCGAAATTCGGGGCCAAATTTTAAAACAATGAAAAACTGAAAGGGACACAATTAAAACATCAGCAAAAAAAGGGCGGGCCAATAGCGCAATTTGCCCATTTAGGGTGAAATTGCGCATATCCACTTGCAGAAGCAAGTAATGCGCGGGGCCCACATCCTTTAATGCTTAAAACCAAAAAACCAAAATCATTCATTCATTTCTTTATCTGTTTCAATTCCAGAAAAAAGAAAGAAACCCCCCTTTCCTTATTTTTTTTTTTTAGGGTTTCAATCCCTTTTCCTTTGAGGCCATTTTCCTGTATCAAACAAAACCAAGACCCCCAATACGCGAATCAACGATGGCGGCCAAGGAACCTGGTGAGATCTTTTCGACTTCTCCTCTTTTTTTTATACTTTGTTTATTTTTCTTGAAAACTTTAATATACATACATATATATTGTACTTTTCTTGAAAAAAGCAGAACAAGAATTTAGGAAAAAAAGCGAAATAAAAACCCGAAGATTCAAAATAAACAAAATAAAGGAAACCTTTTCTTTGTTTTTGATTCTGTTCCCTTGTGAAAATGTACTCTAGCCTCTGTATTCTTTTTTTTTTGTGTAAATCCTATAAAAAAAACCCCCCCTTTACAATGATTTCGAAGGCTTTTTATAGCCTTTTCGGAAGATCCCCTAAAAAACTAGAACTCTATTTGTTGCTGCTGCTTTCCTTCTCCCCTTTTTTCGCAGGTATGACGACGTGGGCGTGACTCGGCGTTGGGGGTGCGCCCGATGCTTGCGGCGCTGATCAACTGCTAGGGTTTCTTCTCCTTTTTTATCTCTGCTCTGTTTGGATTTTGATAGTTGTGTGTTTGGATTGAAATTTTTTTGGGTGAGGTGCTACTTCTTGGGCTCGGGCATAAATATTTCATTGTTGATGAATAGTGAAATACAAATATATATGTATAAATTATTAAAATTAGGTGAGATGGTTAAGGTTTCTTTTATCTTATCAATGGTTGAAAGTTGAATCTTCATTTTTGGTATGGAGTGATTTTAAAACTTGTGGCTAATGTCTATTCTTTTAATGAGCTTACCAAATGCAAAATATTAATCATTAGACTCGTTCAAGTGAATACCTTAGGCAACTAAAAAAATATTATTATTAGCCAGATACTTAGTGTATGTCTAAATGGTCCTTAGTGAATCAAGACTAAACCATTTAAATTGGTCTATTAAAGATTTGCAAGTGATATGCATGTGTTATAAATTGATAACATGTCATGTTTGGTTCGATCAGTTCAATTTTTGTTCACAAGTAGACTTATTCATGGTTGAACTATTCATCCAAGCCTAAAGGGCCGCCTGAAATTTAGAAAGGTTTGGGCAAAAATATTAGACTTGAAAAATGAGCTTGAGCAAAAAAAATGCCCGTTTAAAATATGGGCTGGACTCGAGCTTGAACATTCAAGGCCCAAGCCCAGCTCAACTCAACCAGTTTTAAGTTCATAATATTTTATATTATGCAATTTTTATATATTATGTAATTTAGAATATATTAAAAAATAAACTAATACTAAATATATAATACTACTTAAATATAAACATTAAAAAAATGTTAAGATGATTATATAAAAATTTCAATAAAAAAATGTATAAAAGTATTAAATATTAAAATAAAACAATATAAATATATTAAAATATAAATGGGCGAGCCTAAAATGGACTTGATTAGTTTTTTTGCAAATATAGATGAGTTTGAACAAAATTTTAGATTCAAATTTATGGTCGGGCCGAAATTGGGTAAACATAAAGTATATTAACATCATGCTTAGGCCCGACATAAAACTAACCTGGCCCGGCCCATGAATACATCTATTCACAAGTATAATTAATTATTAATTATTATTTTATCATATAAAATTGCTTTATATATAAAGTTATTGAAATTAATAAAATTATACAAAAGCTACTTTTTAATTTAAAAAATTAAATGAACTGAATTGATTCAAACTTTTAGAATTGAATTCTACTCATTTAATTGCCTTTACTATTCAATTTGATTTTTTGTTAAAAGAATTAAAATATTGTTCAACAGCCATAATTTTTTTAAAAAATTCAATCTAAACATCAACATGCACAAAATATACTAATTTTTTAAAAATAATATTATTTTTTGATTCAAGATTAGATTGGGCTTTTTATTAATTGTAAAACTGGATTTACAAAACAAAAAAGAAATAAGCTAAAAAAAGCCCAGACCAAAACAATAGGCTCGGAATGAAACCGACTTTCACTGAGGTTCTAGATTAAAAAAAAAACCAAACTTGTTTCGGAATTCTCTAGAAAAACAATTAAAAAAGCAATCATATCCTACTACCCAATCAAATCAACTGCTCGCCTGCCATTTCTGGTCATTTCATTCTTTTCTTCTCATTTATGGCGAATCGATTTCTAAGGAGAGTAAAGAGCTCAGAAGTCCGTTCGATTTTCAATTTGAAGAAACCCTCTTTCAATTTCGTCTCTGCTTCTTCTCATATCTGCCATTTCAGGTCACATCTTTCATTTCTTCTCATTTATGGTGAATCGATTTCCAAAGGGGAGTAATAAACACGAGTCTGTTTGATTTTCATTTTGAAATCCCCTTTTCCATTTTCGTCTCTGCTTCTTTTCAGTCTGGTTCTCTAACGCTCTCATCTTGCTCCTGGTTCTTTGCATAGCTGGGTACATCATCAATCAGGTAAACCTCCTCTCTCCATTTAAGAGTTTCCGTTGCTAACGTGTGAGCAAGATGATTGGTTGTTCTTAATGTAAACTCGAATCTTATCTTCTTGGATTTCTTCTTCATTATGTGAATGTCATATAAATAAGTTTCGACCATTGATCTGTCAAAATTTGTACTGTTGCATTTCTTGATGATTGATAACGAATCTCCTTCGATAATAATGTCTTCTCTATTTATTTCGAGTGCTACTTGAGATGCTTGACGACAAGCAATTGCTTGGCAGCAAAGGGAGAGGCTACTCCACTGTGAAGTCCTGTTCTTGTAAGGAGAACGCGACCATTCCAGCCCCTAACTACAACACTTTATGCCGATTGACTCCTTCTCTCATTAAACGCCCCATCGAAATTGATGTTTACTGTTTGGCCAGGTGGGTGCCTCCATTTCATTTCTATTGGAACAGGTTTCTGTTTTTCTATTTTAACTTCATCAAGTTCTTTAAGATACCTATGAACAAAGTTTGCGATTTCTTGGCTTGATGTGCCTTGTTTTTTGTGAATACGAGAGATTCTATCTCCCCAGATGGCCCACAACGTTCCATAGTAGATTCTAGCTTTTTCCGAGAGAGAAGAGAAAGAACCTTGGTAAGCCATTTAGTAAACTCCGCTTCTGGGAATATTGTAAACATTGGATCTGACAATTCTTTCTACACTGACTGTGACACAGGACATTCGCGAAAGAGATGGTTCATAGTTTCTTCCCTTCCACCACACCTAGGACGTAACATGTTCCTTGTTACTTTCCTAAGTGACAGATTAAGCACCGTAGGTAGATAGTTCTAGGAAATTTTCCAAATTGGTAACTTAATCTTCGAAGGTAGATCAATCCGCCATAATTTTTTGTAAAATTCCTTGTAGAAGTTTTGTAAAGCATAAGCTGTAGGATCAATATTTTGTAATAGTTTATAAGTGCTCCGGACTTAAAACTGGCCAGACGGTTTACCAACACATACTCGGAGATCCTCATGTGGTTCTAGCGCCAGAGGAATTCGAAGAATCAATGCAACTGTTTCAGCTTGAAAGGTATTGATTATCAAATCCCTATCCCAGTCTCTATTATGGCTATTGATTAACTCCAAAACTCTATCAAAATGCAAATTATAACCATTATCACTTAATTTAACATTAACGTAATTTGGGATCAATGCATCATTTTTAACTGAGATATTCACGCCCGTACCTACTCTCCAAAACAATCATTTTTCCAATGTAGCTTTGGTCGTCTACATACTACGCCAAACATAAGAGCAAGAATTCCCCAAATTTGAATTTAGAAAATCACCTGTTGGAAAATATTTTGCTTTGAAGACTTGCACTACTAATGAATTCGGATAATTTAGCAGCCTCCACCCTTGTTTTGCCAAAAGGGCAATATTGAATTGAGCCATGTTCCTAAACCCCAAACCACCTTTTTCTTTTGGCCAACATAGACACTTCCATTGACACCAATGTATACCACATTTACCAGCTCCTTTTTGCCACCAGTATTTAGCAAACTTCCTTTCTATCATCTTGCATAAAGCTTTAGGCAGAAGAAAACAAGACATAGCATATGTGGGAATTGCCTGCAGTACATATTTTATGAAAATTTCCTTTCCCCTTGAGAAAGCAATTTGGTACTCTATCCATCGATCCGTTTCGCTATCCTATCAAGTAAATTCTGGAATGCCTCTTTTTTCCGCCTACCTACCATATTAGGAAGACCTAAATATTTCTCCAGGCTCGTTGAGCTCCTTACACCTAGCACTGCTGACGCTTCCGTTCGTTTCTCGCTACTTGTGTTCGTGCTGTAGAAAATTGTAGATTTATTGAAGTTAATACATTGCCCTGAATAGCTCTCGTATTCCTTTAAAATATCCTTCATGATCCTGGCTCCCTTTTCTATTGCTTCACCGAATATTATGCAATCATCTGCAAAAAGTAAATGAGATATCTCTAGTCCCTTTCTACTCGCTTTTGCTCCTTTTATGAATCCATTCTTCTTTGTTGTTCTCAATAGAGATGAAAGGCCTTCACTACATATTAGAAATAAAAAATGGGCTTAGTGGATCACCTTGTCGAAAACCCTTGTGGGTTAGAAAGTACCTCTCCTCCCTCCATTATTGATAACTGTATAAGAAACTGTGGTAATACATTTCATAATAAGGTCCACCTATTTCTTTGCAAATCCCATTTTAAGCATCACCTCTTTTACAAAATACCACTCCACCCTATCATAGGCCTTATTCATATCAAGTTTAACCGCCATATACCTTTTCCTTCCTGTTCATTTTTTCCTGAACGTGTGTAAAATTTCATAAGCTAGAAGTACATTATCTGAAATCAGTCTGCCTGGGACGAATGCACTTTGCACTTTGTCAATACAATTACCAATTACCCCTTGTAATCTGTTTGCCACTGTTTTTGCAATGATTTTATAAATTACTGAACAAAGGCTGATAGTTTGAAAATTAACCAAAGATGAAGGGTACTGAACTTTTGGAATAAGCACTATATCTGTATTATTAGCTTCTTCAATCCCTTTGTCTCCGTTTAAAATTCCCAAACAATATTCTGCAACATCCTTGCCTACTATATGCCAGTACCTCTGATAAAACAGTGCAGGGAATCCATCTGGTCCTGGTGCCTTTGTAGGTCCCATATCTTTCAATGCTGTCCATACTTCTTCTTTTCTGAAAGGCGCTAATAAGTCTATGTTGATCGCCTCAGAGATGTTTACTTCAATGCCTTCCAACATTTTGTCTGGATTCGCAACTCCTGCTGATGTAAATAATTCCTTAAAAAATGCCATTGTTATTTCATTTATTTCGGCTCCTGAGGTAATTTCCTTCTTGTTATCTGTTATTAGTTTGGATATCGAATTAGCTCGTCTGCGAATTGTTGCACATTTGTGGAAGAAAGCTGAATTTTTATCTCCCAGTCGTAACCAGTTTGCTCTTGCTCTTTGCTCCCAATACATTTCATCTTTATTGATCTTCATGTTTAAGTGACTTTTGGTGTCTATTATCTTTGCCATTGTCCCATCGTCTCTTTCTTCATTTAACAAAAATTCCAGCTCTTCTGCTAACTTCCTCTTTCGACCTTCCTCCTTGTTAATACACGAGTCTCGTCCACTATCATTGATTTATATTTAATCACTTCATTGATTAACAAAATAATGAAGTACCTATACATAAATATCCCTAAATTTATTTAAATTGGAAAATTGATATCCATTCAAGACCATCTCAATAGCTTATTATGACCATCATCATCCTATAAATCAATCATTTATTATGTTTAAATAAATTTACATATATTTATTTAGTGTCTTCCAACATTTTTATTTTATTTTATTTATTAATGATATGATAATTTGTGATTTATTAATAATACATAAGACTCATATATTGAAAGTAGAGGCGAATTCAGAGTCATCGATGTACCCCTTAAAATAGAAAATTATTGTTTTGGCTTATTTTTTTAAAATTTTAAATTAATAAAGATAAAATTACATTTTAACACTTTAAAATTATGAAAATTTAATTTAATCCTTTAAAACTAAAAAATATAGACTATTAAAATTAAAATTTCATTTTGACCCTAAAATATTTTAAAGCTTCACCACGATTGAGAGTGTATTTGAAAATTTAACCTGGAAATAAAATGATGAATTCTTGAAGAATTGTGAAATAATTTTGTACACCATTAAAAATAAAGTATTTTTAATATAAAAGGGCATTTTAATATGCATAAAATTATAAAAACATTAGAGACAACTTATTACCATTTAAAGGGTAGATAATACCTTATTACATTATTTTCTACAATTTTAAATTTTAATTTTAAAATATATATTTTAAAAATTAAGATTTTATTAAAATATGATATTTTTAATTTTGTTAAAAAACTTTTAAAAAGTGAATAATATCAAATTAAAAAAATTGTAAACATTGAGGAGTTTAAAAGTTATTTTACCTTTATTTTAATTTCTACTACAACAACACTAGCAATAAAATTGGATGGAGGGAACAATATTTTTAAATAAAAACACAAAGATTCAATGTTTACAAACTAAAGTATAGAAATTAAAATTTAAAATATTTCAAAAGAGTATGCCGTATGCACATTAAAAACTTTTCTAATATAGTAGTTTTACACGTTATCTATATTTATGTATAATTAATATTTTAACGATTCAAACGTCATATTTTATATTCTATTGATATGATTGATGTCAAATTTGACGTGAATTTAAAATTTTAACTATTTATTTTATACAAAACTTTCAACCGCTTTAATAAATATTAATATATATATAATATTTTAGATCGATATGATAGTAATTTCAAATTGATTTATATTGATAGATTTAATAATGGATCGTTAAAATATCAATAGTACAAAAATATAATAAAATATTTTAAACTATTTTAATTTTATACAGATATAAGTGGACCTCTCCCTTATATATAATTTCTATTTTTCAGAATATATAATTTTGGCTTATATTTAAAAAACTATATGTAATTTATTGGATCTTAACTCAATTAGTATCGACATTATTATCAATATAAAAGACATAAATTCAAGTATATTAAAATATATTATCTTTTTATTTAAAGGTTGGGAGGATATAAGTAATTACAATATTGTATATAAAAAAACTGCGCATACACTAAATCAAAACATTTTGATACAACAATTGCCCATTTAAAATTCAAATCCTCCGTAAGCAAATTAAGACATTTTTTATTAACACAAATGAATAAGGAAAAAAAAAAAACCATATTCATCATTTAGCCTAAATTATTTCAAAAGAATTAGGATTACAAAAAGGAAATTACCTTTTGACGGTAAAAGAAAACCCTTTAATTATTCCCTTTTACTTGGTTCCTATTCCGATGCAGCTTCCTCTACCACAGCCTGTTTCTTTGCATTGCCATCAACATTGCTCATGCTCATGCTCATGCTGTCGCTCTCATCCAAGCCCTTGGTGATGGGTGAAGCCGTCTCGCCTTCTTCACTCACAAGCCCTGCGGCTACTGCTCCTCCAACGTCGCTTATGTTCGCATATATCGAAATCACCATCGCCACTGCTGCTGTACAGAAAGCGGTTGCGAAAGAAGTTCCAACATTTCCAGCAGCGGCTCCCGACGCTATTGCAAAGCCTAAACAAGTTCCCACCATTTTCACCCACGAGTACCAAACTGCAAATGCGCCTTCTTTACCAGCTGGTGAACAGTCCATCAACAAAACTCGCCCAAAAGCATGCAAGACTCCTGCCGATGTGCTTTGCACTGCAGCAAAAATCAGTATATGATGTCTCTGCCAGTTCTCCTTTCGGAACTGGAACCCTGTTCCTGAAGTTACTAGTGATAAAATAAGTCCAAGCAGATGCATTTTCACTGCATTTGCCTTAAAAACAAGCTGAATTGGTTGCAGCAGCGGCAAAGAAACTGAGGGGAAAATGAAATAAATTAACCAGAAATAGAGCAAGAACACTGGCTTGAGGCAGAGTTGTCCAACCAAATAAAGTACCCCTCCTGTGAAAATGCACATAGATGTGAATGAAGAAAGCCCAACAATAATAAGGCTTCCAAGTCCATGATGATATTTAAAAATGGAGAGGAAATGATTTGTCGGTGAAGGAGAGGTAATGGCTTCCCCAGGCCTCAAAGTAAAGACGTGAACTATTCCAGCTAGCCATTTCAGTCCACTGAAAATGGAGACCACCCACAAGCCAGTAAAAATATCTTGAATTCGAAGCATATAATACACGAATGCTGCTATTACAGCAGACCCCAAGCAACCAGCGGCTGTGGCATAGAGCGACAGCCAACTTGAGACACCTCTTCTAACTGGGAAATGATGTCTTTGAATGGTGGTTCCAGAGAATCCTCGGACCATTAGGCCATGATGGCGGCTGTGAGAAGCAGTAGCAACGATAATGGCAGCTACCACTGGAGCAATATATATGGGGAAGATCCATGTGACTTTGAAGAATCCAACAGGCAGACAAAATAATGCTCCAATGGCTGTTGCAGCTCCAGTAAAAACTTGCAGGTTTTGCCCTTGGTCAAGTTTGGTGGAAATGGAACGGAGAGCCGGTGCAGCCAGAACTAGGCCTATTGACCAGGAGATTGAAGTCCACTCTAAGGGGGAAACTTTGGAATTGCCAACTGATATTGAACGCTGTGTAAGTCGCTCATACCTGTAATATTTAAACGCGCATATATTATTAATTGCATGATCTTAAGCTGAAAATGATTCGAGAAATATATACCAACTCAACGACGCTTACAGTTTCATTTCTTTGATCTTACAAGCCAAGCCCTTGGCACTCTCGCTCCATTCTCGGAGTGGCTCAGTAGGTTCCTCAACTATTTGACCGATGATTAGAGAAAACACTACAGGTATAAGAACTGTATGGACAAAGTAAGAGCACAGTTCATAGGCATACCAAGCCCAAATTTCCTGTCTCGTAGGTTTATGCTCAACCCTCGAATGTGTGCTATAAGCTTCCTTATTAGCTCTCTCCAGTTTCATGGAAGTGTCACCCACGTCAAAGATCGACCTAACGATAATTTCCCTTTCATTTGATTCTGGTGCATGGACTAGTCCTTGAGTGTTTTGAAATTCAGAACTCTCTTCTGCCATGTTGGCTGAGTCGCAGCTTTGTTAGATGAAAATTTTGTTGTTTGGGAAAATGAAGGTATACAGTGAGTACAAATAGACAAAGATGATGAAGAAACAATAGACGATAAAAAAAAATATATGTCGAGTAACGAGGTCGGCAGTCGATTGGCACTAGGCAGAACGGTGAAGGAAGAGAGGTTGCTATGAGGGTGAAATTGAACAATGTTGGAGATTATGAGAATAATAGAATATGTTTGATTGTGGTGTGAAATTTTCAAGAGTTTGGGTTTGGCAAAGCAAACCTCGTTGTGTTCATTTATGAATTGATATCCTGGGGATATAATTGGCATCATTCTTTTCCCTCATTCACATTTTGTTCTTGTCTTTATGTGTTCTTTTCAACTCTCAGAAGGAAAAAAGATATATATCGAAGATCTTGCTCAGAATCATCAGTGATATAAACAATGTAAATATCCATCTAAACTAACATTGTTTTCTCTGTTCCTGCACCCAAATTAAAGACCCGCGAATGGGCTTCACAATTTATTGCTCTAACACTAAAGCTGTCCACAAGTATTTACCCCAAGACTCCGGCCTAATTAAATATAACGGTAATTTTACCTTAGATTTTAAATGAAAATGTTAATTATTTTTTCTACTTTAATTTATCAAAATTGAATCTTCATACTCATTTACTAATTGAAAATTTAATCCAATTAAGATAATATTGTTAAATTAATTTAGAAATTGATAATTCAACCATTTATATGCCTATAATTAATAAAAATAAATAATTTAATAATTTATATGCAACAATTTAATAAAATAAATAATTTAAGCTCATATATTTATAAAAATGGGACAATTTCTTAATATTTAGAAATTAAAAATATTAAATTTTAACAAATTAAAATTGAAGGATTGATTATTCAATTATAATAAAATAGATAAATATAATTCAAAATTAAACCAAACGAAAGCTATCCCATCCATCCTTATTTAATTTTTTGAACTTAATCAGATTTAATGAGATAATCCTGAATTCAAAAGCCTGAAATGAAAAATGTTATGTATTGAGAGAGAGTATCAAGGTGGCTGATTGTTTAACCAATGTAATAGTAGGGAAATTAAATCAATTGGATATTTTTATTGATCCATCATAATATGTTAAAAGATTATTAAATGAAGATGTTTATAGTTCGCTGCATGAGCAGGTCTTTATCCTTTATATTACTAATTTTTAGACATGTATTTTCATTTTCTATAAAAAATAAATGAAATATGGTATAGGTTCTTAAATCTTTATACTGATTGTAATTTAAAAAAAAAAAAATAAAAGAAGTGAAAGCATGCAAGATAAAAGCTCACAAAAGAAGAAGAACGTGTATGAAGTATATTTTCTTAAAAGGGTATTTAATATTTAATATCTAAACATTTATTTTTTTTTTTTTTCCCCAAAGTTGTAAAGCTAAGTACCGAACCATACTCTGAGGAAAGTGGCATTAATAGTGTGGACCACGTGGGTATCCAATAGTAGATTGTACAAGTGTAGAGCTTAGACTCTAGTGCACTTTCTCCACCGACCTTATCGAATAGGCCCAACATTCAACTAACAAAACAATTTTTTTTAGTTATAAATAGAATCATTATTACATATATTAAATTAAATAATTAATTTAATTCGAATGAATTAATATGAGATTCGAATATGATACCAAATAATTTTATCTAATCAATTTTCCCTCTTGCTTTAAGAAAAAAAAGTTGGCATTTTTAAGAGCTTTTTCTTTAATGGAATGTATTCCACTTGTATTAAGGACCGAAAAACAAGCATTAACACCGGGCGAGAAAAAAAAAGGTTAAAAAAGAAATCCTTTTTGGGATTTTAGAGGCTTGGCTTGGGATTCCAAAAGTCAAAAGTTTTATTTCATTATTATTATTTAAATAATTTTATTATAATTTTTTTTATATTTACTCTTTTGAGATAATATTTTTTTAACTCATAAATAAAAAATAATGCACTTTAATATATTTAAATTTACATCTTATTATAGTAATAATAATATTTATACCAATTAAATTACTACTCAATCAATAAAACAAGTAAAAGCAAAACTTCCCCTTTTTTTGTTCATCATCATGGATGGAAGAAAGCAAGCAAAAATGTGTTAGCCTTTTGGAGGGAAAACGAGAATAAAGAATCATTACTTTATTGTCTTTTATGTTTAGTACTTCATATCTGATTAAAAAAAAAAAAACTTTTTATAGCCTGATTTCAAGGCATTGATGGGGGCATCCATCTATCGCCTTTCCAATTCAAAGTATGAAAATATGAAATGGAGAATTTATAAATAGTTATAATCCTTGTACTATAAATTTACACTTTATTTCATCTTAAATAAAAAATAAAAATAAAAATACCGTAAATTTCAAAAATAATTTTAACAACAACCCAACTGCTGACAAAGGCAATATAAACAAGTCCAGAAAAAGCAAACCCACTTTTTCTCTCTCATCTAATAAAACATTAAACAACATAACAGTCATGCTCACACAGTCACAGTCACATGCACATGAAAACGCTTCCTACTGAGCCCTAAATTCAATTATTAACAACCCAATCAATTATAGTGGTAATTAAGTACTTCTTAATTATAGCTTGACAGATCAAAATCCATTAATTTCCCACTTCAAAATATATATTTATTGCGTCCCGTCCTCCTCCCTTTTTTTCATTTCCTTTCCTTTATTATTAATTATACAAAATAAGGTTAAAAATAATTTTTTAAAATTAAATTATATTTTTATTGGAATTTAAACAAAATAATAAGTAATTAACTCTATTTTCTATTATAAAAAAGAAAACTTTGTTTTCTTCTTCTTTCTTTTTCTGTACGTCACCTTTCATTCTGTTTAGTGTTTACATCAGCAGTCACATATTTTGGACTATTAGGTGCTTGTCTACTTGCCTTGCTTCTTTGCACATCTATTGCGTCTTTTCCTTATCTCTTTCAAAACATCTTCACATCACATGCTTTGTTTTCCTTTTCCTCTGCTTTTTTAGTGAATGGCTACTCTTAGTGATATTGGGGTGTCAGCGTTAATCAATATTCTGAGTGCATTTGCGTTCTTGTTGGCTTTTGCTCTGTTGAGAATTCAACCAGTTAATGACAGAGTTTACTTCCCAAAATGGTACATCAATGGAGAGAGAGCAAGCCCAAGAAGGGGTGGGAATTTTGTGGCAAAGTTCGTCAACCTCGATTTCAAGACTTATCTTACTTTCTTGAACTGGATGCCTCAAGCTTTGAAGATGAGTGAGACCCAGCTTATCAACCATGCTGGCCTTGATTCTGCTGTTTTCCTCAGAATTTACACTCTTGGGTACTCTTTCCTCTTTCCTTCCATTTTTAGTGTTCGGTTGTTCATTGCTTGTGGCTATTTTTCTTCTCTACACAGAAACATCGAGTTTTGAACTATAATTTTCACCGTTTCAAGTTATTTCCATTGTGGGTCTAAACACAAAAAGGAAAAAACTTTACCTTTTATTTTCTCCTGTGAATGCATACTCTACGGTTGTCAATTTTCTCGTTTTATTCTTCCCTTGTCCTTTTTCTACTTGTTTTAGGTTCTGAGTAGTATTATATTTCTTGAGAAAATTCTGGAATTTGAAGGATAAAATATTGTGATAAAGATTCGTTTCAAATTATATTTATGTGAATGATTTTCGGAATCAGATTCGTAAACTTTGACTTAGAACTAGCTCCTTCCCCATTCATTTGAATTTTGATGTAATGACTCTGCTTTTCTATCTAAGTTGACCGCAGTATATGGTTACCCCCTGTGTTAAAGTCACAGTGTAATCCTGTTTCGAATTATACGTGAAGTGTCACATTAAGTGAAGTTTGGGGTTTCTTTAGTTGTATTTATGTGTGCTTTGAATAACTTGCATTACATTGACAGTTAGATATCAGTTAAATTTTTCTGAACCTGCATTTGTTGTAGAAATACGTAAAGCAGCTCTTTCACACGATTTAAGAGTTCAAAGGCGTGCTACTGTTCCCCATTAATGATCCCTTCCAACCTCCTGTTGATTGCTGCACAGATTAAGCATTGTTTTTAGGACTTAAAAAGGATGAGTAGACTTCATTCATGCTGTTTCTTTTTGTACACTCAAGTCTAGGATGATGGTTTTTACAGATTAGAATGTTTTATCATCTGGTTACTGTATTTCACAGTCATGAAATCTTGATATTATCTGTACTTGCATATTGAGCTTTATCGAATAGATGATTTTATGCATCTTCTCTGTGTAGCAATAATCTTAGTACTTTTTCCTTTTTAAGAAAAGGTCAAAGTTTCGTTACATTCACAGATTGTCTGCTTCAGAACCATGACTGCTTTTCTTTTCTTCTTCTTCTTCTTCTTCTTCTTCTTTTATTTTTATTTTTTATAATTGAAGCATTTATGTCCATTTTCAAGATAAGAAAAAGAAACTTTAATATCTGTGACCATCTTTTTAACACTGTTGTTTCTTCTCTGACAGCTTAAAGATTTTTGTGCCCATAGCTGTTGTGGCCCTTCTAATCCTTATTCCAGTGAATGTGTCAAGTGGAACATTATTTTTCCTGAGGAAAGAATTGGTTGTGAGTGACATTGATAAGCTTTCGATATCAAATGTTCCCCCTAAATCTATAAGGTAAATTTAGCATGATATCTTTAATAAACATCTCATTGCTGATTTGATAGCATTTCTAACGAGCTATGGGTTGAAATTCAGGTTTTTTGTTCATATTGGATTAGAATACTTGTTCACAATTTGGATTTGTTACATGCTCTACAAGGAATATGATAATGTAGCAACAATGAGGTTGCATTTCTTGGCCTCTCAGCGTAGGCGTGCAGAACAGTTCACTGTGAGTTGGGAGTTCTATTTTACTATTTTAGAACAGTTACAGCATATTTAAAGTTGAGAAGAAACTGTCATGTAGTTGTCTCATCATTCATATGAGGATTAAGATTTTCTTTTAACTCACTTGAATAACCCTAGTAACCATATCAGTCCCACTTCTTACAATGTTTGCTATCAAATGGTTTATTCAAACATTTCTGGGTAAAATTTTGGTGAATTTTGCAGGTAGCTGTGAGGAATGTGCCGCAGATTCCAGGTCACTCAATAGCAGATTCTCTAGACCACTTCTTTAAAACAAATCACCCTGATACTTATCTTTGTCACCAGGTAATCAAATGTATAATATACATATAACACATCCTTGTCCATCTTTGTGGGGCTTTATATGGCGCGTTATAGTTTCTGCATTTTTTTTTATGCAGGCAGTATATAATGCAAACAAATTCGCTTCACTGGTGAGGAAAAGAGATAGGCTTCAAAATTGGCTGGACTATAATCAATTGAAGCTTGAAAGAAACCCGGAGAAGAGACCAACAAGAAAGGTAGTTTATGCTTATACAGACCTTCATGGTTATTTATATGGTTTTGTTTGAGATTTTTATCAACTTACAATTTGTCCAATATTTCATGGACCCGGTCATTTGATGCCCTGAATGCTTTCCACTTTCAGATAGGTTTTCTCGGGCTATGGGGTGAAAGAGTTGATTCCATTGATTTCTACAAACAACAAATAAAAGAATTTGATAAAAGAGTAAGCTGCTGCTATTTTATCCCAATACATTCAATATTCAAATGGTTTAAACCTATTTTCTTCCTACACTTTTCAAGACCTTTGGATGTCTCTGATACCCTGTCTATTGTATTGTTTTTAATCGTCTCAGATGGAACTAGAGCGCCAGAAAGTTCTCAAGGACTCCAAATCTATCCTGTCTGTTGCTTTTGTATCATTCAAATCACGTTGGGGGGCTGCTGTTTGTGCCCAGACTCAACAAAGTAAAAATCCTACACTCTGGTTAACAGATTGGGCTCCGGAACCCCGTGATGTTTATTGGCGAAATCTGGCTATACCATTTGTCTCTTTGACCATTCGGAAGCTAATTATATCATTATCAGTATTTGCCTTGGTATTTTTCTACATGATACCCATCGCATTTGTGCAATCTCTTGCAAACTTAGAGGGTCTTGAAAGAGTTGCTCCCTTCCTTAGGCCAGTTATAGAACTGTAAGTTATCTTATCAATTCTTAGCATATAGATGCAACAATAGTAATTTCCTCTATGCATTTATTTTTAGATGCTCTAAGCATTTTTTATGAAAATTCATGCTTAGCTCTAGTGCTTACTTTTCATATTTATCTCTTCAGTTCACTTACAAAAGGATAGTCTATGTCTTTTTATATACACTACTGTATACAACAAAATGGGGCAACGAGCTTCTGTTGAGCCCCATTTTACATTTTCAATTTTCGTATTCTCTGCAACATAGAAGACTTTGGTGATATTATCACCATTATAGTAATTTTCAAACTACTATTATCATTTAATCAAAAAATGAGTAGTATCTTGCAACTTTGTAAGTTCTTTCAGTATACTCAGAAAGTGATACTTGAAATTAATATGCAGGAACTTCATCAAATCTTTCTTGCAAGGTTTTCTTCCCGGCCTTGCTCTTAAGATCTTTTTGTATGTTCTTCCTACAATTTTGATGATCATGTCAAAAATTGAGGGACATATAGCTATATCAACTCTTGAACGACGAGCATCAGCAAAGTACTATTATTTTATGTTGGTGAATGTGTTCTTGGGGAGTATAGTGACTGGAACAGCTTTTCAGCAGTTGCACTCGTTCCTTCACCAACCACCAACCCAGTAATTCTCCATTCAACTTTGGTGTTTTTTTTAATTATTGTCTTAAGATGTTATATAGTTGTTCTAAATTGCTAATTTTTTTTCGGAAACCTGAGATCTTGAGGGTGTAGAGGAACAATAATTTAGCATGAATGTCTGCTAGTTTATTGTAAGGAGAGAGACCTACAAGTGTAGATCCCTTTGAATAAAACCTGACTCCTATATTTAGCAATCTTAGATGGACTAACATGACAGTGACCCTCAAAACAAGATCTGACAGAAAGAAAACTATAAAGGGTTCCTTTTGAGCTTCAATTGTCGACAGTACCAAATAGGGTTAGAAAAAGAGCCTCTCAAGATGCTGGGAATGTGTGCTTCTTGAGATGCTGCAGTGGTGAACCTCAATATGCTAGGATGGGGCTGCCTAATAAAGGGATAGAAATCTATAACACGATGCAGCCCTTGAGACCTTTAAAAATGCCAACACAAGTGCAACTCATGTCTGATTTTAATTTAAAGTTGGTTCCACAAGAGGCCTAGAGCTTCTGGTGATGCAAACATTAGCCTAGCTATGCACAGTAGTGAACTGGGAAGATCTTGGGATTTGTTCTAGCGAGTAGAGTAATAGTATGTAAATTTAGCACACTGCAATATTAAGGTCGTGTAAGTCATCTTTCATCCACTTTTAACTTTTGCAAATTTTAGATGATGTTTAGTGCATGGCTTTGAAGATGTCTGATCATGTGATCTGATATTCCACTCTACTGCAGGATCCCTAGGACCATAGGGGTGTCAATACCAATGAAGGCCACTTTCTTTATTACATATATAATGGTTGATGGATGGGCTGGTATAGCTGGTGAAATTCTCCGACTGAAACCATTGGTTATTTTTCATCTCAAGAACATGTTTTTGGTGAAGACTGAAAGAGACAGAGAAATGGCCATGGACCCTGGCAGTGTGGACTATGCGGAAACTCTTCCAAGTCTCCAACTCTACTTCCTTTTGGGAATTGTATATGCTGTAGTTACTCCCATTCTTCTTCCTTTTATACTAGTCTTCTTTGCCTTTGCCTACCTGGTTTACCGTCATCAGGTTAGTTTATGAACAATGCTTTTATATTTATATGTGTTCTCTTTCTGCAAGGTCATCTGATAATTTATTCAGTTACTATAAGCCTACCATAAAATGTCTGCATTTAAAACTTAAAACTCAATAGGATGCTCATAGGTCATAACTGATAGAAACCTTTACTCTCAAGAGATAAGTCGATTAATGTGAAGCTTCTTTTTGAAATTATGTTAGTTGTAGATCTTCTCTTGTTTTTAGAGTTCATTAATCTTATTTTCCATTTGATCATATGCAGATAATTAATGTCTACAATCCCCAGTATGAGAGTGGTGCTGCATTCTGGCCACACGTGCATAGCCGCATAATAGCAAGCTTATTGATCTCTCAACTTCTATTGACGGGCCTGCTCAGTACAAAAGAGGCTGCTAATTCAACTCCTCTGCTTGTTATCTTACCAATATTGACATTATCCTTCCATAAGTATTGCAAGAGCCGCTTTGAACCTGCATTCAGAAATCATCCACTGGAGGTAAGTTGAGTAGAGCAAATAGCTGACTTTATCGCAATGACAGTTGTAGGTTTTTAGTAAGCAAGGTAGAGAGATTCCTTTTGCCTGCAATTATACTTTCATGGCCTTTAACTGGTTGTGAATTTTAATCTCATAAGATTTGAGAATTTTGTTCAAGTATGATGAAAGTTCTTTTATCTTCTTTTGCAGGAAGCAATGGCAAAGGACTTAATGGATCGGACCAGTGAACCTGATATAAACTTAAAAGCATTCTTAGCTGACGCTTACTTGCACCCAATTTTCCGATCTTTCGAGGAAGAGGAGTTGGTAGAGATCAGAGTTGATAAAGTTAGAGTTGATAGACACCAATCTTATGCCGACAATGCCCAAACCAGAGATGATATCAGTTCCCCCTCCCCACCTCATCATGCATATCATCCAACCTCCCCCCCTCACCATAGCTATCATCAGCCCACCACCTCTCCACCCCAAGATATCTATCACCATGGCATTCCGCCCCAATATGATTATAACCATTATGGCTATCATTATGAAGCAGAGTCATGGACTTCAAGGGACTAAAATGCTTAGAAAGAATCTTAACCAATTTGTCCAATCTCATAACTTACCACCAGGGACTAGTAGGCATTGATGATGAGGCCTTTCCTTTCCTGTAATTATTATTATTTAGATTAAGTACATATGGTTCTTTCAGTTTGAAGGCATTTTATTAGAAATTATGTTGAAGTTCCATTCCAGCATGCTAAATCTGGTGTCTGCAAAAGAAGTGAGAGATGTTCCGAGTTTCGACCTGTTTGAAGATTTGAACTTCCCTTTGTTACTCGATTGTAATTTTTGATACTTTGGTTCAATGATTTTCTTTCCTCCTTTATTTGTAAATTATTGATTTGTCAATGTAAAATGACTTTAACATATATCCTTGGCGTAACAGCCCCATTTTTAGCAGGATCATTATTGTTTTAAGGGATAAGGAATTCTTTAGCAAGATTATTATTGTTTTTAAGTAAAGGATAAGAATGATTCAAAATTGATGTTAATTAAAGATTTGAACATTTTACATGCGGTTTAGTTGACTTATTGAATATTGCTTGGATATTACCTTATAAAAAAAAAAAAAAGAGAGAGAGAGAGAGAGAATAAAAACAGTGCCAGAAGCTTAAGTTTCTTAAAGTGGGTTGGGCTTCAATTCTTTTGCAATTTGATTTCTTTAAAGTGTAATGTAGATTCTATTAATTACGAATTAAATTATATTAAGAAATGATTTAATCTAAATTAAAGCCAACAAATTGACTGGATTAATTAGATTAAAATTCACCCATGACAATTGTACATGATGGCACTCAGAGACATACAAATTACTATGGTTATAATTTTATGATTTTTAATAAATTTTAGATCTTAAAAAGGCTTAATTGATTTTTTTTTACTAAAACTTTTTGATATTTTAGCCTTATTAATTTAAAATTTTTTATTTACTTCTAATAAAAGAGTAGGAGTCAACTGTATATATAAAATACTAAAACAAGTATTTAACCCCACAATTTTAAGGAACCCATCTAATGTAGAAGAACTAACTTATTCATTTTTCAATAAAAATAACTAAAAAACAATTTAAGATATAATACAGAGATTTTGTGGTATTTTTGCAGCATAAATCCTAATGCAGTACAAGAGACCGCAAGACATTTTATGAATCCTAATCTCCCTTACAGCGTCCCAAAATGTCCGACTTACAACCTGTTCTTAGCCTGGAAGAATGGTCCTATGGACTTTGGCATTCCCTTTCTATTAGTAAACTTTACAGGGCAGTATCTGGCACATTTTTCGTGCCCCTTGCAACATCTGGACAAAACCAGCAGATAGCTTCATCTAGTAAGATAGGCACTTCTTGCAGCAAAAAGGTATAATGGTTTCATCAATTTATTTTGTAGCCAGAAAGACAAAAGAATCATTGCACTGCTGTAGGGGAAGACAAGCTTACGGCAGTGGAACCATCAATGTTGGACTACTGAATCTGATATTTCATTGTTGAGGAGTTTTGTACGCAGAGTACAGCCCAACACTTCAACGTGTGTTTTTTGTGCGAGTCTTTGAAGTGGGCTCATTTAGCAGCTCATTTCAATTTAACTTTTACTTGTTTTATAAGAAAGACTCATTTAGCAGCTCAATAACTAATCTTCGTGGCTGATCATAGCAGTCAATTTCTTCTCAAGTCACTCCCTAATTTGTGTATATCTAATATACTTGGAACAAGAGATGAGTTTGGTAGTTTTTGTTGGTTTATAAGGACAAGGAAATAATAATAGTATGCTTTTTCTTAGAGAAATAATAATTTGGACTTTCATAACATGTTAGTATAAATTACAAAAAGAAAAGAAGATTATATTATGAGACAAATGTACTAAGATTATGCCACATGGAACATATATCTATGCTGGTGGGAGCATCCTATCCTAGTCCCTTGTGCATTTATGCTAATGCTAGCAGTAATGTAAGAGTTTTTCGAGGGAAATTAAACTCTTGGGTAAACTTGAGATTTGAGTGCAATAAATAAAAACGAATATTTTATCAATTTTTTAGGCAAAGATAGAAAAGATAGTAAGTTCAGTTACAATGCTTTTGGTGCTCACTGTCACTGCTCAGACAGAGAGAGAAACCACTAAACCATACAACTGGAAACTTTCTTTTGGAGATGGCAAATCACTCTGTTCTTTGCCCTTAGATTTTTCAGCCAGAAACTTGCCTAGACCTACCCTCCGCTAGATCTTACCAAGCTTGTAAGTTCCTTTTAACACTATATTAATATTTTTTTCCAGCTTTTAGTGCTTAATATCTTCTTTTCCTTGATGGTTTCTTACCTTATGGTCGCTAGTTGTAAAAAGTTCTCTCTTTTTTCCCCCCTAAACCTGAAGTCCTTTGCCTTTGATTTTTCAGGCTGGGATATGGGTTTATGCAGTTTGTAATTAGTTGGTTTTTATCTTTCATAGTTGCTTTGATGCTTTCCCTCAAATGGGTTTTTGTTAGTAGATCAGGGTTTCGGGTTGTTTCATCTCAATGGGTCAGGCTTTTGCCTTTTATTTGTTTGTTTTGAGATGAGGTTTGTGTGGAATGTTCCTGTTCCAGGTAGCCATTTACTTCGGTTGAGATAGCTTTATCCCCATGTAGTCTGCTATGGTTTTTTATTCTTCAGTTTCTTGGAATTTGGAGTGAGTTCCTCATCTTTCTAGTATCTTTTGTTCCTTTTCTTGATAGTAAATTTTCTGTCATGCAATCTGTTTAGCAGCGTTTGCATCCAATTTCTCCCGCATTTATTCATATCTTTATAACTTTTCACTTTCTTTTTTAAAAGATGTATATGTTTATGCATGCAAGTTCTCAATTTTTGTTGTGTAGCAAAGAGCTTGTGGTCAGTATATGGCATTGCTAGGGTGATGTTTTTGTTCTGCGCCTACGCATCCGGCATTGTCGATCAAGGGGAAAGCGGAAGTAGATAATAGAACATGGAATGATATATAAGACTTGAGCGGGGCTGTGATTTTTGTTTCTTGAATGCTTAAAAACCATTTATTGTCCTGAGATAATTCTAGAAAATTCTCAAGTGCCTATTGGAATTTTGTTTTCGTTAATGTTTTGCTGCAGGCTCAAGTAATAGCTATGAAGATGAGGTCTTACTCCGATAAGAACGTGATGCCTGAAACTGAAATAGGATCAACCGGTTCACCTTTCTCTTGGCTTTATCATTACAACCCCACATCCAAACCTGGCTTTAGTTCTCTGCAACGAACTGGAATACACCATGAACCTGGTCTTGTTGTTTCTCCCATTCGTACCATTGCTGCCACAACTGAATCAGGGAACAACAATGATTTGGGGACTAAAACTACAAAGGTGGGGAAACAGAAGTCTTCTGTGAAGGGTTCTAATCAAATAGCTCCCAAGGTTCTGGGACCAAAGCAGCCCATGAAGAAACCCTCTCTTCCTAAGAAGGAAAGGGACCAAGCATTCCGGAAACCAAACGCGAGAAGAAAAATCCCAACATCAATCTTGATGGAACGAAATTTGATTTCTCTGGGGTGCCTTCCCCCATTTGCTCTTGTACAGGTGTTGCAAGAGTGTGCTACAAGTGGGGTGCCAGTGGTTGGCAATCCTCATGTTGTACCATCAATATATCAGAATGTCCACTTCCCATGAGTCCCACCAGGCCTGGTGCTCGTTTGGCTGGGAGAAAAATGAGCAATGGAGCATATTTCAAACTTCTTCTGAGACTTGCAGCTGAAGGTTATGATCTTTCTCATCCTGTTGACTTGAAAGACCACTGGGCTAGGCATGGTACAAACAAGTTCGTTACAATCAAATAGAGATGCAGATGGCTGGTAGCTAAGCATAATATCAGTAGTTTCAAATATTTAGTACCCTGCTTTCTAGTTTGAATGTAATTTACTGTTATACCCTAGAGATGATCCAACAACTCGGATTGTAAATATTGTCTCTCTGACTTTGGCTAAAACTTACAAGGGTATGCTGTTACTTTGCGTTTGGAAGCCTGATGTTGTTAAAACAAATATTTGCTTCAATACTGTTTGCTTCTCTGCAGAAAGTTTAGATAGCAAAGGCGGTTGTAGATATAGAAAGTTGATTTCTGCGCACTAATTATTTCGAAGTCTAGCTGTTCAGGATAAAGCTGCTAAATTTTCTTCCTCTTTTTTCAACCTTGTTTGTAATTGTGACAATTTGAATCCATCTGCCATACTTTTATGTTTATCATCGTTTCCACGAAGTTTAAAGGATTTAAAGCCTTTATACAGGATTGCCTTGTGAAGACTTGCCAGAAGATTGAGGATGCTTTCAGTTTGTATATCTGACATCAGATCATAGAAGATTGCAATAAGTTCTATCAGGTTCTACTTTTGGCTTATTGAATTAATTATAAAAAAGGTTAAACTAAATTCAAGGAAAACGTCACATTATGGCCACGCTTCCATAGCCAAATCCTCTTTATTTGGATTAAAAAAAAACGAAAATCATGACATCATAAATGGTTACAACTTACAACAAGAAGCAGCAATAGGGGGAAATAGAAGTGGAGAGATGATGTCGAAAGGCTTTGTCTTATATGAACTTCTCAAAGTTGAAATTGAACTCTGATTTTGTTTCTCTATATTACATATCTCCACTAAATTACAAAAATAAAATCAATGCATAGGATCATACTCGATGCTTATGAAAGCAAGAACAGCCTAACACTCAAATAAACCTTCGATAGAGGAAAGCTGGAAAGAGGATAATTTATTATGGACCCAAGGTCTAGTCCAATGTATGAAGAAACTCTAATAATCTTAGGCTTTTGTTGCTTCTAGTGGAGCTGCAGTTTTGCTGGAAGTAATTTGCTCATAGAGATCTCTTATCTTCAACCCGACAATGGTTTGGAAGAGGCCAGTTCCGTTGTTACTTCCTGGGAAATCCGCATGCTTCAACATTTGCTGGGTGACTTCTCCATAGAACTTGGTGGAGATGTTGCTCAAATGGCTTTCAACATAAATAAGTTCATCTAATCTATCAAATTGGCCGTCCATCTCCAGAATAGAAACCTAAAGACAAGCAATGATACCATCAAATTCTGTTGAGAAATGGCTGGCTAAGCTAGAATATGGAGAAAGGAATGTAACATACCTCGTTGCCAAAGTAAGTGTCAGGGCCATAGTGGAATTTGATGCCAGGGTAAGAGCAAGTGAGCTTCCTTCCGCATGGTATCCATGAGATGGTTGAGCCTTCATCAAACAGGTAAACAGGACTGAAATGCTTAACCCCTTCTTTCATTATCAACCTAACTCTCAAAACCTTCCCTTCATTGTCGTCTGGAATGAGCTGAGTTGGCAGCACTTCGATCACTGCATCAGCATATTTCTTTTGGGGATCTGCACCCAACAAATAGACAAAATAATGATCAATGGCTGTCTACAGCAGCTCAAGCAGCTGGGGCTGGGGCATCGACACGGTATTGTGTATATATGTAGTGTTTTTACCGATATAGGCATCGAAATCGGGTTTCCTGGCTTCAATACTAGCTTTAATGCTTTCAAGGCTGTGCCCTCTCTCAGCCATGTCCCTCTGCAACGTTTTCAACAAATATCACGCTAGTAAACAAAAGCCAGGCATTGAATTTGCAGAACATTTTTTGCCATTAGCGTACAAAGTTTATCACCTGAATTTTCCATGCAAATTTGACCTCATTGCTGATGTCCAAATAGATGCTGAAGTCCAACAGATCCCTCACACGCTCATCGAACCTATATATTAGGACAAAACCACTCTTTAAGTAGGTATTTCGAATAAAGATTTGTAGTAAAAGTGATAAAGAAAACTATTAAAATATACCGGAAATAATAAAAAAATTAGACTCGTAATAATGCAACATTCTGTAAACCAGTAACAGTCAGAGAAATTCAATAAAAATAAACGGTAGAGGCCAAAAACTTTTGCAGTGAAGTTAAAACCAATAACTATAGTGGGCCAAGTTTTCATTCAGAACAGGCCCAAGTGGCTCAGAACAGCAACAGAACATTTCATGATCCCAAAACTTGTCAGTCAATCGATTTTAATCAAAGATTAATGTTTAAATTGATCAAAATTGAATCAATTCGGGTTTATAAACAGAGTACGAGGAAAGTTATGTTTCTAGATATTAACAAAATCAGTTTTATGGAATCTTCTGCTTTTCATCAAAACAGCCCAAAATATGCAGGTAAGATAGTTCCAAAATTTTATGAACAGATGTCTGGCTGAGAAACTGAGAAAGAAATAAATGGGTGACTCTAGTTTTTCTTTTTTAACTTACATAGGGTGTAGTCCTTCGATGACAAGGATCTTAGGAGGCTTGATGAGCTCAGGAGGATCTAAGAGACCAGTAACATGGTTGTAGATAGGCTTGTCAACAGCAACACCGCTCTTGATAGCCTTAACTTGCTCATACATGAGGTCAAAGTCGTTAGCTCTTGGGTCAAGTGCTGTCACCCCCTTTTCTTTCCTTCCAGTTCTGTCGAGTGAATGGTAATCATCTAAGCATATCACAGTGGTCATATCGCTAATGAGCGTGTTTGAATCAGGGTTGCCTCCCTTCGGTGGCTCGGCTGCACCACCAAACACACTTGTTAGCCTCCTCATGAAGGTACTCTTCCCACATCCTGAGTCTGCGGCCAAACCAATCACAACTGTTTGTGAATCCCCGGCCGAGCATGTTATCACGCATGGGCCGCTGCTGCTGCCGCTGCCACCTCTCTTGCTGCTTCTCCTATAGAAAACTACTTGCTTTTGGTGAAAACCTAAATGGGTTTTCGCTGGTGTGGAGATTGAACACGTTGAATTGAGGGACTGGGTGGTGTATGCTGAGCAAACTGCCATTGCTTCAGCTCTTTTAGGCTCACCTTGTTTATCTTTCAGCTCGGAAAAGGGAATTTAGAGAGCTTTTTAGACAGGAAGAGAATGTTAAAATGGTGCTTACATGGGCAATAAAAAGACCACTTAAAAATAAATTTGTCCTCTTTGTCTCCTTTAGATTTCCAAGGAAAAATATGGAACACAAATAAGAAGAAAACGTTGAAGAAAACAGATGGCAGTGACTGCTGAGTGCTTAAGTGATGGAAAAGCTGAGGTGTCTTTTGTTTTTGAGTTCCATTGACTGCCCCTAGTTTTGGACAAGTTTGAAGGTGATAATAAGGCGAGAAGGAAAGGGACATGAACGGCTTTGACTCATTTGGCAATAGGTAGAACAGTCATTTCACAAATTTCATTTTCCTCGGCAAAAGTAAAACTGTTGTAGATATTTTTAGCTACGAAAAAAGATTGTTGATGAGATGATATGAGATGAGGGGCATGGGGGAAGCTTGGTGGTTATTGGTTTCAGTTCAGATAATTTGATGCCACGTGGCATGAAAAGGGTGGCTGGTTAAAGACGAGGGGTTTGGGGTGTAGAGTGGTGGAGGTTACATGGTGACTGTGCACCATGCAATGCATTAGCCGTACCCATACCCAAATTCATTCTTTGGACGGTTCCTGTGTGAGGTGTGGGACACCAACTGTATTATATTTCTCAAAGTATTAAGTGTTAACAAAGCCTACGGTTTGCAAATGCTTGTTTTGTGGCACCATGGTTTTTTTTTTTTTTTTTTCTTTCTTTTAAATTCCAGCTGCATATGAATATTCTGTGCAAAAATAGCATCTTTGTCGGCTTTCATACCAAAATCACTAGAAATGAATGGAGATCTCTTTCGTCGATGATTTTTTTTAATAATTTGATTACTATGACTTCATGAAAAGATGAATCTTCATAAATAAATTAAATCTAATTTAAATATTTATATTATTAATCCTAACATTTAGATTATAAAATAAATTAGGAAAATGCAATTTGGATTTTGATTCTCTTACTGTTTTTTAATGTTTTTCACCATATGAAATTTTCATATAAAATTTGTGTTATTTTTTTCTTTATTACTTTACAATCATTTTATTAATATTTATTATGACATTCTCTATTAGTTTTAATTTATTTTCTTTTCATTCGACTTCTCTCATCCATATGGTTCACTTGCTTTAAAATTATGTTTTATTCCACCCTAGTAAGAAGGCCCTAAGCACAAAATCATACAATATGGTTTCTGACTTGGATTTTACTCTAATTTCAAAGATCAAGAGTGTTGAGCTTGTTGATAACTTACATTCCAAAGAAAATGCGACTTTCATCTGGTACGAATTGGAGATCGCTCTTCATTTCCTATTCTATAACAACATTGAGACTTTCTAATTCTAGGGCACTCAATGAAGGCTTTATTAGTTTCCTTAGAAGAGCAAAGGGAGTGAGACAAGAGGATTCATTGCACCCTTATCTCTTTGCGATTTGTATTAATGTAGTTTCAGTATGTTGTCGCCAACCATGATGTTTTCTAATTTCATGTTTAATGCTTTGTTGATGATCTCTTAATCTTCACCAAAGGAACATTGCACTTGGATGCAACAATTAAGACTGTAACAGGGCCTAAATACAAAACTGCTACTATTTGGTAACAAGTTAGAAATAGATAAGATAAGGTCCCCTAACTTAAATTGATATGGACTAACTCCCATCTCGTTATGAATTTTGGAACCTTTTAATTTCCATATTTTTATTTGATTAATAAATTTCGATCCCTTTAATAGCAACTTTTTTTTTTTTATTTACTTTTAGATGAACTTAGATTGTTCATACTTTATTATATATTTTATGTTTAATTTTTTTCCTTCGTTTTTTAATTTATAATTAACGTTTATTTGATCTAATGGAGCTTACCCTACAATATTAAAAAAAAATTGTTTAATTTAACTGGGGAAAACTATGGACAAAATAAGTTTATTTAGGAAGCTTGTGTCAGACAAAATAGGGTTGTACTGATAACATACTCTCTCTCCATGTAACTATAAGTTCATGGTTAATCAAAAGTTTTCATAACAGGGATAGCATAAAGCGGTACAGCTTTCTTCAAAGTCATACCAAAATGCTCTTGCATGTCCAGGTCTTCTGGATTGATCCCCTGAGGAAGTTTCCAATCAAATGAAAGGATCATGGAAGCCAACATCAAATGCACCATCCGAGTAGCAAGAGGCAACCCAAGACACAATCTTCTCCCCGCTCCAAACGGTATAAACTCAAAGCTTCCACCTTTATAATCTATTTTCGACCCAATGAACCTTTCTGGGGCAAATGTAAGGGGCTGATTCCAATACTTTGAGTCTCGGTTCATAGCCCATATATTCACCAAAGCATGAGCTCCCTTCGGTATGGTGTAACCGCAGATTTCTACATCATTCCTTGCTTTATATGGTAAGAGGAGAGGGGCTGCTGGGTGGAGCCGCAGGGTTTCTTTTACAACAGCTTGGAGATATGGGAGTTCATCAATGTCTGATTCTTTCACAGTTCTTTCCAAGCCAATAACTTCAAGGAGTTCCTTCTTTGCCTTTTGCATAACTTGGGGATTTCGAAGAAGCTCTGCCATTGCCCACTCTGTAGTTGTTGCAGATGTCTCACTTCCAGCAATGAACAAGTTCTGTCCAAAGGCTTGATTGTTAAAAGTAAAGCAAATGATGATAAGTGATTCCATTGAAACAAATTTTTTACCTGGATCAAAGGCTTGATTGTTTCACGATTGAGAATTGATCTGTTTTCTTCCCATTGATCAAGAAGCACGTCCAAGAAATCACCATTCCTGGTGGTTGAATCTAATGCTCTGGCCTTCATTCGTTTATCAATCATGTCGTCAAATATCTGATGCATCCCGTCATAATGCAGCCTTGCACGCTTTCTTACTCCCTGCAAATCAAACCTCTTCAGCACCGGAAAATAATCTGATAAATTTGGTTTCCCCGCGCTCTCCACTGTCTTCCACACCAGATCCTTTAACTCTTGAGCTCTACTAAATTCCGGGTCAACAATATCAATTGAAAACATGGTACTGAAAATCAAGTTCAAAGTAGTAGCGAAAACAACTTGACCTATATTAACTTGGGTATTTGAAATTTCACAATGTTTTTTGATATGTTGAATAAGTTGCTCAACTTTTTTGTAGCGTAGGTATTGTAGAGAGTTGAGTTTTTGTCCACTGAACAACTGGGTGCTGCATATTCCACGGAGTTTCCGCCACCTATTGTCATCACTAGGGCCCCATACCAAGGAGGTTTCGAGGTTGGGCATGGAAGCAATAGCATCGGGAATCGGGCGGTCGGAGAAGGATTGAGCATGAGTTTGGAGGACTTGTTTCGCCATTTCAGGGGAGGATAGTACGATAGTTGTGATGGAGCCTAGGCGGAGAGTCATGATGGGGCCATGGACTTTGGCAAGCTCCGCGAGGGACTGGTTTGGATGAGAGCCTAGGTAATGGATGGAGCCGAGTATCGGTAGGCCAATGGGGCCTGGAGGAAGGTTTAAAGTCTTGGAGCGGTGGAATAAGGGTTTCAAAAGCAGGAAGAAGATGGAGATGCAAAACAAGATGATGTAAAGTTCCATCTCGGTTAAGATTGCGACCAGGGGATGTGTATGAGAAGTGTATGCGAATATAAACTGATTTATTAAGAATCTATCCAAAAACCCTGCGTTCTGACTGTTTTTCCAACTAATGCAAATAAAAATATAAATTAACCATTCAAGAGCTAGAGTAGTAGCAAAGCATGCTCAACAAATAAAATACAGGCCAACCATTCAAGAGCGTAGTAGGTAGACATGCTTCCTCCTACTAGTACTAGTAGAACAGACGACAAATAGTGGAAGATTTAATATATATATGTTCCCAACAAAAAAAAGCAACAAATAATTTAACCTATTTTGTGTACTATATAGCTAAATAGGAATAGCACAGAGCGGTATAGCTTTCTTGAGAGTCATGCCAAACTGTTCTTGCATGTCCAAGTCTTGTGGATGGATTCCATGAGGCAGTTTCCAATCAAAGGAATGAATCATAGAAGCTAATATCAGATGCACCATACGAACTGCAAGAGGCAAACCCGGGCATATCCTTCGACCAGCTCCAAATGGTATATACTCAAAATCACGACCTCTGAAATCTAAGCTGGAATCAAGAAATCTCTCAGGGCAAAACGAAAAAGGGTGGTTCCAGCGATTGGGGTCTCGGGCAATAGCCCAAGCATTCACCAGAAGCTGAGTATTGTTGGGTATGGTGTAGCCACATATTTCGACATCATTTTTGGCTTTGTAAGGTAGGAGAAGAGGAGCGGCAGGATGAAGGCGCATTGTCTCTTTGACCACAGCTTCAAGATATGGGAGTTTATCGAGGTCTGATTCTTGAACAGTTCTTTTAGTTCCAATGACTTCCATTAGTTCCCTTCTTGTTTTTTGTAGCACTCCAGGTTTTCTAAGGAGTTCTGCCATCGCCCATTCTGTTGTTATTGCAGATGTATCACTTCCAGCAATGAATAAGTCCTGTTTAATATTTAATTTTAAAATTAAATTTGTGAATTGAGAAAACGTAAAATTGAATGACATCTGAAAACATATATATACACAATATAACAATAGAAGGACTAACATACAATAATTAGTAAAATATATTGTTTAAAACTAATTAATAATAATAATAAAATTTGTACGATATTAAAATGAAAATATCAAATTTAACAATTTTAACATTAAAATAAATTAATTTAACAATATATAAAAATAAATATCATGTAAGAAATTAATAATAATAATATTATTATTTAAATTAAAATATATTAATATTAATATTCATGATGAATTTTATATTACTTCAATATTAAATATAATTAATATAAATGATTTTAAATTAGTTAGATTTTTAAAAATATTTTATAATTACATTACTTTTTATAAGATTAGTTTTTGTTAAAAAAAATTTAGTGAATTTATGCAATATGTCGTTTCAGTTTCTTTCTTTGTTTTATTCTGATAGGAACCGATTGCCCATTCTTTGTAATTGGGCCGTATTCTGTGTTTTAGGATTTTGTTTGGACTCATTTCTATTTATACAACCCAGTATTATTTTCAAAAAAGAAAAAAAACTATAAATCTAAGGGAGGGCGTTTTCGGGCGCCAGCCTTTCTAAAATGATAAATTTAGATTTTAATTTCTCTTTTAATTATTTTAAAATTATAAAAATTATAAAATTATATTTTTATTATTATAAAAATATACAATTTTCATCTCACAGTAACGTGGGTCGGTGAAATCGTAAGAAAGAGTAGGGCTTTCGCTAGACATAAAATTGGCAATACTTGGATGACAAATTTCATATAAAAGCAAGCTATTTGCCTAGTATAGAAACTCAGATTTGGACAGTTGTCCTACTTAAATCCCAAAACCTTGATATTGTCACCAAAAATTGACATCTTGGAGCAATAATGGTTCAACTTCTTACTTAATTAGTTGAGTTGGTTGGGCTTTTCTTTTCATGATGGGTTGAATTAATATGTAAGATATTTATAAACAACAGAAAGCAACCCCTACTTGCTTATTTTATTTTTTTAATATAATTAAAGTATTTTTTACGTTTAATTTATTATATAAAGATAAATCTTTTTAGAATTTTATATTTTTTACTAAAAATGCAATGAATTTTACTTTCACATTTGCTAATTTAGGGATTTGCTAGTAATTCATGAACTAATCAATAATTCAGCACCAGATCCACTTTTTATATTTAAAAATGTCAACTAAAATTTGATCTTATTTCTTTTCACGAGGCTATGTGAGGGAAACGTAACATCTAAAAGATACTGAAAATTTTTAAAATGCTTGTATTATATCTTATAATAATAATTTAAACGAGAGGAAGTAACAATGTCGAAATCTTTAATACCCCAGTTTCTAAAAGCATTTTTCTTGTGTCTTAAGGAATGAAATTATTTTCTTATTATTTCTGAAAATGATTAAGCGAAAATCTTACCAGGATCAAAGGCTTGATATTTTGGCGAGTGAAGTCAGACCCATCCTGTTGGCACTGATCAAGCAGAACATCCAACAAATCACCATTTCTGGACACGGGATCTGAAGCTCTAACCTCCATTCTTTCATCTATCATCTCATCAAATATCTCATGCAACCTCGTGTAAGACGGCCTTATATGCTTTCTTATCCCTTGCAAATCAAACCTTTTTAAGATAGGGAAATAATCTGACAAGTTGGGTTTGGCTGAATCCTCCATTATCCTCCACACCAAATCTTTGAACTCTTGCGCTGTACTGAATTCGGGGCCCACTATATCCGAGGAAAAGACTGTAGTGGATATCAAGTTCAATGTGGTTGCGAAAGCAACTTCCCCTATCTTGACTTGGGACCCTGAAGCGCGTTGTTTGTTGATGTGCTGGATAAGTTGCTGGGCTTTTTGGTGGCGAAGGTGTTGAAGTGAGTTGAGTCTTTGCACGGTGAACAACTGGGTGCTGCATAGTCTCCGGCGGTTGCGCCACCTACCATCGCCCAGCGCCCATGCGAGGGTCGACTCGGGGTTAGGCTGGGAGGCGACGCAATCAGGGACAGTGCGGTCGGAGAAGGACTGCTCGTGTGTTTGGAAGACTTGTTTAGCGAATTCAGCGGATGAGACGATGACGGTGGTAACATAACCTATGCGGAGAGTCATGAGAGGGCCATAAGTTTTGGCTAGCTCGTAGAGGGATTGGTTAGGGTGAGAACCTAGGCGATGGAGGGAGCCAAATATAGGAAAGTTGATAGGGCCCGGCGGGAGGCTGTGGGCGGAGGAGCGACGACGAAAGAGAAGGAAAAAGGAGATGCAAAACAAAAAGAAGATGTACAGTTCCATTTATGTTCATTGATTATTCAGCTGCTGGAACTGTGTATGGCTAAGGCATTTTAAGTAGCGATGTTGTTAAAAGAGACTTTGGCTTTATATGCAATTATATATAAAAAGTTTGATTTTATATAATTTTATAATCGGGTGATATTTGAAGGATAAACTATTAAACAATTAGGTTGCTTAAAAACACTATTAAACAAGTAGGCAACTTGACTAAAGATAGTCAATGGACAATAATAATTCGGCAAGGTAGCCCTACACGTGGAATTTATTGTACCACATCGGCCTCACCCTTTATTCGTAAATACAATTTAAGCTTAAGCTCTCATCTCAAGGTTGATATACAACTGATATTAGATCAGGTCGAATCTCAAACATCATTTAAAAAGTGAAAAGATTTAAATAAAAATATATATATAAAAATTAAATTTGGTAAAAAAATAAGATTCGTTTATAAAATGAGTCGGGTCTCAAGTAAAATTTTTTGCATGAACTCGACTTGAATATGTTACTTCTTTTATACTGTTTTGTTGTTGTTTTTTACTATTTAGCTATCATTTCACTATTACGTTACTATTGTTTTATTGTTATTATTTAGATATTATATAATTTTTATTTTATTGTTAATTTTATTACTATTTTAGATACATTTGTTTGTTAAGTTGTATCTATCTCAATGTTATTTAAGTATACATAGTTTTTTTTAAAAAATATTTTCAATTTCTTAGAAACATATATTTTAATGTTTTTAATATTTTTAAAGTATTATATATATTTAAATTTATATAAAAAATTAATACGGACGAACCAAATTGAAATCGAGTTTTAGCATTTTTGTTCAAATTAAATTTGGACAAAATTTTAAACCTATTTTTAGGCCATGCCTAAACCTAGAAACAGACCTAAAATTTAGTTGAACCTAACTCAACCTATAAACATCTCTAGTTCATACTATATAAGTTGTCAAATATCGAGATCATAATCTTGACACTTAACTGTCAAGATGAAATCTTGCTACCTAAAACTCTCATGGCTAGCCAACAGTTTCAGGCTGGCTTAACTCTGAAGTTGGCCTAGTAGTAAATTCGATAAAATTTAGGTTATGTTCAATTAAACTAAATGTTAATAAATTAAGAAATAAAGTATGAATGAAAGTGACTGCCAAAGCAGATACTTTTTATAACACTACGATAAACAATAAAAAGTTTATTTACGTAATTTAATTTTCATACGTTTATAGAGTCTAATTCGGTGAGATGAATCTATTATTTTTAAACTCAATGCAGCAAGAGACCTAAGTTTTATGATACCCCTATATAGTAACTTGACTTTTGTACTCAAATATTAGATCTCTTATCATTAAATTTGACATCATCAATATAGAGGTGTAATGAATGATGAATGTAAATGAGACATTTGTGCTCATAAGCTGCTTAGATTCGATTTAATAATTATCAAGGTAAATTTGAGTAACTCAAGCTATCAATTAAAACGAATTTGAGCTTAATAATATCCAACTTAAATGGCTTACAAGTTTTATTGAGCATTTCATTTTAATATATATTTAAATATTTTTATACTATTGAATTATATAATTTCCTTAATATATATTATTAATCTTAAGTTTAATTATTAAATCAAGCTTGAGCTCAAATATGTATTAGCATTCGAGTTCAATTTTAAACTTGAGTATGAAAATTGATAAATAAATTTAATTTATATCTCTAATCAAACTTAAACTAAAAATAAATATTTATTCGAGTTTAAAATTAAATATTGAACTTTAAATTTCGAATCCAGTTGGATTACCCCTACATCAAATGTGAAAAATTTTGGTGATGCTTGGGATTTTTACTTTTGTCTTACTGACTTGAAATGAACCATAAATTGTCTTTACCAAATGATATAATCAAACATTTTTAATCTATATGACTATTGTCGAAATCATCTTTCTTTGTAAAAGGGTCAACTTTGATTTTAAAAATGAAAACGAAAAATAGAAGTCACCACCAATCTTTTCTTTGAAGTGTGATCGAATCACCTTGTAATTTGATCATTTTAATAAAATGTTTTAATTTTACTAAAATAACAGTTTTGGTCTACGAAATTCGAGTAAACGGATTTTAAAATACGATCCTTTGTGCTAATATTAAAAAAAACGCTTGAATAAATTGAAACGAGCATTAAAAGCCCTCTCGTCTTGAGATAACAAAATATCACATCCCATAAGTTAGGACACGATATTTGAACCCCCGAGGATAAGATTGCCTTTTAATTTTTATTAAAAACTTATGCATTCTAATTTTAAAAGGATATTCGATTATTTAGGTTCAACGAGAAAAGATTGAAACCCCGTAAGTTAGGGTACAATTTCTTGAATCTCCAAAATACTGAACATTGTCTCTATTTTCAAGGTTTTCCTTTTTTAAGAATTTGGATGAAAATTAATGAAGTATTTAAAAATGATATACGTTTAATTGATTATGTTTTAAAGGGAAATCGTTTAAAACGTGAAAAGGGTCTTACTTGACGAATAATGATAGTGCGACATAAATTTGGAGTAACTATAGCGTAATATACATAATATAGAGCATTGATATTAATAAACTAAAATGTTAATATGAATGAATAATAATGATGATGGAAACGAGAATATAAATAAAACAATAATCATCATCAACAACAACAACAACAATAATAATAATAGTAATAATAATGATAATAATAAGAACAAAAATAAAAATAAGATAAATAACAAAAACAAAAATAAATGAATAAAAAATAAAACAAACTAATTATATATAAAAATAATGAGTAAGTAAATAAATGAAAACTAAAAATAATTAAAATCTTAATAGTGAACAAATAAATAAATAAATGAGTGAATATTAGGTAAAAGTTTAAAAATGATGATTAATAATAATAATAATAATAATAATAATAATAATAAACAACGAATAAGAATAGTAAAAAATAAATAATAGTAATAATATCAAGGCACAAAAAGTAACAATAATAATAACAGAGGCCAAGAATATAATAAAGTGAAATAAAATAAAATAAAAACTCATTGAATATGAAAATAAAAAAATAAAAAGAAGGAAATGATAAATAAATAAATAAAATAAACGAAACACAACAAATATAAAATAAAACCTAGACAAAGCTAAAAGGATTAAATTGCCATTTGAAATAAAGTTAAGGATCTAAATCCAAATAAAATAAATTTAGGGGAGGCTAAAATATAATAAAATAAATGCAAAAGGACTAAATTGAAGTTTAATAAAAATTTGGGTAAAATTCGAGAATGAAAATAATGTAAAGGACAAAGTTATAACGCACAAATAGCAAGGAGGGACCAAATGGAAAATATTCCCTATCCTCCAAAACTGCAGTTTTAATATGGACTAAAATGAAGCAGACGCAAAAATTACAGGGTAAAAATTAAAAGAAAATTAACAAAAAAGACTAAATTGAAACAACCCCATAATGATTAGGGACCAAAGGCGCAAATAGCCCATTCCTTGCAAAAACATGCGGATTCTTAGGGCAGATGGGTTGGATTCTAGGTCACGTTGCAAAACGACACCGTTTTGGTGTCTGTGCATTGGCCCAAAACAACGCCGTTTTGGTTGGCCTATTTAAGTTAAAATTTTCTAAAAAAACTTATTTTAGCCACTTTAAAAAAAAAATGAAAACCCTTTTCTCTCAGCCTCTCTACCTAGGCTCGAGTTACGCCATCGACCACTTAGTGTCGGCATTGGCGTGACAGAATTGTTTCAAGGTGGCAAAACCCAAAATCCCTTTTACTCCTTTTGCCGAGAAAACCCAAAAAATCCCCTTTTACTCATTTTTTAACACCCGTGTTAAAACAAGAAGGCAAATGCCTAAAAAGAAGGAAAAAGAAAGAAAGGATTCAGCCTTTGGTTTAAAATATTGGCACGAGAGAGTGTCCGATGCGTGTATACTGGATGAGCTCCTCTTCTTTTTTCTCTTTTATTTTTCTTTTTTGGTTTAAAATATCACAGAGAAAAAAATAATAAAAAAAACTAAGGAATCACCTTTTATTTCTTTTTTGCAATCGATCTTTTTGTATCTAAACTTTTTGTTCTCAACTTTTTTTTATCTGATTTCTCCTCGTTAAAAAATTACAAGTTGGGCTATTATGGCTTTATAACCTAAATACATCACGATATCACATGTTTTTTTTGCTACTATTCTCTGTCGTTGTGCTTTCTGCTGTTTCTTTTTCTGCTTTGTGTGTTTGCTTCGTTTGCAAGTACGAAAGTCATAGGATGCAAGAGTGACAGATGGTGGTGGCAGAGGTAGCGGCACGAAAAGAAACCCTAGGGTTTCTGAAAGCACATAAGTTTTTGGGCAACTGGGCCTCTCTTGTATTTGGGTTTGAAATTTTTAATTTTGGGCTATAATTGGCTTGTAACATTTGGACTTTGGACCATTTATTATTATTATTTTAGTTGCTGTTTATAGCCCGAACAAAATTGGGCTTCTATAGCTGCCCCTTTTTGCTCATTGTCGTGTAACGGGAATGGAGCAAAGAATTTTAAGAAAGACCATTTTTGTCTAGTCTTGCTGAATCTTGACTTTTCTTGGCGCGTATCTTCTTCGAGTAGCCTCCACATCTTCAGGGGTGTAGGAATTGGTGCTTCGATCCGCTCCAATGTAATTTCAAGGAGAAAAGATTTGTAACTTCAATCTACTCCGCTGGAACTTCAAGAGATAAAAATTGGTAATTTCAACCTGCTCCACTACAACTTTAGGGATATAAGGTTTGTGTATTTTCTGCTCCACTACAACTTCAGGGAGATAAGGCTAGTGACTTCAATCTGCTCAACTCCAACTTCAGGAAGATAAGATCCGCCATAATTTGTAGCTTTAATCTGTTCCACTGCAACGCTAGGGAAATAAGATTCGTTGTATTCAGTCTGCTTCGTTGCAACTTCATGGAGATAAGGCTGGTGGCTTCAATCTGCTCCACTGCAACTTCAGGAAGATAAGATCCATCATAATTTGTTGCTTTAATCTATTTCACTGTAACTCTAAGGAAATAAGATTCGCTGTCTTCAGTCTACTCCGCTGCAACTTCAGGGAGATAAGGCTGGTGGCTTCAATCTGCTCCACTGCAACTTCAGGAAGATAATATCCGCTATAATTTGTAGCTTTAATATGTTCCACTACGACGCCATGGAAATAAGATTCAATTGTCTTCCATCTGCTCATTGCAACTTCGGAAGATAAGGTTGGTGGCTTCAATCGCTTCGCAACTTCGGAAAATCCGCCAAGGTTGGTGGCTAAGATCAATCGCTCCAGGAGATAAGGTTGCAACTACTCGGGAATATGAGATCCGCCATAATTTGTAGCTTTAATTCGTTCCACTACATCGCCAGGAAAATAAGATTCGCTGTCTTCATTTGCTCTGCTGCAACTCCAGAGAGATAAAGCTGGTGACTTCAATCTGCTCCACTGTAACTTTAGGAAGATAAGATCCGCCATCATTTGTAGCTTTAATCTGTTCTACTATGACGTCAGGGAAATAAGATTCGCTATATTATGTTTGCTCCGCTACAACTTCAGTGAGATAAGACTAGTAGCTTCAATATGCTCCACTGCAACTTCAAAAAGATAAGATCCACCATAATTTGTAGCTTTAATTTGTTCCCCTACAACGCTAGGGAAATAAGATTCACTGTCTTCAATTTGCTCCTCTACAACTTCAGAAAGATAAGATCCGCCATCATTTGTAGCTTTAATCTGTTCTACTACGACGCTAGGGAAATAAGATTCGCTATATTCAGTTTGCTCCGCTGCAACTTCAGGGAGATAAAGCTGGTGGCTTCAATCTGCTCTACTGCAACTTTAGGAAGATAAGATCCGCCATAATTTGTAACTTTAATTTGTTCCCCTGCAACGCTAGGGAAATAAGATTCGCTGTCTTCAGTTTGCTCCGCTGCAACTCTAGGGAGATAAGGTTGGTGGCTTCAATCTGCTTCACTACAACTTTAGGAAGATAAGATCTGTCATTTTCGATCTACTCCACTGCAACTTCAAGGAGATAAGATCTATAGCTTCAATCTGCTTCACTGCTACTTTAGTGAGATGAGATTTGTGGATTCACCAATCTTGCTACACCGTCCTCTAGGGGACATGACGTGTAGAATCGATTTCATGGGCCTATGCTTATGCCAAATGATTAGGATGTCATGATCAGAATGAATCAAATACTCTTAAATAGATGTGTATGAATGATATTTGTATGAGAATGATCCTTTTTATGAATGATATTTGTATGAGAATGATCCCTTTTTAATGTTTGGGTTGTCATTGCTCATTGTTCATCAAGGTTGTATCACTGAGGTGTTATCATGCCCTCTTTGCTCACCGGTGTCTTTGACAGAAAATCTAAAGAAATAGTCACAATTTAGACTATTATTTCTCAAATGTTTCCAACCCTTAGGTTTGGTGAGTTCTAAATAATAGTCCTGTTTCAGGTTATTGTACTATTTAGAAGCTTCCAGAGTAATATGCAGAACCCCTTTTATGAAAGTATTATTAGTCCATTAATTGTTATTTCAATGCAAAATGCTTGAAAAAGATTATAATGATTGTCAAAATTGAAATTTATTAAGAACAAAATCTGAAAAGAATGGATTAATTAAAAAAGCAAACATTGCTAAAATACAAAATAAATGAGAGGAAAATAGGTGCCCTAGATATCGCAGCATAAGTTTCTTTGCACGAACTTCTTGAGGACCATTTTAAGCTTAACATATGTTTAAGAGATCAAGAGTACTTTGTTGATGCCCCAAGACGTAGCATTCCCTCTCATTGTTAATTCAGGTATAGCAAGACTACCGCATGCCCCATCTTTGATCAAAATTTGATTACCCTTTTTTGGGTTTTCAATTCAAAATCCCTTTGGCCTCAAGGCACCCTTTGCGTGTTTTCGCCTTGGCCTCTCCTTTTTCTTTTCCTTTTCTTTTCTTTCTTTCTTTTCTTTCCTTTTTTGTGTTTTTTTAAAAGAAGTACTTCTTGACTGAGTTGAATTCACTGGATTAGGCAGAGTCTTGCAATCCATTTCAATTAAGATCAATGCTCTTCCAGAAAAGGCATTTTTTACCACATTAGGTTCTTTCCAGTTTGACATCTATTTTCCTCTGAAGTCCTTTTGGATGGGAAGAATTTTCTTCAAGACCAAGTCCCCCTCATTGAATTCTCTAGGGCGAACCTTTTTGTGGTAAGCTTGCATAATTCATTTTTGGTACATTTAACCATGACGGATAGCTTTCAACCTCTTCTTTTTTATTAGATTTAGTTAATCATATCAGGATTGGATCCATTCTGCTTTGTCCAACTTCAAATCTAACAAGATTCAAAGGAAGGAATCTCAACTTCGATAGGTAAAATTGCTTCTATTCCATAAATCAATGAGAAAAGCATTGCCCGATGTAGGTCTTGACAGATGTTCGATAAGCATAGATGGTAATTTCTCATGCTAATATTTATGAGTCTCAATCACTTTCTTCATGATCTCTTTTTTATTATTTATTATTTTTTTTTTTATTTTAAGGTTGCCTCCACTGCACCGTTCATTTTGGGGTGATGTGATGTTAATCTTGAACAGTCTGTAAACTTTTGATATTGTGTTGTTGTTCAAATTTAGTGCATTACCAGATATGATCCTTTTTGGCATTCTACACCGACATATGGTTTCTTTTTCAAGAATTTGTTGATTGTCGACCTTGTGACATTGGCATATGAAGCTACTTCCACCTACTTAGTGAAGTAATGGACGACCATAAAGATGAATCGATGCCCGCTAGAAGGCTTTGGTGAGATTGGCCCACTGATATCAATGCCCCACATAGAAAAGTCCATAGAAAAGTCATACATGAAGAGATGAATGAGGCACATGAATCTTGTCTCCATAAATTTGACACTTATGACATTTCTTGGTATAACTGATGCAATCCCCTTCCATGGTGGACCAGTAGTACCCGAACCTCATGATTTGCCTGACCATTATAAAACCATTAGCATGTGTTCCTTTTCTAATATTTCTTTATCCTTAACAGCATCCATACATCTCAGTAGCCAAGGCATATCCTGATACGATCATGCGAAAATATCTTTGAATTCTTGGAATAACTCAATGACATCTCGCTTTGTCTCTGTGGTGATACAGGCTCCGATCTTCACCTATTTCTCTTCTCTTAAGCTCACAATAACTCTTTGTAAGGTAGGATCTATTTTTTCATCTTGTTCTACCATCCTTAACAAATCAGGAGATAGGTTACCATCTCTATTGTCTTCAAAGTTCGAGATCCCTCTAGACACATATATTGCTCAAAAGTAGATTTTGAGTCAGTACAGCATCGTTAATGCCATTGATATCTAGAGACCTGTTGTAGGTACGAAAGAATATTCAAAGAACAAATGAATCTAAGAATAACTATTTATGTTGTATGAACATGAATGAAATGAAGGAATAAAAGAATATTTGCTCAAGGCGAGACACAAAAATGCATTTTCTTTGAAACTAAAGGTGTTAGACATGAACCTATTTCACGAAAAGATTCTTATTGTAACACCCCTCACCTATGTCCAACTCTGGAAAAGGGTTCGAGGTGTTACCGTACTTCAACATTCACAAATCTTAAACATTCACAATCATAAAAATCAGGTTACCAAATTTTGCCCAAAATTAAAACTTCTCAAACACATGCATTTGACCTTGTCATCTATTTAATCACTTATACCACATAACAAGACATTAACACATACCATGGACAAATAGGCTTACAGACCAAAATCATTATAAGCCATATCTCATGGCTATAATCAACAAATCATTATAAGCCAATACATTTGGCTAATCACAACAACATCCTTCATAAAAAAACTAAGTCCTTATACATGCCACTCACTTGAAAACATTTAACATACACATGCCAATACTCCAAGGATAATGGCCCAGTAGTGTGATACTGCCTCCGGTGATCTCCAACCCTGAGCTAACCTGACAAAACTAAAAGATATGGAAAGTAGGGAGCAAGGTTTACGCTTAGGAAGCTCGCATGAAAATAATAAGCAATGCGATAACATACTATTTTCATATTCTTTCTATTTATTCAAATTCCAGTTAAGCTGTTTTCTTGAGTTACAATCATTAAATTATTTATATCTGGAGCTACGGAACTCCAAATTAAGATCCGTAAATTTTCTCTGAAAGTAGACTCACATATCATGTTATCATAAAATTTCCAGAATTTTTGGTTTAGCCAATCAATACAGTTTATTCATTAAAACTTCCCTATTTTTTCTATTCGACTATTCTGACCTCTCTTCACTACGAATCAATTTTATCCTCGTACAGAGTTCATATGACCTTCTTATTTAGTTCATTTGAAAATAGACTCATTTAGTATTTCAGGCATATAAATTATATCCCAAATTTTTTTTAAAATTTTAATGATTTTTCCAAGGCGAAACAGGGATCACGTAATCATTACGAACCAGTCTCACGAAATTCAAATATCTCAAAATATACTGAATCATTTGTTTTCTATGTTTCTTTTATATGAAAATAGACTCAACAAGATTTAAATATCTCATCCAACTTATAATTCAATCTCTACTATTTTTAGTGAATTTTCAAACTCATGTCACTTCTTTGCTGTCCAAACAGCTTTTATTGTAAATTTTGCTCTCTTTTCACTTTAGTTGTGTTCATCACTTGCTTATACCAACCTTTCCAATTTTCCATTATATATCGAACATTTTGTTCATACGTACATTTGCCACATTTCTCAATTGGTCACATTCACACTTGCATTTATTCATAACATGATCACACCAATCATCATTAGTAAATTATCCCGTTGAACCCCTTCGGAAAACGCCCGATACTCGGTGGTCTTAGCACATAGCTCCCACTACACATAATTCGACTTTCTTGTACACATGGTGAAGGTCCCTTATCACCTATGTGACTTAGCCATTCCATCTCGTAGCTTTCTTGTCTACATGGTGTCCAACACTAGGAACCACTCATGTGACCTAGCTACTCATAACCCGTAACTTTCTTGTACACATGGTATAACTATCACATGGGCGGGTTTGGGGTGTTACATCAATCGCGTCGGAAGGCATCACACTATCACATATTGGTGGCATATATAACTAGACTATCATACTTACTATGTTAGTCCGAGAATCGACTAAACCATATCTCTGATACCACTAAATGTAACACCCCTCACCCGTGTCCAACTCTGGAAAAGGGTTCGAGGTGTTACCATACTTCAACATTCACAATCATACAAATCAGGTTACCAAATTTTTCCCAAAATTAAAACTTCTCAAACACATTGATTTGACCTTGTCATCTATTTAATCACTTATACCACATAACAAGACATTAACACATACCATGGACAAATAAGCTTACAAACCAAAATCATTATAAGCCACATCTCATGGCTATAATCAACAAATTAATATAATCCAATACATTTATCTAATCACAACAACATCCATCATAAAAAAAAACTAAGTCCCTATACATGCCACTCACTTGAAAACATTAAACATACACATGCCAATACCCCAAGGATAATGGCCCGATAGTGTGATACTGCCTCCAGCGATCTCCAACCCTAAGCTAACTTGACAAAACTAAAAGATATGGAAAGAAGGGAGCAAGCTTTACGCTTAGTAAGCTCGCATGAAAATAATAAAGAATGCGATAACATACTATTTTCATATTCTTTCTATTTATTCAAATTCCAGTTAAGCTATTTTCTTGAGTTACAGTCATTAAATTATTTATATCTGGAGCTACCAGACTCCAAATTAAGATCCGTAAATTTTCTCTGAAAGTAGACTCACATATCATGTTATCATAAAATTTTCAGAATTTTTGGTTTAGCCAATCAATACATTTTATTCATTAAAGATTCCCCTATTTTACTGTTCGACTATTCTGACCTCTCTTCACTACGAATCAATTTTATCCTCGTACAGAGTTCATATGACCTTCTTATTTAGTTTATTTGAAAATAGACTCATTCAATATTTCAGGCATATAAATTATATCCCAAATTATTTTTTTAAAATTTTTAATGATTTTTCCAAGGCAGAACAGGGGATCATGTAATCATTCTAAACCAGTCTCACAGAAATTCAAATATCTCAAAATATACGAATCATTTGTTTTCTATGTTTCTTTTATATGAAAATAGACTCAACAAGATTTAAATATCTCATCCAACTTATAATTCAATATCTACTATTTTTAGTGAATTTTCAAACTCAAGTCACTGCTGCTGTCTAAACAGTTTTATTGTAAATTTTTGCTCTCTCTTTCATTTTAGTTATATTCATCACTTGCTTATACCAACCTTTCCAATTTTCGATTACATATCGAACATTTTGTTCATATGTACATTTTCCACATTTCTCAATTGGTCACATTCACACTTGCACTTATTCATAACATGATTGCACCAATCATCATTAGTAAATTATCTCGTTGAACCCCTTCGAAAAACGTCCGATACTCGGTGGTCTCAACACATAGCTCCCACTACACATAATTCGACTTTCTTGTACACATGGTGAAGGTCCCTTATCACCCATGTGACCTAGCCATTCCATCTCGTAGCTTTCTTGTCTACATGGTGTCCAACAATAGGAACCACTCATGTGACCTAGCTACTCATAATCCGTAACTTTCTTGTACACATGGTATACACATATTATTACACATGTGACCTAGTTACATATGAAATTATTATCTCGTAGCTTTCTTGCACACATGGTGAAAGCCCCTTATCATCCATGTGGCCTAGCTACATATCAAAATTTGCCATCTAGTAGCTTTCTTGTGCACACGGTGAAGGTCCCTTATCACTTGTGTGACCTAGCTACATATTGTCTGTATCTCTCGGTTTTTCGAAGGTTCAATCAAGAATTTCCCATTCCATTCATTTTCATATTTTAGTTATCACCCAATGATTTCCATAATATCTAACAAAATAATTATTGTACAAGTAAAATAAATGAATTATTTACATATAAACTTTCTTGTCGAAATCTCGTCAGGTACAACCGTGTAGCAACTCATACAACCCATATAATATTAATTTAACATTCAATTCTTGTAACATTAATTTGCCATTCAATTTCACATGAAACAATAAACATCACATTTTCCATACCATACATACCATCTATCAACTTCTCCTAAACATATTAAATCATATAATTTATGCTATATCAATAGAAAATTACAATTCAAGCATGGTATTTCATTATTATTAACACACGAACTTACCTCGAATGCCGAAATGGTCATTTTACCAATTTTTTATTTTTCAATTTTCCTCCAGTTCTAGATCTAAATCTAGTTTTTCGGGGTCTAAAACATCACATTTCACTTATTTAATTAATGTACTACTCAAAACAGTCCCTAACTCAAACTTTGGAAAATTTATAATTTTGTCCCTAAACTTTTACATAATTACAATTTTGCCCCTAGGCTCAAAAATTAAACGTCATCCATTATTCTTATGTTTTATAATATGCTGAACATTTTTACCTTCTATAGCAACATCAAATTCTCACTCTAACATGTACTTATGAACATTAGGTATTTTTACCGATTATGTTGTTTTACTCATTTTCACGTAAAATCGCTTAGCAAAAGTTGTTTAACATAATTTCAGCATTTATATTCTATCATAAAATACTAAAATAAACACATTTTACCTATGTGTATTTTTCCAAATATGAACCCTAGGTTAAATTATTGCTAGAATAAGTTAAACCAAGTTACCGGGATTCTAAAAATGTAAAGAACATTAAAAACGAGGCTTGGAATCACTTATTATGGAGCTTGGAAGCTTGAAACAAACCCTAGCTATGGAGAACCCTTGTAATTTCGTCCTAATGAAGAAGATGGACATATTTGGCATTTAAATTTTATTTTTAATTCATTTAATTCACTAAATTACCAAAATACCCCTTAAAAAATCTTTTGAAACATACCCATCCATGTCCATTTTTGTTTACCAACTTAACCAATGGTCTAATTATCATTTAAGGACCTCCAATTTAAAATTTCATAACAATTGGACACCTCTAACATGTAGAACTCAACTTTTACACTTTTTATAATTTAGTCCTTTTGACTAAATTGAGTGCCCAAACATCGAAATTTTCACGAAATATTTCTGTGAAATCGTAGACCATAAAAATATAATTAAAATAAAATTTTCATTTTCGAATTTGTGATCTTGAAACCACTGTTTCGATTAGACCCTAATTCGGGATGTTACTCTTATTGCTTCTAGGCTTAAAGCAACAATCATGTTTTTAATATTACTCTAAATTAACTCTGAAAATACAAGGATCTCTTCCACAGTCCCATTCTTCAAAACACTCCCAAGTATGTAAGGGCAGAAGCTTGGAAAATTCTATTCCCCGGTTCTCTCTTCAGATGTGACGTTAATGTTCAGATTCCCTGATATTCCTTCCGGGCTTTTGACTTCTTCAAGGAATTCTAGTTCCTTATTATCTATTAGGCCTTTCACCAGGGCCCTGAATTCACTGCACTTTTGAATCTCGTGACCTTCTTCATCGTGGAACTCACAGTAGTTCCTTGCTTCTCTAGGTTCCTCCCCTAAGTCCTGTGTGATTAATCCACTTTCTACCATTTTCTTCCAAACCTCTCTCAGTGGGGTTTTCACTTCTTCTATATTCATCTTGATTCTTTTCCCTTATTCTCGATTATCTCATTTACCCCTTTGTCAGAATGGTTGGGTAATGGATTTTCTGCATCAAATGGATCATCGAATTTCACAATACCCATTTTGATGAGTCTTTTGATTATCTTTTTGAAAGCGGTGCAGTTTTCGATCGAGTGTCTTGTAATTCTCGTATGGTACTCACATTGGGCATTCGCATCGTACCATTTGAGGAACAGAGGCTGCATAGGTTTTAGGTAGAAAGGGGATACTATATGTGCATCAAACAAACTTTGGTACAACTCCCCATATGTGATTGGGATGGGCGTGAACTAGAGTTTTTCTGAGTTCGGTCTTGGATTGAAATATTGCATTGGGGACCTGATGGTTAGTAGTTGTTGTCCTTAGCTGGCTTACGGTAATCGGCTTTGAATAGCCATTGTTATACATACTCGTATTATTCACCTTATTTTTCTTCTTCCTCAGGGCCTTTAAAGTATTAATTTGAGAGCTCTTCTCTCACCTTTTCCTTTTGTAACAATCTTCAAATTGTTTTGGGAGCTCCACTCTCGCTTTTTTGTTTCCACTAGATCATCCAGATCAAGGACAACAGGATTGATTGGATTATCCCTTAAACTAGAACCTGAACCTGTCCGAAAGTTCATCGGTGTCGAGGTACCGATCTGGTGTTAGGGTTTGATGTTAACGGAAGCCCTTTGTGGATACGTGTTTTTGTACTTGGGTAAAGCCTGAATGATAAGTGGGGTCCTCGTTATCGTCTCCTGAATTGACCATAAGGCTTTTTCCTTTTTCTAACCCTCCAGCTTAGCATCTTGGTTAACTGGCTCATTATGTTTCTTTAGAATTCTAGCATCCGATCCATCATATCTTGTTGAATTTTGGCCAATTGCTCTTGCATCTGTATTTGCATTTGCTTTAATCTCGCCAACCTTTGGTACAGGGTAACTACCAAGATTTTAGGATTTTTCGTGAGTTTTATTGTATATGATGCAATACAATGCTAATGTATGAAATGAATGCAAAAAAGGCGTTGATTCTGATTCAATTCTATTGAACAACTTTTTAGAAAACAAATATCTTTACATAAAACGGATACATGTACTGCCTTGTCCGCGTATTTCAGGCGAAAATATCGATCCTTTTCTTCATATCCAGATGTTAAGATCAAATCTTGCCAATTTTCAATGGATGCCTCTACTAGCTCCTTTTTGCTTGATTCAGGCTGGCGACCCATTGCTCACTCATCCCCATAATGCTTGTTAGCTTCTTTAAGGAAATCGAGATGTTAACGGCTCTCGAATAATCTTTGTCAGCTTGAATCTTCGGGCAACGAAACAAAGTCGTGTACTCCTCCGTCAAACCATCCCCCTTTTCTCATTGTGTTTACTCGGACCATATTCAGAAGGTTGCATTATCCTCCACTTTATCAAGAAATCTATTTTTCATGACAACTTCTCTATTTTGCAACTGAACGTGAATCAACATCTCTTTTCTATGATGAAAATGCAATGCAATCATAACCAGAATAAAAGAAAATACGTCAGTACAAGAACATAAATAACAAATAGAGCACCTATTTGGATGACCTCTATGGGTTTGGTGTGGTTCTACCTAGGATAGACTCTTAGGGCTCATTATATGTAGTTCGGTTCTAAGTAAGGATACTTGAACCGACAGATTCCTCGATCCTCACCCATTATAGGTTCATATAAGACTGAGTTCAGTTCATGGGAATACATTTCCCTATGGCTACACGGAGATGAAAATCTCACGAAGACATAGGTACGGATGTATCCCAAAGTAGTCTACTATCCTATGCGGAGGTGAAAACCTCAAGAAGGAATAATTTCTCACTCCCACTTAAAAGGGTATAATCGAGCGGTCATGTGATGCAAATGTGCAGAAATATATCAAGAACTCAAACCAAAAAAGCAAACCAAAATGATGAAGATCGTAATAAAGGCATATGAAATGTAACAAAAGGATCGTACATTTAAATCGAGTTTTCAATTTTCGATAAAAAGACAATAAGTAATCAACTCATGGCTTAACTCTCTTATTTGGGTCTCTAGTGGAGTCGTCAAGTTGTCGAAACCATCTTTCTTTGTAAAAGGGTAGATTTTGATTTTAAAAATGAAAATGAAAAATGGAAGTCGCCACCAATCTTTTTTTTGAGGTGTGATCGGATCACCTTGTAATTTGGTCATTTTAATAAAATGTTTTAATTTTACTAAAATAACGGTTCGAGTAAACGGATTCGAGAATTGGTTACGCACGAGGAATGATTAGCACCCTCGTAACGTCCAAAATTGGTACCAAATTGATTAATTAATGTCTTTATGTCGAAAGTTGAAAACTCCAAAAAGAATTTGAAATACGATCCTTTGTGCTAATATTACAAAAAACGCTTGAATAAATTGAAACGAGCATTAAAGGCCCTTTCGTCTTGAGATAACAAAATATCACATCCCATAAGTTAGGACACGATATTTGAACCCCCGAGGATAAGATTGCCTTTTAATTTTTATTAAAAACTTATGAATTCTAATTTTAAAAGGATATTCGATTATTTAGATTCGACGAAAAAGATTGAAACCCCGTAAGTTAGAGTACAATTTCTCGAATCTCCAAAATACGGAACATTGCCTCTATTTTCAAGGTTTTCCTTTTTTACGAATTTGGGTGAAAATTAATGAAGTATTTAAAAATGATATACGTTTAATTGATTATGTTTTAAAGAGAAATCGTTTAAAACGTGAAAAAGGGTTGCACTTGAAGAATAATGGTAGTGCGACATAAATTTGGAGTAACGATAGCGTAATATACATAATACAATATAATATAGAGCATTGATATTAATAAAGTAAAATATTAATATGCATGAATAATAATAATGATGATGGAAACGAGAATATAAATAAAAACAATAATCATCATCAACAACAACAACAATAAAAATAATAGTAATAATAATGATAATATTAAGAACAAAAATAAAAATAAGATAAATAATAAAAATAAAAATAAATGAATACAAAATAAAACAAACTAATTATATATAAAAATAATGAGTAAGTAAATAAATGAAACTAAAAAATAATTAAAATCCTAATAGTGAACAAATAAATAAATAAATGAGTGAATATTAGGTAAAACAGTTTAAAAATGATGATGATGATAATAATAATAATAATAATAATAATAATAATAATAATAATAATAATAATAATAATAAACGAATAATAATAGTAAAAAATAGTAATAATATCAAGACACAAAAAGTAACAATAATAATAATAGAGGCCAAGAATAAAATAAAGTGAAATAAAATAAAATAAAACTCATTGAATATGAAAATTAAAAAAAGAAAAAGAAGGAAATGATAAATAAATAAATAAAATAAACGAAACACAACAAATATAAAATAAAACCTAGACAAAGCTAAAAAGGATTAAATTGCCATTTGAAATAAAGTTAAGGTTTTAAATTCGAATAAAACAAAGTTAGGGGAGGCTAAAATATAATAAAATAAACGCAAAAGGACTAAATTGAAGTTTAATCGAAAATTTGGATAAAAATCGGGAATGAAAATAATGTAAAGGAACAAGTTGTAACGCAAATAACAAGGAGGGGCCAAATGGAAAATATTCCCTATCCTCCAAAATCTCAGTTTCAATATGGACTAAAATGAAGCAAACACAAAAATTACGGGGTAAAAATTAAAAGAAAAAGAACAAAAAGGACTAAATTGAAACAACACCATAATGCGGAAAGACCAAAGGCACAATAGCCCATTCACCGCAAAAACACGCGGATCCTTAGGGCAGATGGGTCGGATTTCGAGTTGCGTCGTAAAACGACGCCGTTGTGGCGTCTGTGCATTGGCCAAAAACAGCATCGTTTTGTAGGGCCTATTTAAGTTAAAATTTTGTAAAAAAAAATTCATTTTAGCCACTTTAAAAAATTGAAAACCCTTTTCTCTCAACCCCTATACCCAGGCCTGAGTTTTGGCCATCAGCTGCTGTGTCGACTGTCGATTTTATGCGACGGCACCGCCGTCAAAGGTGGCCGGGAAAAACCCAAAAATCCCTTTTACTCCTTTTTTAACACCTGTGTTAAAACAAGAAGGCAAATGCCTAAAAAGAAGGAAAAAGAAAGAAGGGATTCGGCCTTTGGCCTCCTCTACCGTTTTTTGCACTGGAGAGAGTGTCCGACGGCGAGTATACGAGGTGATATAGGTGAGTTCCCTCTTCCTTTTTCTTTTTTCTTTTTATTTTTTGTTTAAAATATCACAAAGAAAAAAAAAAAAAAACTAAGGAATTACCTTTTATTTCTTTTTTTGCAATTGATCTTTTCGTATCTAAACTTTTTGTTCTCAACTTTTTTTTATCCGATTTCTCCTTGTTAAAAAATTACAAGTTGGGCTATTATGGCTTTATAGCTGAAATACATCACGATATCACATGTTTTTTTTGCTACTGTTCTCTGTCGTTGTGCTTTCTGCTGTTTCTTTTTTTGCTTTGCGTGTTTGCTTCGTTTGCAGGTACGAAAGTCCTAGGGTGCAAGAGTTACAGAAGGTGGTGGCAGAGGTTGCGGTGCGAAAAGAAACCCTATGGTTTCTGAAAGCACATAAGTTTTTGGGCTACTGGGCCTCTCCTGTATTTGGCGTTGAAACCATCTTTTTTTTATCGATATTTTGAAAAACGGGAATCAACTTTAAAATATGGAAATGGAGTCGCCACTGATCTTTTATTCAAGGTGTGATCGGATCACCTTGAGATGGATTATTTTAATAAAACATTTTATTAAAATAATAATTTTGGTCTACGAAATTTAAGAAAACGTGTTCGAGCTTTACATGACGAGGAAGGATTAGCACCCTCGCAGCGCCCAAAATTGGTACCAAATTGATTAATTAATGTCTTGATGTCAAGAATTTGAAAAGATTCTAGATTACGATCCGTTTGCTTAAGATACATTTGGACAGAATCATATTGGATGCCAAAATTTTTTTATTTCGAGGAAATAAAATGTCGTACTCAGTAAGTTAGGGCACAACATCTTATATTCTCGAAATTAGATTCATCTTTCGACATTCAATAGTCATACATTTAAAAATAAGAATGATATTCAATTATTTGGGTCAAATGAAAAATCGCAACCCAGTAAGTTAGGGCACTATTTGTCAAAATTCCCGAATACGGAATATTGCCTTTGTTCTTTTGAAATTCTTATCTCGAGATGATAAAATATCACATCCAGTAAGTTAGGGCGCAATGTCTCAAATTCTCGAGAATAAGTTTTATTTGAAATATTGTTCATTTGGATTTAAGAGAAAAAAAGGGCACTCGGTTGCTAGGTTTTAACGAGAAAAATCAGAACCCAGTAAGTTAGGGCACGATTGTCTCAAAACTCCTAAACACGAGCATTGCCTTATTTCAGAAAAACTTTAAAATAAATGATTTTGAAAATCAACTTTTAATGCATCCTATTTGGCATACGCGTAATAAAATGACACATTTAATAAATACTTGAATACATTAGAATTAGAAACATGAAACGGTAACGAGTAGCACAAGCATGGCATGAAGTAATATACAAGCTCAACATTATACGAATGGACGTACAAATATACAATAACGATAATCGCATGGCTAAAAGGACATATTAACAATCGATAAAAATTCTACAAAATATACATTGGGAAATTAACATAAAACAAACTTTTGAATTCTACAAAGAGATTTAAAATAAAGAATGTGGAATTTGAAATCTATAATTCATAAAATTGTTTAAAATAGGATAATTTGTAAACAATTTATGAAATATGCATTAAAAGGATTTGAAATAAATTATACAAAACAGAGGAAAACATAATGTGTGACTTTATACATAAAAACATATATAAGTAATAGAATTAATATGCACAATGAGATATGATTTTTCAAAGTAGTAAATTATGTATACTAAAAATAGAAATGTACAAATATATAAGTAATTTTAAAAGAAATGGAATATACATATAGATTAGTTTAAGAGGAAATATATATATATATATATATATATATATAAATAATAAGGTAAAAAAGTATATCAAGAAAGTCTTATCATATATATATATATATATATATATAAACGGGAATAAACTATATAATATATAAAACCGGAATTAATAATATATGAGAGGATAGAATGAATAATATATATGAAATTAGAGTAAATAAGTAGTAAAACCAACTTTAATAAACAACATATTAAAACAAGTTCAAATAAGTAACATATATAAATAATACTTTAAAAATAAGTAGTATAAATATATATATTTTAGCATATTATAAAACAGTTTAAAACCAAATAAATAAAAAATGAATTAAACCTTATAAAAACGCGAAGATTGTATATGAAAACAAAAAGGTACTTATTTGAAACAAGAACAAAATTAAAAGGCTATTTTATAATAAATAAAATCCTTTAAAAATGCGCAAGGATCAATCTGAAATGCGCGTAAACAATCAGGGACTAAACCAGAAAATATTTTCGAAGCTCAAAATGTCTGTATGGATTGGATCAGATCGAATAAACAAGCAAATCACAAAACTCAATCAAAATGCATAGAAATTATACAATAAACTTAATCGAAAGATAATATAATAAAGGAGGACTGATTGCATAAATATCCCATTCTCGCAAAAGACATGCGGATCCTAGGGTTCCGAATTAGATCTGGTCAGAGTAGGTTCGCACGGTGTGGTTTAAAGCTATGGAAACGAGCCAAACGACACCGTTTCCTTAATGAACCGTAATCCCTTAAAAACAGCATTAAAACTATCAGAAGAAAAAAAAATTAAAGCGAAACCCTAGTGCCCTTTTAGTTACCCTTTCAGCCGAAACAAAATTTTAAAACAGTTTTCAAAACATTTTTTCTTAAAACCCTCAGACTCTCCGCCTTCTCAGTCGACGCATGGGCTTCACCGGTGCCTAGCACCTCCGCCACTGCCGCGATTTTGACTAGATCCACAAGGATCTGTCCACTTTTAGATCGAAGAAGACAACCTCGATTAGATCGACACCCACAACAAGTAAGAACCCCTCTTTTTTTTTTTTGTATATTCCCCTTTTTTAAACGTCGAAGCAAATGAAGAAAAGAAAGGTCAATTACTCTAAACGTCGAAATCAAAGAAATCACCTTTTAAAACTGGATCCAAATCCTTTTTTTTTTTTTGTATTTAGTATATATCGTTCGTAAATCGTGAAGAAGACTTTACAATAGTTGGTTTCGATCCTTTTAAAGGCCGAAATCGAAATAAAATAAAATGAAAATAAAATCAAATACAACTTTTTTTTTTTTTTTTTTCTCTCTCTTCTTTGGCGTGGTTTGATTTGCAGTACAAAGTGCGTGGTCAGACTGAGCCGTCTGTGAGAGGCGTAACGTATATGAGGAGTGTCTGAGAGGTGGCCGGTGGAGGTCAGACGGACATGGCTACATGCGCTTGATACGCGTGTGAGGACAGAGGTAGTCCAAACGCTTGGTTGGGGTTGCGCGCTGAGGGGAAACTACTTGCGGCGTTGGTGGTTTTAGAAACCCTAGAGGTTTCTGAATATGTTAAGGCATTTGGGCCATTCAGGCCTGCTGATTTTGGGTCTATTTTTGGGCCTCAGGTTTAGGTTTATTTAAAAATAATTGGGCTGAAATATTTGGTTGTGTAGTGGACATTGGATATTTTAATTGTTTTTTTATTTTTGTGTTTTTAATTTCTGTTTTGGTTAATGTTTTGTTTGGCTAATGGGCCCGGGTAAATTTTGGACCCTACATTTGAGTTTGAAATTTTTAATTTTGGGCTATAATTGGCTTGTAACATTTGGACTTTAAACCATTTATTATTATTATTTTGGTTGCTGTTTACAGTCCAGACAAAATTGGACGTCTACAACTATATTTAATTTACAATAACTTTTAATTAATTAAAATAATCATGTAAAAATTGTATTTCAACAAATAAATAGCAAATCATTTATATTCACTCGCACAGTGTGTAGGAAAAATTGAATACGAAGTAAACAACTGGTTTGCGCAAAAAACAAGCCCAAGGGCCAAGTTGAATAGCGATGGGAGGTGAAGTTTTAAAATGGCATAATGGTAAATTTAGGTGTTAATATATGCAATTTTTGTTATTTTATTTTTTATTTTTAAAATTAAAATTGAACTTTATTCTTTTAAAAAAATTAAATCGTGTTTTTTAATGAAATTACTGTTTAAGGGTAATTTTATTAACGAGGTTAGTGTGACAATTTACAAGACAAATCATGTGTATTTTCATGTTAACATGATGTTATTTATCTTATACATCATATTAATAAATACTTTTAAATATATCAAAATAAAATATTTAAAATTAAAAATTATAAAAGTTTATAAAAATAAAAAATTAACGTGAAAGATATGTGGTTGTCATTTGAAATACTATATTAAAAATTAATATTTCTGTTAAAAATAACAATTTATTTATTTAAAATGTTCACGATCAAATTAGAATTTTTCTTTTTTTTTTTAAATTGAGAGTCGAAATTAGTTAAAAAAATTGAAAAAAATATAAAAATTGGGATATAAACTTTACAAAAATGACTTTTTAAATCGGACGCTTTCCAGCTATTCTTCCCACACTCAACAAACTGTTTGGGGTCGGGTTCTCTTCGTAGTTCTGCTTCAAAAAATGACTCCATCAAACATGAGCAATCAAACAATCAAGACCAAGAAGAAGAAGAAGAAGAAGAAGAACAAATTACCAACATTAGAATACCAAGATGAAGAAAATGTGAAGCTCAATCACCATGAAACTGAAGAAATTACTCTCAGTGAGAGCAAGATAGTTAAGAAAAAGCGCAAGAATGACAAAGCAAAGAACTTGAATTCCAAGAAGGGAATCGAGAAGAGAATAAAATGCAGAAGAAAGAGGAAGAAAACGGGGAATTGTGTGAAAGTGAAACTATAAAAGAAAAACAAGATTTAGTTCCATTTGATGGCAAGGTGGGAGTGAGTGGAAAGAGCGCCGAAGAAGCAAAATATGCGCCACTGAAATCGTTTGCTGACTCTAATGTACCAGAGAATGTTTTGGTGTGCTGCAAGGATTTTAGTAGCCCATCTCCCATTCATGCCTGGCCCTTTCTATTGGAAGGTCGTGATTTTATTTGAATTGCAAAAACTGGCTCAGGTACTTACATTTTTGTACCTAACTAGTCTTTTAATTCTTACATAATTGTTGTCTTATGCTGAATCTAAATTTGTTTGTGTCGTGTTGGGGCATTGGTCTTTGTGATCAGACAAGACCTATTGACCAGACGAAATGGTAAATCATCGAAGGAGAAGAATCCACTTTGGTTTGTACTTTCCCTTCCCTACAAGAGAGTTGGCTGAATATGTATGAATTCGTTTGACTTGCTCTTGCATTAGCAATTTGTTTATGGTATATGTAGAAAGTTTATGTGTGGGCTGTACTTACATAGTTTCTCCTATTTAGATGTCTTTTTAGCATATGACATCCTTTCCTGGAATTGGTTCAAATTTTCTTGGAGCTGGTGAGGTTGGTGAATCAGTTAAACTCAGGATATAGTCATTAGAAGACCTGGTCGTTTGAAGGATATGATGAATATGGAAGTGCGTCAGCTTATAAGGAGGTATCTTTTGTGGTAAGTGGCTGCTCCTTTCTAGTCATTACTGTTTGGAATTATTCGCTGGTTCTTCTTTCAAATTGATTTCTCATCTTAATTGGCCCCAATTATATGCTGGTTGGAATTATGTTTCAAAGCACAATATGAACGTAACGAGGCACTGTCATTATTCAATAAAGGAAGCTGTCGTTTGATGGTATGCTCTTGCAAATTAATTAATGAACATCATTGCTCTAATATTTATTCTGGAACTGAATGTTGACAACAGCAGTGGGATATGTGATTGTTTATGGTGTTGCTATTGTCCAAGCAGAAAACACACACACGCATGACACAACCCCTGGGGTTCATGTCAAGTCTACCAAGCATTACTTTTATGTTTTATTCACTTCAAGGAAATTGCTGCTGATGCTCCAAAGGCTAAAAAAATAATATTTGACAATTCCTATGACGAAAACTGATTCATATATGTGGGGCTGCGCCTAGAGGTGTTCATGGGTCGGATGGCCCGGTTCGGCCAGAAGGTTTGACCAAAATTTAGAAGGGTTTGGATAAAAATATAAGCCCAAAAAATAAGTTTGGACAAAAAATAAAGCTCGTTTTAAAAAATGGGCTGGGCCTCGAGTAAGATATTTTTGGTACGGGCTCGGCCCGGCCCGAATTCATTAAATGACAAAAAAATCTACTTATTTTTTATTTTTAAATATTATTTTATTATTATTTTCTCCCTATTTTGCTACCATTTTACTATTATGTTACTACTATTTTGTTGTTATTAATTGAATATTGTATAAAACTTATTTTATTGTTAATTTTGTTATTACTTTAAAGGCATTTGTTAATTTTATTATTTTTTTAGATGTATTTACTTATTAAGTTATATTTATCTTAGTGTTATTTAAGTCTACATATGTTTTAAAATTTATTTTCAATATGTTGAGAAATATTTATTTAGATTTTTTAAATATTTTTATGTCTTATATATATTTAAAAATAATATAAAAATTTAATACGGGCGGGCCAGGCTGAGCCCGAGTTTTAATATTTTTATATGGGCCGGGCTTAAGTAAAATTTTAGGCCTATTTTTTAGGCTCGGCTTGACCCCTATGAATAGGCTTAAATTTTTAGTTGAACTCGACTCGGCCCATGAATAACTCTAGCTGCACCAAATTATGTAGATTTTCCATCCTATTTTATTTATTTATTTATAAATCATTGGTTAAATAAATTACAGATTTTGCAGATAGGTATTTAATTAAAATTATTGAAAATCTTTGTTGTACAGAAAAAAAAAATGGAAGATTCAGCGAAATCTGCACAAGAGATGAGAAACAGTTTAGTATTGTGGAAAACTGTCGCTGCAATTTAACGACTCCACTGTGAGACTCAGACAATAGTATTTGACTTTTTCTATTTGTATAGTTGTGTGGCTAAGGAGGTTTTACTAATTATATTCTTGTACGCCAAGCTAAGCAAAGCTGCTAATAAATCTTATACATGCACTTCGATCATTTCGACGAAAGCCACGTCCACAAGCTTACTAATCATATTCCGAGACTTCCAAGGGCTGAGTTTTTTAACTTCACAAATATGATTTTTTTTTTTTTTAATATAAATCATATGGATATGCATCTGTATATATAATCCACATTTTGAATGGGGCTGATCAAGAAAACCGATGAAATCAATTAATTGAATTAAATTGATAATTTAATTTGATTTGATTTGAGTTTTTTATAATTCGATTCGATTTTAGTTAATTGATGTCATTAAATTACATCACATCAATTCAATTTGATTATAGTTTAATTTATTTTTCTAAACATCAAAAGTAAAAAAATTAAAATTATAATAAAAATTCTAATTTTTTAACATATAAACCCAATAAATAAAATCATTAAATCTAAACAAAACTCATTAGTTCTAATTTCTATATATAACTTTTATTATACTTTTACCTTTTTCTAATATTATTATTATTAAAATTTCTTATGTACACTAGTTCGATTTTGATTCGGAAAATAGAAAAACAGGATACTTCTATTGGTTTAAAAAAAATCAAACCAATCTTACCATAATTTTGAATCACAGTGAATAAAATAATAATTCAAGAAAATATTTTACAAAAAATACACAAGATAATCAAAGAAGGAAAATTTTAGTATCCTCCCATAAGCAGAGTTATAACCAGATTGGAGCTTTGGGTCAATTTAAAGGATGTACCTGTCCCATTGGCCTAGGAGTGAACAAGCATCAAGGATTGGGTCTATGGATATCGATGTTTCAGCTGGTTGTGCTAGTCGCCGAACCTATGTGTTCCATTTTCCAAGTCTACCTATCCGTGTTGAATTGCGCAGAAATTACAGATTTGGGTTACTGCGTAACTATTTCTGAAGTGTGTGCCATGAAAGTGGCTATGGCGTCTGGAATCGGTAGCATATGCCAATTTGTTTGAATTAGTATCACGATTTTTTTTCCATCTGTGGAAAAGTCGACACAAAAGATGATATAGCTTTTGAATGCAAAAAAAAAAAAACGCGTATATGCCCAAACTACTATAAAGGATATAACTTCGAACTCATAAAACTATTGTATTAGAAAATTGAGGATGGCTGAAATTGCAGTATCATTTCTTCTTGAAAAGCTCACAACTTTTCTGCAAAATGAGGTTGAGCTTTTACAAGGGATCCCTGAAGATTTAGAGTACATCAAGGACGAGTTGCAGAGCTTGAATGCTGTCCTGAGAGTGGCTGACTCGGTGGGGGAGAGTAACCAAGAACTCAAGGTATGGGTTCAGCAAGTGAGAGAGATTGCTTACGACACTGAAGATACCCTGGATGAATACAAGCTTGACGTTGTCAATGACCATAGGCATGGGCTTGATGCTTTTCTACACCAAGTTTGCTGCTTTACGAAAAACTTGAAAGCCCAACATCGGATTGCTTCCAAGATAAATGGCATCAAATCCAGAATCAGCAACGTATCTGCCAGGCGTCCGAATTTTGACAACAATGGGACTAGTGAGCAAGGTCCAAGCTCCATTGCCACAGTGAATCCATGGATAGACAGAAGAGGGGATGCCCTCCTTCTCGATAGCGTTGACTTAGTTGGTATTGACAACTCCAAAGAGCAGCTCGTCCAATGGTTGGTCGAGGGAAACTCCGGCCGCAAGGTGGTTTCTGTAGTCGGAATGGGTGGCTCCGGAAAAACCACCTTGGCCAAGCAAGTTTATGACAACACCAAAGTGAAGAAACATTTCGCCGTACATGTTTGGATCACCATTTCTCATCCTCTCAAGATAGAGGAGCTCCTAAGAAACATGGTACGGCAACTGTTTGATTCGATCAGGAAGCCGGTTCCTCAAGGTGTCGATGACATGGATTCGTTTCTCCTGAAAATGATAATCAAGGGTTTCCTTCAGCAAAGGAGGTACTTGATTGTTTTAGATGATGTTTGGCATATGAATGAATGGGAAATGCTCGATCACGCATTAGCTAACAATGGCCGTGGTAGCTGTGTGTTGCTCACGACGCGTAACTCTGAGGTAGCTTCGACGTCGTGCATAGAATCTGAAGATAAGATCTTCAACTTAGAGCCCTTGTCTCCGGACGAGTCATGGACTCTTTTCTGTAAGAAATGTTTCCAAAAGAACTCATGTCCCGCTGAATTGGAGAGACATTCTAGACGTATTTTGGACAAGTGTGAGGGGCTGCCCCTTGCAATTGTGGCCATTAGTGGTGTTTTGGCTACAAAAAGGCGTACAGTTGCGGAATGGGAGACGGTTTATCGTAGCCTCGGTGCTGAAATTGAGGACAACAGCAGGCTCATCAACTTCAAAGAAGTGCTTTTGCTGAGCTTCAATGATTTGCCATACCACTTGAAATCTTGTTTCTTGTATTTAAGCCTCTTCCCTGGGAACCATCTGATTGAGAACATGAGACTGATTCGACTGTGGATTGCTGAAGGGTTTGTCGAAGCCAAAGAAGGAAAGACACAAGAAGAAGTTGCAGAGGACTACCTTAATGAACTCCTCAATAGAAGCATGATCCAGATAGCTGGGATGACAAACGATGGAAGAGTCAAAGCATGCCGCATTCATGACCTTCTGCGAGAAATCATCATTTCAAATGCTAGGGACCAGAACTTCGTTGCAGTTGCTAAAGAACAAAATGCAACATGGCCTGAAAAGGTTCGGCGCCTCGCAATACATAACGCATTGGCAAATGCACAACAGAATATGAATGCTTCTCATCTACGGTCTTTTTTTGTGTTTGATACGGGTGATCCACTCTCCTCTTCACCAACAGATACATTGATTCCTAATAGTTGCAGGCTGCTTAAGGTGTTGGATTTGCGAGCTGCGCCTATAGAGAATTTTCCAGAGGAAATTAGCAACTTGAGACTGTTAAGGTATCTTAGCTTGAGAGATACCAAAATCACGACAATTCCGAGCTCTATAAGGAAGCTTCAGGACTTGGAGACATTGGACCTTAAACATTCCCAAGTTTCGGAATTGCCAGTTGAGATCCTAAAGCTCCGAAAACTTCATCATCTTCTGGTATACCGGTATGAGTTCACCTCGTATTCACGTTTTCACTCCAAATACGGTTTTCAGGCCTTGTCAGGTATAGGAGATCTACAATCCCTTCAAAAGCTTTGTTTTATGGATGTAAACCATGATAACGCACTTATCATAGAGCTGGGAAAACTGGTGCAACTTCGAAGACTAGGCATTACAAACATGAGAAAAGAAGATGGAAAGATTTTGTGCTCATCCATCGAAAAGCTGATTAACCTTCATGCATTGTCGATTGTTTCATCGGTTAAGGAAGAGGTCATTGATCTGCAATGTCTTTCTTCTCCTCCTCAACTACTTCAAAGGCTATACCTGTATGGGCGATTAGAGAAGTTACCAGAGTGGATACCTTGTCTCGAAAGCCTGGCAGTGATATATCTAAAATGGAGTAGGCTGCCAAATGATGCACTTGAATCTCTTCAAAACTTGCCCAACCTTGTACATCTTGAATTGCTGCAAGCTGTGGAAGGAGACACTTTACGTTTTAAGGCTGGCGGTTTCAAGGAGCTTAAACTTCTGGGTATAGACAAATTTGAAGGGCTGAGATGCATACAAGTAGAAGAAGGAGCAATGCCTTGTCTTGAAAAGCTGAGCATCCAACGTTGTAAATTGCTGGAGAGGGTGCCATTAGGGATTCAACATCTGACCAAGTTAAAAGTACTCGAGTTTTTCGATATGCCCGAGGAATTGATTATGACCCTTGGTCCTGATGCAAACATTCCAGAAGTTTATTATACTTACTGGAGGAATGGAGAATGGGAGGTCTATTCTCTAGAGGGTTCAGCCGAGAATGGGAGGTCCATTAGCACTGAATCGCTTCAAAGTCGTTTTAAATGATACTACTCAAATACTTCTGTTTATTAATCTGAATTTGATGGGTATAATCTTCCTTTGCTGACATTTTTCAGCATATGGTAATCAAGTTTGTTTGTTTATTGTTTGGACTAAGTATGTATAATGCAATGATACTCTATTTCAAGATTGAAAAAAATGACGATGACCACAACGTAGTATAAGCAGATTGCGTAGAGTTAGGAATCAACTGTGTTTCAAAATTGCTGTGGCTTTAACTACAAAATATATTGCCAAAATTTCCCGGATAAGATCATTTAGAGTCGACATCTTTACCGACGCCTTGCTTTCCACCCTGCACCAAAATCTCGGTTTCTTTCTCCAAGAAAAAGCCGTAATTGGGAGAAGCTATGCATTAGAAAATGTAAATGTGATATGTTTCAATCACAGCAAGTCACTCTCCAAGATAAGTAGAAACCCTTCTCTTGAACATTCGTCCCAAGTCAACAATTTCAGATTCTCTCATCTGCTTGGTTATGCTGTCAGACAGCCTTTGAATCTGTTCTTTTCGAGACAATCTGTTTGCAATATCAACTGTTAAACTGACCATATCCCTGCTGTTGGTTAACAATCGCAAGACAGTGGCAGAGTGTATCGGGTTTGACACGAGTCTATTGAGTAATATCAGCACTTCCCGTATCAATAATGTCCTGCAGAAATGGAACTATTACATGAGCAGTCAATGTTTAAGACAAATAAAGTAGAACATCAAAGATTGTCAGCAATGTTTTTGGTATGATTGAAAAAGGATTGCAAGCATTGAGGGCAAAGAGCAAATAATGTGACTCACAGTTGGGGAATAATCATGCAGACAGAGCATTGAATGCAGACAATTTCATGCTAACCCAAGCATCACAGAACAATGAAACAAACAGGCATACAAACGTACAGAGCCATAGCTTACCTTGCCCTGAAGGTTTCATCAGACTCTGTATTGACTGAGGCTTCCAAGTCTATCTCAGATGCCAATAGTTGCATAATTAGTGTTAGAAAATTTGCTTCTCTAGATAGCTTGTTATTCACTAGTATTTCAAAACCAGATTTTCCAGATGAGGCCACAAAAGCGAGTAAGGTGATTGCATTTTTGCGTAGTTCCAAGGCCTGAAAAGTTATTAGCTTCAGCAATCATATTCCATTACTGAAAAAAAAAAAAAGAGAGCAGCAGTCTTCTAGGGAAACCTTGGATAATCTTTACATCTATTTTTCAGTACCAATAATGCATTAACTCATGAAATAAATCAAGAATGAAATTCTTTAATGTAACCTACTAGTGGAGAACCTAGGATAATCTTTACAACTTTTTTTCAGTACCAATCATGCATTAACTCATTAAATAAATCAAGAATGAAATTTCTTTAACATAACCTACTTGTAAACTGTTTCCAGAGCAATCTATACAGTCAGCCAAACCCTCAAGAATCATAGTGAATCTTTCAGTAGCAGCTGTGTTTTCTGTGCCATTAGCAGCATCAGCACTAGCCTCCGTTGTACAAGCAGAGCAGAATGTGACCACCAATTTAGGACCTTCATCCAACAAAGAACCATAAGCCACTGGGAACAGGCACAGAGATAAAATTTAGTTTGGTTCAGCTTTTATTGAAAAATAACACTGTATTCCCCGGGGGGAATCTAAAGACATCGTTCTATCCCTGGCCTTAAAACCTGAAGATCAGCAAAGAACACATACAGTCCAGGGATAGAAAAGTTCAAATGATCACAGGAAGGAGATTGAGATGGAGTTCTTAAGTTCATATTTAGGTGCTTCCCTCTTGTACCAAAAAATTGTTCACAGAGAATATTCTAATTGAAAATGCCTAATAGTCTGTCCTGATATTTGTAATATGCTGACTTTAGTATTTAATTTGTTGCCATCCCTAAAGCAACATGTGATTTTAAAGCAGAATAAAACATGTATGATAGATCAACTAACTACTGAGTAGAAGAATAAATTTCAAGCACATTGTTTCCTTTGCATTGAAAGAAAGAGGAAACAAGAAGCAGAAAGAACAGTACAATTTAAAAGCAGGTAAAGAGAGTGCACAGCCTCCTTCTGTACAAGCAATCCAGCTTCCATTTTCAGTAGTTGTGAAATACTTTCAAACACTCCACTGAGGCCAAACCTAGCTCAAGAAAAATAACTTTTAGAAAATAAAAGTAGCATATCATCCGAGAAATTTGCAAAAGAAGTACCATACAAACTTACCTTTCTCTCTCTGTGTAAGCATCACTTCTCATTAGAATGACATTCATAATTGAGACTGCTTCCAATCTTACACATTCTTCACTACTCTTCATCACAATTAGATGCATGAATTCAAAGAGATAAATCCAGTTTACATGGGAAAACAATGATGCAGAGCTAGTATCCCAACGTCCTTTCCCGCAGATATATTTTGCTTCAGAAGGTTTTATTCTAGTTGGCATGCAACTAGTGTAAGTCCCATCCATTCCAATGTGTACCCAATCTCGAGTTTCATGTCCAAATATATCATCAATGCTGCTCCCAGAGTGAAGATGCTCAGCCAAGAAGTTTTCCCTGAGTAGAGTGCACTGGAAAGATCAAATCAAAGTTCATAAGCACGCAATATGGATAAAGACTTAGAAAGTCTTCCCTTACCAAAGCATAGAGCATTTCCAGCAAAATGAAAAATTGAAAAGCATACAATAGATAAATGGAAAAGTACAAATCACAGCTTCATAGACAATACTACAAGTTGTTATTTGAGGGAAGGCATAGGATAAACATTTTGAACACCGAAATTTCTTGTTTCCATACATAATAAAAGGAAAATTAGATAAAAAAAGGGAAGAACTGCATAAATCCAACCCGATTTTCTGACATATTGAAAGAGATGGATTCTACCAGCCAAAGGTTCAACAAAAGCACATAAAAACCTCATGTCAAAAGGAAAATAAGAAACAACATACAAGTGCTAGCCATACCTTCCTCTGGATTTTCTTTCAAAAGTTAAAAGATGACTCAACAAGACATGTAGTATACGCAGTGATCTATAGACAATAACCACCTGTATCAAAAAGGATGATCCTGAGGAATTGCCAATAAAATAAGTAAAACTTAATAATTCAAACAAAAAGCACATATTTACACACACAAAAAAGTAACAAATATCTTAGACGCTTTTACAAGGCATGATCAATTACCTTCTCTTCTTTTTCTTTTCGGGCTTGGTGAATGGAGGGCAGCAAGGGGGTTGAGGGAGGGCATACCACTTTTTAAGTAGTTTGATATTGGTCTATAATGTTAGTAATGTGTAGAATTTCTTTCAGCAATTTCAAAAATGTTGAATGGTGTATAGAGTCATCCAATCTCTCCTGCCACTGTATCAGACCTCACTAGTAAACTAATAAAGCCAATGGCCATATTGGGTTCTCATGTTACCTAAGCAGCTAAGTAAATAAAAAGCACTCATCTAAAAAAAAAATCTAATACTTGAAATGGGAAACAGCATTTATTCCTCATAAGCTCCAACCATTGGCTCTTGATTAGAGGGTCAGGTCTATTACCAGAGGCTAGGTCTAAGGCCCAAAAAACCCTCATAACTGTCATCTAATAAATGGGTGCTGAAGTTATTAGAATATCTTTTCATTTTCCAACTTTTGGACATGAATACTTCATGTCAATTTAGTATATATTTAAACATGCACAATTTAATTATATCTAAAGTGAAAAAAGTTAACAGAGCATTGCTTCAACAACTGAAATTAAAGAGTCCTTAAGCCATACTCATACCAAGTCCAAATAAGAAATTTGCCACTCACATTTTCAACAGTACAGAGATCAAACAAAGATTCAAATAGAGCCTGCAGCTGCAACATTCCACTACTGGTCTGCAGCATGGAAATCAATCAATCAGTACAGAAACCATTAACTCTTAAAAACACCATTAGCTCCAAATATAGATCAATATGTCAAAATGAGGTCATGATCCCATGCCTATTTTACTATAGATCTAATCTCTATTAAGTTAAATAGTTCATTCTTCAGATCAGAATTTCAGGATGAGCCTTGGCACAAAAGTAAGGTTGTTGTCATTTAGAACAGGAGGTCACAATACTTTCAAGCTGCAGCAATAGCCCGTCTTCTAATCAAAAGTAAGGCTGGCTGTTTATGCTTGGCCCTCCCCAGTGCCCAGACCATACAATGCAGAAGCTTACTGAACTAGGATCGACCTTATCATGGTGTATCTTTCTTTTTGGTTAGAGAAATAGGGAAAAGAGGCAAGGATAGTCAGGAGTTAACTTATCATGATAAAGCTAATATCTCTCATGAGAAATCCTGTTTTTAATTGCTTATGGCTCTATACTTCTATTGCGCTAAAGATGATAGAACAAGGTACTAGCCCTATCATGTTTAAACAACCATAAGAAACAATAGGATTAAGTAGGACCTTTGTCAGAGCAGAGTAGAAACGAGATATTTTTGCAGCTTCAGCACTAAGAAAAGGATGGATGGAGGTCTGTAGAGACATATCATCTGAGCTCTTAACCGCCGGTGGTTCCATTGTTTTGGAAGGTGAGCTCATTTTAATGAACCCAAACAGGACATCAATATCTGCCGAACAAACTGCAAACAACTTGGATATCAAATTTCTTCCAAACTTTTGTTCACTTGGCAAACCCCAGATGCCCTGCAACTTCTCAGAAAGATCAAGACAAGCACTGAAATCTGTCTGAATTCCACTTGCCTGACAGCTTGACTTGACTACAAAAGACAAGGAACAGAGGCATGAAAAAATATATGTTAAGAACTAAATTAGGGAGGCAGAAGAAACAAATTCAACTATGTCTCCAATTAACTTCTCACTTGTAAGTTGGCCAATCTGATCATTAAACGATTTTCTATTTGGAAACTCTTGTACAACCCCATGATGAGCTGCAACAGGGATTCCATGTTCTCTGTCATTGAGGCTGATGTCATTCGCATTAGCCACTTTCGCCTCATTGTTTGAATTGGGAAATTTAAGCTGATCCTCATTGTTTCTTTCCTTCTTAAGTTCCGAACACTCATGTTCCTAAATAGATAGAAACCAATACTTAATTTCAGCAGTCTTGCAACAATCGCAGATTTTTTTTTTTTTGGGGGGTTATTTGGCATGCAAATTCATATTATAGTCATTCAAAACAAAATAGCATACCAGGTCCGCAAGCTGCTTTGAAACACGTCCCAACTCCTTCTGCATTAAAAATTCACAATATTTCAATAAAAATTCTCTTATATAGGAAATATTTCCAATACTCTTTTTATTTTTCTTCCAAATACCCAAGTCAAAATCTGTAAAACCATCAATTTCACCGAAACGTTTTAAGAATCTCTGATAACTGACTTCTTCTTTTTTCTTCATAAAAGTAAATACAGTAACAAGAGCTCAGAGTAAAGGAGCCTGAAACACTAACCTTTAGGAGCTCGATTTCGAGATCCTTGGCTTTGGAAGAACTGCCACCGCGCCGCGCTGGATTCGTAGGCGTGGCGCATTTAGCAATAACACCACTCGAATTAGAGGCGCCGCCCAAATCAGTGGGTCTCTGGGAAAGCTCTCTCGGAGGCGAGTAACTGATGTATGGGGGCGGTGTAACATGTATGGGTTGAGGATGTGAGGATGGTGGTGGTTGTGATGGCAGAGACGGTAAATAGGAAGAAGAAGAAGAAGGATTGTTTTGGTTAACCTGAGAACGAGAAAGTGCGAGTTCTTCAAATTGGATAAGTTCCTCCAAGAAACTGGCACCCCATTCTTCCAAATTTTCTTCGCTCATAATTTCCTTTTTCGTTCCTTGCACTGTGTACTGCTTGGGTGAGAGTGAATGACAGTGCTTCTGAGTTTTCATAGGAGAATTTTTTTTTTTTTTTGAAGTTTTCAAGTTGGGCCAACTGTTGAACTGGTGATCCAGACTTGTGTCCATTTCAGTTTCTTTTCTCCCTCTTTTAATTTGTTTTTGCAATTAATTAAGTACAAAACTATTAATTTTAAAATCAACATAAAAATTAAATATATATTTTTATTCAATAACTAAAATTGTTATAAATATTTTATTATTGAGTGAATGTGTATTAAAATTAAAATACTTTCGATATATATTAGAACTTTAATTTACATTAGAAATCGAGTTTTATATTATTTAATTGTTATAAATATTGTTATGTTTTGACTTTTTTAATTGTTTTAAATCTAATTAAATTGTTAAATTATATTAGTAAATATTGATAGGTTTATAAGGTTTACTGATGAACTTTTGTAGTCTATTACTTTTAAATGATTGTCTAAAATGTATGATATTTGAACAAAAAATGTGGTATAACAATATATTTTTTTTCTTATTTAACATTTTAAAGGATCGAGTTTTGGTAGAAACATATTAGTATCATGTTGTTTTATATTTAGTACATGTAGTAATTTTTGTTTGGATGATTTAAATAGTCTTCATTGTTTAAATATATATGATTGTCAACTCAAACATAAGTTTTTGTAATATTGAATCTTTTTAAATAAATAATATATTGGGACTGTAACATTTATTGTCCAACCCGATTGTTGGGTCGAAGTCATAGGATGCTATAATTGTAACAGTCCGTTTTTAGTCAAATCAAAATAGTGATTTTGAAATCACAAATCTGAAGTTGAAATAATTATTTTATTATTATTTTAATGTTTGTGGCATGATAATATGTTTGTGTGAAATTTTCGTTTAGAAATTTTACCGATTGGTTGGTTAATTTGATAAAAAGGACTAAATCGCGTTAAGTGTAAAAGTGTTGTTCTATTAGTTAAAAGTATCAAATGCCTATGAATTTAATAGTGGAGGCCCTTATGTTGTAATAAGTCCATTTATAATGTTAGTGGACATTATTGGACATGTGTTAGGTGAATTTAATGTTTTAATACTAAGGTTATTATGGTAATTGATAATTAAAATGATAATTAAATGAAAACAAGATACATAATTTGTATTCATCTTCTTCAAAAGAGAATACAAAACCGATTCTTTGAAAAACAAAGGGGCTAGGGTTCGGCAATCTCAATTCTATCAATTAGGTACGTATTTTTGATCTGTTTTTAATGATTTCTATATTTTTGAGATCGTTACTTCGTATTCTAGCTAGCCCGTACCCTAGATTTCGAAACTGTTAAAGATTTATCATGTTGTCATTGTTAAATACTTGAGTAATTTGATGATTTATGATAGATTTTGAAGGTTTAATGTTAGATTAATAGCTTTTGTAAAGTGATTTTTGACAAAAATGTCAAAAAGGGATTAAATTGAGAAAATGTGAAATGTGGTGGTTAAAAGTGTGAATAAATTGAAAATATGGGCTGCTAGTAACATGTATTAAATTCAACTAAGCATGAGTTTGTGCTAAATTGCATGAATTTGCAATTTTATGTGATAAGGACTAAATTGTGAAAATGTGAAACATTAAGGGAAAATGTGTAAATTTTCCAAATTATAAATTATAGGTTAAATTGAATAGATCAAATGATGAATGTGTTAAATTTGATAAAATATAGATCAAGATAAGCCGAGATCGGGATTAGATTAGGGAAAAGGAAAAGTGGATGAATAGTTGATAATTTCCATCCAAGCAACTCGAGGTAAGTTTGTATAATTAGAATCAAATTTTTAAATACTTGTAAATTATTTGAAATGAAAGCATAATTGAGTAAATGGTATTACTGAGTTTGAATGCCTAATTGATGAGAATTATCGAATACCAAGTCCCGTTTGAGCCATAGAAAGTTGTAGGATACGAGTGACATGTCACTAGGGTTACCGTTTTGGTCGAGATCCTGCATGTGTTGCGGACTCACCACAGCTCGAATGAGCTTACCAATATATCAGCTCGTAAGAGCTTCTGCTTTCGACTTGTCGAGCTTCTGCTTCAAATTCAATAGAGCTTCATCCATCGATTCGGGAGGAGCTTATTGATCATAGCTCGAAAGAGCATAAATGATAATGAATTGACGGATTAATGATTTATACATGTAATGTATATCACCCGAGTATCCCTCGATATTTAATAGGTTCAACGGGCGTAAATTATGTTATTGATTATGTGAAAAAGCTATGTGTTTATACGGATGAATTACTATTTATATGAATTTGATATGATACAATGTATTGAGTATTAAATTGAGATAATGGATGATTATATACACTTATGTGACTAACTTGTTGATGAATGCTTGTGTTTAGGCCTTTGGTAATTCAATTGAGTATACCTTATTTATTGTCTTGATTAGATATAAATGGTAAGTTTAATTCTTAATCATACGTGCTTACTAAGCTATAAAGCTTACTCTGTTTCTTTTCCGTGTTTTATAGAGGTTTGATAGCTCGCTCGATTCGGATAAAGTTGAAGATACGCATCACACTATCTAGTTGCGGATTGGTACCTTTGAACTCATAGATATATGTAAATATGCCATTTATAGGCTAGTTAAAAAGATGATAGTTATGGTTACTTGAGCTAGTGATTTTGGTACATGTTGTAGTATAAGATAAAGCCATTTGATTTGGTTTAACTTGGTATAATGCTTTGGTTGCGATATAAAATGTTATGGATTAGCTGCCTATTGAGTTATAAAATGTTGCAAATTATGCTTGTGCAGGTATGTAAAAAATAGGGTGGCAAAATGGCTTTGTAAATAGCCTATTTTTGTCCACACAGGCAGTGTCTCTCGACTCATGTGTGACACACGGTCAAATTATACGGTCGTGTGTCCCCTGGTGTTGAAATTGAAATGAAGTCAGTATTGTAACACTCCTTGACCGTATCCTATGCCGGAACTGAGTACGAGGCATTACCAGACTTAACAATACATTTTGTCAAATTAATTAACACATATACAAAATGACTTAGTCAAGCCCTTATACATGCCATAGTTTAAATCATTTATAAATAAAGATACTCATAGATAGCTTGATAGTGTGAAGCGATCTCCGGCGACCTCCAACCCGAGCTTGTTTAGTAGGACTCGTAACATGGGAAAGAATAGGGGGTAAGCTTATAAAGCTTAGTAAGTTCACATGTAAAAATAATAAGCATTAGTAATGAATTTAGCTTACTACTAAGCTGTCATAACTTGCATAAATAATGCTAAGTTCTTACTTTCCCAACTTACTCATTTGTAGCCTTATCAAAGCCTTAACATGACAAATCCTCACAACAAGTTCTTAAAGTGATACAATAATTAAATCACATGCTTATACCTTATTACTCATGTTCACATTAATTTGTCTACTTAAATCACTGTTACTAAATTATTTATTTCTTGAGCTACAGAGCTCCAAATTTCAAACTGCTAATTTTCCCTGAAACTAGACTCACATATCTTCATACCATAAAATTTCCAGAATTTTTGGCTTAGCCAATTAGTACAGTTTATTCATTAAAATTTCCCCTATTTCACTGTTAGACTATTCTGATCACTTTTCACTACGAATCAATTTTCTCCTTGTGCAGAATTAAAATGATGTTGTAATTTGTTTAATTTGAAACTAGACTCATTAAGGAATCTAAATATATAAATTATGTCTCAAAATTATTTTTGTACAATTTTTAATGATTTTTCCAAGTCAGAACAGGGGATCTCGAAATCACTCTGAACTAGTCTCACAAAAATATAAATATCTCAAAATACAAAATTTCTTTGCTTTCTCTGTTTATTTCATATGAAAATAGACTCAATAAGATTTAATTTAATATCTCACTCAACTACTAATTCCATTTCTACCATTTTTGGTGATTTTTCAAAGTTTCTCTACTGTTGCTGTCCAAAACTGTTTTATTTCTAAATTTCACTCTTTCATGTTTTCTTTATGGTAACTTTCATTGGAACACTTACTCCGTATCAATCTTACCAAAGTTCGATCACATATCGAACACATTGCTCATAATTTTACATGCATATACTTGCACTTATTCATCACATAATCATATTCAATTACACTTAGTCGTTACATAGCCACATTGTATTTTCACTTAGTCAATTTCCCGTTGAACTCATTGGAATATTAACGGATACATCGGAATATTGCACATAGTGCCACACTTGTAGCCAAAGCTACTTCATATCAGTTATCACACATAGGCTCGTTCTCGAGCTATTCATATTCATGGGTCCGCTCACACAAGTCGCTCGGTCATACGTAACTACTCGGTCTTCGCTCACACAAGTCGCCACGTATCCAACACATGCAGGATTACCCGACCACTGGTAGAACTTATAAGACCAGCACCGCTTCACATAATCACAATCTCAGTCTGCTCACACAAGTACGTCGGTCAATACGTAACTACTTGGTGCTTTGCTCACACAAGTCGTCAAGTATCCGTAACACATATCGATAACTCACCATCGGTAGAACGTCTCGGACCAGACACCGGATCACTTATTCCACTTAGATTTCACATAAGTTTCAAGCTAACATGTCACTCGTATCCATTTTATTCCTAAGGTTCAACCGGAAATTTCTCACTTGTCGATATTTTGTCAATTACATCAAATATTCATACACAATTAATACCATTTATCGAAATATGAAAACGTAAGTAAAAAGCGATACATTATTTACATACAAACTTACATACTTACATTCTAAATCTCATCACATCATCAACTTAACTTATTCTCATCAAACTATGCTAGTCAATACTTTCTTGTTATCATACAAAGCCATAATACAAAATATGGTCTAACATATAAATTATACAAGTTGTCTTTCCAATATCGAATTATTATCGAACATTAATCATTATATCTGAAACTCAATACTATAGTATTTATGGCCAAAATATCAATTTATCATTCGAATATGCATAATTAAATGCTTATTAAACATATGAACTTACCTCGATACCAAAACGGTCATTTTACTAACTTTCCCAATTTTCGATTCTTCTCCCGTTCTAAGTCCAAATCTCGTTTTTCGGGGTCTAAGACATCACATTTCACTTATTTAATTAATGTACTACTCAAAACAGTCCCTAACTCAAACTTTGGAAAAATTACAATTTTGCCCTAAACTTTTGCATAATTATGATTTTGCCCTAGGCTCGAAAAATTAAACTTCGTCCCTTATTCTTATGTTTTATAACATGCTGATCATTTTACCTTCTATGGCAACATCAAATTCTTGCTCTAACATGCACTTATGTACATTAGGTATTTTTGCCGATTATGTCATTTTACTCGCTTTCACTTAAAATCGCTTAGTAAAAGTTGTTTAACATAATTCTAAGGTTCATATTCTGCCATAAAACATAAAAATGAACACATTTCACCAATGGGTATTTTTCCAAATATGAACCCTAGGTTAAATTATTGCTAGAATAAGCTAAATCAAATTACTGGGACTCAAAACGTAAAGAACATGAAAACGGGCTAGAATGGACTTACCATGAAGCTTGGAAAGCTTGAAAACCCTATCCATGGCTTCCCACATGTTAAATTCGGCCTAAGCTTGAAGATGGATAAATTTGGCATTTAAATTTTGTTTTTAATTCATTTAATTCACTAAATTACCAAAATGCCCCTAAAAAAAATCTTTTGAAACATACCCATCTATGTCCAATTTTGTCCAACAACTCAACCAATGGACTAATTATCATTTAAGGACCTCCAATTTAAAATTTCATAACAATTGGACACGCTAACATGTAGAACTCAACTTTTGCACTTTTTACAATTTAGTCCTTTTGACTAAATTGAGTGCCCAAACGTCAAAATTTTCGAATGATATTTTCACGATATCATTCCGTGAAATTGTAGACCATAAAAATATAAATAAAATAAATTTATCCATGTCGGATTTGTGGTCCCGAAACCACTGTTCTGACTAAGCCCAAAATCGGGCTGTTACAAGTATACTCCACACGGTCTCACACACGGGCGTGTGATCGGCCGTGTGGCACAAGTCAGTATACGTTACAGATTTGACACGGCCTGGAACACGGGAGTGTGTGGCTACTTCGAAGGGCACACAAGCTAGACACACAGGCGTGTAGTTGGCCGTGTGACCCAAGTCAGTAACCTCACTTGTTTGGACACGGGGTAGGACATGGGCTGGGACACGACCATGTGCTCCCATTTTGAATGTCCACACGGCTTGTGACACGGGCGTGTCTGGTGGCCGTGTGAGACACACGACCTGGTCACACAGGCGTGTGTCCCCTATTTTAGAGAAATATTTTATAAGTATTGAAAAATTTCCCGAATTATCGATTTAGTCTCGAACCACTCCTAATGCATGTTTAGGGCCTCGTAGGCTTGGATTAGGGACAAAGTGGTTGAGATTGAATGATGATTACATGTATTGATTAAATGTATGAGAAAAGTATGTTTAAATGTGTTATATGTCTGGTAATACTTCGTAACCCTATTCCAGCATTGAATACGGGTAAGGGGTGTTACAACAATTATTGTCAAAGCAACTAAAAGCAATCATACACTTTTCGACCATTTAAACATATAATTGAGCATTAAATACATTCACAACATGTCACAAAATCATTTATGGGTCTCACATGAGCTTACGAAAGCTCCTTTGTTAACTCGAGTGTGAATCAAGAGCAAAATGTAAAGTTTTTAAAAGTCTCGAACCAACGTGCATATCCACGTCGAGACGCTACTTACTATCAGACGAGATTGCAACTTCAAGGATCCCTCGCCATGACATTGCCCTTATTTTTGGCTACTTATCACATATTGGTATCTATTTACATGTCTTCAACCAAAGCATTTTGTCACAAACATTCATTTGTCCATTTCATACCAAACCTAACAAAACATATCAGAATGAGCTTGTAATAATTTGAAATTAACCATTTAACAAAATATACAGTCCATGTCATTCCTTCAAATTCAATTTGATCATTTATTTATCTAACCATGAAAATTTTGCTTACCTTGCATCAACATATGCATATCTACTCATTTTGAGTATCAAGTGTCTATATGACCTTGAAAAGAACCAAAACAACCATACACTTAACATATGTTTCAAGCATGACCATCATTTTTACCATTTTACAAGTCATTTAGCAACCTAACCATTCAAACTATCATACTTTTAATCTTTATCATGCCAAAACCTACCAATTGAAATCATTATGCATACAAACATCACACAAGATCAAAACATGCATCATTTGGATCACACACTAAAACTTTTACACAAATCCAACCATCATCACATTTTAACAAAGACATTAACTCCAAATTGACCATTTGTACAACCACAATTTTTATGAACATACCACAAAGTCTACACTCAAAGCGAACATATATCTACCATCTTGTGATAGTGTGAACTCCTCCGCTGATCCAACTCGGCAAGTTCCGTAAGGTGATAATCTATAGTGAAGAAAAAAAAACAACTACAGTAAGCATTGAGAATGCTAGTAAGTTCAAATAGAAATAGTAAACATACCTTGATTATTTAATCATAATTGAACTATTCATTATGGCATATAACATGGCTACCCTTGGCACACAATGATATAGTTATTCACATATCAACACTTCCAAACAAATTTGTTAGTCATGTTTTCATGTCATAAATATTGTCACTACATTAATGCAAATCTCATAGCTATTACATGTTAAATATCAATATACACCAACTCATTTCCAATTCACATTTAAGTTTCCATTTCCATTCAACTGATTATCACCCGATGGAACTATAGTAAAATAGACTTGGATATACAGGAATAAGTTACTCAAACAAGCTAACAATATATCAGGGTCGCTAACACAAGCTAACATTATATCGAGATTACCTGTTCGAGCTAAACCTACGATACGTATAACTTGAAAAACTGCAACAAATGCTAGATTTCGTAATAACATGTAAAATCCCTAATCAAACTCACGTATAACCCTAATAGCATGCCATACGTATCCTAACATTTTATGTAACAGTCTGATTTTGACCCTAATCGGAATAGTGGTTTTGGGACCACAAATTTGAGTCCAAAAAGATATTTGAAAATTATTTTTTGTGTTTATTATGTGTGAATTTGTTTGTGTTAAATATTTGTGATTTAATTTTTTCGTTTATGTGTCCAATTAAATAAAAGGACTTAATCGCGTAAATTATAAAAGTTACTAATTAAAGTGTAAAGTACCAATTTGATAGTGGCTTTATTATATGGGGCCCCTAAAGGGCAATTAGCCCATTTAAAAGATAGTGGACGGTACATGGTCAATAATGGCCTTGGAAATTTTGTTATAAAATATTATATCATAAGGTTAATAAAGTAAATTAGTAATAAACAAATATATGTTAAAATAAAACATGATATGCATGTTATCATCTTTATTTTATTTAGTCGAAAGTCATAAAGAAAAGAGGAAACAAAACCTAACATTCGGCCAAGGAGAAAAATTGTGATTCAAGGTTAGTTTTTGTTCGGTTCTCAATAATTTTTACGTTTTTGAGATCGTTGCTTCGAATACTTCAAGACCTATGCTTGAATTTTTGATTTTGATGAAGATTTTGAAATGTACCATTGATGAGTTTATGAGTTTTATGATGATAGTTGATGACTTATGAAATATATGTGTTAGATTAATATGTTTTGTCTTTGAATTTTTGATGAATTTGAGTAATTTGGACTAAATTGCAAAAATAAAGTTTTAAGGGACTAAAATGTGAAATAAATGAAATGGATGGACCTGTATGAGTACTATGGATATTCAGCCCTTAAGGTATTTATTCAAATTGTATGTATTTTGTGTTTTATGCAAATAGGACTAAATTGTAAAAAGTGTGAAATATTAGGGGCAAAATGGTAATTTCCTATTTATGTGTTTTTGGGCTAAATTGAATAAAAATATATTTGAATGAGCTTAATTTGAACATGTTTAGATTAAGAGCCAAAGAAAACGCATTTGGATTGGGGAAAAGCAAAAGTAGTCGAATAGCCGGTTTTCGTCGTCCGTCGATATCCGAGGTAAGTCTTTAAGCAATAAAACATCGTAAATTATGTACGTAACCTAGTATATGTTGATTTTGGAAATATGGTAACTATATTATGGAATAGCCGAATTTGGCTAAGTATAATATTTGAATTGTTTAAGTCATTCGATTGATATATGTTATTTGAATGTTCGTACAATGAGTTCGAGATGTAGAAAAGAATCGAGATATGAGATGATTCGTGTGAGACAGCTTAAAGTATTATTATTCAGGCTGTGAGCCTAGCAAGCCTTGAGCTGGTGAATTTAATCGGGCATTGTGCCTAGTAGGCTTATTGCCGGTGATTGAATATCAGACCTCGGGTCTAGCAGGCTTAGTGCCGATTTGTGATTCAGGCTTATGCCTAGTAGGTTTTATACCGGTGATTTAAATTACAATCTCATGTTTATGAAATGATAAAGTTATGGTGGAAATTGAGCAAGCAAAAGCTTATTTAAATGATTTAGATTATATTCGGCTATAAGGTATGTATCTATATATGTATATGTTATATGTGATGTTTGTTGAACAAGTAAGTTGATAGATAAATGTTCTTGTATATTCGGCTTTTTCGATATGTGGATGAAATGATATTGAGTTAAAATTATTTACTTGCAAACATGGGATTATTTAATAGATATATATGTATAGATATACAAATATAAATTGATTATGTGGGATTATGCATATATACATTCGGTTATGTGGGATTATGCATATATACATTCGGTTATGTGGGATTATGCATATATATATTTCGGTTATGTGGGATTATATATATATACATTTTATGTGGGACTTTTATGTACATGGTAGTTGTTTATTTGGTTGTATATGAGAATAAATTAAACGATGTGTATTTGGTAAGTTTTTATATTTTAAATAGATAATGATAAAAGTTTTGCTAGGTAAGGATATTGGCATTCGACTATGACAGTCTATAAATGTGTTATGTTATTATATTAATGTTATAAATTGTTTGGTTAAATTTGGTTGAATCTTAAATTGACTTGTTATGTTTGCTTAAGACTTACTAAGCTAAATTAGCTTACTCTGTGTGTTTTGTTATTCTGTTCTGTAGATTATGGTTTCAAGCTACGAGCTCGGGGGATCGTCAATAAAGTCATCCACACTATCGACTTATTTTGGTACCTCTAAAGTTTGGATTTTGAACTTAAGGCATGTATAGGATAGTTTAATAATTAGAAGATGTTTTGATGCTGTAATTATAAGCCATGCGAAAATGGCTTGATTTAATATCAAATGATTTAATGCTTAAATGTTTTTAATCATGTTATGTGTGTTTGTTATGCTTGGATTATAAGTATGGTTGCCATGTGAGTTCATTATATGCACAAGTATAAGTATATGTTTTGATATGAAGTATCTTTTAAAGTCTTATAAGTTGTGATTTAGTAAGTTGACATTTGTGGTATTTGAATATGTTTGAGTCAAGGATTGATGAATACTTACTAATGAAATGCATGAATTTGAAAACAAATCAACTTGGAGAATTACTTTATATGGTAGAATGTATATTCGGCCAAGTGATAAAATTTTAGGTTAAGTATTTGGATTGACATATTCGAATATGCTTTATATATGTGCATATATATTAAGTTCAAGTTTAGGTGTTTCGGACTATGGAAGACATATTTGGTATTTTGGTTTGATTATGTTCATCTAGATGATTTGATCTATGCCATGCGTGGATGTGTGTGCAATTGGTATATCTTGAACTCGGATAAGCAAAATTCTATACAAAAACATATGTATGTCTAGTTTTGGTATTTGATAACTTGCTTTAGTAGTTAATAATGAGTATGTGCATGTTCGAATAAAGAATCTTAAATGACCACATGAATTTTAAACTTTGTATTTGATGAATAATGCTTATATGAGAAATTGGCTAATGGGTGTAAAATATGCTCGAGATTGTTTAAGTATACTATGATAATGCATTACTCATACATATTCAATTTTGACTATATGAGCAGTAAATATTTGTTGTAACTTGTGTTATGTTCGGTAATGCCTTATAACCCTAATTTGACAACGTATATGGGTTAAAGGTGTTACATTTGATTGGTATCAAAGCTTACGATTTAGTCGATTCTAGGACTACCGTAGTGTGTGTGAGTCTAGCTACACATGTCTTAAATTATAATGTGATAATGTGATGACTTCTGACATCTAAATTGTGTTTTTATATAGTAAATGGATCCCGATAGAGCCGTAGCTGATGATGTCGAGAGTGTAGTGCCTAATCCCGTACATGGGACAGCGCCGGTAGAATCTCGACCCTCTACCCTAAATAATCCATCTCTGATACCTATGGTACCTCCGATGATAGATCCGATGAGATTGAGCAGGCCTCCTGTAGATAAAATTAGGAAACACGGGTGAAGAGTTTAAAGCTGATGATGATGATGATGCAGAATGAGTTGAGCTGTGGCTTGATAATACTATCCGTGTGTTCGACGAGCTATCATGTACTCCGGATGAATGCTTAAAATGTGCTATATCCTTATTACGGGACACCGTATATCAGTGGTGGAATACACTAGTATCGGTGGTTCCAAAAGAGAAAGTGACCTGGGAATTCTTCCAGACTGAGTTCCGTAAGAAATATATCAGTCAGAGATTCATCGATCAAAAACGTAAAGAATTTTTGGAATTGAAACAGGTTGTATGACCGTGACTGAGTATGAATGAAAATTTATGAGATTAAGCCGATATGCTCGTGAATGTGTTTCAACCGATGCTATCATGTGTAAAAGATTCGAAGACGGTTTGAATAAAGACATTAAGTTGCTTGTCGGCATACTTGAGATTAAAGAGTTCGTGGTACTTGTTGAACGAGCCTGTAAAGCCGAAGAGCTTGGAAAAGAGAAATGAAAAGCTGAATTTGAAGCTAGAGACTTCCGTAAAAGATCATCGAGTAAGACCTTTCATTCAGTAACAAAGAAGTTTAGAGATGAATCTAGTCGACATAAAGCTACTTCAGACTTTTCTAAATGAGACCGGACCGACCTCCTGCGGGTTCTCGAACCACTTCAATTGCTAGTGTTGGTAATGTTCAGCAGAACAGGGTTGAGTGCAAGCATTGTGGAAAATGGCATTCTGGGAGTTGTAGATTGCATGATCAGTCCTATTTTAAATGTGGATCGATGGATCATTTTATCTAGGAGTGCCCAATGTTAGCCGAGCAAAACACTTTTAGAATATGAGACCGAGCAACGTGTCAGCACGAAGCAGACCACCTAGACATTCGGGCAATGTAGGTGGCAGTCAGAGAGGAACAAAATATACTGCGGTCCTATCAGAGGCTCGTGCACTTGCTAGAGCATATGCTATACGCGCTCGTGAGGATGCTTCTTCCCCAGATGTTATTACCGGTACTTTCACTCTTTATAATACTAGTGTTATAATACTAGTGTGATTGATCTTTGTTTGACTTATTCTTATGTGTGTGAAAAATTAGTATCCAGTAAGACTTTGCCTGTTGAGTCTACTGAAATTGTGATTCGAGTATCGAACCCCCTGGGCCGGTGTGTGCTATTTGATAGAGTGTGCAAGAATTGCCCTTTAATGATTCGAGACTCGTGTTTTTCATCGATTTGATGTTGCTACCGTTTGATGAGTTCGATATTATCCTTGGTATGAATTGGCTAACCGTGCATGATGCAGTAGTGAATTGTAGCCGAAAGACTATAGACTTGCGAGTCAGAATAATGAGATAATTCGAATTGAATCTGCGGATTTGAATGGGTTACCAGCAGTGATATCCTCGATGTTGGCTCGACAGTATTTGAGAAAGGGTTGCGAAGCTTATTTTGCATATGTGATTGACAGTAAAGTAACCAAAAGAAGATTGAATCTGTACCAGTTGTTTTTGAGTATCCGGATGTATTCCCGGAGGAATTGCCGGATTGCCACCTGTTCGGGAGGTAGAATTTGGTATTGAGCTAGTTCCAGGGACGACTCCGATTTCGATAGCTCTGTATAGAATGGCATCGATTGAATTAAAAGAGTTGAAAACACAGTTGCAAGAGTTAACAGATAGGGGTTTTGCACGACCGAGTTTCTCTCCCTAGGGCGCCAGTTCTATTCTTGAAAAAGAAAGATGGAACTATACGAATGTGCATTGATTACCAATAGTTAAATAAGATGACTATAAAGAATAAATACCCATTGCCATGGATTGATGACTTGTTTGATCAACTGAAAAGGGCTTCATGGTTTTCAAAGATAGATTTGAGGTCAGGTTATTATCGATTCATGAGTCGAGATTCGATGTCAAGAAGCGCTTTTGGACGAGGTACGGACATTATGAGTTTTTGGTTATGCCATTCGGACTTACCAATGCACCTACCGTTTTTATGGAAATGATGAATCAAATTTTCAGATAGTATTTGGATCGGTTTGTGGTAGTGTTTATAGATGATATTCTGATCTACTCCAGAGATGAAACCGAACAGGCTGAGCATCTGAAACTTGTGCTACAAACTTTGCGAGATAAACAATTGTATACAAAGTTTAGTAAGTGTGAGTTTTGGTTGAGTGAAATTAGTTTTCTAGGCCATGTTGTTTCATCATCAGGTATTCGGGTGGATCCGAATAAAGTTTCGATCAGTTGAAAGCTCTTTTGACTGAAGCTCCAATGTTAGTCCAGCCTGAATCAGGTAAAGAATTTGTTATTTGTAGTGATGCATCTTTGAATGGTTTGGGTTGCGCTTTGATGCAAGAAGGTAAAGTCATAACTTATGGCTCGAGATAATTGAAGCCACGTGAAAGAAACTATCTGACACATGATTTGAAGCTAGTAGCCATTGTGTTTGCGTTAAAGATTTGGCATCAATTACCTGTTCGGTGAGAAATGTCATGTTTATTTAGATCATAAAAGTCTGAAGTATTTGATGACTCAAAGAGATTTGAACCTGAGACAACGCCGATGGTTAGAGCTGTTGAAAGATTATGAACTAGTGATTGATTATCATCAGGGAAAAGCTAATGTTGTTGCGGATGCTTTAAGTCGAAAGTCATTATTTGCTCTATGTGCAATGAACGCGCATATGGTTGTGTCTGATGACGGTTCGATTGTAGCCGAATTAAAAGTAAGATTGTTGTGTATTCAACAAATTGGTGATGCCCAGAAAGTTGATAAAGATTTGATGGAAAAATGAGCTCAGTGTGAAAGTGATGTTGAGTCAGAGTTTTGAATTGATGAGAATGACTGCTTAAAGTTCAAAGACCAAATATGTCTTTCGAGGAATTCTAATTTGATTCAGATGATTTTAAATGAAGCTCACAGCGACCGATTGTCTGTTCATCCGAGTAGTATGAAAATGTATAACGATCTGAAACAGTTCTATTAGTGGCCTGGTATGAAACGAGACATATCTGAATTTGTCTCGAAGTGTAACACCCTTAACCCGTGTCTGTCGTCGGACTAGGGTTACGAGGCCTTACCGGACAATACACATTTCAGTATGGTCATATATTGCAATTCATGCACAATGCCATATCACCTTCTATAATTTACTTTATAATCAAATAGCAATTATCTACTCTATCAAATCAGGCAAATTTGCACATTTATAATGCATAGCCAAATAAGATCATACATGCTATATTTCCTAAATTACATGTACAGAGAAATATCAGCTTCTTTACCATACAGTCATTCAATTCAATTATGCACAAAGTGTTATTAACTCCTTTGCCAACAACTTTAAACCCGAATAGTAACCATCTACTCAATCATATACGTCACATTCAGTCATATGAACCACATGACTAACAAAATCATATCATGCTTATTTAACTCTTTCACATATATAGAACATTTTTATTAACTTACCTTATTAGTATCATTTATCAATTCACAAATGCAGAATGTAGCATGTATCAACCTTACCAAAATGAGCCAATTATAAGCCATACATATCACTACTCAATGCTGAATTTATAATCAAACACCACATGTTTAAAGACCGTAAGGACATACTTCCAAAATAGACTTATAGTAAAATCGAAAATATACCAATATTAACATTACAATCAAGCCATTTTCGCATGGCTATACATACGCAAATCAGAATAAACCATATTAAAACTAGCCTATACATGCCACATAACCAAAACTCAAAGATTTTATTTACCGAAACAATAACCGGATAGTGTGATAAGGCCTCCTGCGACTTCCAACCCGAGCAAATCTTTGAAAATCTATAAACATAGAACAAACGCACAGAGTAAGCTTTGAAAGCTTAGTAAGTTGGCATATTAATAATAATAAGAAATTTGATTAACAATATTAACCCATTTCTCAATGAATATGCTCGAGGAAATAGAACTAATATTCACATGATTTCACCTTATTCGTAAGTTCAGCCTAGGCTGTTTTTCTGAGTCACAGTCACTGATTTAATTATTTCATAAGCTACAGAACTCAAAATTAAGTTCTGTGAATTTTCCCTGAAATTAGACCCATATACCTTCTTGCCATAAAATTTCCAGAATTTTGGTCTGGTCAATCAATACCAGATTTTTCTTAAAGTTTCCCTCATTTCACTGTTCGAAAGTTCTGACTTATCTTTACAAAAACCCAGCTATCACATTTTACAGAATTCAAATAATGTTCTCATTTATTCCAATCAAAAATAGACTCATTAAGGATTCTAAAAATATAAACTATGCTCCATGATTATTTTTGTACAATTTTTAATAATTTTTCCAAGACATAACAGGGGATCACGAAGTCATTCAAAACCAGTCTCACTAAAATTTAAATATCTCATAATTTCCACTTCTTTTGCTTACTCAATTTCTTTTATAAGAAAATAGACTCAATGATCTTTTAATTCATATCTCCTTAACTTTCTAATTCAATATCCACTATTTTCAGTGATTTTCAAAAGTACACAATTGCAGTTGTCGATCTTCGTTTTAATGCAATTTCACTTTTTCATGATTTCTACGTATTCACTTCCATTTAAGTTCAATATATTTAATCATAGGACCGAATTCTTATATAACATTCAATTCCCACTTCCATATAGCCAAATTATTTCATTTTGGGAAATAACGTATTTAATCATATTTTTTTTCTTATGTATCTCATTTCATTATTTATACTCAAATTCACATTTCTTTTTCGTTTACAACGCTTAACATTCTTTGTACATATACTTACCTTTCATTTTCAAACATATTATATATTTTTAACGTACCTGAATCGGAGTGTCATTCACTTAACCATCTATTTCTCGGAATGCCCGTTGAACAGTTCGGAATAAATAAGGATACTCATACATTTCCTTATACTAAATAGTCTAGTAACGTATCGCTCACATAGAGCCGTTACTTAACATTTTCCGTAACGTATCGCTCACATAGAGTCATTACTCAATATTTCTCGTAACGTATCGCTCACATAGAGCCGTTACTTAACATTTTCCGTAACGTATCGCTCACATAGAGCCGTTACTTGAAATTTTTCGTAACGTATCACTCACATAGAGCCGTTACTCAATATTTCTCGAACGTATCGCTCACATAGAGTCGTTACTCACTTATCCACACACAGGGCTAGTTGTAAAATTCTCTCCTCTTACACTTCATATATGAATATTCACATATTATAATTAGGATCGAACCTAAATATGCCTATTTAAACCAATTTCTTTTTCCTATAATCTACCCTTATATTCGATCACACTCGATTAAACCCATAATTGTATATTCAATCACCACCATCATCGATTTCATATAAGTCAAACATGCATTCGGCCAATACACTTATTTAATCTTAAACTCATCATATTGGTAAAATTTACCTACCTTTATACATATCTCAACCATCTAATGTATAACCATACATATAAATACATGTTCATGGTGCTAGCAACATTCGGCAACCACATTTATAGTTACCATATCATCCTTGGCACCATCAAGAATATACATACATTCACACATATCCGAATACCCTATTTCCTTATATATATATATATATATATATGCCTATCCCTTACCACAACTTTGCATATTTGACTAACTCATTTATTTAATAGTTATACATATGTACATGTATTTACTAAACCACATCTGGTTGTCACCTATAGCAGTTCCTATGCCTTATTCGACAAATTGAAAATAAAATTATTAATGTCACTCAAACAAGCACATAGTAATATAGGGATAATTCAAATTAATCCAATTGCTTAAAACTTACCTCGGATATCGACGGACGATGAAAAATTGACTATTTTCGTTTTTCCCCGATCCAAATCCATTTTCTTTGGTTCTTGATCTTATTTTTTTTCATGCAAGTGCCGAAAATGGAGAGAGTTTGAACCCTTCTTTTCCCTTTCAATTTCGGTACCAAGAGATGAAGATGATGGTGTCTTCTTTTCTTTTTTTCTTTTTCTTATTTTAATGGTTTCTTAATATTATATTATTATTCCCTTCCACTATCTATCATATAAAATAATTTAAACATCTCCCACTATCTCTTTTTTTAAGTCAATGCCGTCCATCTCTTCTTCAACAAGGAGAATTTACAATTTAAATCCCCATACATAAAGAAACAATTCAATTCAATCACCCATTTATAAAGATTAGCTACTTCACTAATTATGCAATTTAATCCTTTCACCTAATTTAGTCACCCAACATACAAATTAATATATAATATTTTAACATATGCTTGACCACATAACATAAACATCAAAATAATAATTAAAATATTTTTCTAACTTTGATTCGTGGTCCCAAAACCACCGTTCCGATTAGGGTCATAATCGGGCTATTACACGAAGTGCTTAGTTTGTCAACAAGTAAAGGCTGAACATCGATACCTTCTGGGTTACTTCAACCGATCATGATATCTGAATGGAAATGGGACAGAGTCACTATAAATTTTGTATCCGGTTTGCCTATGACACCGAGCAAGAAAGATGCAATCTGGGTTATTGTGGATAGATTGACCAAATCAGTTCACTTTGTTCCGGTTCGTATAGATTATTCGCTCGATAAGCTTGCTGAGTTGTATGTATCTCAAATTGTGAGATTACATGGTGTGCCTATTTCTATTGTTTCAGACAGAGACCCGAGATTCATATCGCGATTTTGGAAGAAATTGCAGATGCTTTAGGTACTAAACTACACTTTAGCACAGCTTTTCATCCGCAGACAGATGTTCAATTTGAACGAATCATTTAGATACTTGAGGATATGTTGAGATGTTGTATCCTCGAGTTCGAAGGTACGTGGGAACGATACTTACCTCTGATTGAATTTGCTTATAATAATAGTTTTCAATCTAGTATCAAAATAGCACCATATGAAGTTTTGTACGGTCGTAAATGTCGAACACCATTATATTAGACCGAGCTCAGCTAAAATAAGATACACGGGGTTGACTTGATCAAAGAAACTGAATAGAAAGTGGCAGTGATCCGTAATAGTTTAAAAGCTGCATCAGATTGTCAAAAGTCGTATGCAGATTTGAAACGTAAAGATATTGAGTTTCAGATTGGAGATCGAGTATTTTTGAAAGTTTCACCATGGAAGAAAGTACTTAGATTCGGTCGTAAAGGCAAATTGAGTCCGAGATTTATTGGACCATATGAAATCGCAGAGCGTATCGGGCCGGTTGCCTATAGATTGCAGTTACCACCTGAGCTAGAAAAGATTCATAATGTCTTCCATGTTTCAATGCTTCGTAGATATCGATCTATCCTTCACATGTGATTTTCCCGATAGAGGTTGAGATTCAGCCTGATATGACATATGAAGAGGAACCGATTTGTATTCTGGCTCGGAAGATAAAATAATTGAGAAATAAGAAAATTTCGTTAGTTAAAGTACTGTGGCAAAAACACAGAGTTGAAGAAGCAACTTGGGAGTCAGAGGATACAATGAAAGAGAGTTATCCAAACCTATTCACTGGTAAGATTTTCGGGGACGAAAATCCCTAAGAGAGGGAGAGTTGTAACAGTCTAATTTTGTTTTTAAAATTATTTTCCGTGTTTATTATGTGTGAGTTTGTTTGTGTTAAATTTTTGTGATTTAATTTTGTCGATTAGGTGTCCGATTAAATAAAAGGACTTAATCGTAAATTATAAAAGTTACTAATTAAAGTGTAAAGTACCAATTTGATAGTGGCTTTATTATATGGGGTATCTAAAGGAAAATTAGCCCATTTAAAAGATAGTGGAGGGTACATGGTTAATAATGGCCTTGGAAATTTTGTTATAAAATATTATATTATAAGGTTAATAAAGTAAATTAGTAATAAACAAATATATGTTAAAATAAAACATGATATGCATGTTATCATCTTTATTTTATTTATCCGAAAGACATAAAGAAAAGAAGAAACAAAACTTAACATTCGCCAAGGAGAAAAATTGTGATTCAAGGTTAGTTTTTGTTTGGTTCTCGATAATTTTTACGTTTTTGAGATCGTTGCTTCGAATACTTCAAGACCCATGCTTGAATTTTTTATTTTGATGAAGATTTTGAAATGTGCCATTGATGATTTTATGATTTTTATGATGATAGTTGATGAATTATGAAATATATGTGTTAGATTAATATGTTTTGTCTTTGAATTTTTGATGAATTTGAGTAATTTAGACTAAATTGCAAAAATAAATTTTTGAGGAACTAAAATGTGAAATAAATGAAATGGATGGATTTGTATGAGTACTATGGATATTTGGCCCTTAAGGTATTTATTCAAATTGTATGTATTTTGTGTTTTATGCAAATAAGACTAAATTGTAAAAAGTGTGTAATATTAGGGGCAAAATGGTAATTTCCTATTTATGTGTTTTTGGGCTAAATTGAATAAAAATATATTTGAATGAGCTTAATTTGAACATGTTAAGATCAAGAGCCAAAGGAAACGGATTTGGATCGGGGAAAAGCGAAAATAGTCGAATAGCCGGTTTTCGTCATCCGTCGATATCCGAGGTAAGTCTTTAAGCAATAAAACATCGTAAATTATGTACGTAACCTAGTATATGTTGATTTTGGAAATATGGTAGCTATATTATGGAATAGCCGAATTTGGCTAAGTATAATATTTGAATTGTTTAAGTCATTCGATTGATATATGCTATTTGAATGTTCGTACAATGAGTTCGAGATGTAGAAAAGAATCGAGATATGGAATGATTCGTGTGAGACAACTTAAAGTATTATTATTCAGGCTGTGAGCCTAGCAAGCCTTGAGCTGATGAATTTAATTGGGCATTATGCCTAGTAGGCTTATTGCCGGTGATTGAATATTAGACCTCGGGTCTAGCAGGCTTAGTGCCGGTGTGTGATTCAGGCTTATGCGTAGCAGGTTTTATACCGGTGATTTAAATTACAATCTCATGTTTATGAAATGATCAAGTTATGGTGGAAATTGAGCAAGCTAAAGCTTATTTAAATGATTTAGATTATATTCGGCTATAAGGTATGTATCTATATTTGTATATGTTATATGTGATGTTTGTTGAACAAGTAAGTTGATAGATAAATGTTCTTGTATATTTGGCTTTTTCGATATGTGGATGAAATGATATTGAGTTGAAATTATTTGCTTGCAAACATGGGATTATTTAATAGATATATATGTATAGATATACAAATATACATTCGATTATGTGGGATTATGCATATATACATTCGGTTATGTGGGATTATATATATACATTCGGTTATGTGGGATTTTTATGTACATGGTAGTTGTTTATTTGGTTGTATATGGGAATAAATTAAACGATGTGTATTTGTTAAGTTTTTATATTTTAAGTAGATAATGACAAAAGTTTTGCTAGGTAAGGATATTGGCATTCGGCTATGATAGTCTATAAATGTGTTATGTTATTATATTAATGTTATAAATTGTTTGGTTAAATTTGGTTGAATGTTAAATTGACTTGTTATGTTTGCTTAAGACTTACTAAGCTAAATTAGCTTACTCTATGTGTTTTATTATTCTATTCTGTAGATTATGGTTTCAAGCTACGAGCTCGGGGGATCGTCAATAAAGTCATCCACACTATCGACTTATTTTGGTACCTCTAAAGTTTGGATTTTGAACTTAAAGCATGTATAGGCTAGTTTAATAATTAGAAGATGTTTTGATGCTGTAATTATAAGCCATGCGAAAATGGCTTGATCTTAATATCAAATGATTTAATGCTTAAATGTTTTTAATCATGTTATGTGTGTTTGTCATGCTTGGATTATAAGTATGGTTGCCATATAAGTTCATTATATGCACAAGTATAAGTATATGTTTTGATATGAAGTATCTTTTAAAGTCTTATAAGTTGTGATTTAGTAAGTTGACATTTGTGGTATTTGAATATGTTTGAGTCAAGGATTGATGAATACTTACTTATGAGATGCATGAATTTGAAAACAAATCAACTTGGAGAATTACTTTATATGGTAGAATGTATATTCGACCAAGTGATAAAATTTTAGGTTAAGTATTTGGATTGACATATTCGAATATGCTTTATATATGTGCATATATATTAAGTTCAAGTTTAGGTGTTTCGGACTATAGAAGACGTATTTGGTATTTTGGTTCGATTATGTTCATCTAGATGATTTGATCTATGTCATGCGTGGATGTGTGTGCAATTGGTTTATCTTGAACTCGGATAAGCAAAATTCTATACAAAAACATATGTATGTCTAGTGATAAACCGTAAAAATAACATATTTTAATCTCACATTTAGTATGCTTTTGGATTAATTTATCCTCGATTTATGTAAAATAGTGCTCTTAATCCTTTCTTTTCATGTCTTATACTCAGGAGAACACCTAAGGATAAAAAGAACATAAAACGGGCTTAAAACGGAGCAAATTGGGCCAACCCAAGAAGTCAACACGGCCTGGGCTTTATTCCACACGGCCGTGCCTTACTATCCACCTAGAACATGGCCTGTCACCAATTTACACGGTCGTGTCTCGTCGACAAAAAAAAGCCCAACACGGCTTATGCATGGCATGGTGCCCCAATCGACAGACCAAGCACGGCTGTCCCTCGACTTGCAGGCGTGCCACGCACCGCGCCTAAATCAACGAGAATAGAGACACGGCTGAGCCTCAATTTACACCGTGCCTTTAGCCATGCCCTGCACGGAAAGAGCAATTTCAATCGAATAGGATGCTTGAGCCCAAGAAACGCAATCCTAAGTCTACTCAAACACCTAGGACGAATTGTTCACGAATTATGAGTACTTAGGAGACAAGTAAAACATCCCAAAAGTCTATAAAAACACCCCAAGGCGGCTATTCAAGGGGTCGAGGAGTGAGCAGAGTTTTCTGCCAAGCCTTTCTCGTTTAGGGATTGTCTCAAAGATAGCCAATTGATCCATCTCGAAGAGTCAGAGTTCTACTCAAGACGGAGGATCTCTCTTCAATTCCTTGGGGTTTTAGGGATTTCTTATGTTTTGTTTTACCTTTTCTCTTGAGATGTTTTCTTGTTTAGTTATGAACTAAACCCCTCAGATACCTGAAGGGATGAAACCTATGATGGATTTTGTTATTTAATTCTTTCGGTTTATATGATAAATACTTAGTTTGTTCTTAATTATGTTGCTTAAATTTATCGATGTGCTTAGGTGGAGGAGGAATAGACCGCCTAAGAGTAGATCTAGCATAATTAAGCGGAGTTGATCGGCGCCTAGAGATAGGGTTACGAGATTTTGTCGGATTAGGGTGAAACCTAATATGGGAGTCCATTGATCGATTTACTGCTTCCTTAGGGGGTTATTATAAGAGAACGAGAGTTCCACTAATTAACCTAAGGTTAGACGTTAATATAGCTAAGTAAAGAAATCATATGAATTGAAAAGGTAGATAATAAGTGAAGTCATAGGTGGATTCTTCCCGAAGGTATCGTCTTTATCAATTGAGTTTTCTTTCAAGTCTTTTCCCAAAGTTTCGTTCTTTTGACTTTGCATTTAAGTTTAAGTATTTCATTTGTTTTAGATTAATAAACCAATTACTCCATATTTTAGGCTAAATAATAGAAAGAAAGTGAGTAGTAGTACTTTTAGGTTCCTTGGGTTCGATAAGATATTCTTGCCTAAGCTATACTACTATTCGATAGGTGCGCTTGCGTCTATCATTGTTGTAGTCAGTCTACAGGTTCGATCACTCTTTTATAAATATTAAAACTCGACTATTTTGACACGATCATCTAGTTTTGGTATTTGATAACTTGCTTTAGTAGATTAATAATGAGTATGTTCATGTTCGAATAAAGAATCTTAAATGACCACATGAATTTTAAACTTTGTATTTGATGAATAATGCTTATATGAGAAATTGGCTAATGGATTTAAAATATGCTCGAGATTGTTTAGTATACTATGATAATGCATTACTCATATGCATTCGGTTTTGACTATATGAGCAGTAAATATTTGTTGTGACTTGTGTTATGTTCGATAATGCCTTATAACCTTAATCCGGCGATGGATACGGGTTAAGCGTGTTTCATTTTACTATGTTTGTACGGAAATCATTTTTGGATATATGTCATTACCAATCACTGTACATGATTACATATTTCATTTATGGGTCCTATAATGAATCAACATTTATATTTGCACCCTGTACTATTTCATAATAACCAATATTCACATGACTTTTTCAATTCAGTCCATTTTAAGCCATATGTTCCAAAATCACTAAATTCTACTTAATTCTAACGTATAAATAAATTCAAACATAATTCATACATAAAATAAAATAGGGTGGCAAGTTCCATATGAACTTGTTCAAAATATGTAAAGTGGATACTTTGGAGGTTAATCTGTAATTTTAGCTTTTTCTAGATTAGCTCCACTTCATCTGATTCTTGATCTAAACAAACATTTTATATCATCAATCAATATCTTCATACTATGCTATGATATGCATGAACCTATATAAACTTTATTTTTCAATATTTTTAAAATTTTACATTTTATTCAATTAGTCCTTGAACTCGAAATAGTCATAACTTTCAATTCCTAGCTTCGGATTAAAATCCAATTTCATATATTTTCATTAGGGACCTTATACTTTCTATTCCTAACATATTTTCATGAAAAAATTTACATTTATTCAATTGGTCCCTAACGTAACAAAGTTAACAAACAAGCTAAATGAACTATGCAATCTAGTCTTTTTTATATATTGTAAGCTTAAAACCTATAAATTTCAAGCCTAATTCTTCAAGAACCAACAATGACAATTTTCTAAAACTTTAACAAATTTACAAATTGGTACATGGGCTAGATAAATCAAGCTTCCATAATCAGAAATTCATAAAAAAATACAAGAAAAAAAACTTAAATTTGATTACTAATCAATGGTTGAATGGTTTGGCTTCAAAATGATTCTCTTCATTTTCTTCCTAGGTTAAATCTGGTAGAAGAGATGAGAAAGATGACAATTCTTTCTTTCTTCTCACTAATTTGATTATTTATAGCATAATTAAAACTTAATAATCTTAATAATCATGTTTAGTTTTGTTAGGATCGACCCGATTAAGTAACAAGTAAAAAACATAGTGGAATAAATTGAGAAATTAAACACACAAATTTAACGTGGAAAAACCCCTCCAAAGAGGATAAAAAAACCACAGGCAAAGATAATTTTACTATAGTGGCAAAATAACGAAGAGTACAAAAGATGGAGATAAAAACTAAACCCCGAAAACCCGAAAATAAAGAACCCTCAAAACGTAAACAAAAAATTCTCTCAATGTATTATGAGTTCAAAAATCTAATGGGTGTATTTTCTAAGGTTGTAAAAGAGCCTATTTATAGGCTAAATTCATATGTCGAATAATAATAAAATAATCTAAACTAATCGGTGTTTGATTGAAACAAATAAGCTAGAGTTTAACTAGAGTCGATTATCCAGTTCTCTAATTTGGACTTAATTTTACCCATTCATCAATCTCAAACATAATATCCCTTAAGTAGGTCATTGAGACCTTAAACATGCACATAAATCAGTCTGGATTCAAACACATGTTCTTGGAAACAAAACTTTTCTAAAATAAGTCATTTTAAGACCAAAATGTCACCCATTTGGGTCTCTACATATCTTGCCATTTCTCACATGGCCTTTAGCAATTTTATCCAACACAAATCATTCATATAGGTCATTTTAAGTAACTCAAAAGCATACCAAATTGACCATTCAATCTATTCAATCTATACATAGAATACCAATCTCATTCATGCCAAATTACAAGATAAAAACTCATATCACCAAGCATATTACCAACTCAAAACTTGCCAAAACTTATGGCTAAGTTCACTTCATAAACATATACACATATCTAGCCTATACATGCCATAATTAGCTATATACATTTTCAAAAGGGTACCAAAATAAGTTTAGTAGTGTGATGACAAATCCTTGGCGGTCCCGAGCCTTCAGTAGCTTTGACGACCTATAAAACAAATAAAACAAACACACAAAATAAGCTTTCCAAAAGCTTAGTAAGTCAATATACAAACAAACTTAGCATAAAATGCATTTTAAGCAAGTAGATACATTTGCACATCCCAATCACTTAGCAAATTATCACATATATGCTTTCATTCATACTTATGATCACATTTGCCACCTTCATAAATTCAAGATTCATATTCTCACATCTAAGCATACATTTCTTCAAATCCAAGTCATATAAGTACTTACCTTTTATTCACACTTAATATGCATTCGACGTACCTGAAACGGACATTTGTTCACTTAATTGATCATAGTTCGGATTTACAATTCGTATCACAGACTTGCCCATTGAACCTTTAGGAATATAGTAGGATGCTCAGAAAGATCGGAATAATCGTACAATGCCAACATCCCAAATGAGGTCTTACATGCACTCGGATATCGATGACACTGTCCCTGACAGGGTCTTATACTAATCAATACGATACCGATGTCCTAGACATGGTCTTACACGTAAAACTCATATCGATGCCAACGTCCCAGACGTGGTCTTACACGAAATCAAAAATCAATGCCAACATCCCGGACATAGTCTTACATGATAAAACAGAATAGATTCCTATGTCATGACATAGCTAATCCTATCTATTCCTAGGTTCGTAGGGGACTTCTCGGATTTTATCGCTATATCGAACATATCTCGAGATTCATGTACATAACATCTCATACACATTCATTAACATTGATAATAATATGAATATATATCCAATTCAATACAAATACGTTTATTTACATAGTGACTTACCTCGGATTCAGTTTATCAGAATGGAAACGGCTATTCGGTTACTTTCGCTTTCCCACGATCTAAGTCCATTTTCCTCCGTTCTTGATCTATACATATTCAGAATTAACCATTTTATTTAATAATTCATTCAATTCAATCCAAACACATATATTTAGGGTAATTTACAAATTAGCCATCATACTTGCACAATTTATCAATTTAGTCCATTTTACTCAAAACATCAAATTCATAAAATCAATACACACACAAGCTTAGCCGAATATCCCTAGGGACTATATAAGTCCATACTTTTCATCAACTTTTCAATTTAATCCTTTAATTTACCATTTTCATAATTTAGCCCTATTTAGCTAAATTCATCAAAACTTCAAGAACATAACATGTTCATCTTGCTCAAATCTTTCATATATCATCCTCAAACATCATAAAGCTTGTAAAATCATCAATGGCATATTTCACATACATCATCAAAACACAAAATTGAAACATGGGTTGGATAGCACTCGAAGCAATGATTACAAAAACGTAGAAATTATCAAAAATCGATTAAAACATACCTTGAATTTAACTAGATGAGTGACGAAACGTAAAATGGTTTTCTTTCTTTCTTTCTTAGCTATATTCGGCTAAAAAGGATGATAACTATCTTCTTTTCTTTGTTTGTTTTATTATAATCATATTATTATTCCATTTACTAAAATACCTTTCACTTAATATAAGAAAACATATATATAACAAGGGCACATTTGACCTTTATCCATCCACTATCTAAATAGTGGTCTTATTGCCTCATAAGGCCTTCCCTTTTAAAAGCCATAACACCTTGATACTTAACAAATACCACGCAACTTTCACATTTAATGCATTTCAGTCCTTTTGTCAAATTAAACACGCGAATAGACAAATACACTTACGAAAATTTAACACATGCTAATTCACATATCAACGGTATAGAGAATAATATTAAAAATATTATTCAGACTCGGATTCGTGGTCCCAAAACCACTATTCCAACTAAGGTATAAACCGGACTATTACAATTCTCCCCCTTAGGGATTTTCGTCCCTGAAAATCTTACCGTTAAACAGAGTCAGATATTATTGTCTCATTGAGTCCTCAGGCTCCCACATAGCCTCTTCTATTCCGTGTCGATTCCATAATACTTTTACTAACTAAATTTTCTTATTTCTCAACTCTTTCACTTCACGAGCTAAGATACGGATCGGTTCCTCTTCATATGTCATATCAGATCGAATTTCAATTTCAGTCGGAGCAATTACATGTGACGAATCAGATCGAAATCTACGGAGCATCAAAACATGAAATACATTATGAATCTTTTCTAGCTCAAAGGGCAACTTCAATCTATATGCAACAGGCCCGACACGTTCTATGATCTCATATGGTTCGATGAATCTTGGACTCAATTTGCCTTTACGTCTGAATTGAAGCACTTTCTTCCACGGAGACACTTTCAGAAATACTTTGTCACCGATCTCAAACTCTATATCTTTTCGTTTCAAGTCTGCATAAGACTTCTGACGATCAGATGCTACTTTCAAACAATCTCGAATCAATTTCACTTTCTGTTCGATCTTTTATCAAGTCAACCCCGTGTAGCTTATTCTCACTAAGCTCAGTCCAATACAAAGGTGTACGACATTTACGTCCGTACAAAGCTTCATAAGGTGCCATTTTGATGCTCGTCTGAAAACTATTGTTATATGCAAATTCGATCAATAGCAGATACTGTTCCCACGAACTAATAAACTCAAGTATACAACATCGTAACATATCCTCTAAAGTCTGAATGATCTGTTTAGATTGACCATCTGACTGCGGATGAAAAGCTGTACTAAAATGCAATTTCGTGCCTAAAGCTTTTTGCAACTTCTTCCAGAATCGTGATGTGAATCTCGAATCTCTGTCTGACACAATGGATAGTGGCACCCCGTGTAATCTCACAATCTCAGAAATATAAAGTTCAGCTAATCTTTCAAGTGAGTAATCTGATCTTACCGAATAAAATGAGTAGATTTCGTCAATCGGTCAATTACGACCCAAATCGTATCTTTCTTTCTCGAAGTTAGAGGCAATCCAGAAACAAAGTCCATCGTTACTCTATCCCATTTCCACTTAGGAATCAGAATCAGTTGTAGCAAACCGGACGGAACTTGATGTTCAGCTTTCACTTGCTGACAAATTAAATATTTCGAAACAAAGTCAGAAATGTCCCGTTTCATACCAGACCACCAGTAGTGTTGCTTCAAATCATGGTACATTTTAGTACTTTCTAGATGAACAGATAGACGACTGTCATGTGCTTCGCTCAAAATCAGTTGAATTAACTCTGAATTTCTCGGTACACAGATACGACCTCGAAATCTCAAGAAATCATCAACAATTTGAAATTCAGATTTAAAATTCGATTCACTCTAAGCTCGTTTCAATAACAATTCATTATCAACCTTCTGAGCATCACATATTTTCTGTAAGATTAAAGGTTTCGCTTTCAATTCAGCTATCACAGAACTATCATTAGACAAATCTAACTGAGCATTTAATGCACGTAATGCAATTGATGATTTTCGACTCAAAGCATCGGTAATAATGTTTGCTTTCCCTGGATGATAATCTATCACAAGCTCATAATATTTTAACAGTTCTAACCACCTTCTTTGACGCAGGTTCAAATCTTTCTGGGTCATCAAATATTTCAGACTTTTATAATCTGAAAATAGATGACATTTCTCACCATACAGATAATGGCATCAAATCTTAAATGCAAACACAATCGCAGCTAACTCAAGGTCGTGCGTCGGATAGTTCTTTTCATGAGGCTTTAATTGTCTCGAGGCATAAGCTATAAATTTGCCTTCTTGCATCAAAACACACCCCAGTTCGTTTAATGAAGCATCACTGTAAATCACAAATTCTTTGCCCGATTCTGGTTGTACTAACACTAGAGCTTCTGTTAGCAAAGCTTTCAATTGATCGAAACTTTTTTGACATTTCTCTGACTATTCAAATCTAACATCTTTCTGAAGTAATTTGGTCAATGGAGTAGCTATCACTGAAGATCCTTTTACAAAATGACGATAATAACCAGCTAGACCTAAAAAACTACGGACTTTAGACACATTTCTTGGAAGTTTCCAATTCAGAATAGCAGAAATCTTACTCGAATCCACTCAGATTCTAGAAGCTGACACAATATGCCCCAAAAACTAACCTCGTGTAACCAGAATTCACATTTTCTGAATTTCGCATACAATTGCTTTTCTCTCAAAGTTTGCAACACAATCCTCAAATGTTCAGCATGCTCAATCTCATTCCATGAATAAATCAATATGTCATCTATGAATACTACAAAAAAATTGATCTAGGTACGATCTAAAAATTTTGTTCATCAAATCCATAAAAATAGCAGGAGCATTGGTTAGTCCAAATGGCATAACTAAAAACTCATAATGCCCGTACCTAGTTCTGAAAGTAGTTTTAGGTATATCGGAATCTTTCACTCTCAACTAATAGTATCTCGATCTCAGATCTATCTTAGAGAATACAGTAGCTCCTTTTAACTGATCAAATAAGTCATCAATTCTGGGCAATGGATATTTATTCTTTATGGTCACCTTATTCAACTGACGATAATCTATACACATTCTCATCGTACCATCTTTCTTTTTCACAAACAAAACAGGAGCACCCCAATGTGAAAAACTCGGTCTAGCGAACCCTCTATCAGTCAACTCTTGCAACTGTGACTTTAACTCTTTCAACTCTATTGGTGCCATTCTATACGGAACTACTGAAATAGGTGTAGTACCAGGCATCAATTCAATACCAAACTCAATTTCACGAATCGGAGGTAAATCCGGTAACTCTTTAGGAAACATATCAGAAAACTCGTAAACAATAGGTACTGACTCAATTTTCTTTTAAGACATTTTCAAATCAATTACATATGCAAAATATGACTCATACCCCTTTTTCACATAACTTTGAGCTTTCAAAATTAATATCATAGCAGGCAATCCATTCAAATCATTAGACTCAACTCGTACAATTTCACTATTCAGACATCTCAAATCTATAGTATTTCTTTTACAGTTCACAAAAGCATCATGCGAAGACAACCAGTCCATACCCAGAATAATATCAAATTCATCAAATGGTAGAAGCATTAGATCAGCAGGGAAACAATTATCTCGAAACATTAACGGAAATTCTTGCATACTTTATCAACTAAAACACTTTTACCTAAGGGGTTCGATACTTTTATAACAAACTCAATAGACTCTACAGGCAAAGTCTTACTGTAAATTAAATTCATGCATATATATGAATGCGTAGAACCAGGGTCTATCAATGCAATCCACGTAAGTATCATGAAGTGTAAAAGTACCTGTTATGACATCAGGTGATGAAGCTTCTTAACGAGCTCGGATAGCATATGCTCTAGCAGGTGCTCTAACTTTAGATCTTACAAAAGTGTCTCTCGTGCACCTTTGACTACCACTAACATTTCTTGTATTCTTCGAAGGTCTACCCCTCCCAGGTGCATTATCAAGTCTCGGATTCTGAATAGTCTCTGGCTCGACGGACTCAGGACAATCACTGATAAAATGGTCAAGCGATCAACATTTAAAGCAAGCTCTATCGTTTAATCTACAGCTTCCCGGATGCCTTTTTCCACAATGTTTACATTCAGGTCTGTCAGTCTGGACATTACCAACACTGGCCATTAAAGTTGCGGGAGTTTTGGAACTCATTTGCGATCTAGCTTGATTTCTATTTGGAATGTCCCACATTGTCTCTGGAATGACCTTGATCATCTCTAAATCTCTTTGAAGTAGACTAAAATGACTTGTTCTGAAATCTCTTTTTCATATCTCGGGCTTCAGACTCAGCTTTTCTTTTATCTTTTCTGAGTGCCTCAGCTTTGCAAGCTCAGTCAATGGGTACAACAAACTCCTTTATTTCTAAAATCCCAACTAGTAGACGAATGTCTTCATTAAAGCCATCTTTGAATCTTTTGTACATTATAGCTTGGAAGATACACATTCTCGAGCATATTGACTCAATATCACGAACTCTCATTCATATTCTATAATGATTATTTGGCCTGTTTGAGCTCCAGAAACTCATTTCGTTTCTGATCAATAAATCTATCACTGATATATTTCTTTGAACTCAGTCTAAAAGAAATCTCACGTAACTTGTTCTTTCGGAACAACAGAAATTAAGGTTTTCCACTATTGATAAGCTGCATCTCGAGCAATGATACCACACACTTAATGCATTCTTCTGGAGTCAGAGACATTTCATCGAATACCCGGATAGTATTTTCAATCCAGAACTCGACCTTTTCAGCATCATCATCATTAGTAGCCCAAAATTCTTTGGCCTCGTACTTACGAATCTTGTCAACTGGAGGCTTATTCAACAAATTTAGATACATAACCAGTGGCACAACTGTAGTCTGAGGGGGATTAACCGGGGCGGGGTTGCGAAATAGTCGGGTTATTCCTCATAAATTTAATGAACCATTCACTCATCATCTGGAAGAAAGCATCTGGAAGAAAGCTTGCTTAACTTCTCCCTCTTGATCGCTAGTAGCCGGTCTCGGATCAGAAAGCTCTGTCCCTTGCATAGGAGCAGGCGGATTACTTTTTACATCGTCAGCTACGGCTCTTTCAGGATCCATTACTATACAAAAATCACATTTATACGTCAGGATTCATCATACTATCACATTTTAGATATATGTCATGTATAGCTAGACTCTGAAAAGCTACGTTAGTCTGAGAATCGACTAAATCGTAGCTCTAATACCAACCAAATGTAACACCCCTATCCCATGTCTGTCGTCAAATTAGGGTTAGAAGCGTTACCGGACAGGTCGAAAACATTAACAGAATTTATCATATAGCCAATCATCAATCTCAAACATAATGTCCCTAAGTAGGTCATCGAGACCTTAAACATGCTCATAAACCGAGTCGAGACCAAATTGAAACACATACAGAATTCTTAGAAACTTAAAAACTTTTCTAAAATATAGGGGATACACGCACGTGGGGGTAGGCCGTGCCTTACCCACGGCTACTTGACACACTCGTGTGTCCTCTTCGTGGTCATATACTGCCAAAACCAACATGGCCACCAAGTACACCCATGTGATAAGGCCGTGTCCTACTAGGTCATATACTGCCATTTCTCACACGGCCTTTAGGCACGCCCATGCCATGGCCGTGTACTTCTTAAGCTAGCTACTGATTTTACCCTACGGTTACTAGGCATGCCCGTGTGCCATGGCCATGTAACATTATAGGTCATTTTTAAGACCAAAATGCCACCCATTTGGGTCTCACCTACAAACAACTTTATCCAACACAAATCATGCATATATAGCAACCAAAAACATACCAAATTGACCATTCAATCTATACATACAATGCCAATCTCATTCATGCCAAATTACAAGATAAAAACTCATATCACCAAGCATATTACCAACTCAAAACTTGCCAAAACTCATGGCTAAGTTCACTTCATAAACATATACACATATCTAGCCTATACATGCCATAATTAGCTATATACATTTTCAAAAGGGTACCAAAATAAGTTTAGTAGTGTGATGACAAATCCTTGGCGGTCCCGAGCCTTCAGTAGCTTTGACGACCTATAAAACAGATAAAACAAACACACAAAGTAAGCTTTCCAAAAGCTTAGTAAGTCAATATACAAACAAACTTAGCATAAAATGTATTTTAAGCAAGTAGATACATTTGCACATCCCAATCACTTAGCAAATTATCACATATATGCTTTCATTCATACTTGTGGCCACATTTGCCACCTTCATAAATTCAAGATTCATATTCTCACATCTAAGTATGCATTTCTCCAAATCCAAGTCATATAAGTACTTACCTTTTATTCACACTTAATGTGCATTCGACGTACCTGAAACGGACATTTATTCACTTAATTGATCATAGCTCGGATTTACAATTTGTATCACAGACTTGCCCGTTGAACCTTTAGGAATATAGTAGGATGCTCAGAAAGATCGGAATAATCGTACAATGCCAACGTCCCAGACAAGGTCTTACATGCACTCGGATATCGATGCCACTGTCCCTGACAGGGTCTTATATGGATCAATACGATGCCGATGTCCCAGACATGGTCTTACATGTAAAACTCATATCGATGCCAATGTCCCAGACGTGGTCTTACACGAAATCAAAAATCAATGCCAACATACCGGACATAGTCTTACATGATAAAACAGAACAGATTCCTATGTCATGACATAGCTAATCCTATCTATTCCTAGGTTCGTACGAGACTTCTCGAATTTTATCACTATATCGAACATATCTCGGGATTCATGTACATAGCATCTCATACACATTCATTAAAATTGATAATCATACGAATATATATCCAATTCAATACAAATACGTTTATTTGCATAGTGACTTACCTCGGATTTGGTTTATCAGAATGGAAACGGCTATTCGGTTACTTTCGCTTTCCCACGATCTAAGTCTATTTTCCTTGGTTCTTGATCTATACGTATTTAGAATTAACCCTTTTATTTACTAATTCATTCAATTCAATCCAAACACATATATTTAGGGCAATTTACAAATACACAATTTATCAATTTAGTCTATTTTACTCAAAACATCAAATTCATAAAATCAATACAAACACAAGCTTAGCCGAATATCCCTAGGGACTATATAAGTCCATACTTTTCATCAACTTTGCAATTTTCACAATTTAGCCCTATTTAGCTAAATTCATCAAAACTTCAAGAACATAACATGTTCATCTAGCTCAAATCTTTCATATATCATCCTCAAACAACACAAGGCTTGTAAAATCATCAATGGCATACTTCACATACATCATCAAAACAAAAAATTGAAACATGGGTTGGATAGCACTCGAAGCAACGATTACAAAAATGTAGAAATTATCAAAAATCGATTAAAACATAGCTTGAATTTAACTAGATGAGTGCCGAAACCTAAAATGGTTTTCTTCCTTTCTTTATTAGCTATATTCGGCTAAAAAGGATGATAACTATCATCTTTTCTTTGTTTGTTTTATTATAATCATATTATTATTCCATTTACTAAAATACCCTTTCATTTAATATAAGAAAACATATATAACAAGGGCACATTTGACCTTTATCCATCCACTATCTAAATAGTGGTCTTATTGCCTCATAAGGCCTTCCCTTTTAAAAGCCATAACACCTTGATACTTAACAAATACCATGCAACTTTCACATTTAATGCATTTCAGTCCTTTTGTCAAATTAAACACGCGAACAGACAAATTCGTTTACGAAAATTTACCACATACTAATTCACATATCAAAGGCACAGAGAATAATATTAAAAATATTATTCAAACTCAGATTCGTGGTTCCAAAACCACTGTTCTGACTAGGGTATAAACCGGACTGGTACAGTCATAATTAATAAATTTCCACATTGACTCATATTTCCACAACACCATCTTTTCCAAATTCTGCCACGAGCCTATCTTGAACCATGTAGGGAATTAACTGAGTTGAATCTGTGCATAAAAACTGGAAGACTTCTAGCCTTCGACTTGTACACTGCCAAATCAAAACTAACCTGGGTTTGATTTTCACGAACACAGTGCCCTAACTTTTCAAAACATGCATCCAAAAGAGAACCTCTCTTCAATGAAAAGGTTATATATTTTTCCCTCCTATGGCCAAGTTGCTTCCATTCCAAACGAGTTAACTTCGACTCTATAAGGACGAGGGACATCTGATTTCACCGGTTACTATAGAACCTTCCAGAATATAAAGATTGCCCGTTCTTTTACCTTTTAGCAAAATGAGAAATCCACGAGATATTTTAATACCGGTCGACTCGATGTTGATTTTGCATCCTTTCAAATCTAAAATACTCAAGGAGATGAGATTCTTTCGTAAATCAAGTACATACCTGACATTTGAAAGTGTCCTAATCATCCCATCGTGTATCCTAATTTTAACAATACCAATACCAATTACCTTACTAGATGAATCATTTCCCATGCACACAACTCCACCTTCAACCGAACTGTATGTGGAGAACCATTCTCTATTGGGACACATGTAAAAAGAACATCTCGAATCTAGGACCCACTCGGACGTGAGCTTAGAGTTATCCTCGTTAACATTAACAAGAAATCATTACCGCTTTCATTGGCCAAATTAGCACCAACTACATCTTCCTCGTTACTCTCAGTTGCTCTTTTATTTCGCAGTTTATAACAATCTACTCTGACGTGACGTAACTTTTTACAATAGTGACACCTTTTGTCTCGTTTCTTTGATGCTATCAAAACGGAAGCTTGCCTATCTGCCTTGCTATCCAAATGAAGCTCATTGTCGAGTTTGTCTCTACTCAACAAATGACCCTTTATATCTTCCAACGAGAGTTTATCTTTGCCATAAATCAAGGGCTCCCTAAAAGACTTGTATGAAGGGGTAAAGAGTACAATAATAGCATAGCTTGATCTTCATCATCAATATAAACCTCAACGTTCTTTATATCATTTAAAAGAGTAATGAATTGACTGATGTGATCTCTAAGAAGCTCACATTCGTTCATGCGAAATGTAGATAGACATTGTTTCAACACTAAATGGGTAGTCAGAGATTTAATCGCATAAAGAGTTTCTAACATTTTTCGCAAGGCAGATGAGGTCTTCTCCATCAATACCTCCTGCAATACCATATTCGCGAGGCACAACTGGATTGCAGACAAAGCCTTTCATCAAACTCTTCCTATTTTGTTTTATTTAGATTCTCAGGCATTTTCCCGGTAACAACCTTTTTCAAACCAGATTGAACTAGAATTGCTATCATCCGAACTTGCCACAGATTGAAATTTGTCTCACCATCGAACTTCTCAATTTCAAACCTTGTTGCTGTCATATCTAAATGAGTTGATTTATGAAAATTGAACTAGTTCTGATACCATTTGTTAGGATCGACCCGATTAAGCAACAAAAAAAAATAGCAAAATAAATTGAGAAATTAAACATACAAATTTAACGTGGAAAAACCCCTCCAAAGAGGATAAAAAATCACGGCAAAGATAATTTTACTATAATGGTAAAAGAACGAAGAGTACAAAAGATGGAGATAAAAACTAAACCCCGAAAACTCGAAAATAAAGAACCCTCAAAACGTAAACACAAAATTCTCTAAATGTGTTATGAGTTCTAATATCTAATGGATGTATTTTCTAAGGTTGTACAAGAGCCTATTAATAGGCTAAATTCATAGGTCAAATAATAATAAAATAATCTAAACTAATCAGTGTTTGATTGAAACAAATAAATAGAGTTTAACTAGAAGTTTACTTCACAAATTTGACTGAAATATGAGTCATACTTAACAAGTTTAACTAAATTAATCATTAAAAAGCTTAATAAACATGTCATCATCTTCTACTAAAACTTGATCACAAATGGTTTAATTACCATTTTAAACCTTTGGTTAATTGCAATTTAAATCCTCAAGTCTTTTGTCAATTAAAAATTTATAGTGATTGGACTTTTACAATTTAGTCCCTGAGCCTTAATTAATTATTTCATTGACAAAATTTTTCGACCAAACTTCAATATATTTTATATAATAATTTATAAATATTAATATTTAATATTTACGAACTCGATTTACAGAAAAAAATTCTAAAACTGTATTTTTCGGTACTATTGAAAATTGAATTGTTACAAGGACGTTTAGCAGTTCATCCTACTAGATCTATTGCATTCCCTGCTTTGAACGCAAGAATTAAAAAAATTAAATACATAACTATTGATGTGATAAGTAACCTAATAAAAACTACTAGAAGTGAAAATATAATAATAAATTAAGGATATATTCTCTTTTGCTCTTCTATCTCATGTTCTTTTACTTTTATTATTATTATTATTATTATTATTATTATTATTATTATTGTTTATTTCATAAAAATTAATTAATATATTTCTTATTTTTAATTCAAAAGAAAGCGTAAAGAAGAATTGCTTAATATATTTCTTATTTTTAAAATATACTATGTTTTGGATAATCACAAATAGTTTATCATTTCACTTAAGAGAAACTCAAGTTAGAAAAATAAAACAAATCTATTTCTATTAATTATATAAAAGGGAAAGAAATCCTCTGAAATTAAGAGTGCTGTCCACAGAGTCCTAGAGAGAGAAGTCTTCTATTGCGGCTTGGGATGGAGGAGAGTGGTGGTGGAGAGAGGGTTGCTGGCGAAGAGATCTAATTGCTTGCTGAAGAACTGGTTCAACTGTCCATTAAGAGGTCCATGGTTATCCCAACTGATAAATCGACTTTGATTTGTAAGGTGTGGACAAAGAAACAGTTTAATTTTGAAAGTTTTAAGGCGCAAATGAGGAGTATCTGGAAAACAAGGAAAAAGTTTGAGATCAGATTTGAAGGTCAGAATTTATTCTCTGTAGTTTTTGATTTGGAAGATGATTTAGAGCAAATTATGGAAGGACGACCTTGGTTATTCCGTAAGTCTCTCGTTCTTTTTGATAGATTAGTTAGTCCATTGGATAGAGATTTAATCTATCTTACTTCATCACCATATTGGATTAAGGTTGGCCCTTGCTTACCGGATTTTGATAAAAAAGATCTTTTGCATGCAATTGGTAGTACTTTTGGGGGGGTTATTAGATCTAAGATGTTTGATGATTTTTGTCGACTTAAAGTTGTGGTAGACGTTCAAAAACCTTTACGGAGAGGCATCTTTTCTTCTTGCGGCAGGAGTGTTAATGCATGGGTTCCATTCAAATATGAAAAATTACCAGTTTTTTGTTTTGGATGTGGTCATATGGGTCATGGTCTTTAGGATTGTGAGACAATAAGTCTGGAGGAAAAAAATAACATTAAAGATGATCCCCCTTTCTCTGTTGCACTGAAAGCAGAATCTAAGGCAGTGGGTAAAAAAGTATGAAATTTGCAACATTTTCAAGATTGCAAAGACGTCAAAGTTTTTACATAGGGTGTTTAAAACAGGGGATTGGAGGATGTGATGGAAGAGATGATTCTATGGCAATTTTAGAGAGTTTAATTAACGAAAAATCACTATCAAAGTGGGAGGATGGTCTTACACATAAGGAAGTTGATGATTTGGTGGATCAAGGAGAGGGTAACAAGCCGATGGATTCAGATAAAGAAGGATACAAGAAGAAGAGTTGGAGATGAATGGAAGCAAGAAATTTGGGCGAAAGATGTAATAGTGAAAGTTGCAGGGAAAGCGAAAATTTGTTGATAATGGGGATGATTTAAATTTTGAGGGAGGATTCGGATTGGGATGTGTGAAGAAGAACAAAGTAGATGATGCTCAAGATATAGATGGGAATGAGATTATTGAGATCCAGGTGGATTATGCAGAATCGGATACTTTTATATCGGTGGCTGCCTTTAGGCAAGCCGACCGAACACAATGAAAAGCCTATGTTAGAACGTCCGTGGGTTGGGGAGTCCACGGGCAGTTCGGAGGCTGTGCTTATTAGTCAAGCAGCATAATCCCCATTTGTTCTTCTTAATGGAGACAAAATTGGATAAGAAAAGAATGGAAAAAGTTCGGAGGAGATGTGGTTTTACAAACGAAATTGAAGTTGAAGCAGAGGGATCTAGGGGAGGTCTTTGTATGGCATGGAAGGAAGAAATTATTGTTAGTTTGAGAAGTTTTTCCAGATGGCACATTGATGTTCTAATTAAGGAAGATATTGTGGAGGAGGAATGGAGATATACTGGTTTTTATGGCTCTCCCTATTCAAAAGATAAAAATTTAGTTTGGAATCTGTTAAGAAGGCTAGCTCAAGAGATTGACTATCCTTGGCTTGTTGAAGGTGATTTTAACGAAATTCTCTATTCTTTTGAGAAATGTGGAGGAATTCCTAGGGATAATAAACGAATAGAGGCTTTTAAGGAGATGTTAATGGACTGCCAGCTTTTTGATATTGGTTTTTTTGGAGTCTGTTTTACGTGGGAAATGGGAAATTTGCCAAAAATAAATATTAGAGAGGTTGGATAGGGGGGTTGCAAATGAGAAGTGGCTTAAGATTTTTCTGTTGAATACTCTTCAAAATATTCCTTATTCCATTTCAGATCATTGTCCTCTTTTATTGAATACAGAAAAATCCACACTCTCTACTGGGAGCAGAAAATTTCATTTTGAAGCCTGGTGGACTATGGACAATTCTTTTGAAAGAGTCATTCAGGAATTATAGGAGGTAAATGAAGGAACGTTGTTGGAAAAGTTAGGTAAATTGCAGAAGGGTTTAGAAGATTGGTCACGCCAAAATAAGAAAGCTAAAGTGGGTATAAAAAAGAAATTATTGGAGGAGCTAGAGGATTTGGCAGAAAGGGAAAGGGAAAGGGATGATGACACTTTGGCTAGACTAAAATCTATTTGAATTTGGAAATCGACAAAGATGAGATGTGTTGGGAGCAACGAGCAAGACAGAACTAGCTAAAACTTGGGGATAAAAACACAGCTTATTTTCATAGATGTGCTTTAAACCGAAGGCAAACAAACACAATTTCCAAGCTGGTTACAGAGGAAGGTTTGGAAATTGAGGAGGGCACAGAAATTTTGAGCGCGGCTTCATTATTTTTTCAGAATCTCTTTAAGTCGACAGGGTGGCAAATTCATGTAAGGTTTTGGATGGCATTGAAAGAACAATAACGCAGGAGGATAATGAGTTTCTTTTAGCTCCCTATCGTGCAGAAGAGATACAGACTGCATTGGAAGGAATGGGCTCCATTAAGGCTCCAGGAGCAGATGGATTTCCAGCTCTGTTCTATCAAAGGTATTGGCATGTGGTAGGTCGAGATGTTACTGAATTCTGTTTGGGTATTTTGAACAATAAGCAGGAGTTGAGGGGTTTCAATAATATTGATATTGTTCTCATTCCGAAAGTCCCAAAGCCTACGCAATTAGTCAACTTTAGACCCATTAGTTTGTGTTCAATTATCTATAAGGTGGTGGCCAAGACTATAGCCAATTGCTTACAAAAGATCATCGATAAATGTATTGATAAAGTTCAGAGCACTTTTGTACCTGGTCAACTTATCACAGACAATGTGCTTCTAGCATATAAGATTCTTCATACGATTAAGTAAAAACATTCAGGGAAAAAAGGCATTATGGCAGTTAAATTGGATATGAGCAAGGCATTTGATGAGGTGGAATGGGGTTTTTAGAGCGGTCATGACAAAAATGGGTTTCTTTGGTGAATGGACCGGAACTCTTACGCAGGTGTATTACATCAGTAAAGGTACTCGGTTAACATAAACGATAGAAGGGGGAATTTGTTTCTGGCATCTCGAGGACTCAGACAGGGAGATCCGTTAAGCCCTTTTCTCTTTTTAATGTGTAGTGAGGGTCTCTCATCTCTTATGAGAACAGCTATGAAAAGAGGTTACATCAAAGGAGCTAAAGCAAGTAGGCAGGGACCAGCAATTTCACATTTGCTTTTTGCAGATGATTGCATTCTTTTTGGGGAGGCTTCTCAGAAAGGTGCAAAAATTCTGAAGGACATCTTACGGGACTACGAGATTTGTTCAGGTCAGTGTGTGAATTTTTCGAAGTCAACAGTCTTTTTTAGTCCAAATACTACTGTAGAAGATAAGGCGATAGTGTCAGAATTGCTATTAATCCAGAGAAATATTTGGGTCTTCCGAATATGATTGGTAGAAGGAAAAAGAATCATTTCAAAATCTTCTAGGCAGAATTTCTATACACATAGAGGGGTGGAGCAACAGACTGTTATCGCAAGGGGGAAAAGAGGTTTTCATCAAATCAGTTCTTTAGGCTATTCCTAGTTTTGCTATGTCATGTTTTCTCTTACCGAACTCTTTATGCAAAAAGATGTAGAGCATTTTTGCTAAGTTTTGGTGGCAGAAGGGTAAGGGCAGGAAGGGCATTCACTGGTGTCAATGGAGTCAATTATGCAGACCAAAAAATGAGGGAGGCTTGGGTTTTCGGAACATGGCTCAATTTAATACAGCTATGTTGGCTAAACAGGGATGGCGTTTTTTAGAAAATCCAAACTCTTTAGTTTCGAAGGTGTTTAAGGCAAAATATTTTCCAAAAAGTGATTTTCTTAAATCACAATTGGGGAATAGAAATTCGTATGCTTGGCGCGATGTCACGAAATTTGCAAGAGGTATATTGGAAAAATGGTGATTTGGAAAGTTGGAGCAGGCACCAGATTCTATCGTTAATGATGTGTGGGTTCCAGATCTTGTTAATTCTAGTTTATTATCTTCTTATACAGGATTAAGTGATAATAAAGTTGAAGTACTTATTAATCACCAAACAAAAGAATGGAAAAGGGAGGAGATTTGTAACAGTCCGAATTTGACCCTAATCGGAACGGTGGTTTCGGGACCATGAATCCGAGTCAGAAATATTTTAAATATTATATTCAGTGCTTATTATAAGTAAATTAATGTCGTGAAAGTTTCAGTAGAAAAATTCAATCGTTTGTGTGTTCAATTTAGCAAAAAGGACTAAATCGCGTAAAGCGTAAAAGTTGCATGCTATAGTGAAAAGTATCTATTTGATGATGGCTTTTTAAAGTGGGGCATTAAAAGGGCAATTAGCCCATTTTAAGTTAGTGGGTGGCATTTGTCATAACTAACCTTAGGATATATGTTAAGAAATTATATGTTAAAGGTTAAATAGGTAATTAGATAAATAAATTATTATATGTTAAAATAACATAAAACAAGCCATCATCTTTTTCACTTTTCATAGCCGAATGTTGAAGGAAGAAATAAGCTTTGGAGTTCTTTGATTTTTGGCACTTCTAGGCTAAAATTCAAGGTTAGTTTGATTTGGTTTTGTTAATTTTACGTTTTGAGATCGTTGCTTGATCGAGAGTGACCCATGTTAGAATTTTTAGATTTGAGCATGTTTAATATTCGCTATGGTTAAATGTTGGTGTTTTATGATGTTGGATGGAAAAATATTAAAGCTATGTTAGAAATCTACAAGTTTTGAAATGAAAATTTTAGTAATTTTGAATGAATTGGGCTAAATTGCAAAAATAAAAATTTAGAGGACTTATTTGCAAAATAAATGAAATAAATGGACTTGTATAGTCCCTAGGAGTATTCGGCCCTTAGGTGTTATTGTGAAATTTGATATATTATTGTGTATTGGATCATAAGTTTGGTTGTGCTATTGGGATTCGGCATAAGTGAAATTGTTAAGTATGAAAGTGGTTGAAATTGTTAGCATATGTATATTATATTTATATACATATATTATTGTGTATTGGATCATAAGTTTGGTTGTGTTATTGGGATTCGCATAAGTGAAATTGTTAAGTATGAAAGTGGTTGAAATTGTTAGCATGTGTATATTATACTTATATACATATATTATTGTGTATTGGATCATAAGTTTGGTTGTGTTATTGGGATTCGGCATAAGTGAAATTGTTAAGTATGAAAGTGGTTGAAATTGTTAGCATGTGTATATTATACTTATATACATATATTATTGTGTATTGGATCATAAGTTTGGTTGTGTTATTGGGATTCGGCATAAATGAAATTGTTAAGTATGAAATCTAATGGACGTTGTATGTATTTATATGAATAGCTAGTCGTATGTGAATAGAATGCATATTACAGTTAATAGTCTTTGATTATGCAAATATTTTTGCCACTAAAATGTTCGGAGATGGTACGTTTTAAGTATATGGCTAGTGAAAGTTAAAGGAGATAACGACATACGGCAATAGTGAAGTTTATTAGTTAAATCATTGTATTTGATACTAGGTCCAAATTGTCAATTAAATTTGCATAATAATGCTCGAATGTTTAGTTGAATATTGAAATTGGCTTGAGACTTACTAAGCTAGCAAGCTTATCATGTGAAATGTTTCCTCTGTTTTATAGTTTAGGTGCAAGCTACAAGCTCTTGGGATCGTTAGGAAAGTCACTCACACTATCAATCTACATTTTGGGTACTCTTTCATTTTGATTTTTTTTTAAGCGAAGGCATGTATAGGAAAGACTTGGTCTTTGTTTGATGAAATCTTAAGGTTCATGTATATAATAGCCATGCGAATATGGCTAAATTTTTAGTTAAATCTGCTGTTGTGTCTTGATATGTATGTTGGTTTATGATGGCAATGTTTATGCATTCTTAATCAAAGTTTAATCGTTTTATTAAGGAAATGTTTGTATATGAAATGAATCCTTGAATTAGGGATGTAGGTAGGTTCGGTTAGAAGCTAGTCTTTCATAAAATGCAACAAAACAGCAGTGATGTGAGTTAGAAAAATCACCAAAAATAGGGTATATTGAATTAGAAGGTGAATGAGATATGAAATTAAACCTTATTGTGTCTATTTTACATAAAAGAAACAGAGTAGGCAAAAGATTTATATATTATGAGATAATTAAGTTTTAGTGAGACCTGCTCTGAATGAATTCATGAGTCACTGTTCTGTTTGGAAAAATTGTCAAAATTGTACAAAATCATTAAGAAGCATGGTTTATATGTGTAGAACCCTTAATGAGTCTATTTTTCATTGGTATAAACAAGAACATTATAGGAAATTTGTGCAATGAGATAACTGTATTTTTGTGGTTGCTTGTGATTATTAAGTCATACGTTAGTATATACAATTTTTAAAGCAAAGTGTTTAAATTTTGTTAAGTAATGCCTTGTAACCCTAATCCGTGACGATAAGATCCTTTGAATCCCTCTAGCACAGTATCCGCACGATGACTTTATGGTATGGAGGGGTGAACCAACTGGGGTTTTCTCGGTCAAAAACACCTATAAACTATTACAGAGCCTTGATTCTAATGCTTATGCGTTACAATTTAGCTACTTGGACTTTTACAACAAAATTATGGTGTATTGATCTACCTACAAAGGTTAAAATTTACATATGGAAAACTTCCTCGAACTACATCCCCACAAGGGTAAACCTTTCACTCAAAAAGTTAATTTTGGTGTGGCTTGGGATCTGAGTCGTTAAGGAATATGTTTAGAGATTGTCAAACATTAGTTGATATGTGGTCACATTTATCTGAAATAAAATTGTTACAAGACTCAAATGTAGATTTTAAGCAATGGCTCACCTCGTGTTTAGTTCTTCTGCCATATGACTTATGCCGCCTCTTCTGTGTAGCTCTTTGGGCCATCTGAGGGGATAGAAACTCTCGGGTTCATGAAAAGAGGAGCAAAACGGGTAAGGAGATAGCAGTTTTTGTGAGAAATTATGTTAAAGAACTTGATGGAGCAAAAACCAAAGCAATCAAATTCTCAAAAACTAAAACCAGTTGGAAAAACCCACCTTTGCAGACTGTGAAAATCAATTTCGACGGTGCTTTTGACATAAAGGAGCTCATCTCAGCATCAGGAGTTGTGGCCAGAGACGATGAAGGATCTGTTCTTGTTTCAAAGTCCAGAGTACACGAGAGAGTGACCTCCGCTTTCGCGGCTGAAGCTTTGGCTTGTCGAGAAGCGGTTCAATTAGGTATTGACATGCAAAAGGAGGACGTCATCATTGAGGGAGATTCATTAACAGTTATTAAAAAGTGCAGAAATGACTCATTTGATAGATCTCGATCGACTCTTTTATTTTGATATACACCAAAAGAAGTCGATTTTAAGGCGCTACGGTTTGATTTTATTTCGAGATCTGGTAACACCCTAGAACATATGATAGCTAAAGAGACTTTGGAGAACAAAGAAGAAATCTACCTGGATAGGGGAGTGCCAATCCATCTTTGAAGCACGAGCAAGGAATGACAGATAATCGGAGCGATTAACCGTCAAAAAGGTTAGAAGGGGAGGAGGGAGCGGAGGGAGAGAGTAGGAACGCTCTGTCCGTTCAACGTGCTGGAGTTTTTAGAGAAGATTTCATGGGTCTCTGCAAGGAAGAAATGAAACGGTGAAGGAAAAGGAAAGGGCCAAAGGTTAGGTAGCAGAAGCTTATCACTTTACCTGGGGAACCGCTACCATTAATGCTGGACAGTGGGACGTGATTGAAAGTAATGATAATGGTGTCCAGCTGTTTTCTCCGACTTGACTGGGTGACTTTTGAATTTTGAATCGTTTTGTTTTGTTCTGTTTCTTTTGGGCCTGTTTAGATTTATTTTGTAGGCCTGCTTCGTTGTTTTTGTTTTTTGTTTTTTCATTCTGTTTGTGTCCTGGACCAAAGCCCAATATGTTTGGTGTTGTTTTATATTTCAATTAGAATCCAGTCATGTTTATTTCAAAAAAAAAAAAAATTATATAAAAGGGAGGTCTCATGAGTAGTCTCTTTTTTTTTAATGGCAAATGATAAATTTTCAATTTCAGTCCTTATGCTAAACTCACATTTTAGATTATATAATAATAGTTAAATTTAATTTTGGTCCTGCGTTGCACTCAAATTTAAAATTAAATCTTTATACTTCAACTTTTAATATAATTTGATACCTCATTTTTTTAAATGACATTGATTCGCTCAAATACTTTGTTTTAATTAAAATTATAATATAATTTTTAAGTGTTATTAATAGTATTAAAATTATTTGTTAAATTATTCATAAAAAATTATTTTTAAATTCAAGTCAATTGCAATACTTATTTTTTGTTACATAGCTACTAAGTAAGTTTTATTTATTTATTTATTTCAAAATGCTACACTAGCAAATTTAATTGAATAATTTAATGGTATTAACAATTGAATTTGAATTTTCAAATTTAAAAAGTAGAGAGACTAAATTTCTACATAACTATATATAAAAGGAAAGTCTACTTACACATGGAATATAGCCTCTTCTTTTCTTTTCTTTTTTGCATTTTATAGAAAAATGGTAAATTTTAATTTTAATATATATGCTACACTAAAATTTTAGATTGTAAAATAATGGTCAAATTTTAATTTTGATCCTATGCTACACTCAAATTTAATATTCAATTTTATACTTCAACTTTTGACATAATTTGGTACCTCAATTTTTACAATGCCATTGATTAGTTTAAATACTTTGTTTTGATTAAAATGTTGATGTAACTTTTAAGAAATATTAATATTATTAAATTATTTATTAAATTTAAGTCCATTGCAATGTTCTTTTTTTTTTCTCGTTACATGGCTACTAAGTGAGTATTTTTTAAAATTTCAAAATGCTATACCAACGAATTTAGCAGACAAATTTAATGGTGTTAGCAATTGGATCTAAATTTGTAAATTTGAAAAATAAAGAGACTAAATTTCTAAAAATAAAAATACAAATACTAAATGGTTAAATATCAATTTTGGTCTCTTTGATATGTCTACTTTTGAGATTTAATATATATACTCTTTTCTTTTTTTTTTGAAAAAAATTGATTGGGCTTTTATTTCAAATAACCAAACTAAAATAAGAGTCTATAAACAAAATAAAACTGAGAAACTGGGCCCATCTATTACAGGCCCGAAACCATGCACTAAACAGCGAACAAAATATCTAGATATTTTGAATATATCAGATTCCTAATTTAAAATTCAAAAACAAAAATTAAATAAAATAATTAATACCACCGACACCCTATATATACTTTGATCTTTAACATAATTTATTCTTTATACTTTTATTATGCTTTTAATTAGTCCAAATAGTCAATATCATTAACTCTTGATTAAAACATTACGTGGTTATATATAATTTGATTACCCTAAGAGCCTTAAAGATTAATACGTGACTTCCCATCTTTTAGATTTGAGTAGCTTTTTTTTATATATATTATAAGACAATGGTCAAATTTTATTTTAGCCTTTACTATCTTTGAAACTTGAGATTTAATCTATATACTTTAATTTTTAAAAAACTTGCTTCATCTACTTTTATAATGTTATTAGTTAGTTTGAATAGTTAATATTATTAATTGTTTCAATCAAAATATTGATATCAATTTTCTCAAGAATACTATTCCAATAGAAGAAAGTTACTTTATCGTGACGATTACGAATGGGGTTTTTTTAGAAAAAAATTATAACAAGTATTTTCAATGGTATTTTATTATTATATAACTATCAAGTGAGTAATTTTTAAATTTCTAAAATTCCACACTTTTAATAGTGATAACAACTGCACTTGAATTTTAAATTAAAAAGTAGTGAACTAAATTTCAAAAACTAAAAGTATGGTGACTAAATTTCAAATGTACAAAGTATATAGGGATTTAAAGCATATTTTAACCTTCAAATTTTTATTGTTATAATTTGGCACAAGCAAATAATCAACCTCTCATTTTTTTTTTGCATTATATAAGAAAATGGTAAATTTCAATTTTAGCCTGTATGGTACATTCAAATTTTATATTATATAAAATGATCAAATTTCAATTTTGACCCTATGCTACACTCAAATTTAAGATTCAATCTTTGTACTTCAATTTTTTACATAATTCAATACCTCAATTTGTTTACAATGTCATTAATTAGCTCAAATACTTTGTTTTGATTGAAATATTGATGTAGCTTTTAAGAGATATTACATTATTAAAATTATTTGTTAAACTCAAATCCATTACAATGCCATTTTTGTTACATGACTACTAAGCGAATTTAATTTTTATTTTAAAATGTCACATTACTAGTGAATTTAATAGAAGAATTTAATGGTATTAACATCTAGATCTAATTTTTAGATTTGAAAATAAAGGGACTAAATTTGTAAAATAAAATTACAAAGACTAAATTTCAAATATTCAAAAATACATAGACTTGAAGTATATTTTAATATTCAAATATTCACTCAATAATTTGAAAAAAAAATTTAATAATTAACTCATATACTACTGACTATATATCTGTTGACACGAGTGTCACCAAATTTTTTCATTTTTTTCTTTATTTTATAAGAAAATGGTAATATTTCAGTTTTGGTCCATGTGTTAATATACCTATGTAAAACACGCGGGTCACTTTTTTTCCTCCTTTTCTTTTTGCATTAAAATGGTAAAAATTTAGTTTTGGTCCCTATGCTATCATCAAAATCAATATTATACAACAACGGTCAAATTTCAATTTTCATGTCGGTGCTACATCCAAGTCTAAGATTGATTCTTTATATTTCAACTTTTTGATCAATTTCAGTACCTCAAACTTTTACAATGTCATTTATTTGTCCAAATATTTTATTATGATGAAAATGCTCATGTAACTTTTAAGAGTTGTAAGTACTGATAAAATTATTTATTAAATTTAAGTTTATTTCAATTTTATTTTTGTTATGCGGCTACTAAGTGAGTATTCTTTTAACTGCAAATATAACACCAACAAATTTAACAAAAGAATTTAATGATGTTACCACTTGAGTCTGAATTTTAAACTTGAAAAATAGAAAAATTAATAAAAGCTAAATTTGAAACATAAAAGAGTATAGAGACATGAAGTATATATTCAAATATTTACTCTATAATTTAGCTCAAAAATAATTAACCAACACGAATCATGGTAGAAACCATGCTATAGTTATCCTTTTATTTTGGATATTTATTTAATATTAAATTTTAAGAGTTGAATATATGTGAATTTAAATTTATATCTTTATACCTTTTATTTGGTTAAATTTTGAGTTTAGTCCTCTATTATAATTAAATTAGGGATTTAGTGTGTATATTTTAATTTGACATAAATTGGTCCTATACTTTTATATTTACATTATTTGGTCCTAATAGTTAACACCATTAAATGCTTGGATAAATATCAAAATTATACATGAACTTTGATTTGGCTCAATTATACATGTGAAACTCTAACTGTGGTTCAAATGTATACTTGAAACTTTAATTGATTTAATCATTCACATTTAAAGAAATAAATACATCAATTTATTTTTATATGGGATAAATATAATTATTTATGTATGCAATATATAAACATAAAATGATGTTATATCAATAACTGTGTTAATAATTTACAAGAATTGGACCAAATCAAAATTTTATGTATAAAATTGCATAAAATCAATGTATACAATTACACATTAAACTATAGTTCTTTTGAGATTTATCCTAAATGCTTCAATTAAATTTCTATGGTAGATTTTTCGTCGAAACACCTAGTCGAATTCAATAGATAAGTAAATAAATAAAAGTTAATGTTAGCATAATCAATTGGAAGGGTACTTTAAAGGAAAATCCACGTTATTATTTAACAAGAATAGTTAAAGATGTTAATATTTTGGATTAATTAATGATATTATAAAAGTTGAGAAATCAAATTAAAATATAAAAATAAATTTTAAATTTGAACATAATAGAGAGACTAAAACCACAAATTATACCAAGTATTTATTTTCATTATTTGGTCAAATTTTATTAAACGTCCCTCTAAAATGAATATTGACAAATTTTGCCCTTTACTATAATTTAATTATTTCTAATTTTCAAAATGTGTTATTTTAGTCCTGAATCAGTTTTTTTTTTTTTAAATTCCATCAGATAAGTTAACAAGTAACAATTTTTAGCACATTCAAAAAAGATAAAACGAAAGAAAGAAAAGAACTCGTTATTTTGTGTCTGGCATTCACTTTATTCGATTTTCTAAGTAATTCTTTACTTGGTTCAAAAGTTTAATATTTATTTGTTCAAAAAAATTAATATTTATATAGTTTTTCTTAATTAATTTGTAGAGATATATAAGTTATGTATACGTGTTTGAATAATAGAAAATGAAAAAAAAAGATGATGATTTAGAGTGTATTGATAAATCATTTATACGTGTTAATATTATTTTAAGATTTAAAATTTTATTTAAATATTCTCAAAAAATATTTGAATAAATAAATAATTAAAGCATTTAGATTCCATTGGTTATGGGTTTATTATTTGTTTTGCTTTCACTTTTCTCTTGTATATATATATCCAAAGCTTCATGATTAGTAGTTGCCTATTATGTTCTGCTGCATTCTAAAGTTATTCTTTACTAGCTTCATAAGTTAAAGATTTTATACGTTGATTTTAATGGGACTACTTGTTGCATTCTTTGTTTTCCAATAAAACATCGTTGAATTTTTGTTTTCCAGGTAAACTTCTATTTTCACATAATAAGTATATGTGTGGTAATGATTTTAACTTGAAATAATTAATCTGAATGTATCCTCTCTTACGATAATCTGATTTCTGGGCATGCAGCAAGCAATCCATCATGAGTCAGCAGAGTAGTAACCAAAATGATAGCACCGACGGCTCCAGCGAAAAGAAGGCTTTGTACGACGAGTTTCGGGCTAAATTTCCTGAAGATGATAAGGGACCTCAACGACATGATATATGGGAAAACTTTCCGTTCTTTGATCGTACTAAAAATCCTTCAGATTCTAGGGACTGGGAAGAGGTGTCCAAAGAAGATTTGGATTCAGATTCTTTCAACCTCAAAGAAGAAGAAATACCACAATTCTTAAACAAGATTTACCAGCCGGTGATACTGGACAATGTTCGTGGTTTCGATTATGACGAGAAGACATTAAAAATGCTGCTTCTCAATGAAAAGAGCCAACAAGACGAGTTGAAGCTACTGGGGGTTGTTGGGATGGTTGGCGTTGGAAAAACCACACTTTGTCGCTTAATTCTGGAGGAAGAACAAGTGAAGCAGAGCTATTTCCCAAGGCTTCTGATAACCATGTCCGGCTCCATGGAAGAGGTTGTTGAAAAAATGCTGGGACATCTGGGAGTTGAACTCGACGAAATAAAAAACTCCATCGCCAACGAAAACAAACTTCCAGGTTTGCTCTATGCTCTTCACCTAAAATTGGAAGGTAAGAAGTTTCTGATCGTGCTTGATAATGTAAAGGAGGAAGACGAGTACTATGAAAAGCCAATATCTGATGTAAAGAAGGAAGGCGAGTACTGTGATAAGCTAATATCTTGCCTAAAATCCGGCCATGGATTCCCCAAGGGGTATGGGGGAGCAGTCATTCTGAATGGTAGAAATGAGGAGGCAATAGAGAGGATAGTTGGAGAACGAAACTTGCACCGACTCCAGCTCCTCTCCGACCCCAGAGACTGCTGGTATATATACCGGTCCTTAGCTTTTGGTGACAGTGACCATCAAGATGCTCGAACAGATGAAATTCCAAGCAATCCAATGAATGAACTGAAGAAGAAATGTGGAGGTCTTCCTTTAGTAGCCCGAATTATGGGTGAATTGAAGCAACGGCAAGACAAGATCCGAAAAAAAGAACATCAACCATCCAATGGTTCAGGGGTTGATCCAAAAGACACGACTCCACAGGACAATACGGGATCAAAATCGGGAACACTATCAAACTAGAAGCACCAAGGAGGCATAACCTCGTTTAAATGTCTTTGCTTTTTAACTGGATTGGATTGCCCTTTTTCTCTTCTCTATGATTTGGTTTTTACTACTAGTGATTACATCAAGTAACCACAAAATCTATGCGTGTTTTTACTTTGCTTGTATTTTCTTTTATGCTTTCTTAGAGAACATATGTTTATGTTTGGATTCGTGTTTGAACTTTGAAGGTTTTTTTTTTTTTCTGTTTTTTATGATATATAGCTTACTTTTAATTTACTAATTAATTTCATAAATATTGTATATTCTAGAGTAATTTACATTTTAAGTCATTTAATTTAGTATCAATTTTCATTTAGATCACAAACCTTTCTTTTTAATCAGATTACATTACTAGACTTTTATCATTAACGGATTAAGTTATTTATAATAAGTCCATTAATTAGTTCTCATGGAAAATTTGCTCAAAATATATAGGTGATTCAACATGAATTACTTAATGGAGTTAGTATTAAGTGATTTAATTTGTTGAAAAAGTTAAGTGATGTAATTTGATGAAACTTTAAAAAAAATTATTAATTTAAATACCTAAAATAAAATTATCTTTTTAAGAGAAAATTCATTAATCCATTTCATAAATGGAATCATATAATTTGGGTAAAAGAAAAAACAACAAATGTCTATCATTGGTGATGAAGGGCAAGCTTTATCAACACGACAAAGGCTTCAACTTCAGTATTAATAGAATATTATGGCATATTGACAATCGACTTTGTCATAATTCAAGCATGTCCATGTCATTTTTAGAGTGATTGCAAGTAACTATCACGATAAGAAAATTAGCTTTGATGGTCCAAAGCGGTGGGTGAGCAAAATCTGCAAAAGAATTGAGCATCCATTAAACTAGAGAGGACAACGAAAAATCATCCCTAAAGTCACTTGCAAAAGCAATACTATATGCATAAGAACAGATAAAAACTTCTAAAAGTAAAGATTTATTAAGTAGTGGAAAATAAAAAAGAAACATATAAAACACAAGGCAACACGAGTCTAAACTGACTTTATAAAATCATTTATTATTAGAAAATACTCTCAAAATTGAAACAAAATTAATAAGCCGACGAAAAGCCACCCACTTTTCAAGAGAAGCTAATAGTGGTTGTGGAGTTTCAGCTACAATAGGTGCCATTATTTATTTATCACAACTTGTGAAGACATCAAAAGATATTCATAAAATATATTTGCAAATTAAGAAGAGATAAGACACATTGAATAAATGAGGAAAAAAAAAAGCGGGTTGATAGGAAGGACAAAAAGGCAAATAATAGTCAATGTGGAGACAAACATCGTTATTGAACAAAACAAACAACTTAAAAAAAAAAAAAAGGGAAAAGCTTTTAGGGTTTTCCGAACTTACAGATGTTGAAATTATTATGTTATATGAGTGTACATTAAAAGATGGCACCATGGAGAAAATATATTACAATTTTAAGTTAGAAACTACAAACTACAAAGTACTTAATAAAAGCTAACGTGTTGAATAAAAAAAAAAAAAATATAAATTAAAAAAACATGAAAATGAAAAGAGAGAATAAATCATGGAGATAAGGAGGAAGTTAAAAATTTTTGTTTGAAGAAGTTAGAGATAAAATTTTAAAATTTTGAGAGGGCCGAAGTTAAATATTTTATTCTAAAAAGATTAGGTTATATAATTAATTTTTAGGAGGGGTCAAAATTAAATTTTATTTATTTATTTAAATGATTGAAGGACTTAAAATAAATAATTAATAGGTGACAGGGATTATTGATGAAATTTTCTCATTTGACCATGGGACCAAGGCCCCTGCCTCTCTTCGTCTCTGCATAGAGAAAATATTGAGAAGGGGGAAGGCATTAAGTAAAGAGTGAAATCAGATAAAGAAAAGAAATAAAAAGAAAAAATTAGAGAAGGCGTAAAATTTGATCATTAGTCAGCAATACTTGTGATTTGATCCAGTTTTGATACCTAAATTATTTTTCTGTTAAAATTTTGAGTTAAAAAGTTAACGATATTAAAATAAGTGTGGCACACTCAATTAGTGAGAAGGCGTAAAATGTCAAACTTTCATTTATCTCATCAATCATATGAGTAAGTTGGTCAACGTTCATTTGGACTAATGGATGTCCAACTTCATTTAAATTTAGACAATTATTTTTCATTTTTATTTTGAATATGATTGAAAATATAGAAAGTATAAAAATTATAAATTATAACAAAGGTGTAAAAAGTTTTAAAATTACTTAAAAAAGTTAAAATTATTTAGAAATTGTAAAAGAATTGTCACTAAAGGACTAATATAATATAGATACTCAAATTTGTATTCCCATCTCCATCACTTTTTATCCCACCCCACATGCACCCTTATTTGTTATCTTCGAAACGAAATTAAGCCTAACCCTCCCCCAAGCAAATTTGTTAAGCTTTTAGTTAATTGAAAGTCAAATTTATATGTAATCTATGTACCCATAATTTATATGAAATGTCAACATAAAATATCTTTAAACGATTTTTTTTAAACATTTTGATGAATATTCTATTGTTTGAATGGTTGAAATTGATGAAATAATATGAGCTTTGTGTTCATTTTAATATGTTTCAGAAATTTTCAAATTGGGCACATGGACAAAATCTACGTATTTTTATAACTTGTATTTTAAAAATTTTTAGAATTATTTAGAATTATTTTTTACAATTTTTAATTATTTTTCATAATATTTTGAACCAGGTTCATAATGAATTTGAACAATTAATTATCTATATTGAAATGAACTAGATGTCCATGTGTTTAAATTCATTTTGGACATGCATTTTTAGTTTTTATTTTTATTTTTGGGATTTTTAATTTTTATAATTTTAATAATTTCTACAACTTTTATAACTTTTTATAATATTTTAAATCATGTCTAGAATAAATCTGGTTATTACCTGTCAACAGCGGTCAACGACCACATTATCGATGACATGAAAAAGTCAGACATGTGGGGTGTTCTCATTGATTGAGTGTGCCACCAACTTTTTTAACATTATTATTTTTTTGGACCAAAAACTATAACCAAAGAATAATTTAGGTACTAAATTGAAATAAAAATCTAAATACAAAATGAAAATGAGTATAATTTGAGGGCCAAATGTGACATAAATCAAATAAGAAAATAAAGTGATAAATGCAAGGGAAAAAATTAGAAGAAATAAAAAAAAAAAGAAAAAGAAATAAAGAAGTAGTGAAGGTCATAGGTGAAGTAAATGAAAATAATAAAAAAGTGAACAACAAATAAAAATTATCTAAGAAAATGAAACTAATAAATAAGGATTGAGTGAAGAAGAGTAAAGGAAAATATTAAAATAATTTCAATGAAAAAATAAAGTAGGTATGAAAATTATATAAAATTAAATAATTATTAAAGAATTAAAGGTTAGAGAGAATAGGAATAAAAGAAGAGATGAGGACAATTTCTTTTCCAAGACAAAGAAAAGAATATGTGAAGATAAAGTATATAAAAGGAAAAAAATCCTTACTCTTTTTTTTAAAGGTTACTCTGGCTTATTTTTTAAAAAATATTATCAATTAAGTTTTAATTTATTTGATATCATTGTTGCAACAATTAAAATAACGTGAGTTTGAGCTTATATCGAATCTTAGTTGGTATCACTTTTTTGGCATAATGTAAATCTTAGCTTTTAACATTTACATTTTTTTGTCAATTTAGTCTTTATTATTTGCTTGAACTAAATGATTTTTTTAACTAAAATACTAACTAAAATGTTAAAATTTTAAACATAACGACTTACATGACAATATATATAAATTTATAATTTTAAATTATTTATTGATATGACATATAAGACAAATGATATTATGTTGGCATGATGTGGATATAGACTGCCATGTGAATTGACATGACAACAATATTAAAAATTTATGTTTTAGTCATTATTTCTATTAAAAAATCATTTTACTCTTTTTTAGAAGGCTAAAGTTTAAATTTAATCAAAATTAAGGCTAAAGTTTAAATTTAATCAAAATTATCTTTTATGTTTTTTGTTTTAAATATGATAAAATTTCATTAAAAGGACTTTCACCAATACAAGCAAAGAGCGCATAAGGGAGCAAAAAGCAATGCCCCATTACATAAGGAGGCATCCACCAACTATAATTTTCGAGTTTTTATTTTCAAGTCCACCAATATGCTTTTTCTATTATTATTATCAAAGACAAAAATTAATTTATGTGTTAGACTATTATTACAAGAAACATGAAAATATCACGAATGACATAAATTAACATGCACATAAAAAAAAATAATTTTCACTAAATATTCCAACCCCAAATTTTATAAGAATCAAAATCAAGCATAGTTCCAAGATCTAAACCAATAGATAGACCATGAATTAAAACCTAAACCTATTTTTCACTTAAGCTTCCTTTAAATCTTAAAACCCACCGAAACCAAGCAAATGATAATATAATTTTTCTAGCATATTTAAGTAAAATAGTTCTCGCGACAGACATGAAAATTCACATCTCAATATTTTTTTACTTAGCAAGAAAAATCAATATTATCAAAGGAAAAATGAGCATTACCCAAAAAAAAAAAAAAAGCAATGACCATAGAAAAAAAAGTAATATTCATCTTCTTCAATTTCACATGTATCATTTGGTTATTGAATTTCATTTCACTACACCAAAACAGACTTTTAGTGACGTTTTTAGTGGCGTTTTAAAGAAAAACGCCGCAAATAATATTATACATTAGCGGCGTTTAAATGAAAACGCCAAAAAAAAAGATCAATAGCGGCATTTATTAGTAAAACGCCGCTAAAAAGGACATATAGCTGCGTTTATTTGTAAAACGCCGCTAAAAGTCTGAGCATTAGCGGCGCTTTTATGGAAACGCCGCTAAAAGTCTGAACATTAGCGGCGCTTTTATGCAAACGCCGCTAGAAGTCTGAACATTAGCGGCGCTTTTATGGAAACGCCGCTAAAAGTCTGAACATTAGCGGCGCTTTTAGGGAAACGCCGCTAAAGTCTGAAAACGGCGCTTTTAAAAACGCTAAAGGTCTTAACATTAGCGGCGCTTTTGGTGGAGCATACAAAATTTTGAGCAAATTTTTTGAACTTTAGTGGCGTTTTTATAGAAACGCCGCAAAAGATTATTTTATTTTAGGGTTAATGATTTAGGACTTAATTAAGGTTTAATGTCTATAGTTTATAGTTTTAGGGTTTATGATATAATGTTCATTAATTTGGGTTAATGGTTTATGTTTTATAGTTTAGGGTTTATGGGTTTCTAAATTAAGTTTAGGGTTTAGAGTTTATTAGTTTAGGGTTTAGTGTTTTCTTGTTTAGGGTTAATGTTTTATTATTTATTTAAAGGTTTATAGATCATGGGTTTTTGGATCATGTTTATGGATTACGGTTTAAGTGTTGGGGTTTAGGGGAATAGGTTAATGGTTATGGGAGTAATATGGTTTGGGGCCAGTTAATCTTTAGGGGTTATTGTTTTATGGTTTAAGGTTTAGGAGTTATAATTTAATTTTTAAGTTCTACGAGTTACTATTTCAATTGTTTAGGGTTTAAGGATACTATGCATGGTTTATAGTTTATAGTTTATAGTTTAATTAGGGTTTAAGGGTGTATAATTTAGGCCGGGTATAATTTTTAGGGGTTAGGGTTATGGATTTAGGAATTAATCTTAGATTTTTAGAATAATAAAAAGATAAATATAAATTATTATTTTAAAAGAATACATATCAAAATGTGTTAAATCCTAAAAGCGGATATGAACTTTAATTTGATCCAAATATTGTAAAATATACCACTACTGACAAAAGCAGACTTTTAGCGTTTAGTAATGGTTAATTGCATGATTGGTTGAAAGACGATTGAGAATATATTGAAGTTGTGTGTAGTTTAGTTGACATGAAATGTATAGATGAAAGTTACATTTTGAGGCCATTTAGGTATGTAGTATCGTAAGTTTGTATGTGAAAAGATGCCAAATTTTTGATATATTGGTTGTTGATAACTAAGGTCTTTAAAATGAAATTTTGGTGTATGCTCAAATGATGTTTTCCTAGTATCGAAACTTGACTGGTATTGATACCTATGCTTATACGTTGAAAAGTTTGCAGTTTAGTCCTTATTTATGCTCATGTCAACTTAAGAGCTTTTGCAAGCTCAATTGAGTTTCGATTTTGTTTGTATACTGTAATGTGCATGGAATTATGATAAGAATCGATGATTGAATGAATTGTTATTAAGAGTTAAATGTGATTAGCTCTGGTAATAGAAGTAACATCCCGTAGCTCGGATCCAACTACCAGGCCGGGTGACGGGTGTTACATCCTGAGAAGTGATTCCAGCATCCAAGAAGTGACCCTCTCGATTCAATAATGTTTGTATAGTCTATTTTTGGTCCCATGGCATGTACCTAAGGGGTGTTTTGGTTTAATGTCATAAATGATTAAATATGTATATGTAATGATCATGTGATTTGGTTAATGTTTAGAGTATAAAAGAAGTGTTAATGTTGAACATGGTATTTTAGGCTTGTTTTTATAGGGAATGACTGAAATTGAGGTATTGAGATTAGCATATATGTGGCTGATAATGTTTCGGTGTTCATTTAGCGTATATGTATTTAGGGTTTAATTAAGTATTAAGAGGTTAATGGTTTTATGGAATTTAAGAAATAATTAAAACATTAGTGGCGTTTTTTACAAAAAACACCGCCAAAACTCACCACTTTAGCCAAAACGGCGTCGTTTCAGTGGTGTTTGTTATGGTATTAGCGGCATTTTTACTGAAAACGCCACTAAAGATCGGGAATTATCGGCGTTTTGGTGTATAAACGCCGCAAATATGTTTTAAGGCAAAACGATGACGTTTGTACCCTGTGCTTTTAGTGGCGTTTTTAAGTTAAACGCCGCATATATGTTTCGATTTGTCCAAAAGCGATGCCGTTTTAAGCTTTGTTATAGTGGCGCTTTTAAATAAAACGCCGTAAATAAGGTGAACCTTGAAACGACGCCGTTTTTAAAATTGCTTTTAGTGGCTTTTTTACTGATAACGCAGCAATTATGTTTCTGACTGTATGTAAACGACACCGTTTTTAGCTTTAGCAACATTATTAGTGGCGTTTTATGTTAAACGCCGCAAAATGTCCAACTTAAATGAATCGTTTAACCCTTTTCAGATTTGCCCGATTATTTTCACCAATTTCCCAAAATTTTTCCCCCAATTTCCCCAAGTTTGTTCTGCAAATTTTTGCCCTAATTTCCCACCTTCCGAAATCAAATTCGACTCTTCTCTCCGCCATTCCAAAATAAAACGTTTAACCCTAGGCGCTGCAAACAACCCTTAACCCCTTTGTGCCGCAATCAACTCTTCCAGCCCACGCTAGCCTTCAGTCCGTGTCGTCATCTTCTCCCCACCGCCGCCGCTGGAAACTTGGGTTCGTAGAGGTATATATTTATGTTAAAAAAGGGTCTAAAGGACTCTTAAATCTTTTATATATTTATGTTTATTTGTTGTAGTTTGGTGTTTAGATTTTATGTTTTTAGATAAATTGGTTTCTGTTTTTTTTGTGTTTTAAGAACATGATGTGTTGAATTTTTTAGGGTGTTGATGTTGGGATTTTATGTTTCTGTTTTACTATGTTGTTTAATAAAAGTCGGGTTGCATTTTATCTTTTTTATTTAAAAAATATCGATATGTTCACTCACCGTCTCCTTTTTATCATCTTTACGACTACCAAAAGCGGCGTTGGATGGCAAAAAGCGATAGGAAAAATTATCAATTAAAATGAATCTAAAAATATGCATTTGGTTTGAAACAAAGTGTGTGAATTTATATAGGCATTTCGCCAAGATTCTACAATGACAACTTTAGCTTTTGGTACCCCACTTTGTCTTCCTTGAGCTTCAATCTTGAAGACAACATCCATTCCGCGATCACCTTGCGAATACAACATGATGACCGTCCAACCTTTCATAATCAACGGCATGCATGCGTGCATGTCATTTCGGAAAAATCTCATACGATCTTAATGTTAATGTGAACTATGAAAAGCTCATGCATGAAAAATAACATGATCGGAGTTTAATATTTGACCACCACAAGATAAGAAAACCGATGTTGCCCAATTCCATGTCTTTAACAAGGAAGAAAAATAGTAAAAAGCTATAGTATTTGAACTCGAGAGGTTAGTGTTGGGTAGTGAAACATGTATAATGTTTGGTATTTTGTTTAAGTGCTGCAAATTGAAGTGTTAATGTGCTGCAAATTGAAGTATTTAAATCTTTGAATTGAAGTGTTAAAGTGCTTGCAAATTTAAGTGTTTACATGTTGTAAATTGAAGTGGTTTAAGTACTGCAAATTGTATTGTTTAGTTCCTGGAAATTGAGATGTTTATTGCTATAATTGAGGTGTATAGTTGTTGTTAATTGGGATGTTAAAGTGTTGTAAGTTTAGGTGTTTAAATGCTGTAAATTGATGTTTAAATGCTGATTCTTATGCTCAATTTCAATTATGATAACTTATGGTTGAACTTGATTTTAAGTTAGAATGTAAGTTAAAGTGTTGTGTTGCTGCAAATTGAAGTGTTTAAGTGTTGCAAATTGAAGTGTTAATGTGTTGCAAATTGAAGTATTTAAATGCTGTGAATTGAAGTGTTAAAGTGCTGCAAGTTTAAGTGTTTACATGTTGTAAATTGAAGTGTTTTAAGTACTGCAAATTGTATTGTTTAGTTCCTGGAAATTGATATGTTTATTGCTATAATTGAGGTGTATAATTGTTGTTATTTGGGATGTTAAAGTGTTGTAAGTTTAGGCGTTTAAATGCTGTAAATTCATGTTTAAATGCTGATTCTTATGCTCAATTTCAATTATGATAACTTATGGTTGAACTTGATTTTAAGTTAGAATTTAAGTTAAAAGTCTGTTTTGCTGTAGTGGTATGGTCGTTTTATATTGTTTTAAAGGGAATTATTTAGCATTTCGATGTATAAGGGAGAAGTAAGTTAATATTTGCAATTAAGAAGATCAATGGGTTTCTCTTTCGCTTAAGAATTGTTATTTGATTTACTTTGTTCTTGATGGTGCGATAATTGGATTCAATGTCGAAACAAGGCAAAGACAATAACATCAAATTTCAAGTGTGGGATTTAGGTATGCCGATCACTACTTCTTGATCTGGATCTTTAACATGTATAGTAGATTTTTTATAGTGATGTCCTAAAGGTTTGATAATATTTTCTTATCGATTTGATTGTTCTCATGAAGGAATTCAGTAAAGCGTTTCCAAAATTTTCGAGTGTCGAGCAAGAACATCTCCACCAAATCTGCCCAAGAAGTTCCTGCACAAGCACCGTAAGTTCATGCTGGAATATTTTTCCTCCCTCAAAATCTGCCCTTTTTCCCAAAGTCAGTAGCATTCATAATTTGATCCTCTTTTGCAGGATTCTCATTGTCCTTCTGCTTAAGTCTACTAATTTCACTACTTTCATCATCACGGTTCTAAGGTTCTAAGGTTGTCGGAGTCTTTGTTGCAACTTTCCAAAGCATTTGAGGTTAGTTTCCAATCTGGGTTTTGTTTGGTTTTATCAGTTTTATAGTAGAATTTTATCATATTAATTTTGTATCATTTTCATATTTTCTAAGATTTGATGCACTCTGTAAAAATAAAAAAAAAAACAGTAAGCTAACCCTTTTCTACAATCCACTAACTTTAAACATAAACCCTACAACCAATAGTTTAAAAGTCCACAAGATCTTAGTGGATTGATTGTTTTAACGTGTAATTGTTCGATTAATAGCTTATAATATTTTGTTAAGAGCTTCTAATATGCCCTACAACTAGTATTTTGAAGTTTACAATAAAAAGGTGATTTCTATCATATCTATAATGAATCCATCATAACATAATATAATCAATTACACTATGGTGAATGAAATGAATATAAATAACATCAAATAATAAATTAAACGATGTCCAAGAAATTAAATATAACATGACATAGCTACTTAAATTACAAATCTTGAATTAAACAACCAATAAGTCAATACAAAACTAATTAAAAGTAATTACATAAAGCTTTTCTTAAAATTCAAAATGTAAAAACCTAAACCCCTAAAACCCTAAAACCCTTAAACCCTAAACCCCTAAACCCTTAAACCCCAACCCTTAAACCCCAAACCCTAAACCCTAAACACATAAACCTTTAAACCCTAAACCCCTAAACCTTTAAACCTTAAACCTTAAACCCTAACCCCTAACCCTTAACCTCTAACCTATAACCCTTAACCCCTAATTTTAAGTTAATATCAAACTTCATAACTTACATAATACTTGTATAATTTTAAGAAAAGATTCAAAGTATATAAATTTGAAACTGACGGGTTGCCTTATATCTCATCATTAGATATAACGGATCCTCCCTAGGTGTAACAATGCCACGTATGATGGATCTAAACGAAATACCAAATTAAATATCGAAATAATATAACATTTATTAAACCCCTAAACTCAAAACCCTTAAACCCTAAACCCCAAACCCTAAACCCTAAACCCTAAACCCTAAACCCCAAACCCTAAACTCTAAACCCTAAACACATAAACCCTTAAACCTTAAACCCATAAACCCTAAACCATAAACCCTAACCCCTAACCCCTAACCCTTAACCCCTAATCTATAACCTTTAACCCCTAATTTTAAGTTAATATCAAACTTCATAACTTACATAATACTTGTATAATTTTAAGAAAAAGATTCAAAGTATATAGGCTGGAAACCTGACGGGTTGCCTTATATCTCATTGTTAGATATAACGGATCCTCCCTAGGTGTAACAATGCCACGTATGATGGATCTAAACAAAATACCAAATTAAATATCGAAATAATATAACATTTATTAAACCCCTAAACTCAAAACCCTTAAACCCTAAACCCTAAACCCATAAACCCATAAACCATAAACTATAAACCCTAAACCTTAAACCCCAAACCCTAAACATGTAAACCTTTAAACCCCAAACCCTTAAACTTTTAAGCACTAAACCCTAAACCCTAACCCCAACCCTTAACCCCAACCTATAACCCTTAACACCTAATTTTAAGTTAATATCAAACTTCATAACTTACATAATACTTGTATAATTTTAAGAAAAGATTCAAAGTATATAGGTTGGAAACTTTGACGGGTTGCCTTATATCTCATTGTTAGATATAACGGATCCTCCCTAGGTGTAACAATGCCACGTATGATGGATCTAAACGAAATACCAAATTAAATATCGAAATAATATAACATTTATTAAACCCCTAAACTCGAAACCCTTAAACCCTAAACCCTAAACCCATAAACCCTAAACCTTAAACCCTAAACCCCAAACCCTAAACCCTAAATACATAAACTTTTAAACCTTAAACCTTTAAACCTTTAAACCCTAAACCCTAACCCCTAACCCTTAACCCCTAACCTATAACCCTTAACCCATAATTTTAAGTTAATATCAAACTTCATAACTTACATAATACTTGTATAATTTTAAGAAAAAGATTCAAAGTATATAGGCTGGAAACCTGACGGGTTGCCTTATATCTCATTGTTAGATATAACGGATCCTCCCTAGGTGTAACAATGCCACGTATGATGGATCTAAACGAAATACCAAATTAAATATCGAAATAATATAACATTTATTAAACCCCTAAACTCAAAACCCTTAAACCTTAAACCCTTAAACCCTTAAACCCCAAATCTTAAACTCTAAACCCTAAACTTTAAACCCTAAACCTTAAACACATAAACCCTTAGACCATAAACCCCTAAACCTCTAAACCTTAAACCATAAACTCTAACCCATAACCCTTAACCCTTAACCTATAACCCTTAACCCCTAATTTTAAGTTAATATCAAACTTCATAACTTACATAATACTTGTATAATTTTAAGAAAAAGATTCAAAGTATATAGGCTGAAAACCTGACGGGTTGCCTTATATCTCATTGTTAGATATAACGGATCCTCCCTAGGTGTAACAATGCCACGTATGATGGATCTAAACGAAATACCAAATTAAATATCAAAATAATATAACATTTATTAAACCCCTAAACTCAAAACCCTTAAACTCTAAACCCCTAAACCCTAACCCTAAACCTTAAACCCTAAACTCTAAACATGTAAACCTTTAAACTCTAAACCCCTAAACCTCTAAGCCCTAAATCCTAAACCCTAACCCCTAGCCCCTAAACACATAAACCCCTAAACCCTTAAACTTTTAAACCTCTAAACTCTAAACCCTTAACCCCAACCCCTAAACCCTAAACTCTAAACACTAAACCCTAAACATATAAACCCTTAAACCTTAATCCCTAAATTCTAAACCCTAAACCCTAACCCCTAACCCCTAACCCATAACCCTTAACCCCTAATTTTAAGTTAATATCAAACTTCATAACTTACATAACACTTGTATAATTTTAAGAAAAAGATTCAAAGTATATAGGCTGGAAACCTGACGGGTTGCCTTATATCTCATTGTCAGATATAATGGATCCTCCCTAGGTGTAACAATGCCACGTATGATGGATCTTAAAGAATACATAACTTACCTAATTCTAAGATCAAATTTCATAAATTACATAAGTTGACGATTAAATTTCATAACTTACAGAATTTTCCCTTAAGATCAAACTTCATAACTTACATAACACTTGTATAATTTTTTAAAAAAAAGGATTCAAAGTATATAAATTTGAAACTTTGACGGGTTGCCTTATATCTCACTGTCAGATATAATGGATCCTCCCTAGGTGTAACAATGCCACGTATGATGGATCTTAAAGAATACATAACTTACCTAATTCTAAGATCAAATTTCATAAATTACATAAGTTGACGATTAAATTTCATAACTTATGAAATTTTCCTTAAGATCAAACTTCATAACTTACATAACACTTGTATAATTTTAAAAAAAAAAGGATTCAAAGTATATAGGTTTGAAACTTTGACGGGTTGCCTTATATCTCATCGTCGATATAATGGATCCTCCTAGGTGTAACAATGCCACGTATGATGGATCTTAAAGAATACATAACTTACCTAATTCTAAGATCAAATTTCATAAATTACATAAGTTGACGACTAAATTTCATAACTTACGTAATTTTCCTTAAGATCAAACTTCATAACTTACATAACACTTGTATAATTTTAAAAAAAAGGATTCAAAGTATATAAATTTGAAACTCGACGGGTTGTCTTATATCTCACCGTCGGATATAATGGATCCTCCTAGGTGTAACAATGCCACGTATGATGGATCTTAAAGAATACATAACTTACCTAATTCTAAGATCAAATTTGATAAATTACATAAGTTGACGACTAAATTTCATAACTTACGTAATTTTCCCTTAAGATCAAACTTCATAACCTACATAACACTTGTACAATTTAAAAAAAAAAAGGATTCAAAGTATATAGGTTTGAAACTTGACGGGTTGCCTTATATCTCATTATCAAATATAATGAATCCTCCTAGGTGTAACAATGCCACGTATGATGGATCTTAAAGAATACATAACTTACCTAATTCTAAGATCAAATTTGATAAATTACATAAGTTGACGATTAAATTTCATAACTTACAAATTTTCCTTAAGATCAAACTTCATAACTTACATAACACTTGTATAATTTTAAAAAAAAAAGGATTCAAAGTATATAAATTTGGAAACTGACGGGTTGCCTTATATCTCACCGCCGATATAATGGATCCTCCTAGGTGTAACAATGCCACGTATGATGGATCTTAAAGAATACATAACTTACCTAATTCTAAGATCAAATTTGATAAATTACATAAGTTGACGATTAAATTTCATAACTTATGAATTTTCCTTAAGATCAAACTTCATAACTTACATAACACTTGTATAATTTTTTTAAAAAAAGGATTCAAAGTATATAGGCTGGAAACCTGACGGGTTGCCTTATATCTCACTGTTAGATATAATGGATCCTCCCTAGGTGTAACAATGCCACGTATGATGGATCTTAAAGAATACATAACTTACCTAATTCTAAGATCAAATTTCATAAATTACATAAGTTGACGATTAAATTTCATAACTTACAGAATTTTCCCTTAAGATCAAACTTCATAACTTACATAACACTTGTATAATTTAAAAAAAAAGGATTCAAAGTATATAGGTTTGGAAACTTTGACGGGTTGCCTTATATCTCACTTTGTTAGATATAATGGATCCTCCTAGGTGTAACAATGCCACGTATGATGGATCTTATAGAATACATAACTTACCTAATTTTAAGATCAAATTCCATAGCATTATTTACATAAATTATTAATTAACAATTTAGCCGTATAATTTATTGTCAACTTTAGACTTCAACAACTACGAAATGGATAGGAGTTGGATGAAATTGTCAAGGGTAAGCAACGGCTATCGAAATGGAGTAGAAACTTTTCTGAATTTTGCATTTCAAAATGCAAGCCAAGAGAATATGATTCTTTGCCCGTGTAAGAAGTGTTGCAATATTAACTGGCATTATCGTGAAGTGGTCTACGAACATCTAGTTGTTGATGGCTTTGTCCGGGGGTACAAAATATGGTTTTTTCATGGCGAGTCTACATCTAGTGGAGCATCTTCATCGATGAATCCGGGGTATCCTCATAGTTCTTTCAATCAGAATGTTAGTGACGATAACATAGAAAACATGTTGCGGGATGCTTTTAATATGCGCAGTGATGGTTTCGGGTCATTTCCACCTGAATTGGGTGCAACCGATGAGCATAATTTTGGAGGAAATACTTTCACCGAAGGGGAAAAAAGTGTACCGGATGAACAGCCAAATGAAGAAGCGGCGAGGTTCTACACGTTACTTGGTGAAATGAATGAAGAACTGTATGAAGGATCAAAATTTTCCAAATTGTCATTCTCAGATTCGCTTTTTCACTTGAAATGTCCGGGGTGGACCGAAACTCGTTGACAATCTTGTTAGAGTTTCTACAAGAAATGTTCCGCTTGCAAAAATCCTCGATCTTCCAAAGACATGAAGAAATTGATAAAGGATTTGGGCCTTGGATACAACAAAATTCACAGCTTGCCCAAATGACTACATGTTGTATTAGGCGCGATCAGTATAAACCAACAAAGGTTATCATGTATGCGCCAATCCTGTTGGATTAATAGAAATACAGAGGACTGATGAACGAGGATAAACACGGTACACGATCAAAGAAGCGCCCGCTTAAGATTTTGCGGTATTTTCCCTTATACCGAGGCTTCAACGGCTTTCATGTCGTCGAAGACAATGAATCAATTACGTGGCACCATGATGGATGAACCGATGATGGGTTGTTAAGGCATCCTGCAGATTCTTTAGCTTGAAAATGTTTTGACTCCAAATTTCCAAGCTTTGCAAGCGATCCTCGAGTGTGAGGCTTGGGCTAGCATCCGATGGATTTAACCCTTACAAACTTATGAGCACAACGTCAAGATTTGGCTTTGTGGTGCTTGTTCCTACAATTTGCCTCCATGGGTTTGCATGAAACAATCTTCTTTTATCTTGTCTATAATTATACCGGAGAGAAAGGGTAGGGAATGATATTGACGTCTATTTGCAGCCACTTGTTGACGAGTTAAAACAACTATGGGCTGGTGTTCAGACATTTGATGCAATGAGAAAAGAGAACTTTAATTTACGTGCGATATTAATGTGGACTATTAACGACTTTTTAGCTTATGCTAATTTATCTGGTTAGAGTACTAAGAGACGTTATGCTTGTCCGTGTTGTCTTTGTCTTGACATGTTCGCAATGGTTATATAATGGGAAAAAGTTTTCTTACATGGGGAATCGTCGGTGGTTACCAAAAATCATACATTTAGATTTCGAGTGCTCAGTTTGATGGTACTGAAGAGTTCAGATCAGCTCCTTCGCAAACCGGTGGATCCGAAATATTGTTAATGTTGAAAAATATGAATTTCATTTATGGGAAGATGAATCAACCGGCAAACCCGCATAGAAATAGAAGATCTAGGGATGAATTTGATGATGAATCTAATGAAGAGGATGATCCTAATGAGGCGGACTTGTGGAAAAAAAGAAGTATTTTTTTCGAGTTGCCTTATTGGGAGCATCAGATTTTACGCCATAACCTTGATGTCATGCACATAGAGAAAAATGTCTGCGAGAACATCATTGGGACTATTTTGAATGTCGATGGAAAATCGAAAGATAATCTTCAGAGTCGACTTGATTTAGTCCACATGGGAATTCGGCGTGAGCTTCATCCCCGAGCACTTCAGAATATGAAATATCGATTGTCGCCTACTATTTTTTCAATGTCAAGACGGAGAAAGAAGTGTTCATGCGGTGTTGAAGGATATAAAGGTCCGGATGCGTATGCATCAAATATATCGCGATGTGTGAGTCTTAAGGATCAAGATTATATGGCTTAAAATCGCATGACTATCACATATTGATGCAAGACTTATCGCCAGCTATGCGGTGTTGTATGTCGAAAAAGGTGACGGCTCCAAGAATTGAACTGTCAAATATAATGAAAGGCATTTGTGGTAAAGTTTTGAATGTTCAAGAACTTGAGAGACTACAAGATCGAGTCGCATAACTTTATGCAATCTGGAGAAGATATTCCCGCCTTCCTTCTTCACTATCATGGTGCACTTGTTAATTCATCTACCACTTGAAGCACTTCTTGGTGGACCCGTTTTTTATCGATGGATGTATCCCATTGAAAGGTCTTACTTTATTTGCAAAATATTCATTAATTCAACTAAATGCCTTTATTTCCAACTTTTGATAATGTTGTATATCGTGTTTAGGTTCCTTTCCAAATTAAAGTCATCTTCTTGCAATAAGCGTTATCCGGAAGGATCAATTGCCGAGGATACTTGGCGAGGAATGTATGACTTTCTATTCGAGGTATTTGGAAGATGTTGAAACAAGAATGAATGTACCAAGTAGAAATGTTGGGCTCACAGATCATAATTTGGTGAAACTTATTTATTTCAAAGTTTTGAGAACCGATCGGCAGAGTCGAAATTACGTAATTAGACGATAGATCGTGGGTCCAAGCACATCGACACGTTCTTTTCATCACGATTCAATGGAACCTTTCGAAGTACGTTCTACAATTTGATAAATACTCATCAATTATGATTTGTTTGTCTTCTAACAAAGTAAAACCTTTTTACCGTAGTGAGTACAAACAAATATTGAGAGCTCGTTCACGATCTCGAAGATTAAATCGACGAGAAATTAATAAGTTGTTCATAGAATCATTCCATGAAAGGTTAAGCCAAATGGTATGCAATTTAAATTTTCATTGACAAGTAATAATATTTTCTCATAACATTCATAATTACTCGATTTACTTTCGACTCAATAGGTTTGGAGTCGGAATGAAGTAAATGATGACGTTAAATGGCTTTCACAAGGTCCAAATGTAATAGTTAAAAGATATAGTGGCTTCCTCATCAACGAATACAGATTTCATACAAGGTATCGCGAGAGATTGAGGAGAACCTAAAATTGCGGAATTGTTGTTAATTCTTCGATTACAAGTTATGCTAGTGCTAGGACAATGTCCGGTCGAGGGAATTTGGAATATTACGGACTTATTACTGACATCATTGAGTTGGATTATTACGGCAAATGCAAAGTTGTCCTATTTCGAGGTGATTGGGCTGATGTGAATACGGCTCGTGGAATTAAAAACGATCAATATGGCTTTACAATGGTGAATTTCTCTCGATTAATTCACACCGGAGAACAACGATGGATTTGAGCCATATGTTTTTCTTCTCAAGTTAAACAAGTTTTTACTCGGAAGATCCAACGATGAGGGTTGGTATGTTGTACTTGAAACACCCCTAGAGACTTCTTCGATATTGGCGGTGGAAGTAGAGATGACATAGTCGAAAGATCGAAACTTTGCCTTTTCGTAACAAGACTTAACGAAAATATCCCTAGTACTAGTCAACAATTTCAATGGGTTCGTCGGGATGTGGGCGAAGATATTTACTGAAATATGATGTAGTAAGATTTAACGATTTATTATTTATATGTAATATTATAATTTTCATGTTGGTGATGTTATATAATTTTCATGTGTATTGCGGGAAAATGCCTAGAAGACGATTACGAGATTTAAATATTGTCCGTGAAACTCTAAATCCGTAAGAAGCTAATAGTAGTGAACAACAAACAGCTTGTTGGATCTTCTACTCACGAACATAGATGACGAGCCCGGAGAATTTGAAAGTAATGTTAAGTTTATTTTACATGCATGTTGAATTTTATTATTGATTCATTTTTCAATTTTAATATAATAATATATCATTTTTCAAATTTGAAGTCGGTGGGACGTCAGAGAGGTCGGGGCGTACCTTACTTAAAGATTTATACGACTTAGAGCCTAACGATCGTGTTAAAGTAAGGAGAAACAATGATGGTCACTGTTGGATCTGAAGCTCGATTGTTAGGAGGCTATTTGGGCATTTTAGCACGAAATCCCAATATGTTGCCCATTAACTACTTAATCATGGCATCACATGCCCGATGCCAACAAAAATCGTGCTCTCGAAAATATTAAGGTAATAAAATGTGAATGTAATTTATAATACTTTAATTTAATTTTCATTTATATTAACTTTTATACTTTTTTCTTCAAAGCTAGATTTAATTTAGAGGTCTCGATGACTATGTTAAGAAGACATTGGGTAAAAATGGAGAGACAATAAAAGCACGCTCAAGAAACAATATTTTAAGAAAGACATAAGCCTCGACGAAAAATTAAGAAATGTTCCACCGGGAATGTTGAGGTACCAATGGGAAGATCAAGTTAGATTTTGGAATTCAAAAAAAGGAGAGGTATTACGTACATCTAAAATCGTATAAATTATTTGGTTTATAGTATTTACTATATATATAATTCAAATTGCATTATGTAGGACCGTGAGCGAGTTGGAATAAGCAGCAGATAGAAACAAAAATTCACGCACACGACAGGTTCTAGAAGTTTTGCTTGTGTAGCTGACGCCGAGGTATTATAATTTATTAATTCTGTCAAATATTAATTACTTTATACTATTAAATTATATTTTTCTGCTAAAATGTAGGAAACTTCGACTGGTCAAAAAGTTGGACGCGTTCAGCTTTTTGACATTACGCATAGAAAGAAGGATGGATCTCCGATGACATCCGAAGTTGCAGAAATTTTGGTATATTTACTTAATAAAATTTTATTTTTTATAAATATTTCTACCGTTTAATTATAATAGTTTAATTCATTGTTTATAGTTTTAAATTTATAATGTTCAATTATGTTGCATTCTTTCTTATTTATATATTTCGTTTCTAACTCTTTCGTTGATTTATTAGGATAAACTAAAGGAGAAGAAGGCGAGTATGAAGCGGTACCGCTTGATCGATAGTTCTGTTAATCTTGAGGAGATTGATACGTAATTATTACAGATGTTTTGGGTCCCGAAAGGTACGATCGCTTGATCGATAGTTCTACTAATCTTTAGTATATTTTTAATAGAATTATCACCGATGTTTTTGTCTTGAAAGGTATGGTCGGGTTCGATTTAAAGGATCCGTGTTACCCCGACCCAATATTTTGATCCGCCTCCCAGAAGACATGCCTTCCAGAGGTCAATCTCTTCAAGTTCGAGGCTACAAAACCAGATAGCTCGGATGCAAGAGAGCACGGTTGAGCAGAGGCAAGAAATTGTCGATGTTCAAAGAAAATATGAAGAACTCCAAAGAATAGCTTAAAGCGGATCTTGAGCGGCACAAGCAAGGGAGGTAGCAGATGGCAATGAGAGAGGCGGCAACAATGCGAGGGAGGCAGAGGTAGCATCGATGCTAGCGAGCGTAATGTAAAATACTGAAGAGCTCCAAAGACCACTGAAAGATATGATGCAGATGTTTCAGCAGTCGTAGAAACCGCCATCTTAGACATTTAGTTTTTCGTTGTAACAAGTTTTGACATTATTACATTTAACATTATTGTTACAATCTTTTCAGTTATCATTCATTTAATTTATTAAATTTCAAGTATCATTTAGAATTAATGTATTCGGTGTGATTTTTATGCTAAATTTGCTATTTTGCGTTGGAATTATATACTGTTATTGGTTGATTTTTAGTGCAGGAAGGGTATAATATTGAAAATATTTTATTTTTTTAAATATGTACAAATTAGCTGCTTTTGTACAAAAGCGCCGCTAAATGTCAAGAAATTTTTGCGGCATTTTTTGGAAAGCACCGCTAAAGGCCCTGACATTTTGCGGCGTTTTTTGGTAAAGCGCCGCTAAAGTCCCTTACTTTTAGCGGCGTTTTTTGGGAAAGCGCCGCTAAAGGCCCCAACATTAGCGGTATTTTTTGGGAAAGCACCGCTAAAGGCCCTTACTTTTAGCGGCATTTTTGGGAAAGCACCAAAGTCCTCGACTTTAAAGTCCTAAACTTTTACTTTAGCGGCGTTTTTGGGAAAAGCGCGCTAAAAGGCCCTAACTTTTAGCGTTTTTTTAAAGAAGAGCCATAAAGACCATGGTTTTTAGCGGTGCTTTTATTACAAACGCCGCTAAAAGTCAGGATCTTTAGCGGCATTTTTAGCGCATAAACGCCGCAAAAATTTTCATGATTGTATTAACGGCATTTTTTGTGGCGCTTAGAAAAGCGCCGCAAATACTTTTTGTGGTGCTTATAAACGCCGCTAAATGCCCAAAAAAACACCGCTAAAAGTCCGTTTTGCTGTAGTGTTTTCATTAACAGGAGCTCTTTCTTTGAACTTCCTTTTAGATATAGAATTACTTCCAAAAATTCATCATGAACCCTTTGAAATTTACCTTTTCTTCTACCTCGACTAGTCATCCTTTACAATAACATATACGTTAAATATGAATAAAAACAAATACAAAAGTAATAGTGTTTAGTCGAGTCCCACGTTATAGAAGCTATGTCTATTTAGGAAGCTTTTTCTTGGCTCAAATCACTTCAGAAAGATTATATAAATCTAGAGTTTGATTACTTGATAGTAGTTAATGCATTGAATCCGCATACATCATATTCTTCCAAATTTGGTTTGATCTTACAAGATTGTTTAATGTTGAAATCTCAGTTTCATCATTAGTCCTTCCAATGGACTCGACGGAGGACAAATAAGGCGACTCACAATTTTGTTAGGATGGCTTTATCTTTTGTAATCCATTTTTCTTTTAGTCACATACTTTATTGCCTTTTGAATATTTTGCAATTGGATGTTACTTTGGACTCCACTGTAGAAGAGGATCATACGACTGGGAGTATTGGGTAAGCCTATAGGCTTGGGATTAGAGTGCCCCTTCTAATATTGGTTTGTGATCTTTATCTCTTGTTTTAATGGAATTTGCTTTATCCTCAAAAAAATATTGATGAAATAATGAAACCGGCACTGAGAATCAAACTGCTCAACTAAAACCACAACACAAAAGTTTTACTATTAAATTGTATTTATACAAATTAAGTGATTAACTCTCTTAATACATTTACCTATACAAGCCTCTCACTTTGCTTTTAGACTTGCTTACATATGAAGATCTATATCAATTTCCCTTAAACAACAATAAAATAAGTTCAATACATTATAATAATAACAAGCTGTAACCCAATTTTAGTTAAATCAGAACAGTGGTTTTGGGACCACAAATTCGAGCTAAAAAGAAAAATTATTTTAATATTATTGTATGGTCCGTATTATGATAGGAATATTACATGAAAATTTTGATAAGAAAATTTTATCAATTTAGTGCTTAATTGTGAAAAGGACCAAATTGCATAAAATACACAAGTTGAATTCTAGTAGCTAAAAGGATTAAATAGCTATGGAATTTAAAATGTAAGGTCCTTATATGGCAATTAGACCATAAATTAGAAGTTAGTAGATATATTGAGATGACTCATCCATGGAAATTCAGAAAAAGGGCAATGATTAAATTGGAAATTTAAATAATTAAATTAATTAAAAGATGATAAAAGAAATATCATCTTATTTCTCATCTTCTTCCCCAAATAATCCATGGAAACTCTAAGAGAGAGAAAGGAAACTAACCAAGCTTGGTTAGGTATGTTATCTTTGTCGTAACCATTTTTTTGTAAAATGGAGGTCGACTTTGGATTTTAAAAATGAAAACGAAAAAAAGGGAGTCGCCACCAATCTTTTTTGTTGAGGTGTGATCGGGTCACCTCGTAAAACGGTTATTTTTAATAAACAGTTTGATTTATCAAAACAACGATTTTGGTCTACGAAACTCAAAAAATGGGTTCAAGAGTCGGTTACGTACGAGGAAGGATTAGCACCCTCGTGGCGCCCAAAATTGGTACCTAACTGATTATTTGATGTCTTTATGTCAAAAATTTAAAAAAATTTTAAAATATGATCCTCTTTATTTAATAGAAAATTTGAACAAGTTAAAATGGATGCTAAGACCTTCCTATTTCGAAGAAGTAAAATCTCACACCCAGTAAGTTAGGGTACAACATTTTGAAATCCCGAAACTGAACTTGTTTTTTGACTTTTAAAGCTTGAGGAGGGTATCCCGTTATTTGTCAAATGAGAAACCGGAACTCAGTAAGTTAGGGCTCGATTTCTCGAAATTCCAAATACAGGAGATTGCCTTTATTTTAAAACAAACTTATCTCGGGGTATCTAGATGTCATGGCCACTAAGTTAGGGCACAACACTTCGAATTCTCTAGAACAAGTATTTTGTCAAAACTTGTATTACGATTTTAAAAGGGATACTTCATTATTTAGATTAAACAAGAAAAACCATAACCCAGTAAGTTAGGGCTCGATTTCCTCGAATCCTTAATACGAAATATTGATTATTTTTAAAAACCTGATGCATCGAGAAAGATTAGTGTGACAAGTAATAATGTGAAAATACGATCTTACACGCGTGACAAGAATGATGATAAAACAATGATGAAAATAATAGTAATAACAAATAATATTAATAATGGTAACAAATATAATAGTAATGACAATAATAAATAATAAATATGATAAGAAAAACAAATACAATGTAGTAATATTATTAAAATAAATAATAGTGAATAAAATAATAATAACAAAATAAATACGATAATTAATAGATTAGCAAGAAATAATATTAAGAATAGCATTTAAAACATTATTAATAATATTAAGAATAGCATTTAAAACATTATTAAATAATAATAATCATTAAAATAATAATACAAACTAATATTAACAAATAATAAAAATATAATAGTAATAATACAAATAATAATACATATAATAATAATTTTAAAAGTAATGAGTTTAATAGTAAGATAATTAAAATAATTAAAAAGGGACAAAAATCGAATTAAATACAGATTACTGGGGTAAATCTGAAATAAAATAAGGAGGAAAGGGCCTATTTGAAACGCATGGATTACATAGGGGACTAAAAAGGGCAATAACCTTTTCCTCCCAAAACGCGTAGCATAGGCAGGGACCTGATTGCAAGCCAAACAAACTTTTGGGGCAAAATTAAAAAAATGAAAGTTTGATTGCAAAATTACGAAAAGGCAGAGGGACTGCGCACATAAATACCCCACTTTTAAAAACATGCGGATCCTAGGCCGGAGCGGGTCGGATCGGGTCGGGCCAAGGTGAAACGACGTCGTTTTGGGGCTTTGGGACGCCAGCCAAAACGGCGTAGTTTTATATGGCTATATAAGCAAAAGTTTTCTTAAAAAATTTCATTTTTTCTGCTCTGTTTAAAAAACTGACCCCTCATGTTCTTTGTTTTCTCTGCAGGTTCAAGGTGACGGCGAGGCTCGGGCCAGGCTCCGCCGCGGGCTTTGTCGCTGGCGTCGCCGTGCACGACGGTCGGAGCCCCAAAAAAGGTGAGATTTTTATTCTTTTTTTTTGTATATATTTTTTTAGAAATAGGTATATATATATATATATATATATATGCTGAAATGGAACGAGAAAAAAGAGAAGAAAATAGGATTCGAAAATAAAAATCACCTTTTTTTTAGCCTCTGTTTTCAGTGGTTTATTAGTGTTTACTCGATGCTATCTTTGCTTGTTACTCTCTGATCTTTTGTTTTTGTTGGATTTCTTGTATTTATATTGATAATTGAATGGGGAAAAAGATCCCTTTTTGTTGAAATACAATCAGCTTTTATAGCCTAATTTTCACTCTATTTGCTTTCTGTCTTGTCATTTTTAATCTTTGCAGGCAAGTGGCAAGGGCGATGGTGGCGGTGGAGATCAGAGGCAGAAGACCCTAGCTATGCTCCTATTCGATAGGTGCGCTTGCCTTTGTTGAAATAATAGTTTTTTCGAGCTTCCATCAGGTAATTTTACCTAGAGTGAAAAATAGATTTAATTGAATATGAAATGTGATAATTAATGATTAAATTCATTCATATAGATCCGGATAATTCGAACTCGAAGCTAGACGTGGTAAAGAAAAAGTTTCAGATTAGTAGACTTTCCAAATACGAACCATTATTGAGGTAAGTTCGTATGACTAAATTGAACATATAAATAGGTTAGTCTTGAATATTATATTTGTGGTGTATATGATATATGTTGATGTGAAAAGATATAATTTCATAAAGATATAATTTCATAACATGACTCTATAATTGAAAATATTCAAGAAGGATTAAGTCCGATTGAATTTTGGATATCAATGAAGAATATATGATTTCCTTGTTGAATAAGGTTCTGCATTTGTTGCTGAAAGGATTTAGCTCAGACGAGTAATCCTATTGACCTCATTTTAGACGGGATTTAGCTAAGACGAGTAATCCCCATGATAGCCCTCTCGAGTATGTGTTGAAAACATGATTTAGCTCGGACAAGTAATCCTGTTATGGATTAGTAAGTGATAAACCGTAAAAGTAACATATTTTAACCCCATATTTAGCATGCTTTTGGATGTTTTAGCCCTTGATTTATGTAAAAAGGTGCTCTTAATCCTTTCTTTTCATGTTTTATACTCAGGAAAGCACCTGAGGACGAAAAAAACAAGAAACGGGCTTCAAAAGGGGCCAATTTGGGGCAAAGTAGAAATTGACACGGCCTGGACTTCAAGCAACACGACCGTGTCTTGTCAATTTACTTCACACGGCCTGGACCACAATTCACACGACCGTGCCTAAATCAACAGAATCAGAACACGGCCTGAAGTCGATTTATACGGGCGTGTGCCATGGCCGTGCCCCTGTTGTGGAAAAGAGGAATTTCACTAGGAAAAGGATACTTAGGGAGAAAGAAACGCATTCCAAGAGCCTATATAAAGACCCTAAGTGTAACCTGAAGGAAGGCGATCAGTTAGACAGTCAGCTAGGCCAAGAAGCCAAGCCAGAAGGCCAGATTTGTGGGAATCACTCAAAGATAACCAGTTGATCCATCTCAAGGAGCCAGAATTCTACTCAAGACGGTGGATCTCTCCTTCAATTCCTTCAGGGGGTTTTATGGATTTCTTATGTTTTGTTTTATCTTTTCTCTTGAGATGTTTTATTTTATCATTATGAACTAAACCCTTCAGATACCTGAAGGGGATGAAACCTAGATGAATCTTGTTACTGTCTTCTGAATTATACGATAAAATACTTGATTTGTTCTTAATTATGTGTGCTTAATTCTTGTGTTAATGTTTTCGGGATATTAATTCAAGTCAGATGTTCTTAGGTGGAGGAGCAAAAGTCCCTGCTTAAGAATAGATCTAGCATAATTAAGCGGAGTTGTTCGCGCGCCTAGAGATAGATGTTATTCACCTCGAGAGAGGGTTTAATATACGTTAGGAAGTCTTATGGATCAAGTCAAGTGAATAAATCATGTGGTTTGGTGTTAGATAATAAGTGAAGTCTAGGTGGATTCTTCCTGAAGGTATCATCGTGATCAACTGAGTTTCTCTTCAAGTTATTTCCCAATTCATTCTTTTTGTCTTTGCATCTTAGTCTAGTAATTAATTAGTTAATTTAGATTTAATCAACCGATCATTTAATATTTATGCTAAGTAATAGAAAGAAAGTGAGTATTAGTACTTTTAGTTCCTTTGGGTTCGACAATCCGGTCTTACCTAAACTATACTACTGTTCGATAGGTGCACTTGCCTTAAGTCGTTGTCAGAATTAGTTTCCAGGTTCGATCATTCTCTTTATAAATTTTAAAACTCGACAATTCTAGATGATCAAGTTTTTGGCGCATTGCCGGGGAACTAAAATATTAAGAAAGCTCTATTTTTATTACTTTAGCCATTATTTTTATTTTTATTTTCGCAATTTATTTTATTTTATTATTTTATTCTTGCTAAATTTTCTTTCTTTTCCTAACAGGTACCTCTAGTTTATGACTAGAAGGAACCCAACAGGACCGCTAGCATACGATAGTGATATCGAAGCTACCACACGTAGGAATAGTAGAGAAATCAGGCGAACCTTAAATTACCAAGAAGAACAACAACAGGACAGATCCAATCCTACTGAAGGGATGGACGAGAATAATCCACCATGAGATGTGGTAGAAAACAATGCTCCGCATACTATGTATGATTATGCTAAACCTCATTTAACAGGAGCGAAATCTAGTATTGTTAGGCCTGCTATAGCTGCTAATAATTTTGAATTAAAGCCTAATACTATAGAAATGATTCAACAATTTGTTCAATTTGATGGTTTGCAAGACGAAGACCCAAACACTCATATAGCTAATTTTTTAGAGCTCTGTGATACTTTCAAAATAAATGGTGTTTCTGATGATGTCATTCATCTTCGGTTATTTTCCTTTTCATTAAGGAATAAAGCCAAACAGTGGTTGAACTCGTTACCACGAGGGTCAATTACGACATGAGACCAGATGACCGAAAATTTTTATTAAAATATTTCCCACAGGCCAAAATGACCAAATTATGGAATGATATCTCTTCTTTTGTGCAGATGGATTTAGAGACATTATACGACGCATGGGAGAGATACAAGGATCTCTTGAGGAGATGTCCACACCACGGATTACCTTTATGGCTTCAAGTCCAAACATTTTACAATGGTGTAAATCCCTCAAGGAGGCAACTAATTGATTCAGCCGTCGGTGGAACCTTGAACAACAAAACTCTTGAAGCAGCCTACAAGTTTATCAAAGAGATATCACTGAACAACTATCAGTGGCAAGTTACAAGGACAAAGCCAACAAAATCAGTCGGAGTTTTCAACATCGACGCAGTAACCATGCTGTCAAATCAGGTAGAGATGATGAATAAAAAGCTTGACAATTTGTGTTCTTTGTAGGTAAATCCGGTAATACAGTGCGACGCAAGTGTAATCGTGGTGAATCCTGAGTACCCACCCTACCAACCGGGCACGAAAAACGAACAAACAAATTATATAGGTAATAATTTCAGATCTAATAATAATCCTTATAGTAACACCTATAATCCAGGTTGGAGGAACCACCCAAATTTTTCGTGGGGAGGTCAAGGAGGCCAACGAACTCAAGGAAATGAAAGACAACAACCTCCTCCAAATTTCCAAAATCAGCCCTATCCATAGGAAAAAGAGCCGAGTCTTGAAGAAATGCTGAAAAAGTTCATGGCAGACACATATGCCCGTCTCCAAAAAACTGATACAACACTTGATAACCAAGAAATATCGATCAAAGAGATCAAGGACCGAGTCGGGGAAATCACTAAAACGGTTGGACAACTCGTGTAGCTGATGTCCGAACGACCACAAGGGCGTCTACCAAGCAACACTGAGATTAACCTAAAGGAGCAAATCCAAGCCATAACAGGTCATAGTAGTATAAAAGTAGACGAACCCAGTTCAATACAAGAAGACGAAGTGGAAGAAGATAAAATTGATGTAACACAAGAAAAGCCAAACCCAGACTCAAAGAGTACCACCTACGATACCTTATCCCAAGCGTTGAAGAGACACAATTCAGAAGAACAGTTCGGTAAGTTTCTTAAACTTTTAAAAAATTACATATTAACTTACCGCTTCTTGAAGCTCTTTCACAGATGCCAGATTTGAGGAAATTTTTAAAACAGCTTCTGACGAACAAACGTAAGCTAGATGAGGAATCACATGTGGAATTAAACGTAGTATGCTCAGCAATGTTACATAATAGACTACCACGGAAGCTAAAAGATCCAGGGAGTTTTACAATCCATGTTTAATTGGTAGACAAACTATTGATAATGCATTAGCTGATTTAGGGGCAAGTATAAATGTCATGCCCTATAAAATGTTTAAGCAGTTAGGTCTAGGGAAACCCAATCAAACTAGGATGAGTATTCAATTAGCTGATAAAACTATTAGAATTCCTAGAGGTATTATCGAAGATGTTCTTGTAAAATTGACAAATTCGTTTTCCCAGTAGATTTTGTTGTCTTAGACATGGATGAGGATAACTCGATTCCTTTAATCCTAGGAAGACCCTTTTTAGCAACTGCCAGAACTAAAATTGATGTTGCCACAGGAGAACTTATACTTTGTGTAGGTGACGAATCGATCAGTTTACAAGCTCTTGACTCAGCCAGGACATTGATCAATGAAGGTGAGAAAGTAAATTCAGTTGATAATCAATCTATTCAAATCCCACCGCAGGAACAACCACAGAGCTACAAACCTAAACAAAAGCAATGATCTTGTGCCAATAAAGAAGAATTATGTAACGAGCAAAGCTTTGAGGACAACGAACTAGAATAGTAGAAAACACATTTTAAAGAGAAGCCAAAACCACACGAGGCAAAATCGAAGGAGCATCTAGAAGAACTCGTAGGGACATCGAGTCACTTCAAAATAGGAGATCAGGTATGGTTAGATAAAACAGATCCGCATCACAACACCAAACCTGAATTCAGACACAGACATCACTCTTGAGGTACGAAATATCTTCCCATACGAAACAGTCGAGGTAAGCAATCCAACATTTGACACTTTTAAGGTAAACGCTTCTCGACTTAAACTTTATCATGAAAGTAAAACTAACAGCATGAGGGAAGATGTTCAAACCTTCAAACCACCATGATTATACAAACGAAGGGAAAGTCTAGCTTAAGACTTTAAACAAGCGCTTCTCGGGAGGCAACCCGAGCACTAACACTATCTCTTTATTTCTATTTTTGGTTATTTCTTTTCTATTTTTATTTTTCTCCTTCTCTAGAATTTTAATGAATCAAAAGTGCGAATTCCCAGACCACACGGCCTTGCACACGGCCGTGGCTATGAACGTGTGAAAGTACAGAATCTCTATACTGACATGAGCAGAGGCGATATGAATCAAATCCCAACTAATTTTTGAAATCACGGACCCAACAACTCCTCCACGGGTACCGAAAAAATACCACGGCTGTGTCACGCGACCGTAGATGACACTGACTTCCCAAACACAGGCTGGGCACGCCCGTGCGATGCAGTGTGGGCCGACACTACCTTTTTAGGAACGGGCGTGGTGTTTGGAAAACAGGCGTGGGTGAACACAAACGGTCGTGCGATGCGACGTGTGAAGATGCTGACTTATCAACCTCGAGTGTGGCAATAAAAACACGGGTGTGTAGATCCCAACACGCCCCCAAACACAGCTGTGCAATGCGACCGTGTAAATCGACACACCCACAGTACACGGGCGTGGGAAACTGTCAGAAGCCAAAATTCTATTTAAACCTACCCCCTCCTCCTCTTCTCCCTCACCCTCCTTCCTCTTTTATTTCTTCCTTCTTCTTATCATATTTCACCTCTCTCCTTTTCTCCTATCATTCTTACAACTCTTAAGATACCAAAGCCATGCCGAAGAAGCATAAGAGGCCAACCACAGTCTCCTCAAAAGAGACCGATTCACATAAGTTCATGCCGGTCGTTTCAACCCTTCAACACGCCAAGGGTCTTCGAAACCTTTTCGATTTTATTTTTCTTTTCTCATCTCTTTTATTTTCCTTCCCTTTGACTATCTTATGCTTATTTTAGTTTATTTTATTCTAGTTTCTTGGTTTTAGATTCTAAAGGCTACTAGGGAATCACGCACCACAGCCTTAGAAATCACCCCCACCTCGCAAACCATCTATCAATAAGGACTCCTTAGTCCATTAATTTTTTCTTTTAATTTCAGTTTTCTTCTTAGTCTCCTTCTCTTTATTTTTCTTGTCCTTAATTATATTATTAGTATATTTTTAATGGTTCTTTAGATTTCCTGGCTATATCTTTCCAGGCTACCCAATTTTTTCATCTAGCTCAGAGATTGTCGGTAGCCACCCAACCAGGACAATAGAAAACACCACCACCGCTTCTCCAACTCATCTTCTACCACGACCACTTCCAACTCCCGAGTCATCTAAAATTCAGGAAGTGTTACTTCTCCCTTTCTCTTTTGATTTTATGATTATTTATCTATCTTTGTACATTGAGGGCAATGTACATCTTAAGTGTGGGGGGTAAAAGTACTTAAATTTTTGCATTATTCTCAAAACCCTAAATTTTATCTAGTTTTTAAGTATTTTTCTCATATTACTAATTAGGGTGAAATTTCTGATGATTTATGGTTTTTATTAATATGCTTTGGATTAAGTCATAGTTAATTGTGCATTGATGATTAAAATTGAAGAATACTAGAGAATCAAGCATGATAAGTCTATTTTTTAACAATCAAAAATTTTCTAGGTTGTTGAACTGAATTTGAATATTACCTTGAAGTTTGAAATTTACAGGGATTGATGTCAAAAATACCCATAATTTTTGTGAGATTTTGAGCCTTGTAGAGAATATATTCTTTTTCGTGCTCACTTTATTGATTATGAGTGTGTCAACACTGAATAGCTATTCTAGAACTTGCCTTGATTATACATGTCAAGACCACATTATTGATTTGATATGCTGAAATGATAAAGGCACTTAGGTTTTAACCCACTCACTCCACTAAAAAGCCTACCTACATAATTAACCCCTAGTGAATCCCGTTGATCCTAACAACTCTTTTTATTGATTTACCCGCTAATATTAACCCAAAAACCCTTTGTATTTGTTATCACCATTCTTTTTTACTACCTTTCTATCGAGAATTGATTTGACCAGTTGCCTAATTAGTTTATTTCAGTTGCTAAATTTCTCTCTTTATTACATATTCATTTTAGTTTGTTCTTAAAAAAAATCTATCGAAAAATCAAAGTATATTCAGCATTAGTAGTATAAAAAGTGAGCTTGTGCATTTAATTTTCAATTGTTAAGGAAAAAGCTCGTAGTATTATTAGTTTCAAAGTTTCAATTGATGTAATCATTTATTTTCCAGTTCATTGTTCTTAGTTAGGTAAATTTGTCAGGTCAATCTCGATTTTAACCTTCTAATTCAGCCTTTATCCACCTTTTAACCCAAGCCCGTTACAACCTCGTTAAAGACCTTTTGATTTGTGTATCATCTCATATTACAGTGGTGGAGATTTGATTTTCAAGCAAGCCTATGGGATTAACTTTTCAGGTTCGACTGTTAAGTGCTTAATTGTGAACCTTAAACACTTTTGAGTGATTTGAGTGAATCTTTAGTGAGGATGTCAATCTTTCTCGGTTTTGAATCAAAGGTAATTATTTAGATAAGGGGAGACACCTATGTTTTCATGCTACAAAATATATGACTTAGAATTGTTTGAATCTTTAGGAGTCTTTGAGTTAAATTATCAATGTATGAATTATCTATGAATTATGATGAGACATTGTTAATGAGAATTATGAATTGTGGAAAGTTCATTTTAATTGTAAGTTGACAATTTTGCTTGAGGACTGATAAACCGTAAAAGTAACAAATTTTAACCCCATATTTAGTATGCTTTTAGGATGATTTAGCCCTGATTTATGTAAAAAGGTGTTTTTAATCCTTTCTTTTCATATTTATACTCAAGAAAGCACTCGAGGACGAAAAGAACAAGAAATGGGCTTAAAACAGGCCAATTTAGGCCAAAGAAGAAATCGACACGGCCTAGACTTCAAGCCACATGGCCGTGCCTCGACAATTAACTAAGACACGGCCATGCCACGATTTACACGACCGTGCCCCAATCGACAGAATCGAGACACACCCAACCACGATTTACACAGGCGTGTGCCATAATCGTGCCCCTGTTACGGGAGAGAGCAATTTCACTCAAATTTGGATACTTAGAGCCGAAGAAACACTTTCCAAAGCTTATTCAAATATCAAGTAATAAGCACACTTAAATTAGGACACTTAGAGGCCAAGTAAAGCATTCCAAGAGCCTATATAAACACCCTAAGTGTATCCTGAAAGGTCACATGGTGAGCTAGGCCAAGGAGCCGAGCCAGAAGGATCACATTTGTGGGAATCACTTGAAGATAGCCAGTTGATCCATCTCAAGAAGCCAGAATTCTACTCAAGACAGCGGATTTCTCCTTCAATTCCTTCAGGGGGTTTTAGGGATTTCTTATGTTTTGTTTTATCTTTTTTCTTGAGATGTTTTATTTTAAAGTTATGAACTAAACCCTTCAGATACCTAAAGAGGATGAAACCTAGATGAATTTTGTTATTATTTTTTTAAATTATATGATAAATACTTAGTTTGTTCTTAATTATGTTGCTTAATCCAAATTTGAAGTGTTTAGGTGGAGGAGGAATAGACCCTGCTTAAGAGTAGATCTAGCATAATTAAGCGGAGTTGATCGAACATCTAGAGATAGGGTTACGAGATTTTGCTGGATTAAGGTGAAACCTAATATGGGAATCCATTGATCGATTTACTGCTATTCTAGGGGGTTATTATAAGCGAACGAGAGTTCCACTAATTAACCTAGGGTTAGAAGTTATTCGCCTTGAGAAAGGGTTTAATATAAGTTAGGGAAACCTACGGATCAAGCTAAGTAAAGAAATCATATGATTCGGTAATATGTAACAAGTGAAGTCTAGGTGGATTCTTCCTGAGGGTATTGTCGTAATCAATTGAGTTTCTTCAAGTTATTTCCCAATTCGTTCTTTTTATCTTTGCGTCTTTAGCTTAGTAGTCGTTAAACTGGATTAAATCAACCAATCACTCCATATTTTAGGCTAAATAATAAAAAGAAAGTGAGTATTAGTACTTTTAGTTCCTTTGGGTTAGATAATCCGGTCTTGCCTAAGCTATACTACTGTTCGATAGGTACACTTGCCTTTAAGTCTTAGTCAGAGTTAGTTTCCAGGTTTGATCATTCTATTTATAAATTTTAAAGCTCTGATTTCAGCGATCAAGTTTTTAGCGCCGTTGCCGGGGAACTAGAATATTAAGAAAACTCTATTTTTATTACTTTAGCCATTATTTTATTTTGCAATTTATTTTATTCCATTATTTTTCTTCTAAAATTTTATTTTTCTTTCTTTTTCCTAGTAGGCACCTCTAGTTTATGACTAGACGGAACCCGACAGGACCTCTAGTATACGATAGTGAAATTAAAACTACCGCTCAGAGAAATCGCAGAGAAATTAGGCGAGTTCTAAATTACACAAAAGAAGAGCGAGAAGACAGATCCAATCCTACTGAAGGGATGGACGAGAGTAATCCACCACGAGATGTGGCAGATGCCCCGCACACTATGTATGATTATGCTAAACCCAATTTGACAGGAGCAGAATCTAGTATTGTTAGGCCTGCTATAACTACTAATAATTTTGAATTAAAGCCTAATACAATACAAATGATTCAACAATTTGTTCAATTTGATGGTTTACAGGATGAAGACCCGAACACTCATATAGCAAATTTTTTAGAGTTCTGTGATACTTTCAAAATAAATGGCGTTTCTGATGATGCCATTTGTTTTCAGTTATTTCCTTTCCATTAAGGAATAAAGCCAAGCAGTGGTTGAACTCGTTACCACGAGGGTCAATCACTACATGGGAACAAATGACCAAAAAATTTTTATTAAAATATTTTTCACCGGCCAAAACGGCCAAATTATAGAATGATATTTCTTCTTTTGTGCAGATGGATTTAGAGACATTATAAGATGCATGAGAGAGATACAAAGATCTCTTGAGGAGATGTCCACACCACGGATTACCATTATGGCTTCAAGTCCAAACCTTCTACAATGGTGTAAATCCCTCAACGAGACAATTAATTGATTCAACCGCCGGCGGAACCTTGAATAATAAAACTCCTAAAGCAGCCTATGAATTTATTGAAGAGATGTCGTTAAATAATTATCAGTGGCAGGTTACAAGGACAAAATCGACAAAATCAGCTGGAGTCTACAGCATTGATGCAGTAACCATGCTATCAAATCAGGTAGAGATGATGAATAAAAAGCTTGACAGTTTATGTTCTTCGCAGGTACACCCAGTCATGCAATGCAACGCAAGTGGAACCGTGGCGAATCCTGAGTACCCACCCTACCAACCGGACGCAAAGAACGAACATATGAACTATATAGGTAATAATTTTAGATCCAATAATAATCCTTATAGTAATACTTATAATACAGGTTGGAGGAACCACCCAAATTTTTCATGGGGAGGTCAAGGAAATCAAAGACAACATCCTCCTCAAAACTTCCAAACTCATCCTTATCCATAAGAGAAGAAACCAACCCTCGAAGAGATGCTAGGAAATTTTTGCAGACACAAAGAAACGTATCCAAGAAACTGAAAAACAATCAATAGCAATGAGAGCCGAATCAGGGAAATTTCTAAATCAGTCAAGGAAGTCACCAATGCAGTCGAACAACTTGTAAAGCTTATGTCAGAACGACCGCAAGGACGTCTACCAAGTAACACCGAGATTAACCCTAAGGAGTAAATTCAAGCCATCATCGCTCAGGACAATAAAAAGTCAGATGAACCCAATCCGACACCAGAAAACAAGGTAGATGAAGGTAAAGTAGAGGTAACACAAGAAAAGCTAAAACTGGTAATAAAGGAGTACCAACCTCGCATACCTTATCCCGAAGCATTGAAAAGAGACGATTCAGAAGAATAATTTGGTAAGTTTCTTAAACTTTTAAAGAAATTACTTATTAACTTACCTCTTCTTGAAGCTTTTTTTCAGATGCTCAACTCGAGGAAATTTTTAAGACAGCTCATGACTAACAAACGCAAATTAGATGAAGAGCACCACGTGGAGTCAAACGCAGTATGCTCAGCAATGTTACAAAACAGACTACCACGAAAGCTAAAAGGTCTAGGGAGTTTTACAATTCCATGTTTAATTGGTAGTCTAACTATTAATAATACGTTAGCTGACTTAGGAGCAAGCATAAATGTCATGCCTTATTCATTGTTTAAATGACTAGGTCTAGGGAAGCCCAAACAAACTAGGATGAGTATACAATTAGCTTATAAAATTGTTAGAATTCCTAGGGGCATTATTGAAGATGTTCTTGTCAAAATAGATAAATTTATTTTCCCAGTAGATTTTGTTGTTTTAGACATGGATGAGGATAATTCAATCCCCTTAATTTTAGGAAGACCTTTTCTAGTAACTGCCAAAACTAAAATTGATGTTGCCACAGGCGAACTCATACTTTATGTAGGTGACGAATCAATCAGTCTTCAAGCTCTTGACTCGGCCAGGATAACAATTGATGAAGGTAAGAAATATAACTCAATTGATAACCAAATTATACAACTTTCATCGTAGGAAACACCACAAGAATACAAACCTGAGCCGAATCATGGACCCCAAGCCAACAAAGAAGAGGTACATAAGGAACAAAACCTTAGGGAAGACAAACTAAAAGAATGGAAGACACACTTTAAAGAAGAGTCAGATACACACGAAGTAAAACCAGAGAAACCACCAGAAGAGCTCGTAGGAACATCAAACCACTACAAAATAGGAGACCATGTACTGTTAGAAAAGTAGATCCGCACATCACCACAACAGACCTGAAGACAAAGGGAGAAATACTTCTTAAGGTACACGATATCTTCCCCCATGGAATAGTCGAGGTAAACAATCCAACATTCGACACTTTTAAGGTAAATGTTTCTCGACTTGAACCTCATCAAGAAAAAAAAATTTTAAGCAAGAGGGAAGATATTCAAACCTTTAAACCTCTCTAATTTTTCTAATCCAAGAAAAGTTTAGCTTAAGACTATAAACGAGCACTTTTCGGGATGCAGCCCAAGTACTAACATTAATTTTTATTTTGTAGTCTTGGTTTTATTTTTATTTTTACTTTCTCTTTTAGAATTTTAATAAACTGAAAGTGCAGATTCCCAAACCACACGGCCTATCACACGGCCGTGGCCGTGTGGGTACCCCAAATCAACGTACTAACATAGCAGAGGCCGTGCGAATCCTGCCCCAACCAACTGTAGAAGTCACGGGCTCACCTACCCTACCATGGCCGTGCGAGGCGGCCGTGGATCAACACTGCCATTATAGAAACGGGCGTGGCATTAGAGGAATGGGCGTGGCATACCAAACACGCCTAGCATACGGCCGTGCGATGCGACCATGTACAGACACTGACTTATCGACCATGGGCATGGTAACCTGACCACGACTATATACACAAACACGCCCCCATACACGGGCATGGCACACCAACAGAGGGCAAAACTCTATTTAAACCCCACAGCCCTTCCCCTTATCCCCATCCTCTTACCTTATACTTTTTCCTTCTTCTCTCTATTTCTTTTCTTAGAATAGGTATTCAGACTCTTGTGCTACACTAAAATCATGCCGAAGAAGCGTAAGAAGGCAAGCATTATCTCCTCAAAGGAGGCCTCAACAAATAAGTTCATGCCAGCCGCTTCATCCAAACCAAGCCAAGGGTCTTTTAGACCATTTAAAATTTTCTTTACGTTAATTTTCCCCTTTATCGTACTTATCTATAATTCTCTTCTGCTTAATATATTTTAAATTCTTTTAGTTTCTTGGTTTTAGGTTCTAAAGGCTACTTGGGAATCACGCACCACAGCCTTAAAGGTCATACCCACCTCGCGAACCATCCAACAATAAGGACTCCTTAGTCCATTAGTCTTTTCTTTCAATTTCAGTTTTCTTCTTAGTCTCATTCTCTTTATTTCCTTTGTCTTTAATTATAGTAGTAATATATTATTAATGTTTCTTTAGATTTCTTGGCTATATCTTTGCAAGCTACCCAATTTCTTTATCTAGCACAAAGATCATCGGTAGACACCCCACAGGGCCCAAAGAAAATGCCACCACTACATCCTCCACCTACTTTCTACCACCAAAGACGCCAACTCCCGGAATCATCCAAAATTCAGGAAGTGTTACTTCTCCCCTTTTCTTTTTATTACATAATTGTTTATCTATCTTTGTACATTGAGCGCAATGTACAACTTAAGTGTGGGGGGGGAAAGTACCTAATTTTTTCTATTATTCTCAAATCCTGAATTTTAGTCTTGTCCATAAGAAATTTTCTCATATTATTAAAGGTGAAATTTCTAATGATTTATGATTGTTATTGACATGTTTTTGAGTAAGTCATTGATAATTGTGTGTTGATGATTTATACGTGAAGAATACTAGAGAATCAAGCATGATAAGTCTATTTTTCAAGAATAAAAAATTTCCTAGGTTGTTGAACTGAATTTGAATATTACCTTGAAGCTTGAAATTTGCACGATTGATGTCAAATACCCATAATTTTTTGTGAGATTTGAGCCTTATAGAGCATATATTCTTTTTCATTCTCACTTTATTAATTATGAGTGCGTCAACACTAAATTGTTATTCTAGAACTTGCCTCGATTATACATGTCGAGACCACATTAATGATTTGATATACTGAGATGATAAAGGCACCTAAGTTTTAACCCATGCACTCCACTTAAAAGCTTACCTACATAATTAACCTTTAGTGAACCCTTTGATCCTAATCCCTTTTTATTGAATTACCCACTTAATATTAACCCAAAACCCTTTGTATTTGTTATCACCATTCTTTTGACTACCCTTCTATTGAGAATTGATTTGATCAGTTGCTGAATTAGTTTATTTCAATTATTAAAGTTCTCTCTATTATGTTTCTAGTTTATTCTTTAAAAAAAAAAAAAAGTATATTCAAGTATTAGTATATGATTAAAGGAGCTTATGTATTTAAATTCCAAATTGTTGAAAAAGCTCATATAAAAAAAGTATTATTATTAGTTTCATTTGATGTAATCATTTATTTTCAGGTTCGTTATTGTTAGTTAGGTAATTAGTCAAGTCAATGTCAATTCTAAAACCTTCTAATTCAGCCTTTATCCACACCTTTAACCCAAGCCCCGTTACAACCCTGTCAAAGACCTTTTGATTTGTGTATCATCTCACATTACAATGGTGGAGATTTGATTTTCAGGCAAGCCTATGGGATTAACTTTTCAGGTTCGACTTATGAATGCTTTTTCTTGAAACTTAAACACTTCGAGTGATTTGAGTGAATCCTTAGTGAGGATGTCAATCCTTGTTGGTTTCAAATTAAAAGGTAATCGTTTAGATAAGGGGAGACACCTATGTATTCGTACTACGAAATTCATGACTTATATTGTTTGAATCTTTAAGACTCTTTTAGTTAAATTATCCATGTATAAATTGTCTGTGAATTATGATGAAGCATTGTTGATAGGAATTGTGAATTACGGAAAGTTCGTTTTAATTGTAAGTTGAGAATTTTGCTTGAGGACAAGCAAAAGCTTAAGTGTGGGGGTATTTGATAAACCGTAAAAGTAACATATTTTAACCCTATATTTAGTATGCTTTTAGGATGACTTAGCCCTGATTTATGTAAAAAGATACTTTTAATCCTTTCTTTTCATATTTATACTCAGGAAAGCACCCGAGGACGAAAAGAACAAGAAACGAGCTTAAAACAGGCCAATTTGGGCCAAAAAAATTTGACACGGTCTGGACTTCAAGCCACACGACCGTGCCTCGACAATTAACTAAGACACGACCATGCCACGATTTACACGGCTGTGCCCCAATCGACATAATCGAGACACAGCCTAACCACGATTTACACGGGCGTGTGCCATGGCAGTGCCCCTGTTATGGGAGAGAGCAATTTCACTCGGATTTGGATACTTAGAGCCAAAGAAACACTTTCCAAAGCTTATTCAAATACCGAGTAAGAAGCAGACTTAAATTAGGACACTTAAAGGCAAAGTAAAGCAGTCCAAGAGCCTATATAAACACCCTAAGTGTATCCTGAAAGGTCACGCGGTGAGCTAGGCCAATGAGTCGAGCCAGAAGGATCACATTTGTGGGAATCATTCGAAGATAGCTAGTTGATCCATCTCAAGAAGCCAAAATTCTACTCAAGATGGCGGATCTCTCCTTCAATTCCTTTAGGGGGTTTTAGGGATTTCTTATGTTTTGTTTTATCTTTTCTCTTTATTTTAAAGTTATGAACTAAACCCTTCAAATACCTAAAGGGGATGAAACCTAGATGAATTTTGTTATTATTTTCTGAATTATATGATAAATACTTAGTTTGTTCTTAATTATGTTACTTAATCCAAATCTGATGTGCTTAGGTAGAGGAGGAATAGACCCTGCTTAAGAGTAGATCTAGCATAATTAAGTGGAGTTGATCGAACGCCTAGAGATAGGGTTACGAGATTTTATCGGATTAAGGTGAAACCTAATATGGGAATCCATTGATCGATTTACTGCTATTCTAGGAGGTTATTATAAGTGAACAAGAGTTCCACTAATTAACCTAGGGTTAGACGTTATTCACCTTGAGAGAGGGTTTAATATAGGTTAGAGAGTCCTACGGATCAAGCTAAGTAAAGAAATCATATGATTCGGTAATAAATAACAAGTGAAGTCTAGGTGGATTCTTCTTGAGGGACTCGTCGTAATCAATTGAGTTTCTTCAAGTTATTTCCCAATTCGTTCTTTTTGTCTTTGCGTCTTTAGCTTAGTAGTCGTTAAACTAGATTAAATCAACCAATCACTCCATATTTTAGGCTAAATAATAAAAAGAAAGTGAGTATTAGTACTTTTAGTTCCTTTGGGTTTGATAATCCGGTCTTGCATAAGCTATACTACTGTTCGATAGGTACACTTGCCTTTAAGTTGTAGTTAGAGTTAGTTTCCAGATTTGATCATTCTATTTATAAATTTTAAAGCTCTGATTTCAGCGATCAAGGACAAGCAAAAGCTTAAGTGTGGGGGTATTTGATAAACCGTAAAAGTAACATATTTTAACCCCATATTTAGCATGCTTTTAGATGATTTAAACCTTGATTTATGTAAAAAGGTGCTCTTAATCCTTTCTTTTCATGTTTTATACTCAGGAAAGCACCTGAGGACGAAAAGAACAAGAAACGAGCTTAAAACGGACCAATCTGGGCCAAAGTAAAAATTGACACAGCCTGGACTTCAAGCAACACGGAAGTGTCTCGCCAATTTACTTCACATGGCCTGAACCACGATTCACATGGCCGTGCCTCCATCAATAGACTCAAAACACGACCTGGACCATAATTCACACGGCCGTGCCTAAATCAACAGAATCGAAACATGGCCTGAAGTCGATTTACATGGGCGTGTGCCATGGTCGTGCCCCTGTCGTGGAAAAGAGGAATTTCACTCTAAAAAGGATACTTAGGGAGAAATAAACGCATTCCAAGAGCCTATATAAAGACCCTAAGTGTAACCTGAAGGAGGGCGGTCAGTTAAGCAGTCAGCTAGGCCAAGAAGTCGAGCCAGAAGGCCAGATTTGTGGGAATCACTCAAAGATAGCCAATTTATCCATCTCAAGAAGCCGAAATTCTACTCAAGACGGCGAATCTCTACTTCAATTCCTTTAGGGGGTTTTAGGGATTTCTTATGTTTTGTTTTATCTTTTCTCCTTAGATGTTTTATTTAATCATTATGAACTAAACCCTTCAGATACCTGAAAGGGATGAAACCTAGATGAATCTTGTTACTGTCTTCTGAATTATAAAATAAAATACTTGATTTGTTCTTAATTATGTGTGCTTAATTCTTGTGTTAATGTTTTCGGGATATTAATTCAAGTTAGATGTTCTTAGGTGGAGGAGCAAAAGTCCCTGCTTAAGAATAGATCTAGCATAATTAAGCGGGGTTGTTCGTGCGCCTAGAGATAGGGTGATGAGATTTTTTCGAATTAGGGTGAAACCTAATATGGGAATCCATAGTTTGATTTATTGCTATTCTAGGGGGTTATTAAGTGAGAATGAGATTTTCATTAATTAACCTAGGGTTATACGTTATTCGCCTCGAGAGGATTTAATATACGTTAGGGAGTCTTACAGATCAAGTCAAGTGAATAAATCGTATGGTTTGGTGTTAGATAATAAGTGAAGTTTAGGTGGATTCTTCCTGAAGGTATCATTGTGATCAACTGAGTTTCTCTTCAAGTTATTTCCCAATTTATTCTTTTTGTCTTTGCGTCTTAGTCTAGTAATTAATTAGTTAATTTAGATTTAATCAATCGATCATTTAATATTTAGGCTAAATAATAGAAAGAAAGTGAGTATTAGTACTTTTAGTTCCTTTGGGTTTGACAATCTGGTCTTGCCTAAACTATACTACTGTTCGATAGATGCACTTTCCTTAAGTCGTTGTCAGAATTAGTTTCCAGGTTTGATCATTCTCTTTATAAACTTTAAAACTCGACAATTCTAAATGATCAGTTAGCATTTCAAATGGTAGTGAATTTGCATATGTTGCATACTACCAAAGCCATATATAAATGTCTTGACAATAGGTGCTCGAGAGTGTACTTTATAGTTTAGTACTCTATAGGTTCCTACGATTATTACTTGAAGGTTATGAGCTTGTACACTTAAGGTGTACTACTTGATTATTCATCGATATTTCCAATAATTCATCGGATGAAAATTCTTGACATGAAAAAGTGATGAGATAAAAAGTATGCTATATCTTGAATGCTGCTAAATTATTTGATGAATTGTACATGATGAGCTCATCCATGTATATTTGATACTTATGTAACTAATTTATTTGATTGAGTGCATGTGTTTAGGTAATTTATGTCAAGTTAATGGAAAACATGTTATAATATGTTTGAATGTTGATATGTAAATGGGGTAAGTCTAATTCCTGTTATGCAAACTTATTAAGCATGAAATGCTTAATAGGTTTTGTTTTCCCTATTTTATAGTGCTCGTAAGCTCGCGAAGGTTGGAGATCGGTCGGAGTGTCATCACACTATCCTCTAATACATTTTGGTATTGACGTGTCTTTAACTAACTACGATCACAATAAGGCAAGCGCACCTATCTTTTAATAGTATAGTTATGGTAAGACCGGAAATATCATATCCACAAGGACCAAGAGTTCTAGTAATTACTATCTTCTTATTATCGAGCCCAAGATTTAGAGTTATTTCTTTTAAACTAAAATTAATTAAAAGCATGACAGAGAATGAATTGGGAAAATACTTTTAGACAACTATATGAGAGAGGCAATACCCAAGGAAGAATCCACCTAGACTTTACTTATTTCTTTTGATTCATACGATTTATTCACTTGACTTAATCCATAGAAATCCCTAAATTATGTTAATATCTCTTTCGAGACTAAGAACAACTGACTTTAGATTGATTAATTGAAATTTCTTTCTAATCAAAACCCCTATTGTCGCATTAACTCGATCCATGGATTGCCTTATTAGATTTGACTCTAATCTGGCAGATTTACGTCGTCCTATATCTACGATTGCATTCAACTCCGCTTAATTGTGTTGATCTACTCTTAAACAGGGACTTTTGCTCCTCTGAATAAGCACATTCGACTTGAATCAATAACCTGAATTATCAAAACAAGAATAAGAACTCACAATTAATAATAAGAACAAGTATTTATCTTATAAATCAAATAGTAATAAGATTCATCTAGGTATCATCCCCTCAGGTATTTAAGGGATTTAGTTCATACTGATAGAGAGAAACACCTTAAAATAAGGAAAACTACAAAATATAAGAAAACCCAAAAACTTCAAGAGAAATTGATAGGAGATCTTCAGTCTTGATGGAGATCCTTCTTCCAAGCTGTTCCCGACAGCTGTCTTCGAGTATTTTCTGCTTTCTACTCTATGTGTCTCCTTAGGTCCTCCCCTAGGGTGTTTATATAGGCTTTGAAACACCTTTCTTGTCCCACAAGTGGTCTTTTCTAAATAGAATTAGACTTGGGTTCGACAGGGACACTCCCGTGTTACACGCCCGTGTGCGATGGCTTAGGCCGTGTTTGATTCTGCTCGTAACACACGGCCGTGTGGTCTGCCCGTGTGCTATAGTCCAGGCCGTGTTGATTTTCAAGGTAGGCCCATTTTGTCCCTTTTTGGCCAATTTATCGTTCTTTTCGACTCCCTAAGCTCTCCTGAGTGTAAAACATGAAATTAAAGAATTAGGAGCATCAAAATCACCAAATCTAATAAAAATTCATCCAAAAATAAGCCAAGCATGGGGTAAAAATATGTATAAATTATGCTTTATCAAATATCCCTACACTTAAGTATTTGCTTGTCCTCAAGCAAAATCCTCAACTCACAATTAAAATTAACTTCCTCAATTCATAATTCTCATCTATAATGTCTCATCATAATTCACAGATAATTCATACATTGATAATTTAACTAAAAGAGTCCTAAAGTTTCAAACAATTTAAGTCATAGATTTTTATAGCACAAAAATTAGGTGTTTCCCTTATCTAAATAATTACTACAGATTCACTCAAATCTCTCAAAGTGTTTAAGGTTCAAATTAAGCACTCAAAAGTCAACATGAAGAGTTATTACCATAGGCTTGCATGAAAATCAAGTCTCCACCACTATAAAATGATATGATACACAAATCAAAAGGTCTTTAAAAAGTGTTGTAATGGGGCTTAGGTTAAAGGTGTGGATAAAGGCTGAAAAAGAAGGTTAAAATCGAGATCGAATTAACAATTTACCTAACTAGAAAAAATGAACTAACACTAAATAATTACATCAATTGAAAACTTATCACAAATAATACGAGCTTCTTCTCAAAATGTGAAATGAACCGTTTAAGTTTCTTGATAATGAATGTATTTCCAACTTTTTTTTTTTTTTTTAAGAATAAGAACAAGAAAAATTTTAACAATTGAAATATAGAACATAGTTAGGAAACTGATCAAATTAAATCTCGACAAAAATGGGTTAATACAATAGGGAAAATTCTTATGAATAAAAAATAATGAGTTTTGAGTTAATATTAAGGGTATATCAAGAAATGGTTTATTAGGATCAAAGGGGTTCACTAGGGTTAATTATGAAGGTAGGCTTTTTGGGGTAAGTGTGTTAAAACCTAGGTGCATTTATCATCTCAGTATATCAAATCAAGGGTGTGGTCTCGACATGCATAATCAAAGAAAGTTCTAGAATAACAAATCAATATTGACACACTCATAACCAATAAAGTGAGCAAACAAAAGTATATGCTCTAAAAGGCTCAAAATCTCACAAAAATTATGGTTTTTGATGTCAACCTTGCAAATTTCAAACTTCAAAATAATATTTAAATTTAGGGAAACATCCTAATAAATTTTTAATTCTGAAAATAGACTTATCATGCTTGATTCTCTAATGACTTAAAGTTTAAACGATCAATGCATAATTACCTATGACTTAATCTAAAACATATCAATGAAAATCATAAGTCAATAGAAGATTCATTCTAATAGTAATATGAGAAAATTTACTTAATAACAAGACATAATTCAGGGTTTTTCTAATAATACTATAATTAACCTCCCCACACTTAAGATGTACATTGTCCTCAATGTACAAAGATAAATAATAACAATATAGTAAAAAATATCATAAGATAGGGAGAGAAGTGAAACTTCCTGAATTTTGGATGGAATCCGTGAAAAGAAGCCTGCTGAATTTAGGCAGCGGTGAAGGTGGGGGAGGATACTCCGGTAGCACCTTAAACCTTTTTGGAGTTGAGTCAATGAAGCAATTGGCATGAACTTATGAGGAAGTTGTGATAAATCTATTGTAAAATGGTCGCGCACGGGAAGACTATGCCAAGACCCTTTCGCTTTTTCGAAGCGGGGATGGCAACCTTGGTCTTGCCTCGAGTATTAGTCATTGTGTACCTAAAAACGATTCGCAATAAATAATTCAAGCATTACCACAAGTAATATCGAAATAGTCCTAAATAAAAGGGTATTCCTAACATAGTGAATTTAAAAGTTAAGCAGAAGCAGTATTAACGATACTAACTTATCGTACCCTAAGCTAAATCTAAATGGAATGAATAATAAGAATAAAATAATAAAGAAAGTAAAAATAAATAATGGAAAATAACTATGAATTCAAAATAAAGGGAAAAAGAGTGACCAACGGTGGCAAGGATGGTGGTTGGTGTGGTAGCGGTGTAAAGAAAGAATAAGAGAAAGGGGAAAAGGGAGGGAGAGAGAAAGAGGGAAAGAAGAGGGAAAGGGAAGAGTTTCGGTTTGAGGGAGAAATAAAAAGGAAGAAGGAGGGAGGAGGTTGGTCAATGGTGGCTGGAGATGGGAAGGGGGGAAAGCTGCGGTGGCTAGGGTTGGGGGGAAATTTGGGGGAGAAGGTGAACAGTAGAAGGGGTTAAACTGGGATTGGGGTACACGGTCGTGGCCCACTGTAATAGCCCAATTTAGGGGCTAGTCGGAACAGTGATCTTGGAATCACTAATTCGAAGTTTGATAAAATTATTTTCATGTTATGTTATGTGTTATAACATGTTTGTAAGGATGCATGAAAATTTTGGTGCCTTAATTTTAGCAATTTCTAGCTAAATTGTGAAAAAAGACTAAATCGCATAAAGTGCAAAAGTTCCATTTTAATCCCTAAAAGTGATAAATAGCTATAGAGTATTAATTGGAGGCGCCAAATGTGCAATTTGGCCTTGTTAAGTGGCTTGGCAGGTCAAAGGATTACAAAGGGGACAAGGGCATTAAATGTTGTCATGGTAGGTATTAAAAAGAAATAAAATAAGATGAAATAAGCAAAAAGCTATCATCTTTTTATTTCTTCTCTTCTTCTACCGAAAATACCAACAAGAATGGGGGTTTTTGAAGCTCAAAATTTCAGCAAGCATTTCTTCTCAAGTAAGTGAATTTGATGATCTTTCTTGATAATTTTTGTACTTTTAGAGTCCCCAAAGCTTAAGCTAGCTAATGAGGGGACTAATTTGTAACATGGTTGAGAGTCTAGGGACTTTCCATGAGAGAGTTTATGCTGGTTGCTAAATTTTTATGGAAGAAATCATTACGCTTCAATGATTCTATTCCACCTCTTAGAACGAAAAGAACTTAAATCAAAATACTTAATAGCATGGCGATACATTTATACAAAACTTACCCCTTGATAGGATGAAATCAATCCACGAAATAATTTGATCTATGGACAGCATCGTTGTGGTAAAGGTCGAATGCCGGAGGAATCATTACCGTATGATAGGATGATGAGAAACAACTTTTGTGAAAGGTGTTGTCATGAAAACACCTAATTGGGACTAAAATGAAAAGTTGTGATTTGTTCATTAAGGCATGAAATTGATGGAATTGTGAATAGTTGTAAGAGAATTAAATGTTCATCTAGGCTTTTTTTAAAGAGAAAATGTGATGGAAATTTATTTACGAGCATAGGGGCAAAATCGTAATTTTACCAAAGTTAGGGGCAAAATAGTCATTTTTGCCTAAAGTGTAGATTATGATATATTATGATTTATAAGTGATTAAATCACTAAATTCCATTGTTCTAGATCAAAGCAAATGAGTTTCGGACCTAGAACGGGTGAAAAGAGAAATGTGGGCAAAAAGTCCTTTTTGGCCTCTTCGTTATCGAGGTAAGTTCACGTGCAAATGTTGTAATTACATATGAGTTAATTTAACATTCCAATGTGGTATGGAATGTATATTTTCTATATGAATGTATGAAATATCTTTTGATGAAATGTCAATAGAATTGAATCTAAGAGTAATGGGAAATGTGTATGGCATGATATGATGATGGTTAAAGTCTCGAGTAAGACCATATTGGAATATGGCCTTGGTGTAAGAGTTCGTATAAGACCATGTCAGGGACATGGCATCGACATGTTAATGTATGTAAGACCCTGTTGGGGTATGATGTCAATGAGAACTACGTGTATGAGACTTAAAAGAGTTATTTAATAATTTGAATGATTCAATGGATATGTTGAATGTATGTGGTTGAATCACGAGAAGCGCAAGTATGTGTTAGAACTGAATTGATTTAAATTCTAGATATGATGAACCTTAGTGGGATATGTGTAATCAATACACCTTAGTGTATGAGAGAGATTTGTTAATGCACTGTGTAAGTGCAAATGAGAATCGTAGAAAGTTAAGTAAGAATGATAGTGAGTGAGGATGTTCACGGATGAACATTTGAATTAGAGAAATGTATGTGGATAAATATTTGTGAATGTATAATAACGGTAAGTTATGTGCAAATACACCTCATTGAGGGTTATTGATGGGCTGTGTGTGATACCATCAACCATATTATCATTGGTGAGCTGTGTGCGTTACCACCTGATTAATTATTATCATTGGTGGGTTGTGTGTGTTACCACCTGATTAAATATTATCATTGGTGGGCTGTGTGCGTTACCACCTGATTAATTATTATCATTGGTGGGTTGTGTACGTTACCACCTGATTAATTATTATCATTGGTAGGCTGTGTGCATTACCACCTGATTAATTATTATCATTGATGGGCTGTGTGCGATACCATCAACCATATTATCATTGGTGGGCTGTGTGCGTTACCACCTGATTAATTATTAATCGATGGGCTGTGTGCGATACCATCGCTTGTAAATAATTGGTGAGCTAAGTGCGAAATCACCATAAGTATAATTGATTGGTGGGCTGTGTGTGATACCACCCTATAAGAGATTCAATGGTGGGCTAAGTGTGTAACCACCGAGAGATTAGTAATATGATTGGTTTATTGAAAATGCTTGATGTGTTGTTTTATATTATCTTGTGATGATCAGTGTAGGAATGTATGCTAATTAAACGAGCATTTGGCTTGTGGCATGGTAAGAATATGGTAAGAGGTAGAATAAGTAAGCTTTAAGGATGTTTAAGTAGTAACTTTAAGGATGTTTAAGTAGTAACTATAAGTTCATGAGAAAAGCTCATCATAATAATTTATAGTCATGTATATTCAATGAATATCAGTGTTTATCAGTTGTATGCAGATGAATTTACTAAGCATTTTTGCTTACTCTTTTTATTTTTCTCATCTCTTATAGGTTAATTTAGCTAGCTCGGGTTGGAGATCACCGAAGATATTTTCACACTATCAAGCAGACACTCGGTATGAGGTATCAAGTCCCCATGAGTTATGGCATGTATAGGACTATTACTTAAGGTTGATTAAGACGTTGTTGTTGTGGCCAAATTATGTTGGTTGTCATAGCCCAACTTTGCCCGGGCTAACAAGCCCAATTACAAAACCCATTAAACAGCCCAAACCCAAACTAAAATTAAAACCCAAAAACTAAAACCCAACTACCTAACCCATAACCCAATACAAGCCCGATTACCCAAAACCCAAAAATAGAAAATTAACCAAAGCAAAAAACCAAACAGCAAACGCTAGGTACGCCGCACCTAGGGCATCTGTCAACTACTCCACTGCCCATGCCAGGCCTGCCACCGCCACTGTCAGAGCACCACCCACCCCTCCATTTGCGCCGAAAACCTTCAAAACAAAAAAGGGAGAAATGACAGAAAGCAAAACAGTAGCAAAACATATTGTATTTTTATTTTTTTCTTTTTCTCTTTTCAATCTCGGTTATAAAAATAGAAGAAACACCAATGTAAAAAAGAGGGGAGACTTTTTTTTATATACAAAAAAAGAGAAAATTTGGCCATTTTTATCAATACAAAAATAGAAGATATTAGTTACAAACGCTTGAAAACAGAGGCTAATACAAGCATACAACAAGCAATCGAAGAGAAAAAGAAAAATTTTTAAGGTTTTATTCTATTTTTCTTTTTATCCTATTTTTCAAAACTATAAACCTATCTTCTTTATTTTTTCTTTTAAAAACAATTTATATATAACGTCAAAATATATACAAAAAAAAAGAAAAAAGGGAGAGTTTATTTTTCCTGAGGGTATCGTCGTAATCAACTGAGTTTTCGACAGTCTTTTCCCAAAGTTTCATTCTTTTGTCTTTGCATTTAGTTTAAGTATTTCATTAGTTTTTAGATTAATAAACCAATCACTCCATATTTCAGGCTAAATAATAGAAAGAAAGTGAGTAGTAGTACTTTTAGGTTCCATTGGGTTCGATAAGATACTCTTGCCTAAACTATACTATTGTTTGATAGGTGCACTTGCCTCTATCGTTGCCATAGTTAGTCTACAGGTTCGATCATTCTTTTTATAAATATTAAAACTCGACTATTTGACACGATCAAGTTTTTGGCGCCGTTGCCGGGGAACACTAAAATATTAAGAAAGCTCTATTTCTATTACTTTAGCCATTATTTTATTATTTTGCAATTTACTTTTATTTTTAGTTAAGGTTAAATTTTTATTTATACTAAATTTCTTTCTTCTCCTAGCAGGTACCTCTAGTTTATGACTAGAAGGAACCCGAGAGGACCTTTAGCATACGAAAGTGACATTGAAGCTACCACTCGCAGAAATCGCAGAGAAAGTAGACGAGCTCTAGACTACCAAAGAGAAGAACAACAAGACAGATCCAATCCTACTGAAGGGATGGACGAAAACAATCCACCGCCAAATGTGTAAGAACAGAATGCTCCGCGTACTATGTATGATTATGCTAAACCTAATTTGACAAGAGCAAAATCTAGTATTGTTAGGCCCGCTATAGCTGCTAATAATTTTGAATTAAAGCCTAATACAATACAAATGATTCAACAGTTTGTTCAATTTGATGGTTTGCAGGATGAAGATCCAAATACTCATATAGCTAATTTTTAAAGTTTTGTGATACCTTCAAAATAAATGGTGTTTCTGACGATGCCATATATCTTTGGTTATTTCCCTTTTCATTAAGGAATAAAGCCAAGCAGTGGTTGAACTCGTTACCACGAGGGTCAATCACCACATGGGATCAAATGATCGATAAATTTCTTTTAAAATACTTTCCGCCAGCCAAAACGGACAAATTTAGAAATGGGATATCTTCTTTTATGCAGAATGACGCAGAAACATTATATGATGCATGGGAAAGATATAAGGATCTCCTAAGAAGATGTCCACACCACGGATTACCTTTGTAGCTTCAAGTCCAAACTTTTTACAACGGTGTAAATTCTTCAACGAGGAAAATGATTGCCTCATCGACCGGTGAAACTTTGAATAACAAAACTCCTGAAGCGGCTTACGACTTTATTGAAGAGATGTCATTGAATACCTATCAATGGCAAATTACAAAGGCCAAACCGACAAAATTAGCTGGAGTTTTTAGCATAGACGCAGTAACAATGCTGTCAACACATATGGAGATGATGAAAAAAAACTTGATAATCTATGTTCTTCGCAGGTACACCCAGTAATGCAATGCGAAGCGAGTGGGAATGTGGCGAATCCTAAGTACCCACCCTACCAACCAGGAGCAGAACATGAGCAAACAAACTATATAGGTAACAATTTTAGATCCAATAATAATCCTTATAGTAACACTTATAACTCAGGTTGGAGGAACCACCCAAATTTTTTGTAGGGAGGACAAGGAAACTAAGGAAATCAAAGGCAGCAATGTAACAGCCTGAATTTGGGGCTAGTCGGAACAGTTGTAACACCCCTACCCGTATCCGTTGCCAGAACAAAGTACGAGGCATTACCGAGAAGTATGGAACACTTACAGATAATTTAAACCATTTATCACTCAAATACCAAAATTGATTATAAAAGTTACCTTCGAAGTCCAAATCATGCATTAGGATCGTGTCGAGACTAAATCAGAATCGTATGAAGTTTTTCGCAATATCCCAAAATTTATCTCATTTACAAGGGTCCCACATTTAATACATACAAAAACCAATTCAAGATATTCAATCGAGCCTTATACTTAATACTATTTGTTAGTCGTACACTTTATATAAATAACAAGAAACATATATGGGCTCAATTCTCATTAAATTTTTCTTGTACTTATATTTTTTCACATTATGTATTCATATAATATATAATATCATACCTCTGTATTTCATATACATTTTCATAATATTTCATTTAGAATTCAAATTATTTCATATTAGAACTCTTATCATTAACTCATTTGGAATACCAATTCATACGGATAATACACGCAAGGGTGTACAAATATAAAATTACAAATGAACTCATTTATCAACCAAGTTCTATGTTCATGTCTCATCAACTCGTATTTCTTATATCACATAATACTATGCAACACTTACCAAACTTTGTCAAATTAGTGAACATCTTACGAATTGATCGCACCAAGATGCATTTGAATTTCACTGATAATCACTGATGCCATAACATAGCTGTGGTCTTTTCACTAGAATGCCATAGCCCAGCCATGATCTTAGATCTTCACTATCATTATGCCATGGTGAAACCATGGACTTATCCGTCAATTTATTACCTTTCACTAGAATGCCATAGCCCAGCTATGGTCTTACATCTTAAACACATATCTCACCAATGCCATATCCCAAATATGGTCTTACACAGAAATCACTTGTCACTTGTAGCCGAAGCTAGCACTATTCACTGATCAGGTAGCCGGAGCTGCCACTTTTGACTTTTCACTGATCAGGTAGCCAGAGCTACCACTTTTCACTGATCAGGTAGCCGGAGCTACTAGTTTTTACTGATCAGGTAATCAGAGCTGCCAGTTTTCACTTTCACTTTCACTTGTCCTTGATCAGATAAGTGTAGCCGAAGCTAGCACTTATCACTTTCACCTTTCCATGATCAGATAAGTATAGCTGAAGCTATCACTTATCACTTTTTGCCATGGTTCAATCATGGTCTTTTTCGTCAATTCGTCTTGTCGCTGAAGTAAAGTGCTCAATTTGATCGTTTATTCAATTTTCATGCTTTTTCATTATTAACGATTTATCGTCATTACATATGAAATAAAACATTATGAAGTTCATAAAATTAACAAATGATCACTGAAATTTAGCTGCATAAACTCACAAGTTCAATTTTTGTATTATAACAATAATCATAATTTCATAATAAACATTCCAAATAAAACATTATATCATTTCTAATTCAACATTTATCGATTATAATCGAGCATGTGATCAATTTATACACATGTCGTTCATATATTATTTTTCCTCCTCCTCCTCTCCATCCACATCCTTAGTATAAACAACACACTTGTAAGTAACATTATCTATAATTTTTACTATTTACTTATGTGAATATTCAAGCTGTCCATCTGTGTCATAGTCACTCAATTATTTTTATCTTAAGCTAAAGAACTCCAAATTAAGATTTGTTAATTTTTTTTTGAAACTAGACTCACATATCGTCTTACTATAATTTTTCCAGAATTTTTGGTGTGTCCAGTTAGTACAGTTTATTAGTTAAGTTCTCCCCTATTACACAGTCCAGCGGCTCTAACCTCTCTTCACTAAAAATCAATTATCTCATAGTACGATTTTCATATAGTGTTTTCGATTATTTCTAATGAAAATAGGCTCACTAAGGAATACAAAAATATAAATTATAACTCATAATTATTTTTTTACAATTTTTAGTGAATTTATAAAGTAAGAATAGGGGATCACAAAGTTATTCTAAACCAGTCTTACAAAACTTTAAATATCTCAATATGTAGACTTCCTTTTCTTTCTCTGTTTCTTTTATATGAGAATAGACTCAACAAACTTTAATTTTATATCTCACTCAACATCTAATTAAATTTATACCATTTTTGGTGATTTTTTAAAGTTAGAAAACTGCTGCTGTCCAAAACTGCTTTAGTGTAACATGTTAATTTCTATTTTGTCCCAAATTCCACAATTCATACAATTCAGTCCTTGCTCAATTAACCCCTCAATTGAGCTAATTTTCTCATTAAATACTTTTCTCTATCATTTTAAACTACTTCATAACCTTTGAAAATCAGAAATTTTAACACTAGGCCTTAATTTCAACTCTTTCACAATTAGGTCCTAAAACCAATTTCCATCAATTTTACTTGATAAAATCATCATATATCAAAATTAAAGCTTCAATTATATATTTATTCATCATATTATTCCAGCACTCATCCATAGAAACTTTAAAAATTAGCCATAGAATCAAAAACTAATGACATATTAAGTTGGACTCAATTGTAAAAGTTTAAAAACATAGAAATTTCAAGGAGAAGAAAGAATTAAACTTACTTGAAGCCAAAGATGAAAACCAGCTTGAACCCTCTTCCATGGCTGTTTTTCAGCTGATGAAAATGAAGAGAAATGAAGAGAATTCTAGATATTCCAATTTGGTCCCATTTTTATTTGGCTAATTTTGGTAATTTTCCAATTTTGCCCTTATTTCACCCATTTCCTGATTTTTCTCGGCTATTACCGCCCAAAATATTTTCTTTGGGCTTATTTTCAATTTATGTCCTTCCTCATTTGACAATTAGCTATTTAATCCTTCTAGCATCTTTTATACCTTTTTCAATGTAGTCCTTTTTCTTTAATTAACCACCCAAACGTTAAATTTTTCTAATGAAATTTTAGTACTACCTTATTAACATTCCATAAATATTTATAAAAATATTTATGACTCGGTTTATAATACCGAGATCTTGATACCTCTTTTTCTCGATTTCTTGATCAAATAAATCTTTATAAAACAAAATCTACTATTTCAAAAATCTTTTAAAAGCTACATTTGGCTTGTAAATATTAAATAATATAACTTACGAGTTCATTTGTCAGATTTGGTATTCTCGAATCACTATTTCTGATATCACTGAAAGTTGGCAATTACAACAGTGGTTTCGGGACAACTAATCTGAGGTTGAGGAGAATACTATTTTATGTGTTATGGTGTCACTATACGATTATATAGAAATTTTGGTGCCTTAGTTTTACTAATAACATGACCAATTGAGAAAAAGGACTAAATCGCATGAGATGCAAAAGTTTTATTTTTAAGGTAGGGGTACCAAATAGCCATAGATTGTTAAATTGAGGTATTTTAAAGGGCAATTTATCCCTTTTAATTGCTTGGCCGGTCATGGGCTATGTGGGAGACAAAGATGGACAAAATTAAGTCAAAGTTAGTAGGAGTTGGTGGTTATTTGACTAGTTTAATATTAGAATAAAGAAAGAGAAAAATATCATATTTCTCTTCATCTTTCTCCATCGATTTCTGCAAGCAAATAAAGGGTTGAAAGCTCAAAAATTTTCAGCAAGCTCTCCTCCAATTTTAGTAAGTGATTTTGATGATTTTCTTAGTAATAGTTGTACTTTTGAAACCCTTAAAGCTTAAGGTTTCAAATGAGGGGACTATTGTGCAATATTGTGTAAAGCTTAGAGTTTTCCCATGAGAGCAATCATTGTTATTTACTGCATTTTTATGAGGGAAAATGAAAGTTAGGGAGATGAGAAACAACTTTTGTGAAAGATGTTTGCATGAAAACGCCTAAGTAGGACTTAAATGCAAAGAGTGAGATTGTGTCACAAATGCATGAAATAGTTGGAATTTTGAGTAGTTGTAAGAGAAATAAATATTTAGCTAGGCTTGTTTAATGAGAAAATGTGTTGAAAAATAAATTACGAGCCTAGGGGCAAAATCATAATTTTGCCAATGTACTAGGGAAAAAGGTTATTTTTGCCCAAGTGTAGAAATTGATGTATTATAATCATATGAAATCTAAATGAATGAATTTCATGATTATAGATCAATAAAAATGAAGCCGCGATCGAAATCGAGGCAAGAACAAGGTCGAGGACTAAATTGCACATCTCCCTACATTTTGTATATTGAGGTAAGTTTGTATGATTTTTAAGCTTTATGATTACTATCATTGAATTTCTTAGTATAATATACATTGCTATTTTGTAATGCCTATCGTTTTTGTGAACAAAGAGATTAAACGTGAGCAAGCCCCGATTGAATATGAATTCCCCAGGATACCCGATATACCACACAAGATATCATGTAAGTCCAAGGCAAGCTTGGCATTGATCAAGATATCATGTAAGTCCAAGGCAAGCTTGGCATTGATCAAGATATCATGTAATTCCAAGGCAAGGTTGGCGTTGATCAAGATATCATGTAAGTCCAAGGCAAGGTTGGCATTGATCAAGATATCATGTAAGTCCAAGGCAATCTTGGCATTGATCAAGTTATCATGTAAGTCCAAGGCAAGCTTGGCATTGATCAAAATATCATGTAAGTCCAAGGCAAGCTTGGCATTGATCAAGATATCATGTAAGTCCAAGGCAAGCTTGGCATTGATCAAGATATCATATAAGTCCAAGGCAAGCTCATTGAGTAAGTTATCAAGGGCAAGACTTCATGTAAGTCCATGTCAAGACATGGCCTTGAAACCAAGATGAGAAATTCCATGTAAGACCATGCCTAAGATATAGCTTTAGTGGCATGTTAAGTGGGAAGAGATCTAGTATCCTCGGGTATTCGTAGAGGTTCATCAGGCAAACAAGTAAGATTAATAATGAGGTAACAAGAGGACTAAGAAAGCAAAGCTAGCATCAAAATAAATTAAATATTACTCATGTTATGAATGAAGAATTAGAGATCATAATGATTATTGTTTAAGTCTGATCAATGTGATCAAGTGACACAGTATCATGTTTACTATACAAAATGAGTACAATGAGCATCATGAGACATGTAAGAACCAAGTATGAGTAAGTAAGCTTTAGAGCTAAAATTACGATACTATTGTTATGCTAAATGGTTTTTATTAAGCAAGCTTATTGACACGTGTTTTACATGCAAACTTACTAAGCTAAATGCTTACGTATTTGATTGTTTCTTTCTATGTAGTCCTGCCAAGCTAATTTGTGGATCATCGAAGTTGGAGCTCGTAGCATACTATCAACTCTTATTTTGGTATAGCCAAGTTACTTTACTAAGTATGGCATGTATAGGAAACATTCATTTTGTGGACATGTTTTTAGAAGGGCCTTTGTAAAGGCTATCAAGTTTATTATTCTTTTGTATATGGCTAGTGATTGGCCAAATTTGACTAAGTATTTCTATTTATTGAGATCAATGAAGCATGTAGTATTATTCACAAAATTGGGTTATTATTGCATCGTTGAATTATGTATGGATATGATCTTCATTTCAGGGTGGCTAACGGCTTGGTAAATAGCCTATAAGTGTCCACACGATTGGACAAACGGGCGTGTGTCAAGGCCGTGTTAACCCTGCACCTTAGTATTATTAATCAGAATGGGCCACGGGTAAATTCTACGGTCGTGTGTATAACCCGTGTTATACACACGGATTGGACATGGGCGTGTGCCCAGACCATGCTGATTTAGCCAGTATATCAAGGATTAGCACACGGTCTAAGCCCACGGGCATGTCATGGCTGTGTGAAATTAGTCAGTAGCCTCCCACGGTTGGAAGACACGGATGTGTCTAAGCCGTACGAAAATAGTCAGTAGCTTCCCACGGTTTGAGGGCATAGGCGTGCTTAAGGGTACACGGGCGTATTCCAAGTCACACGGGCGTGTGAACCCTGCTTCAAAAATGAATTATTTGATTTAGTTCTGAAAGTTTTTAGACACGAGTTTAAGGCCTCATAGGTCCTTGTAATGTATGTGTTGACTAAGAAAGTGAAATTTTTAAGTTGGAACGAAATTTTATAGCTCGTAAGTACATGTTTAAGTGAGTTCAAGCATAGTAATATCTCGTATCCAGACCCAGTATCGATCTTAGGTGCGGGGTGTTACATTTAGTGGTATCAGAACTACGGTTTAGTCGGTTCTAGGACTAACGTAGCATGAGCATGAGTCTAGCTATACATGCCATACGTAAGAATGTTTCTATATTGATAGTGTGACGACTCCTGATGATTTTAAATTATGTTTATACATATAGAAATGGATTCCGAAGGGAATGTGGCGGATGACATAGAAAGTAATGCGCCGGCTCCCGCTGAAGGGACAGTGCCGAGCGAAAATAAGAATAGACCCACTACGATGAGTCAAAGGGGAGGAGAAGAAGCTAGAGAAGCCTTCCTCCACATGATGAACACATGGTATACAGAGTTCATTCGGGCGAACCCAAACGCACAACCCCCTCCACCCCCACCTGTTCCACAAGCTACTCTAGTGGCCCCTCAAGTAGTAGAGGTGGTAAGAGGAGGTAAACCCCCAATTGATAGGATCAAGAAGCATGGGGTAGAAGAATTCTGGGCCAAAAAAGAGGATGATCCAGAAAGAGCTGAATTCTGGTTAGAAAATACCATCAGGGTATTTAATGAGTTATCATGTACCTCTGAAGAATGCATGAAGTGTGTAATCTCTCTCTTAAGAGATTCTTCTTACCAATAGTGGAACACCTTTGTGTCGGTTGTACCGAGGGAAAGGGTTACATGGGAATTCTTCTAAGAAGAGTTTAAGAAAAAAGTATATCAGCCAGAGGTTTGTAGACCAGAAGAGAAAGGAATTCCTAGAGCTAAAGCAAGGTAAGATGTCGGTGACAGATTATGAGCGTGAGTTTGTACGAATCAGCAAGTACGCTCGCGAAAGTATATCCACAGAGGCTATTATGAGTAAAAGGTTTGAAGATGGGTTGAATGAGGACATCAAACTGGTTGTTGCTGTTCTAGAATTAAAAGAATTTGTCGTGTTAGGGGAAAGAGCTTGTAAAGCCGAAGAGCTAAGAAATGGAGTCTCATGACTCTAGAAAGAGACCGTGGAATAAGTCATTCCAATCTTCACCCAAGAAGTCAAAAGATTTCCCTACCCGATCGGCTACTTCCACCGGGTTTTCCAAGAAGGACAAAAGTAAACAGTATTCAAAGAATTAGACCCGACAAATCTGAATGCCCACAGTGTGGTAGATGCCATCTGGGAGAATGCCGGGCACATGAAAATGCATGTTTTAGATGTGGTTCGCAAGACCACTATATAAAAGTTTGTCCCGAGATGACGAAAGAAGGAAGAGCTCAGGACCCAAAATCCGGGAGTATGGTCAGAGGGAGACCGCAGAGAAACCCGGGAAGTGGGGTAAGTGGAAGAGGTAACCCGAGAGACCAGGCCGTGAGACCCGAGGGTAGAGCGCCTGCAAGGATATATGTCGTTCAAGGCCACAAGAGGCGTCTTCTCCTGATGTTATTACGGGTACCTTTTCTCTTTACAATACTAAAGTTATTACTTTAATAGATCCCGGATCCATGCACTCTTACATTTGCATGAAATTAGCATCCAATTTGAGCGTGCCTATAGATACCACCAAATTTGTAATTAAGGTGTCTAATCCATTAGGCAAGAGTGTGTTAGTTAATAAAGTTTGTAAAGATTTTCCATTGATTATTAGAGGTCATTACTTTAAAGCAAATCTTATGTTATTACCATTTGATGAATTTGACCTCATTCTTGGAATGGACTGGTTGACTACTTATAATGTAATTGTTAATTGTGGGAAGAAATGCATTGAGATAAGATGTGAGAATGGGGATACTCTTCATGTTGAATCAGATGAACAAGATAAATCGCCAGTGATAATTTCCCATATGATGGCACGGAGATGTTTAAGAAAAGGGTATGAATCATATTTGGCCTTCGTGTTGAATGATAAGGAGACAGAGCTAAAAATTGAGTCAGTACTAGTAGTATGTGAATACGTGGATGTATTTCCCGAAGAATTACCCAAACTACCGCCAGTCAGAGAGATTGAGTTCAGCATTAAACTAACTCCCGGTACTGTACCGATATCCATTACTCCTTACAGAATGGCTCCAACAGAACTAAAAGAGTTGAAGTTACAGTTGCAAGAGTTGACAGATAAGGGCTTTGCAAGATCAAGTTGTTCACCATGGGGTGTCCCAGTTTTATTTGTGAAAAAGAAAGATGGTACCATGAGATTGTGCATAGATTACCGTCGACAATAAAGTAATGAAAGAATAAGTACCCATTGCCTAGGATCGATGATCTGTTCGATCAATTGAAAGGAGCGACTGTGTTCTCCAAAATAGACTTGAGATCAGGGTACTACCAGTTGAGAGTGAAAGACTCAGATGTATCCAAGACTGCCTTTCGAACAAGGTATGGGCATTATGAATTTTTAGTCATGCCCTTTAGGTTGATCAATACTCCTGCGGTATTCATGGATTTAATGAATCGCATCTTTAGACCATACCTCGACAAGTTTGTAGCCGTTTTTATTGATGACATATTGATTTATTCCCAAGATGAGAAAGAGCATGCTGAACCCCTACGGACAGTTTTACAGATCCTGCGAGAGAATCAACTGTATGCCAAATTCAGTAAAAGTGAATTTTGGCTCAAAAAAGTAGGATTCCTGGGACATTTGTCTCGAGGGATGGAGTCCAAGTTGATCCCAAAAACCTCGGTCATAATGGACTGGAAGCTGCCGAAGAACATTACTGAGATTAGAAGTTTTCTAGGCCTAGCCGGCTACTACAGACGATTTGTCAAGGGGTTTTCCATGACCGCAACCCCGATGACTAAACTGTTACAGAAAAATGTGAAGTTTGAGTGGATAGAACGATGCCAACAAAGTTTCGAGAAGTTGAAAGCAATGTTAACAGAAGCTCCAGTCTTGGTATAACCCGAATCAGGGAAAGAATTTATAATCTACAGCGATGCATCCTTAAATGGATTGGGCTATGTACTCATGCAAGAAGGAAAGGTGATTGCTTATGCCTCCAGACAGTTGAAGCCTCATAAGAAGAATTATCCGATGCATGATCTAGAATTGGCCGCCATAGTCTTCGCTTTGAAGGTTTGGAGACACCATTTATATGGTGAAAACGTCAGATTTTTACCGATCACAAAAGTCTAAAGTACTTGATGATGCAGAAAGAGTTGAACTTAAGACAAAGAAGATGGTTAGAGTTGATAAAAGACTATGAGTTGGTCATCGACTACCATCTAGAAAAGGCAAATGTAGTAGCCGATGCTTTGAGCAGGAAGTCTCTATTTACTTTAAGAGCATTGAATTCAAGGATATCCTTATTCGACAATGGCTCCCTTTTAGTTGAGTGGAGAGCTAGACCAATGTTTCTTCAAGAGATCTTTGAGGCTCAGAAAGAAGATAGTGAGTTACAAGTCAAGAGAGCTCAATGCGAGTCAGATGCTGAATCCAACTTTTGGATTAATTTTGATGGATACTTGATGTTTAAAGATAGAGTTTGTGTACCAAGGAAAAAGGGGCTTATTCAGAGAATTTTGTACGAAGCACATAACGGATGTTTGTCTGTACATCCGGGAAGTACAAAGATGTATAGTGACTTGAAGCAACAGTATTGATGGCTGAAAATGAAGAAAGATATTTCAGAGTTCATTTCAAGATGTCTTATTTGTCAGCAAGTAAAGGCTGAACACCAAGTGCCTTCGGGTTTACTTCAGCCTATCTTAGTCCCCGAATGGAAATGGGACCGTATCACCATGGATTTCGTAACGGGTTTACCGTTGTCTCCGAGCAAGAAAGATGCTATTTGGGTAGTGGTTGATAGACTCACGAAGTCAGCCCACTTTGTACCTGTACGAGTGGATTACTCCCTAGACAAGTTAGCAAACTTGTATGTTTCAAAAATAGTAAGACTTCACGGAGTTCCCTTATCGATCATATCAGATAGAGATATGAGATTCACGTCTAGATTTTGGAAGAAGCTGCAAGAAGCTTTGGGTACAAAATTGAGTTCTAGTACAGCTTTTCACCCTCAGACTGACGGTCAGTCAGAAAGGTTAATTCAACTACTCGAGGACATGCTCAGATGTTGTGTTTTGGAATTCTAAGGCAGTTGGGAAAAGTTTCTCCCATTGGTAGAATTTGCCTATAATAATAGCTTTCAGTCGAGCTTAAAGATGGCGCCTTATGAGGCCCTATATGGGCGTAAGTGCCAAACTCCCTTGTTTTGGACTAAACTCAAGGAGAACCAAATTCACGAGGTTGATTTAGTTAAAGAAGCTGAAGAGAAAGTGAAAGTAATTCGAGAATGTTTAAAAGCTGCCTCAGGTAGACAGAAATCCTATTCGAATTTAAAGAGAAAAGAGATCGAGTACCAAGTTGGGGATAAAGTCTTTTTGAAAGTATCACCATGGAGAAAATTTCTCAGATTTGGCCGTAAAGGCAAATTAAGTCCACATTTTATTGGACCTTACGAGACTACAGAGAGAGTTGGGCCGATAGCTTACCGTTTGGCGTTGCCATAAGAATTAGAGAGGATACATGATATTTTTCACGTATCAATGCTGTGACGTTACAGATCAAACCCTTCACATATAATTACTCCATTAGAAATAGAAATCCACCCTGACATGACTTATGGTGAAGAACCAGTCAAGATCTTGGCTCGGAAGTCAAGCAACTGAGAAATAAAAGTATTGCCTTAGTGAAAGTTCTGTGGCAAAGGCACAAAATAGAAGAAGCTACATGGGAACGAGAAGAGAGTATGAGAAACCAATATCCAAACCTTTTTACTGGTAAGATTTTCGAGGATGAAAAATCCCTAAGGGGGGAGAGTTGTAACAGCCCGAATTTGGGGCTAGTCGAAACAGTGGTCTCGGGACCACTAATCTGAGGTTGAGGAGAATCATTTTAGTACTATTTTATGTGTTGTGGTGTCACTATAAGATTATATATAAATTTTTGTGCCTTAATTTTACTAATAACATGACCAATTGAGAAAAAGGACTAAACCCCAGGCCGTGCAAAAGTTCTATTTTTAAGGTAGGGGTACCAAATAGCCATAGATTGTTAAATTGAGGTATTTTAAAGGACAATTTATCCCTTTTAATTGCTTGGCCAGTCATGGGCTATGTGGGAGATAAAGATGGACAAAATTAAGTCAAAATTAGTAGGAGTTGGTGGTTATTTGACTAGTTTAATATTAGAATAAAGAAAGAGAAAAATACCATCTTTCTCTTCATCTTTCTCCACCGATTTCTGCAAGAAAATAGAGGGTTGAAAGCTCAAAAATTTTCAGCAAGCTCTCCTCCAATTTTAGTAAGTGATTTTGATGATTTTCTTAGTAATAGTTGTACTTTTGAAACCCCTAAAGCTTAAGCTTTCAAATGAGGGGACTATTATGCAATATTGTGTAAAGCTTAGAGTTTTCCCATGAGAGCAATCATTGTTATTTGCTGCATTTTTATGGGAGAAAATGAAATTTAGGGAGATGAGAAACAACTTTTGTGAAAGATGTTTGCATGAAAACACCTAAGTATGACTTAAATGCAAAGAGTGAGATTGTGTCATAAATGCATGAAATAGTTGGAATTTTGAGTAGTTTTAAGAGAAGTAAATGTTTATCTAGGCTTGTTTAATGAGAAAATGTGTTGAAAAATAAATTACGAGCCTAAAGGCAAAATCGTAATTTTGCCAATGTACAAGGGCAAAATGGTCATTTTTTCCCAAGTGTAGAAATTGATGTATTATGATCATAGGAAATCTAAATGAATGAATTTCATGATTATAGATAAAGAAAAACGAAGCCCCGATCGAAACCGAGGCAAGAACAAGGTCGAGGACTAAATTGCACATCTCCCTACATTTTGTATATTGAGGTAAGTTTGTATGATTTCTAAGATTTATGATTACTATCATTGAATTGCTTAGTATAATATACATTGCTATTTTGTAATGCCTATCATTTTTGTGAACAAAGAGATTAAACGTGAGCAAGCCCCGATTGAATATGAATTCCCCAGGATACCCGATATACCACACAAGAAATCATGTAAGTCCAAGGCAAGCTTGGCATTGATCAAGATATCATGTAAGTCCAAGGCAAGCTTGGCATTGATCAAGATATCATGTAAGTCCAAGGCAAGCTTGGCGTTGATCAAGATATCATGTAAGTCCAAGGCAAGCTTAGCGTTGATCAAGATATCATGTAAGTCCAAGGCAAGCTTGGCATTGATCAAGATATCATGTAAGTCCAAGGCAAGCTTGGAATTGATCAAGTTATCATTTAAGTCCAAGGCAAGCTTGGCATTGATCAAAATATCACGTAAGTCCAAGGCAAGCTTGGCATTGATCAAGATATCATGTAAGTCCAAGGCAAGCTTGGCATTGATCAAGATATCATATAAGTCCAAGGCAAACTTGGCATTGAGTAAGTTATCAAGGGCAAGACTTCATGTAAGTCCATGTCAAGACATGGCCTTGAAACCAAGATGAGAAATTCCATGTAAGACCATGCCTAAGATATAGCTTTGGTGGCATGTTAAGTGGGAAAAGATCTAGTATCCTCGGGTATTCGTAAATGTTCATAGGGCAAACAAGTAAAATTAATAATGAGGTAACAAGAGGACTAAAAAAGAAAAGCTAGCATCAAAATGAATTAAATATTACTCATGTTATGAATGAATAATTAGAGATCATAATGATTATTGTTTAAATACTCTGATCAATGTGATCAAGTGACACAGGTATCATGTTTACTATACAAAAATGAGTACAGTGAGCATCATGAGACATGTAAGAACCAAGTATGAGTAAGTAAGCTTTAGAGCTGAAATTACGATACTATTGTTATGCTAAATGGTTTTTATTAAGAAAGCTTATTGACATGTGTTTTACATGCAAACTTACCAAGCTAAATGCTTACGTATTTGATTGTTTCTTTCTATGTAGTCCCGCCAAGCTAATTTGTGGATCATCAGAGTCGGAGCTCATAGCAAACTATCAACTCTTATTTTGGTATAGCCAAGTTACTTTATTAAGTATGGCATATATAGGAAACATTCATTTTGTGGACATGTTTTTAGAAGGGCCTTTGTAAAGGCTATCAAGTTTATTGTTCTTTTGTATATGGCTAGTGATTAGCCAAATTTGACTAAGTATTTCTATTTATTGAGATCAATAAAGTATGTAATATTATTCATAAAATTGGGTTGTTACTGCATCGTTGAATTGTGTATGGATATGATCTTCATTTTAGGGTGGCTAATGGCTTGGTAAATAGCCTATAAGTGCCCACACGGTTGGACACACGAGCGTGTGTCAAGGCCATGTTAATCCTGCACCTTAGTATTATTAATCAGAATGGGCCACGGGTAAATTCCACGGCCGTGTGTATAGGTCGTGTAATACACACGGGTTGGACATGGGCGTGTGCCCAGGTCGTGCTGATTTAGCTAGTATATCAAGGATTAGCACACGGTCTAAGCCAACGGGCGTGTCATGGCCGTGTGAAATTAGTCAGTAGCCTCCTACGGTTGGAAGACACGGGTGTGTCTAAGCCGTACGAAAATAGTCAATAGCTTCCCAAGGTTTGAGGCTATGGGCATGCTTAAAGGTACACGGGCGTGTGAACCCTGCTTCAAAAATGAATTATTTGATTTAGTTCCGAAAGTTTTCAGATACGAGTTTAAGGCCTCATAGGCCCTTGTAATGTATGTGTTGACTAAGAAAGTGAAATTTTTAAGTTGGAACAAAATTTTATAGCTCGTAAGTACATGTTTAAGTGAGTTCAAGCATAGTAATGTCTCGTATCCAAACCCAGTATCGGTCTTGGGTGTGGGGTGTTACAAGCAACCTCCTCCAAATTATCAAAATCAGCCATATCCACAAGAGAAGCAATCAAACCTCGAAGAGATGCTGATGAAATTCATGGCAGCCACAGATTCTCATTTCCAAAAGACTGAAATAGTACTTGATGAACAACAAAAATCGATCAAAGGGATTAAGAATAAAGTTGGAGAACTTACTAAGTCAGTAGGACATCTCACGAAGCTGATTTCTGAATGTCAACAAGGACGTCTACGAAGCAATACAGAAATAAACCCAAAAGAACAGATCCAAGCCATCACAGCTCAAGAGGGTATAAAGGTAGACGAGCCCACCACAACACAAGAAACCAAGGAAGAAAAAGGTAAAATAGAGGTAGCATACGAAAAGCCAAAACCAATAATCAAAGAATACAAACCTCGCATACCTTATCCCGAAGCATTGAAAGGAGATGATTCAGAAGAACAGTTTGGTAAGTTTCTTAAACTTTTAAAGAAATTACATATTAACTTACCTCTTCTTGAAGCTCTTTTCCAGATGCCAGACTCGAGAAAATTTTTAAGACAACTCTTGACAAACAAACGCAAAATAGACGAAGAGCATCACGTGGAACTAAACGCAACATGCTCGGCAATGTTACAAAATAGACTACCACAGAAACAAAAAGATCTAGGGAGTTTTACGATTCCATGCTTAGTTGGTAGTTTAACTATTGATAATGCGTTAGCTGATCTAGGGGCAAGTATAAATGTCATGCCTTATACATTGTTTAAAAGACTAGGTCTAGGGAAGCCCAAACAAACTAGGATGAGTATTCAACTAGCTGATAAAACTGTTAAAATTCCTAGGGGCATTTATTAAAGATGTGCTTGTAAAAATTGATAAATTTGTTTTCCCAGTAGATTTTGTTGTTTTAGACATGGATGAGGATAATTCAATCCCCTTAATTCTAGGAAGACCTTTTCTAGCAACTGTCAAGACTAAAATTGATGTTGCTACAGGCGAGCTCATACTTCGCGTAGGAGATGAATCGATTAAGCTTCAAGCTCTCAACTCGACCAGAACAATAGATGATGAAGGTAAGAAAGTCACTTCAATAGATAATCAAATTGTTCAACTTTCATCACAGGAAACACCACATAAAGACAACTATGAGCCGACTCATAAGGCCCAAAACAACGAAGAAGAATCCTACAAGGGACAAGACCTTAGGCTTGACAAGTTTGAAGAGTAGAAGATAAAAGTCAAAGAAAAGCCGGACCCACACGAAGTAAAACCAAAGGAACCTCCAGAAAAGCTCGTAGGGACATCAAACCACTTCAAAATAGGAGACCAGGTACTGTTAGTCAAAGCAGATCCCCACATCACTTCAACAGACCTAAAACCAAAGGGAGAAATTCTTCTTAAGGTACACAATATTTTCCCACACGAAACAGTCGAGGTAAGCAACGTAACATTCAACACCTCCAAGGTAAATGCTTCTCGACTTGAACTTTGTCATGAAAATAGAACTATAAGCATGAGGGAAGATGTTCAAACCTTTAAACCTCCCTGAAATTTTTTTCAAAGAGTCTAGCTTAAGACTATAAACGAGCGCTTTTCGGAAGGAAACCCGAGTACTAACAATAATTTCTATTCAGTAGTTTTAGTTTTACTCTTATCTCTATTTTCTCTTTTAGAATTTAAAAAAAAATTTACAGATTCCCAGACCACACGATCTAGCACACGGCTGTGGTCGTGGCCGTGTGGGCACCTCAAATCACCGTACTGACATAGCAGAGGCCGTGTGAATCCTGACCCAACCAACTGCAGGAGTCATAGACTCACCTACCCCACTACGGCCGTGCGTGGAAGCCATGGGTCAACACTGCCATTCTAGAAACGGGCGTGGTAGCAGGGACAGATAGGGGTGGCACTCTAACACGCCTCTAAACACGACCGTGCAATACAGTCGTGCAAAGTAGCATGCCCTAGATACACGGGAGTGGGACAGCGTCAGAAGCAAAAATCTATTTAAACCCCACAGCCCTTCCCCTTTCCCCCATCTTCTTTCCTCCTTCTTTTTCTTTCAATTTTTCTGTCTTGCATTAGAAAAGGTGTTCAGACTCTTGAGCTACACTAAAATCATGCCGAAGAAGTGTAAGAGGCCAATCACAATCTCCCTATGGGAAACCGATCTATATAAGTTCATGCCAGCCCCTTCATTCAAACAACAAGCCAAGGGTCTTGAGACCATATAGTTTTTATTTTCTTTTTCTCTTTTGATTCAATATCCTACTCTTTAACTATCTTATGCTTACTTTAGTTTATTTTAATTTGGTTTCTTGGTTTTAGGTTCTAAAGGCTACTTGGGAATCACGCACCACAGCCGTAGAGGTCACACCCACCTCGCGAACCATCCAACAATAAGAACTCCTTAGTCCATTAGTCTTTTCTTTCAATTTTAGTTTTCTTCTTAGTCTCCTTCTCTTTATTCCCTTTATATTTAATTATAATATTAGTATATTATTAATGCTTCGTTAGATTTCTTGGCTATATCTTCTCAGGCTACCCAATTTCTACATCTAGCGCAGAGATCGTTGGTAGCCACCGGGCCCATAGAAAACACCATCACCGCCACCAAAGACGCCAACTCCCAGAATCATCCAAAATTCAGGAAGTGTTACTTCTCCCCTTCTCTTTTTATTACATAATTATTTATCTATCTTTGTACATTGAGGACAATGTACAACTTAAGTGTGGGGGGATAAAAGTGCCTAATTTTTTGCATAATTCTCAAATTAATTGTTCTCAAAATCATGAATTTTAAACTTATTCAAAAAGTATTTTTCTCATATTATTAATTAAGATGAAATTTCTAATGATTTATGATTATTATTGATATGTTTTAGAGTAAGCCATAGTTAATTGTGCATTGATGATTAAATTTGAAGAATACTAGAGAATTGAGCAAGATAAATCTACTTTCTAAAAATTAAAAATTAATAGGTCGTTGAACTGAATTTGAGCATTACCTTAAAATTTGGAATTTATAAGGATTGATGTCAAAAACACCCATAATTTTTGTGAGATTTTGAGCCTTATAGAGCATATATCCTTTTTCATGCTCACTTTATTGATTATCAATGTGTCAACTTTGAACCGTTATTCTAGAACTTGCCTCGTTTATACATGTCAAAACCACATTAATGATTTGATATACTAAGATGATAAAGGCACCTAGGTTTTAACCCGTTCACTCCACCTAAAAAGCCTACCTTCACAAATTAACCCCTAGTGAACCCCGTTGAATCCTAACAACCTTTTTATTGACTCACCCACTAATATTAACCCAAAATCCCTTTGTATTTGTTATCACCATTCTTTTGACTACCCTTTAATCGATGTTTGATTTGATTAAGTTACTGAATTATATTAGTTCAATAATTACATTTATCATTTATGATGTAATATTGTTCTTAAAAAAAATCCAAGTTTATTCAATATTAGTAGTATACAAAAGAGCTTAGAGCATTTAAACTCCAATTGTTGAAGAAAAATCTTATATTAAAGTATTATCAAATTTTAAGTGATGAAAATACATTTATTATAGAGTAATTATCAATAGTAGGTATTATTAGTTTTCATTCGATGTAAATATTCATATTCAGTTCATTGTTTTTAGATTAGGTAATTAGTCAATTCAATCTCGATTCTAACCCTCTAATTCAGCCTGTATCCACACCCTTAACCTTAGCCCCGTTACAACTATGATAAAGACATTTTGATCTGTGTATCATCTCATATACAGTGGTGGAGATTTGATTTTCAGGTAAGCCTATGGGATTAACTTTTCTGGTTCGAGTTAGAGTGCTTATTCTTGAACCTTAAACACTTCGAGTGATTTGAGTGAATCTTTTATGAGGATGTCAATCCTTGTCGATTTTGAATTAAAGGTAATTACTTAGTTAAGGGGAAACACCTATGTTTTCGTACTACAAAGGTATGACTTATCGTAATTGAATCTTTAGGACTCTTTGAGTTGAATTATCCATGTATAAATTATCTATGAATTATGATGAGATATTGTCGATAGGAATTGTGAATTATGGAAAGTTCGTTTTAATTGTAAAGTGAGAATTTTGCTTGAGGACAAGCAAAAGCTTAAGTGTGTGGATATTTGATAAACCGTAAAAGTAACATATTTTAATCCCATATTTAGTATGCTTTTGGATGATTTAGCCCTCATTTTATGTAAAAAGGTGCTCTTAATCCTTTCTTTTTATGTCTTATACTTAGGAAAGCACCCGAGAACGAAAAGAATAAAAAACGGGCTTAAAACGGACCAAATTGGGCAAATCCAAGAAATTGGCACGGCCTGGACTTCAAGTCACATGGCCGTGCCTCGCCAATCATTCAAAGACATGCCACAAGCATGAATTGCAAGGCCGTGTCCCAATCGGCAAACCTGAAGCACGGCCTGAATCCCAACTTACACGGTCGTGCCACGGTTGTGCCTCAATCAATAGAATCGACACAAGGCCTGAAGTCGACTTACACGGGCATGTGCCATGGGCGTGGCCCTGCTATAGGAATGAGCAATTTCACTCAGATTTGGATGCTTGAAACCAAAGAAACATACTCCTAAGTCCACTTAAACACCTTAATAGTAATTCTACTTGAAAGAGGTACTTAGGAGCCAAGTAAAGCATCTAAAGAGCCTATATAAACAACCCAAGGCAGTCATTCTGAGGGAAGTTTTGGTGGGCAGAGTTTTCTGCCAGAGCTTTTATTCAGGGAATTACTCGAAGATAGCCAGTTGATCCATCTCAAGAAGCCGAGTTCTACTCAAGAGAGGATCTCCTCTTCAATTCCTTCGGGGGTTTTAGGATTTATTATGTTTTGTTTTATCTTTTCTCTTGAGATGTTTTCTTATTTTGTTATGAACTAAACCCTTCAGATACCTAAAGGGGATGAAACCTATGACGGATTTTGTTATTTGATTTTTAAATTATATGATAAGTGCTTAGTTTGTTCATAATTATGTTGCTTAATTTAATCTGATGTGCTTAGGTGGAGGAGGAATGGACCCTACCTAATAGTTGATCTAACATAATTAAGCAGAGTTGATCAAGCGCCTAAAGATAGAGTTACGAGATTTTACCGGATTAAGGTGAAACCTAATATGGGAGTCCATTGATCGATTTACTGCTTCCTTAGGGGGTTATTATAAGAGAACGAGAGTTCCACTAATTAACCTAAGGTTAGACATTATTCACCTCGAGAGAGGGTTTAATATAGGTTAGGGAGTCTCACGGATCAAGCTAAGTAAAGAAGTCATATGAATTAAAAGTTAGATAACAAGAGAAGTCATAGGTGGATTTTTCTTGAGGGTATCGTCGTAATCAACTGAGTTTTCCACAGTCTTTTTCCAAAGTTTCATTCTTTTGTCTTTGCATTTAGTTTAAGTATTTCATTATTTTTTAGATTAATAAACCAATCACTCAATATTTCAGGCTAAATAATAGAAAGAAAGTGAGTAGTAGTACTTTTAGGTTCCCTTGGGTTCGATAAGATACTCTTGCCTAAACTATACTACTGTTCGATAGGTGCACTTGCCTCTATCATTGTCTTAGTTAGTCTATAGGTTCGATCATTCTTTTTATAAATATTAAAACTCGACTGTTTGACACGATCACACTCGAAAAAGGATACTTAGGGAGAAAGAAACGTATTTCAAGAGCCTATATAAAGACCCTGAGCGTAACCTGAAGGAGGGCGGTCAATTAGGCAGTCAGCTATGGCATGAAGTCAAGCTAGAAGGCCAAATTCGTGGGAATCACTCGAAGATAGCCAGTTGATCCATCTCAAGAAGTCGGAATTCTACTCAAGTCGGTGGATCTCTCCTTCAATTCCTTCAGGGGGTTTTAGGGATTTCTTATGTTTTGTTTTATCTTTTCTCTTGAGATGTTTTATTTTATCATTATAAACTAAACCCTTCAGATACCTAAAGGGGATGAAACCTAGATGAATCTTGTTATTGCTTTCTGAACTATATGATAAATACTTAGTTTGTTCTTAATTATGTGTGCTTAATTATTGTGTTAATATTTCCGAGATATTGATCCAAGTTGAATGTGCTTAGGTGGTGGAGCAAAAGTCCCTACTTAAGAGTAGATCTAGCATAATTAAGCGAAGTTGATCGCACGCCTAGAGATAGGGTGACGAGATTTTGTCGGATTAGGGTGAAACCTAATATGAGAATCCATAGATCGAGTTAATGCGATTCTAGGGGTTTTAATTAGAAAGAGATTTCAATTAATCAACTTAGGGTTAGACGTTATTCGCCTCGAGAGAGGGTTAAATTAGGGAGTCTTACGGATCAAGCTAAGTGAATAAATCATCTGGTTCAGTGTTAGATAACAAGTGAAATCAAGGTGGATTCCTTCTAGGGTATCGTCGTAATCAACTGAGTTTTTCTAAAAGTTATTTCTTCAATTTGTTATTTTTGTCTTTGCGTCTTAGTGTAGTAATTTGTTTTTAGTTTAAACAATCAATCACTTAATATTTAGGCTAAATAATAGAAAGAAAGTGAGTATTAGTACTTTTAATTCTCTTGGGTTCGACAACCCGGTCTTGCCTAAACTATACTACTGTTCGATAGGTGCACTTGCCTTAAGTCGTTGTCAGAGTTAGTTTCCAGGTTCGATCATTCTCTATTATAAATTTTAAAACTTGATAATTTAGACGACCATGAACTTACTAAGCATTTTTTCTTACTCTTTTTATTTTTCTCATCTCTTATAGGTTAATTTAGCTAGCTCGGGTTGGAGATCACCGAAGATATTTTTACACTATCGAGCGGACACTCGGTATGAGGTATCAAGTCCTCATGAGTTATGGCATGTATAGGATTAGGATTTAAGGTTGATTAAGACGTTGTTGTTGTAGCCAAATTGTGTTGGCCTAAAAGAACTTATGGTTTGTTTGTATATAGCCATAGATGATGACCTAAGTTGTTTGTAGTTACATGGGAAACAGTTCTCCCTAATGTATGGGATGAAGGCTTTATTTCTTTTATGATTAAATGTCTTTAATTCAAGAGTAATATCGATGCTATGTGTAGTTATGTGATGAGGTATGAAATGTATTGAATTGAGCATGAGTTTGATCTTGATTTCAGGGTGGCAATTGGCTTGGTAAATAGCCTCTAAGTGCCCACACGGTCAGACACACGGGCATGTGTCTAGGCCGTGCGTACCCTGCACCTTTATAATTGAAGTCAAGATAGGCCACGGGCAAATCCCACGCCCGTTTGTTTAAGCCGTGTATGACACACGGTTAGAACATGGGTGTGTGCCCCAGGCCGTGTGATCAAGTCAGTATATCAAGGTTTATCACATGGTGTAAGTCCACAGGCGTGCCAAGGCCGTGTGTGTTTAGTCAGTGTCGACCACGGGTGGTAGGCACGGGCGTGTAATAATGGTACACCGGTGTGTCCCAAATCACATGGGCGTGCGACCCCTATTTTGTGGAAAAGTTTCTCAACTTCGTAAAAATTTTTGGGATTAGTTCCAAAACCTCTTGGAGGTATGTTTAAGGCCTCGTAGGCCAAGATTGAGTAATTGATAGGCTTAAATGAAATTTTATAGCCCGTTTCGATGTATTAAGTAAGATTAAGCATGGTAATGCCTCGTATTCCGGTCTCGATATTAGACACGGGTAAGGGGAGTTACACCCAAGCCCGTGTTCCTTGGGCGTGTTGGCTCGCACGACCGAATTGCCTGGCTGTGTGATATTTTGTTCGTTTCTCCTATGCCCGTGTAGAGGTTTCCATGCCCATGTTAATTAATCTGTATCAACCACGTCTTATAAGCATAGACGTGTCGCACTCCCGTGTGAATTACTCAGCCTAAACCACGGCTTTTGGGCACGGGTGTGTAGCACGCCCGTGTCATTCTCTCAGTATTGCCCACGGTCTTAAGGCACGCCCGTGTGGATTTATCGTTTCCCATGTTTTTTAATCAGTTTTGACCACGGCCATGAGATTATCACAGCCCGTGTTTTGGGGAAAATTTTTTCATGTTTTCGCACGGCTTCCGCCACGCCGATGTACCTACCCGTGGTGTCCACACATCCACGACCACGCCCATGTGTAAGGCCGTGTGGGTAGGGAAACCTGCGCTTTATTAATTTGGTTAGTTTTTAATTAGGTGCTAAAAATTAAAAATATGGACATTAATGGGGTTAGTGCTCGAGTTGCCTCCTGAGAAGTGCTTATTTAGAGTCTAAGCTCAACTCACCTTTCATTCGTATAATCATGGTGGTTCGAGGAGTTAAAATTCCTCATTCTTGCTATCAATTTTGTTAAAATAAGATTTTAGACGAGTACCGTTTACCTTGAAGGTGCCAAATTTGGGATAAGTTACCTCGAATGTACCGTATGGGAAAACATTGAGTACCGTGAAAGGGGTTGTTCCATTAGGTTCAGAAGTGGCAATACGACGGTCTGCATTATCCATTAGAACTCGATCTCCAACCTTAATTTAGCTTGTTTTGTTTTTAGGCTCGTCATGGAGTCGCTTTGGTTCATCGCGTACTTTTAATTCTCCTTAAACTGTGTTTTCCATTCATCTAGTTCCTCGATCTGGAGCCTTCTTTCCTCATGGACAGTTCTGTTCTCAATATGAGAGTTAGACCATGGCTCTGTCATCTTTTTTTGAGGAATTTCCTGCAAAGAAGATTGGACATTAAGTTCACTTACATTAACAGGACTTGTATCATCTTGATCACTAGATAATCTGATAGAATCACGTGCTTGGAGTTTAATCATGTCATCAACTACACGAAGTATTAACTCCCCTGTACCAACATCAATAATTGACCTAGCAGTTGCTAAAAAGGGTCGTCCTAAAATTAAAGGAATGTCATTATCCTCATCCATGTCTAAAACAACAAATTCTATTAGGAATACGAATTTATCAATTTTGACTAGCACATCTTCAATTATACCCCTAGGAAATCTAATGGTTTTATCAGCCAATTGAATGCTCATCCTAGTTTGTTTGGGTTTCCCAAGACCTAGCTGTTTAAACATTTTATAAGGCATAACATTGATACTTGCCCCTAAATCAGCTAAAGCATTATTAACAGATAAACCACCAATTAAGCAAGGAATCATAAAACTCCCTAGATCTTTTAATTTGTGGGGTAGTTTATTTTGTAGAATTACTGAGCAAACTGTATTTAGCTCCACATGCGACGCATGGTCTAACTTCCGTTTGTTTGCCAAAAGCTCTTTTAAAAATTTTACTGAATTGGGCATCTGCAAAAGGGCTTCAATAAACGGTAAGTAAATATGTAATTTCTTTAAAAGTTTAAGAAATTTACCGAATTGTTCATCTGTGCGGTCTTTCTTCGTCGCATTGGGGTATGGCACACGAGGTTTGTACTCTGTACTTACCGGTTTGGGTTTATTGTGGCTTACCTTAACCTTACCTTTATCTACCATATTTTCTTGCCTTGGTTTTGGTTCGTCTAGCCCTTCACATTCGTGAGCAGTAATGGCATGAAGTTGCTCCTTTGGGTTAGTTTCAGTGTTGCTTGGCAAGCTACCTTGTGGTTGTTCTGAGATCAACTTGGCAAGCTGACCTATTTGGTTCTCAAGCCCATGAATCGACACTTATTGATTTTTGAGTGCTGTTTCGGTGTTTTAAAAGTGGGTTTCTGACACCGAGATGAATTTTGTTAGCATCTCTTTAAGGTTTGGCTTCTTCTCATGTGGGTAGGGTTGTTGTTGACGGCCTGAAGGGGGTTGTTGTCTTTGATTTCCTTGACCACCCCATGAGAATTTTGGGTGGTTTCTAACCTAGATTGTATGTGTTACTATAAGGATTATTCTGAGGTCTAGAATTATTATCCATATAGTTCGTCTATTCACTTTTTATGCCAGGGTTGTAAGGTGGATATTCTGTATTGTTCATTCCTCCTCCATTTGTATCGCACTGCATCACCGGATGTACCTACGAAGAACCACACAAACCATCAATCTTTTTACTTAAAAGCTCTACCTGGTTTGATAGCATGGTGACGGCTTCTAGGTTGAAAACACTGGCGGCTTTTGTCGGCTTTGTTCTCATAACTTGCCACTGATAGTTATTCAGTGACATCTCCTTTATAAACTCATAAGCTGCTTCAGGGGTTTTGTTATTTAGGGTTCCACCGACAATTGCATCAATCAATTGCCTAGTTGAGGGGTTCACACCATTGTAAAGGTTTGAACCTGTAGCCATAATGGTAGCCCATGGTGAGGGCATCTTCTTAGTAGATCCTTGTATCTCTCCCATGCATCGTAAAGTGTTTCTAAATCTATCTGCACAAAAGAAGAAATATCATTCCTCAACTTAGCTATTTTAGTCGGCGAAAAATATTTAGGTAAAAATTTTTCAGTCATTTGTTCCCATGTAGTGATTGATCCTCGTGGTAACGGGTTCAACCACTATTTAGCTTTGTTCCTTAACGAGAAGGGAAACAACCGAAGGTGAATGGCATCATCAGATACGCCATTAATTTTGAAAGTATCGCACAACTCTAAAAAGTTGGCTAAATGAGTATTTGAGTCCTCATCCTGCAAACCATCAAACTGAACAAACTGCTGAATCAACTAAATAGTGTTAGGTTTCAGTTTAAAATTATTCGCAGCAATAGCAGGTCTAACAATACTAGATTCAGCCCCAATTAAATTGGGTTTAGCATAATCGTACATAGTACTAGGAATAGGATTTTGATTCACCGGATTTGCGGCTACCACAGGGGGTAACGGATTATTATCAGCCATCTCTTCGGTATTATTAGTATCATCCTCTTGCTCTTCCTCTATGTATTATAGACTTCGCCTTATTTCCCTACGATTTCTATGAGCTATGCTTTCTATCTCACTATCAAAAAGCAAGGGTCCTGACGGGTTCCTTCTAATCATAAACTAGAAATACCTGCTAGAAGCAAATAAAAGAAAAATTAGAAATGTAGAAATAAAAAAATAAATTTCAAATAAAAATAACAATGGCTAAAGTAATAAAAATTAAGTGTTCCTAATATCTTAGTCCCCGGCAATGGCGCCAAAAACTTGATGTGTCTTTAACTAACTACGATCACAATAAAGGCAAGCGCACCTATCGTTTAATAGTATAGTTATGGTAAGATCGGAAATATCGTATCCACAAGGACCAAGAGTACTAGTAATTACTATCTTCTTATTATCTAGCCTAAGATTTGAAGTGATTTCTTTTAAACTTAAATTAATTAAAAGCACGACAGAGAATGAATTGGGAAAATACTTTTAGACAACTATATGAGAGAGGCAATACCCAAGGAAGAATCCACCTAGACTTCACTTATTACTTTTGATTCATACGATTTATTCACTTGACTTAATCCGTATAAATCCCTAAATTATGTTAATATCTCTTTCGAGACTAAGAACAACTAACTCTAGGTTGATTAATTAAAATTTCTTTCTAATTAAAACCCCTATTATCGCATTAACTTGATCTATGGATTCCCTTATTAGATTTGACTCTAATCCGGCAGATTTACGTCGTCCTATATCTAGGATTGCATTTAACTCTGCTTAATTGTGTTGATCTACTCTTAAACAGGGACTTTTGCTCCTTTGAATAAGCATATTCGACTTGAATCAATAACCTGAATTATCAAAACAAGAATAATAACTCACAATTAAGAATAGGAACAAGTATTTATCTTATAAATCAAATAGTAATAAGATTCATCTAGGTATCATCCCCTCGGGTATTTAAAGGATTTAGTTCATATTGATAGAGGGAAACATCTTAAAATAAGGAAAACTACAAAACATAAGAAAACCCAAAAACTTCAAGAGAAATTGATAGGAGATCTTCAATCTTGATGGAGATCCTTCTTCCAAGCTGCTCCCAACGGCTGTCTTCGAATATTTTCTGCTTTCTACTCTGTGAGTCTCCTTAGGTCCTCCCCTAGGGTGTTTATATAGGCTTTGGAACACCTTTCTTGGCCTACAAGTGGCCTTTTTCGAATAGAATTAGACTTGGGTTCGGCAGGGACACGCCCGTGTTACACGCCCGTGTGCAATGGCTTAGGCCGTGTTCGATTCTACTCGTAACCCATGGCTGTGTGGTCTGCTCGTGTGCTATAGTCCAGGCAGTGTTGATTTCTGAGGTAGGCCCATTTTGTCCCTTTTGGCCCGTCTATCGTTCTTTTCGACTCCCTAAGCTCTCCTGAGTGTAAAACATGAAATTAAATGATTACGAGAATCGAATTCACCAAATCTAATGAAAATTCATCCAAAAATAAGCCAAGCATGGGGTAAAAAATGTATAAATTATGGTTTATCAGGTATAAATGGAAATCTCATTTTGGTATAATGGCATGTATAGGCTACTTTGTCTATTTTGACATATAAATGTTTTAATGTAATCTAGCCATTGGAATGGCTAGTAATGATATATTTTGGTTTAGTTAAGAGGTTTTATCATGATGTTGATTCATGTGTTTGGTATAGTTAATTAGATTGCTAGCTTATATATTCTGTAATGACCCAAAATTCACGGGTGTAAGGCCCAATTTTGGCCCGGGATAAAATAGCCCAAAACAAAAACAAAAAAAATTACAAACCAAACTAAAACAAGCCCAAAATGGCCCAGAATTAAACAATTTTCAGCAAAAGGGTCAGAAACCCTAGCAACATTGCGCTACTCTCCACGTGCCTCGCCAGCATGTTCAATGCCCGAGGCCTGACCACCCCTGGCCGTCTGTCACCTGCAAACACACAAAATAGATGACAGAGCAAGAAACAGCAAAAGCAATAGCAAGATAAATACTAATATTTTGTAATATTTCATTGGCTATAAAGGCCATTCCAAAACCATTGTAAAGAGGGATATTTTTTGAATACAAAAGGCAGAGATTCAAAGCATTGAAATAAAAAAGAAAAGTTAGCAGTTAAAAAAAACGTGCGAAGGCCCTTTTACATTTTTTTTTCTTCTTGTTTTCTTTTTTTCAAAAACAATATACCTCTATTTCTTCAATTTTTTTTAAAATTATATGCATATATATATATATATATATATATATATATCAAAAAAGAGTAAAAAGAGGGAAAAAGAAACTCACCTTTTTATTTCGCCGGATTCTCGGGTCTGCATAGAGGAAGGAGAGAAAAGTTTTGGTTTTTGGAAGAAGAAAGGAGAAAAATGATTTTTTTTTCAAAGAAATTTGGCTTATATAGCCACTTAAAATGACGTCGTTTTGGCTTGGATCTTTAAACCCCAAAACGGCGCTGTTTCATGCTTAGCCTGCGCACGACCCGACTCGAGGGCTGAGGATCCACGTGTTTTAGACTAAGGGGCTATTTGCACCCTTAGTCCTTTCGCTTTTTCAGCCTATTTCAATTAGATCCTTTTGTTTGTTTAAATTGGCCCGACAATTTCACATTTATTTCATTTTAGTCCCTATCGAGATGCTACGTTTTAGGAAGAGGGAATAATTTTCCAATTGGTCCCCCTATTCTTACGTGCGTTACATTGGGCCCCCGATTCTTTTTTCTTCTTTTAAATTTGGTTCTTTAATCTTATTTCTCTTCTAATTTAGTCCCTTTTAATCTTTTATTTATGATTTGGATTCTTTATTTTACTTCAATTGCAATTTAACATAGTATTCATTTAATATCATTTTTTTTGTATTTTTATGTATCGTTTTCCTCTTTTATTTTTTTACATGAACATATATTCCTTTTATTTTTATCATCATTATTTATATTTTTATTTCTTTGTTCGTTCATATTTTTATTTATTTTGTGTATTTTACTTTATTATTATTATTATTATTATTATTATTATTATTATTATTATATTTCTACTATTATTATTATCTTCCATTTTATTGCATTTTATCTATTATTTATTTATTTTATTTTTACGTTTTTATTGTCACTAGTTTTTCATCTACTATTACTTTGTTAATACTTACGTGTTTGTTACTCTTCCTATATTATTTGTGTTTTACTTACATTATGGACTTTGTTACTATCGATATTATTATTATCTCATATCCTTGTCAAATTAGTATGATATTACTGTCATTATATTCTTCTTTAGCATATCATTGTTCCGTTGAAGCTATCATTTTATCGTGTTTTATTATAATTATGTTGAGAGTTATTTTCAAACACATTTGTCCTTTTTTTACATCATGTCCGAAAAATTAAAAATCATTTTAAATACCATGTTAACTCTTGTTCGATGCATGAGAAAGGCACATTTAAAATAGGCAATGTTCCGGATTTGAAAGATTCGATAAAGTCGTGCCCTAACTTACGGAGTTTCGATTCTTTTCGTTGAACTCGAAGAAACGAATTTCCTTCCTAAAATTTAAACGTGTAAGATTTCAAATAAAAATTATAGCAACCTAAAATTTGATTGGGTGCTAATTGATGAAATTATTAAAAATTTAAAAACAGAGTTTTAATTTTATTTAAAAAGGGAGTCGCACCGATCTTTTTTCTAGGTGTGATCGGACACCTAATAAATCCTCTTTTTAAAGAAAAATCATTTTTTTTGAATTTTCTTAAAAAAGGGCCGGGTTTAATTCTGTGTCAAAATTCTAGAGAAAAAATAGGGTTCGGAGTCGATTCTGCGAGGAAGGTATTAACACCCTCGCGACGCCCAAAATTGGTATCTCGTTAAACGCGCGTTGTTTTAATTTTCAAAAATACAAGTTCAATTTAATATTTAATCGTGATCTGATTGGAACACAATAATTTTTTTTGAAAACATGAAAATTCTGAAAATACGAAATTTTTGAACACGAATTTTTTTTGAAAACACTAAAATTTTGAAATACAAGAATTTTTGATATACGAGAATTTTTTAAAACACGAATTTTTTTTAAAAACACGAAAATTTTGAAAATACGACAATTTTCTAAAAACACAAAAAGTTTAGAAACTCGAAATTTTATTTTATTTTTTTGATTTTTTTGATTTTTTAAAAGGGCGTATCGTATTTAACGCTAACCGATGATATTCACCCAACATAGCGATGAAATCAACGACAAGTGTTAAACCGATCCGTTGCCTTATTTATTAAAATTATTAAAATTAAAAGTAAAATAAAACACAATTAAAAAATAAAAATGCTAAAAATATTAATAATATTAAAACGAGATGTCATTAAAATACACGAATTAAATTAAAAGTAGGTAAAAAGGAAATTTCCGAAAAGTTTAAAATTACGAGCTTGAAGAATGGGATACACGACCGGGCTCTTTTTCCTTTTTTTTTTTTTTTCTTTTTTCTTTTTTTTTCCTTTTCTTTCTTTTTTTTTTTTTTTTTCTTCTTTTTCTTCTTCTTTTTCCTCTTTGGCCCATCGCCTTTGGGCCCAGGGCCCTTCTTTGGTTGGGCTTCTTCTTTGGAACTCCCGGTCGGGTCAGTCACTGTGGTCGGGTTGACCACTGTCTATTATTTTTTTTTGCTTTTTTTTCTTTTTTCTTTTCTTTCTTTTTTTTTTTTTCTTTTCTTTTTTTTTCTTTCTTCTTCTTCTTCTTCTTCTTCTTCTTCTTCTTCTCTCCTAGCCCCCATGCCGCCATGGTCACCGTCTCCTCCACCGGTGTGATGCTTTCTCTTCCTCTTCTTCTTCTTCTTCTCTTTTTTTCGTTCTTTTGGTTTTTTTGACTGTTGATGGGAGTTTGATTTTTGGGGAAAAATCCCCTTTTATAGTGTGTTTTTGCAGTAGCATGTGGCTAGGGGAAAGGAGGCCATCCCTTAGGTGGTGGTAGAAAAATCGGGTGGGTGCCCAAATCCATGGATTTTGGAGATTTTCTCACAAAAGGACTGAAATGTAAATGCAGTAAAACTATTGAGGTCAAAGTGTAATTTTGAGAAAGGTGAGGTGGTAAAAATGTAATTTTGAAAAGTTTTGGGGCCAAAATGTAATTTTAGGAAAGTTTAGGGGTTAAAAAATAAAATTTTTTAAAATTTTTTTTTAAAATTTTAATTTTTTAAAAAAAAATAAACCCATAATTAAGCCGGGCAAAATTTAGTGCTTACAAAAATCAAAGGTCAAATTATTCTCAATGATTCGAAATGTCATGTCCTAACTTACGGGACATGACGTTTTATAGCTTTGAGATAAGAAAGCCTTCAATATATTTTCGACTTATTTACGCATTTCAAAACAAAATATACAAAAAGGGATCATATTTTAAATTCTTTTCGATTTTCAACACTAAAACACTGATTAATCAACTAGGTACCAATTTTGGGCGTATCGAGGGTGCTAATCCTTCCTCGTGCGTAACCGACTCCCAAACCCGTTTTCTGGATTTCGTAGACTAAAAATCGTTGTTTTAGTATATTTCAATTTTTATTAAAATGATTGAATTACGAGGTGGCCCAATCATACCTCATAACAAAAATGATCGGTCGTGACTCCCGTTTTTTTATTTTCATTTTCAAAATCAAAGTTGACCCCTTTTTCAAAAAAATGGTTTCGACAACAGGCATCGGAAAAGTACATTATTGGGCCTCCGTCTTAGTAAACCGAGTCCTTAAATAATAATTTGAAGTAATTATGAGCCTAGTTGTGTGTCTAATTAGGTTTTTATTAAGTGAATTTAGCTTAATTAAAAGTAATTAGGAAAAAAAGAGATTAAAGTGAATAAAGGGTAAAAGTTAAATTGTAGATTAAAAGAAAATAAAAAGACTAAAAGGGCAATTAGCCAATCCTCATAAATGAGGCTGCAAACCATGCTAAAAAATCTTAGATATTTTAGATTTTAATTATATAATTATATAAGATTTAATTATAAAATATATTATTAAATTAAGTTATTATAAATATTATATTATGAAAATAGTGATGATAAAATACATGTGTAATTTTGTATTTATACACTTGTAAAATATTTATATATTTTCTTAAATAATAAGTAAAAGATATTTGTATATTAATTATATTATAAGATTTTTATATGATAAAAAATTAAAATAAAGACAAATGTATGGTGATTAAATTATACATGTGTAATGCATATATTTGTACACTTGTAAAATAAATATATAATTGCTTATAATTTAAGCTAAAAGATATTTGTTATGAAATAATTATTAAATAATTATTATATATTATATTATTAATAAAATAAAGTAAAAAAAAGAAACTAAAGAAGTAAAAGAAACAAAAGAAGTAAAGAAACAAAAAGAACAGCAGAAGCCATTCTAACAGGGGAAGAAAGAGTAGGAAAGAAAAATAAAAGGGAAAACTAAGAATTTGAAGTTTGAAGTTTAATTGTTATCAAGGAATTTGAGGCATCGCCACACAAAGAAAAGGAGAAGGTTATTGAGAAATAATCGAGTAAATTCGGGCTTGTGTTACTATAATTTAAATTATTTATTTATTCATTAAATGTTAAATTAATTTATGTATATGGTAAGTAAATTATAAGGTAAGTGTTTTTTTTATATTGAATGAAAATTGAGTTGAATGATGAATATGTATTGAAAATTGAATTGTATGTGAATTGAAATGGAAAAGTATATTGAATTAAGTTGTAATTAAATTGAGAATGAAATTGAAATTGAAAAGTAATACGGAATACCCTATTAACGATTAGGCACTTTATGTATCGTATTTCAGGCACCTCATGTGTCGTATCAGGCACCTCGTGTGTCATTTCAGGCACTTATGTGTCGTATACTGATCAGGTACTATGTACCATTTTAGGCACAATGTGTCGTACTGGTGTGTTTGGGTTGGAATCTGTGTATCCGTCAAAATCTGAGTCTGTTAATAGGGGTAATTAAAGGAAAGGTTAAATTGAATAAAATGAAATGGTTGAGCCATTGAAAGAAATGTGAAAATGGAACATGAATTGAAAAATGTGATTTGAATATGAGTATGAGAATAGAAAGCATGAACCATTGGTTCATGAGATGGATAATGGCTCAACATGAATGTGTATGATTTCAATAGTTGAATAGCTAAATTGAATTGTATGAATATATTGAGAATTACAAACTTATGTTTGAATTGGTTTAGTAAAAATTAAGTTATATGATTTAATGATATGATTATTATGTTTATAATTTAAATTATTGTAATACCACTGAGTATATGTATACTCAGCGTACGGTTGTTTCCGTGCACAAATTAATAGTGTTCAAAGTCTTGATTCAGCATCCAAGGCGATCCAGACTCCAAAAAAAAAAAAAAAAAACTCGGTGATCTATTCTTCTTTTGGTAAAAGTGGCATGTACATAGGTGTTATTTTAGTCACTTTAAAATGCTACATGACTTTTGTTGTAAAAAAAATGGTATTTGGTATTTTGGTGTTTAAACTAATGAAATTGTATGAAAATTTATATGATATACATAGTATAATTGGTACTAAAATTTAGAATGAAATAAATGAAATTATGAGTTAAATTTTAATAGTAAAATAAATGTTTATAGAATAAAATTATAAAATTAATGTTATAGGTATAATTTAAATACAATTAAATATGAAATTGCATTGGTTGAATTTTTGGATTTTGGAATTGGTTTGGTTGCTATTTGAAATTGGCGGGAAGGTTAAATATTTATAAATGGATTATATTAAATTTTTTAAAATTTTTTTATTTGAATGTAGTCAATTAAATTAATTTTTAAAAATTATATAAATATATAACTATATTATAATATGATTGTTATTTATTTAAGAATTATTTGTAAAATGTCCGATATGCCCTATAATGCCTCGTAACCCTGTTTCGGTGACGGTTTAGGGTTAAAGGGTATTGCATATTTTCAAAGAGGTATGATTATAATGTGAATGCATGTTATAAAATACCAAGATGAATGTTAAAACTTGTTCATTATGCTTCTTGGATTGATTGTTTTATAATTGTAAAGTTATGTAGGTGATTGGCTCAAATGGGGTGAGAAAATGAAGCTAGGAAATGACTTTATTTTGTCCACTATGTCTACGTCGTGTATACATGGGGGAGTGGTTTGGCCATGTGTCCCCTGCACCTTAAATTTGAAAAACAGAATGCTCAGAACTGAGCACACGGTAGAGACACGAGCGTGTGTCTTAGCCATGCACTACACGGCCTGGAACACGAGCGTGTGTCTTGGCCGTGTGAAACCTGCACCTAATTTTTGAAAAATTAAATTAACCACATGGCCTAGCACACAGGCGTGTGACTTGGCCATGTGAAAATTGCTTCTTCATGAATTGCAAGTCAGAAAGTTACGCGAGTTAAGGACACGACTGTGTAACCAAAGTCACACACCACACGGCCTAGGATATGGGTGTGTCACTTGGCCGTGTGGCACACGGCCTACCAACACAGGCGTGTGACCCCTGTACATGAGAAAAATTTTAAAATTTTGCAAAAAAAAAAATTTATGAGTTTCCGCTTTAGTCCTGAATAGATTTTAATGTTCGTATTAGGCCTCGAGCGTCTATTTAAGGGACGTTGTGATGAATCTCGATAAATGAATAGTAGATGACAAGATTTAACTGTAAATGTTCTGTAATCACAAGTAATGCTCCATAACCCTGTTCCGGCGACGAATACGTGTTAGAGGTGTTACACAAACAATGTAAATATGAACTTTTGACAACTTAGTAACTAGAATCAGGATTCAATCCAAAGCCACAATCTAAGAGATTGTCTTGGGTAATTTCGAATCAATTCCCCAATAATATGATATTCTATAATGGGCGAGATATCAATCATATAATTAGTATAGCCCAAATAATCTATTTAATAAATTGTCAACACCTTTAATATAAAAATTGTCTCAATATAGATTTGATAAACACTCCCTCCAACACCAAATTAACAATTTCAAATTTTTCAACAATTAATAATGTAAGAGGCCCATTTTTCCCTGGCTTAAATAAACCAAAATTAAGAAGAAAAAAATAAAATAAAGTCCAGTTTTACAGTCCATTTTTACAAAACCAGACCAAACCCTTGGCCTAAATTAAATTCCCAAAACACCTTGGCCCGAATTACAATATACTACCCAGCAACCTAAACTAGACCCATTACCCGTTTAGCCCAACAGACCATAACCCAACTGACACCTAAACCCGTGACCCACTAACCCAAAGCCTATGCGGCCCGAAGGAGCCCAAATCTTCAACAGTCAGGAAACCTAGGGTTTCCTAGGTTCCCTGGAAACCTTTGCGCCGCAAGAGCCAGTATCCCAACCGTCGCGCCGAAAGCAGCAGCCCCTCGATCACGTCGCCATTTGCGCCGCAATCCATGCTTAGCCACCGTCGAGATCTCCACACCTGCACAGAAAAGGAAAGAACAGCGAGCAAATATGGCAAAATACATATTTCCTTTTTTCTAATCTATTTCGGGTTTATATAAACCCAAAAACTTGTAAAACAATGGAGACAGAATACACACGAAAAAAATAGAGAGAAGCAGATATGAAAATATTCATAGAAAATCACAGTGAAATAAAATACAAAAATCAATTCAGAGGTGATTTCCGTCTTCTTTCGTATATTTTCTTTTTATTTTTTTATTTTGCGCATATTTTATACATAGAATAATAACAAAATAAAAAGGAAAGTTTTTTACCTTTTACGCTGTCGTGGGTGATGGCGCGTGCGGTGCATGGGGCACGTGGCCCAGAAACCCGACGATTGAACTCCGGCCAGAAGAGAGGATTTTCGAAGCACTCTCTGAGTTTTTTTTTTTTTTAAAACAATGCTCAAATGATTTTTTGGTGTTAAAAAATAACTTATATAGGCTTGCTGGTATGACATCGTTTTGGAGGTTCCCTGTTAAGGCCAAAACGACGTTGTTTTAAAGCCCGTGACCCGCGCGTTGACCTGACCTAAAGAGGATCTGCGTGTTTTCGTTTGAGGGTCTAATTTTCCTGCAAGTCCTTCCGCATTATTTTAATTTTACAATTAAGTTTCTTTTTATTTTGCAATCAGGCCCTAATTTATATTTCGTTTCAATTGAGTCCTTGGGCCATTTAAAGGCCAAAATCACAACGATGTCGTTTTAAAATTTGGCATAATTTCCATATTGATCCCTATTTTTAATTTTACTCCTTTTATATTTATTTTTATTTAATCTTTTTTCTTTGTTTATTTTTTATTTTATTATTCTAATACTATATTATTTTTATTATATTAAAATGTTATATTATTTTTATTATTTTATTAATTTTGTAAATAGTATAAAATTCATATATATATTTTTCATATGTATTAACCTTATATATATTTAATTATTATTATATATTTTTACTTGGTTTAATATATTTTATATTTTATTTATTATATTATATTTTTAAATTTGTATATTATATAGTATTATAATATATCACATTATTTTATTTTGTATAAAATCTATTTATGTCATATAACATATTTTATTTATATTGTTTATTGCATATGTAATTTTATGATTAGTACATTATGTATATATGTTTTTATTTGAAAATATTATATATTATTTGCTAATTATTCTTATTATATGTAATCATTTATATGTATTAAATTATTAAATTACATACCTTTATTATAAGTACTTTATATATATATATATATATATATATATTCTATTTTTTTTATTCAATATTTAAATATATTATTCTTTTTTCATTTGACTTTGTATTTCGTAAAAGTCTTACTTATTGTTATTTATTTTATATCACGTGTCTATTTATTTATGTTCGTAAAAGTCTTACTTGAAACACCCCACACCCGGCCCACGAGCCTGAACCGGATCTGGTATGTTCCTAAAGTGAACCGATTTCAAAATCATTCGTTACTTAGAGAAAATTCGTAAAATTTTTTTAGAAAAAGTTGTTGTGGATTGAGCTTAGATTGGAAACCCATTTTATTTAACTTGTAAACCCAATTTGATTTGTTACGTCCAAAATAGTTCTTAGCACAATATGTAAAAGTAAAGTAAAATAAAGAATAATCCATTGGGCCTTATGGCCTTTTTACATCAAATAAAACCCAAAAGAAATATAATTAAGGGTACCAAATGTAAATAAAGTCCAAATAAAATAAAATCTCCAAATGTAGCATGGCCACCTCAAGGTCCACCGCCCGGTCATCACACCGCTCATCACCGAAAAATAATTCCACAATGGGTGAGTCAAGACTCAATGTGCACACAATACTAACATTCAACAATTCAGCATTCATGTTCAAATCATCGATCCATATAAAAATGAAATTATGATGCAACCCAAACCCAATCCTAATGGTCCATCCGCTACACACCACCGTACACGCCATTTACAGTGGGGACTACTAAGTCAACCCTCCATCCGCTACACACCATCGAAGGCATTCGCCCATATCGTTGTGTCATTAGACACTATAGTCAAATTTATACGTTGTGTCATTAGACACTATATTCAAATATTGTAACCGGTTACAAAATTTCGCAATGTGACCGTAGTCAACATATTTCACAGGTGAGACCGAAGTCAACACCTTCGTTGGTGAGACCAAGTCAACACCTACTCTCCCCTTTCACATAAATCCCGAATGCCCCAAAATTTATATATTATGCATAACTTAATTTCATGTTCATATACATATATTCGCATGTTATAAAATAACATATTTCACAATCCTATCGAAGTAGGAAACGTGCTGGGTACTTTTGCCACATTTGTGGTACATAGCCACATTCACATTCTTATTCATATTCATATATTAAAATAATAGCCATAAAATATCGAAGGTTAGTAAGGGTACACACCTGATTTGCTTAATAAGATTCCTTGAGATCTCGTAAACCCTGATCTAACTTTAGATCTGTTTACCCCTATATTCGGCCATCATTTAATACACATTAATAAACCTATTTGGCTTAAAACAAAACCAAATCCTAGTAGGATTTGTAAAAAGGCTTACCTTTGATGCCGATTTAATGTTTATTCAAATCCCGAAAACTTGGTTTTCCTTCACTTGATGTTCGGCCAACCTTAAAACTCAACATAAATTAGTTTTCGGCTTTTTAATAATTACAGATCTAATCTAGGTAATCACATAAACCTTGGCCGAATACCTTTAGGGGCTTACCTTATGGATTTTTTTTTAAATCCCGAAAACTTCACCTTCTTTTTTCCTTGTAATCGGCAAATTCCTAGATCTCTGAATAGGTTAGTTTTTGATCAATTTGATCTAATTGACTAAGATTTGGCCTTGGCCGAATGTATAGACTCACTTACCTTGGGGTTTTCAAATCCCGAAGTAGATCTTTATTTTAAATTCCTCGTTTTCGAATCCCGGAAGATCCCTTATGCTATTCGGCTATGAACAAGAGTAGGGATTAGTACCCGAATTTTGGTAAAAAGAAAAGAATAGAAGTTGACTGACCACAGATCTTACCCTTTTTGATGTTGTGGATGATTTCTCCTTTACTTAGAATCAATAAAGATTCGACTTTGACAGTAGAAACGAAGAAGAAAATAGAAAAAGAGAGGATGGTTTCTTGCTTAGGAAAATTCGGCAGAGAGGGGGAGAGAGTTAGCAAAATTTCAGCAAGGGTAGAATGAATGAGAGAAAAGTCTCAATTTTCCTCTTTTAACTGAAATTGCTAGACCAAGAGTCCAAAACTTGGCCACTACTCTCCACAAGTGATAATTTAATCTCCATTAATTATCACCTAATTAAATTAAAAGTATTTAATCCATCCTTTAATTCCTCATTTATCTTAGTAAAGAAAATCCTTTATTTATCACTTTAATTTGACAAGTTTTAATAAAAATAAAACTCTTCCCTTTTTAGCAAATAGGTGCCGTCCACCCCTAGCCCTGGGAAGCAAAATAAAACCTTCAATATTTGCTTTCCAAGTGACTCGAACTCAGGCCATTTCCATAAACCTTAAGTGACACCTTCAGACCACTTTTCCAAGTCCGATTGTGTGTCAAATTTCACCAACTTTTTCTTTTAAGGCCCTCTTGCCCTTATTTCCTATTTTGGGCTTTAAAATTTGTCATTCCGGCCTTATTTCTAAGTTTCCTAAAATTTTCGATCGGCTCAGAACTTGCCATTTTTCTTACATCTTCGTGTTTCCAAAATGTTCAAGTTTCCAAAATTCGTGTTCAGTTTCCAAAATGTTCGTTTCCAAAATGTTCAAGTTTCCAAAATGTTCGTGTTTCCAAAATGTTCAGGTTTCCCAAAATGTCTAAGTTTCCAAAAATGTCCATTTCCATTTCTATGCATTTCTAGGCTTTCAAAAGTATCAAAAATTTATTCATAGTACTTGAAACTTGTCATTTCATACAATTAAACTGGAAATGCATAGGCCCTATTCAGGATGTTACATTACTGATTGTTATTTATTTTATATCACGTGTCTATTTATTTATGTTCTTTTAATTATTTATTCATGTTATTACATAGTGTTTTATTTATTCATGTTATATTATTCTTTTATTATTAATTGTTAGCATAATTTGTAGTTATGTAGATTTACTATTAAATATGTATGTCGTAATATCTTACTCAAACCATTATTTTATAAAAACACCTTTTGAATTAAATCATTTTATTCAAACAGTTTTAAAAAATATGGTGATATATGATATTTAGGGACTTCGAGAAGAATTGTGCCTTAACTTACTGGGTTTCGATTTTTCTCGTGGAACTTAAGGTATTAGATATCCCTTTTTCTTTTAAAACTAAAACTTACCAATTTCAAATATAAAAAACTTATTCTTAGGAATTCAAAACGCTATGTCCTAACTTACTGGATATGATGTTTTGTGTCTCGAGATAGAAATTTTCTAAATTAAAGATGTGCTTAGTTTCGAAGTTATGAGATGCTATATCCTAACTTACTGGGTATAGTATTTTATTTCTTTGAAATAGTTAAGTCTTGGCTTTTCTTTTAATAAAAGGATCATATTTTAAAATTTTTCAAATTTTCAGCATTAGGACACGATTTTATTGATTAGGTACCAATTTTTGGGCGTTATGAGGGTGTTAACCCTTCCTCATACGTAACCGACTCCCGAACCCGTTTTCTTGTATTTTGTGGACCCAAATCAATATTTTGAAATAAAACGTTTTATAAGGTGATCCAATCACACCTAAGTAAAAAGTGATTGGTGGCAACTCCCATTTCTGTTTTTTTTTAAAGTCGATTCTCATTTTTAAAAAACTCTTTTTAAATGGTTTCGACAAATAATATATACACGATGTTATTATTTCAACAAAACTTTTAAAATATGAGACCAAGTAAATTAAATTTTATATTAATATACTATAAATTCTTGTAATAATTTAATATTAACTTTTTAATATGCTATAAGAATTAATTAGTTTCTCGTTCATAAAATAGTATCAACTCAAAACAAAATTGTATTTAAAAGGAAATGAAAGGAAAACTAGCTTATATATAAACTTTTCTATTTAACGCTGCACGGGCATTATCGGCCTGCAAAAATGGAGTGACTTGCTCTGATAGTTCCTGAAAGAAATGAAGCCAAGTCCCTTGATCTTACTACGTTCGTTATTGCGTCAGTTACACAATTACCTGCTCTGTATATATGCACTACTCGAACCACCCAAGACCACTGCAGCATTTGCTGGATTGCTTGGATTAAAGCGTTTGCAAAAACTTTCGTATACGTCTAGCCAATTAGCTTAACTACCGCCATGCTTTTCATCTTGAAAATGTCTAATATGATATTTAAACTATCAATATTTATTTTATTATTATACCTGATGCTAATACTTTAGTAATTATTAAACTAGCTAATGAAAATTTGACATGTAGAATTTTTTTAAATCATCAAGTCCATGTAAATAATACAATATTATGTGAAAAACTAAATTGAACAAAAATTAAATTAAAAATAAATAACTAAACATATGATTAATTAATAAAAACATCATTTTCTGTATTTAAGTAATTGATCATCTTCTCCAAAGAATTTTCCATTTGAAATAATATTTTGATATTTAAATAACATTTTATTATCCACGAAAATACAAGTATTTTCATGAAAGTCTAATATTTAGTTCCTTTTATTAATTATATGTTTAGTTATTTGTTTTTTAATTTAATTCAATTTAATTTTTTATTTATTTTTCACATAATATTATATTATTCATGTAGACTTCATCATTTGGGAAAAAAAAATTGTGTCAATTTTTCGTTGGCTAGTTTAACAATTCACTGACGATGTTAAAACCAGGTACCATAATAATACATATATTGATAGTTCATGTACCACATTGAACATTTTCAAAGTAGAGATACCATATTGAACATTTTATAAAAGTATATGTACCAAAATAAAATAAATATTGATAGTTCAGTACCGCATTAGATATTTTCAAAGTATAAATACTACATTAGACATTTCATGAAAGTACAAGTACCAAATGCTAAATTATCCCAATTTAAAATTTATGCAATCACTTTTGAATAGATTTTAATTTAAATTTAAATAAATTATTAAATAAAGTTATCTAATTAACATATTTTAAATACTATCTTATATGTAATTAAGAGGGATATTCGGAAGGCATTTATGTCAATTAAAACTTGCCAAGTTATCATGTCTTGGGTTTTAAAATTTACTAAAAATATTAAAAGTTACAATATTTAAATATAAAATAAATATAAGTACATGAAATTATTTTTAAAAAAATTAATGATTTTATTCGGTTTATAATTTATAATTGTTTAAATCGATCCCGAATTTAGTTAATAATTTTATTTTACATATATATAATATAATAAGATATCTTTTTTATATCAATGGCGAGTCAAAATATTTTTTAAAGCGAATTAAATTATATATTTTACAATAATAAAAATACAATTTATTATTTTAATAACCTATAACATTATAATTTATAAAGTGTTAAATTAAATTTTTATTATTTTTAAGGTTAAAGTGTAATTTTATCATTATTAATTAAAATTTTATAAATTATAAAAACTTAAATTAAAATTTTACCATTTTAGGGGCCGCCCTCTAAGTTCTTTACTAAGCTCCACCACTGTTTGAGATATTAGAACATTTTCTCTCCTCAACTTTTAAATAAAATAATAAATATGGAAACTATAAATTAGAATTAATACCAACTCATCTCTTTAATTTATTTCAGTTAAGATAAGCATAACTCCGTAAAGGGGGAGCTTACGACACGGTAATTGACTAAGCAAGCAAGCAACTACAGTACATGACACTTAATTCTAGTTGAGTATTAGTGCAGTAACAATAAAAGATAAAACAAAGCAAGAAAATGGAAGAAATTGTTTTTTAATTACTTTCCCACGATTAATTTGGCTCTTGCATGTCCTTCGTTGATTTGGAACTGCTCCCCCAGACCAAAGTGAGCCATCAACAACCAAAAGAAGGTAATAAGCTCTCCACCTTGGCTTACATCTGCTGCATGTGTGCTTGCTCGGCAATGACTTGCCGCATATGACACTATTTCCACCCACACTTTGCTCATTATTTTCCACTTATCCTTCTTCATCTGATTTAGCTCTTTGGCCAGCATACATGCATCGAACAACACTGATTTACTTCGGTCTCCCTTCACTTCCTGAGGGCCAACATCCGTCCTCACATTCAATAATTTTTCGCAAGCCATCTTGTCCTGATTTGCATGTAAATCCCCTATCTTAAAGAACCTTTTAGCCTCAGCACATGTGTCACGAAATCTTATTTTCCCGATACCCGCCACAGCAGACATCATGGTTGGCCGAAATACTAGAAGATACAGCATGTAATCGGACAGGGTTTTACTGAACTGCCGATATGTCAATTCCTCCTCATAATGCTGACCTGTCTGATTCTCCATGTCATCATCCTCCTGATTTGTATTCTTCCGGTCCTTCTCACGGTCCTTCTCATCATCAGGGTAGTAGCATAGATCTGTGGCAATGTGCCAGAAGAGAATGCTCTGATCATACGGAACCTCAATTAGATACCTCAGTAGCTTGCCACGTTCTGCTTGATCTTCACAAGCATCCGTCAAAGCCCATTCACCTCTGGCTGAGGATATTCTCTTTGCGCTTTCTGGAGTATCTGCAAACTCAGATTTTGTTTTTAGCTCCTCAAAGATGAATTTCCATAGGTCCAGACTGAATGGCTCGAGGGACACATACACCATCTCATCCATAAAATCTTCCGCAAAATAGGTAAAGATTTTTCCGAATCTGGTCCAAATTTTACTTGTACATACTCTAATAAGGCTTAAAAGTTTTTCAATGACTTTGCAAATGTAGGTAGCACATTTATCAAAACATTCATAGAGTTTCAAGAAACGAAGTATGCTTTCAAACATGATCTGCCAGCAACTAGGGAATTCATGGATGCTTTTCCTATTGCCTTCCAGACAGTACCTTATTAAGTTGTGTGATGAGATGGATCCAGACCACCTTCGAACTAGAAGGGGAGTGGCAATTAGTTTGTGTTCAGATTTGTGCTTGTACTTACGGTTACATGTACAAGTCTTCCACCACGGCCTCATGAGGACAAGGAAAGCTTTGTAGATGGGTGCCCAGCAGGGTGGACGTTCAGGGTCCTTTATAGAAGCAATAGTCCGATCTGAGAAAATGAGCATGAAGATGGCTATTACATCCAGGGCAATGGCACCAAGAAGCAAGGTGTAGGTGATTCCAATATCAACTCCACGGAATTCATGTTTGTTTACTTTGAAATAGAAGATTCCAAGAGTAGCCAAAACACACGCAAGAGCTAGGAATCGCAAAATATAGCCAACATAGAACTTCCCGTGTAGAACTTCCACCTTGGTATAGAGAGTTCCATACAGGAAGTTGAGTTCAACCTCAATTACCCTCAGAGCATCTTCAGGTTCCCTCCTTTTGAAGAAATCACGGCTCTCATCGCGCTCACGAAAGCTGAAGATGAGATCAACAACAAGTCCCTTGAATGTTTTGAAGTAGTTATAAGCATAATGCACCACCTCCAAGTCCTTCAAAGGGTCAGTCTTAGGTGGAACTTCAGAAGCCTTGGCTTCTTTATCAGGCTCCAGTGTCGAACTGATTTGTGTTGGGAGTTTGTTCTTTTTCTTGAAGTCATATTCCTCCATAAGTTTAGCGTAGTTGGGCCCAGCATCCGGATCTTTGAGCATGGAATCTCGAAATTTGTCCAAGCTCGCCTTATACAAAGCAAATGTCCGCTCGCCGTACTTGATCATACCAGCCACAAGCATGAGTATTGTTGGAACCCATAGGTTCTTGTTGGGAAGTGACTGGATGAAGACATAAACAACAGCCCCTGCTTGAAAGCCAAGGCCCAGAAAGTGTCTTAGCCAAAGCTCATTATCTTCGAGGGCAAAAGCTGTGATGGTATCAGGGCCTCCGAGGTGTAATAGAAGGAAGGGCGCCCAAAATGCTAACAGATCACTGTTCTCCTCGGGCGTCTGGTTGGCCTTGTGGCTGGCCTTGTCATATTGATTGCGTTGGCTGTTGGAGATGAGACCAACTGCAAAATTGGCAGCTGCGTCAGCCAGCAAATATGCAAACCAAATGAGGATGATATTGAATTTTCCTCTGGCAGATTTTCTGAGTGGAGCCACTAGAATCAATAGGACCTGCAACCAGAGACTGAATAAAATGGCCCCTCTGATGTTCCATCTATCCCAAACCCTTTTCACTGCTTTAGCGAGGTGTAGAGGGATGTAAGCAGGCATTTCCCCCTTTCCACACTCTTCTCACTTGGCTCTTGTTATGGTTTGGTTGGGTAGAGGTTTGAGTAGGAGTTAAATACTAGAAAGTTTTAGACACTGGTGCTTTCGTAGCTCTTACAAAAGCCCATCTTTCGTCATTCATCTTCCTCGACATTAAAGCTAAAGCTTGTGATAGAATAGATACCAAAAACATTAAAGAGCGCTAAAAAAAGAAAGCCAAAGTAATCATGAAACTAATCTGTGCATTGTTTATACTAACATGTTCAGTAAAGTATGATATATTTATTTTCCTCCAATTTTGGAATAACCCAAGGTCATCACACGTTTATACTTGGCTGTGATTCTTAAGTAAGGAATTGTAAAAATATTACACTTTCTTTTTTTTGCACTTTTATCCGACGTGGGCATGGTTTAAACTTTAAATGCAAGTCATTCTTATTCCAAGAGAATGCAATTCATTCATTTGATGATGGAAGTAAGTGAAACACAAGCTCCATTCCCCATTTTATTTTTGCACTTTACTGCTTCTTCCCACAAGTATCTTCACTTTATTCTCCACCCTCTTCCATAGCTGCCATAAAGTTTTGGATCGTTTAGCAATGAAGGCCTCATGAATCATGTGGATCTTGCTTAATTATTTGTTTTCTAAACTTGTTAAAAATTTTCCTGTTTTAAAACTTTAATTTTAAAATAGTTATATTCAAGTGTCACGGGTAAACTCGACATTAATTCGGTTAACAAATTACTTAAAAGTCCTATTTTAATTAAGAATTGAGTATTGATATAAAGGTGTTTTAATCTTTTTACTACTTTTATAATGACATATTTAACTAAAACAACAATAAAGATATATATGGATAGAATGTTAAGAGATATTGAAATCTTAAGAGAGAACATAAGCTTAAACTTTGAGAAATATTGAATATGTACAGTAAAATGTACATGAAAAATATCAATATATATAAACTCAAAGCCTAAAGAATACTTATCTATAATTACTTCACTATTTCACCTATAGCTCCAATGTTGATTATTTTTGTAGGGTGGATCCTTATGGGGTGTAAGGGACTTCCTTTTAGAAAATTTTAATTAGACTCTCAAATTTTTCAGAAAAATACATTTTCTCTTGAAGTTTTTAGAAAAATTTAATTAGTTCTCTTCAAAATTTTAAAATTCTCATTATACTTTTTATTTTTTATTTTTTGGAAAATTTTATTTGAACTCTCTTAAATTTTTTGAAAATTCTCATTAATCTCACAAAAATTTTAGTATAAACTATACAAATGGTCACACAACTAAGCGTTCCTGTTTCGGGCACTCAACTTTAAAAATTCTCAATTTGGGCATTAATGTTTGAATTCGTTCCTATTTTAGTCACTTGTCGTTAAATTGATAACGAAAAACCTTTTTGTAACTAGTATAATAGCACATTTAGTCCTCAACACTTACATATTCTATCAATTTGATCTTAATTTTAAATAATTCAATAAATTTAACCCTTCACATTTACAAATTATATCAATTTGATCTTGAAACTTCTTACTTAAAGCTTTCCGCTTTTAAAACATAGGCATTCCACATCTATTAATTGTTTTATTTATAGTTGAAATTATCCAATTCAATACATAAAATGGAAAAACCTTTAAAAAGAAAACACTTTAGATTTACTCTTATTGTTAATAGTATGATATTTCCTTCAAGGTACATAGAAATAGTCCTCAAAGTTGGTCCTTGAAATTGGAAACTAACTCCAGAGTTAAAAATATGACTTTGAAAATACAATTGTTCAATCAATTATTATATAAGAAAAATTAAAAAAATTGTGAAAGATTTAATTAAATTTTCTTTTGTTGCACTGATAATGATTTTTTTAATTTTATAAATTGATTAAGAGATTATTATGTGTTTTATTTATTTTAATTTTTAAATCTATAATAAACAATACTTATCAATAATAATATGATTTAGTATCAAATCATTTACTAAATTAATTAAAAATTAAAATTATGCTAGTTAGACTGAATTTATTTTTATACAAATATTAAGCTATTTATATAATTTATTATATATTATATTACATTTTAATTTTTTCTATTATTTTTAGGGATAAATCTCAAAATTATGCACGAACTTTGATTAAATGTGCAATTGTATACCGAACTTCAGCTTTGGTGTAATTATACACGTGAAACTCTAATTGTGGTTTAAATGTATACTTGAAACTTTAATTTTGATTTAATCATACACGTTTAAATAAATAAATACATCAATTTATTTTATATTGAATAAATATAATTTTTATGTATGCAATATATAAACATAAAATGATGTTATATCAATAACTGTGTTAATAATTTAAAAGAATTGAATCAAATCAAAATTTCATGTATAAAATTGTACAAAATCAAAGTTCATGTATACAATTACACATTAAACCATAGTTCATGTATAGTTTTGGGATTTATCCTATTTTTAATGGTGTTTAGTTAAATTCTAACACAAACTTCTTAAAACTATAAACAAAAAGGGTTACATACCGAATTGGATAATTTCAACCATAATAAAACAATTAATAGATTTGGAATGCCTCTGTTTTAAAAGCTGAAAGTTTTGGCTAGGAAGTTTGAGGATCAAATTGATAAAATTTGTAAATGTGAAGGGTTAAATTTATTGAATTATTTAGCATTAGGATCAAATTGATAGAATAAGTAAGATAGATGACTAAATGTGTTATTATACCAGTTAGAAAAATACTTTCTGTTATCAATTTAACCGTGAGTGACCAAAACAGGAACAAATTCAAATATTAGTACCTAAATTTAAATTTTTTAAAGTTGAGTGACCAAAATAGGAATGCATGCATAGTTAGGTGACCATTTTGTATAGTTTACTAAAATTTTAATCAGACCCCCAATTTTTTTTAAAAATGTTCTCATTAAACTCCTAAAATTTTTGAAAATTTTACTAGACTCCCCACAATTTAGTCCCAGGATTTGCCATTGATTTTTAATAAATATAATTTTAAGGCTTATATGTTAAAAAAGCCCTTAAGAAAATGTAAAAAAATCAATTAAAACCCTATATTAAATTTGTGCCCAACTAAGCCCTATCGTTAACTAAACTAATCAATTAAGCCCCTTTGTTAATTGGTTTCATCATTAATCAAGTTGATCATTAAATAATTGGACCAATCAAATGATAACACGTGGCAATTTATGGTTTAATCTAATATTTCTCCATAAAATAATTAAAAAATTAGAAAAAATATTAAAATATTAAAATATTAAAAATACTAAAATATTAAAATTGATATAAACTTATAAAAATTATAAAAACTAATAAGTATTATAAAAATAAAAATCTAATAAATTGTAAAATAATTATAAATTAATAAAACTTATTTAAAATTAAAGAATGTATTAGACTTCTTAAAAATAATAAAATTGATATAAACTTATAAAAATTAAAAAAAAATCATAAAAACTTAATTTGGATTGGTTAGCCCAAAATAGGCAAGGGTACCAATATAAGGAAAGCCATTAGATCAATTGACTTGGGAACTAGATAATTGAATTGATTTTTTTAAAATATTTTTTATCAAATCAAAATTTTATTATCTAACTATTAGCGAATATCATAATAAAATATTCTTAACAAAGTTTTCAAAATTAGACCAGTGGTCGAACCGGTCAAGCCATCGGTTTGCTAGTTCAACTGATCCGTCCAGTTCAAATAAATAAAACATTAAAAATAGAAAAACATTAAAAAAAATCAGTTCAACCATCCAGTTCTCATGTCAATCGATCTAATAACTTCCTTCGAACCAACACGCTTGCTGATTTGGGTCTAGTCGGTCCAACCAACTTATCAAATCTAGTTCAGTTTTTATAATTTTTTTATAATTTTTATAAGCTCATATCAATTCTAATAATTTTAATATTTTTTATTATTTTATATATTTTAATATGTCTTTATAAAATTTTAAATATTTTTATTAATTTTATAATCTTTTATAGTTTATTAGATTTTTAATATATTTATAATATTTATAAGTATTTATAGTTTTAATAAGTTTATATCAATTTTAGTATTTGTAATATTTTTTAATATTTGAATTTTTATTTTTTATATTTTTAATTTTTATGGAAAAATATTAAATTAAACCAAAAGCTACTACGTGTCACAATCGATTGGTTCGACAATATATTTTAACGGTCAACGCTGTCAATGACGGAAATTGTTAACCGATGGGATTAATTAATTATTGTAATTAACGACAATAGCCCAATTGAATGTAAATTTAATACAAAGACTTAATTATTTTTATTTACATTTTCTTAAAAGCTTTTTCCGCATATAAATCTAATTTTAATATTATATTTTTATTCAATATATGACCTAGTATAATTTAATTATTTTATCATGTTTTATGAATACAAAATATACATGCAAGTGCTACATTAATAAAATAAAAACATCATAAGTCTCAAAGCTCAAACCATATGTACATCATCTCAGCCTGAGTGTGTATAAGTGCTCCCATCGGCACCACACTTGAGTGGCCCAACTAGTTTAACGTATTGAATAAACACAAAATGAAATTTTATATTATAACAAGGAAAAAAAAAACTTAGTGAATAAATAAAGGGTGAAATCGAATAAAAAAAAACTAATGAAAATGAAGATTAGAGAAGAATTAAGCATAAAGAAATATGACAAAATATAAAATAAATAAATTAAGGAAAATGAGAAAAGCGTGCAGAAATAAGAATAAAAATTATTATTCGGTACATTAGTGTTTTGAGTAAATTAAAATTTTGTCACGTATCTTTAAGTTGTATTAAAATAAATAAATAAAACATACGGAAAAATTTTAACCTTATTTGTGAAGTTAAAAATTCTACTCAAATTTACCAAATATTTATTGTAAAAAGTTTAGGAAATAAAGAAGAAATAATAAAGATCAAAGAGAAAAAATAGAGTTAATATGTAATTTGTCCACTGAATTTGTCTAAAAGTACCTAGTTGATGCCTAATATTTTTTTAGACCTAGTTGATACTTGACCTTGTACTCTCATATGATTTAATACCTTCGAATTAACATCATTAGTTTATAATGATGTGATACAAATAGCCAATCACACAGTGACATGTGATAGGGCTCTCTTTGTGACACTGTGACAGATAAAAATATAATTTTTTTAAAATATATATAAATTGATAAAAAAATAAGTATAACATTTTTACAGAAGATGTGTTTTTAATAATTTTTATATTTTATTTTTTACGTTATTTTTTTAAAAAATATACAATTAAAATTTATAAAATGTAAAATGCATACAACTTTGTTCAAGTTCATTCTTGATGTTATTTTTATTTTATTAATTTATATATAAAAATATAAATAATTTGATTTTTATTTAAAAACACATTTGAAATGGGTCTAGGCAAGTGATTGTCCATATTCAAATGAACCTAGAGAATAATTTGTTTAGGTTCATTCTTGATGTGAAAAAGAATTATACTTTTTAATTGATTTATATATTTTTAAATATTTTTTTTTATGTCTGCTATGTGTCATGATGAAAGGTTTCTACATGTCATAGTGTGATAAATTATTGTTAGAGTTGTGTGACCCAAATCTCATCACTTGTTAAAGAAATAAACTACATTAGCAAAATAAGAAGATTTGTTGGGGTTTAACCTTTTAAATAGATGTAGTCGAAACTCTTATTATATTATTCGTTTTTCAACATTAGTGAATTTCTTCTCCTCCACCAGTATTTTTTTCGAAATAATTTCCATGTAAAATCTGTGTGTTTTATTTTTCTTTTCTTAGTGTTTTACAATTGTTTTATTGTCATTATCGACATTTATTACAACAACTATCTATGCCACGTCAAAACAACTTAAAGTTGTTAGTGCAGAGGTATCACGGTGTGACAAAATACAAGTTTAATTACCAATTAAGTTTAAAAAATTAGATGCCAACTAAATACTTTTAAATAAATTCAAGGAACAAACTATGTATTAATCTAAAACAAAATGTATTTGTGAAGATCAAGTAATTAAAAGGAAAAGAAAGGAAAAACAAAATAAAGGAGTGGAAAAGAGAAAAATGATTTAGGAAAACAAAACTAACCAATAAAACAAAATGAAGAAGAAAACAAAATGAAGGAAAAAAAAAGTAGGAATGTAAATTATATAAAAATTAAATAATTATAAAAGAAAGAAGGATGGAGTTTTTTTTTTATAGAAATAGAAAAGAATAAGTGAATATCAAGTAAATAAAAAGGGAAAAAGGAATAAAGGAAAAACAAAGACTAAATTATTACTATCAAAGTTGAAGAGTCTATGTATAAGGGAATAAGTGAATATCTATTTTTAAACGTAATGTTTATAATTATTTATAACCCTTTTCAACTCATAAATAAAAAGATAATGCGCTTTAATGTACTCAAATCCACGTCCTCTTACATTGATAACAATGCTCATGTCAATTAATATTATATAACCATCGTTAAATCATAAATTTCACTTTTTATCTTTATACAATGTTGAAGTTTGAAAAAATTCAACCTTGAATTTTAATTTTAGTTTTGCACCTTAATTTTTTTTACATAATTTAGTTTTTTCTACTTTTATAATATTTTGGTTAATCTAAATATCTTATTCTGATTAAAATCTTGACTTGAATTTTTAAAAATAGTTAATACCATTAAAATACTCCATTAAATTCAAGTCCATTATAATATATATATTTTTTGTTACATAGCTATTAAGTGAATATTTATTTGTTAATTTCAATATGTTACACCAATGAATTTAATAGAAAAATTTTAACAATTTAATCACTGAACTTAAATTTTAATTCCAGAAATTGAAAATAAAAATATGGATGGAGATTAAAATTTTCTTTTTAAATAATCTTATTATATATTCTAATCATAGACGCATTGTATAGAACTACCCATAGCCTCTCCCCAACCCATAAATAAGAGTATAATGTGTTTCAGCGCACTTAAATCCACATCTTCCTATGTTAGCAACAATAATATGCCAATTAAATTAAGACTGATAATAAATGTAAATTAATCATAGAAAAGAAATAAAAATTCTAATTAGGTCTCAAGTAAGCTAATCCAATGCAAAGCTTGGACAGTATCCATACCAGTAATGAGGGGTGTGCAAAAGTTTTACAAACCCAAAATGAATGGAACCGAAAATTTTCAAATCTTTTTTTTGTTTGGGTTTAGTCGATTTCAAGGTTTAGTTTAGTTGATTTATTCACTCAGTGTTCAATTTTGATATTTTAAATTGAATAGATCAAATAAAAAATAATTATCAAAATAAAATAAACACTCAATACATATACCCAATACTCAGTAAAACCCCAACCCAACTGATTTATCAAACACTAATATACATTTCATCTTTGGTTTTAAGTTCGAGAAAGTATGGGAGAATTTTAATTGATAAAATAATTTTGGTTAGACAAATTTGTTAAACATACTTCCAGGACTTTAGATTTCAGTTAAGCAATACTGCAGTAACTATTGATTTTGACAAAAAATTTGAAAATTCGAAAATTTTCATTTCAGTTTAAACATTTTAATTCGATTTAGTTTAATCAATTTTTATGATTAATTTGATATATTTAACTTTTAATATATAAAATCCAAATTATTTAATTGATTAAATTTTAATTATTACTAATTAGGGATTTAAATAGCGGTCCGTTAAAATAGCGTTATATATATGATAGCATGGTCATCAAAACCACTACTGATATAAACATTATTACTAATGGAAGAATATGTGGATTCAAATACTTTGAAACACATTATTTTCCTATTTATGAATTGAGAAAAAACTAAATAGTTCTGAACATTATAAATATGAAATGCATACCCATATTAGAAACATTTAAAATATTATTTTCCTCAAAAAAAATAAATCCTTACACCTATTCTCTGCCAAAATATAATAACTCTACAATAAAGTAACATTTAAAATACAATAAAGTGATGTGCCTGCTAGGCAATCTAGCCCCGTGGCACAAGCGACAACTACGACGAAATCTGAAAAAACTCATTAGGAACCAACCTCTCACCTCTGGCAACAATGCACTCTGGGAGAGTCAAATATGAAGCAAATTTCACTGATATCATTAAATTGATATATATATATATATATATATAAAATACAAAAGAGAATAAAAATTACAACAACTAATCCTTATTTAATTAAGTAACAAGGCAAGCACAACACTTGTACAATCTTCTTTAAACCGGAAGAATACAAGTAAAATTCAGAATGCACCTCATTCTTGCCTCACAAATGGCGAGGAGCTAACATCTGTGCTGTAAAATGAATCTTCTCCCCCATAGTAGTTTTCATCTTTCTCCTCTTCCCACTTGAGAACCTCCCTTATGTACTTAAATGCTTCATCGATACCAACCCGGTGGTCCCTTGCCTTTGCTTGCCATACAAATAGTTTCCGTCCAGTAAGGGATGCATACAGATCCTTGAACTTCATTGCCACGTAGAAATAGGCCTGTTGAGCCAGAGAGTGATGGTTATGGAGAGGTCTAACTGGACTGAAATCCATGAACCACTCGCATGTACTTAACGGGACCCGATTGACTTTGTCCTCGAACAGATCATACTTGTTTAGTATCAACACGAATGGGGTATCCTTAAAGCAAGGATGCCTTATCATTGTTTCAAATAGCTCCTTTGTCTGCAACATCTTATTTTGAAGTAGCGTTCCACTGCCACTACTCTCTGATGATATCGCTATCTGATCATAATCACTAAGGGCCACGCAAAAGACTACAGATCGCACATCTTCAAACATTTCCACCCACTTGCATCCCTCATTCATCCCCTTTGCATTTACCCTTATAAGTTGATACCTGTAAAAAGTAAAATAAAAAAAAAAATGATAAATTAGCTCACGATGCAAGGATGACCTAACATGACAATCTGAAAGATGCAGCACCCCATTGACAGAGTAGGAGGTAATTACATGATTTAGAAACAAATCCATAAATCTTGAACATATGATAATAACAGAATGGTTGGAATAATTACTTGGTCAGGGGCAGGGATGGAGCTTCCAAATTGTCAGTGTAGGTTTCAGACATTGGACTACGATCATCAAGAGAAAACTCTATGAATGCCAAACCATTCCCTTGGGTGATCCCTTCGGCATAAAGGATATCTCGATGAGATGGTTCATATTCATTGCTTGAAACCTCAACGGCCTGAAGGAATAAAAAAGTATATCAGATAGGTCAAAAGATTGCTGTGAATTTGAGATGAGTTGTTTTTTTTTTTCTCTTGGGATCTTCCTCGAGTTGAATAACTTGAAAATCAAATGGCCAAGTAAAATTTGGCAACAATTAAGCCAACATACTAAACATAAAACATAAAATACAGGCAACAAAGTCAACAGAAAATAAGATGACACACCCTGCTTAAGAAGTACTCAGCAACATCTGGAAGAAAGTGGAGCTCATCTTTTCTTTTATACGTTTGCTGTATAGCAGGATCTTTCCACAGCTCCTCAACCAATGGAGCATACTCACGTGTTGCTGCAGGGAAAAAAGCATCCAAATCTCCGGTGGCTATAATGTCCAGAAGCCAATCAGAAAAATGCTTTAGCCTTGGGTTTATAGAATAAATGCACTGGTTAGTTTCACTAGAGTCGACCTCCCCACCTGAAACAAGATTGAAGTATAGTTTAGATACTGGAAGAGTTGCAACGCTGTTAAATGATTTTTCTTGCTTTTGGCCAAGAGACCTATAAGCATCATCATGTACCAAACCTCTATACAACACTAGCAGAAAAGTAATGTCAGAAACTATTTTTTCCCTCCTCTTTCAGTCCATTATAAAACAGAAAAAAGCAATATGCATATTAAAAAGACATATATGCAATAAAACATGTCAACCAGGAATAACAAGTTCTACTGTAAAAGCTGAAACTATGTTTAAATAAGAAAGGATTTGATGTTGTCATGTGTTACCTGCTTCACTATTCTGGTCATCGGGACCTAGTTCTCTTATACGAGACATTGCTTCCTCCTCAAATCGCTCCCGCCCATCCAGTAATATGCTAAGGTATCTGTACATATTACTCTGGATCATCAACTTGAGATCCTGCAGTTCCTCTATGGAAAACCCATTCCCATACAAAAATTTTGCCTGTTCAATATGCATATTGAACATTAGAAAAATGACATGAACTGCAATGAAAAACTGAAACAATCAGTTTTCTATGCTAACTTTGTTTGATAAATGCAGTTGTAGCCAATGCTAATAACTTAATTTTATCACTTGAGCACAAAGGCAATTTGCCCACATCTTAATCATCCGTAAACCATAAGACCAATTGTTCCTAAACCAGAAAGCATGAAATAAAACGAAATGCAGCCCAGAACATTAAAAGCATTGTTGAACCATATGCAAAGCTACAAATTCAATGCTTTCATAAACTGCATATCCTTAAATACTACTCATCTACTAACGGATTGGAATGGCAGAGATTCTTCATGTTCATGCAAGATAGCCTAGCTAACTTCCATCTAGGCAATAAATTCCTGAAGTGATTTGACTTTCATTTTCAATGCAACTACACATTTGGCATTGCAATGCACAACATAATATAGTTAGAGCAAAATAGACTATTAGCAACAAAGAAAAGGCCACACCTGCTTGAAGATGGTGCTTGTTCCAGAGCCTTGAAGCCCAAGTAGAAGAAGTTTCTGGGTTCTTTTCTGCTCGAGATAATTTGGAACAGTAGTATAATTGCTGACCTCCTCTCTTGCTCCTTGAGGTTGACCATGGAGCACAGGCAAAGAGAACAAGGTACAGATAAAACGAGTTGTTGCCTGTATAGCAAAAATCAAATCCAGATCACATCAGAATACCCATGACACAACTGCGGCTGTTCATATTTTACATACCTTCTCCCAGATGTTTCCTCTAATGTTATTTTGACCTTCTTCCTCATAACGTCCATCATCATAAACCCAAAAATGAGTGTCACGTGGACACTGCACATTTGCCAACTGAAAGCATCAAATGGATACACCAATGATTGGTTAAAGAAGTGAAGATATACACTTAATATATTACTTCATTCCCATTTGCATTTCAATCAGTTGCTGAGGCTAAAACATTTATTAACATGTCTAACAGAAAAGGCATAATACAAAAAAGTTAGTTGTTAAAGTGTTTATTAAGAGGAATCTGTTACTTATAAACTGTAATGACAAAGATTCGACAATGGAAGTTACATACCTAACTTTATGATATTTGAATAGCTGTATACTAGTCGGGACAATTAAAATGGGAAAATTTACAATATATATAAATAGAGGGAATGTGAAGCTAAAGCTCTAACAACTTTCTTAGAACCTTGACATGTTAAATTCTAATCAACAATATATTGCAACTTCTAACAGTGTTTGGTACATAACAATAGTTATATTCACCAGGTAATTACGAAAATGAATGTAACAGATAGGTTGCTCTTTTACGTGAGAGGTATTGCAAGCACACCAAATAAAACACATGCCTTAACTATTTGACCCAACTCTAATAAAAGCAACAACAAGCACCAAACACTGCTTGTTCCATATCATGGCTGTCCAAGGTATAAACAGACAAATTACTTTGCTGAAAGCATGCTTAAAACACGATGGACGTAAAAGTGAACATCTGCTGCTCCTGAAGTGCTAACTCAAAGACTATCTTACAAAGTATATAGTAACAACCAGCGTATAATCGCCCTGCCGAGCATCCGAATGTCACACAAGCCCAAACCAGTAATGCAACTAATTCTAAAGCAAATGTCTCTATGGGAAGTAAAAACGATGAGAATACTTGGTACCAAATGGAGCCTGAGATTGAGAATCCTAAATCAGGGAATAAAACCGAAAAGAAATACCATGATTAATAACAGATCCTGTATTAACTATAATCTACCTTTAGCACCCTCAATTCAAGTTTTGTAATTTCCCGGCCATTGATATAAACCTCAGTATTGCCATTGCTTGCATCAGGATTAAGCTTCCCTACGAAATTCAAGTTTGAACTAATGATCCGATCTGGTTTTTCTCCCTCCTGCCAATTCAATAAGAAGTCATGAACAAATCAGATCCCCACATTATAGATGTTTCCCCTTCCTACCTGTTCAATTAGAAAAGCCAAGTGAAACATAAAACAGCATACTGCAAATAGAACTTACCTTTCCCCAGAGACCAGATTCCTTATCATACCAATATCTACCAGGCTTCAACTTCCTTGGAGGTAAAGGGCACCCAAGTAATTCTGCCATCTCTTCTGCCTTCAATGGATACCCATTCACAATTAGCTGCTCTGGTCGGAGCTGGTTAGCAGAACATTCTTTCTCTGCTTTCATAATCTGCTTCACCTCCAGGGGACTAAGTAATCGAGACAAGAGCCTAGAATGTTTGCCTAGTCTTAATCGCTTTGATTCATCGATTGGCTGGCCAATGCATGTCACACATTTCCGTCCTTCAGGCATTGAGCCCATTGCCCTAAGCACACAATTGCTGCAATATTTAGCGTCACAAACAAGGCAAGATTCCTTTGTTTCCCATTTTCTCTTACCACAACGATAACAAATTCTTCTTTTCTTCTTCTTTTCCTTTGAAACCCCAACAAATTCAGGGAAAACGGGCTTATCCATATCCACATCTTTCCCCTCTGACCTTTCAACAGTATTAAATGTGACAACTGGCACTCTCCTCACTTCATTAACAGCTTGTTTTGGAGGATTACTTGGAGGATTGCGAACTGAACCAGGAGAAGCTGAAGGAGAAGCTGAAGAAAAATCAGGGTTTTGCAACACAGATACTACTGACTCAGAGCTTGCCGAAACCCTTGGACTCTGTGCAGGCGGACTTGCGACATCAGCAATATAAGATACTGGCAAGGGGATTGGTTCAATAACTGGAGGGCCAGTATTAGCAACTGACCTTTGGGACTCTGATAGTGACTCTGCAGCAGGTATGGCATGTGGATTGACATCAAGAGGCTCAACTCTAGGCAGTTCATAAGTGACCGGAGGACCCTGATATTCCATAGCTATAGAGTAATCAAGCTGTAAAGAATCTTCAGGGAGAGATGCACCAGGTGGAAGCATTTTCTTCACCAATTCTTTCCAACTCTCACTATCCTTTTGCTCCATTTTTTTTTCTAAAGCAATACCAAAGAGCTATGTGCCACACCAGAGTCTCAAACAACTTGTCAAGAATCACCCATATCTATCAAACTCTTTAAAGTCCAGTTATAAGCTTCAACATCCTCCCGGCTTTTGTCAGAATAACATAAGAGATAACTTGCAAAACCAGAATCACCCAAAATTACCTGGAAAGCAATCACCAGAACAGTGAATTTCTCGGCCCTTCTCGCTTTTGTTGCTTTCTTGCAATGAAACCAGACATAGTTACAAAGCAGCCAGAAATTACACACAAATTGTCATCCCATGGGCAAGCCTTCAAGTTGGGAAGGACAAATAGGAAAGATCAATAATTTGACCCAAATTAAATGCAATCAAATCAAATCAAATTGTTCATAAGCCGAGCATGGTAAATATGATAGGCCCAAATATCGCTATAATGAAGTCGAAAATAAAATAACTTGAACAATTGGTGGCGAGACAAAAGAAAATAAAGTCGAAATAAAGGTAAATTCATATTTTAGCCCAAGAGAAGACTTTTACCCCACAATATCCTAAACCCCATACAAGATTATTATGCATGGAAGTCAATTATTTAGAGAGATTCATGTTAAAACACATAAAACCTTTTTAACTAAAAAAAAGTAAGATTGAATTTGCTTCTAGTCAAAACATTAACAATGGACATTCCAAGCTGAATAGGAATGATTCGATACTGGAGGCCTAGCAAGACTTTTCAGCTAAAATAGCAAAACAAAAAATGAATCAGTCAACAGTCAAAAACTTTAGCAGTCATGTCTTAGCTGATAAAGTTAAGAGACAATAAATTAAAAATAAAAAAAAAAGGCGTCACACCCATTCCAACATTGAAAAAACTGAGGGTCCATCGAACAAATATAGTATACAGGAAAAAAATCCAACAAAGAAAACAAACCCTAAGAACAGAAAAACCCAGACACGAACTGATTGAAACAAAGATTATGCAACATATAAAAAGGGATCAAAACAAAAGGAATATGATAAAATTCCCTTTTTTGAGCTAACCTTGCCACTTTCTAAAGTGATGGGAGATAAAAGAAAAGATGAAAAGAAAATAGAGAAGTCAAAGAAAAAAATGATACCTGAAAGAAAAAGACAAAAATGGAAGTAAATCTCAGAGGCTTAAGCCTGACTTCAAAAATCTATGAGAACCAAACTAAAGTAGTAGAAGAAGAAGAAAATTGGAAGAAAAAAAAAAGCAACATTAAATAGCTTTTTTGCTTTCTGAACTGCTTCGAATTGCTTCGTTTCTGTGCTTTGAAGAACTCAAAAAAGAACAGAGAAATCCCAGATGGAAAAATCAAAGATGTAGAGAGAGAAAGATGATACTGATAGGGTGAAAACTGAAAACTACAGATTGATAGAGAGAAACATATGTGGGCCCATTTTCTTTTCTTTATACATGGTAGACTAGTGATATGAACTGATTTGTGTTTTTCTTTTTTAAGTTAAATAAATTAAAATTTGTATTTCTAATATGGAATTTTTAATCCTTATTTATTGAATTAATTTTTTATAAAGACAGAAAACGGAAATGAGGTAACTTCAATCAATTGAATTGTGCTAATTTAGCTAAAAAGTGTCCGAAAAAATATTTTTTTTAAAAAAAAATTAGGGGAATAGGTAAATTTTGGGGAGAGAGTGAAAAAATATGAGAGTTTTCTTGTCTTGAATTTAATTTCGGGTTTTTGAATGAGACGAAAGTTAAGGTTATTGTCTTTGATGGAGAAAAATAATAAGTTGATTATACCGGAAAGTCCCTCGAGTTTTTCCTACGATTATGCCCTTAAACTTATATATGTTATTTATAAGGCATCATCTCTAAATATCCAATAAACTTGAACTCGTGACTTTATAACAACTGTCAACTGGTCCTCGAGTTATATTCTAACTTGTGACCACATGATGGCCGTCAATCAATATCTCTACTTAAACTTCAACTTGTGACTATAAAACCATCGTCACCTTGGAACCTAACTTCCATAGGATGGGTTTCTAAGGTAACAGTCTCATCTTGGCACGACACATGAAATATGTCTCTCGGAGCGCTATTGTATCACTGGTGACTCAAAAATACCTTAAAACTAGCACACTCTCTACTTCAAACAGAAACAAATATTTTCGATGAAAAAAACTAAGAGAGATAAATTTTTAAAGGGGAGGGATAATAATCGAGAAAGATGATGGGGTGGGGGGAACAACCTCCTTTTATAGGTTGGGGAATGAGACTGAAAGGAAAAAAAAAAACAAAAGGAGGGAGGGATAAGTTAAAAACGCGCTTCTAACATATATTTTCATCGAATAATGATGTAGATATTAATTGAAGATGAGATGTGCTTGAAAACTTATTCAGGGTTCTTGGATGCAGGGCATCTGCCAAGCAGTAAACAAATAGAAATGAGAAAGTGCATCTAACTGGATGCATTTTCACATACTATCTTCAAAATCAATTTATTTTCCTAATTTAAAAAAAACCTATTTAAAAAACAATATTTTTATTAAATTAACCTCGATTTTAATTTTTAAATGATTTTTACTGCTAAAAAACCTTATAATTTCTAAACCAATCTATATGGCAACAAATTATGTTATGTAACAACTTTCCCCTTTCTCCCTTATGAGTTAAATCTCACCAATGTCTACTCTATATATTTTTAGAACACAAATTGATTATTTTGAATACAACTTACAACTCAGATGTTGGTAAGAAAAAAAATTTATATGCAAATATTGAGATTGTGATTCACTACTTTTTTAATTTTTGAGAATCTCCGTTCAATTAAATTATTTTTTACATTTGGTTACAATTTTTTATTCCTTGGTGCAAATTTTCTAAAAATTATTTCTTTTTTTATGGTGAAAAATTCCTAATGAAGATAGTAAGAGACAGGACAGGAGTGAGTGAGAGCTCGCGTGTTAGGTGATGTACACGCTAAGATAATTAGCGCGTGTGATGAAATGATGGTGGAACCGCACGACCAATATATGTTTGTCTCTAGACTAGAGGAGTGTGAGAGATACTCCTCTATGTGTTTTGTTGGGCTTGAAAATTGTGGATCAGATATGGGCCATTGTAGGCCCTTATCATTTTCTATTGGTATGTAAACCGTAAATAAACAAAATATTTGATGGAAATAGATCGGTTTTCGTTAAACAAACAGATATGTTTAAAATTTTAGACTCGTTTATTAAACAAATCGAACACAATTAAATTTTGTTCAGTTCATTTATAATCATAAATAAATTCGTTTAATAAATTATTTGAAACTTGTTTATTAGTCCATTAGTATATATTAATAAAACTATTTTGGCTTGCATGTTCTTTATTTATAATATAATTATTGATATTTATATTTGATTATTTTATATCTAAAAGTAATATATTTATATACATGTTTATTTATTGTTTGTTTGTTTGTTTATTGTTCACGGACATTGTTTATGAATATGTTCGTTTAAGTTAAACAAATATGTCTATAAACAATATACAAACAAACACAAACAAAAAATTTAAAATTTTAACAAACATAAACTGAACATCAACAAACTTAGAAATAAATAAACAAAAAATTTGTTGATTCAAACTTGTTATGTATATTTTAACGAGGAATGCACGCTAAGTCTAATAAATAGATATTTAATTATATAAAATTTATCTAATAAATGAATTAAGCATTAGAGCTTGACATTTTCAATAAATTTATTTTAAAATTTAAAAAAAAATATCTTGATAATGATGATGAAGATAAATAATAATAAATTATTGATGATGCATACAAGTGGAGGCCGCATGCCACTTTTGAGTTCACCCGTGACATGTCATTTTTCTTGACTTTGGTTTCAGTCACCAATTCCGCCTACCCCATTTCCTCAATGATGTGTATTCATATCTTCTTCTTCATCTTTTTGTCTTTTTCTTTTTCATTTTTGATAATCTGCAACCTTTTGTTTCACTTAAATGCATTATGGTCAATTTCATAATAATAAAAATGTATTATGGTCAAAACCTTTTTGATTTAGTGAAAGATATTTATGTTGTATGATTTAAACGTTCATTTAATTCCTATGATCCTAGTAGCTTTCTCTGATTATCAATATATGCATCTCATACCAAAGCATTTAAATCAAATAATTGGTGTTTTTATAGTATATTTATGCTTGGATGTAGGTCATGAATGTTACAGTTGCAACAAGTTTATAGGATTTGAATGAATGATGATGGCAGAGTTTTGAGAAGCTTGAACTAAGCCTTGGAAGCAATCACTACAAATTTTGTTCAAGATGCGTGCTAAATATGTGGATAGCAGCGTGCCCACAGTAGTTGATTTCACGCTAAAATGTCCATGGTTGTTCGTTCAAGCAAAACATGCAAGGTGAACTCTTAACCAATTGTGCAAAAGGGATAACCTTTTTTCTTATTCTATGGCACTACAGGAACTTAAATGTACAAGAGCTGATTCTTCCAACGGGGAGGCTTTCTGTTTTTATTTGAAATCATTTCCCAATTAAATTATATCTCCAGAACACAGTATAATTTCTCTGGTAAATCATGTTTTCCACCAAATCTTTAAATGACATTCCTAACTCATCAAACGCAAAACAATTAATCAAAGCTCACTTGATATTGACTGAAGAAACTGCAGAAGTGATTTCCCGGCATCGTGGATCGCCACTTTCTAAGCAAACACCTTGAGGGTCTTCCCTAACTAACAAGGCCAGAACATTGTGCGAACTCCATGCATTTGTCACGTTCCTGCTAGAATCACCCAAGGTAACAGCAAAGACTGCATCAAATCCACCTGCTCCAGGAACCCCGGCCAACAAAACTCCTTCCATATTCATAGTAGCATCCAAAAGTTTAGTCTGTGATTCGGGTTCTATCTGCAATAATGTTCAAGCGATTTATAAAGAATGTAGAATGTGAAGGAAATGCACTATATTAAAATGAAATACAAAATTTGATCATTATCAGCCTTTGCCTGCTGCAAACAAGTTTATTGGAACAACTCAATATAAAGACAAAGATGGTCCATTTAACGATCAATTATGCCTTGCAAGTCAACAGTTTTAACGTCTTAATAGAATCAGATAAAAAAGAGGATAAAATTATTCCATCTTTCAGTATTTTTTCTACATCTTTAGCAGACGTAAGAATGAAAAATTGGACATTTATAAGCATCAAATCAAAGGGACAATAACATACCGGAACACCTGCTGCCTCCCCCATTGTTCGCATGTGATTTCTGATCTCAAGCATAACCTCCCTTGCCTTTAGCAATACTTTGACAACTTCTGCTTTGATCGGCTCACTCATTCCCTCCATCCACTGTCCAAGCAATTGGTTTTGGAGACATCATAAAAATCAGCATTTGGAATGAAAGATAGCACAAAATAAACAAACAAGACTCGGGAAATTAACCAAACAATCTCACCAACTTTCTTAACAATTATGATAAAGAGAGCCTTCTTTGATTATTGATCCAACCATCTACCAAATATAAAAGCCAAGAAATTGAAACCAAAATTTGAGCCTTGCGATAAAACAAGTAAACTTTTCTTTTACAGCTTAATAGATCTTTGCAGACCATAGTGTTGTGTAGTATTGCCAACATTGACTATAGCTTGACATGCTTGGAAGGAAAACATCACTAATTTGAAAAGAAGCTGGCATGGAACTCAGGATATTGCCTAGAAGGGTAGGAAGGAGAAATATCCAGCCAATATACTCTTCCCACAGCTATTCACCCACTGACAAGACACAAATAACCAAAAACGTACGCATTAAAACTATGGATCAGACTGCATCTTATCTTTGGGTTTTCATAACAATTCACCGGCACATTTGAAATCTTGCCATAAAATCTCCACTTAGTCAATCTTTGAGGTAAGATACTTGGAACTAGCTGTTTGGCTATCAGTTACAAGGTTTATAATTGTTGGAATTCCTAAAATTAAGGATAGATTACTAGGAGATCTTTTGTAAATAGAAACTAATCCTAATAACTGATTCTTAGGCTGTCACTATTTTTTTAGGATTATTTCCTACCTTAGGATAATTTCTCTCTATATATTTGTAAGCTAACTAGCAGAATATGAGATGAGAAAAATCTCTAATTTTCTACATGGTATCAGAGCTCTAGGAATCATTCTCTCTCTTCTCGAAAAATCCCTTCCTAAAATTTCCTCCATTTTTTTTCCATGGGTGACCTCAACGACACCATGTTCGAAACTGAGATCTCAAAAATATCTCAGACTGTCAATCGAGGGATCAATCAAAGTGACCTCAATTCTTCACTGATAATCACCAGTCATCGACTAGATGGAAAAAACTTCTTGCAATGGTCTCAATCTGTCCTTATGGTGATTCGTGGCCGTGGCAAGTTAGGGTATATCAATGGAGACCTCCCACATCCGAACGTAGCTGACCCGACTTATGCTACTTGAGAACTCAACAACTCCATTGTTATGGCGTGGTTGATTAACTCGATGGAAGGCCATATAAGCCGAACCTATCTCCTCTTCAAGACTGCAAAAGACGTGGGATGCAGTTAAAGAGAACTATTCTAATCTTGGAAATGCTTCTCAAGTGTTTGAGATCAAACTCAAGTTAAAAGACATTCGACAAGGGACACTCAAAGTAACTCACTACTACAAGAATCTGAAAATCTTGTGGCAGGAGTTAGACATGTACTACGAGGCAGATTGGGGTGAAGGCTTAGAACACTCTAGGTTCATGACTCACCTCAACAAATAACGGCTTTATGAGTTTCTAGCTGGACTAAGGAATGAATTAGATGAAGTTCGAGGCAGAATTCTGGATAGATCACCCCTTCCAACCATTGGTGAAGCTTTTGCCGAAGTGAGACGAGAAGAAAAACGTCGTCTTGTCATGATGGGAGAACCTAAACCAATGATCTCTTCTGAAAACTAGCCTATTGAATCTTCTGCTCTCGTCTCCAAAAGTCCACCAACTCAAAAATCATGTGCTGGAAGTGATTCTGGATCAAACAGACCGTTATGTAGCCACTGCAACCGTGTTGGTCACACTAAGGAAAAGTGTTTTAAGCTCCATGGTTATCCGGATAAAAAACAGAAAGATAAGAAAACTGGCCTGTTATCCTCCAATGCTGCAGATGAAGTGCTTGATGTTCGCCTAACCAAAACTCAGCTCAAAAATCTCCATAAGATACTTAGTACCTCTACTGGACATAGGACTCTAGCCACTGAAGGTACTGCTCTTAATATTGCTCTTGAATCTAATAACCAATCCTCTTGGATACTAGATTCGGGTGCCTCGGATCACATACTAGTTAACTTCACTCTGTTTCAAACCTAAACCACTTGTCATAACAATTCCAGAATCCGTATAGCTGATGGTTCATACTCACCTGTGGTTGGAGTAGGGAAAGTAAAAATAGCAGAAAAATTTTCCCTTGATAATGTTCTACATGTCCCAAACTTGTCCTGTAATTTACTTTCAATAAGTAAACTTACAAAAGATGGAAAAATGTTTGCTGAATTTTCTGAAATTAGTTGTGTAATACAGAAACAGAAATCGGGGAGGATGATTGGCACAGATAAAGTTGATGATGGATTATATGTTTGGAATAAAAACAGCACACAAAGGGGATTGGCTCTATCTACTTCAAAAGAGGACACTATTATGCTATGGCACCGTAGGTTAGGACATCCAAGTCTCTTGTATCTAAAAAGGCATCTTCCGCTGTTATTTAGAAATAAAAGAATAAATTCTTTGAAGTGTGAAATTTGTGAATTCTCCAAACATACCCATGTGCCATACCCTTTAAAACCATATACCCAATCTCAACCTTTTTCATTAATCCACAGTGACTTATGGGGAGCTAGCCGAGTGAAAAACATTACTGGTGCTAAGGGGTTTATAACATTTATTGACGATCATACTAGGGTCTATTGGGTCTATCTATTAAAAGAAAAATCTGAAACACCCAAAGTTTTTAAAAATTTTCACTTAATGGTTCGAACCCAATTCAACTCCACCATACATACCCTTCATACTGACAATGGAAGAGAATACTTTAACTCTGTCCTAAGTACATACCTTTCTGACCATGGCATCCTACACCAAAGCTCTTGCCCAGACACTCCTCAACAAAATGGGATTCCCGTGAGAAAAAATCGACACCTCCTTGCTGTGGCTCGAGCCATAATGTTTACTATGAATGTCCCTAAATACCTTTGGGGAGAGGCTGTTCTCACTGTTTGCTACCTCATAAACCGAATGCCCTCAAAGGTATTAAACTTTCAAACACCTCTAAATACCCTTCTGAAATCCTTTCCCCTATTCCGTGTTACTAACCTTCCAGCCAGAATATTTGGTTGCAAAGCCTTTGTCCATAACTATCAACAAAATCAGTCAAAACTTGACCCTCGATTTCACACCTGCATATTCATTGGTTATTCTTCCACTCAAAAGGGCTATAAGTGTTATTCACCTTTTTTACGCCGAATGTTTGTCTCTCGGGATGTGACCTTCTTTGAAAATGAACCTTATTTTGGAGCCTCTCATCTTCAGGGGGAGACCTTAAATGAAGATGAAACCCTTAATATCCTTCTTATCATACCCCTTCAAAATCCTACCACTACTCTCAATATAGATACTATTTCTCCTTCTCCTATAAACCAAACAGTTAGCACAATCCTACATGATCTTAATACCGAATCGGGACTGTCTTCTATTCAAGGAAAACAGCAAGAAAAGGTGCCTAAACTGCAGGTTTACTCCCGACGAAATCGCCGTCCTGAAACTGATACAGCAGTGCCTATTCCATCTCCACCCGAGGACTGTTCTGAAACTACTGAAACTAAAGTCTCACCTCCATCACCGTCCATCTATCTTCCAATCGCAGTGAGAAAGGGCACAAGGAGCTGCACTCAACACCCTATTTCTCGATTTGTATCCTATGGTAACTTATCTAAGTCCTATAAAGCATTTGTGACTAATGTTGATTCTGTAAAAACTCCAAAAACTATAGAAGAATCACTTGAGTCAGATGAATGGAGACAAGCTGTAATGGAAGAAATGGAGGCCCTCAAGAATAATAGAACTTGGGAAGTTTCGGATTTGCCTAAAGGGAAGAAAACAGTAGGCTGCAAATGGATTTTTACTACTAAATTCAAACCTGATGGCCATATTGATAGATACAAGGCTCGACTTGTGGCTAAGGGCTTCACCCAAACTTATGGTCTTGACTATGAAGAGACATTTGCACCGGTTGCCAAACTTAACACCATTCGAGTTCTCCTATCTCTCACTGTCAATCTTAACTGGCACTTGACTCAATTGAATGTTAAAAACGCTTTCCTCAATAGGGAGTTAAATGAAAAAGTATACATGGATTTTCTTCCGGGGCTTGAAGAAAGTAAGGACCAAGTGTGTAAATTGAAAAAGTCGTTGTACGGACTGAAACAATCTCCAAGGGCGTGGTTCAGTCGATTTACTAAGGCTATGATGAGCAGACATTATACTCAATGACAAGCAGACCACACCATGTTCTACAAACACTCGGAGCAAGGAAAATGTTGCATTCTCATTGTCTATGTGGACGATATTATCGTGACAGGAGATGATACCAGTGAAATCAAGAGATTGAAAGAATTTCTTGGAACAGAATTTGAGCTTAAAGATTTGGGAAATCTTAAGTACTTTTTTGGCATGGAGGTAGCAAGGTCTAAAAGAGATATTTTCACCTCTCAAAGGAAATATGTCCTCGATTTGCTATCTGAAGTTGGTTTGATGGGTTGCAAACCAGCTGAAACTCCTATGGAGTTTAATCTCAAGTTGGGTACTGATGATGATGGAAAAGAAGTTGATAGGGGGAGATATCAAAGACTGGTAGGTAGACTTATCTACCTAGCTCACACTCGTCCAAACATTGCCTTTAGTGTAAGTGTTATAAGTCAATATATGCATGCCCCAAGGGAGAAACACCTTGAAGCTGCATATCGAATACTAAGGTATCTAAAAGGGACACCTGGCAAAGGCCTATACTTCAAGAAATATGACAACAAGAATGTGGAGGTTTATACGGATGTTGACTGGGCAAGTTCTATCAACGACAGACGCTCTACCAGTGGCTATTGTAGCTATGTTTGGGATAACCTAGTGACATGGAGGAGTAAAAAGTAGTCTGTGGTAGCACGCAGCAGTGCAGAAGCAGAGTATCGAGCATTAGCGCATGGTATTTGCGAAGGAGTTTGGGTACAAAGACTAATGAAGGAACTAAAAGTTCCTTATAAGAGGCCTATGCAGTTGTTTTGTGACAACGAAGCTGCTGTCAGTATAGCTCACAATCCTGTGCATCATGATCGTACCAAACATGTTGAGATAGATCGTCACTTCATAAAGGAGAAAATACACTCAGGAGAAGTGAGTGTTACCTATCTACCTACCGGACAACGGAGTTGCGATGTGTTAACAAAAGCTTGAACATGAATATGTTTGAAGAACTTGTTGGCAAGTGGGTTTGATAAACATCTACACTACAGCTTGAGGGGGAGTGTTGGAATTCCTAAAATTAAGGATAGATTACTAGGAGATCTTCTGTAAATAGAAACTAATCCTAATTACTGATTCTTAGGCTGTCACTGTTTTTTTAGGATTATTTCCTACCTTAGGATAATTTCTCTCTATATATTTGTAAGCCAACTAGCAAAATATGAGATGAGAAAAATCTCTAATTTTCTACAATAATTAGCATTCCTATAGCAGAAAGATGCCCTTAAAAGTCTGTAGCTGTCTTTAAACTCTCAATTGTCCCAATTACCAGAGAATCTTTCTTAGCAAGAGATTACCATTAATAATGGGTGTAATATGATTCAACAGATTTCTAGCTATCAGTAAAGCACTATTTCTTCAGCACTAGAAAACCTTCCCGAGCAAGGGACCACTCCAAAAAAGTGAGGTTTGACAAAATTAAGTAGTTTCTTTCTTTTTTTTTTTTTTGTGGAGTTCAGAAGTCTGAAAAAGAAATCAGAATCTAGAAAGACAAAAGTTTCATTTTTTCAATAAAAATATCATGAGGAAATTCTATTTGTTGAATTATTGAATGATGGGGAGTAGTTTAAATCAATACCTTTGCTGGTTTAAGCCTACTACAGTTTTCAACCACGCATTTATAGGCGTCCCAGTGTTCTTTGGCTAATTTTCTTAACATGTTGAGCTGTGTCTCAAGTTCTGAATTAGCATCGGCTAGCTTTCTCCATGTTTCTTGGGATTTTTCAGGATCAGCCTTCTGCCATTTTTTAACAGCACCTACCATTGATGGTGTTGATGATCCACCGGTTCCCGGTTCTCCCAGTAACTGTGTCAGCCAACAATCATTTTGACAATTTGACTATACTTCAATTTTAGTAATAAAATATTTTAATAAGATGGACAAGCCACCTTTCAGTTTCTTCACAAAAGAAGAAAAACACAGAGAAAGTGCCATATATGCTTACACAAAAGTATTATAGTCTAAGGGAAAAATAATGAAGCTCATAATGCTTACAAGTGTCATTAATGGTGGCAAAGAGAATTCAGTCCTCTCATGGTCCCATTTTCCATTTAGAATGTTCCCAATTACTTCCTCTAATGGCATCCCTTTCACTGCAGCCTGCAACATTGCTAGATATCTTATAAAGAATCCAAATAGAAGTCACTAAAACAGCCATGGTGGTGAACCACAAGCAGCAATGCAATAGCATTAAATGATAACTCATACAGCTAGTATTATCTCACTCTATATCAACCTAAGGCTATCACAAAAAATAAAAATACATTGAGCTAAGTTTATGTATTCAGAACTTTGCCATTGCAAAATATTCCAGTCACACAACCAGGGAGGGAGGGAGAGACCTGAGCAGCAGAAAGCACTTCTGGTGAAAAACGAACATAACACTGACTCCCATAGACAGCAGAACTGACATCAAAGCCACTGCCAACTTTACCTTGGGCAATACAGTGGGCACTTTGAGCTATCATATGCACAATATCGAGATCTGTGGAATTCTTATTTTCTTGGTGTTGATCTGCAGAAGAGGTGGAAAGGTTAACAACACCAAGGTAATGAAGTAAAGCAGCAACAACGGCAGTTGTCATTGCTGCAGATGAACCCAATCCAGTTTTTGCAACTTCAGGTTTACAATTTGCTCCATTTGATTCCTCAGAATTGAATGCAATTGATGTAAAAGGTGGTAGAGTAGCCAATGCTTCAGGTGTCAACGGAAGACCAAGTGCTTCTATCTGCGAAGAATACAAGAACAGGCAGATATAAAATTTACATGCCACAAAAAATAAATAGTAAATATTTGTCTCAAGAAGATATATTCTAATTCTATAAAGAATATCAGAGATCTCTTCAATTTTGCCTCTTAAAATCTTTGGTACGCAGTTTTTATCCAAAATATTACTCCTCATAAGTCCAAGTTAGACCCTAAGTCCTTAAAATGTGTCTTGGTTGGATATTCTTCACTTAAGAAGGATACAAATGCTTTCATCCTCCTTCTAAACGATTTTTTACCACTATGGATATCACTTTTTATGAACAGGATCCCTATTTCAAACAGTTTGAAATTGGGGAGACATGGAGTGAAAACCAAGGGTTTTAAAACCAGACCGGAGAAGAGGCATTGAAGAGGAAATTGGTGCCTAGAGAAAATGCTACTTGGTCGAACCAGTCCGACTACTGGTTTTCAGTTCAACCAGCCGATCCGGTTTTAATTAAATAAATTATTTAAAAAAATCGTAAAACCGGGTCAACTAGTTTTTTAGCCCAGATCAACCGGTTCCGAGTGGTTTGCTCAAAAGCTGGTTCTACCCTTTGTCCAGACCAGTAAACCGGCCAGTTCCTGGTCCAACGGGTCCGACCAGCCGATCCAGTTCCAACAACCATTAGAAAAACTAAAATACCTGATTCCTGTATGAGTAAAAGTCATTGCAACCTAAGATCGTGATATCAAGACCTGCATGAATAATTCAGTTCCATTATTAGATCCCTGAAGCTATGGTTTCCGTAAAAAGAAGAGAAAATAAATAAATAAATGCAAGGTTAAACATCACCTTGTAAGAGTAGTTTATCTAATGCCTCTTTCTTATTCTTGTCAAATGTTGCATGTGCAGCTGCTACAGTATATTGAATAGCATTTTCTACAAAAGGGTTCCTTGCTTCACTGGAATTGTAAGCCAAAAAAATAATTAAACTTAACAATCATTTGCTTCTTTAATAGTTGGCTTATATTTTGTATAAATTATTGGAATAAAAAAACATAAAAATAACTATTTAAACTTATTTAATGCTAGATACGCATCAATAATAGAAAAGATGCAGTCTATAGGCATCCATAATAAAAAGGATGCAACTATGACACTAGAATATACAAGGAAAAAAACTTCAATCATATGATGTAACTTGCCTTGAAGATACACACTGAAGTGTTAAATGTTTCCGAGACAATTTATACATGCTTTCTCTGGAAAGCTGAGGAGATGTTAGCTTGACATCGGTCCAAGACTGAAAGACAATACAGAGGACAAGAGTTTAGACCGTGTGTTACTTCACCAGTAATACACGATATAATCCAGTGAAAGTTACCATAGCATTTAATAGTGAATTTGCTGATTACAGCAAGCAAGAAAACTAGTCCTAAATTACAGTTGCAGGTGTTATGTAACACATTGCAGTTGTTGCGGACATGAATTATAATTTGAAAATCACATTTATTTTCAAAATCAATTATCAACTATCAGAGGAGATTATTCTTGATCTGACTTAAATGTTAAACCACACAAAGCTCAAGTTTAACATGAGCTATGACCCTCTAACTTTAGATGAATGAAAAGTCAACATAGAAACATTTATCTAGAAAACTAGGAAATGCTGCAATATAAATTAACATTTCCAAATGCTAGTTTGATATTAACGAGTTTTTACATAAAAATAATATTTATATACGAAACATATAGAAACACAAAATCTGATAGTAAGTTTAGCATTTAGGCAATATGACAAACACATCTTGTGCATTGAAGAGCAAAACTTGATTAGATGACATATCAACAAAAACACAATTCATGTGCCTAAAATCTCAACAAATATGAGCAGGAGACAAGAAATAGACAGCAAAAGAAGCACAATCATAACCCATGTAATACCGCTATGTTGCGGCCATTACATCGCATTTGATCGACATTGCAGCCATTACATAACGGGTTGCAGCTGCAACAGTTGTGATTCAGTTACACAATAGCATTGCGCCAATATTACAGTTTAGCAGTGTTAATTTCCATTATGATGCGGCCGTAATGTGTTGCGGCCGCAATTTAATATTACCAAACCTCTTGTTTTGGAGTGAGGAATAAACAGTTATAAAGCTTGACACTCCAACAATCACCTAGAAAGGGATCAAAGATCAATATAATAGACGCGAGAAGTGAAGTTTTAGAAACTCCACAAGCGACTTTGAATTTTGATTTTGTTCATTTAATTCAATGAGTTGACTTTATAGTTCAGCGTCAGATTTCCTTATTTACAATAAAATTGAAACGTGATAATCATTCATACCAGCTCTCAGAGCTTTTAAAAGCAAGGATATGATTGCAAGTATAGCAAAAAAGATAGAAGCATGGAAACTAAAGGAAAAAGTAACCTACCCATGCCCAGCTTTCAGGCTTGACATCTTCATGAATTGGCTTAACAATAGCGTAAAAACGTGCATTTGTACTCAGAACAATCCCAGCATTTGGTCTCTCCAAAATTAAATATCCCCCAGTCATCAAAACCTTTCCCGGAGCAGAAGCAACGCTGTAAATTGACATTCATTAATCAAAACTAAGATTAAAATCATTGGAGTGATCGAAAATAAGATACCGTTTTTCATAATTCATGCTAATCTACAACAAATTAAACAAAATTAACAAAATCTTGGGTTGAGTGAACTTAAACTTACACTTCCATTGTCGTCAACGATTAGGATTTGGGAGGTTGAAACTGGGTATATAAAGTAATGAAAAGAAAGTGGAAGAAATTTTAGAGCCTTAGAAAGGAAGAAGAGATTTTTTTTTTTTATAAGGGATGGGGGATTAAAGCTTGCATCAGAGATTCCCTAACTCAGTAATCAGCAAACCAAACAAGAAGAGTAAATTGGCAGTCAGCACTAAGCGGTCAAAATGTTTGTGTTTATTTGACGTCGAGAACTATGTATGGTGGGGCCCGTTCACCAACCAATTCTTGTTGCATTTTCTCTCCAATTTAATAAAAAAAATGGTTTTGTTGACAATGCTGAGCCTTATTTTGAAGTGAACTTTTTTAGATACATTATTGTTGTGGATGTTACTGTTTTTTAATACAATATAATAATTAAATAATTAATTTGTCAAATATGGTAACTTAAAAAAATAGTATTCGGACATTAAATTAGTAAAACACTCAAAAAAAAAATATTGTATAATTGTTTTGACTAACTAAGACCGCTGAAATGGAGAAAAAAAGCATTCGTTTCAAGATTGTGTTTTCACCTGCCTTTACACTTATTAGAAAGAGCTAACCTTTAACCAATGACCAACGTGCCTTTGAACAAGAAAATTTGACTTGCAACTGAATCAACTCACTTGTAACAACAGACAAGTACAGTTGAAGATAATATCCCATTATAATAAATGGTGTGATTTTTGGGAACCCATTGACACAAGTTTCTCGATCTGTTCATCAGAAGCAATAGAGCCTTGTTGCAATTGAAGAAGTGAGCAAATCCCCATTGTGGCTGGAATTGCAATATTTTCTCCTCTTCTTTGTTGCAAGGTCAATCCGACTCGAAGTCCTACTACTATGCTGATTGATCTCTTGATGACAAGTAAGCTAACCAAGAGTGCATTTAAGAATTAAACCAAAAAACCAGCTTGTCAACGATCGTATATCAGCTTCAATCTGTGTCCAAAAATTTGTTTCTGCCAATAGTGCTCCAAGCATATCAATGAGGCTTAACTGTTGAGTCATTAGGGAAGCCTCCACAATTGTTCATAGGCAGAGGGCAACGAATGCCTTTAAACACTCGTAAGCTTGCACTGGTTGCCATTTCATATAAAAAAACACACGTTGGTAGTTGAGTGGTTTCGATGTATTTTTTATCCATGGTATAAATTGTTGCAAAGAAAACAACCTCATTGCTACCAAGGACTTATTAACCGCTTACATGGAGTACTTAAGAAGTGAGGCTAGTTCATTAATAATGAGATGAACAACTTTATAAATTGAACCTGCTAGTCTAGTTCCAACCCAACAGGCAACATGTTCTCCCACAACTGCATTCTCGGTTGTTATGGGCAATTCGTCCAACATTGTAAATCACTCTCAAATGTCTGAACCACTTTTACTGCAGATGCATCCACCTCCTCTTCAACATCTTCCATAAGATTGTTTTCATTTGTGGCTCCGAATGTTAGAGTCAAGACTGTGCAGTAATATTTGTTTAGTAACTTGAACAGTCAAGATGGGAGATAGCTGGATATGTTTATATGTTATCTTTTTTACATGGGCTTTATTAGATATTGTTTTAATAAGTAAAGGTCTGTTGGACATTGTTATACTAGTATTTAAAGTTAAAAAATAAAAAGGTTATATTTATATAGAGTTTGAGTATATGGAAGAGATTGAATTTTAGGGCTTTTGGTGAAACTTTCTCAATCTTAAAAGCATATATTAAGATTATATATCCTGATTATTTTATTAAAAAAAGAGTTTATATTGAGCTGTAATAATCGAATAGACTGTCATATTAAGCCTCTTAATAGACAATCAATTCACATGAAAGGGACATCGGTTTGAGGGAGTGCTATGTTGATTTTATTAAGTTATCTTTGTTATTTTTCTCTTATGTTTTTGCACTCTATTGTTAGGCGCTCTTTTTTTTTTTTTTTTGAGAGGTTGAACCTTTTATATATTGGTAAGTGGTTGAAAAAAATGGGAATTAACTATTGGAGTTACAATTACTTCTTTAATTACATTAACAAACAGTTGTGTGTAAAATCTCTTTATTTCTCTATTTTTTATTCCTATTTTATTATCTAATCAATAATATAACTGAACACGATATTAAATGACTAAGCTAAACTTATAACAAACTAACATGTTTTTTCACCATATATCTCAATTTGAAGAAGATCTATGTGGGAAATTTGATCAGACACTTAGTTATCATCATACGCTCCATATAAATTTGGTCCGTAAGAGTGTTATCACACAAAATTTGGATGCTTACCAACATCATGACGAACAAAATCCAAAATATTTTAGAGGTTGCATCGGCAACGCTCCGCCTCACTAGATTGATGGAATCGAATTTATGGATGGATGATTAATCTTAATGTTCCTATTAGCTTTGATAAGCTAAATTAATTACCAACATAGTATTAATGAAATCAAATGTTTGCTAAATCACAATTATTTATTTGAACTCTTAGTAAAAGAGAAATATTTATTTCAACTCATAAAATATTATAAATTAAACTCTATCCTAAAATTTATTCAAAGCTTCAAATTTCATTATTCCCTATTCGTAAAGAAAATTTTATTGGTACATGCTTCAATAATATAATTGTAAGTTGAGGTTTTGAACTTAAATTGATGCATTTCAAAATATTTTGAATAGTTAAGACTTAAAGAGATTGATTTTCAAATTATAAGAAGCCATCTGAATTACAAAATATTTAGATTTTATCAAAAAACTCGTTACAAGTTAACTCATATATTTATCTTTTAAAAAGTAACTTCAACAAATTTAATCTAATGAATTTCACCCTAATCATTAATGTATCATTTATTTGATGTTTTTGAAACTGAATTGATGGTTGAACTGATTAGACTATCGATTGGTCGATTCGATCAATTCAAAAAATTGATCTAGTCTACTAATTTAAAACCACCGGTCGAAATAATCATACATTTACGCTTTCCTCAAAAAGATTGTTAAGCTTTCCATGGTAGAATAGGTAGTTAACAGTGTTGGATTAATTGATTTTGTTGGTGATGGTTGGAAAAGTTTTAAGTTTGAAATAATTACCACATTTTTGTGTCGAATGTGCTCATAAATTATTTACTCCTTTCTTAATTATTTAGTTTAATGAGTTCATGGATTTTGTGTTAAGTTGATATAAGATGAAATGTGAAGGAGCTAGCAAATTGATGGTAATAAATTGTGAGTTCAAATATTATTTTTATATTTATAAGTTGAAGAGTTAGACGTTACATAAAAAAAATCGTGAATTTAAATTACCAAATCCGAAGTCTTTTAAAAAGAAAAATATTTTACCCAAAGCCCACGCTTATATTAACTTGTGGCCGACCTTCGACACCATGCTAAAGCCCTAAAAACAGGGTAGCCGAAACCCAATAGTAGGATATCGAATTCTTATCCCCAAACTAACCCAACTGCTCTCCTTTGCTCTGCACCGTACCAATACAAACTACCTCCTTTTCTTCTACTCAAATTTTGGCGAAAACCCTAAACCCTTCCCTCTAGTATCTCGTTTTTTTTTTTAACGTATTTTCTTTTCTTTTTCTCCATCTATATTTAGCCTGTTCCCTTTGCAGCCAAAAATAGGACTATACCCAGAAATTCTGGAGTGAAGCCTAGCTTTTGCACTCTGGCTCTGATACTGAGGTATTATTTTTCTACTCTTTCTATCTCATCTAGGATTGTTGATGGGAAAAATTTGATTTTGGTTGGAGTAAATATCACTGTGAAACTTGCTTATGATTCTTTTTTGGCTTCCAAGACTATTTTATTTCAAGTTTTTTGGAATTGTGTTGTTAAGCTGCTTAAAATTTGATTGGTTAGTTGTTGCTGGTTTTTTTTTTTTTTAAACGTATTTGATTCAATCTGCTGTTAGTTGAAGCGATATTTTCATTTTCTTTTAAGGGCATTTTACCCTTTTTAATGAGAGAAATTAATTGGTTTATGTTTTAGTAGTCTGTGGTATGTGCTCAAATAATGAACATTGAAGTTCAATGGGTTGCTCTCTCTTTCTCGAATGATTGGTCTTTGTTTGGTTTTTGAATAGTTTGAGAGAAAAGAGAAGAACATGAATCCTCAAATAAAATTAATTATTATCATTTTGATATATGTAGCTTCATTCGATATATATTTTCATGTATTTGAGACAAGTCAAAATTTTGAAAGAAAAAAAATGATCTCTAGCTTTTTCAGTGTCTTATTCTAGCTTTATTAGTATTTTAGAATTGGTCGAGAAGTGATACTGACTGATATGGGTAGGGTTTGTTTTGCTTTAAGTTTTAAGACCTTCTGAAGAAAACAAGTGCATATTATTGGACTTTAATGGTTGCGATTGGGACTTTCAATGATAAGAATTCTCATTGTTGACTAGACAATCGCTATGATCTTGTTTTGTGAAAAATTATCCTTTGTGAATTGTAAGTTTTATTTCTGGAAACGTAATTTACTAAAATGGTTCTTGTTTCATGTTTCATAGAAGCATTGTCATTTTGTTAATCACGGTATTCTATGCTTAATTTTTGCAGGTATGCTGCTGAATCTCATGTTGGCTCAATAGTAGATTTTACACGTTGATAGAAGTCCATAGATGGAGATAGTTGAATCAATACTTGATATTCCAGTGCAAGATCCACCAGAGGAGGAGTTCTCTTCTGCTGATTTGATTTGGACAAAGTTTGGCACAGCGGAGCACCATGATGATGTAGCACTCATTCCTTATGCTCGAGTAGATGAATTTATAATTGGAGAATGCTCCAATGTAGAATGCCCAACACGATTTCATATTGAGAGGGGACGGAAACGATCAATGGGCAGTTTAAAGGAGTACAAGAGTGATGAATATTTGGAATATAGACTGTAAGTTTGAATCATGCTTGATAATGCTTCCCATTTTGTGCTCTTTTGATTTCCCTCTGCTCTGAACATAAGATTTTTTTCTTTTGGCTGATTCTATCTTCTATCTACAAAACCTGTTATGTTTCCTGAAGTGTTAGAAGATATGACATTCATTTCAACCTGAGAATAAACATCTGTTCTTATGTTTCCCATGTATATTTGAAGATATTGGTGTTCCTTTGGTCCTGAAAATTATGGGGAAGGTGGAGGTGTATTACCTAGTCGAAGATACCGTCTAAACACCCGAAATCGGGCTGCTAGACCTCAATCCATGCGAGGATGCACATGCCATTTTGTAGTAAAACGTCTTTATGCTCGTCCAACGCTTGCACTTATTATATTCAATGAGAGACGCCATATAAACAAGTCTGGTTTTGTTTGCCACGGGCCCCTTGATAAAGATGCCATTGGCCCTGGTGCTAAGAAAATTCCATATATTTCCAATGAGATTCAACAACAAACAATGTCCATGATCTATCTGGGTATTCCTGAAGAAAACGTGCTAGAGAAACACATTGAGTATGTTCAACGGTACGGTGGTTCAGATGCGACAGTTAGTACCCTTGCTTCCCAATATGTCCGCAAGCTTGGCATGATCATTAAGAGGTCAACCCACGAGTTAGATCTAGATGATCAAGCTAGCATTCGGATGTGGGTTGAACGCAATAAGAAATCTATATTTTTCTATCAGGACACTTCTGAGACAGATCCTTTCGTTCTTGGGATTCAAACAGAATGGCAGTTGCAACAGATGGTTCGTTTTGGCCATCGCAGTCTCATAGCAGCTGATTCAACATTCGGTATTAAAAGACTCAAGGTAATAAACTGGTTATTTTCTGTTTGTTCAGAGCTTTGAGAAGCTATTTTAGTTGGTATTACATGATGGTGTTTCTGAATGCAGTACCCTTTATGCACTCTTCTTGTATTTGATTCAAGACAACATGCATTACCTGTTGCATGGGTCATTACCCGCAGTGTTGCAAAGCCAGATGTGGCTAAATGGATGAAAGCACTGCTTGATCGTGCTCGGAGTGTAGATCCTGGATGGAAGATCAATGGTTTTGTGATTGATGATGCAGCCATGGAGATTGATCCCATAAGGCAGGATATTTTTGCTTTAAAGTTTGGCTTGAATTGAGTGTTTCACTTTCTTACTCCTGTTTTGTCTGTTTTATCAGGGATGCTTTTTGTTGTCCTATCCTATTTTCAATTTGGCGTGTTCGTGGATCCTGGTTGAGGAATGTTGTTAAGAAATGTTCCAACATTGAAGTTCAGCGGGAAATTTTTAAGCGCCTGGGAGAAATAGTTTACAGCATTTGGGGTGGCTTAGACACTTCAGTTGCCTTGGAAGAATTAATTCTTGATTTTGTCGATCAATCCACCTTCATGGAGTATTTCAAATCCACTTGGGTGCCTAAAATTGGTTAGATCCCTCATTACACATCCACAAATATGGCAATGTGATGAAGATTCCCATGTGATACTGATGTTGTTTATCTCTGTTTGACAGAAATGTGGCTTTCAACAATTAAAACTTTCCCACTTGCAAGCCAGGAGGCATCTGGTGCCATAGAAGCCTACCATGTGAAGCTGAAAACAAAATTGTTTGATGATTCACATCTTGGTGCACTTCAGAGGGTTGACTGGTTAGTACACAAGCTAACAACTGAGTTGCATTCAGCGTATTGGCTTGACCGGTATGCAGATGAAAGTGATTCTTTTCAACATGTCAAGGAAGAATACATTGCATCTACATCCTGGCACCGAGCGCTGCAAATTCCGGATTCTGCTGTTACATTAGATGATAAGGGCCACCTATTTGCAAAGGTAGCAAGTCAGAAAGACAGCAGCAGAACATATTTGGTTTGGAACCCAGGATCAGACTTTGCTTTCTGCGACTGTGCATGGTCAATGCAAGGAAACTTTTGCAAGCACGTCATCAAGGTCAATATGATCTGTGAAAATGCCACAGGCTGCAGACCTTCCATGTCTTTTTGGTCATTCAGGGAGATATTGATCGATCTTTGCAAGAAACCAATGGATGACTCAATTGGATTAGATGAGTCAGTTGCCTGGACTCACCAGATGCTTGATCAGATCAAACAACTTGTTGAATTAAATAGTTCAAATGATATTGGCATTGTGGTAAATAAAATGCCATTGAAATGGATCTCTAAGAAGGGAAGAACATTTGTTGGTATACCAGCTTCACTTCCAGCTCTTCCATCTGATTCCAAGACCATCACAAAGAATGTGCAGAAGAGTCGGAAAAGGAAGAGGTTATCAAGATTAAGATGATCATTGAAGTTGGTTTATACTGGCCAGCATTTAGCTAACTTCAAACCCTAAGGGTGGGGTGCGCTCTGTTTGAAACTATTGTCCATTTCCATGTTGGATAACATCAACTTCATTGCTTGAAGCATGAGAAGCAAAGCTATTCTTTAAATAGTATTGTACTTTGCTGCCTCCAAAAGTGGATTTGATGGAAACAATTTGTCCATCATTTTGCGCTTGCCGATGTCTTCATTTCAGAGGAAGATTCCACATATTCATGTTCGTTCCAGCGCTCATATTGAGGGATGTTTTAAGGCCAACATCTTGAAAAGGGAGGTATGCATCTATAACCAATCTATCTATCCATGTTATTGAGAATGCTTCAGAATCTGGAACTCGAGTGTTTGTCATTTCATTCTCAGGAGATCCTTCACGTTCATTTTTTCAGGGAAAACAGGGCAAAGTATAAGGCATCAAGCCAATGGATGCATGTCTCGCTATTTTTATTGATGGACAATTATAACATATCATGTATAGACTGTTTGGGTTGAGATTTGAATTTGAGTTGCATAGAAAGATTATTACGTGATAGTATATATGTATACCTTTATTAAATATAATAAAGATTATACAAGATCTGTTTTTCTTGCAAGCACAACTCAGTTATGATTGAAAGGATTTTTTGGTACATTTCCAAAAACCAAGAACTTAAGGCCAAGAGAAACTAATGAAAGCCTTAGCACACCTAGCCTACTGTCTAGTTTCCTTCCTGAGTCACAGATTTTCTATGGTCTCTTGGTAGAGGGCTATAGAGTGGAGGAGACAGATGTCGTCAAAAGCCGAAAAAAGCTTCCATCCTCCAATGGTACAGCCAATGAGGTCCCATTTTGAGGAATTTGCAAGAAGGGACATTATGAGATTTGAGAATCATAAGAATAGATTGTAGCAGTAAAATTTTGGCCTACAGTTTGCTTAATGATCTGTGACTTTTAACATAGAGCAATTGTGAGCCATTAGATCCCTGTGCAATCGCAAGTTCCAGAAACGATGTGCAAACAAAGAGTCCAGTGGGGGGTTTTGGACTTTTGGATTTGGTGATCTAAGGAGTCTAGTTCCAGAGACGATGTTCAGGGAAAGAGTCCAGTTGGGGTTTTGGATTCTTGGATTTGGTGATCTAAGAAGTCTAGGTTGTGTGGCCAGAGGAGTATTTGATTCAGAGGATTTAAGAATAGAAATGTGCAAATCATTGATTCTCTTGAGTGCACTCAAAGCGTTGGGGTCAATTTTCCTAAATGTAAGTTCATTTCTAATTTTTCAGATCATCTAGAGGATCCACCCGATTAAAGAATAGCAGAATTTAGAGTAGTTGGTCTTGATGTCATTTGATTAAAGCCACTGAAGTAGCCAAGCAGAGACGGAGATGGATTTAAGGATTCGGCTTCAAAGCCGAATGAAAGGGAGGATCCAAACCAGACTGCTCGTGCAAAGTGACATTCAAGAAAAAAATGTTTTGGTGTTTCCATACAGGTCATGCATAAGGGAAGAAAGTTATAAAAAAGCGCTTTGAGAAAAAATCCTTAATAGGAAGGCAATTATTGCAGTTTTAATCCATGCTTTATGGAAAATCGGGTCTGATAAGAGTGTGAAGTTCCGATTGCCATAGCTGCAAGTAAACACATAATCAAAGAACATGCCATGATGGTATTTCCAAACAATTTTGTCTCTACCATAATAAATTGAGAGTATTTCAAAACAATCTTGTCCTTACCACATTGAATTAAGAGAGGTCGGAGAAGCGACTAAGCCCAAGAATTTCTAAGGTCTTTCTATAGTCTTAAACATTCGAACGGAGATTGACACTGTTGAGCTTGAAAGGTCGAATCATTTGTTATAGGTAAATGAAGTGACAGTTTAAAACGTTCAGAGACATTACATTAACAAATTTATTTTAACTTAACGCTTTCTCTCCAAGTCAAAATATCAAAATAAGTTGAAGATGTTAAAGGGAGCAGCTGCCCGTGTGGTGAACCCCTCTTCAATAATTATTCCAGCTGAATGTAATGCAGAAACATCTGCATCATTGGTCTTTGCATCTCTGATAACGGCAAAGTAAGCTCCACACCATAGCCAATTTGGGCATCTAGGGTATCATTTACAGGTACTTAAGCATACCACGGCCCTCAACACTAAGTTTAGTCGCTTGCAAATTCTTCTTTTTTGGTGCTTTCAACTGCTGCAACTTCTTATTCATCTGCCATGAAAAAAGGTCAAAACGATCGGTTTCAGGGAAAAATAAACTGAATATAGAACAATTGGAATGCTTGTTCCAAGATAATTATGTATAACCAAAGCGTAAATTTAAGGAGGCATTCAGGGTAGTACAATGTTTGGGGATCAGACAGTTGTATGAACATTATAGATACATCCCCTTTTGTTTCATTAACCAAAAAAACCCAAAAAACCGTTTCCAAATATTTAAAACCAACACATTTAATACCAGGGAGATAAAACCAAACCTTTAAACGGCGCTGATCTTGAATAACTTGTTTCGCACGGGCCCTAATTTCATCTGGATCAATCTTAGACTGGGGGCGCACAACAAAGTCCATTGGTGTTGCATCAGGCCTTGAAGCATGCAGCCTTGAAGAAGATTCCGACCTTGAAGCATCTTGAGCTGATGTTGATCGTCTAGACTTTTGGTCACTGTAATTTTATAACCAACAGTTACATTAACGAGCACATAGAATCAGAATAATCATACCAAAGCAAGCATTAGGTTACATCTTACCGAGAAATGTCCAAATCAAAATCACCATCTCTAGATTCCATTGCTGCAGCTCTATTTGCAGGCCTACAAAAGAATAACAAGAAAATAACAATAAGAAACGCAATATGAAACTGCATGTATAAATAACAATTTTTTAAGCAAACATGATATAATTAGCATAAAACTGACTAAAAGAAGAACCTTTTGACAGGTGGTCTTCGCAAGGGAACCCTATCATCATCAACATTTCTCATGTCCTCAAACCTTGTGCTCTTATTAAAGATTGGTCTACTCTGCATTATGTTCAACATTATTTTAAAGAGTTAATACAACTCAATAGAAAATAACTCTTTGAATATATATATAAAGAAACCTTTTAAGACAACCTAGGAAATGTAAATTTGACAAACAGTGTTTGATTAAAATAAGGTAAAGGTTTTACAGAAATCACAAGAGCCAAAAATTCAGCAATCAAATTTGTCCTCTATAAGCAACATACTAATGAACTAAAAATTAAAACATAAAAGCCACAAGGCGTGAGTATTGCTAATATGGTTCCAACAAAGAAAAGAAGGAAATCGGGACAAAATTAGAATATAAAGAACAGGAGCTTCAACCAGAACATTACCCATTTATCAACCAAATCCTTAGCAAGTTTCCTGTTGGAAGTGGTTTCCTCATCTGATTTTGATAAAAACATAATGACCTGCAATAATATTTGAGAGGAAAAAGAATCTAAAGCCAAAAAAAAATGCTTCAAAATAGAAAGCTGGATGTTATTATCGCAGAAAGAGGTTCCTAACCTTTCCAAGTCCACTTTTCTTTAGCTGCTCCCTTCTATCATGCTGCTCTAGATCAATTGGAAACTGCGTGAAAAAAGAACATTTCAGTTTTTCATGTAACAGAATGTTGGGGCAGTGACCATTACTGCACAGGCCAAAATTGAAAGAAGGCCAGTTTGTACATCCGACAAAATCTGCAAAATAGCTGCACGGATATTTATATTTGGCAAGCTTCCATCAGGAAGAGGTTCAAGCCAATTTTTCAACAAGGTTAAAACTCCATGATCTAAGAATTCAGGTTGAAGCTGCTTCCTGCATAAAGAGTAATTTTAAAGATGAGAATAATCCTTTCTAGATAAAGACAAGCAAACATTATTTACTTGGCAAGCAGCTTACTTTGAGAGAACCTCAGTAAGAAGTGGCAACTTCTTGAGTTTACTAATAGCAGGCTTCCCTTGTCTATTAAGCTCTGCATCTTCTTCAGCAGTTAACTCAAGCTCAGCCATTACGCTCTCAACTAGCAATGCAATTTCTGCAGGACTTTTCTCATTCTTCTTCCTTTTTTTAGCCATCTTAAATAACTCCTTAATCTCTGGATCCTCATCATCTTCCTCTGCCTAAAAGATTGTAAAAGTGATCCAAAAGCATCGTAAAATTAGACCTCTTCATATCATCAAATTTTAAGCAACCAGTAGATTTGTATTTCTAAGTACATAAATCTATGAATATAATAGCAAACCAGTTTCCTAAAACTCTTTATTAAAACAAAGACAAACGCACTAAATACATAAATAAATAAATAAAAAGAAGATGATTGATAACCTGAGGAGCTGCACCAGGCGACCTTGCTTCATTGTCACTTCCATATCTGTCTGCAGGGTCGACTCCACTGTCATCTATGAAGTCATCATCATCCATAGTCCTAGCACCCTCTTGATCATTCTATGCCAGCAGAGATGGTCAATGAGAAACTTAGCTAGCCTTTCACCATCTTTTATTAAATTCCAGAGCAGAAATTTGATTGTGCAAACAAGCTTATCTTAGTAAACCAAGCACACTCAATCAAATAGAACATTGAGAAGTAAAACAGTATCATAAACAGATTAAGAACACATTGAAATTGATATATAACTATCCATTGGAAGAAAAACAAAAAGCCAATTTATACTAGTAGCAATAATAATGGTGAGTCTTGAAGCCAATATTTTCAAAGGTGATTCTTAACCTTGTGAGCATATTATGATTAAAACTAGGAGATCCTAATGCCTTCTAACTGTAAACTGAAGGGTTGAAAACCATCATAGGAGGCTCACAAATGTTTTTGCATTCCAGCAATAAATTTAATTCTCAACTTTAGATTGTGAAAAGACAAACAAGAATTTTTTACTAAGAACTAAATTATCTTAACATAAAATACAATAACATAGACAAAAGAGAAAAATGGCAACCAAACATGTTTTCTCTTTTTCTGCTTTACTTTATAACCAAGTTTTAAAGTAAATTAATGCAAACAGATAAAAATTTTACAAAATCCAAATTCCAATAAATAATATAAGAATCTAGCTTCAAGCAATAAACAACATAGTTTATAATTTTTTATGCAACTGAAACCATTGAGAATCCATAAAACTAAAACCCAATTCTCCGAATTCAACCATCAATAATCCAATTACCAGAAAAAGAAAATACCTCAGGATTAACCCACTCCCACATCTCATTCACTTCCTCTGACTTCCCCAACTTTTTAACAGTTCCTTTTTCACTAACACCCCCAGAAAATTTCTCCTTGTGCCTCTTCTCCTCCTTCTTGCTCTTCTTCGCATCAGATTCCGATCCTTCCCTCCCAAAATTGGACTCTTCGTCTTCATCTAACAACTCAGGGGCAACCATACTCTCTTTTCCCGTAGAACCTCCTTTCTTAACCAGCCTTTTTCTGGGTTTCCCAACCTTATCGGTATCGTAAACCGGTGTCTGCGATCGTTCTTGTTGGCCCCAATCTTCCAAGTCATCGAGAAGGTCTTGCGGCGGCTCCGGCGATCCGGGGTCCGATTGAAAGTCGTCAAAGTCCATAATCGCCTCTCCTTCCTCATCGCGATAACTATAAGAGACATAAAAGAGACAATCACCGTAAACAAACCCTAGGGCTTTTTTAGAAATATCTTTTACATTCTATGAAAAAGTTAAAAACCCAAAATTCAAGAAGAGAAAAGCTTACGAATCCATGGCGTTGGCGATCAATCACGGGCACAGAATTAATTTTGCTTTTTCTAGTTAGATGATGAATGAGAAAAACCAAGTTATAAGCTGCGCAGGAATGTTTCGTTTCACCCGCCAAGTCGGATCGGTCCACTCGGGTTTTTACTCTTTTCACGTTGGATTGTTAAAAATTGGTTTAAATTTTGGGCAAACTACACTGTTAGTCACTAAACTATGTTTAGTTTTTTGTTTTAGTCACTAAACTTTTTAAAAGTTTTTATTTAAGTTATTGAGTTGTTTAATTTTTTTCTTAAAAAAAGTTTCGTTAGTAAGTTCTAAGGGACGATTCAATGATCCGAATGGTAGATCAATACTCATCGACGATTAAAAGAATATACCTTAGATCTAAGTCAATATGTGATCAATGTTGTAAATCGGAAAAAAAGTTATTTAAATTTTAATTCATAGATTCTTGACGTTTAAAAATATTTTATGAAAACAAATTGAATTATAGGAGAGAAAGGAAAAGAGAGTTTCGGTTGGTGCAAACAGTGTGACTAGATATAACATAGATTTTAACAAATCAGTAGTTTAAATAAAAATTTTTGAATTGTTTATAGACCAAATATTTAGTTAAGTGACCAAATGAAGATTTATCCATAATTTATTGACTAATAGTGTAATTTACTCTTAAATTTTAAATAGGTTGGAAGTTTGTAATTTATACCGTGTATTTAAATTTAGGTTTAAACATGGGAAAAAATTATTTTTCCCCGAAGATATTATTATCTTTAAATATATGCGACCTGTTTCTATTTAAAAGAATTTAATATCTTTGTTTTTTTAATTCAAAATATTTATTCAATTATTGATATACTTAATTTTTTTTATAAAACTAGAAGCATATTCTAACTTTAAATTTAATATAATGAATTTACATTTTAAAAGTAAAATTTAAATAAATATTTTATATTTTTATAATTAAATTTAAATAAATATTTTTATATATTGTCAAATTGAATTACAAATTTGACTTCATTTAATTTTATTTAAATATTTCTTAAATATTTAATAATTATTTTAAATTTAGTTGTATATTTTTGTGATAATTCCATTAAATTATTTTCATTTAAAACAAAAAAATTAGCATTATTTTAAGATAATTAGCTTAAATTGCATTTTTAATTATAAATCAAAATTTTTAAGAATAATAAATATAGGAACTTTTTAAAATTTTAATTAATACTAATACCGGTTTTAACAATTGCATACATTCTTAGAAATTATAATATCTTAAATCACATTTCATTAAAATTTTAAGTGTTAATTCATCATTTGGTTTTGGTACATCAATCTGACGACTTCAATGTTAAATTTAGTATCAAAATCTTTTTATTCTAATTTGATATCTGAATTTATTTTTGTTGAATGTTGAATTTATATATATATATATATATATATAATATTATAGTTTTTTTATACCAACACTTTTCATTTCAAGCATTTACTTTTAATTTGGGTAAAATATTCTATTATTCCTTATCTTTTAATTATTAATTTTATAAGTTATTCCATTCATTTTTTTGAAAATATATTTTCTTTAGATTTTTATACTATTTAATATAAAGTTAGTTTTAAATAAATTATATCTTTAAATTGTTTTACTTAATTAAATTAAAATTTAAGATTATAATATTAAAATTATTAAAATTTAAATTGTTAAGCTTAAAATATAATTTTAAAAAATATTAATAATATTTATGAAATTAAATTTATTGTTAATAAGAGTTGATTACATTAGTTGATTAAAATGGAGCAAAGATAAATATAAAATTATAAAAATTGAATATTATTTAAATTATAATAAATTATTTTTAATATTAAATATTTTAAAATCAAATAACATTAATATAACTAACTTTGAATTATTTAAATTTTTAAAAATATTTTATAATTACATTATTTTTCACATTAATAACAAAATTAATATTATAAAATATAATAATAATATACACAACCAATCTGTGCAAAACATGTAGAAATACAAATTAATTGCAACTATTCCAATTAAACGATATGGAATAGGAGTTAGAATTTGGAAACATTACCTTTTTTAGCTTAAATTCTATTACTTCCTCAATGTTTTATAAAAGTTGTAGATTTAATCCTTTACATTTTATTTGGTCTTTTTAGTCTCTATATTTTCTTAATTTTAAAATCTCAATCCTCACCAAACAATAATTAATAAATTTATTAAGTTAAGTTCTATTGTTTCCAACATTTACTGCACTAAACAAGGGCAGACCAATAACAATTTTGAGGGGGTCAAAATGAACATTTTAATAACCTATATCTTTATACTTTTTAAAAGATTAAATTAAATTTTTCTCATTCTTGGGGGGGCAAAGTGTAATTTTATCATATACTAATTTAAATTTTTTATAATTACAAAAGGACTAAAGGTGAAACTTTTTATTTTAGGGGGTCTAGGCCCTTATCAGCCCCTAGCACCAAACATATTATCATATATGTGTAATAGCATGTCACTTTATTGTTTCCAAATATTACTCACTAAAAATTTAATTAAGAGATTAACGAATGTCATTTACGTCAACACTAAAATTGTAAAATTCAAAAAGTATAGAGATTTAGAATGATCTAATTGAAAAATATGAATCAAATTTACAACTATACGCATAATACATGATTAATAATTAAATTTATTTAACCAAATGAAATTAACTACTACTTTTTTTTTTAATTCTTGTCACCCCAAAAGAATGATGTTAAAACTTTCTTGAGGTTAAATATATTTTACTATTGCATATATATGATGTGGGTGAAAAATATATGTAACAAATTTTAAAATTTTAATATAAAAATTAAATCAATAGTTCAAATCTTATCGGTTGTTTATATTTTTATATTTTATTTAAAATTTAAAATAATATTTACTACTTTTAAAAAAAATTGAGTGATACCAACCCATATAACTCTTACATATAATAATATAAATAGATAAAATGTATTTTAAAAAATATTAGATCAAAAGGGTATTTGTTATCATATTAATTTAAAATTTTGCATGGATGAGATAGTTTTTCTTACATAACGAAATCAAGGGCCTTCGTAGGATTAACAGCCAATTAGACCGTTCAGAATCCAGAAGCAACTCCCAGCCCTTCTTTTATTGTGTATAAAATAAAAATAAAATGGAAAGAAATAATACAGGAAGAACCCTAAAAGAATAAATAATAAATAAAAAGATCCCGAAATAAGTAAGGAATAAATAATGGGTCATTTTCATTGCTGCTCATATTCAGAGATGTCGTCAACTTCCCTGTCCTTCATATTTTTCTTCTACTTGTTAATCTCATCCTCCTCTTGGTTGTTGTGCTTCAGTAGTGGTGCAGGTTTCAACCTCACCACCATTGCTTTTGATGATGGATACAACCCTCTCTTCGGTGATTTCAACCTCGTTCGCTCCCCCGATGGCCGTAGCGTTCGCCTCCTCCTTGATGTTTCTTCAGGTAATTCATTTAATTTAATACCCATGCAAACCCCCTTTTTTCTTTTTAAATTTCCGTTTGGGTATTTGATTGAAATTCAGGGTCTGGTTTTATTTCGTCAAGCATGTATGAACATGGATTTTTCAGTGCCAAAATCAAGTTGCCATCTGATTATACTGCTGGAGTTGTGGTTGCCCTCTATGTAAGTTTCTTGGTTTTTAATCTTTTAATCTGGAAATTTGATTTCATTCCCTTAATTAATTTAAAATCGTGATTTAATTTTTGTTTTGTTTTAATGGTGAATGATGCAGGCATCAAACGGTGACGTATTTGAGAAAAACCATGATGAATTAGACATCGAGTTTTTAGGGAACGTAGAAGGTAAGCCGTGGAGATTTCAGACTAATCTGTATGGGAATGGCAGCACAAGCAGAGGCCGAGAAGAACGTTACAGACTTTGGTTCGATCCATCAAAGGAATTCCATAGATACAGTATTTTGTGGACGGCCAAGAACATCATGTGCGTTGTCTTAAACGCCTTTTTTTTCTCCGTTTTGTCCTTAATTAATTTTCCCGTTTTTAATGCCTTTCCTACACGGTTTTTTATATGTTTTGCCTTGGTTCACGCATAAATTAAAGCAACTAACAAGAAAATGTTTTTTTTTTTTTTTAATCTTCAGTTTTTACGTCGATGAAGTTCCAATTCGGGAAGTGGTACGCAGTGACGAAATGGGCGGTGATTACCCAACAAAGCCGATGTCTATATATGCCACCATTTGGGATGCCTCCAGCTGGGCCACTAATGGTGGCAAAATTAAAGTTAACTACGACTATGCCCCTTTCACTGCCGACTTTAAAGAGCTGGTCCTCGAGGGTTGCCCTATGGATCCCATCCAGGAATACCCCGATTTCACTACCTGTAAAGAAAAAGATGCCTGGCTCGAGACTCGAAACTTCGCCGTCTTAACGCCGAAACGGCGATCCGCTATGCGTAAGTTCAGACAACATTACATGTACTACTCATGCTGTTACGACGTATGGCGGTACCCCGTCAAACTTCCTGATTGTGTGATCGATCCGATCGAAAAGGCAAGGTTCAATGAAACCGGAAGGTTAAGATTTAGCGGAAGCCATAAGAAGCAAGCCAAGATCGCAAAAGCACGACGGAAGAAAAAGCAACGGGCTGCTTCCAATGAACGCACCGATGTGTAGTGTTAGATTTTTGTTGGTTAATTAAAAACGTTATCTGTTAATCTGGACCTTCGGTTTTATTTCTTTCAATCTTATAATTATAGTATAGGATAGAAATCTGTAGGGTCGAATAATTGATTTTTGCACTTACCATTTAGTTCATGTGTAATAATTTACTACTTTGAATGATTGATTTTGGCACTAACCATTTCTCTCAATGAAAATCAGCCTTGTGTGATTTATTAGGTAAGCTTATCTTATCACGTGTAATAACAAATTAACCCTTTAATATTGTTGACATATTTTTCTATATTGTCCTCTTAAAGAATAGCCCTGACCTATTTATATGATATGAATATTGTTACTAATAAAATATATTGGGTAGGTTCAATGCATGTAAATGTATATTTTATCTTAAATTTAACACGTGTTTATACGGTCTTATATATAATTTCACGCGCGACCTCGTAGTAGATTGCAGTCCATGTCTTGTGATCACACATCATCACGCGAACTCAATCAAACCCATTCGGATTTGGACCAAAGATAATCGATACCGTGTGAAATTAAGTCTCAAATAATTGAAGGAATATGTAAAAGAAATTTGTCTTATGCAGTAGTAGGCTAGTAGGGCATATAAATAACTGGAGAAATCCACTATTGAAATTTCTCAAGTAAAAATTTTTATCTTTCGAATAAAAATTGTTTACATTTATACAAACTATATATCAACACTAAATTCAACCTATATACAGTAAATTGAATTTAGTGTTGGTACGCTACATGTCTGTTACATTTGTACCAAATTTCATTTTATTCCTCAATAATGTATGATATTTTAATTTTATTGTATGTATAATAGATTATTTTAATAAAGATAATTTTCCGAAATTTTTATAAAGTTTGAAATACATCCAAATAAATAGTAATTATTAATTCAATTTAAAATATTATTTTGATTGAAATTAGAGTATTTATAGACTAATTCGTTAATGCTCTTCAAAAAGGTAAAAGGTTGACCATTCCTATTAATATAAAATAAAATATTAAGATAAGTAATAACTTGCTCTTTGTTAGCAACATCTGAAAATATACTGTTAGCATGGGATTGTTGGAAGGTAGAGAATTGTATTATTAACTACCACTTTTTGGTTTCAAAAAATCCCAAGTAAAAAGGTCCCACCGGGAGTCGAACCCAGGTCGCTGGATTCAAAGTCCAGAGTGCTAACTACTACACCATGGAACCCGTTTTTAACATTTTGGTACCTAAATTTTCCAACGTAAGTATCACGGACTCCTAGACCGCCGAATCACTTGGATACGGAGTAGTAAAGTTGGAAAGGGTTAAGAGTGGATATAGCTAGTTGCACAAACCTCATCAAAATTCTTTGAACGACTTTCAATGGCTTCAGTCTTAAGAGTGGATATATTCTTCATTAGCTTAAACACTACTTCAATTAAGATGAGTCTGTCTTTGAGGCAAAAGAAAAGTTGGATTTTGTTTGCAAGGGCATTAATTACCAAGGAATTTATTAAATCTGACCCAAGAGAGACGGTCGTAAAAAACCGCCATTCGTTTGTGACCAAAAAGTAAATTAATAATGGGGCCGCATATGGGGTTTTCATTGCTTCCAAACAAACCCACCTGGATATGCAAACGAAGTTAAAACTGCTTCAACTAAAAGCATAAGAATGGAAGGAATTTAATTGAATCTAATTTCAGAATAATCAACCAATCGCATATATATATATAACTTTCAAAGAATGAGTATACAAATGTGCAACCTTCCCCTGCGTAAAACAAAACAATGGGAAGTCATGTGAATCAAGGGAACTGGAATGACCCTCCAATATCAGAATTCTGTGATGGGGGATTGATGGCCACCCACAGTAGAGAAATAGAGATTGCAATCAGACCTGACCATACATATACGATCGTAGGTGTTTTCCCTCGTCTTCCCATTAGACCCTTTGCGAAGGGGTACAGATGAGCCAATACCCAGAAGCTGAAGAACACACCTCCTAGCAGATGGCTCCATTCAGGTACATCACTGTATACCGTACGCAGGACTCCGTACGCAATGGCAATCAAATTAACAAATATGATGGTGAGTGGGGGTATCATGAGAGATGTCCATTTGAAGATGTAGAGATCAGCAAAATCATCATCCACATCATCACCAGCGGATTTTGATGTCAGGGTGAATGATATTTCGATACCGGCAATCACCTTTAATAGCCCCTGGAGCACTGCAGCAAGATGAGCACTGGTGCCTCCAATCAACCAGAACTGTTCATTCCTCCACCACTCTTCCAGTTCAATGCCGGACCACTTGATTTCTAGCACCGCAAGAGCACAAAGGGTCAGGGTGATGGCCAAGAGGTAGACAAGGAATGTTACGTTGAGTGTCTGAACTATGAATTGATCTGAAAAGAGGGACAGTGCGGGAAGGAAGCAGTAAACAATGAGGAATATGGAAGTGAATGGGTATATCCCAACATTAAGATAAGCAATCCTCTGTAGAAACTTAAGCCTCGGGCTGCCTAGTAGGGCATTGTTGCGTGAGAAGAATATCTCGACCGAGCCAGTGGCCCAGCGTAGGACCTGGTGAAGTCTATCAGTGAGATTTATTGGAGCAGTGCCACGGAAAGCATCTCTTTTGGTCACGCAATAAACAGATCTCCACCCACGATTATGCATCCTATACCCTGTGACAACATCTTCAGTTACTGATCCATATATCCATCCTACACTTTGCCCCCATTCAGTCTTATCTTCATACCAGCATGAGATGACATTGATTGCCTCTGCAATTGTTGATGCATCAAGAGGCTCCCGAGGCATTGTGAGAGCACCAGGCGCCGTCCGTATTTGATAGAAGGATGATCAGCAAGGGGCTGGCCTTGAATTGCTGCCACCCGGACAGACTCAACAAGTAAAGTCGAGTTTCCAAACTTCTTAGGAATAAGAGCAATATTCATTTCATCATCTTCCCTTAACTGAACATCTTCAGGGTCAACATCAGGAGCAGAAGCAACAGTTGCAGGTTTCTTAGTACGGGGAAAGCAGCAGCTACAGCAATCAGGGTTATCTTGTAACCGAGGTGGCTCAAAACCATAAAGGGCAGTGCGGCGAAAGAGGCATCCTGTTCCAACATAGACAGGACCCTGAAGTCCATCAAGAGCTCTCATGTTAACATCAAAGAAGACCGTGTTGTGATTGGCATAGCGGTCAGATGGATCAATTCCTTCAAACCTCTGAGGAAATTGGACATAACAAATACGCTCCCCATCTCGGTCCATCATAAAGCATATTCCTTCTCTCAATGCTAGGGAATTATAAACGTAGTGGTCACAATCAAGATTAAGTATGAAGGGGCCATTGGACATGATGGCAGAAGCGCGAACAAGTGCATTCATGGCCCCTGCCTTCTTGTTGTGATCATAACCAGGTCGCTTTTCACGAGTAACATAAACCAACATAGGAAGACGAATGTCAACCTCACTCAGATCCATAGAATTTCCATCGCTTTCGGTACCATTTTGAGGCACAGCACTAGGAGGGTCCAACATCACCTACAATTAATAGAGTTCAGGATCTTAGTTCACATAATCATACTATCATTACACATGATTGACAAACTTATTTAACAACAGCTTTTGTAATATAGCAACAAATGAGATCAAAGAACACCCCAAGCAGTGGGAACACAAATGCGACCTAAGATTATATTAAAATGATAAAAGGAAATAATAATGAGCAGTTGATAATGGCATGATCGCCCTAGAATGCTCTGGCATATGCATGCCAACTGAAGAGAAGCTATTCTTGAATTCTTACCTGTATGATACTGGCATGATCTCCCTAGAATGCTCTGGAGCAGGAACTGTCCAAGTGCCGGGCCAGTGGGTGCTATCAGCCATCCAAGTAGCTTTTTGTATCTTCAAAGTTTCCATTGGTTCATCACTATTGTCCTCTCTCCATCGCTTCAAAATCTTTACCTCCTCCCTTGTATTGAAGGCATCAGAACGTCGTCGAATTGAATCAGAAAGACCATTTATCCTGACCTTAAATTCATCATACTCACGTTTTACCCGCCTGCGGTCTCGCATAAAAATCCCGTCGCACCTTATTCTTGTAAGGATCTCTTTAGATTGAAATAGGATTCAGGGTTTCTAGGCTGAATTTCATGTTTCCTGCAAAAGGAACCCAAATCCTGGCAAAACTGGCAGCTTCCGCCATGGCCTCAAAGGTTAGTAGTGCACCTCCATCATCAGAAACATAACACGCAAGCTTCTCAACAGGGTACTCGGCTGCCAGAATGGAAAGAATGGTATTTGCGGTGACAAGAGGTGGTTCTTTCTCGGGATCGGCAGTAGAAACAAAGACATCTATGCCTGGTAGATCAGATCTTCCCGAAGGATTATTCGGACTAGGTTTTTCAAATTTCTCTTGTAAAGCATTGAGATCAACATCACGATTAACCGGACAAAGCTTAGGAAGCTGGTCAAGCAGCCAAGAAAAGGCAAACCATATCTCACAAACCACGGACATAAGCCACAACCAGATTGCCTCTTCATTAGGGTGGCTGATTCTCCACTCTAAAAATAATCCAAGAACCACAATTCGAATAAGGATTAGGAGCCTGCAAGCATATGAACAGAGAAACGAATAGAAAATTATTATCATGCCACAGTTATTAAACAAAGCTGTAAAAAACAATCCAATCTCCAAGTTACTTCACGTGTTATGAAACCAGTTGTAGCTTAAAGCTGACCACTAAGCAATTATAACCAAAGCGGGGAGTAGTTATGAAATCTTGTTATCATAGTAAAGAATTGAAGAATCATACCGATATGGACTAGAATCATACCGATATGGACTAAGGAGTGCAGCACGTATGCTTGATTTCTGTGTTAGAGGCTTCCACTGCTTGTCATGAAAAAACTTGGGGTCACCACCGATGTCATGCCTGCTCCCATTCGCACCATCCATCGGCCACACCGCATTCCCATATCCGTAAGTCTTATTCGTTTCGTACAAATATTGAGTATAATCAAACTCATTACTATGATTCCTCATCAAGAGCTCAGTTGATTCCGCCACTGGCAAACACCTGTCGGATTTAGACGACCGTGTTCGGCTAGCCGGAGCCATCTCAGACACGTCCAACCCCCTATAATGCTCTCTACATCCGGGACAAAACCCATCACCAGTTGCCAGAGCATCTCTATAACATTCATTACAAATCCTGAAACCACATTCGCATGGGAACACATCTATGCCTTGTCTATTAGTCATCATCTTGGCACCGCATCCAGGTAGTTCACAAAACGACCCTTCTGCAACCACCGTTGCCGGATCGGAGTCAACGATCTTCTTGGAATGAGCACGAGTAACGCGATTGTAACCCCCAGTAAACATGGAACTCGAAACGTACTGTTCCTCGCTTCCTACCGCTTGCATAGCAATTTCCATCGGCATTGGCTGGTTATCAGGTGTGGGGGGAAGATGAACTGTGTATCTAGAGAAATCTTCGCCACCAATTTCACTATCGAGATCGCCAGCGGAGTTCGTTATATGGTGAATTGTGGGCGTTCTTCTAGTAGCGCGCGATTCACTTGCCATTGTTTGGTCTTTCTCTTAACCGAAAACTCTTTTCCCAGAACCTGTAATGCAGAAAACACCTTAAAAGAACTGCATAAAGCCTAAAAACTTAAAATTTTCTCAAAATCCTATATTTTTCTTAGTTGCAAACGAAGTTAAAACTGCTTCAACTAAAAGCATAAGAATGGAAGGAATTTAATTGAATCTAATTTCAGAATAATCAACCAATCGCATATATATATATAACTTTCAAAGAATGAGTATACAAATGTGCAACCTTCCCTGCGTAAAACAAAACAATGGGAAGTCATGTGAATCAAGGGAACTGGAATGACCCTCCAATATCAGAATTCTGTGATGGGGGATTGATGGCCACCCACAGTAGAGAAATAGAGATTGCAATCAGACCTGACCATACATATACGATCGTAGGTGTTTTCCCTCGTCTTCCCATTAGACCCTTTGCGAAGGGGTACAGATGAGCCAATACCCAGAAGCTGAAGAACACACCTCTAGCAGATGGCTCCATTCAGGTACATCACTGTATACCGTACGCAGGACTCCGTACGCAATGGCAATCAAATTAACAAATATGATGGTGAGTGGGGTATCATGAGAGATGTCCATTTGAAGATGTAGAGATCAGCAAAATCATCATCCACATCATCACCAGCGGATTTTGATGTCAGGGTGAATGATATTTCGATACCGGCAATCACCTTTAATAGCCCCTGGAGCACTGCAGCAAGATGAGCACTGGTGCCTCCAATCAACCAGAACTGTTCATTCCTCCACCACTCTTCCAGTTCAATGCCGGACCACTTGATTTCTAGCACCGCAAGAGCACAAAGGGTCAGGGTGATGGCCAAGAGGTAGACAAGGAATGTTACGTTGAGTGTCTGAACTATGAATTGATCTGAAAAGAGGGACAGTGCGGGAAGGAAGCAGTAAACAATGAGGAATATGGAAGTGAATGGGTATATCCCAACATTAAGATAAGCAATCCTCTGTAGAAACTTAAGCCTCGGGCTGCCTAGTAGGGCATTGTTGCGTGAGAAGAATATCTCGACCGAGCCAGTGGCCCAGCGTGGGACCTGGTGAAGTCTATCAGTGAGATTTATTGGAGCAGTGCCACGGAAAGCATCTCTTTTGGTCACGCAATAAACAGATCTCCACCCACGATTATGCATCCTATACCCTGTGACAACATCTTCAGTTACTGATCCATATATCCATCCTACACTTTGCCCCCATTCAGTCTTATCTTCATACCAGCATGAGATGACATTGATTGCCTCTGCAATTGTTGATGCATCAAGAGGCTCCCGAGGCATTGTGAGAGCACCAGGCGCTCGTCCGTATTTGATAGAAGGATGATCAGCAAGGGGCTGGCCTTGAATTGCTGCCACCGGACAGACTCAACAAGTAAAGTCGAGTTTCCAAACTTCTTAGGAATAAGAGCAATATTCATTTCATCATCTTCCCTTAACTGAACATCTTCAGGGTCAACATCAGGAGCAGAAGCAACAGTTGCAGGTTTCTTAGTACGGGAAAGCAGCAGCTACAGCAATCAGGGTTATCTTGTAACCGAGGTGGCTCAAAACCATAAAGGGCAGTGCGGCGAAAGAGGCATCCTGTTCCAACATAGACAGGACCCTGAAGTCCATCAAGAGCTCTCATGTTAACATCAAAGAAGACCGTGTTGTGATTGGCATAGCGGTCAGATGGATCAATTCCTTCAAACCTCTGAGGAAATTGGACATAACAAATACGCTCCCCATCTCGGTCCATCATAAAGCATATTCCTTCTCTCAATGCTAGGGAATTATAAACGTAGTGGTCACAATCAAGATTAAGTATGAAGGGGCCATTGGACATGATGGCAGAAGCGCGAACAAGTGCATTCATGGCCCCTGCCTTCTTGTTGTGATCATAACCAGGTCGCTTTTCACGAGTAACATAAACCAACATAGGAAGACGAATGTCAACCTCACTCAGATCCATAGAATTTCCATCGCTTTCGGTACCATTTTGAGGCACAGCACTAGGAGGGTCCAACATCACCTACAATTAATAGAGTTCAGGATCTTAGTTCACATAATCATACTATCATTACACATGATTGACAAACTTATTTAACAACAGCTTTTGTAATATAGCAACAAATGAGATCAAAGAACACCCCAAGCAGTGGGAACACAAATGCGACCTAAGATTATATTAAAAATGATAAAAAGGAAATAATAATGAGCAGTTGATAATGGCATGATCGCCCCTAGAATGCTCTGGCATATGCATGCCAACTGAAGAGAAGCTATTCTTGAATTCTTACCTGTATGATACTGGCATGATCTCCCCTAGAATGCTCTGGAGCAGGAACTGTCCAAGTGCCGGGCCAGTGGGTGCTATCAGCCATCCAAGTAGCTTTTTGTATCTTCAAAGTTTCCATTGGTTCATCACTATTGTCCTCTCTCCATCGCTTCAAAATCTTTACCTCCTCCCTTGTATTGAAGGCATCAGAACGTCGTCGAATTGAATCAGAAAGACCATTTATCCTGACCTTAAATTCATCATACTCACGTTTTACCCGCCTGCGGTCTCGTACAAAATCCCGTCGCACCTTATTCTTGTAAGGATCTCTCTTTAGATTGAAATAGGATTCAGGGTTTCTAGGCTGAATTTCATGTTTCCTGCAAAAAGGAACCCAAATCCTGGCAAAACTGGCAGCTTCCGCCATGGCCTCAAAGGTTAGTAGTGCACCTCCATCATCAGAAACATAACACGCAAGCTTCTCAACAGGGTACTCGGCTGCCAGAATGGAAAGAATGGTATTTGCGGTGACAAGAGGTGGTTCTTTCTCGGGATCGGCAGTAGAAACAAAGACATCTATGCCTGGTAGATCAGATCTTCCCGAAGGATTATTCGGACTAGGTTTTTCAAATTTCTCTTGTAAAGCATTGAGATCAACATCACGATTAACCGGACAAAGCTTAGGAAGCTGGTCAAGCAGCCAAGAAAAGGCAAACCATATCTCACAAACCACGGACATAAGCCACAACCAGATTGCCTCTTCATTAGGGTGGCTGATTCTCCACTCTAAAAATAATCCAAGAACCACAATTCGAATAAGGATTAGGAGCCTGCAAGCATATGAACAGAGAAACGAATAGAAAATTATTATCATGCCACAGTTATTAAACAAAGCTGTAAAAACAATCCAATCTCCAAGTTACTTCACGTGTTATGAAACCAGTTGTAGCTTAAAGCTGACCACTAAGCAATTATAACCAAAGCGGGAGTAGTTATGAAATCTTGTTATCATAGTAAAGAATTGAAGAATCATACCGATATGGACTAGAATCATACCGATATGGACTAAGGAGTGCAGCACGTATGCTTGATTTCTGTGTTAGAGGCTTCCACTGCTTGTCATGAAAAAACTTGGGGTCACCACCGATGTCATGCCTGCTCCCATTCGCACCATCCATCGGCCACACCGCATTCCCATATCCGTAAGTCCTATTCGTTTCGTACAAATATTGAGTATAATCAAACTCATTACTATGATTCCTCATCAAGAGCTCAGTTGATTCCGCCACTGGCAAACACCTGTCGGATTTAGACGACCGTGTTCGGCTAGCCGGAGCCATCTCAGACACATCCAACCCCCTATAATGCTCTCTACATCCGGGACAAAACCCATCACCAGTTGCCAGAGCATCTCTATAACATTCATTACAAATCCTGAAACCACATTCGCATGGGAACACATCTATGCCTTGTCTATTAGTCATCATCTTGGCACCGCATCCAGGTAGTTCACAAAACGACCCTTCTGCAACCACCGTTGCCGGATCGGAGTCAACGATCTTCTTGGAATGAGCACGAGTAACGCGATTGTAACCCCCAGTAAACATGGAACTCGAAACGTACTGTTCCTCGCTTCCTACCGCTTGCATAGCAATTTCCATCGGCATTGGCTGGTTATCAGGTGTGGGGGGAAGATGAACTGTGTATCTAGAGAAATCTTCGCCACCAATTTCACTATCGAGATCGCCAGCGGAGTTCGTTATATGGTGAATTGTGGGCGTTCTTCTAGTAGCGCGCGATTCACTTGCCATTGTTTGGTCTTTCTCTTAACCGAAAACTCTTTTCCCAGAACCTGTAATGCAGAAAAACACCTTAAAAGAACTGCATAAAGCCTAAAAAACTTAAAATTTTCTCAAAATCCTATATTTTTCTTAGTGGAAGATATACCCTTTTTCTTTTCCTCCAAACATAAAGATTGAAGAGAAAAAAAAAAGGAAAAGAGTTAGATCAAGTAGTGATCAAAGTCTCTGTATTTAAGGATTGAACTCTGTAATTGCTTACATATAGACAGAGTTTAATATACATTATTAAAAAAGAAGCGATAATAAGATGAAGTAAATATTCAAAAGCGTACCAGTTTGAACAAAGCAAACCAAGAAACGACTCAGTCTAAAACATCAAAATCAAGCCACCATCATCTTCTTTTCTCCCAAAAACAAAACTGAGGTCGTTCTTTCTTTCAAAAAATACACACTGAAACCAAAGGGAAGGAAAAAAAAAAACAAGGAATTTGCAAAGGTTTAACTTAATAAATAAATTAAGGGATATTTGAATATTTCCTTTTGCAGGGAAAAAAAAAAGTTGGTCACTACATTATAGTTGGGAAAGTAAGTTGCGGAGATATTCGGACATGGCTTGGCAAGGTACTGCGGAAAACCCGGTTTTTCTTTTTTCTTTTTTATTAAGGTGAGAGGAGGCGAAATTTGGAGTTTTATGGAGGCTATTTTGGGTATTGAATTTATAACCCGACTTCAACGTTAGAGCGCTGAGTACGCGGTGTAAGGGTTTAGCTTCGGTGCAAGTGAGTTATTTTGGAGCCTGTCAAAGTCAAAATTGTTGATTTTAACTTCCCATATTGTACACACTTCATATAGCTCCACTTCTTTTTCAAGTGTATAGCTATTCAATAGTTAATTAATTATTTAACTAAAAATCTATAAAATTCAAAAAATAAATTAAAATTAGTTTAATCCTCAGTTTCTTATATCGATTTTTTACTTTTTACCTAATTATAACATTTTTTCAATATATATAAATAATTTATAATTTTTTAATGTTACATTTTGTTTTATTTTATAGTAACTATTTTTAAAAAAATTAGTTAATTTTTAATTAAAATAAAATGTTGGTAAGATTTAAAGCTCGAAAAATAAGATGAAATTTATTGCCTGCAGAAAATAGAAGTAAAGATATTAATGGAAATTATTGCATAGAGATAGAAAAGGAAATTAATTGTTTCCAAAGATTGCTACACGGCTGCACCTTCTTTTGGAATATGTTTTCCCATGGGATCGGCTGCAGATGATCTTTAGCCTCAACTGGTGGACTCCACGTGCTGACGCGGAGCATATGAGTTGTAAATTGCGTCTAATAAAGAAAGAAATCAAGCACCTAATCTTATTTTAATTTCATGCAAGGAAAAAAATAATATCAAAAGAAAATTATTTGAAGAAGGGAAATTCTTGAATTAAAATAGGAAAACCTTTTTTTTTTATTTTCTGTTGTTGAGAAAACTAAATTATTTCTTCTTTTTTTAATCTAAAACTTTATTTCTCTTTTGGTGGATAAAATTGGACATTCCATGAGGATAAGGAAAATTGATAATCACGAGGACACAGAGGGTACATTCATTCACCGAAATTAATCTCTATTAATTAATTGGTACTTATCTTTCGGGAATTTAATTACAATTATTGAAATGCTTCTTTTTTTTTACTTACGACCAATTAACCCTAACTAAGCTGTCCGGTTGTCTTTTTATGTGTTTTTGACCTCCAATTAAATATAAAAACAGGAGCCAAATGTTGAAGTGGCTGGAAATAGTCCTGTAATGAATGCAAGCGGAATGGACAACAGTAGGGTTTGCGGTTTCCCCGCTTTGTCTAATATTCTATTCCCAAACGTGTCAACAATGAATACAATAACAATGCGAATTAAGGATTGGACCGGTTTAGAAGAATAATCATGACTCATCCCAACAATAATGCCTGCCTGCAGATTTTGGGATGTTTGAAATGTATGGAGATGGGCCAGGTGGAATTATTTTTGGGATGTCCGGCTTATCACTCCCACAAAATAAAATAACTCAATTAGTTTAATTCTGATTTTCATTCCTTCTGTTTTTTTTTATTTGTTTGAATATTGAAATACAGTATGTAGGGTAAAATATTCAAAAATATCAAAAAATAACTTATTTGAAAAAAGGATCAGTTTCAAAAATATTTACGAAAAATAGCCTTTCACCCCAAAATGCTTCTACGTCAGTGCGTTTTGAGGAGAAACGCCAATAAAGTCGCCGACGCTTGCTTTGTACCACATCGACAAAACGCTGCGCTTTCTTTGAAGTGGCACAAAGCGCATCCCCAGAGGCACGATTTGCTGCTGAATCACCAGGAAAACGCGCTGACGTGGACGCATTTTTACCCTTCCTCACCGTCCAATTACAATATGATATTCTAAGGTTTCAGGACTAAGGTAAATATATATATATATATATATATAGGGTTTTGGGCAAAATATATTAGCCCAAAAAATTAATTGAATTTTTGTGACAGTTGTATGTGACAAAATAATTTTGAGAAGACATTTCGAACAAACAAAGGCCAAAAACGCTTCAAAAAGGATGCATCGTCAAGAAGAATCGAAAAGAGCTCCCACGTGACGCTTTTGCTACATGAGTCTTCGGAAAGTTATTTTGAGAAGACGTTTCGAACAAACAATGGCAAAACGCTTCAAAGGGGTGCACTGTCAAGATGAGTATCGAAAAGAGCTCCCACGTGACGCTTTTTTTTACTCTGATAGTCTCCGAAAAAATTATTTTGAGAGACGTTTCAACAAACAAGGCAAAACGCTTCTAGCGAGGTGCATCTGTCAAGATGAGTATTGAAAAGAGCTCCTACATGAACGCTTTTTTGCTACAAGAGTCTCCGGAAAATTAAACTATAAATCACCAAATTTCATTCTCAGGTTGCATAAGGGAAATTGAGGCAAAAGAAAAAAAACTGAAAATGAGTGAACATATTAATGTTGTTATTTACTATGAAGGTGAGGTTTGTGACACCGAAAATGGTGTTGTTTTCTTATCAGAGAACACAGCACGACTGAGTTTTAATCGGAACGTCAATTTGGTAGAACTTCGTAAAAGAATTAGGCGTAAAATATTCGAAACAACGCCAATGAAAGTTCAATCTATAAAGTATAGATTTTGCGCTTCAGTTGATCCGGTGAGATATGACTCATTCGACATCAAAGGTCCTCGGAGCTTTGAGGCAATGGTGGAGACTCATCTTGCTAGTGGATTACCCTATCTCGAGGTATATGTACAATTTTCATCTCCAAGTGATCTTTCTGCGACATCAACATCTACTGTTGTTCGAGGGGAATACACGACCCCAAGCCGACACTCTGTTAGTGGGAGGCAAAACATGGAAGTGACCATGTTCGGTGGTAGTATGGAAAACATAACCCTGCACGACACTCGGTTGGTAGATGAGACATGCATATCCATCCTTCGATGTCCGATGATAGAAATACGTATTGAGGGACATCATCAACTTCTAGTGGTTGGCAAACCACATATGATTAGGAACGTTACGAAAGATGTTTAAGGAGGGATAATGTATTCCCCATGACATCCACCGGCGAGGGGCCCTCATTTGTTGCAGGTTATGGAGGGTTAGACGATGAATCCGATGTGGATCCACCTCAGGAGCCGGGGCTCGATGGTGCAGAAGTTGGATTATTTTCTGAACCGGAGCTTGTTCCAATTGTACCTAAAGATGTTAAGGGCGGTTCAGATGAAGAAGAAGAAGATCCGCTATTCAGGGCGTACTCGCCTCCAGCCCACATGCATAATATCGATCTATCTCAAGATGATGCATTGGAGTTTCCTGAACTACCACACCAGACGCGTGACCGTACAACTTCTTCGTTGGATTCGGACCAATTAGAAGTTGGTAACCAATTTTCTAGCAAGAATACTTTTCTTGCTACATTGAAATAATACAACATCAGGAACGGGGTTAACTACAACGTGGTTAAATCCAAGCTCGATAAGTATAAGGCGAAGTGTGCAGTGCAAGACGGTGCATGTTCATGGAAAATCATGGCCTCGTTGAGGAAAAGGACAGGCTTGTGGGAGATCAAAAAGTACAAAGGTCCATATACATGTCTTGCCGGTACAGTACCATTATGTGATCAATATTTTTGAATAATATTAATATTATGTAATGTTATTTAACGTACTTTGTTAACATGTGTTACACAAGATCATCCGAAGATGGATTCAGACATGTTGGCTAACTTAATAATCCCGACGGTGAAGGCCGATCCTAAGGCTAAAGTGCCAGCCTTAATTAGCAATATTCGTAGCCAATTGGGGTACACCGTCTCTTACAGAAAGGCTTGGATAGCCAAGCAGAAGGCATTAAAAAAATTGCATAGTCGGTGGGACGCTTCATATAATGAAGTGTGGCAGTAGTGTCAGGTTCTGAAAAGATATGTCCCAAGCAGCATAACAGACCTTGAAACGAAATCGGCGTACTACAATGATCGTTTGCTCTGTGGATGCGCAGTGTTCAAGCGTCTATTCTAGACATTTAAGCAATGCCGAGATGCCTTTATATACTGTAAGCCATTGGTACAAATTGACGGTACCTTTATGTATGGTAGATATACGCATCAGCTATTGCTAGCTGTGGCACAAGACGGCTGTGGGAGAATCCTTTCGATTCGTTCGCAATAACACTGGGGGAGTCAGCTGATGATTGGGACTTCTTCCTATCTAGGTTAAGGAGGCATGTCTGCCCTCAACCTGATATATGCTTTTATCGGATCAGGTTCTTAGAATACTAGCCGCAATAGAGCGCCAGGGAAGCCTGTGGCATCGCACACACCATCGATATTGCCTAAGGAATGTTGCATCCAACTACTACGGGCAACATCGATCTAAAAGTCAGCGATAGCAAGTGACCGATATGGGTATGTAATTTCTATTAATATAATTTCGTTTGTAATATTTAATTTATTCTCAATTGAAGAGTGGTATGTAATATTCGCTATCAACGTATATTGGTAGGGTACGAGGTCAATAAGGACCGTTTTCAAGAGATGCTGGCGAGTTTGCGCTCAGATAACGACGAAGGCACAAACTACCTGTGCAATATTCCTTTCGAACAGTGGACACAAGCATACAACGGTGGCCTACGATATGGTCATATGACCACAAACCTGGCCGAATGCATAAATTCTGTTCTAAAAGGAACCCGTCATCTGCCGATTACATCGGTTATGCGAGAGACATATTTTCGTTTAGCGGCACTATTTCCAAGGCGAGCAGCGAGTTATAGAGGGCAGATGCAAGGAGGCCATGTATGGAGCCCGAAGGTCTTGCAAGATATAAACAGGGGGAAGGCACGGGCAAACACCTGACAGCCTATGGTTTCATGTCACAGAGTTTGACAAACCGAACTAAGGTATTGTTGGCGGGCAGTATCGTATACACTTGACAGATAGGACCTGCGACTGTGGGATATTTGATGCACTTCGTTACCCATGCGCTCATGTACTTGCGGCTTGTCAGAATCTCCTTCTTGATCCCATGAGCTATGTTGACGAAGTGTATAAATTAGAAAACATGTATAACGTGTGGAGACACGTATTTCCACCAGTCCCAAATGAACGTAAGTGGCCGTCGGTATCGCTTGCACTGTATAAGTTGTTGCCGGATAGACAATTGAGGCGCAAACCAAAAGGCTGACCTTTCTCGAGTAAAATACGCAACAATATGGATATCCGAGAAACGAGCAACCAAAGTAGGCTGTGCGGATGGTGTAAGAACCCGGGGCATACATCTCGCTTGTGTCCAAATCGGAATAGTTGACCGTGTTCTTAGCTTTTTTGTCTCTTCGTGGCTATGTAATTTCTATTTTTTTTATGAAAACGGTGAACTTTTGTACAAGAACTTTTATTTTATTCAAGTTTTAATTTATTAAAAGAAAAATTAAATTACAATAAAAATAAAAAAATGTTATTTTGTTAAATATATAAAACTAAATTACAATAAAAAATTAAACCAATTCTATTTTGTTAAAGATATTAAAATTAAATTACATTAAAAAATTAAATTACATTAAAAAATAAAAATTAAATTATAATAAAAAATAAAAAAAAGCATTATTTTATTAAATATATAAAAACTAAATTACAATAAAAAATTAAACCATTTCTATTTTATTAAAGATATTAAAATTAAATTACATTAAAAATTAAATTACAATAAAAAATAAAAAAGCATTATTTTATTAAATATATAAAAGCTAAAATAAAATAAAAAATTAAACCATTTCTATTTTATTAAATATATTAAAATTTTTTCTTTTATTAAAAAATTAAAATTAAAAAAATTATATTATAATTAAAAAATAAAAAAGTCGGTCCGAATCAGTGTTGATGCCGATCGGAGTCAGTGCCACATGGGGGCGGTCGGCGGTTACGCGCTAGATTCCTCCTTCGTCTAGCTTCCGGTGGGGGTCGTGGAACCTCGGGCGGGGGCACTAGGTCTGGTTGTGGGTGTTGCGAAGATGACCCACCTTGATAAAATAACGACCCCGGAGGTGTTTGCATAAACCACGGCGAAGGTGTCTGAATCCCGTATAACGAAGGAGGGTGGTAGAAAGAAGTGCTCTCCGACGGCGCCTCCTGTGATCTCTCACGGGACGATGGCTTCAAGATTGGCTGGCTAGTGGGAGTAGTCGGGAACGGACTCGAACCCGGTCATGCATTCCAACCTGGGGTGGGACTGGGAAAAGGAAACATATATGAGTTAGGAGGATACATATAAAGGGTAGGGTACGCACCTGACATAAAGGGTAAAGGCTGTGATGTCGGTGTCATCGGCTGAACTGATGGGCCCGGTAACTGTGTCGGGGTTGTTGATGGCCCCGTCTCATCACCCTTTCTCCTTAGATTTAAAGGGCCCCGACGTTCCCTTCGTTCAAGAAGTTGCCGTCGCCTCTCTTCTTCCGACAAAAGATACGGCTTACCATTGATCCTAAACCATGGCATGTATTTCGGCACGCACGCTAACTTGGGAAAGATGATCGGTTCCCGGATAGGTACGTAGTCATACCGGTTCTCCTACGTCTCGATATGTGCTGACCAAAATCTTGGCCAATTCGTGTGTAGCTGCCGTAAGTATACTTTGTGCTCATTATCGAACACCTTAGGTGGCACGGGAATTGGTTACCGGAATCCAAATTGTTGCATAACCCGATTTGACTGGTGCATCTCCACGGTCGCATAGGTGATCAATGGGACCTTCACGTGCCAACTGTTCGGATTTTGGAAGAACTCCTCCGGAATTACTGCCTGAATTTTTGGATCATCGTACGGTGTCCATTGAAACTATATTAACATTACCAAAATATTAGTTATATACATAATACTAGACACTAAATACGAAATACTAAATTATAAATACGAAATTCAAAACTTACTTGTGATTCCGACCGTTGGTCCAATAGAAGCCGTATATCTTCAAGCGAGGTAGGTATTCCAACATGACTCGCTGAATGGTTCTACCTAATTAAATAAATTTTTAGCATACAATGATACTATAAATCTACGAAATAATTGTAAAATAAATATTAAATTTACCTCGTTATCAGTGGGAATGAATATGGGTGGTCGAGTCGAGGTCGTAAAAATGGAAATCGAAACCATGCCCATGACTGCAGTAGTGATAGGCAACCTCCGATTTTTGCTTTACTCGGTCGTGTCGCCCCGCACATCTCCCGATACAACCTCGATAAGACGATGCACCCCAACTCAATTCACCTACCGCTCTCAAATCAACAAGTTTCAAGACCATCTCGTATATCTGAGGTTTCTAGAAAAGTCCGCATCGATAGCCTCCAATTATCTCAAGAATATATGCCCGAAAGCATACCGTATTCTTTCTATTTTGGTCGAACCTCATTCGACTCGGGAATGTGTCTCGTAACTGTGCCATCTCGATCCGAGCTCCTTGAATTTTATCCGGAATGGCACCGGAAGCTCGTAACATACTGGCTCCCCAATCACCGAAGTTGCGGACCGGTGACTCTCGACCGCCTACCAAAGAATCCCAATCAGAATCGTACATCTTCCAGAGTGATGGTACACTCTCCGCATGGAAGATGGAAAGTGTGCGTCTTGGGTCTCCACCTCTCTATCAACGTCTTGATCAAAGCGGCTCCAACTTGAACCCCTGGCCTATCGTGGCCACGTGCCAAAAACCCGCTTCTCACAGGTAATTCTCGATCAACGGTGATGGGGGACCATGCATATTGCGAATATAACATTCCAACACCCGATCTACAGACTGTTTAAAAATTATAAAATAAAATTAATTAAACTTACATAGACCTAAAAATATTAAATAATATTAAAAATTAAAATTAAAACTTACCATTTGCAATTGCTCGACGGAGATGCGCTTCTTTGCCTAGACAAGTAATTCCCTACCATTTGTAATACGATCGAAAGTTTTAAACGTTTCAAAAAAATATATTAAAAAAATTAAAAAATTAAAAAGGGCTTTTTTATAAATATTAAAGGACTATTTCAAAATTTTAGAGCAAGTTTGAAGGACTTAAAGAGAATTTTGAGAGGAATTTGAGAGAAGAATGAGTAAGGAATAAAATGTGAAAAAAATAAAAGGGTTGGGGGTTTTTAGATTTTTTTTTTACCGTTGGGCCCCCAACGGTCAAAAAAATTTGGTCGTTTTTTTTCTACCGTTGCAGGGCTAAAGCGCGTCCCCAGGAGCGCGCTTTGCTGGCGTTTCCCCCCAAAACGTGCTGACGTGGACGAGTTTTGGGGTGAAATAGCCCTTTTTCCGTAAATATTTTTGAAACTGGTCATTTTCCGTAAATAAATTATTTTTTTGATATTTTTGAATATTTTACCCGTATGTATATTCAAATTTAATAAAAATTATTTTTTAAAATCAAATAAATAGAGAGATTGAATCATAGAGATTAAATTGCAAAAGCTAAAAGAGTAGATGCACTAAAAGCAAAAATAGAGGTAATGAAATTTAGAATTATGAGAGTAGTGGGACATGTATGCTTGTGACTAATTGGCTTTACATTTGGAATTAAGTCTGAACGGTGGGTGAAATACAAAAGAGAAGATTTGGTGAAAGTGGGAACATTTCAGACTCGTCAATTTCGCATTGAAAGAGATCATAAGAAACGTTTTTAAACTCCTCATTTTGATTGCATCAATAATTATTAGAGGTTGGAATCGCAGTGTGAACTTAGCTTTGGTCATAATAAATTTATTTTCACCTTTCATTTATTTTAGTCTTTAAATTTATATATTTTTTAAATCACCTCAAAATAAATAAATTAATTAACATTTTTTTTACTTTATTGATATTACATATATGTGAATTACATATCAATATTTAACTAATTTTTAAAATTTAAAATTTAAAAAATTTATAAAACCTATTTTAAAAATTTAAAAATATATTTTTTAAACATTAATTAAATACCGACGTCTATATGACAATCAACTTATATGTCACGTTAGAAACGTTAACCTAAGTTAATTTTTCTATCCAAAATTTGATAAAAGAATAAATTTTAAAATTAAAAAGAAAAAATAAAATTTAAAATTTTCCATTTTAAAGTTAAAGTGCAAAAAAAAAGAAGAAGTTATGTTAAAATAGTGATGGGAAAGGGAAGGGAAAGACAATGATAGCATAACATAGGAATTAGGAATATTGGGGCAGGGTGCGCCCATTAAACAGGGAAACCAAGACGAAATAGGGGTGGGCGGTCCCGTGTGCACCGCGTGGGTCCACACATTTCCGCCATCAGCTTTTTTTCCATCTTCTTTTCTTGAAGGCTATGGCGTGAATTATGGCAACCAAAGCAAATCCATTTTTTTTTTATCTATAAAATTCTGAACCTGAATTAACGGAAAGTCGTTGGTGAGCTCAATCATCTCCCGTTTCCCCACATGATCTCAACTCAATTCCAAAAGTAGTGCTTTATAACTTCATAACGTTTCACAAGCTTTCTTTTTCTTTTTTCTTTTTTGTAAAGGAACTTATCAACTTAATTCATAGTTCGGTAGGGTCATTGGCATCAGACAAACTAGTTCATATGCAACTTTATTCCAAATATATAGTACATTCGAAATAAAATTCGAGGAAGACAGCAAATGAAATTTGCTTCCCGTACATGCTATTGCATCCACTCCACGATTTGCTTCTCTATTTATGTGTCAATTTCCAAAGGAGAGTCTTGCAATCATCAATTGGAGTTTGTAACACAGAGGTTCATAGCTAAACTAATGACCGCAAAAGAATCTATTTCCACTTTCACTTTCAGCATATTCAGAGCATGGTTGAGTCCACCAAGAAGTGTCCATAGCTCCACTTTGGCACTCGTGGCTCTTGGAATGCATCTAAAGGATCCAACGAGCCAAACTCCTTTATGATCTCTGATAACAATACCAGCTCCAGCATGCCCAGGATTATCCAAAGCGGAGCCATCAATGTTGATTTTAACAAAGTCCAACTTTGGTTTCTGCCAACTAACAGGACTCCCATAGTAGATAAGAGAAGATCCGACCTTGGATTATTATTGAAGAGGATAACATTTCGCAACAGCCAAATCTCCCATAAGGAGAACGTGAAGACGGTTGCCCATGGGATTTTTGGTTTAGACAGCCAACTATTTGCATTGGGATTCCAATTCAATCCTAGTGAGGATCCGTTTTTTATGGCTGCCCACCAGCAGTTTGTAACTAGGCACTCTCGGAGAATATGTTCAAATGTTTCAGGGAAACTCTTACAAAAGGGGCAATCCCCGGTGTGTGAGGAGGTCATTTGTTGGGATAATTCTATTCGAGTTGGAAATGATAATCAGATGAAACACTAATAATAATATCAACTTCAAAAATTAAATTTAATCCAAATATTTGATGGTTACATTTTGAAGAACCGAAGCATTAAACGTTTCATTAAAATAGCATTTCTTGTTAAAACTAAATTCATTTGGAGCTGCCCCAATATGTAAATATATACTTATCAAAAAAAAAAAAAAAAAAAAAGAAAAGAAAGTAATGATGATCTGAAAGCAAATTATTGATTAAAATGTGGGGCTTGAGATGTGATCTGCCCGTCTATTTCTCTAGTTTGAACATGGATGCAATTTATATTATGTTATCTAGAAGCCTATGAATTTCTACGCTCATTTCCACTTCAACCTTGACAAAACACAAATATAATGTTTTTCCCATGAATCAAAGCTATTCATCTAAATCCAGACATCAATCCAACATTAAAAAAAAAAAAAAATCTAAAATATGTATATATGAACAGAAAAAAATTAAGCTTATTTTTAGTAATATAAATATTTAAAAATCAAAATTTAGAGTTTCTTTTTAAGATAAATTAATTAATTAAAATGAATATGTGCAAATTTGAATAATATTTTTTTATGTAAATGGAAATAAAAATAAATAAACCTATTCCACCACACAAATAGTCCATGACTTAATCATTGAATACAAGATGAGTCGCTGCACAAATCAATTTGTTGGTAGTGAGTTGTGGCAGAAGATTGTGGCATTTTACTAATTCCTTGGATCACTTCTTAACTTTAATTATTCACTTATTAATAACACTTTAGCTTGTGGTCAAGAAGTTGACATAATCTTAATCACCACCAAGTTAATTTAACTATTTTCACCAATTTTTACTGATTGAGTTTTAGTTCAATTAATATGAGTATTATTGTCAATGTTAGAAGACATAGGTTCGAGTACAATGAAACCTAATATCCTCCTGAGAAATTATAGGTAATTTTAGTCATTATGTCAAAAAATTAAATATGATCGAATTTATAATGAGGTTGTTCAAAAAATTATATTATTTACAAAAAACATGATTAGAAAATCAATTATATATATATATATATATATATATATTTTCATACGTTATTAAAGATTTAGTGATAGAGTTTAAACATGTACTTTAATCACCAATTACATTAAATCTTAGATTTCCATATTTATATATATATATATATATATATATATATATATATATATATATTACCTCAATTCAAAATAAAACTAAAAGTATTAACTTTTATTATTTTTAATAAAAACAATTATAACATAAAATCGAATTAGCAAAAGCTTAATCGATTTAATAATAAAAAGAACCACTCATGACACACGGTACATTTTAAAATTATAAACTCACATATTATAAGCACTCAAGTATGGAAGGCTTCTTTTCGATCGTCAAAGTCTAGTTGACAATTAAATTTTATTATTTTTAAGAATTTATAAATATAAATATAAATAATTATAAATACATGTCCATTAAATTTTATGTAATAGTGCTAAAATTGGAGACTTAGAATTTTTGAAAATTTTGAAAATTGAAGACTTAGAATTAGTTGTATTATCATTTGTATTTTCTATAATCTATAATTATAATAAGCGTTACTAAACGAAATAATGCTAGTCACAATTTCCTCAACATTATAATACGATCATCAACACATATATCATTAACTTCTATTATTTTTAAATCACTTTTAACTTTTATTATTAAATGAGTGTAATACTGCTAGTCGTGGTTTCCTCTACATATATTTTTCATTCCACATTATTATGGTTTTGTTTACAGGTTTGTGATTTTATTTTGTTCATCCTATTTTATTTGAAAGCGGATGTCATTTTTTTTATAATTTGCCAATATAAATGTGACGCTAAAAGAATAGAACATTCGTGACTTGACTTTTTGTGCATAAGTGATATGATAGGTCTCTTAGGGCATTTGGTATTTTTTTTATTATCGATATTCATTATCAGGTTGATTTGATGATAGCAATGTTAGGTTACAAATTTAGCGATTTCATCAAGTTAATGCATTTTAGTTTGTTTCTAACTTGTTCCAGTTTTACAGTTATTGTCACTTTGTCCTTCTCTTTCTTCTTTTTTTTTTTAGACTATTCTACATACATGACATTTGTACATTAATTTATATTGATTTATTTATCGCTTTTTATTATATCATGTCTTTGTATAATTATTGTTCATGGTTTCAATTAAAATAATATTTTCTTTAAGAAAATGTTAATAGAATTCTCCGTGAACGGTTAACAATTAGATCCAAGCTAATTTTAGTAATTGAACTTGAAAATTATTTTACTTCTCCTTAAATTTTGGAAATGTAAAATTAGATAATGTGACACAACTGTGATTAATTGTTAAATTTAAGTAGCAAAATAATAATAATAATAATATCAGATAAAAAAGGAGACCTAATTAATAATTTCAATGGTCAAACCCTTGCAATAATTCAAGATGTCTAAACATCAAATTTGGAGCTTTTGGGGAGCCTTTTCTTTGGGCTTATTTCGGGGAAAGAGGACTCCTTCAAACGAATCCCACAATTCAATTTTGTGTGTTTGACCAATTGTATCATTTTGGGTAAATTGTGTTGATTTGTAACAAAAATGGTTTACAGGATTCACCAACTCCACATCCATATCTAAATTCGTATGGAAAAATGAAAACACCCACTTGACTGCCATATCAGGCCCTAGTTTGAACGCTCAACTACAACCACCTACAAATAGGTACCTTTGTTTTCTCTTTCGATATTTAAGGTAAAGTTTAAAATATTTTATTGGAATGGAATTAAGTTGTATATTCTTATAAGAATTAAAATATAATTTCATAAATTTAATAATTTATATTTTTATAATTTTAAAAGATTAAATTAAATTTTATTATCTTGAGAAGTGTCAAAGTGTAATTTTACCTTTTACTCAATTAACATTTTATTAAAACTAAAGGACCAAAGTAAAACTTTTCATTTTTAGGGAGACCGACCTCCTGCCAGTCCCCCCAACTTTACCCCTGTTTGACATAGTTTAGAATGCAAAAAATAACCACCTTTTTAAGTCAGGGAAAAAAACCTAAATTATTAATTTTAAGAGGGATCAAAAATGAAAATGCGACATTTAAACAAAAAAAAAAAAAAACTAAAACGAAATAATTGTAGGGAGGGACTAAAAGGACAAGCCATTTTTGTTCGTTTAACCTAAAGAGATGAAGCCCCTACTTGCCCTGAAATGAAACAGAGAAGAAAGAGTAACAGGCCTTGCATTGAGGAAGAAATGGTTCATGTCTTCGAAAGTTTCTTTCCGGGTTCATATTATTTAAATACCAAGTCTCCTAATTTGGAGTTGCTAGTAGTGTAAATCATATATTATATGTTGAAAATCTTTACCTTTTTTAATTCATAACAGATCCAAGTTGTTGGACAACTCAAGCTTATCTTATTACTATGACCAAGTAGATTCCCCTATTCTAAATCAATGTTTCGTTTCCCATGAAAATGTCAATATTCTACCCACTCCATTTCTTTTAATCTCTCTGTCTAGAACATTGCATTGTTCATGCCTACTCCCTTTCTGACTTTCACCTTAACCTTTTTTAACTATGGGCCATGAGGCCCATGACCAGACATTTCGATACAACAATCCAGTCTGCTGATAAATTTATATGGAATTTATCAAAGCAACAGTAGAAAAAGAGATTATATTATTTGAACCACCAAACTAAAATCACAACTTCAAGAATCCCCAATATGATGAAAATATTCAATCAAATTTTTTTCCCCTAAAAATGATCAGATAAGGTAGTTCCTCTTTGTTTTGTGTACTACTGCCAACGATTAGAGGGTGGTTGGGGGGGGGGGGATGTTAGAAAGTTGAGCAAATCTATACAGAGCATAATATCACCATTAGCGCTCTTGTTTACCATTTATCCCTTTATGTATACCCACACAACATCTCCATTCTGAGCATTTGAAGCAGAAGCAGCAGCAGCAGCAACTCAACCGGCAGTCTGGCTTCCAGCAACAGTTGCAGGGCTTCCAACAACAAAGGCTTTTCGGCCACCGGAAACATTTACTGCACCTTGGTTTAGGACATTTGTGGCATTTAGGTTGGCATATTTTAATCTTACAGCACCTGTCACCCTGAGCTGAAGAGTTGGTACTTGACCTTGTTGGTAGACCGAGACTTTGCCGAATCCTTTTAAGCCGAATCGCTGTTGTCGTGTTCTCCATTTCATAAATGAACTTGCAAAGATGGAGTATGTAATCAGGGTATAGCTCCAAGTTGCAGTGACCCCCTCCTTTGATCCACAGAGGCTCGTATGGTTCCCTTGCCATTTTCCACAGTCCATTTCCATGCAGCCAATTGACAACATCATCTTCCGTACCCTGATTAATATTCGATCCAACCAACTTAAGCTTTCACACTAACAGAAAACTTTTAATGAAAATAAATGACATTTAAGAACTCTTATAAAAGGGCACAAGGCAGATGCAGCTCGGACCATATAACTGAAATCAGCGCAGGAGCTAACTTAAAACAGAAGTTTATCAAAGCAAGTTACAATTCAAGCAACAGAACAAAACAAGTGCTTATTGATTGACTGTAATTAGGAAACTACTATATCTCAGAATTCCCTAAACACTTGTAGAAAATTTTATGTTGAGCTCGTAATTTCAAATGAGCATAGTGTGGGGGGGATCCTTGAAAAGTGAAATGAGATCTATAATGTTCAGATGATTTTAAAGGTACTTACGTGTATTACAAGCACGGGGCACTTCACCTTCTGAATCTTTTTGATGTTCTGCATTTATGAAGAACATAATTAGCTCAAGCATAGAGCAGATATAGATAGCACAAAAACATCAATGCAGCTCGAATTTAGTTCACATGCAAGTAACATTCCCACTAATGTCAACCAACAAGCTGACATTCTTATATCATAAAATAGTACACCAATTATCAGACTGCTAATTATAATAATAATGTTAGATATCTTCCTCACAATGCAGACATGCATATGTCATTACCTGATAAATGTCAAAGCAGAAATTAAACTTAACATGGCAGAGTACACGAAGGCCAGAAAGAATGCCGCTATGCAAAACGACACCTCTTAGCCTCGGAAGTTTAGCTGCCAAATGTAACGTTGGCCCACTTCCAACCGACTGTCCATATAAAATCAAATCTTCCTGACTTATTCCATACTCAGTCTGAAGACACTGATACACTGCCTCTATATCAGCATAAGTGTTGGATTCACTTGGCTGGAAACCATAAAACAGAAACATTAGCAAAGAGACCACATACTTCCGAATAAGATAGCTTACTGAAGCCAAAAAACTTAGAATCCAGGTCCATTTCAACAGCAAAGGAACAAGGAGTCTATTGTTTCTAAAGTATCAATAAACAGATAATGCAAATCAACTGTAGTTTGATGTTCCTAGAGTTCTTAGGTCCAGAATGCGTAGGTTTATTTTCAAGTAATCAAATAGTGGATGAAAATCCCTACATTGCATGAGCAAATAAGCTATAATCGGAGCAATGAAGCATTATATAGATGATGACCTACCTTCCCAGTAGATGCTCCATAACCAGAATAGTCATACCTGCATTATAGCATTCACATGGAAGATAACAGAAATCAAACAATTAATAACATAGTAGGACATGGAAGTAAATAGCAGATTAAAACAACAGCTCAATTCCATGTCATTGCACCAAAATAAAGCCAGGTCTGATCAATGTGTGTCTGTGTGTGCGTCTTTGTCCACCATATTCAACACCATCAAATGCAAGATGCAGAAAGGGAAAGACTGATATGAGCCATGTTTTCTTAGGCATAGATTATCTTTTGCACATTTACTGAATCCTTAAACCCGTTGAAGGTTGGAAATAGGCACCTGAATAAGCTGTATTTTGTTTGTTTTGTTTACTTATTGAAGGTGGATTCTAATCATTTTCAATGCTGTTACATATTGTAGCAAAATTTTGCTTTAATTTTACTTATCAAAAAAAAAAAATCTTAAATGGATGTAATATCAACAAAATGAGTAGGATTAGAAACAGATAAAGTAACATTTCCTCAAGATCTGATTTGTATGTACATTGAAGCTAAAGTTATAAAGAATTGTAGATCTGTCAAAAGAAAAAATGAACAGCTCATAAGGCACAGAAGTAAAAGAGTAAGGAAAACTAAAAAGTGACGACAAGCCATCAATGAATTAACCCAGTTTTACTTTTTGCAACTTTTAAAAAAATAAAATTAGTGACTACAAAGTGGGGGGTGGGGAGGGGGGAGAGAGTTAATTAGCAAGAACTACTACTAATTACAGATCTAAGCAAAATAAGACAATTCAGAACCAAAACATGAAAACAAAAGAACCCATGAGAAGATAATATTTACATGCTGGAAAAGTAAAGGCAAAAGATTTTTTTTGTTTTTAAAAGGTGAAATTTGTGAAAGCACCAAGTTAGACAAAAATACTAGAAAAATCCATCAAAAAGGAAACACACATACACACAGAGCAAAGCTCAAAAGAGGCATGAAAAACATAATATTTACAAAAGGCAAACAACAATGACAAAAACCACCAACATAGACAAGCAAAATATAAATGAGTTATAAGTGCAGGTGACCATGATTTTCAGCCAGAAAATAAGTGAAAATGTAAAAGAACAACTTTTATAAGGAAAGAAAATAAAATTTACTGACCCCATAAGATTGACTCTGAGGTTGACCTTGAGCTGGACAAAGAGGTCATAGAGTTGGCCAAGGTCAGCAGCATTGCCATGAGAATATAGCACAGTAAGGCGTGCATATGGGTTTTTCAAATAAAAAGCAACAATCTTGTTCCCACGTTTGGTGTCAATCAAAAGCACATCCAAAGAAGGATCATCGGCAACAGGAGCAGGCATCGAAGAAGATGAAACCACCGTGAGTTTCCCATTGTCACCCTTCTTAACCTGATACGTTGGTGGAGATGGTGGAAAGAAAGCAAACTTTGCAGCCAACTGAGAAAACATACACCCCATTCACCCCCCAAGAAGATGAGCTAAGACAACTCCAACTCATTGAAAAAGGAACAAGCTTGAGTGCATGACAGAAAAGGGGAGGAAAAACAAAAGTGGGGTCTTTCGGTACTACTGTTTAGGTAAGGAAACACTGAAGGAAAAACACTGGTAACAGTAAGGTGGATTTTAATGGGGTGTCTTTATTTGTGGTGCCGAAGCTGAAGCAGTGGTGGGGAGAACGCAAGGTAAAAAAGATGAGATTTTTAGGATAGAGCTTCTGTCTTGCCTAGCTAGATTTGTGTAAAATCATTCAGTTTCTCTCTGTTTTAGCTTCTAACGGGATTAGATTCTGCAAGATGCGTTAGATTAGAGAGATTCAAATGGAGAGGAAGAGAGAGAGATTGCAGGCTAGCTGTTTTTAAGTATATGAGTTGGCAACTGAAGTGAGAGAGTACTAGAGAGTTTGGAGAGCTTAGATTAGCAACTTGTTAATGAAACTAGACATTTGCTATGAAAAAAAAATTAGTTGATGGGTTCGTAGAGAGAGAAATTGGTTTGGTTTTGCTTAACTTAAAAGATGAAGATACATATTTTTTCCAACCCAAAGAAAAAGAAAGGGAAGTGAAAAACTTGAAAAAGAAACAGAGTCTGAAACTGTTATGTGTAAGTGACTTCATTGCGTGGCAGTTGAACAGTACAGGGGAGCGAAGGGGTCAATACTCAAATCTCTATCTTTGCGACCATTTCAGCTACATGACAAATTCCTGTGTTTGTCTTCTTTTTTCTTTCTTTTTTTATGATTTTTTCATTTTTTGCATACCCAGTTTTCTGCAAGTATCAAAACTTAGATACTCGCTACCCCTTACTTATCCATATACATAATTTTCTTACATGCATGTTGATTTCTTCCCCTCAAACCTGCTTAATCTGTACTTTCTCAAGCATTTAATTGGTATTAACAGAAATCTTTTTCTAGTTAATACTTCAATTTATATCTCTTCACACATTTTCGCATTTTATATTAATACAATATAATTAATTTATATTAACGTGGTATTGATAATTACTCACGTGACAATCTCTTATTATGGTACATAATAGATACAAACTTAAAAAATTAAAATTTTAAAATATGTTTTATTCATATCAATAATAAACGTTGCTAAATGATTGTCTAAGTTTATTTAAATTTAGATAATCATTTATCCTGATTTATTTAAGCTATATTTTTATTAATATGTTTTTAGTTTTTTTATAAAATATCATGTCTTTTATATTATTATTTTAAAGGTAAATATTTTAAACGCATGACTTTTTTTTAAATATTTATTTTTTAATATTTTACTATATTTTTATAGGACAATTGTCAACTCCTAGTTTAACTTTTAGAATTTAAAACTCCTTAAATACGGGCGATGGTACCAAATAATTTTTATTATTTTAAAATATAAAATTAAAAATAAAACTATTTATTCAAATTAGTTTTAGTAATTTTATCTGCTTTTATTTTTTATAAAATATGAATTTTATATTATTATTTTGAAAAAATATAAAATATAAAACTAAAACAAATCATATATAAAATTATACACAATTAAAAATATAAGGAAAAATAAATTTATAAAAAATGAAAAAATTATAAATTTATAAAATATATATATAAATATATAATTACTAAAAACCACACAACTATTTCTCTAAGTTGATTGTGGAAACTTTTTATACTTTCTTATTGTTATATATTTTAATTTCAAATGAAAAACATGATATTTTATTAAATATAAAATTAGTAAAAATAACCTGAAAAGTTGGTGGTTCTCCCGTTTCATTTTTATATGAAAAAAATTATTAATTTTTAATTTTTATGTCTGATAAGTATCATAATAAAATAATATCGTGTGTTGTTGTATGATTGGTTGTAATTGTTTAAAAGTATTTTTCAAACGCAAAAGATAAAGACTTTAACTTTCAATTAATGAGTTGAAATTCTAGTTAAAATAAATTATCCGTTTGAATCAAACGCAAAAAACTAAAAACGGATAATAAGATCCGATGGACAATAACCTAACATATATATATATATATATATATATATATATAACTAAGGCTATCAAGAAACTTGAAGATGGGAAATAGTGATTGAAAGACTAAGAAATTTAGTTTGGATGACGGTGTGTTTCTTACGGTGAGATTAAAAAGTGATGATGTGAGATTAATTATCAGTAGCGGTGAGATTAGACACTTTGTAGCGATGAGATTAAAAACAATGATAGAGTGTGTGTTTGGATTCAAACGCAATTTATGGCAGTGAGGTGAGAATATAAAATGACTATTAAGGACATTATATTAGAATTGATATATAATAAAAGTTTTAAATTATTTTACTTATATAAAATTATTAAAATATGTGAATTTATAAATTCATTTAATAAAATATTAAAATGTGTCTTCTAATATTTTATTATGAATATTTTAATGAATTATATAATCAATTTATATTATTTATTAGATAAAATGAAAATTATTTCTAATTTTTATAGTTAAATATTTTTTATAATGCTTATAAATATTATTTAGCAAATAGTAATAATATGATTGGATAAGAAATTAATTTAACTTTCAAGGATAAAATGGTAAAATAATAATAAAAGTATGGGTATTTTTGGAAGTTAAAAATACCAACTGGCCTCCCAAATTCTAATTGTTGCTCAAATGGCCAGTAGCTTTTTAACCCCTCAGTGCGATTAAAAAAATTTTTAATTGCACTTTGACATGAACCAAACACTAAACCAGTGAGATTGGTGGCAGTTTTTTGCTCCAACTGCACCTTACTGGCTTCCACTGGTAAACCAAAGGAGGCCTAAAACAAAAACATTGAAGTAGTCATTTGCTAAACGCTGAAAAAGAAACTAATCCCATTTGCTTGAAACTATGAAGTGCAGCTGCCAAATAGCATTTGCTGCTCAGTGAACCCATCTCCTACTACCAATTTTGAAAGCTTGAAGCAGTAGATACTTTTGGTTTAAGGTGATAATAATCAATTTGCTATGTTAAATATGGGTTTTTTATTTTTCTTTTCAAGACACAAAGTCTTTACAATGTTCTCATTTTCACTTGTTTTTAGTCCATGGCTTTTGCATATTTACATCATGTTCAAAAAACAAAAGCCATTTTCCTTAGGTGTAGACAATAGACTTTGTGTGGTACCAATTTTGCTAAGGAAATATTAAAATTACTTGCTATTTGCTACGTTATTCATATTTTTAATTTTATGTCCGATTGTCGAAGCCATCAAAATAAAATTTATTTGAAAAAAATAATTAGTAAAAGTGACAAGTAAGATTGAATTAACAGAAATCGGTAATAATCTTATTCTTTCAACTAAAACAAATAAATAATAAATGAGGTTTCAAGAAAAACTTTAAAATTAAAATTAAGATTCTAAAAAAGCAAACAAAGCAATAATTAAATTTTTGGGAAAATTTAATGAGATGAATTCTAGTCAAAGTAAATTATCCGTTTGATTCAAGGGTTTGATCGTTAATGCAAAGACAAATTTCAATGCTATTCAATAAATTGATTATAGTTACCGATAATTGCCAAGTAACAGGGGCGAAGCCAGAATAATTTTTAGGTGCAGATGAAATTTTAATTTTTTTATAGTCTATATCTTTATACTTTGTAATGAATTAAATCAAATTTTTATAATTTTAGGAGGGCCAAAGTGTAATTTTACCTTTATTAATTTAAAATTTTTAAAAAATTATAAGGGCCTAAATAGTAATTTTTTTGGTTTAGGGGGCTGGGCACTGCCAAATTTCTAGCTTCGCCCCTGCCAAGTAACTTAATCTCTTTTTACCTTCTCGATAATTAAGACAATTGCCATTAATTAATTTCCTTATTGACAAATAACTTTATAACGATCCTCAGGAATTTAATTTATCAATAATCTTAAGAACGAAAGAGACCTAATTCTAACCAAGAAACACACAGTTAGGGTTTATTTAAGTTAGATCGCATACCCACATTACATAAATAATCATGCAGTTGTCACAAATATTATAAATCAATCGATTGACTAATTAACTAATTGACACAGCAATCATTCTAAGCTATCAAATATCGGCTGGATATTTAACAAACCTAAACAATTTTAATTAAACCAAAAGACATGCAAATGCTAAAGAGCAAAGAAAGACTAGAAGCAATTTGATCTCACAAACTTATAGAATTAAATTTCGAATATTAATTCAATTAGAAAAGAGGTTTAGAAACTCATAAAGAAAACAAAACAAAACAAAACTAAAGATGGCTAGCTCTATGTCCCCCTAATCTTAAAGTCTATTTATAGTGCAAAAATAATATAATAAAAGAATACAAAATTACCCTTAATTAAATTGAATAGAATTTTTTAAGTTTCTTGGTTATTTTCGCGTCAAATTTCTAAGTTGTTTTGGATGTCTCTATGACGTTTTTGAGTTTTAGCCGTGAAGCAACTTTATATAGATTTTTCAGTTTCATTTGAATTGATATATTATAGAACCAAAATGTTGGTCAATAACTCAAGTTATGGCTAAAATAGTGAAACTGTATTGTATTGTAAGCTCATTTTTCTTCAATTATTCTCTAAATCAATAATAAATAAAATATAAATATAAAAACATAATTCAAGGCAATAAATATTACATATAATTAAAAATTCAAGCACTTATCACCTTTATCTAGGTTAATTAGTTTGATCAAAACATCCCATTTTTTATTGACAATTCCAATGTTTTCTTTTTCAAATCAATTTTAGTAAATCCACTTAATGGGTTTCTTTTTTTGAATTACAATAACAAGGTAAAGTTCGAATAATTAATGCGATTAGCACGATTCAAACCCAAGCCATACTTAATGTCCTGAACATCATTGATCGTCAGGCCATCGATAGGGTTCACTTAATAATTTGTTATTAACCATAGATTTTGGATCTAAATAATGCGTCTCACTTCATGTAGTTTTACTTGCACGATAAAATAAATCTAACAAAAAATAGGAATAATTCAACATTGAAATAAACGTTTGATGAATTCAATTTAAAATTTTATCCAGCTCAATTAAACCTATAATGTTATATGCATAATTTTATTGAAATTAATATTTGGGTAAATCCACCTTGCCATGTTTATTGTTTAATTTTTAGAATTAAATATGTACCATGGCATATGTGTGAATGTGTATTAATGTATGTACGTGTGTCACGGACTGCGCAAGAGAGCTCGCAATCAAGGCAAACTTGGATAATCCATCTTATTCGCAAGGGGTCACATGGCCCAACATGATTGGTCGTTGCTTGGAAAGATTGAAGTCTCATCTACATAGCATGACAAATATGGGAAGTAATCTTTAGAGGATTTGCAATCTTAGAAGATTTGTAATCTTAGAAATTTTGATTCTGTAAATTTTAGGAGATTTGATTCGTAGTTCACTTTTAATCTCGGCCATTGATGTACTTTAATTTGTACTGTTGGATCTAGGGGAACTCAACTATAAATAGAGACCTCCCCCCTCATTTTACTCACTTCATAGTAATAAAATTCTTTGAAAGCATTCACTCAAAGACATGGTGTGCTCTTGCTTTTCTGTAGCTTTTTTGTTCTTTCAAGCTCTTTTGTCTTTGAGTTGCTTATGTTTTATAATTCGGTGCCTTAGAGAAATTCTATGAGAATTCTCACTTTATGATATTTAGGTTGACTTAAGAGTAATTGAGTCGAAAAAATTCGCCTAAGGCCACATGGATTGCAAGACAAAAATTCTACTATCGTGACACGTGAATTTAGATAAAAATACTTTTAGTTGTTGTCATTTAATATTAATTTGAATTGATATGTTTTGCTTGTTGTCAAATACTATTGTATCTTACAATTTGGAAATTTGAACTAAAAAAAAAAAGAGTTGCATACTTTGTGTGTTCGAGACTTTTACTTACCGCCAATAATTCTAAAATTGTGTTTTGCTTGTTTCCATTTTACTTATAATTTTGTATCGATACTTCCATCTTGTTTATTTTAACGAATAAATTGTATGTCTATATTTGTGATAATAGCATAGATAGTGTTGATAGCTTCAATCCATCGAGGCAATCATCATCAAAACAATGTTATCGATCTACTCAGTCTAAACTCAATCCTATTTGGCCATTTGTTGTGGAAGGAAGGGGTAATGATGGAAGAAAGGCTTATACATGTACATTTTGTTCTAAATTTGGTAAATGATGAAATATGTGTAGAATGAATAAATACATGTACATTTTGTTCAAATGTTCGATTTTTAATGCAATAAAACTTAGCTAAATTTGAAAATCATAAAATAAAATGAAATGATGAGAGAAGCAACAAATCTATTTGGGTGTAGTGTGCATAAATTTAAAGGTAACATGCTGGAATAGCAAGATTATAGAAATATCAATGAAGGCAATAGCTCATCAGGCAAAACAAAAAATTAAATAGTTCTATTGCTTCTTATTGTAGACATGAAAGCTTGGGTTCAGTCCCAAGCAAACCAATCCCCAACCCCCAATTAACAAATAAAAATATTGCTTCTTATTTTCCTGGTGGGACAAGTGTTAGATCACAACCCACTATTAAAGTTGCATCACAAAGCAAAGAAAGGTGGCATCAAATCGACTTGGTTATTGCTCGATTTTGCTATAATTTTTGTATTCTAATGAATGATGCAAATTCATTTTTATTTTTAACTCGACGCCATATCATCTATGAGATTGGGATACAAACGTCCGGCATATCATGCCTTGCAAAACAATCTACTAGAGGACTCAAAAAAGAAATTACAATTGCTTGTTGATTCTTACAAGCGAAATCTAAATGCAACGTAATGGGACATAGTTGGAAAGATATTAGATAGCTATCGCTAATCCATTCCCTCTTGTATTTTTTTTTAAAGAAATATGCTTCATAAAATTCATTAATGCATTTGAACATTATTTCAAATGTTGAAACTCTTTGCAAAGATTGTGAATTGTTGATTCAAGCAATGTGGTGCAACTAAATACAAAACAATGTAACAGCCCGTTTTTAGTCAAATCGGAACAGTGTTTCGGGACCACAAGTCCGAGTTCAAAATATTTATTTTGTCGTAACCATTTTTTTGAAAATGACAAAAAGGGGTTCGACGTTGAGTTTTGAAAATAGGAAAAAAGAAACGGGAGTCGCCACCGACCATTATCTCGGTGTGATCGGATCACCTTTATTTTAATAAAACATTTTGTTTTACTAAAAGCAGTGTTTTTGGTCCATGAAGTTTTAAAAATCGGTCCGGAGTCGATTCACATACGAGGAAGGGTTAGCACCTCGATCGCCCAAAATTGGTACCAAAATGATTAATTAGTGTCTTAATGTCAAGTTTTAAAAGGTTTTAAAATACGATCCTCTAAAAATGTTTGGATAATTAGGGCCAAAATTTTGAGATTTCTTTGCTCCGAGAGGATACAAACATCACATCCAGCACGTTAGGACATGATGTTTTAAACCTTCGTAATCAAAGCTATCTCGAGGTTTCACGAATTTTATCAAAAGGATGTTTAGTTATTTAGTCCAACGGAAAATCGCAACCCAGCACGTTAGGGCACTATTTCCTGAATTCCTAAATGCAAAACATTGCCTTTATTTTAAAAAATCTTTGAACAGAGTGTGGTGACTTTTCAAAATGCATCGTATGGGGTTGAGTTTAAAAAGGTTTGAGTCAAAATTTGAAATTTCTTTGTCCCGAAAAGACATAAACATCACATCCAGTACGTTAGGACACGATGTTTTAATCTCTCGTGATCAAAGTCATTTCGTGATTCGTAAGACTTCGTAAAAGGGATGTTAAGTTATTTAGTCAAACGAAAATCGCAACCCAAAGACGTTAGGGCACTATTTCTAATTTCTAAATATCAAACATTGCCTCATTTTGAAAAATTTTTTTTAGGCGGCAATACGACAATTTTACAAATGATGCTTTGTTCAAAATATTATACAAAACAAGGATGACAAATATGGATGTAAATGTAAAAATAAAAACACAAATAATAATAATATTATGACAATACGAAATGGTAATATAAACGAGTAAATAAATAAATAAAATAACGATGGCGAGATAGTAAAGACGATACTTGGAACGAAAGTAATAATAATAATAATAATAAAATGATGGATATTAACAAAATAATACATACAACATAATTAAACAAATATATATATACATAAAAATAATAGTATTGATAATAAAATGAAAACGATAATATATAATATACTTAATAATGATATAGTAACGATAATAATGAGAACAATAATAGAAATAATAATAAATGATAATAATAATAATAAATACAAGAATAACGACAAAATAAAATATTAAATGTTAGTGATTATAATAAAATTGTGAAATAAATGAAAAGGGATTGAGTTGCATTAAAATTGAAAATTTTGGGGCTAAGTGGTGAATAAAACAATGGTTGGGGGTTGTAAGCATGCGCAGTGAAAGCGAAGGGGCGGAGAAGCAATTTTCCCATAAACCTGAAACACAAGATTTAAAAGGGACTTAATCGCAAATCGTAAAAAAATATTGGGCTAATTTTGAAATAACGGAGAGTTTAATTTTAAAATACTAAAACGCGGAAGGACCAATCGCAAAATAGACCCTTCTTTCTAAGCAAACACGCGGATCCTAGGCGGGTCGGTTGGTCGGATCGGTCACGCAAAACGACGCGTCGTTTTGGGCGTTTAAGACCGACCCAAAACGACGTCGTTTGGGGGCCTATATAAGTTCAAAACCTTCAAAAAATCATTTCTTCACCTTTAAAAAAAATGCTTTTTTTTCTCTCAACTCCCTCTCTCCGCACCAAGGGGATCCGCGAGGCCAGCCATTCACCGGTCCGTGGCTGGCCGAGTTCTACCACCGTGGACGGTGGCCTAAAGGTAAAATTTGTTTTTTTTTTTTTTTTTATGTTCTTCCTTTTTTATGTAATATTATTATGTGTTCATATATATATGTGTGTATATAAAAAGAAAAAAAAAAAAACCAAAAAGATTGAAAACGTAGATTTTTACCCTCCTTTTTCTGTTTTTTTGATTCTCGTTCTTGTCTATCCTTTACACTGGAGTTTTTGTGTTGATTTTGCTTGTTGTTACTGCTGATTTTTGAGTGTTTTGACTCTCTGCCTTTTCGATTGAAAGAAGAGGAAAGAAAAAAACTTTCTTGAATCTCTGATTTTCTTTTTTGTTTTGTTTTGAGCGAAAAAAAAAACTTGTTTGTTTGGATCTTTCTGTTTCTTTTTGATTTTTCCAAGAAAAAAAAACTTCCATCATCAGTTTCCAACGGCTTTTATAGCCATTACAAAGTATATTCATCATTGTTTCTTCCGCTTTTGGTTACCTTGCGTGTTTTTCTTTTTGCGGAGAAGCAGGTGAAGATGGCAGTGGTGGTTGTAGAGGCAGTCTGCAGAGGGTAGGTTGGCGGTGTCGGTGAAGAGTCGAGGGGGTGGAGGGCGTGGCGCAGAGGCGGTGCCTCAGGCTTGCGCGCTAGGGTTTTCGAAACCCTAGCTTGCTGCAAAAATTTTGGCTTTGGGCCTTCCGGGCCGTTAAGTAAAATGGGTCTGTGGTTTGGGTCTGGTGGGATTTGGGTCGGTTTGTTTAATTTATTTTGGGTTCGTGTTTGTAAATTTTTACGTAATTGGGTTTTGTTGGGTCGATCTGGTTGGGTCCGGATTTGGTTGTTGGGTTTGTGTATTTTGGTAGGGCAATTTTGGGCTTTGTATACCGCTTCTCTTTGCTCATTTTCGTAACGAGAATAGAGCAAAGACTTTAAGAAGCCAATATTGCCCTCGCCGAAGTCTTGGCCTCTCGGTGCTCTCCTTCAGTAGCGCCGCTTCGCCCACCGCATCTTGTTGCTTGATCCACTCCACCGATATGTGGCTTCAATCTATTCTTGTCGCGACTTCAATGGGATGTGACTTGTTTATTTTCGATCTACTCGCACAAATTTAGGAATGTCTAAATTGCTATCTTCAATCGATCCTTGCAAACTCAAGGATCACCAGACCGATATCTTGATCCGCTTCGCAACTTCAGAAGGTCAAATCTGCTTTCTTCAATCTGATCCCAAAGAAACTCGGGATCACCAGATTGATATTTTCGATCCGCTTCGCAACTTCGGAAGGTCAAATCTATTTTCTTCAATCCGATTCAAACAGCAAGACTCGGGGCATCACGGATGAATCTTTGATCCGCTTCCAACTTCAGAACGCCAACTTCGGATCCCAAAGAAGGTCAAATCTCTTCGATCTTCGCAACTTCGGAAGGTCAAATCGATCCTTGCAAACTCAAGGATCACCAGATCGATTTCTTGATCCGCTTCGCAACTTCGGAATGTCAAATCATATCTTCGATCCGCTTCTTGCAACTTCAAGAACGCCAAATCGCTTTCTTCAATCTGATCCCAAAAACTCGGGGATCACTAGATCAATCTCTAATCTTTTTCCCGCAACTTCGTGAACGCCAAATCGATCTCTTTGATCCGCTCCATCGCATGCTCGGGGAGACGAGATCTCGCTCAACTGTCTTTTCTTCTTGAGGACGTATCAGAGAATGAATGCATACTTATGCCTAATGATTAGGATGCCATGAGTATGATGTGTCGAATGTTATGAGTATGATTCCTATTTAAGGTGTTATCACTCATTTGTCATCAAGGTTTTATCTTCGCTTTCCTCTCGGTGACTGCTTTGCATGAATGGCTTGCCCCTGTGGAAATTTCGAAGCCTATTTTAGGTCTTAGAACAAAGGTCTGCCTTGACTTCTAGCTGTCTTCCCCGGGAGTCACAACTCCTTCTTGAAGAATACTCGACTTGTTTGTTTTTTTTTTAGATTCGTTCCTCAACAATTTAGGGTTTTTGAATCTTTTCTTATTGAAAATTGGCCCGTTATACTTTTCTAAATGACCAAGCAACATTATTCACCCTGCCACAATTCTTTGAATCAAGTAGGTCTTTGAAGAAATGGTCTTCACTGAGACCCCTTTTTCCAATGTCTTTATCTTGTGTTCGTGGAAGTTCTAAACAAATGTTCTGTTTCGGCTTCCTGTTTTATCTAGAGGTTTTCAAAGTGATACATGGAACTTTCTTTTTGTGAAATCGTTAGTTCATCAATTTGTTTTTTTTTAATGCATCATGTTAGTGATGGATAAAAGTAGATTGATTTCAAAGAAAATCAAAATGAATTTATCTATGAAACAAAGAACATTGATTGGGGACATATTCCCTCCTTTTTTTTTGGGAAAGGACTCGAAAAATGGTAAAATAACAACATGAATCGGACGCCCTAGACATCGCCGATTGGGCTTCTATATACAAGCTTCAAGAAGACTGCTCTGAGCCTGTCATGTGTTTAGAAGACTCGAAGTATTTTGTCGATGCCCCAGATGCGCGTACTTCCTCTTCATTGATTATGGCGCCACGAGATCGCGACGTGTCCATTCAAAATTCGAGCCGCCTTTTCGGTTTTCAACTCAAAAGCCCTTTGGTCTCAAGGTGCCCTTTTGGGTTTTCACCTTGGCCTCTCGTTTTTTTTTTTTTTGAAGTCTCAAAGTGCCTTTCGGGTTTTCACCTTGGCTTCTTCTATCTTAAGCAAAGTATTTTTAATCAATCGAGTTCACGGATTGGGCAAGCTTTTCCGTCCCATCTCTGTCTGAATCGATTGCACCTCCCGAGAAGGCTTTCTTTACCACATACGGTCCTTCCCGCCGGCATCCATTTTCCTCTGTGGTCCTTTTGTATGGGAGGATCTTTTTCAAAGACGAGGTCCCTTCGTGGAACTCCTTAGGCGAACCTTTTGTTGTAAGCTCGCATCATTCGCTTTTGGTACATCCGACCGTGACGGATAGCTCTCAATCTCTTTTCTTCAATTAAGTTCAACTGGTCATATCGAGCCCGGATCCATTCAACCGTCCAATTTCACTTCGATAATACTCGGAGAGAAGGTATTTCTACTTCAATAGGTAGGATGCGCTCCATCCCATGACCAACGAAAAAGGTGTTGCCCCAGAGAGGTTCTGGACGGACGTTCGATAAGCATAGAGTGCAAACGCAGCCTTCTCATGCCACTCTGAGGTCTCACCATCTTTCCCACTATCTTTTTGATGTTTTTGTTGGCTGCTTCCACTGCCCCATTCATTTTTGGGCGATACGGTGATGAATTGTGGTGTTTGATGTTGAATTGGCTACAAACCCCTGCTATCGTGCTATTGTTTAAGTTCAACGCGTTGTCTGATATGATCCTTTCGGGCATTCCATATCGACAAATGATTTCCTTCTTCAAGAACCGGCTAACCGCTGATTTAGTGACGTTAGCATATGAGGCAGCCTCTACCCATTTCGTGAAGTAGTCGATGACCACAAAGATGAATCGATGCCCATTCGATGCCTTCGGAGATATTGGCCCAATGACGTCCATGCCCCACATGGAAAATGGCCATGGCGAAGTCATAACATGTAAAGGTGACGGGGGTACGTGAATCTTGTCTCCATAAATCTGGCATTTATGACATTTTTTGGCATAGTTGATACAGTCTCCCTCCATGGTAGACCAATAATATCCGAACCTCATTATTTGTCTGGCCATTGTGAAACCATTAGCATGAGTCCCACAAACACCTTCATGGACTTCTTCTAGAATTAGCTTAGCTTCGGTGGCGTCCACACATCTCAGCAGCACTTGATCTTTCCTTTTCTTGTATAAGACTTCTCCATCCAAGACGTAATCGCAGGCTAATCTCCTCAGTGTCTTTTTTTCATTCTCAGTGGCTTGATCAGGGTACTCATGATTCTTTAAATACCGCAATATATCATGGTACCACGGTGGGCCAGTTTTTCCTTCTTCCTCGACATTGTAGCAATGGGCTGGGTCTTGATGAATGCTCATTTGTATTGGCTTCATATCTTCGCTTTCATTTATTCGGACCATGGAAGCTGAGTGGCGAGGCATCGACCATCCGATTCTCGCCCTCAAGGTGTAATTGAAAGTGATGTCATCGAACTCTTTGATAAGTTCTTGGGCCAATCTTTTATAGATAACCAATTTTGGATCCCTAGTTTCCCATTCTCCTTTGAGTTGATAGATTACGAGCGGAATCTCCATAGACTTCTAATACCACGATTTTGTATTCGATAGCGGTACGGAGCCCCATGATGCAAGCTTCATACTCACCATATTATTAGTGCAATCAAATCCGGTTTACAAGTGAATGGATAATGGTCTCCTTTTGGGGATATCAGATCGCCCCAATTCCATTGCCCACGACATTTGATGCCCGTCAAAATTTAATTTCAAGGATGGTCTTGAGATACCTTCTTCAATGTCCGCCACGTACATCAAATCTTCATTAGGGAAATCAAAATCTAAGGGCTCATAGTCTTCAAGGGCTCTCTTGGCTAGAAAGTTCGCTATCGCGCCCCTTTTACCGCCTTTTGGTTTACGTAGACGATGTCAAATTCGAAGCAGATCTCGCCACTTGGCCATCCTTCCATTCAAGGCGGTAGATTCCATCATATACTTAAGGGATCTAGCTTTGAGATGAGCCATGTCGTGTGATACAAAGATGTATTGCCTCAACCTTTGAGTTGTCCAAATCAAGGCACAACATAATTTCTCGATTGGCGGGTACCTCATTTCACATGCGGTGAATTTCTTACTAAGGTAGTATATCACTTTTCTTTCTTCCCGATTCATCATGTTGACCCAAAGACGCATCCCATCGAATTATCAAGCACCGTTAGATAAAGGATGAGGGCTTGTCTCGGTTGAGGCGATTAATACCGGGGCCTGAGATGTATTGTTTCACCTTTTCAAGGTCTTTTGGCACTCTTCATCCCACGTGCAGGGTTGTGTTTCTTGAGGAGACGGAATATGGGGTCACATCTCTCGGTCGGTTGAAATGAACCGAAGCGATGTAATTCGATCTTCCTAAGAAACCTCTAACTTCTTTTTGGGTACGTGGTGGAGGTAACTCTTGTATGGCTCTGACTTTATCTGGATCAACCTCAATCCTCTTTTCACTGACTATGAACCCAAGTAATTTTCCGGACCGAGCTCCGAAGGTACATTTTGCCGGGCTAAACTTCAACTGGAATTTTCTCAGCCTCAAGAGCAATTTTCTCAAGACCTGCACATGCCCTTCTTCAGTTCGGGATTTGGCGATCATATCGTCGACGTAAACCTCAATCTCCTTGTGCATCATGTCATGGAATAAGGTTACCATAGCTCTCTGATATGTCGCGCCTGCATTTTTTAGCCCAAATGGCATTACCTTGTAGCAAAATGTTCCCCACATGGTTATAAACGCCGTCTTGTCCATGTCCTTAGGATGCATTTTTATTTGGTTGTACCTCAAAACCATCCATGAAAGAGAACAACGAATACCTGCATTGTATTGTCTACTAAAGTGTCGATGTGAGGCGTGAAAATTATCCTTCGGGCCGCCTTGTTCAGTCTCGTAATCCACGCACATTCGTACATTTCCCGCCTTTCTTGGGGACAGGGACAATGTTAGCCACCCAATCCGAGTACTTGACCACTTGTAAGAACCCGGCATTAAATTGTTTCTCGACTTCTTCTTTTATCTTTAACAAGAAGTCAGGTCGCATTCTTCCGAGCTTCATTGACTGGCTTGCATTCTTCCCTTATGGGTAATCGGTAATCGCAATATCGATTTTAGTCCGCATATCTTGGTATGACCATGCGAACACATCCTTGAATTCATGGAGTAGTTCGATGAGGTCCCTTTGGTTTCTGCGAGAATACAAGCTCCAATTTTCACCTCTTGCCCTCTCCTAGGCTCACCGCTTTCTACCGACTCTTTATGGGGTAGGATCTGCTTTCTCCTTGCTCTATCATTCTCAACAAATCTGGAGGCAAGTCGCATTCGTGTCATTTCCAAAATCCCGAGATTCCTCTCAACACATGTCTTGCTCAAAGCAGACCTCCGATTCTCAGAGTATCATTACTCACATCATTGATGTCTAGAGACCAGAATGGGTATCGAAGGGTGTATAAAGAATAAATGAATTTGAGGACAATTATTCACATGATATGAATGAGAACAAAGAATAAATGGTAAAATGTAAAATAAGAGAATATTTAGTAGAATTGAAGATGCATTTTATTAAAACAAAATGTCCTAACATGAGCCTATTTCACAAAAGAAATCTCATTGTTTCTAGGCTTAAAACAACAAGAGTGTTCCAATATTACTCAAAAAATCTCTAAACACTACAGAAATTCCTCTGCAATTCAATTGTCTAATGTGCTTCTGTGTTCATATGGGCGGATGCCCGACAAGCTTCTTTGATCAATCTCCTCCTCGTGTATGGCATTGATGTGAGGACATTCCCTCTAGAGACTCTTTTCCCGTAAATCATTCCTCCCGATACGAAAGTCACGAGATATGTGGGAAATGTCATCGGTTCCCACTTAACATCTTCTCCATTCACTGGCATTTCTCCTTTCTTGTCTTTTTCTATCTCCTTCTTCATTTGTTTAGCATCCGGTTTGAACCCTAAACCAAAGCGATCCTTTTTCCTTCAAAGATCGGGCTGGACTTTCCCGGAGATATTTACCCAATCCTTTTCCCGGTAGGGCTCCTTTTCCCATCGTCATTTGCAATCCCATCCCGGTAGTCTTGGATAGTTTAGGTGACGGACTTTATTTCCTTCTAAAATGAAAGTCGCATTCACGAACTCTAAGGACCGAAATGAACATTCAATGGCTTCCTCGTTCGCCTCTAGGTATGGCGCTCGTTGGTAACAGATTGCTATGATGTCATCTTCGCGTTTATAGTTACCACCGATTTTACATTACCAATTTCAATTTACGTGCGATGATGAAGGTACATTTCATTGAATGAATCCAGGGCCTCCCTAGTAAGCAGTTGTAAGAAGGCTTGATATCCATGACCAGAAAGTCTACTTCATAGGTATTAGGCCCGATCAATAATGGTATGTCTATTCTTCCCATCACTCTTCTTTCAGTGCCATCGAATGCTCTCACTATGTTTTGGCAGGACTTCATATGAGAACTATCTATCGGCAACCTCTTGAGTGTGGCTAGTGGTAAGACATTTAATGCTGACCCATTGTCTATTAGCACACTTGGCAAGGTGTATCCCTTGCAACGGGTAGTTATGTGTAATGCCTTTGCTGACCCCATACCTCCCGGTGGGATTTCGTCATCGTCAAGTAGATGAAATTATCGGCTTATGTTACTAACCGACGATCCAACTTGTTGACGGATATATCTTTAGTAACATAGGTCTCATTCAGTACTTTCATTAATGCTTCGCGATGCACTTCAGAGCTTAGAAGTAGTGCTAACACAGAGATACGGGCTGGTTGTTTGTGCAGTTGTTCCACCACACTGTATTCGCTGTGTTTCAAGAATTTTAAGAACTCTTTAGCCTCTTCCTCTTTTACGGGCTCATTGATAACGGCTTCGGGTTCTTTTTCCTGCCCAATCGACACAGTCTTCATTTTTCGCTCCGGTTTCCTGTTTTCAGGATCATAACGCTTTCCACTTCGCGTATAGGAACCTTCGTTCTTGACTTCCTCCGAAATACTAGTGGAACCTTGCGCTCCTGGTATTGTCACATTGCAATTATAATTCCAAGGTACCCTTTTACTATCTTGGTAGGGAAAGGAAGCGAGTTTCAATTGTGATTTTGGTCTTCCTTGTACTCAGCCCTCGTGTTCCGAAATGATGATTCTCGGGTAATTACCTCCGGCTTTGTCAATTCTTCCTCGGTCACGATATTTCCTCTTCCTCCACTCCTTCTTCATAAAACTCCACTCTTTGTTGTTCATGAGGCCTTGCACCAAAATTTTAAAATCGGCACATTCTTGGATCTCGTGCCCCTTGTCTTATGGAATTCGCAACAATTCTTCATATGTATTTTGCTTCCTGAGAATCGACTCTATCAATCCTCTTTTCACCATTTCCTTCCGACTATTCGCAACGGGTCTTCACTTGGCGACCTCTCTCTTGATCTTTCTCACAATCTCTTCACCGATTATGTTCACCCTTTTTCCTCATGATTAGGCAATGGGTTCCCTTTCTTACCAAGTCATCAAGCGCTATAACACCCATTTTGATTAGCCTCTCAACTACCTTTTTGAAGGCGAGGCGCTTCTCATCGAATGCCCTCTATCCTCGCGGTAATCGCATTGAGCGTTTGGGTCGTACCACTTAGGGTATGGGGCTGCAAGGGTTGTAAGTAAAGCGGGGACACGATGTGCTCATTGAATAAAATCGGTATAATTCTTTGTATGTTATCTAATCGGGTGAATTGGATCCTTTCGAATTTGATCTAGTTCCCGATTCTGCCTTCGCCTGCTGTTGCCCGGTTATAATCGCTTTTGGCTGATTAACTGCGATCGCCTTTGGGTATCCTCTATTATATGTACTCACATTATTTACCTCACTGTCTTTCTTTTTAGGAGCGACTCTCCTGGTGCTTTCTCCTGTCTCGATTTTGCCACCCCTTATAGCATGCTCGATCATTTCCCCTGCCATTACTATATCAAGAAAGTTTTAGTTGTACTCCCTATCATATGGGTTATGAAAGGGCCTTGTGGTATTAATAAAAGCATGGCGCTCTTTTTCCAAAAGCGGTAATTTGAACTTGTGTGGCCACTTCCTCCATCATTGGGCATATTGCTCAAACTTTCGTTTGGCTTCTTCTCCATGTTTTGGGCGTGATTCGATCAGCGCTATATCGACTATGTGCCAGATTGTTTCGTGAAGGCTCGTGCTAGGTCCTTCCATGACTTGATCTGGTACTACCGAGTGATTGTACCATTTGGTCATGGACCCAACCAGATCGTTTGAAAACAAAGTGAATCGCAGAGCTGATCGTTGTTGACATGCCCGCCATCCGTCGATGTAACATTGTGATATGCGTTTGGGCAATCGGTCCCGTTGTATTTTTCAAAGTCTGAGTCTTGAATTTTGGAGGAAGTCGAGATCCGGGACTAGGCTCAAGTCTTTAGCGTCCACCCGTAGCGATGGTCGCTAGCCTCTATTTCCTTAAACTTCTCTTCTAACCATTTACAACGGTCCTCGAGTTGTTTGGGAAGGTTCGCCTTTGCCTTATCCATTTCAGCCATTTCATCGAAGTCGGGAACTATAGGGTTAGCCGGACCTTCTCCGGGATTAGTGCCTGAACCGGGAAGTCTTGCCGGCATTCATGGTCTCAACTCGCATCGTGGCTCGATAACAACAGGTGTCCTTTGGGGACATATTTCCGGTGGTGCTTGGGTATTTGGCGGGGTAAATCCAGGAGGGTAAGCAGGGTCATCATTATTCCCTGAGCTAGCAGCGGCGCCCTTTCCTCGTTCATTGGCCAATAGTTGCGCCAGCTGACTTATCATGTTGTTTTGGGACTCTTGCATCCGTTCCATCATATCTTGCTGGAGCTTCATTATTTGCTCTTGCATCCGTTCTTGCATTTCTTTCTGAAATTGCTCAAATCTTTGATCCATTTTTTGGTCTTAGTACGAGTCTCGTAGCGATTGTTCGGGCCCTCAGATTTTCTTTTTTCTTTTCCTTTTTGATAATTTTAACCATTAGGCTTCTTTTTATAAACTTTAATGTATGTAATATGATGCAATGTAATGCTAATGCATGAAATGTATGCAAAAAAAGGCATTAATTCTGATTCAATTTCCATTAGAATAACCTCTCTAGAAAACAAGTTTCTTTACATAGAATGGATTACATATAAGGCCTCGCCTAATGCTTAAGGCCTTGACTTCCTCAAGAAGCCTAGCTAACTCTTGTCCTTGTTCGACTTTGATTCATAAAATAAACTTAGTACATCGACTTGGACTCCTAAGGTTTGCAAATGCTCCTCGACCTCTCGCACTTGAGCCACAGCTTCCCCCATGATGTAATCCCGATCCCTGACTTGATTTTGGGAGTGATGAAGTTGTTGCTTCCAACGCTCCTCATTGACTTCCAGCAGCTCCACCCGTAGCTCGCAACCATGTAAAGCAGACTCTAGCTCTTCGATTCTCGCTTTCATTTCTTCAATTTTACCCAGGCTAGCTTTTAATTCTACTGCAGAGTTGCGGCTACGATCTCGACATGTGGTTCTTTCCAATTCGCCACCCGAGTCTTTAATCCTCTTTCTCGCTTTGGTTTTTGCCGGACTTCTCTTCGAGTATCTTCGAGCTTGAGTATCTCGGAGTTCTCGCTCCCATTGGCTAGCTCTATTTTTTTCCTCTCTGAGTTCTTGACCCCATTGCTCTGATGTTTTTCCTAATCCAGCAAGCTTCATTGATCTTCGCAGCTTCTTATAGTCTGTCTTCAAACTATCCAAATCTTCCTCAGCTTTATTTTTCCCTTTTCTCAATTTTTCGGCCTCTAGCTTCTGAATGTCAACGTCCAAACCCAGCTGCATCTTTTCTTCTTCTAACCGTTCTATCCTTTTCCCCAATTCCGCGTTCCTTTTCTCAAAATCTTGTTTAATGATTTCGAGCTCTGATGGGATTACTTGTAGGTGTTCCTCCATTGATCGAGCGTCTTCCTGGCCTGGTGTGGGAATGTTGTCGTTGATTCTCTGGCTTCTCCATCGGTCGTATTCGGGAGTTGTCATCGGGTTTATGCAAACCTTTTCATTCTATGAGTCGACTCAAGCACTTGCTATTTCACGAACCCTTTTCTTACAATGATCCCTTTGTATTCAAATTCACACCGAATTAGACCTTGTGTTATGTATAAACCTGCCTCGATCAGTATTGTCTCAACACAAGGAGAGGAGCATATCCAACGCCTCCCCATACTCCCAATAACGGAACCTACAAAATCTCCACATCGATATAGTATCTCATCAGAACCACCAAAGGAGCTTTCCATACCACGCCTTCCTCTTGCGTGTTTTGCGTAATTGTCATCCATTTTTCTTCCGTAAGATCCTCTCGCCTTGGTGTGGTGCTAATTCCTTTAGCGGAGAATAGTCCTCGGAGAAGATTCGACCGGTGCCTTTTCCACTTTCCAAAATGATCTGTTGAACCATACTAGCAAGAGTCAAGCACAACCGGTAAATCTTCCTTCGCCGCTTCTTGACGCTGCTTTAGAGACACGAAAGTTTCAGCCAGTGCGAGAACGGGTGTGACTCTTCTATCTAACCTGTCGAATAGATCTGAGACCGCCTCATCTACATGCCCTAGAGCTTTAGGGAAGATGATCAATCCATAAATGCTCAAGGCAAAGATGTCAACCCTTTTCTTCACATCCGGGTGTGCTATGATCAAGTCCCTTAAATTTCTCCAAGGGATACACTTACAATCTCCTTTTTGTTTTATCCGTGCCGCAACCCACTGCTCACTCATTCCCGTAATATTCATCAGCTTTTTCAAGAAGGTGGGAACGTTAATGTGTCTCGATAAACCTTGTCGACTTGAATTTTCGAGCAACGAAGTAAAGCTGTGTATTCTTCTATAGTAGGCACTAAATCCACTTTCCCGAAGGTAAAACAGCTATAAGCGGGATTCCAAAATTGGGCCATAGCTCGAAATAGGTGCTGGTCTACCTTGACGTCGAGCAGATGTGGCAGATCTCCGTAATGACAGTAGAATAATTGCTTGATCTCATGATCCCACTGACCCCATATCTCTTTCATCTCTTGAAGATTGTTTTGGGTGACACTGATACGCGTGAAGTCCCATAATTCTGATACGTACCCTTCTGCGAGGCTATCACCTTTTTCTTGCTGCACAGTCTCGGCCCAAACCCGGACGGCCGCGTTGTCTTCCACTCTATCAAGAAACCCCCTTTCCATGACAAAGCTATCTATTTGGGCAATTGAACGTGAATCAACACCTTTTTGATGAATATGCCATGCAAAAACAAAAATAAAGCAAATCAGTATTTCATACACAGTAGGCAAAAAATAAAAGTACCTAATTCGTTAACCACTAGAGTTTGGCATGGCTCTACCTAGGGTAGGTTCTTTAGGGCTTACTATATGAGGTTTAGTTCTAGGGGGGGTACCTGAACCAGCAGATTCCTCGATCTTCACCTATTATAGGCTCATATAGACCGAAGTTCAATTCGGGGATACATTTCCCTATGGTCGCATCGGAGATGAAAATCTCACGAAGACATAGGTACGGATGTATCCCAAAGCGATCCACTATCCCGCACGGAGGTGAAAACCTCACGAAGGAGTAGTTTCTCACTCACCTAAAGGTGTGACCACAACGGTCATGCAATGCAATGCCGAAATTGAAACAACACGCCATAGATGATTGTAATTTTCAAATCAAGCTTTCAAACTTCCGACAAAAGACAGAAAATAACCAATTTATGGCTTGACTCTCTAAATCAGTCCCTAGTGGAGTCGCCAAGCTGTCGTAACCATTTTTTTGAAAATGACAAAAAGGGGTTCGACGTTGGGTTTTGAAAATAGGAAAAAAGAAACGGGAGTCGCCACCGACCATTATCTGGTGTGATCGGATCACCTTTATTTTAATAAAACATTTTGTTTTACTAAAATGTGTTTTTGGTCCGAAGTTTTAAAAATCGGTCCGGAGTTGATTCACATGACGAGGAAGGGTTAGCACCCTCGATACGCCCAAAATTGGTACCAAAATGATTAATTAGTGTCTTAATGTCGGAAGTTTTAAAAGGTTTTAAAATACAGATCCTCTAAAAATGTTTGGATAATTAGGGCCAAAATTTTGAGATTTCTTTGCTCCGAGAGGATACAAACATCACATCCAGCACGTTAGGACATGATGTTTTAAACCTTCGTAATCAAAGCTATCTCGAGGTTTCACGAATTTTATCAAAAAGGATGTTTAGTTATTTAGTCCAACGGAAAATCGCAACCCAGCACGTTAGGGCACTATTTCCCGAATTCCTAAATGCAAAACATTGCCTTTATTTTAAAAAATCTTTGAACAGAGTGTGGTGACTTTTCAAAATGCATCGTATGGGGTTGAGTTTAAAAAGGTTTGAGTCAAAATTTGAAATTTCTTTGTCCCGAAAAGACATAAACATCACATCCAGTACGTTAGGACACGATGTTTTAATCTCTCGTGATCAAAGTCATTTCGTGATTCGTAAGACTTCGTAAAAGGGATGTTAAGTTATTTAGTCAAACGAAAAATCGCAACCCAGCACGTTAGGGCACTATTTCTCGAATTTCTAAATACCGAAACATTGCCTCATTTTGAAAAATTTTTTTTAGGCGAAGTACGACAATTTTACAAATGATGCTTTGTTCAAAATATTATACAAAACAAGGATGACAAATATGGATGTAAATGTAAAAAATAAAAACACAAATAATAATAATATTATGACAATACGAAATGGTAATATAAACGAGTAAATAAATAAATAAAATAACGATGGCGAGATAGTAAAGACGATACTTGGAACGAAAGTAATAATAATAATAATAAAAAATGATGGATATTAACAAAATAATACATACAACATAATTAAACAAATATATATATACATAAAAATAATAGTATTGATAATAAAATGAAAACGATAATATATAATATACTAATAATGATATAGTAACGATAATAATGAGAACAATAATAGAAATAATAATAAATGATAATAATAATAATAAATACAAGAATAACGACAAAATAAAATATTAAATGTTAGTGATTATAATAAAATTGTGAAATAAATGAAAAGGGATTGAGTTGCATTAAAATTGAAAATTTTGGGGCTAAGTGGTGAATAAAACAAGTGGTTGGGGGTTGTAAGCATGCGCAGTGAAAGCGAAGGGGCGGAGAAGCAATTTTCCCATAAACCAAACACAAGATTTAAAAGGGACTTAATCGCAAACTGTAAAAAAATATTGGGCTAATTTTGAAATAACGGAGAGTTTAATTTTAAAATACTAAAACGCGGAAGGACCAATCGCAAAATAGACCCTTCTTTTGGCAAACACGCGATCCTAGGCGGGTCGGGTCGGTCGGATCGGGTCACGCCAAAACGACGCTCGTTTTGGGCGTTTAAGACCGACCCAAAACGACGTCGTTTGGGGGCCTATATAAGTTCAAAACCTTCAAAAAATCATTTCTTCACCTTTTTAAAAAAATGCTCTTTTTCTCTCAACTCCCTCTCTGCACCAAGGATCCGTGAGGGCCGCCACCGGTCCGTGGCCGTGCCTCACACCACCGTGGGCAGTGGTAGGAAAGGTAAAAATTTGTTTTTTTTTTTTTTTATGTTCTTCCTTTTTTATGTAATATTATTATGTGTTCATATATATATGTGTGTATATAAAAAGAAAAAAAAAAACCAAAAAGATTGAAAACGTAGATTTTTACCCTCACTTTTCTGTTTTTTGATTCTCGTTCTTGTCTATCCTTTACACTGGAGTTTTTGTGTTGATTTTGCTTGTTGTTACTGCTGATTTTTGAGTGTTTTGACTCTCTGCCTTTTCGATTGAAAGAAGAGAAAAGAAAAAAACTTTCTTGAATCTCTGATATTCTTTTTTTGTTTTGTTTTTCGAACGAAAAAAAACTTGTTTGTTTGGATCTTTCTCTGTTTCTTTTTTGATTTTTCCAAGAAAAAAAAAACTTCCATCACTGGTTTCCGACCTGGCTTTTATAGCCATTACAAAGTATATTCATCATTGTTTCTTCTGCTTTTGGTTCTGCTTGCGTGTTTTTTTTTTTTTTGCAGGAGAGCAGGTGAAGACGGTGGCCGGTGGTGGTTGTAGAGGCAAAGTGTGTGAGAGGTAGGTTCGGCGGTGTCGGTCAAGAGTCGAGGGCGTGGAGGGCGTGGCGCAGAGGGCGGTCTAAGGCTTGCGGCTAGGTTTTCGTAAACCCTAGCTTGTCGCAAAAATTTTGGCTTTTGGGCCTTCCGGGCCGCTCGTAAATGGGTCCGTGGTTTGGGTCCCGTGGGATTTGGGTCGATTTGTTTAATTTATTTTGGGTTCGTGTTTGTAAATTTTTCAGTAATTGGGTTTTGTTGGGTCGGGATCTGTTGGGTCCGATTTGGTTGTTGGGTTTGTGTATTTTGGGGGCAATTTTGGGCTTTGTACATATTTTATTATTATTTTAATGTTTACAAAGATGATTGAATGATTGTATGAAATTTTCGTTAAGAAATTTTATTGTTTGTTGGTCAATTTGATAAACAACACTAAATCGCGTAAGGTGTAAAAGTGTTGTTCTAATAGATTAAGGTATCTATTAGCTATGGATTATAAAAGTGAAAGTCCTTATGTTGTTATTAAACCACTATTATAGGTAATGGACATTTATGGACATAAAACAAGTGAATTTTTAATGTTCTAAACCAAGGTTAATTTAGTAAATTATATATTAAAGATATAATAAATAAAATCAAAATTAGTTATCATCTTTTAGTTTCTTCCTCAATCGAAAATTAGGGCTTGAAGAAGCCATTTTTATATCTTTCATTCGGTCAAGCTTCTCATGCTCATTAAGGTACGATTTTTGTCTCGTTTTTAATGATTTCTACGTTTTTGAGATCGTTGCAGCTTAGTCTAGCTAGCCCAGAGACTAATTTGCAAAGCTGTTAAAGATTTTGAATGATGCCACTGATGAATACATGAGTGTTTTTATGATTGATGGTAGATTTTGAATGTTTGTTGTGAATTATGCAAGTTTTATAAAGTTATTTTTAGTAAAAATGTAAATTAGGAATTTAATTGAGAAATGTGTAAAGTTAGTGGTTAAAATGTGAAATAAATGAAAAATATGGGCTTCTAGGGGCATAATAGTAATTCGGCTAGCATGGGTATATTTGGAATTTCATTAATTTGTGATTGTATGAAATAAGGATTAAATTGTAAAAAAATGTGAAAGTTTAGGGGCAAATGTGTAAAATATCCCTAATGTATATTTTGGATTGAATTGAATAAATAGATGATTAAATAAGTCAATTTTGAATATATTTAGATATAGAAAGGAGAAATATGGACTTGGATCGGGGAAAAGATAAAGTACTTGATTAATCGACAATTTCATCGTTTTTGAATCGAGGTAAGTTCATATGTTATAACCTCATTTCAAATGTATTCTATATACTTTGATATAGCATAAATTGTGATTATGTGACTACGGACAAGTTTAGAAATGATTCGACGATGATTCGACAGTTGGAATCTTGGTTGAACCTTAGGAATAGTTTAGGATACTAGTGACATGTCATTAAGGAATATATTGAGTTGGCTTCGGGCCATGAAATAGCACTTCAGGTGCGAGATAAACCGATTTGGATCTAGGCCATGCATATCGGCTAATTTGGCTTCGCCATGATATTAGTACTTCGGATATAAGTTACATTGATTTGGCTTCCGGCCATGGTATAGGTACTTATCGTGTGAGACTCTTGAGTATCTGAATTCTATTCGAATGGTTCAACTGGTAAATGAAAGACAAGAATGTGTATGAGATTTGTACGAGATGGTACAGGTATGTGTATAAACTATTTTAGCATTGAATTGAGAAAATGATGATGAAAGTATAAAATTTTGTGAATGAGTATTTGAAAGGTTTGTTAGCTGATATAAGCTACATGTTGGTGTATTCAAATTATTAAATTATATTTATGTGCTTGCATTAAGTTTATTTCATACGAGCTTACTAAGCTTTATAGCTTACTTTGTGTATTTTCCTGTGTTTTATAGTGTTATCAAAGCTAGCTCGAATTCGGGAATCGTCGGAGATCGTTTCACACTATCACCTATCGTTTGGTACCTTTGAACTTTGGTATTTTAAGTATATGGCATATATAGGTATTTTGAGTCATTTTGATTATGGGTTGATAGTGATTTTGGTTATTTGTAATGACTTGTAATTGCATATGTTTTGGTTATAAATATGGCCATGAGTTTTGGCTTAATTTGGTGAATTTGGTTATGTGCATATATGGTTGATATTTTGAGTTCATTGATGGATATGTGAATGACTTATATTATGAGATTTGTGGAATAGGTATCATGCTTGTGAATTGGTACAAAATGATGTATGTTTGGTAAAGGTTTAACTAGTTGATTGGTATATGTATTTTGGTATGTTTTGATTGAGTAAAACTTGAGGTATAAGAATTTTGGTTGCTAGTATTGGAATGGTATGAATTAGCCTTGATTGTGGCTAAATTACATGTTCAATTGTATTATGGATTGGTGCCATTTTGGTTGTTTAGGTGAGCATAAATGTGGGTGGCAAATTGGCTTGGTAAATAGCCTATTTTTGTCCACACGGACAGAGACACGAGCGTGTGTCTCATCCGTATGTGATACACGGTCATGTTACACGACCGTGTGTCCCCTCGTGTTGAAATTGAAATGAAGTCAGTATACTCCACATGATCTCACACACGGGCGTGAAATCTATCGTGTGGCATAAGTTAGTATACCCTTAATTTGCACACGGCCTAGCACACGAGCGTGTGACTTGGCCGTGTTACATAAGTTAGCATACCTTATAGGTTTGGAACGGCCTAGCACACGGCCTGACGCACGGGCGTGTGTGGCCACTTCGAAGGGCACACGGGCGTGTGGTTGACTGTGTGACCCAAGTCAATAAGCTCACTTGTTTGGACACGGGGTTGGACACGGGCTGGGACATGGCCATGTGTTCCCATTTCAATGTTCACACGACCTGTGACACGGGCGTGTCTGGTTGCCGTGTGAGACACACGGCCTGGCCACACGGGCGTGTGTCCCCTGTTTTGAGAAAAATTTTCTAAGTATTCAAAAAGTTTCTAAAGTTATCGATTTAGTCCCGAACTACTCCCAATACATGTTTAGGGCATCGTAGGCTCATATTAGGGACAAATGTGTTGTAAGTCCAGTAATGCTCCGTAATCCTATTCCAACGTTGAATACAGGTGAGGGGTGTTACAAACAATACTGTAAAGTTTAAAGTTGTTAGGAGATTGCTTAACATGAAGTATCTTAAGGTGCAATATATCATTTGAATTTGATTTTAAAGGATATTGTTAAAACACCTCATGTGGAGAGTTTAGCTCAACATGCTTCTTCTATTACATTTTTGTATATAATCAAATATGGACTTGAAGTTGGTTAAAAAGAAGAAAAGAAGGGTGAATAAAGTTTTTTATCTCGATGAAAAATGTTTTCCTACTACTTTTATTGCTTTGAAGAGTTTGCATAATCATAAGTATGATTTGTAAATCATGGTCATTTCTAAGGAGCTTTATTGCTTGGAATGTGTCCAAATCAGTGAAAGCAAAACATGTTTATAAGATTATTTTGGATAATAAGTTTTGGAATGATTACTTGGTGATCATGCAAATTGTTTCTCCATTTGTATAACCATTGATGATAAATGATTCAAAAGAAAGACCTGTTTTTGGATATGTTTATAATGGAATGCTCTAGGAAAGTAAGGCTATCAGAGAAACTTTTCAATTTAAAAGGTGATTGTACAAGCTTTACACTTTAATTTTGAAAGATAGATTAGAGCATAAATTGCATCAAGATCTCCATGTAGCTACACATTTTTTGAATCCAACATTCAAGTATGAGACCATGAACCATTGTCAAGATGTTGCTATTATGAAAGGATTTTTATCCATTCTTTTGAACAAATATATTTCAAGTGGTAAAAGAAGGCTCATCCAACCATTCCCATCTAAAAAATTGTCACCAAAATTGTAACACCTTAAACCCGGCTTAAAAGTTTAGACTGAATTTTGAATGCCACATTGATCACCGAAGTGATCGTAGGTAATTTTTTACAAAACAGATTGTCACGTCAAACCGAAACATTTAATCTTTTAAAATACAAATAGTAAAATAATAGTTGAGATAATATAAATCAGCAGAGTAAAACTAAAAACTTAAAACGAAATTTGTACCACATTTTTATAAAATTTTACAGTTCAAAAACTGAAATATCAATTAGAAACTGAAAATATAAATTGATAATTTATTCTACTCCGAGACTGTCTGAAACCTCCGCATACCGAGCCCAGCATTAGAATTTAAAAGAGTACCTGAAATGAGAAAAGTAAGAGGGGGCGAGCTACTCGAGCTCAGTGTGAGTTCGAAACAAAACAGTGGCAGAAATAGAGTATCCAATTCAGAAGAGCAGCTGAATTTCAAACACTCACAGATTTAGAAAGCATACTTGGAACTAATGTCCAAACAGAGCTTAACAATCAGAGCACACTAAGTTCACTCAGAAGTCTCAGCACAAATGCTAGTCAGGCAAACAGATTACAGACAACTAGTCTTTCAGTCAGAACTCACAGATAGATGCGGATGAAATCTAGTCAAATAAAAACCCACCCATCCAGCCAAACACACCTCTCTGTCCCCCAATCACACCTCGTAAGAGCTGTTTGAGCTCATCCAACCAAACACTCCACATAGGACCAAGTAGGCCCATCTAGCCCTACACACCATATAAAGTCATCCCGAGTTACCCGTCAACAATGACTTATCAAAATATAGTTGAACTGCCAGATAATATATATATGTAGCATAGCTAACATACATGTGGTACAGTACGATACGGTAACCCACTATACCGATAATTTACAGTTAAACTGCCAGATTAGATAATGGTACGTAGCATAGCTAACGTACATGCGGTACAGTGCGATGCGGTAAACCGCTATTCCTGTAAATTACAGTTTAACTGCCAGATCAGATAAATATCGCAAAGGCGATGTATGTGTTATACAAGATCTGATCACGGTAATTGGCGATCTGAGACAAATTGCAGTTTAAGTTGCTAGATCAGACCAAAATCAGGCTCCCTTCTCTTCAAAACCCATCCCAAAATATTTTACGCAAGTGTATGTATGCATACAATCTCACAGAACAGAGACACAATATCGATACGATCGAATGAGCAATATGCACACACACCCAACAGAACAGATTCAGATTCAAATATCTCATATGACAGCCAAAGATACACTCAAGCTAAAACCCAGATAAGAATTTTTAGCCACCCTAACTAAAGATCAGCCAAGACAAAACGCACAAACAAATGCTCGGATCAAGAACACACAGAATCAAAATATGTGACTTAGAGCCGCACGGCCGTGTGCTCCGGCAATATGGGAAAACTTTGGCCGTGTTAGGGTCAAAACGCCCGTATGGAAGAAGGCACATAGCTGTGTGGCAGAGGTACACACTCGTGTGAAGATAGTTATACGACCGTGTGGCTAAGGCACGCGCCCGTGTGGACCAAGGACATGGCCATGGGGACAGGCCGTGTAACTCTCTGTCCATTTGCATTAAATTTGAGCTCAGGGCTGACACGGCCGTATGAGGGTCTCACACGTTCCCGTGCCCACCTGACACGGCCGTGTGTCCCAAAACACACACTCGTGTGGAATCCCTAAATCCCTAAATTAGTCACACGACCGTGTGGCATCAAATCACTCAAACCCTAATCTCTAAACTCACACGCCTGTGTGCTCAAGGGACACGACCGTGTGAGAAACGATAAAGTCCCCAAGTTAGACAAGGCCGTGTGGCACCAAAATTGGCCCGAGAACCGTAATTCCCAAAGGCACACGGCCGTGTGAACTGGCACACGCCCGTGTGGAAACCTCAGTGGCCACGAAACTACCATAAATCAGCTTAAAAATGAGTTTTTCAGTCACTACATAGACCCTCAACCAGTGGCACTCAGAACCGCACTAACCAAAGCGAATTTCATGCCATTCGACAGTACTACCATACTTAGAAGATCAATTGCCAAAAGCCACCAAGATTGCCATATTCTAACAAAATTAATTTTGCAAATAACAGAGGAAAGTTTCAGAACCCACACTTGTCTCATGATCCAACACCTTCAGACTCTGACTTGTCGACGAGGAAACGAAGCTCTCCAAATACCGCAGACAAAAACCGTTTTCACAAAAAGAAAAGAGCAAAAAAAAATAAAGAGAAGGATAGGAGAACGTGTAACAAAAAAATTAATAATAAATAAATAAAATAAATAAAGTTAATAAAAATATTAACTCAAAACAAGGCAAAATAAATCGCATCCCAAAAAATGCACATCCAAAGACTCGAACCTAGAACTTTGAAGCAAATTAACACACAACAATCCACAAGACCAACAGGCCAATTCTAACACTAAATCGCGCAACTAAACACTAAAGCACGCCTTCTCTATGACCCTAACCATAAAACCCCAAAACTTTTAACCCCAAAATTTAGAATGTTATAAAAATCCTACCAAGATCTACCAAAGCCTTTCCTATCACGTCCCAACAAACATCATAAAGGACCTTACCACCAACTACCTATAACTTAGGTAATCTTATTATAGGTTAAGTCATATCATATCTTGGGATTCTATAACTCTACAACCAACCCTACTTAATAGAACTATTGCTCATAAGGCTTCGAGCACAACTCGAAACCAAACTTACCACCTACATAACCCCCCCATTTTCCTTCAAAATAGGTATTCAAGAGATTTCCACCATTAAAGACTTCATTTGTCCTCTAACTTTTTCCATGTGGTTATTGTCGCTATCATGTGAACATTCCTGAGTCACCCAACTCAAAACCTTATATCGTTAATTGGTGTAATTTGTCAAGAAGACAAAAAGCCATGTATATGCTAAGTTAAAGTCCTAACTTTCAACCTTTAGAATATTCAAATAACACCCAACAATAGCACAACTTAAGTGCCTTCTCAAAATTAACCAACCAACATAAACCATTATACCAGTGGTTTCAAATTGATCCCTCATATGAATTGTATTACTTATATCCTTATTGTCGTCAAATGTAGGTATATTTACACATGCAAACTCAAGTTGTGCACCAAAACCAACCATTCCCTCCAAAGCATTATGACCAAAACACATGTCGAAAAACTTACCCACACTAACCCATCAATAATATTGGGAATTACACTTTCAAAAAAATATTTTGAAGCCCAACTTAGTAGCTAGATCTTTCCCCAACACAAGGAATATTGGCTTTCAACACCCACATCAACCAAAAAGAGCCAAAACATGAAGAACTCACTAGCACCTCCCACGAACCAAAAAATGAAAGGGGCATTTGCATTAAATTCAATAGTTACACCCTACTCAACGCCTCACTAGTCATCAACATACATCTTAAATGAAGTGGGGAACGAGGGAATCTTAAAGGCATTGCCACCACCGATATGGTCCAGCCTTGGAAAAAGGCAATCTTTTCTAAAATGCCAATTTGTCAACGATGTCAAACAAAAGACGAAATATTGCCTTTACTTAAAAAAAAGTCACTAAAACAACCGTAGATAAGCACATTTCAAGCAAACTATTAAATAACCAGCTCAATAAGAGCAAGACAAGGTTGGAACCTAATGAATAAAGCTTGACACCAAGAAAGATGACTTGTATTATAGTGGTAGGAGGAGGAAACCCAACAAGAAACATCGATACTCACACCTCCTCTTACAAAGGTAATTCAATCGGAGGGTGTTATAGACAAGTAAACGAGGATAAGTAAAAAGGTAGCCCTAAACCCTCCCTAAAATATTGTCTACAAGCTTATATCTGGCGAACCAAAAACATCATTACAAACTGAATAAAATTTCAGAATATTAGTGCGAAAAGTAAAGAAGTTACCGAATGTCAGCTCACGTAATAGGAACACCATCACCACTAGCTTATGTTTCCCTTTCAAGGGTGAGAATGAAAAAAAAAAGATTTCTTTGAACAAGAAAGGGTGGTAATTTTCTTATTTTCTTGAGAAAATCAATAACCTTGCTACTGACTACCCATAATATAGTCAATTGTGTCCTACAAAGGTTAGATCACATCCAAGCAAGGTATCCTATAACTCTGGCATGAGTCCAACTTAATAGAATTATTGCTCACAAGAACACAAGAACAGGCTCAAACTCCCTCATCACCCAAAATAGGGATTCAAGAGATTTCAATTGCTATACACTTTTTTCGTCTCCTAACTTTAAAAAGATGGCTTATAATGAGAAAAGTTTAATAAAAACTATATGTAAATTAACTTCACTGAGTGTATAAGATATCCACTTTTGGTATTAATCAACATGAGGTGATTTATCAAGGATAATTCGTAAAATACAAATTGTATGACGTAAATGTATGACTGAGTCTGGGTCCGTTTGTTTACATGTAAAAAGTTTTACGGAAAAATATTTTCTACATTTTCTTATATTTGTTTCACAGAAAATAGTTTAGTCAACGGAAAATGACTTACAGGTTAAAGTAAAATAAACCATTTTTCACAGAAAAGTAAATTATTTTCTAGAAATTATTTTCCGAAAATTATTTTCAGTTAAACAAATGAAGCTTTAATTTAATTGGTACTAACATAATTACCAGTGATAAGAGGATATAGGTTTAAGCACGAGGATGTAGCATTATTTTTTAGTAAAAAATTGTGGAGGGATGAAAGGAAATAAAAACGTTTAACCTTAAAAATGTGTTTACAATAATTATAAGAAGGGTTTTGGTTTTGGTAACAACGTCAATAGTAGCTGCCTTGACTTACAAGACTAACAGCATTAAAGATGTTTTCATTTTTTGGGCGTGTTAATGCATTTAGATTTCAGACATAATCATCATATAAAAAAAAAAAGTAAAATTTGATGCCAATTAAGTCAAAAAAATGCATGCACGAATCATTTATGAAAACTCGAGAAAGAGAAATGGAACACCCTTTTCTTTTAATTGCCAAATATCATCATTGAGCACAATTAATTATTGGACCATCCTCCTAAGCTGTTTAATTACATCTATCTTTAACTTCAATGCAAACCCTTGTTCATTTCACACTTCTTTTTTCAAACGGCAACCAAAAGAACAAGAATCATTCATTTTGAATCTGTCTTGCCTTGGTTTGTTTTAGTTTTCATATGTACAAACAAAGTCATCACATGGAGCTTGGTAAATACACTCACCAAAGGCAAAACCCAATTCACGTGTGCATTTATATGTGGACACCATTTCCCACGTTCCTACAAGTATAAAACAACCTTAATATATTCATATTCATTGCTGCTTAAGCATAAGAAAGTGAAATGAAATTTGTTTGTTAGTATTCTTCTTCTTTTGTTTTTTCTCTTTCAAATCTATTTAGCGCATCAAAGCATCCTTTGACAACAAATTTAGATTTTATGACAAATTAAGTTTTTCTAAATTTGCATGTCGATTAAGTTGCTCTCATGTGAAATGTCATATGATTAACGGGAAATAAGCATGTTAAATTGACAAATTTTAACAAAGATAATGATTGGACTAGAATTTTAACTTTTAAAATTTAGGGACTAAATCTCAAGTTATATAAAAATACAAGGGCTAATAGCATATTTTAACAAAATATCGTATATAAAAAGATATTAGGGAGTGATTTTTTCTTATAAAAAGTAGTGGTAGGATTATCTAATAATTGAATTTGAGATTTGTATCGATGAATACAAGTTTTACCACTTCACTCATAATTTAATTCATGATGTGAATTTGTTTTAAAAGAGTGATTCAAAATAATGTTTATGATTTTTTAAGGGATGTTTATGATAGGATGAAATTGAAAAGAAACTTTTATAATTTTTATATGATTTTTGTAAATATATTTGGGCATGTGGGTGCTCTCACTTAACCAACACAGATAAACAAATATTTATGGAAATTTAATTAATAGTAGGGAAATCCTACTACAAATATTTTCCACTAGGAAATGCAAAACCTCCCTGAATTTATGATACATTAAATTTATGTCTCAATGCTTTATTTCCCACCAAAACAAAGGTGGTTATTCAATATCTCCAAAAAAAAAAAACGTGCTTATTTAATGTAATATTAATTTTTCTTTAAAGTTATTATGTTTGTAAAATTGGATAATTTTGAAAAGTTATTTTTAAAATTATGTTTCATAAATTTGGTCCAAACATATAATTCGATATCACTCTCTAATTTTAATATTTATTATATTAGTATAAAGAAGACAACAAGGTAGTGTTTAGTACGATGTAAAGTAGTCCTTTTTCAGAAAATTTAATCAGCTGCAAAGTGATTTCAACATTTAATATGTCAAATTTTATTTACTTTATTTGAAAATTAACTTTCTTTTGGGAGTTACTTTCCAATGAACATGGTAATGTAATTCATATTATAAAAGGTAGGAAAATTACTTTCTCATGTAAATTAGAAAGTTCAAGAAATATTAAAATAAAATTAATCATATTTTATATTGGTTTAAAGTATTAGTTTGTTAATAAACTTAAAGAAAAAAAGTTATTGTCTTCGTCCTTTATCCTACTACTAGATTTTCTCTATTGTTTCAACGGATTCTTCTCAAGTATTATATATACATAATTTTTAATTTAATCCAAAACACGTGATTATATACGTACATTATTACATTTAGAAAATATATGTAGGACTAATTTGAAACAATTTTACTTTCAATTAACATTATAAATTAAAATTTATTATTAAATACTTAATCCAAATATTTGTTAAGAGTAAAGTTTATTGTAAAAATTAAATACATGAATATTATCTATTACTTAGCAAGACTAATTTCATAAATTATCGTTATATTTTTAAAAAATATTTATAATAACTATTATTTTAATCAATATCTATCTATATATACCCAAAGATAAAAATAATAACATAAAAAGATAAAAATTGATAAGAGCAAAATTGAAAGAGTCTTAGGTTATCCACAAAAGAAGTATGCCAATCTTATCTCATGATTCTATATCCCTATTCCTTCTCGAGGAAAACGAAAGAGATCCATCAATGTCCCAAATCGAATGATACGAATCTTTTGGTTGGTCCAATAGATTTATTTGTATTAAGAATCACTAATCTCTTTTTTTAGATAAATATAAACAATTTAAAAGAAAATACTGAATTGGCCAAATTATAGCTCAAAGACTTATGAAAGGAATAATGTGGTCCGGTTCATTTAAAGAAGTTATTTGTACAGTCACAACTTTAAAATTGTTCTATAATTCAAATATACGGAAAATAATACTTACTATAAAATCTTAAATTTCTCAAATATTTGATTTTATAATTAACCCAATGTGATTTAAACAAGTTTTTAGATTTGTAATGTCTTATAAGAATGGAAATCTGTGTGTTTTTGTGTTTAATAATTAATTGGTTGAAGGCCACTTTTTTTTCCTTATTACAAATCAATAATAAAAATCGATTTTGACAAAATCATTTTAGTTTTACAAAATCAAGTCATATCAATTCGAAGGAAAAAAAAGTAAAAGTTATAAAATTGGCAAAAAAAAATTAAAATTTCAAATAGGACACAGTCTTTGAAAGATACACGGACCAATCACATGACAGTGTGATCCGATTGTGTATGGTAAACACAAGTAGTGGCACGACTGTGTGAATGCAAGAAACAAATGTTATTAAAATCCAAGGTTCCCAAAATCTAGACGGCCTGAAAACACAATTGTATACCTGTTTTTAAAAATAATCTTTATTCAACTTTAAAAATATTATCTCAAATACAATGTTGTTAAAAAGATTATGGAGCTCATCTCCAATCCTGACGATTAATTAAAAATATTCCACAAGTTATAATTTTACTTTGAACAAAAAAAAATTTAAAATTTATTATTCGATAAGTAATGTAATATTTCAGTAGGATTATGGTGTGGGATATAGGGATGTTAAATGCGAGTAGGAAGACAAATCACATTAAAAGTGAGGGTTGTAATAGCCATGTATTAAAGTCCACATAGATCAAAAAGTGGGCATATCAATGCCAACCAAATATGTTAACAAGTGCATAAAATTTTGGCCAAATTGTTTTCAAAGATTCCTACTTGATCTGGCAGAGATTCTTGACGTTAATGTCACTAGATACCTACCCATCTGAATGGTTTTGAGTAACCCAATTTTTCCTCTTTTTTTTTTCATTTCAAATAATTTGAGTAGAAATGAAATTCAAGATTAAAAAAAAGAAGGTCAAAATCAATTTCTCTTTCCTTAAATCAAAAGTTTGATATATTTGTAGATAATCTCAAACTTACTATAAATTTGCAAAAGAAGAGTGTTTTGCTCGGTAGGATGAAAAGAAAATTGAAACCGTAAGGATCGACAGTATAAATAACAAAATAAAAAAGATATAAAAGATCGAATACAAATTTTAAATTAAAAATTCCCTTAAAAAGATTATAAAAATTATGGGCAAAAGAAGCTTTGGCTTTTCACCAATTGAATAAATAAATGAGAGTACAATATGAAGAAAATAAATTTAAATGTACTAAACATGCAAACTCAAACCCCAAAAAACAAAGTTGCAACTCTCATAAAGTTCTCTCAAAAGGGGTACAAAATTCTCTTCATAGTCATCACGAAAACTCTCATCAAAATTCATCTGCGACTACATCTGGTCACCTCCAAAAGAAAAGCATTGTAGTACTACATCTTTAATTGTCTTGCCGAAACAAGGATACAAGGCCCCCTTAAATCGGCTAATTTTAAAGGGCTAAAACGACTAAAATATCTCTGAAGTAATCATAGTTGGATTAGGAGATGAAGTCCTACTTGGATATCAAAATGCTGTTGTATTACTTGAGAAATGCATCATGTCGTCATGACGTCCCATGCATGCTTGTCACGATATCGCCCTCTCTGTCAATCGAAAAACTCGTCACAATGTTCTGACGTCCACTACACCAAAACAGACTTTTAGCGGCATTTTTAGTGGCGTTTTAAATAAAAACGCCGCAAATATTATACATTAGTGACGTTTGAAGAAGAACGCCGCAAAAAAAAAAGAGAAATAGCGGCGTTTATTTATAAAACGCCGCTAAAAAGGATATATAGCGGTGTTTATTCGTAAAACGCCGCTAAAAGTCTGAGCTTTAGCGGCGCTTATTCAAAAACGCTAAAAGTTCGACTTTAAGGCGCTTTTGCAAAAACGCCGATAAAAGTCGAGCTTTAGGGCGCTTTTGCTAAAACGCCGCTAAAGTTCGATCTTTAGCGCTTTTGGAAAAACGCATATAATAATTATAAAGTTTTTTGGATATATATGATTGATTGTTTTAAATTTATATATTAAATAATTTCTTATATAATTTTGATACTAGTTTAAATTATTTAAAAGAAAATATTTGTTAAAAATGAAAAAAATTAAATAATTTCTTATATTAATTTTAAAATGTTGAATTAATTCTCATGATTATTTAGGGTTTATGGTTTAGCATATATAATTTAAGGTGTAAGGTTTAGGAGTTACTATTTTAATGTTTAGGGATTATGGTTTATGATTTGCGCTTTAAGGTTTAAGGGGATGTGTTAGGGTTTTATAGGTTAAAAGTTAGGGTTAATGGGTTTAAAGGTATATATGGTTAAGGGTTTGGGGATAATATGTTAAGGGTTAGGGTTTAGGGTTATATAATTTATGATTAATTAGGGTTTATGGGATAGAGGATAGGGGTTATGAGTTTAGATTAAATTAGTGTATTTTAATTTATATATTAAATTATTTATAATATGGTTTAATTTAGGGTATATAGTTTATAAGCTTTATGGTTTATGGCTTGGGGTTTAAGAATTAAGATTTATGGTTTGGGTTTAAGAGTGCAGGTTAGGTTATGGTTTAGGCCAGGTTTATAGTTTAATTTTAGTTTTAGATTTATATATTGGGTTTAGGGTTTAGTGCTTAAACCATATCGAACAATGAGTTAGAGTGTTAGTGTTTAGGGATTTAAGTGTTCAAGAATTTGATAAAAGAGGTAAAATCAAATTCTTTTAGGGTTTAAGGTTTGCAATAAGATTATTTCTTTAATTAACTTTGCACCTTGTAATATACGTATGAGTTGCGGTTTAGGGTTTAAGGTGTATAAGTAAGAGTTTATAGTGTATAATTTGGGATTTAGTGTATCATATGACACACTTTTTAGGTGTATAATTTAGGGTTTTATGATTAGGTATGAGAACTTAAATTATAAAACTATATAAATTAAATATAGTGTTAGAAAGAGAACAAAATAATTTTAAAGGAATTTAATAAATAAATAAAGTAAAAAAAATTATTGGTATTAGCGGCGTTTTTGCTCAAAAACGCTAAAAAGATATTAATAAAAAGAAAAGCCTGCTTTTCATGGGGCGGTAGCGGCGTTAGCCACAAAAACGCCACAATAGATTAGTATTAGCGGCGTTTTACCTAAAACGCCGCAAAAAACTATTAATTTTAATTCAAAAGGCGTCGTTTTCTTTAGAGTTTTAGTGGCGCTTTCTATGAAACGCTTCAAATAACCGACAGTTTAATTGATACGACGTCGTTTATTTAGAGGGTTAGTGGAACCAGTTAATTTAAAACGCAGTCGTTTTTGTAAGGGAATTTAGTGGCATTTTTTAAAAACGCCAGAAAATGCCAATTTCATTTAACAAAGCAGCCGCTTGTTTTCCTCGATTATACCCGATTCATCCCCCTCCCCAAAAAACATAACTCAAAATCCCTAATTTTTCCCCAAATCCCCTAGCGACCTCACCTGAAAACCCGCCGCTACCGGTGTTCTCTCTGCTCGTCGCCTTTGCCGTCACCCTTCTCTATCACAAATCGACCGGTAAATATACTCTTGAGTCTCTCCGCTTCGCCATGGTTGCTTAGTTTGGTGACTCGGGTCTTAGTAACTATAGTCTAGTCGTTTTAGGCAATTTTTATACTTCAAGTGATGTCTAAAATTTTTAGTTTTCAAATATTTCTTCTTTAGTTTTAGTTTTCAAATAATTTTTAGTTTTGATTCAATATTCTCATTACTTCTTTAACATTTTTGTACAAACATCGTATTTCTTTTAAAACAACGTATTGAAGTTATTAATACGACATGTACAAACATGTTTACAAATTGATATATATATATGTTTTAAATATTTTCACGATAAATCCAAGTTATACTTAAACTAACAAGGTTAACAAAATATCGATTAATTCATTTTTCATTTCTCATTTTCAGTTTTCATCGATTGTATCTGCAAAGACTACGCTTTTCTTCTATTCACAAATTGCTCTATCGGTGCATCGTTGTTTCCCTTTGGATTCTTATCTTGATTTGGGCTTTCCCTTTTTTTGGTAAGTTTTTTATTCTTTTTTTTTGTCTTTTTTTGTTTGTTTTGGGTTTGAAGTTAAATTTTATTTTGTAGTGAAGTTTATTTCTTTGCTGCCTGAATGTTTGTTTGTTTGTTTGTTTGTTTGTTTATTTTGCTTATTTGCATTTTTGTTAGAACGTAAAATGTTTGATCATTTGCCTCAATGAAAATTGAACCTTGTTTAGCTATGTAATTTTATATTCCTGTTAAACCCAAGTTCTTTTTTTAATTAATCTCAATTTTCTAAATTCCAAATCTTTGGTCATTGGGTTTCTGGTTAAGTAAAGCCTTCTCTTTTGAATGAAAGATTTAAGTTCAGATAGAAAATATATGTTCTAGTTTTCTGTTTGTGTTGTTTATGTTGCTTTGCCTTATGCTATACATTTTGTAGTAGTTCTATGCCCTAAACCATCCCCAAACTAGAATAAAAGGACTTAATGTAAGTAATAAGGTGCCCTAGGCATGACACTACACGGTCAGTGCTTGTAAAGTACCAAATTATCGCCAAGTGAATCACTTTCTATAATGATTTCTAATACACATTTCTAAAAGCCATTGAACTCCAAACAAGATAGCATAAGCTTCCAACATAAATAAATTGGCAATGCCAATTTGCAACCGGCACCTATCATCAACAAAGTCTCCATTTGCATCTTGAATCACTGCCTGAGCCCCAACTCATTCAAATCTCGATTTATTAAATTTTAATTCTTTGGTTGGGAGAGATTATTCTTGCCTCTTCATTAATATATTTTCTGCTCTTTGAACATGAGAACTTTCCTCACCTTCACTCGATCATGCTATGGCTTCTTTGGCAATCGTCTATCTTCAAATAAAAACTTCACAAGTCTTGGTTCAACTTTCCGGCTTGTACCATGAATGCAATGATCTTTCAAATTATTTGAATAAAATTTATTTACTTAAATTAAATATACTTGGTGATTAAAATGTTGAAATTGAATGAAATTTTTACTATTTAATTTTTAAAAATAAGCTTAACAGATCTTTCAAATTATTTGAATAAAGTATTATGAACTGTTGAATCAATCACTAAATTGAATACAAATTATTTTCTAAGTCAATTTTAAAATAAATTTCATTAATAGAAACCATTAATAATATTGAATACAAAGATAGGGCACATACTATGATTAAAACACTACAAATTGAAAAAATTAAATTGATATTTGCAAGCAAATTTGAGCCGTGCTTAAGATCAGTGCCAACTATTTCAGACATTTAGTATGAACTAGGCAGAAAAACAAAGAACACATGATATGTTTATTTAGTTTGATTTCCTTACCTCTGTGGGGTGTTGCCTAGAAGATAATCCACTATCTTAGCAACATGTATAACAAGTGATTACAACATCTAACACTCACTAGATTAGCCTTATCACCTTTGTGCCTAAGATCTAGACAATAAGTTTTCAGTAAATAGTTTCTAAATCTTTCTAAGCTTCCAATTATTGACTACTTAATGGGAATAAATCATTTTAAATAAAAAATAGTTTTTTTTCTTCATTTTGCCTATAAAAGAATTTTGTTTTGTTGGTATTCTTTGAAAGCTCTCATGTTGCCATGTGCTTCCAACATTCCTTAATTAAGTTGGTCAAGACGTAATTTAATTAATCCAAGTTAAAATCTAACCTAGTTAATTAAGTTGGAGTCTTTGTTGCAACTTTGCAAAGCATTTGAGGTTAGTTTCCAATTTGGGTTACATGTCGAAGATTTGTGATTGAACATTCTAAGTAAAATTTGCTTAGAAATTGATTTGTGATTACTTGTATTCGAATTGACTTGTGTAATAGTTCATTAAAATGTTTTTAATAATGGTTATTTGTATAAATTGCTACTTTTATAAATTGTTAAAATATTCAAGAAATTTAATTAGAAATTTATCGATATAGTCGACACATGATAGACTATAGGGATCCCATCACTGTTTATTGTGTGGATTACTTTGAGCGTCTGAGAATATTATCATTGATATGTTTTTCACATTTGGTGTTTGGTTAGTCAATAATTAAGTCGTATTTATCGCGCAATGGAGTATTATCATTGTTGGCACTTGTGCAGCTATTTTTTGGTTATTCGAAGGTATAAATAAATTAGGTCATTATTACAGTAAGCATGATCAAATTCATTTGAACTTATTCTATTTAAGATTGTCCCTTATCCCCCATTTTGTAGTTATCTCTCGCATTCAAGACCCAAGTCAACTGTTGGAACTCCAAGATATATTGCACCGTAAGTTCTTTCTGGAGAGAGTTTCTTGGCAAGGTAATTTAGTCTTTATCTATTTTGTTCAAATGTTGTTGATGGTCGCTTCTTTATTTACTTTGGGTTATTTGAGTTATGATTATGTGGTTATGATAAATGATCTCGTGTGCTAGAGTAATTGATGGCTTTACATGTTGTTCTAAAGATCACCGGTGTTTCTTGGCACATGTTATGAGTGATTATATACTTTGTAAATGATTAATCATCTTTAACAATTAGTTGAAATCCACAACATTGCATTATTACAACTAGTTTTGCTTTATGGTGATGTTTTCATTATGGTGACCATGAAAGCGGACCATGTGGAAAATTTTATCACAAAGAAAGATAAAGTGCAGCGAGTTTTATCAAGTTTCTCCTTCATTACTTATTAATTTATACTTTTCAATCGGTATTTGGTTTGGATAATGTTTGATTAGATCATGTTGTTGCTTCTTTGGAGGTTGTTAAACCATTTTGTGAATATATATATATATATCCTTTTTGATGCAAATTGATAAATTTAAATGCTGTAAATTGATCAATTTAAATCACTAGGGTTAATTTTACTCAACGCTTCCCTTTTTTGCGACTTACGAGAAGGAATCGAGTTTTCTTGTTGATCGAGGAACCATTGTTTCATCATTAAGAGGTATGTTCTTGATTCGATCTTAAATCGGTTGCCATTGACTTTGATTTGAATATTTTTGAAGTAAATTTTTTCCCATTCTTGATTTTGTTGAAAAACTTTTAAGAACTTAATATTTTAAAAGCGATTCAATCTTAAATTATAAAGTGAAATAATTTTTAAAAACATCAAATTAAGAGGTATTTTACTGAAAGTTTTTGTTGGAAGTGAAATAATTTTATTATATTAAATTATAAAGTGAAATAATTTTTAAAACATCAAGTTAATACAAATAATTTGAATACTATAATTATATATGTATAAAAATATATAAAAATAATAATTATTAAAATATATAAAATTAAGCTTTAATAATAATATAATAATATATTATATAACTATTATCAAACATTGAAACCGATTACCTAAACCCGACCTTAAACCAATACTAAATTGATATATTACTAATACATAATACAATAATGTATTATAATGTATTAGTAATACTAACACAAAATATAACATATAATTATTCCTAAAATATTAATACATCTATAACTATTAAATATCGAAATAATATAACATTTATCAAATCCTAAACCCTAAACTCTAATCTCTAAACCTTAAAACCTTAAAACCCTAAACCTTAAACCCTAAACCTTAAACCCATAACCTTAAACCCCTAATCTTTAAACCCTAAACCCTAACTTTTAACCTTAAACCCTTAAACCCCAAACCCTTAACCTTTAACCTTTAAACCCTAAACCATAAACCCTAAACCCTAAACCTTAAACCCTAAACCTCTAAACTTTAAACATTAAACTTTAAATCTCCAGACCCTAAACCCCTAACCTTTAAACCTTTAAACCCTAACCCTTAACTTTAAATTTCTAAACCTTAAACCCTAAATCTTAAACCCCTAAACCCTTAAACCCTAAAAATTTAAAATCATAAAACCTTAAATCCCTAAACCCATAAACCCTTAACCCCTAACCCCTAACCTCTAACCCTTAACCCCTAACCCTAAACCTTTAAACCCTAAACCTTTAACCTCTAACCCTTAAATCTTAAATTCTAAACCATAAACCATAACCCCTAACCCTTAACCACTAACCTATAACCTTTAACCCCTAATTTTAAGTTAATATCAAACTTCATAACTTACATAATACTTGTATAATTTTAAGAAAAGATTCAAAGTATATAGGTTTGAAACTGACGGGTTGCCTTATATCTCATCATTAGATATAACGGATCCTCCCGGTGTAACAATGCTACGTCGATGGATCTTAACGAAACACCAAATTAAATATCAAAATAATATAATATTTATTAAACCCTTAAACCCTACACCATTAAAACACTAAAACTTTAAAACCCTAAAACCCTAAATCTTTAAACCCTTAACCTTTAAACCCTAAACTTTAACCTTAAACCCCTAATCCCTAAACCTTTAAACCCCAACCCCAATCCCTAAACCCTAAACTCTAACCCTAAACCCCAACCCCTAACCCTTAACCCTTAACCTATAAACCCTAACCCCTAACCCTTAACCACTAACCTATAACCTTTAACCCCTAATTTTAAGTTAATATCAAACTTCATAACTTACATAATACTTGTATACTTTTAAGAAAAAGATTCAAAGTATTTAGGCTGGAAACCTTGACGGGTTGCCTTATATCTCCCTCATTAGATATAATGGATCCTCCTAGGTGTAACAATGCCACGTATGATGGATCTCAAAGAATACATAACTTACCTAATTTTAAGATCAAAGTTCATAAATTACATAAGTTGACGATTAAATTTCATAACTTACATAATTTTTCCTTAAGATCAAACTTCATAACTTACATAATACTTGTATAATTTAAAAAAAAAAAGGATTCAAAGTATATAGGCTGGAAACCTGACGGGTTGCCTTATATCTCACTGTCAGATATAATGGATCCTCCCTAGGTGTAACAATGCCACGTATGATGGATCTCAAAGAATACATAACTTACCTAATTTTAAGATCAAATTTCATAAATTACATAAGTTGACGATTAAATTTCATAACTTACATAATTTTTCCTTAAGATCAAACTTCATAACTTACATAATACTTGTATAATTTAAAAAAAAGGATTCAAAGTATATAGGCTGGAAACCTGACGGGTTGCCTTATATCTCACTGTCAGATATAATGGATCCTCCCTAGGTGTAACAATGCCACGTATGATGGATCTCAAAGAATACATAACTTACCTAATTTTAAGATCAAATTTCATAAATTACTTACATAAATTATTAATTAACAATTTAGCCGTATAATTTATTGTCAACTTTAGACTTCAACAACTACGAAATGGATAGGAGTTGGATGAAATTGTCAAGGGTAAGCAACGGCTATCGAAATGGAGTAGAAACTTTTCTGAATTTCGCATTTCAAAATGCAAGCCAAGAGAATATGATTCTTTGCCCGTGTAAGAAGTGTTGCAATATTAACTGGCATTATCGTGAAGTGGTCTACGAACATCTAGTTGTTGATGGCTTTGTCCGGGGGTACAAAATATGATTTTTTCATGGCGAGTCTACATCTAGTGGAGCATCTTCATCGATGAATCTGGGGTATCATCATAGTGCTTTCAATCAGAATGTTAGTGACGATAACATGGAAAACATGTTGCGGGATGCTTTTAATATGCGCAGTGATGGTTTCGGGTCATTTCCACCTGACTTTGGTGCAACCGATGATCACAATTTTGGAGGAAATACTTTCACCGAAGGGGAAAGAAGTGTCACGGATGAACGACCAAATGAAGAAGCGGCGAGGTTCTACGCGTTACTTGGTGAAATCGATGAAGAACTGTATGAGGGATCAAAATTTTCCAAACTGTCATTCTGTATTCTTCTTTTTCACTTGAAATGTTTGGGGGGATGGACTGGAAACTCGTTGACAATCTTTGTTAGAGTTTCGCAAGAAATGTTCCCGCTTGCAAAAATCCTCGATCTTCCAAAGATATGAAGAAATTGATAAATGATTTGGGCCTTGGATACAATAAAATTCACAGCTTGCCCAAATGATCGCATGTTGTATTAGGCGACCGCATAAACCAACAATCTTTGTCATGTATGCGCCAATCCGCTGGATTTATAGAAATACGAGGATTCAGAACGAGGACGAACACGGTACACATCAAAAGCGACCATTAAGATTTTACGATATTTTCCCTATCCGAGGCTTCAACGGCTTTTCATATCGTCAAGACAATAATTAATCAATGACGTGGCATCGTGATGGACGAACCGATGATGGGTTGTTAAGGCATCCTGCAGATTCTTTAGCTTGGAAATGTTTTGACTCTAAATTTCCAAGCTTTGCAAGCGATCCTCGAGTGTGAGGCTTGGGCTAGCATCCGATAGATTTAACCTTACAAACTTATGAGCACAACATACGATTTTGGCACATGGTGCTTGTTCCCTACAATTTGCCTCCATGGATTTGCATGAAACAATCTTCTTTTATCTTGTCTATGATTATACCTGGAGAGAAAGGGCCGGGGAATGATATTGACGTCTATTTGCAGCCACTTGTTGACGAGTTAAAACAACTATGGGCTGGTGTTCAGACATTCGATGCAATGAGAAAAGAGAACTTTAATTTACGTGCGGCATTAATGTGGACTATTAATGACTTTTCGGCTTATGCTAATTTATCCGGTTGGAGTACCAAAGGACGTTATGCTTGTCCGTGTTGTCTTTGCTCGCAGAACATGTTCGCAATGGTTATATAATGGGAAGAAGTTTTCTTACATGGGGCATCGCTTGGTGGTTACCGAAAAATCATACATTTAGATTTCGAGTGCTCGGTTTGATGGTAATCAAGAGTTCGGATCGCTCCTTCACGACCGGTGGATCCGAAATATTGTTAATGTTGAAAGATATGAATTTCATTTATGGAAAGATGAATCAACCGCAAACCCGCATAGAAATAGAGATCTAGGATGAATCGATGATGAATCGATGAAGAGGATGATCCTAATGAGGTGAACTTGTGGAAAAAGAAGTATTTTTTCGAGTTGCCTTATTGGGAGCATCAGATTTTACGCCATAACCTTGATGTCATGCACATAGAGAAAAATGTCTGCGAGAACATCATTGGGACTATTTTGAATGTCGATGGAAAATCGAAAGATAATATTCAGAATAGACTTGATTTAGTCCACATGGGAATTCGGCGTGAGCTTCATCCTCGAGCAGTTCCGAATATGAAATATCGATTGCCGCCTACTATTTTTTCAATGTCGAAGACGGAGAAAGAAATGTTCAGTACGGTGTTGAAGGATATAAAGGTCCGGATGCGTATGCATCAAATATATCGCGATGTGTGAGTCTTAAGGATCAAGATTATATGGCTTAAAATCGCATGACTATCACATATTGATGCAAGACTTACTGCCAGTTGCTATGCGGTGTTGTATGTCGAAAAAGGTGACGGCTCTTGTAATTGAACTGTCAAATATAATGAAAGGCATATGTGGTAAAGTTTTGAATGTTCAAGAACTTGAGAGACTACAAGATCGAGCCGCATTAACTTTATGCAATCTGGAGAAGATATTTCCGCCTTCCTTCTTCACTATCATGGTGCACTTATTAATTCATCTCCCGCGTGAAGCACTTCTTGGTGGACCCGTTTTCTATCGATGGATGTATCCCATTGAAAGGTCTTACTTTATTTGCAAAATATTCCTTCATTCAGCTAAATGCCTTTATTTCCAACTTTTGATAATGTTGTATATCGTGTTTAGGTTCCTTTCCAAATTGAAGTCATACTGCCGCAATAAGCGTTATCCGGAAGGATCAATTGCGAGGGATACTTGGCAGAGGAATGTATGACTTTCTGTTCGAGGTATTTGGAAGATGTTGAAACAAGAATGAATAGACCAAGTAGAAATGCTGGGCTCACAGATCATAATTTGGCTGAAACTTATTTATTTCAAAGTTTCGGAGAACCGATCGGTAGAGTCGAAATTACAGAATTAGACGATAGATCGTGGGTCCAAGCACATCGATACGTTCTTTTTCATCACGATTCAATGGAACCATTTCGGAAGTACGTTCTACAATTTGATAAATACTCATTAATTATGATTTGTTTGTCTTCTAACAAAGTAAAACCTTTTTTACCGTAGTGAGTACAAACAAATATTGAGAGCTCGTTCACGATCTCGAAGATTAAATCGACGAGAAATTAATAAGTTGTTCGCAGAATCATTCCATGAATGGTTAAGCCAAATGGTATGCAATTTAAATTTTCATTGACAAGTAATAATATTTTCTCATAATATTCATAATTACTCGATTTACTTTCGACTCAATAGGTTTGGAGTCGGAATGAAGTAAATGACGACGTTAAATGGCTTTCACAAGGTCCAAACAGAATAGTTAAAAGATATAGTGGCTTCCTCATCAACGGATCTGATTTCATACAAGGTATCGCGAGAGATTGAGGAGAACCCAAATTGCGAATTATTGTTAATTCTTCGATTACAAGTTATGCTAGTGCTAGGGACGATGAATCCGGTCGAGGAATTTGGAATATTTCTGATTTATTATCGACATCATTGAGTTGGATTATTACGGCAAATGCAAAGTTGTCCTATTTCGAGGTGATTGGGTGATGTGAATACTACTCATGAAATTAAAAACGATCAATATGGCTTTACAATGGTGAATTTCTCTCGATTAATTCACACCGAGAACAATCGATAGACGAGCCGTATATGTTTTCTTCTCAAGTTAAACAAGTTTTTACTCGGAAGATCCAAGCGATGAGGTTGGTACGTTGTACTTCCAAACACCCCTGAGACTTCTTCGACATTGGCGGTGGAAGTAGAGATGACATAGTCGAAAGATCGAAACTTTGCCTTTTCGAATAAGACTTAACGAAAATATCCCTAGTACTAGTCAATAATTTCAATGGGTTCGTTAGGATGTGGACGAAGATATTTACGAAATATGATGTAGTAAGATTTAACGATTTATTATTTATATGTAATATTATAATTTTATGTTGGTCATGTTATATAATTTTCATGTGTATTGCGGAAAAATGCCTAGAAGACGATTACTTAGATTTAAATATTATCCATGAAACTCCAAATCCGTAAGAAGCTAATAGTAGTGAACAAAAAACAGTTGTTGGATCTTCTACTCTGCCGGACATAGATGACGAGCCTGGAGAATTTGAAAGTAATGTTAAGTTTATTTTACATGCATGTTGAATTTTATTATTGATTTATTTTTCAATTTTAATATAATAATACATCATTTTTAGTGAAGGTGGTGGGACGCAGAGGTCGGGGCGTACATTACTTAAAGATTTATACGACTTAGAGCCTAACGATTGTGTTAAAGTAAGGAGAAACAATGATGGCCAGCCTGTTGGATCTGAAGCGCGACTATTAGGAGGCTATTTGGGCATTTTAGCACGAAATCCCAATATGTTGCCCATTAACTACTGAATCATGGCATCACATGCACGATGCCAAAAAATCGAGCTCTCGAAAATATTAAGGTAATAAAAAGTGAATGTAATTTATAATACTTTAATTTAATTTTCATTTATATTAACTTTTATACTTTTTTCTTCAAAGCTAGATTTAATTTAGAGGTCTCGATGACTATGTTAAGAAGACATTGGGTAAAAAATGAAGAGACAATAAAAGCACGCTCAAAAACAATATTTTAATAAAGACATAAGCCTCGACGAAAAATTAAGAAATGTTCCACGGGAATGTTGAGGTACCAATGGGAAGATCAAGTTAGATTTTGGAATTCAAAAAAAGGAGAGGTATTATGTACATCTAAAATCGTATAAATTATTTGGTTTATAGTATTTACTATATATATAATTCAAATTGCATTATGTAGGACCGTGAGCGAGTTGGAATAAGCGTGACAGAAACAAAAAGTCACACACACGGTGTTCTAGAAGTTTTGCTTGTGTAGGCGACGCCGAGGTATTATAATTTATTAATTTCATCAAATATTAATTACTTTATACTATTAAATTATATTTTCGCTAAAATGTAGGAAACTTCGATTGATCAAAAAGTTGGACGCGTTCACTTTTTGACATTACGATAGAAAGAAGGATGGATCTCCGATGACATCCGAAGTGCAAAATTTTGGTATATTTACTTAATAAAATTTTATTTTTATAAATATTTCTACCGCTTTAATTATAATAGTTTAATTCATCGCTTTATAGTTTTAAATTTATAATGTTCAATTATGTTGCATTCTTTCTTATTTATATATTTCGTTTCTAACTCTTTCGTTGATTTATTAGGATAAACTAAAGGAGAAGAAGGCCGTATGAAGCGGTACTTGATGATAGTTCTGTTAATCTTGAGGAGATTGATAATGAAATTATTACAGATGTTTTGGGTCCCGAAAGGTACGATCGCTTGATCGATAGTTCGCTAATCTTTAGTATATTTTTAATAGAATTATCACCGATGTTTTTGGTCTTGAAAGGTATGGTCGGGTTCGATTTAAAGGATCCGTGTTACACCGACCCAATATTTTGGATCCGCCTCCCAAGAAGACATGCCTTCCGGGTCAATCTCGTCTTTGAAGTTCGAGGCTACAAAACCGATAGCTCGGATGCAAGAGAGCACGGTTGAGCGAGAAAGACAAATTGTCGATGTTCAAAGAAAATATGAAGAACTCCAAGAACAACTTAAAGCGGATGCGAGCGGCACAAACAAGGGAGGCGGCAAGAAGAGAGAAAGCGGCATTGCGATGGAGGCAGAGGCGGCATCGATGCTAGCGAGCGAAACGAGAAAATCTGAAGAGCTCCAAACCTACTTGACAGATATGATGCGAGATGTTTCAATGATCGCGAAACCGCCATCTTAGACATTTAGTTTTTCGTTGTAAGAAGTTTTGACATTATTACATTTAACATTATTGTTACAATATTTTCATTATCATTCATTTAATTTATTAAATTTCAAGTATCATTTAGAATTAATGTTTTCGATTGTGATTTTTATGCTAAATTCTTGTTTTGCGTTGGAATTATATATTGTTATTGGTTGGTTTTTAGTGCAGGAGGGGTATAATATTGAAAAAATTTATTTTTTAAATTTGTACAAATTAGCGGCGTTTGTACAAAAGTGCCGCTAAATCTCAAGAAATTTTTATGGCGTTTTTGGAAAGCGCAAAAGCCTCGACTTTAAGCGGCGTTTTTGGGAAAGCATCGCAAAGCCCCGGCTTTTAGCGGCGTTTTTGAAAGCGCCACTAAAGCCCCGACTTTAGCGGCATTTTTGGGAAAGCGCTAAAGGCCTGACTTTAATGGCGTTTTTATAAGCGCTAAAGGCCCGACTTTTAGCGGCGTTTGTTGAGGAAGCGCGCTAAAGGCCCTGACTTTAGCGGTACTTTTAAAAGCGCGCTAAAGACCATGGTTTTAATGGCTTTTATTACAAACGCCGCTAAAAGTCGAGATCTTTAGCGGCGTTTTTAGATAAACACCGCAAAAATTTCCTGTGGTAGTATTACGGCGTTTTTGTGGCACTTGAAAAGCGTATAAAATACTTTTTGTGGCGCTTATAAACGCCGCTAAATGCCTAAAAACGCCGCTAAAAGTCTGTTTCGCTGTAGTGGTCCCTCGTCGTGACGTCGCCCCTCATCACGACATCGATGTCCTCCACGTCGTGACATCGTGCATATTTCACCTCTATCTTTATTAAGTGCCTGCAGACTATCCGATAAATGCGAGTCACACTCGCACAAAAAGGATGGACCAATAGAAATATGAAAATATAATTTTCCTTTACATTAGTGTACTTAATAGGATAGATGGAAAAATTGAAAGAAAAAAAATTGTTTTCTTTCTATTAATTACTTGATAGAGTTAAATAGTAGAGGAAAGAAAATGAAACTAATGAAAAATACATATTTTTTATTCCACCCCTCATTTTCTCCCATATGGTTCTAATTTGGAACAAATTGTTTTTGTAGATTAAGATTAATGGAAAATAATCATTTATGATGTTTTCTTTCTTCTCCCTTTTTCTTCCGGTCAAGTATATTCAAAATTTTTTTTCTATTTTTTCATAAAAACTCATTGGCGTCGAGCGTGACGGAATGCTAGGCGTTTGGTAATTTCTCCTCCTACCAAGAGAAAATATCCCATTGAAGCAACCAATCCCATGCATATTGTATGCACATCTGATTGCACAAATTGCATAGTATCATAAATAGCTACTCCGAGTATATTGAGATATACTATAAGACCAATAAGTTGATTTGAGATCTCGCTATCAGCCTCTTGGCCTAAAAAAAATAATCTTTCTCGATAAAGTCGGTTGATTAGGATAAAATTGTATTCCTTAGAAGTTATTTTTTTTTCTACTTAGCTAAGCACACCATTAATTTTTCTTGAATAATATTTTATATTTAAAAATATTAAATAATTTTATATTTATTACATTTTAACTCAATATATAGAAATTGTAATTTAGCCCACCTAACATTCAACATGTCTTGATATTTGTAATTTTTATTTGAGTATTCGTCATATCTAGTTTATAGTTCATATTTAATGTTTATGGTTGTCTTTTTAATAATATCATCTCCTTGATTTAAACATGTACATCTACTTAAAGAAGAAAACATGTTGTATCATTATATCCAAAACTTATATTGGTTTCATTTATACTAAAAATATCCAAAAAAAAAAAATTTATTGGATATAACCTTTTGTTCTAGTTTATTAGGAATAGGACCTTAACTAATATCAAAGACACATTTAATAACTCTGGGGTTTAATCTAAATCAAAGCAGATGGAGAAAGAAAGAGAGAATGAATAAATAAAAGGAGATAGGGGATGGTGGAGGACACAATTAGTTGAAGTTCTGGGAAGAACATAATTAGTTGGGAGAGTAATAGGCATACATGCCTAATGCCTTCTTTGTTTCTTTCAAACACTACTGTACTTCATAATGTTTTACATGGAACATAATAACCATTCATTAAAGACATCATATCTCATCAACAAAATTCAATAGGTGAAAAAGTTCATTTTTTTTTTTTCAGTCCAATTGATTAAATAAATTATTTAATAAATATATAATTAATTTAATGGTATTATAATATTATTTCAAACTCATCATTTATATATAAATTATAGCAATATATATATATATATTTACATTTATATTTATATATTTTTACTTCAACGATTTTTACTAGTTCACTAAAAATTTGATTCATAATAATCACTCCTTTTATCAAGTCAATTGACCCGTTTTTTAGGAATGCAATCATCTCTGCTTTTTTGGGGCAAAGTTTTCTTAATTTTCTGTCCAACATGTAAAATGGTATAATTATAAATCCGGTACAAATGAAAGATAAGTTTAGATGGATGGTGTATTATAGTGCGCTACATTTATTTTATTTTGTGACTCATGTTACAGTATTTAATCTCACCGTTTCTGTTGTTTCTACACTAATTGCAGGTAAATGCATCGTCCATCTAAACCCACCCAAAGTTATAAAAAAAATTATATTTTTTTATATATTAATTAAAGATACATGATAATTTTATAATTTATCTCTAAAATTAAAATTTCACAACTTATATATTAAAGATCTGTTGTATCAAAAGAACATGCATCATGACAAGTATATGTACAGTTACTTATTGATGATATTTAATTATTAACTAACCCATACTTATTATATTGAATTGGGTTACGGGTTAATGATAACATATTTTTGTTTAATATTTAAATAGAATAACTAAAAAACCACTATCCAAGAATTAAACAAACGTTTCTTGTTGAATAAATACTTTATTTTATCCACATTCATAAATTTTAATTAAAATTAAATGTATTGATTTTATTTAGTTGGGAAAGGGTTTGTTAAGCATTGAACTCTTGACCTCAGATACTAACATAGAAACTAAAAAGTGTGGAAGTGAATTTTGTGATTAGATCCGTTGCCTGATGACATCCATTATTTTTATTCAATGTGATTGTAAGATGTTTATTTCTAACAATATCTAATTATGAGGTGTCAGAAATCTAAGGCTAATTAATTAATTACCAACTGTAAATTTGGATTAGAAAAGAAAGAAATAAGAGAAAGACAGGCATCATAAATCGGGTTTAGTTACCAAGAAACTGGCAAATTTTAAAACATAGTTGGAGCACTCACTCACGCTAAACAAATGCATCTGTCTTGTCTCTGAGTATCGTTACAAGCAAGATGAAAACAAGTTTTGGACATTTATCAATGTGAGATGATACGAAAACCTCGTGCATCTAACATTATTATATAATAATATTAATAGATATGCTGTAGGGGGGGTGTCATCTAATCCTCATTCAAAACTAACATCAAAAGAGTGAAAGGAAAGCATTCTCGTGCTTTGTTCAGTGCGTTTTTAGTTTAACAAATGGGAAGCTGCACAACCAACAATAAACATGAATACAAGGAGACAAAAAGAAGGATTTTTTTCTTTTAAAAAAAAGAAGAGGCTTTGCTAGTATTTTCTGATGTTTTCTTCACTCACCATGTGAGCTGCACCTTATATATACACTAACTACATATTACTGCCTTTGTAAATCTCCAGAAACAGACATAAATATTAGATGTATGTCAGGTCTCTTTATTATTTAATAATGGAGTGTTCTGTTTTGTTTTGCTTTTGCCTTTTCTTTTTTCTTTTTCACAATTTTTGTGCTGTTAGGACTCTCATTAAGGCCTTCCTAAGAGGCGACACCACCCACCTCATCGCATTTCCACTCCACGGATCTCTTGCTTGCAATTGGCTCAAATATGTCATATTGGACAAGGTTAGGCCCAATATAAGCATATAGCCTCATGAGAATGCTTTAGATTTTACAATTCCGACATGTTTCATGTTTTTTTTTTTTTTGGAAATAGAAGAGAAGGAAGTTCTAAAGCCGGTGTTACAGAAACAAGTTAAAAGTAAAACCCGCTGCATCGATGTGAAGGATGGTTTCAATCTCCTTAGTCCTAGACCTTCCATGTATCAGCCGCACGGTTAGATATGCTTTATTTGGACCAGTCACTGCCTATGAGTAACCTGAATAAGGTTATTTACCATGCTAAGATCTCTCCTGATCATTTCTTTCCCTATCAGAAGCTTCACAACAGTTTCAACATCATTCAAGCTTCGACCCTTCATACACCCCCCACAGTGCAGGCCCTAAGCTTCGAGTCATCCTGATCTCCAATCACCTTCAGACTCCGCAGCTGCTCTATTTCCACGTTGTCTTGCAGCACTGTATATTTAAGCTTGAACCAACCTTCCTACGGTTTCTTCCACCTAATTTGCCTCTCCATCATGTATGGTCTTCTCCCTCCATCCTCATCTGCCCTACTCACAAACCTTATCCGAGTTAGCATCTCCGACAGCAAAGATTATACAATTTCTTGCTCAAGCCCGCATATCCAACAAAATGGGGTCATTCGCAAATTCACGCTTACATCTTTCATTCATTATATTTGAAACATTAATTTTTCTTGTTTATGTAAATATATGGCATCCAAATTAGCTTATATGTAATGTCTACGGATAAATGAAGTAGGGAGAATGTTGAATTCGCAAACGTTTCAAGCCCATGTATTGCCGATTGTAATGGATGCATTGACTATCCGTAAAATTATCCAATTAAGAATTGATGTTATGTTTCAACAAGGTAAATAGAGACCTAACTTCTTATCATAAAAATTGATCAGTCAAAACATGTATCACACAATTCTCATTGGTATATGCAACAAAAGGGTTTTTGCTCACTCTTGGGTCTTGGCACGTTACTTTTCTGCTTAAGGTTGCAACACTTTAATTGAACGAGCACCAATAAAGAATTACAGTGGCAAGTATATTGCTGTAAGAGAAATTTAAGCAGTTGGTTGGCACTTCCTAGTCCACATACCTGCTTCATTAGTCCTAAAACTTTCAAATGTTCCATCCAGGTATATCCTAGGTTAGAAAATCATGAGCCAGTATATGCTCTTAGTAGATGTAAATTTCTAAGCTGAATTTAAGTTCAATGTGAGTTTTATGTTTTTCCTTTTAAAATTTCCAGCTACAACTTGTCAAACTATGCATGAAAGAGATCCCAAAATATAAAGTGCTTGTATAAATGACAATCATGTAAAGATATCAGAACGATCAAATCTATACTCAAAGGTCTTTTGTTTCTCATCAAGTTATCTTGAAACTCTTTAGCCAAAGATAAAATATCAAATCCCTACTACAGTTCTGGATGTCTGCTCAAGCTCATAATGATGATCTAAGAACTTCATTTCATGCTAAAGTTATGAATCACGGCCGGAAACTGAGAAAACAGCAGTCCAGCAAATCCTGGAAATTATGATTTTATCCAAGGAAATTCATGATCACCAAATGGAGCACCAAGTTGCAAAGAACAAAATCTGCAAAAGCTCTCTCAGGTGGTAGATCCTGCAATTGATATGAACATTTTCAAGTTGAGGATTTAACATGCAATCAAATGTTCACACCTATATACATACACCCAGTTGAATTCCCCCCAAATCCAAAAACTTCAAAGGAGAAAAGATGTTATTCCGTGAGGTTAAATTGAACTCCTCAATTTGAAGTTGGACGGATAATAAGACCATCCAATTTTGTTGTTATTCTCCTGACCGAAGAACTACTGGAATGTAAGATAACTTTGAAATGCTTACCTTGAATTCCTTGTTTTCCTTGTTCACCTGAATGCGAAGACAAACTGCATCAATCAAAACCAAAAGGGTGTCAGATAAGTCTTCTATCAAGTAAAGCCAAAGAGCGATGATGCAAAGTCCACTTACCAGCAAGGACAGCAGTCCCAACACAAGAAAGCACTCCAGAAAGAAAAGAGTTGAAAGGAAATGATCCCACACTAGCCATGTAAACCACCTGTGGATCCTCAAGGTAACTCAAGATTTAACAACGTATAATGAACTAAACTAAATATATTCGATAGAATTACACAAACAAAATCAAAAGATACACGACTCAGTACAACAATTAAACAGTCGGGAATCGTTTGACACTATTATAAGCTGGTTTTCATGGAATTTCATTCAAAACATTGAGCATGATTATATACAAACTCATTAATTCCTTCAATCTATACTTAAATTTCCAATTTCTTATTCTGATTATCTATTTTTTTAAGTGCCTTTCAAGGAAGACAGCTACGATGGAATAAATATAGAGCGAAAGCAAAGAATTAGAAACCCCAGAAGAACAAATCAATGTATCTCAGTCACTAAAAATGAGGGAGCGAAAACGGATTTCGAAAGATGAGCGAAAGTACCTGGATCAGAGCGGTGAAGACTGCGAAACCCACATACAGATCAATGATCTGTACTTAGAAAACCCCAAAAAACACACACAAGGATTAGAAAAAGGAAGGAAGAGCTAAAAAGGGAAGGAAGGAGAGTGCAAGAGAGACCTTGAGATTGACTGGAGTGGCAGCATAAGCAGAGCGAAGAGAATGGAATAAAGCTTGAGCATTTTCTTTGCTGGATGATGTTCTCACCATTTTTGCTCTGCCCTAATTTCCCAATTGCCCAAAGGGTTTCCAATTGCTGAACTAGCTAACGCCTTACTGAATCGTCTCTCTTATAATGACAATGAACCTTTTCGGTCGACCGAGATCGAATGTCAAGATTCAATCTCCACCATTCATTCTTCTAAATTTATTTAAAATATATGTGAATCAGTTTATAAAAAAGAAGAAAGAAATTAAAAGGCTAGCTGATGTTAAAATTCATCAAATTTACAAATTTGATTAAATAAATTATTAAAATATATATTTGAAATTAATTCAACAAATTTTTTAATTCACCGGTTTGTGAATCAGTCATTACGATGTTTCTCCTCATACCAAGACCTCAACCAATTAGTCGATTCAAACAAGAATTCAGTGATAATTCTAGTAAATTTAAAAGAGAGAAAATGTTTAGAATTTACTAGCTACTAATGCAATGTGACGATATATAATATTAGTTTTTTTTTTTTTATGATAATATGATTATTCATACCAATGATGTTAATTCGATTTGAGCTTATGTTAAATCCAACCCAAAATGTTGATCACTTTGATGGCCTTCCCATTACCTTTAACAGTACAAGCAACACGTAATAAGCAGTGCAATCCAAAGTATCTAACAAAGTAACATGCCTAAGCAAACTTAGCACTATTTAGACTCCAACACAAATCGCTATTAACAGGATCATCAGCAAAGCTGTTCCTTAAACCATGCAGCCGTTATCTGATAATTTCTTGAATTTGTTGCAAAATCCGAGCCTGTCTACTACACTTCGTATCTTTGGTCATACATTCTCACGTTCCTTTCTCGCCTACCAAATAAATGTAGGGATTCCATGCAATGTGCAGGACAACCGATATTGTAGCAGTCCACATTGCACAATAAGAATTGCTTATCACTGCCTTCTCTTAGCAATACTCTGCTCCACAAGGTACCTGCATATCAATGTTACTTCTATATGATTAGAGAGCTCAACACAACTCTATTATTTTATTTGATACATACGTTTAAAAGCAATGTATTGGCAGAGTTAACAAAATACTTTTACATCTGAGATAGGGAATGTACTGGCATTACCCAATGAAAGAAATAGTCAACACATCCAGCAGGCATGTATCAACCTAATTAATAAATTCTCTTAAGAGATTACATCAGACTGGATACCTGTTTCTTAGTGAATTATACTTGCCATTTAAACAAATTATCACAAATATGTATCCCACAAGACATATTTATGAATTTCAGATGCTTGTGAGTTACTTATTAGTATTAGCGTTAATACAAGACTGTCTGAGATGAAAGATATATTTTTGCAAATGCTCAATCATCATAATCATTAGGGGAAAAGAAGAGAAGAAAGAAATGTATTCAGGTTTCTGACAATTCGGAGAAGTGGCTTAGTGGAATCACTTACTTTCCTGTATAGAAGCCGGCAGAATACCATGCATTTAAAAGTACAGTGAGATCAGTTTCACAACTAGTACTTTGACTCATTTCCTCTTCACCATCTTTCTTCTCCTTGTTCTCTGCATTCAATGCAAATATAAATCTATGATAAATTTATTACACATCAAAATAGGAAAAAATTAAATGAAATAGTGACGCCACGTCATCTGTATCCCTTTCAATAGATTTATGCCGCATCAGTATTTTTATCTTGAATTTCAGCATTTTATCTTGAATTTCAGGATTTTCATTTGGATTTGATTTTTTTCAAGATAAAAATACTAATGTGGCATAAATCTATTGGAAAGGGATATAATGACGTGGCATCACTGTTTCATTCAATCCTTTCCCATCGAGATAGTGCTGAACAAGATTCAACCATTACTGAATAACAAAAAAGGCAAGAGTATACTAATCAACTTGGGCTAAATTTATGGGCATATAACACTTCACTTTTCCTAACATATTACAGAAACAAGCTTGAGACGGTAAAACAAAAAGCCCGATAACTCTTTACGACACTTGGGAAAGCCATAGTTACCTTCATTTACATTAGGATTAATAGAAGCTTTTGTTGTCATAGAGTATATAGCTCTTTCTGCAGCTCCCATAGCTGTTTTAACAATGTCGGAATCTATGGAAGGTGGTAAGTTTCCATAAGCCATTGCACCGTTTGGTTCAGTGCTAATTTTACCAACAGATGTCCCAGCCAAAGAACAGCAAGGATATGATGTGCATGTTGTTGCCAGAGATTGACATGCATATGGGCAACACGAACAGATGACAGTGGAGTGTAAAGCTTGACTTGTAGGAATTGGATACTCCTGAGAAGCACAGGAGGTACCCCACTGTGCAGCTGTGCTCGAACCCTCACCCGAGTATTGATAATTCCAACTACCAAATTGCTGGAGCTGCTGCAGAATCATTTGCCTCTTGTCTTCAACCTCATAATACTGGGTGAGTAATTGGTTATAGTCCTGTGCAGCTTGCGAATCTGAATAGGCCTTATTCCCATCTTGCTTATCCTGCATTGGCAGACTAGTTGATGAATCTATGTAAGTCTCAGGAGTCTGTAACTTTACAGTATGATTTTCTTTAACTGGTTCATCATCCGCCGCCGCCGCCGCCGCCGCCGCCATTTCCATCCCAGTATTAGCTCTGGAACTGCTGTTCTCTCCTGCATCCCTGGGTATTTATAAGCCAGAAGTATGTAAAAATGTAACTAAACAAAGAAAATTTTAAGTAACCCTAAAGAAGGAGAAAGGCAATAAAGATGGGAAGAAATCAAACTGAAATAACATATCTTGATTCTTGAAATTCAAAATTATCAAAATTGAACTTCATATCAACATCATATTTGATCAAGAAGAGAATTATTACATTCCCAAGTGGTTAAAAAAATAGACCATCAACAGTATATTTCATTCAATAATTATTTGTGAATATTAACCAAAATCGTATTTTCTACAAATAACACAGGAAAAAGATAAGGAAACAAAGGCTTACTTTATGGCCTCATCACCGGTTTGATGAACAGAGACAGAGACATTGGCCTCACTGTTTTTCTTTCCATGCATTTTCTGCAGCAGAAATGCATATACCATTAAAACAACTAATTATAAACTTGAAAAAAGTTTGATTGTTGCAACCACAAACCCAAATTAAAATAAACGAAAAGAAGAGGGAGGGGGAACCTTATATTTGTACATGGCGTTGTCGAAGGCATCGATGAGGGCGGAGTCGTCCCAAAGCTCACTTTCTTTGCCCATGTTTTCGTTCGAAGGTTTCTAGAGCAGTGGCAGGAAGGGCTAAAACCCCTGTTCCCTTTCATAGTTTTTTTTGGGCCTTAAGCCCTAAACCCCCTTTGTGCTTTTCTTCTCCAGTTTATCCCTATTAAATTCACACCATGTTAAAGCACTTAATTATTAGATATGAATTTTCATAGTCGCGGTATTCTCCATGACGGTATCTCTACTATTATAAACCACTAAATTGTGTTTGTGTTAGGTGTTAATTGAGATTATAAGATTTCTAACTCATGCCTCTTTAATTTTTCACCTTTCAATTTTATCAATAAATAAATGCTTAGTTTACTATAAATAAAATAAATTATATTATTTAGAAATATTTTAGTCTTTTATTTTTAAAGACAATAAAAAATTGTATGTGGGGATTTAAGCTTAGAAGTGATAATGGGTTGGGCTCATGTAAAGTATCTAGTCAATTTTTCAAGCTCGAGTCCAACCCAATTCAAAAAATGGGTTTATTTTTTGTCTAAGTCCAACCCAAATTAAGAAAGATAAATCAAGCCCTACTAGACTTTTTCATATTTGATATTTTTAGATTAATTTTTATCTAAAAATATTTTTTAAAATATATAATACACTAAATGTACTAAAACCTATCAAAATAAATATTTTCTTACACATTAAAAATACATTAAAGAAGTATTTATATTAAAAATACTAACATAAATATAATAAATATTTTATTATATTAAATATATTTTAAAATTTTTATATTTTAGGTTAGGCTATTTAGTGCCCCTTTGGATGGACGTTTACTTTCAATACGGTGTGTTTAGCTTTTTTGGTCTTAAGTTATAGTATCGCTACAATATCTAATCTTATTACTACTGTTGTTTTTATACTAATCTCAGAAAAATGTACCACCCATCTAAAGGGACCCTCACTTGGGTAGGTTTTTTTTAAACTTTGGATAATTAATTTAATTATTATTGTATGAGTGATTCAATATAAATATGTATAACTATTATTTAATATATGTAATTAATTTTTATAATAAAATATATTATGAGCAAAGCTGTCGGCCAAAAAAATATTATCTAAATCCCAATTTAACATGAAGGTTATGTGTAGTCCTTGATTTTGTGTGCAGGCTTCACAGCCTCTTTATAACCGAAAAGAGAAATTTATCCTAACCATTTTAATGTTTTCTATAAAATTAAGTATTATCTAATTTCAATGATTTAAAAATATAAAATGTTGTTTGAGACAGAACTTAAGCGACGTAGAAAGTTTAGATGGACCCCTGAAATTTAGTCCAATGTAGGCCCAATATGGTTTTCTCAAGTCTAAGTCAAAGTCTTTGTTGTTGTTGTTGTTTTTTTTTTTAATTAGAAAAACAATGCTATCATATTGAAACCCATAACAATGACGTCCGAAAGTTAAAAAACTAATTCGGCTTTATTGGCAGAATGGCAAAGTAGCAGGCGAGAAGCATCGTCTTCATTTCTTTTTTGCTGGCGTTATAAAAAAAATGGAGTGAAATAGATTTGTCAACACGTAAAATCAGAAACACCCAAGGAAGATTCAAATGTTAGTGTACTAAAAAAAACTAGACCCAAGTGTATAAAAAAATCTGGATAGTGTCAGGGGTTGGGAGCTGGCAGAGATTCGCCTCTTAAAATAAAAAAAATATTTATTTAATTTTTTTAAAAAAATTAAAATTTAAAATTAAAAAAATAAATTTATACTTTTCAATTTCCTCCTCTAAAAGGTTTTTAACTTCCCGTAGACAGGGTGAAGCGAAGGAAGCGTTGAAGAAAGAAAGGGCACATCAATTTGCATAGAATAAATAAATTTGAATAAGTGGAATTATTCAGTGTAGAATAGCCGGCACGTATAAAAAAAGAAATTAATGTTGCGTGGAATATATTTAATTTTCTTTTTGGGTCGACTACTTGGGCAACAAGTTTATGAGATCACCACCCCACAATTATTGTCCATACATTCCCATCCAACTAAACAAATATCTTTTACCTAATTAATTTATTCAACCTTCTACCAAGTCTTTCTTTAATGGGGATGTTGAAGTTTTCGAATTTCTAAGAGTTGGCTTCCAATCTTTTTTTATATATGAGTTTTTATTCAATTTGTATTTATTATAATATTTTTAATATTAATCTGTTTTTATTATATTTGTTTTTTATATAATGTTTAAAATTAAATATAGCTCATTTCAACCTTTAAATAAAAAGATAATACATGTATTCGAACTCACAACTTCTTGCATTGATAATAATATCAATATCGATCGAGCTAAAACTCAATCGACTATTACTATACAAAAATAGTCAATTCCTTACCGTTTACATGTTTGAAAAAAACAAAGGTTGTTTACTATGAAAAAGATTATAAATGATTGACATGTTTAATATACTAAACAACATCGACTTTTTTTACAATTTAGGCTCCATTTGATTTTTGTTAACACATGTTGTTTTTATTTTAGTTTTTATGTAAAAATGAAAAGTACTAAAGAAAAATGTATTTGGTTTAAATTTTAAAAATTATTTAATATATTAAATAATATGTTTGTTACCCTTAGTTTAGTGTAGTAGTTACACAAATAATTATACTCAATTCCAATTATCATGTTGCTTTCAAATACACTCCTACTTAATTTAAGTTTAAAAGTTATTTTATATCATAACAATAATATTTCAATTTTAGGTTATATATATATATATATAAAATATAATTATATGTTATTTTACTAATCTCATTTAAACAATCAGAATTTTATTGAGGAGATGATCATTCATACATTTTGAACTACTAAATAATTAACTAACTTAAATAGTATTATTCTTGTAACACCCCTCACCGTATTCAAATATGGAATAGGGTTACATGTGCATTATCGACTTTTAACATATATAACAGTACTTTTCTCATACATTCAACCATTTCATACAATCATCATTCAAGTTGTCCCTTACAATAGCCCATGCTTTAGGAAAGGTTCGAAACTAAACCGATAACTTATAAAACTTCTACGAAAATTTGAAAATTTTTCTCAATACAGAGGACACACGACCACCAGACACACTCGTGTCTCCAGCCATGTGAAAATAGGGGGTACATACTGACATGGGTCACACGGCCATCCACACGCCCATGTGTCTAGCCTGTGTGCCCTTCGAAGTGGCCACACACGTCCGTGTGCCAGGTCGTGTGCTAGGTTGTGCCAAAACTGTAGGGTATACTGACTTATGCAACACGGTCAAGTCACACGCCCGTGTGCTAGGCCGTGTGCCAATTAGGGAGTATACTGACTTGTACCACACGGACAGTCACACGCCCGTGTGGAGCATACTATTTTGGTTCTAATATCAACACCAGGGGACACACGGCCGTGTAACATGACCATGTGTCACACACGGCTGAGACACACGTCCGTGTCACTGCCCGTGTGGACAAAAATAGGCTATTTGCAAAGCCATTTTGCCACCCTATTTTCATGTACCTGCATAAGTGTATTATGCAACATTTCATAACCCAATAGGCAGCCAATCCACAACATTTCAAACACATTTTATACCAATTCAACATAGTATTCAAATACCTAATTTATATCATGCATTTTCCATTCATAAGTCTACTACTTATCGAGACAACATTTGCATATTTTCATTCTATTTACTAATTGCCAAAACATATCACATTTGAACACTCATACATAACCAAAACATTACACCAAGTTAAGCCAAATCACATGGCTTTAACTCATACCACATCATGTACCAAAATCACTATATTAAATAACCATAAGTATAACCATCATCTTTATAACTAGCCTATACATGCCATATTTACAATATCCAAAAGTTCAAAAGTACCAACAGCAATTGGATAGTGTGATGCGTAACTCCGACTTTATCCGGATCAAGCGAGCTATCGAACCTCTATAAAACATGGAAAAGAAACAGAGTAAGCTTTAAAGCTTAGTAAACCCGTATAAGTCAAAATTAAGCTTGCCATTATACATAATCAAATAAGTAAACAAAGTATATCAAATTCACTTGCCAAATGCCTATACACAAGCATTCATCAACAAGTTAGTCATATAAGTACATGTAATCATCCATTATCTCAATTTAATACTCAATACTTTGTATCATATCAAATTCACATATATCATGTACATCATTTATAACATTTCATTCTCATTCATATAAACACTATTTCATTCGATAACAGTAACAGTAACTCATTCGTATAAACAGTATTTTATCTATACAACACATATCTTTTTCACATAACCAATAACAGAATTTATACCTGTTGAACCTATTAGAATATCGAGGGATACTCGGGTGATATACATAACATTTAAGTCAGTAATCTATCAATTCATTATCATTTTTGCTCTTTCGAGCTATGATCAGTAAGCTCCTCTTGAGCTAATGGATAGTAAGCTTTATTGAGCTGAAACAGTAAGCTCTAACGAGCTGATACATCGGTAAGTTCATACAACTGCGGTGAGTCTGCAACACATGCAAGATCTCAACCTAAATAGTAACCCTAGTGACATGTCACTTGTATCCTACGAATTCTTACGGCTAAAAAGGGGCTCGGTAACCATCATAATATATCAACAAGGCATTTGAATTTCAAGTAAATCATTTTCTCAACTACATACATTCATTTCAAATAATTACAAGTATTTAAAAGTTTGATTCTAATTATATGAACTTACCTCGTATCGCTCGGATAGCAAATATCGACTATTCATCCACTTTTTTTTCCCCGATCTAATTTCGATCTCAGCTTATCTTGATATGCAAGGAGAGAGATGGTCGAATGCTTGAGACAAGAAAAATGGTGTTTTCCTTAGGTTAATTTCGGTTAGAGAATGAAGAAAGATGATAACCATTTGTTTTCTATTATTTTGTTAACTTATTTTTACACATTTAACATATTAACCTTAAAAATAAACCATTAATTCACCTAATTAATGGCCATACCTGTCCACTCATAAAAACAATAGGTTAATTACCATTTAAGGCCACCATAATTAAAAGCTAAAGCTATTTAACACCTTTAACAAATAGAACATGCATTTTATATTTTACGCGATTTAGTCCTTTTTCTCGAATAACCGTTCAAACTGTAAAATTTCTTTACGAAACTTTCACACAATAATTCTATCATGCTGTAAACTTTAATAAAACAAATATTTTGACTTCAGATTTGTGGTCTCGAAACCACTGTTCTGATTTGACTAAAAACTGGCTGTTCCAATTACATCTTATATCTATGAGACGCATGGGTCTCCTCCCTCGTTAGAGTGACTTGTTATAAATATCCTCCTGTAAAGGTCTAGTTCCATGTCCCCGCTTAAGCTATACCGACATACTTTTCTCCCAAATATCACAGCCTTGGGACCCATTCGATATATATATTAGAAAAACCCCACGAAGGCACCCATCAATCCATCACATCTTATAACTCCTCTACTTGGTCCCTTCAAGTCAAATCTCATAGAACCGTAGGCTAACACCTACCACCTTACTATGGCACTTAAGCTCGGTGGATACTTAACATCACTCTACTTAAATCTCTCTTCATCACCTTTCTAAGTCTCCTAGTATAGCTATTCTCTACACCTCCTACAATAGGAATCGTCCTCGCCCTAGCAGCTCTTTGCATCCAATATGGTGTAAGCCATCATTACAAGCCACCATCATATTTTATGTTGTAACAAGTATTTATTGTGAATTAATTGTAATTGTTTTAACTAAATTACAAAGCATTTATTATTAATTATCTATACTTGGTCAATAATCAAGCGTTGATGATAAGGAGTACACGTTTAATGTTAGAGAGGAAATAACCTAACAAATATAAAACGCTTGACTAAATAAATAAATTTGCATGGGATGTTTTATTTTTTGTTAATTCTACTAGTAATCATATTGTTGAATACTACTAACATATTACATTTGATGATTTTATTTCAAATAGTTACTTGTTTAGAGATTTTTTTCTCAATTACAATTGATCACTTTTATAATAATTAATATATTTAAAAAATTAAAATCATGTAGTTATGTAATTACAGTTTATGCTATCAAACATGACATATGGAATTGCGATCTAATTGTATTTCAGAAATCAAACACATCTAGGTAATTAGAATTATCTAATAATTACACTTTCATCCAACTACTTACGTGATGTTTAAACACACTCTTAAAATATCCATTTTATTGAAAATAAAAAACTTTGACATAAATATTTTAAATGTGTTTGATGATCATGTTATTTTTTATCTAATATAAAATTCTCAACAAAAACTTGGTAAATAAGATAAGTTGCCACCTATCTCTTAATATTGAAATTGTAAAATTGTTTTTTAAATAATTATATTTGAAATAAATTATCTCTATTTCAATTTCAACATATTACTTTTAAGGACAATGGCATATTTGCCCTTTGCACTTTATCAAATCTTTCAATGTAGTGTTTACAATTTCTAATGTTTAATGTTCCCTAGTAGTTTTATTTTGTCTTCTAATATGGTATCTGGGTCAACAACATTAATGCTTGACTTGTTAAGACACATAGACCACTCTTATCACGCCACATGTCACATTTGTACAGAAAAATAAATTCACATATCAAGTCAAAGGGCTTTGAAATAATTTTACCAATTTTTCTTTTCTAAGGCAAAAAAATTCATACAGCAGCAGAAGCGACGTTAAAAGTAAGTTTGCTGCCTAAAGGTAAGCCTTTTTCAAGTTTGAGTGAAACACTGAAATAGTGAATATTGAACATTTTTATAATGGCAATTGTTGTGATGCCAACATAGTTAAAGAGAGGATTGGGAGGGAGTTTAGATGACCTAACGATTTCTGAGATAGAAATGTGACCAAATAATTTATTTACAAGAAAACTCTTGTAAAACTCTTGTATCATTTTCCTATAAATAGGAACTATGGGTGAACCTAATTACACAAGAAATTGGGTGTCGTTATTCTATCAAAAAATAGTGAGAATTTATTCAATTCTATTTCTTGAAAAGCTCAAAGTTTCCAATTTCCATAAAAAGAAAATTAACTTTCTCATTGAAAGTTAATAAAAGTTTTCATTCTGTGCATTCAGTTCATTTTTTGTATCTCAAGCTCAAAATAATTCAGGGTTCAAGGATTATAAAAAAGATCGTTTGGTAGAAAGCCAAGAAACAACCTAGACCACTGCGCGCACAAAGTACATGTAATAATTCGATTTAGGGTTTATTACTATAAATACCTCAAGACTCAATTTTGATAAAAAATTTAAACTTTCGCTATGCCTAAAAATTCTATTTTCTAAATCAAATTTTCCAATGGAGATTTGCTTTATGGGCTTGGAATAATATTCTTAAAAGAATGAAGCTCCTAAAATGATGGTTGTGTTGGAATGTTGGAAATGGTCGCGACATTTTGATTTGGTGGGACTAATGGATCTTTAGCATTGAAAGATCTCAAGTTTCAAAGAACCCTACCAAGGGGATGCTACTTTGGTGAGTGGACTTACTCTAGTGACTCTTTTCTCATAAAAAGGTTGAGGCTATTCACATTGGAAACATGTAAAAAAATGATGACATAATGTGGTATTTCACAAATAAAATATGAAGTATATAGTGAGGTAAGGGTATAATATACTAGTGAATTCACCAATAGGAGGCATAGTGGATGAGACCTTTAATCAAACCACCAATAAAACAAAACTTTGGGAATTTATTTGGAATCTCAAAACCACTCTTAAGGTTAAAATGGTTGTTTGATATATGTGTATTGATGTTATTGCTTCTAAAGAAAATATGACGAAATGACATAGGAGTTTCATGACAGATTGTCATAGGTGTGAGTAGGGTAAGGAATATGTGGAAGACATTATTTTCTATTCTTGTTAGGGATCGATCTGTATAAACAATGAAAAAGAAAAATAGAGAAGATCGAACATACAAATTTTTTGTGGAAAACTCCTCCGAATAAGATAAAAACCAAGGGTAAAGGAGGCTTTGGCTTTTCACTAAATGAGTAAAAAAATGAGAGTATAATATTGAGAAAATAAACCTAAATGTACTAAACATACAAACCCAAAACCCTTAAAATAAAGCCTTAACTCCCATAAAGTTTTTCTTAAAAAGGGTACAAAATTATCTTCATAATTACTACGAAAACTCTCGCCAAAACTCATTTGTGACTACATCTTGTTGCCTCCAAAAGAAAAGCATTGTAGTACTACATCTTCAATTGCCTTATTGAAACAGGGATACAATGCCTCTTTAAATAGGTTAAGTTTAAAGGGCTAAAATGACAAAAATATCCCTAAAGTAATCAGAGTTCGACTAGGAGAAGAAGTTCTGCTTGGCTATCAAAATGCGATTGTATTACTTGAGGAATACACCGCGTCGTCGTGACATCCCATGCATGCTCGTCACGACGTTGCACTTTCCATCAATTGGAGAACTTATCGTGTCGTCACGACGTCCTAACATCCCTCGTCGTGATATCGCCTCTCGTCACGATGTCGTTGTCCTCCACGTCGTGACATTATGCCTATTTCTTTTGTCTTTGTTAAGTGCTTGCAAACTATCTAATAAATGTGAGGCACATCCAAAAATCTTCACATTGACTAGTATTTATCATACATTATTCTCTAGGCCCCTTCACGGGTCGAACTCGATCTTTGTAAAATGTCAACCAAGCCTAAACTGTTTTTGAACTTGGAAATTGAAAGATTCCTAGTCTTCAAATCAAGGTTTTATAATGCAACCAGTGCTAGTGATACACGAATGGACGTGTGGTTCACAACAGGAGAGAAAACATCGAGTAAATCAACTCCCTCCACTTGACTATCACAATTTGTGACCAACCTTACTTTAGACATTCTGCTTTATCTGAAATTGCTACAATTCAAAATCTATGAATCCATCAAACTTATTGATATTGAAATTTGTTGTCACCATCCCTGAATGAGTCGATTGCGAAAACATAACATTACTTTGATACTAGTTTGTTGGGGATTGTCCTGTTTAAACAATAAAAAAGAAAAATAGAGAAGATCGAACTCACAAATTTTACGTGGAAAACTCTTTCGAAAAGGATAAAAATCACGGGCAAAGGAGAATTCGACTTTTCACTAAATGAGTAAACAAACGATAGTATAATATAGAGAAAATAAACCTAAATGTACTAAAGGTACAAACCCAAAACCTTGAAAATAAAGCCCTAACTCTTATAGAGTTCTCTCAAAAGGGGTACGAAATTCTCTCTATTGTTACTACAAAAAATTCTCACCAAGACTCATCTACGATTACATCTTGTCGCCCTAAAAAAAAGGCCTTATAATACTATATCTTTAATTGTCTTATCGAAACAAGGATACAAGGCTCCTTTAAATAGGCTAAGTTTGAAGGGCTAAAACGACTAAAATATCCCAAAAGTAATCAGAGTTTAACTGGGAGAAGAAGTCTTGCTTGGTTGTCAAAACGCGACTGTATTACTTGAAAAATAGCTATGTCGTTGTGACGTCCCATACGTGCTCGTCACGTCGTCGCCCTCTCCATCAATTAGAGAACTCATCACAATGTCCCTCATCATGATGTCACCCCTTGTCACAACTGTAACACCCTTAACCCATTTCCGTCGCCGAAACAGGGTTATGAGCATTACAAGAGTTTATACAATAAATACAATTAATTTATATCATTTACTATTCATATTTGAAACCAATCATATTCAATCATATTGTCCCTTCAATGGATCATCGAGGCCCAATTTATGCATTAGAAACAAGTTAGGACTAAATCGAAAACTCAAAAAATTTTTGCGAAATTTTAAAATTTTTCTTAGATGCAGGGGACATACACTCGTGTGGTAGGCCATTTGCACGCCCGTGTCCTAGGCCGTGTAACTCTCTGAATTGGGTCACCCGGCCAAGCCACACTCCCGTGTGCTAGGCCGTGTAGACAATTTAATTTTCAAAAATTAGGTACAGGGTTCACACGGCCAAGACACACGCCCGTGTGCTAGGCCGTGTGTCACACACGGCTGAGGCATACACCCGTGTCTCTGCTCGTGTGATCAATTTTGAGTAATCTATTTCTCAATTTTAAATATGCAGGGGACACACGGCCAAACCACACGCCCTGTGCGCATGGCCATGTGTCACACATGGCTGAGACACACGCCCGTATGGACAAAATAAGCCTTATTTCTCACCCAAACTTATCTTCTACCTACATAAATGTTTCAACACATGCATCAACCAATTCAAGGCATGAAATAATCAAGATTCATACATGACATGTTATCACATATATTCAAGTAAACATCTTACCTTTTTGATCATACACTTATTTAAACATGTTTATACCTAAAATACCAATCCAAGCATACTCACATACTAAACATAATACCACCTCATGCATATACATCAAACATATCATTTCTAGAATGGCTAATTACAACTATAACATTACATCATTTGACCTAACTTAGCCTATACATTCCATTATAACAAAAGTAGTTTTGCTAATTATACCAATGTGAGCTGAAGGATAGTGAGACCTTGTTCCGACACGTTCCAACCTTTACGAGCTTCTGAGTACTATAAAACAAAGAAAATAAACAGAGTAAGCATTTAATGCTTAGTAAGTTCATATAACAAAAATTTAACTTACCAATAATGCTCATTCAATGTAAGCATACAAACATGCATCCAAAACTTTTTGGCCAATTTCCTAAACACATGCTTTCATTAAACAAGTTAGTCATAAATTTCACATGATTTTCAAGAAAACAAAGATGAGCTCATCGTGCAACAATTTCTAGGTGTTTCAAGGATATTCTAGATATAATTCATTTAAATCTCATATTTTCTCACATCATGAGTTTTGTCCGTTGAATCATTGAAATATCAATGGAAACTGGGTAGTACACACGAGGTGTACCAAACAATGATCCATCAATTCATATTCGGGGGAGCTCATTAAAGCACATAATCAGGAAGCACTCTCTCGAGCATATAACAAGAAGCTCATATGAGCCATGTAACGGGAAGCTTATCCGGGTTATATAACATGAAGCTTATGAGAGCCAATAACGAGTAGCTCCGGAGAGCCATTAATCGGGAAGCTCACGAATAGCCTTTAATCGATAAGCTCATGAAGAGCCATATATTAGGACGCTCATAAGAGCTATGGTGTGTCCACAACACATGCAGGATTACAACCGATTGGGATGCTTTGAAGAGTTATTAACGGGAAGTTCGCAAGAACCATATATCGGGAAGCTTAATAGGGCTAATAATAAGATATTATTTCGAGCTGTGGTGTGTCCGCAACATGTGCAAGACCACAACCAATACGGGAAACTTGTATCCATCGAATTTCATCTTATTCAAACGGAACTTAACATCTATCAAGCATGTCGAATATATAAATATTTCATATATATATATATATATAACAAATTCATAATTCACATACACGAACTTACCTCAACATTTGCTCGTGTATGAAAATCTACTAATCTAACACTTTTTCTTTTCCTCGATCTAACTCCTTATTTGGTCTTTCCGGATCTATATAAATGAATTTAACATCAATTTAATTCAATTTACAATCAATTCAATCCAATTCACATCTTAGGTAAAATTACCATTTTGCCTCTATACTTTTAATTAATTATGATTTCATCCCTAGGCTCGAAAAATGAAATTCATGCAATTTAATCCTTATTCGAAGCCTAGCTGATTTTTACATATAATATTTACAACTCATGTATTTGAAAAAATTAGAAATTTTCCATGAATTTTATATATTTTTAATTTAGTCCCTAAATCACAGTTTCATGAAAATTTCCTTTACAAAAGTTGTTTATTTATCACCAACCTTTCATTTTCCACCATAAATTTCAAAATTTTAGCATATTCATCCATGGTAAAATTTTAATACTTTGATAACTTTGCAAATTGATTCCAAAATAGATAGATTAAGTTATTACGATCTCAGAAATGTAAAAATTACTAAAAGCGAGACATGATTACTTACCCAATTAAGCTTGCTTGAAGTTTCCATAGAAATTTTGGGGAAGATGATGATATGAAATTATTTTTATTCATTTAATTAACTTATCATCCATTAATTTTTCAACATTCTAATTTAGTCATTTTCTTTTTCTAATTTTCCATGGATGAATCATCATAAATATCTACTAACCCTTCTTAATGGTCTATTTATCATATAAGGACCTCAAATTTTGAATTCCATAGCTATTTGATTCTTCTAGCTACTAGAATTCAACTTTTGTACTTTATGCAATTTGGTCCTTGTAGTGGGGCAATTTAGCCTGGGAGCCCAAACCAAATCAAACCCAATTAAAAACCATCAGCCCAAAATTAATACAACTCCAAACCTGACCCAAACAAATTAAAACCCAACCCAAGGTAGGCCAAATTCTTAAACCCACTTAATCTTAGACCCAACAAGCCCAAACCCGAAGCCCAATTACCCAATAACCAAACTAGAGTTTCAGAAAAGCTGAAACCCTAGCCTTTTGGCCTGTCTGCCACCACTTGCTCTGCCACCGCCTCTGCCAAAGCCTATTGCCATCGCCCTCCACTTGCACCGCCACCTGTAAGGATTAAAAGCAGAAAAGACAGCACCATTTGTAAACATGGCTTTATAAGCCATGAAAAAAGACATTTGTAACATCTTTTTTTTTTTGATATATGAAAAAGAGTAGAGATCAAACACAAACAAAAAAGGGAGTATCGATTAAGCATTAAGAAAAAACCTATTGTAAATCGAAAACAGAGGCCAAAAAGAAGGTGATTTCGCACTTTCATTTTTTTTTTTCGAATCTTTCTTTTAAAATCTATTTGTAATATAAAAAAGGGGGTAGGAAGAGAATCACCGTTGAAAACCAGAGAAAGTGCGACGTTTTGACTTTCGACCGCCACGCACTAAGAACGCCATGATGGCAAGCGTGTGGATCAGGCGATCGAAGTGATGAAATTTTCCCAAAGAGAGAAAAGATATAAAGGGGGAAAGGTTTTTTTTTCTCTGAAATGGTTAAAATGACAACTTTTAAATTTTTTTTGCCTTTTATAGGCGCATGAAACGACGCCGTTTTGGTCATTGCCCTCAAACACCAAAACGACGTCGTTTGGCTTAGGATCCGCGTGTCGACCCGACCCGCCCAGGAGGATCCGCGTGTTTTTGCTTTTGGGGCTAAATACCCACTTGGTCCTTCCGCACTTTTAGTTTTTTTAAATTAGATTTCCTTTTATTTTTTAATTTTACCCAGAAATTTTGCATAGTTTTGAATTTAGTCCCTAAAGGAACTACGTCATTTTGGAGGCCTGGATAAATTTCCTTTTTGGTCCCCCTCCCTTCACGCGCGTTACAAATTGATCCTCTGCCTTGTTTTTATTCCTATTTGCACCCAAAGTTTTGTTTTGATTTTAATTCAGTCCTTTTAGTTATTTTTTGTTATTTTATTATTAAAATCAGTTTAATATCCCTATATTACTATTATTATTTGTATTATTATTATTTTCGTTTGCCTTATCATTATCTGCTTTTTTTATTATTCTCCTTTATCTTTGTTATTATTGTCATTATTTTTATAATTATATTTTCTTGTATTATCATTACTATTATTATTTTTATTTTTCCACCTTATTGTTATTACCATTATTATCATTACTATTATTATTATTCCTTTATTTTATTATTATTTTCATTATTATTATTATTATTATTATTATTATTATTATTATTATTATTATAAACTTGTTTATTCTTTATATTTTCAAGAACATTTTTATTTTCGATTAATATTGTTATAAATATATTATTATTGTAGTTTCGATATTAACATATTTCGCTATTATATTCAGTATTTAGTTTTATTATTATAATTATTATAATTATTTTTATTATTCTTTTCATCACCATTATACTAATGTGATATTACTTTTATTGTTACTATTATTCCTTTTTATTTATTTACATACATTTTATTTTTATCATTATTCCCATTATTATTGTTATTATTTATTTCACATATTATTCATTCGTTCTCTCATTTCCTATTAATTTCTCTTATATATTAAATGTTTTTAGCTTGCTTATTATCTTCTTTCTTATTTTTTTAGCTTATTCGTTCTATTCATTTATTTCACTTTTGCCCTCTATGTTGTCATTCGCACTAACGCATTTCTTACTATTTTGCTACACACATTCATACTGTAATTTGTTTTTACATTTTACAAACTTGTGTTCTATTAATTTTCACCCTATACAAAATTGATTCCTTTCATAAAGGCAATATTCCGTATTTAGAAATTCAAGAGGTTGTGCCTTAACGTATTGGGCTTCGATTTTTCTCGTTTTATCTAAATAACTGAATATCCTTTTAAAACAAATGTATAAATCTTAAATAAAAAGCTTATTCTCTAAAATTCGAGATGTCATGTCCTAATGCATTGGATGTGATGTTTTGTTATTTCAAGATAATATTTTCTAAACTAAGGCAATATTCTGTGATTGGAAATTCGAGAAATCGTGCCCTAACGTGTTAGGTTTCGGTTTTTCGTTTGGCCAAGTAATCGAATAACCTTTTGATATTTTCAATGCATGAGTCCTAGGAATCATGAGATGATCTTGGATTCGAGGATTTAAATTATCGTGTCCTAACATGCTAGATGTGATATTTTATTCCTTCGGAACGAGAGAATCTTAATATCCAATTCAAGTAAATTCATATATTTTTAAAAGAGATCGTATTTTAAAAAAAATTCAAAATTTTAACCTTCGACATTAAGACATTAATTAATCAATTAGGTACCAATTTTGGGCATATCGAGGGTGCTAACCCTTCCTCGTGCGTAACCGACTCCCGAACTCGTTTTCTGGATTTCTTAAACCAAAATTGTTGTTTTGATAAATCAAACTGTTTATTAAAATAACTATTTTACGAGGTGACCCGATCACACCTAAACAAAAAAGGATTGGTGGCGACTCCCATTTTTTTGGTTTTCCTTCCCAAAACCCAAGTCGACCTCTGTTTTTCCAAAAAAAAATGATTTCGACAGCTTGGCGACTCCACTGGAGACTTCAATAAGAGAGTCAGCCATAAATTGATTAATTTTTGTCTTTTGTCAAAATTTGAAAATCTGATTTGAATTCACATTTTTTGCATCCGTCATTTTTGGTGGTCTTTATCATAATGTGTTAAGCCTGTTAATTTATCTTCACACGTTGCATTGCATGACCGCTCAGTCACACCCTTTTAAGTGGGAGTGAAAAGCTATGCCTTCATGAGGTTTTCACCTCCGCATGGGCTAGTGGACTATTTTCGAGATACATCCGTACCTATGTCTTCGTGAGATTTTCATCTCCGCATGGCCATAGGGAAATGTATCCCCATAAACTGAACTCGGTTCATATGAGCCTATAATGGGTGAGGATCGAAAAATCTGTTGGTTTGGGTACCCTTACTTTAGAACCGAGCTACATATAGTGAACCCTAAGAGCCCACCTTAGGTAGAGCCGCACCAAACCCTAGTGGTTACCCGAATAGGTGCTTTATTTCTTACTTACTTTAAGCTGTGTGTAAAATACTGGCTTGTTTTATTTTGATTGAATATCATTTTCATTGCACTTAGTCATATTGCATAATCGCCATATTTTTACCCTCTTAAGTGGAAGTGAGAAACTATTCCTTCGTGAGGTTTTCACCTCCGTGCAGGATAGTGGATCACTTTCGGAATACATCCGTACCTATGTCTTCGAAAGATTTTCATCTCCGTGCAGCCATAGGGAAAACTCGGTCCAAATGAGCCTATAATGGGTGAGGATGGGGGAATCTGCTGGTTTAGGTACCTTTACTCTAGAATCGAACCCCATATAGCAAGCCTTAAGAACCCACCCTAAGTAAAGCTACTCCAAACCCCTAGTGGTGACTTGGATATGTACTCTATTTTATTTATTTCTCCTGTGCTAACATGTTTTCTTTTGTTTTGATTGCATTGCATCATCATCATAGAAAGGAGATGTTGATTCATATTCGATTGCTAAATAGAAGAGTTTGTCATAAGAAAATAGATTTCTTAATAAAGTGGATTACAATATGGTCATCCAAATATAGACCAGGTAAATAACGAGAGAAGGTTGATAGTTAGCAGAAGAATACAAGACTTTACCCAATGATTCAAGCCAACAAAGATTATTCGAGAGCCATCATGTCTTAAAGAAGCTGACGAGCATCATAGGGATAAATGAGCAATGGGCCGCAGTCTGGAGCGAGCAGAAAGGAAATAATAGGGACACATTGGAAAATCTACAATATTTGACCATAACATCCGGATATGAAGAAAATGATTGGTATTTTCGCTTAGAATATGAGGGCAAGGCCGTATATGTAATCTGTTTTATGTGAAGGAATTTATTTTCTAGAAAAGTTCTTTTAATGAAATTGAATTCAGAATCAACGCTCTTTTTCTTTTTGCATTCATTCCATGCATTTGCATTGCATCACATCATATGCATTAAAACTTGTAGAAAGACTCTAATTAATTAAAAATTATTTTAGCTAATTGAGAAACTGACAAAAGTCTCTTCGAATCGAAATCGTTCTAAAGACCAATGAGAACAAAGGCCATGGACCAAAGGTTGGAAAGAATAGAGAAAATGCAATTATTGATGCAAGAGCAGTTGGCCAAAATTCAACAGGATATGCGAGATCAAATGAATATAATGTGCCAGTTAACCAAGTTACTAACCGGAGGACTTGAAAAAGGAGTGCCCCAGTAGTCAATAGTGTGGATGATGACGAAGACATCGTTTATTCCCCAATAAATGTCCCAACTCAACCAGACACGCATTCGCATGGGGTACCCGTCATTATTGGACCCCAATGTCAGACTAATACCTTAGCCATGTTGAACTTCCCGGGGTTCATGTTTTAACCCTGAGGATGATCGAGCCAAACCGATTGTTCTGGCAGAGATAAAGGAAATGAGAGAATGGACTTTGAAGGCCCCAAGAAGAAGAAAAATGAAGTGGGTAGTACGAGTAGGTATGACAAGGGCCATTCGGAGCCGATTACAGTAAGCCAGCTAAGGATGGTGACTACCAGCCATCAAGGCCCCCTAGGCAGGATTCCAACCCAAAGCCTAACATTGGAAGGCTCCAGTTCACACCCATCCCGATGACATACAAATAGCTCTATCAAAATTTATTTGATGCGCACGTGGTGTCTCCTTACTACTCAAAACAAATGCAGCCTCCATACCCCAAATGGTATGACACAAAAGCTCAATGTGAGTATCATGCGGGGATTATAGGGCATTCAATAGAAAACTGCATTGCTTTCAAAAAGTTGGTCGAAAAGTTCATTGAAATGGGAATTGTGAAGTTTGACGATCCTTCAGAGCCTAATTGCCCTGACAAAGTAGTAAATGCGATAGTTGAAAGTGGGGGCAAAAGAGTTGCGATGCCTGGAATAAGATAAGAGCCCAGAAGGAATATTGGAGAATCTGAAGAAGGAACCAAGGAGTAGAATTTTCCAAGCGTCTACCCTTACATACTTGGGAGTGTTTTGAACAATGGGACTGTGGAAGAGATCCCTGTATTTTTAGAGCTAATTCAGAGTAATGTCCAAAACACGCTTATTGCCCAAAGCCTAGGAGCAATAAGAATCTTTTTGTAAAGTTGACTTATGTTTAGAATCAATATTTTCAATGAAAATGCATTTTTGTGTCTCACTTTGAGCAAATATTCTTTCTCATGCTCATACCACATAAATAATTATTCTTAGATTCATTTGTTCTTTGGATATTTCTTCATATCAACAACAGGTCCCTAGATATCAATGACATGAGCGACGCTGTTACTGACTTCCTTTTTGAATAAAATATGGGTCTAAAGGATCTAAAAACTTTGAAGATGATAGAGATTGTAGCCTATCTTTTGATTTGTTAAGGATAGTAGACCAAGATGAAAATAGACTCTACCTTACAAAGGGTTAGTGGACATTGCGAGTTTAGAAAAAGGTGAAGATCGAAGCCTAGCTCACCACAGAAATAGGGCGAGACATCATTGAGCTATTTTCAAGAATTCGAAGATGTTTTCACACGATCATATCAAGGCACACCATGCTACTGAAACTTGGGTATGCTGTTAAGATCGGTGTTTCAAGAACCCATGTTAATGGTTCTACAACGGCCAAGCTAATCAAAAGGTTCGGACTACTGTTTACCAATAAAGGGAAATTGCATCAGTTACGCCATAAATGCCAAATTGAGGAAGACAAGACTTATGTTCCTCCTCTATTCTTTTTCCTATATATAGGGCATGGATATTATCAAGCCAGTCTTATCAAAAGCTTCTGGCCAACATCGATTCATTTTCGTGGATGTCGGTTACTTCACTAATATGGTGAAAGTCGCTTCATATATCAATCTTACAATGTCGACAGTCATCAAATCCCGCTGTCAATGCCAAAAAAAAGAAGCTAAAAATCAGATGTCAATAAAAAATGCCAGAAAGGATCATGTTTAACAATGCATAATTACATAATGTCAAAGATCAGACACTATATCAATACAACAAAGGCAGCCAAAAACCATTCAAATTCTTTGAAAAATGACTGAGATTTGTAAAGGTTGGCATAGATAAGTTACAATTTACCATCTATGCTTCTTCAACGTTGGCCAGGACCTCACCGGGGTAATACATTTCTCATTGATTTATGAAATAGAGATAATTTTGCCCATGGAAGTCAAGATTCCTTCTATCTGAGTTTTATCAAAGTTGAAGTCGAATGAAGCAGAATAGATCAAATCCTAATATAATTAGTTAAACTTGATCGAAAAAGAGAGGCTAAAGGCCATCCTCATGGTCAAGTGTACCAAAAGCAAATGATACGGGCCTATAATAAGAAGGTTCACCCTAGAGAACTCCATGAAGGAGGCCTAGTTTTGGAAAAGATCCTTCCCATACAAAATGACTTCAAAGGAAAGTGGATGCCAAACTGGAAAGGATTCTATGCAGAAGAAGGCCTGTTATGGGAAGGTATAGATATTGACTGAGATGGATCGCAAGAACTTGCCCAATCTGATGAATTCAGATTCAATAAAAAGTTTCCAAAGAAAAAAAACACAAAAAAAGAGAAAGAAAAAGAAGAAAAATGAGAGGCCAAGACAAAAACCAGCAAAGGGCGCCTTGAGACTAAAGGGGATTTGAGTTGAAAACCCGAAAAGTGCAGCTCAAATTTTGATCAAAAATGGGACATACGGTAGTCTTGCTATGCTTGAATTAATAATGAAGAAGTATGTTACGTCTTGGGGCATCAACAGAGTACTCTAGATCCTCTAAACACATGTTGAGCTCAACAATGGTACTCAAGAGGTTCGTACAGAAAAGCTCAGTTGTAATATTTGGGGCACCTAACTTTCTATTTTACCCATTTTGAATTTTTTATCTTTGATTACCTTATTCTATTCGGGGTATGTCCCTATAAATTTCCTTCTTAATTGCATTTGCTATCATTTAACTTACTTGCTTTGAGCTATGCTCCTAATTAATTTCCTTTCGGTCTATTGTTATGATCTTTTTCAAGCATTTTGCATTGAAATATCGATTAATGGACTAAATACAAGAATCTGAAACAGACTATTGTTTAGAACTCACCAAGCCTAAGGTCTGGAAATATTGAAAAAAGATGATTATCTCTTTGGACTTCTTATTGGTTGAACAAAAGGACAAGACATTTCATCAGTGATACAACCTCGACAAATAACGAGCAAAGTCAACCCAAATGTAGAGGGGGATCATTCTCGGGAAAAGAAAAATGATACTCTACATTCATGCAAATGCCAGTCGTATACATCTGGTCATTACACCCAGCGAATGGTGTAATAGATCAAATTGATTGAAGGTGATACAAATCCTATACCTCAGAGTTGCAGCAGGATGGATGGAAGAAACCAAATGTTATGCTCCTGAAGTTGCAGTAAGAGGTACAAATTTTATGTCCCAGAAGATACAAAGGAAGGGACTCTGAAATTACAGCGGGGCAAGCTTGTTGAGCATAATATAATCATTTTCTCGGGTTTTTTGTTAAGAATACCAGCCAAACAATATGGCAGCATAATACGTCAGTGATAAAGCCCTAATAAACAATGAGCGATAACACCTTAAAAAAGGGATCATTCTCATGAAATTCTGCATTCATGCAAAACACATTTAGTTAGGAGCATTCGACTCATTCTGATCATTGCATCCTAGTTATTGTAAAAAGATCATTCTCATGACATTCTGTATTCATGCAAATATCGTCCATAATACATTTAGTTAGGAGCATTAGATTCCTTCGTCGCTAAGGCCCCTAACCATCCGCATAAACATAAACATATGAAATCAAGTCTACAGATGTGTTCCTAGAGGATAATGTAGCAACATCGGTGAATTCACCTCTTATCTTCGCCCTAAATGAGTGGACAAGATCAAGGCAAATCTTGTCTCCCAAACAAAGAGTGGGACATGATTTAAGCCAACATCCTATTTCCTTGACCAGCAATGGGATAGGTTGAAGATTGTAGATCTTGTTGCCCTAAACAGTACTGGGGCAAGATCGAAGACAAATCTTGTCTCCCTAAACAGTAGTGGGACATGATTTAAGCCACCCTCCTATTTCCCTGACTAGCAGTGGGATAGGTTGAAGATTGTAGATTTTTCGCCCTAAACAGTAGTGGGGCAAGATCGAAGGCAAATCTTGGCTCTCTAAACAGTAGTGGGACATGATTTAAGCCAACATCCTATTTCTCTGACCAGCAGTGGGATAGGTTAAAGATTGTAGATCTTGTCGCCCTAAACAGTAGTAGGGCAAGATCGAAGGCAAATATTGGCTCTCTAAACAGTAGTGGAACATAATTTAAGCCAACATCCTATTTCCCTGACCAGCATTGGAATAGGCTGAAGTAAACAAATATCATCCCTCGAAGTTGCAGTAGGAGCAAATTGAAGGTATAGGTCCTATCTCTCTGAAGTAGCGGTGGAGTGGATCAAGGCAACGAGATACAGTGGACTGAAACGAGGCTACCTGAAGAAGATGAGCACCAAATAAGTTAAGACCTTGCAAGACAAGGCAAAATTGCCCCTCTTTAAATTCTTTGCTTGCCCTCATATACGAACAACAAGTAAAGAGGGCAAATTGTAGAGGCCAATTTAGCCCTGCCCAAACCAAATCAAACCCAATTAAAACCATCACCCAAAATTAATACAACTTCAAACTTGACCCAAACAAATTAAAACCCAACCCAATGCATTCCAAATTTTAAACCCACTTAATCCTGACCCAACAAGCCCAAACCCGCCCATTACCCATAGTTAAACCTGGGTTTGAAAAGTGAAACCCTAGCCTTTGACCTGCCCGCCACCGCCTACCAAAGCCATCACACTGCCTCCACTTGCACCGCTACCTGCAAGGATTAAAAGCAGAAAAGCCAGCACCATTTGTAAACATGGCTTTATAAGCCATGAAAAAAGACATTTGTAACATCTTTTTTATATATGAAAAGGAGTAGAGATCAAACACAAACAAAAAAGGGAGTATTGATTAAGCACTAAGAAAAAACTATTGTAAATCGAAAATAGAGGACCAAAAAGAAGGTGATTTCGCACTTTCATTTTTTTATTTCGAATCTTTCTTTTAAAATCTATTTGTAATATAAAAAAGGGGGGTAGGAAGAGAATCACCGTTGAAAACCAGAGAAAGTGCAACGTTTTGACTTCCAATTGTTGCAGCACTCATGCCAACGATACGACGACGTGTGGTCGCTCAACGATCGGCGGTGTCAATTCTCCCAGAGAGAAAAGATATAAAGGGAGAAAGGTTTTTTTCTCTGAAATGGTTAAAATAAAAATTTTTAAAATTTTTTTGCCTTTTATAGGCGCATGAAACAACGTCGTTTTGGTTATTGCACTTAAACACCAAAACGACGTCGTTTGGCCTAGGATCCGCGTGTCGACCCAGCCCGCCCAGGAGAATCCACGTGTTTTTGCTTTTGGGGCTAAATACCTACTTGGTCCTTCCGCATTTTCAATTTTTTTAAATTAGATTTCCTTTTATTTTTTAATTTTACCCAGAAATTTCGTGTAATTTTGAATTTAGTCCTTAAAGGAACTACGTCATTTTGGAGGCCTGGATAAATTTCTTTTTTGGTCCCCTTCCCTTCACGCGCGTTACAAATTGATCCTCCACCTTGCTTTTATTTCCGATTTGCACCAAGTTTTGTCTTGATTTTAATTCAATTTTTCATTTTTTTTGTTATTTTATTATTAAAATCGTTTAATATCCCTATATTACTATTATTATTTGTATTATTATTATTATTTTTGTTTGCCTTATCATATCTGCTTTTTTTATTATTCTCCTTTATCCTTGTTATTATTGTCATTATTTTTATAATTATATTTTCTTGTATTATCATTACTATTATTATTTTTATTTTCCACCTTATTATTATTATCTCTTATCTTCAAGACCATTATTATTTTCGAAATGGGATAGGTTGAAGATTGTAGATCTTGTCACCCTAAATAATTATTATAATTATTATTATTATTCTTTTCATCACCATTATACTAATGTGATATTATTGTTATTGTTACTATTATTCTTTTTATTTATTTACATATTATTTACATTCATTTTATTTTTATCATTATTCCCATTATTATTGTTATTATTTATTTCACATATTATTCATTCGTTTTCTCATTTCTTATTAATTTCTCTTATATATTAAATGTTTTTAGCTTGCTTATTATCTTCTTTCTTATTTTTTTAACTTATTCGTTCTATTCATTTATTTCACTTTTGCCCTCTTTATTGTCATTCGCACTAACGCATTTCTTACTATTTTGCTACACGCATTCATACCGTAATTTGTTTTTACATTTTACAAACTTGTGTTATATTAATTTTCACCCTATACAAAATCAATTCTTTTCATAAAGGCAATATTCCTTATTTAAAAATTTGAGAGGTCGTGCCCTAACGTATTGGGCTTCGATTTTTCTCGTTCAATCTAAATAACCGAATATCCTTTTAAAATAAATGCATAAATCTTAAATAAAAAGCTTATTCTTGAGAATTCGAGATGTCATGTCCTAACGCATTGGATGTGATGTTTTGTTATTTCGAGATAATATTTTCTAAACTAAGGCAATATTCTGTGATTAGAAATTTTGGAAATCGTGCCCTAACGAGCTGGGTTTCGATTTTTCGTTTGGCCAAGTAATCGAATAACCTTTTGATATTTTCAATGCATGAGTCCCGGGAATCATGAGATGATCTTGGATTTGAGGATTTAAATTGTCGTGTCCTAACGTGCTAGATGTGATATTTTATTCCTTCGGAACAAGAGAATCTTAATATCCAATTCGAGTAAATTCAAATATTTTTAAAAGAGACCGTTTTTTAAAAATCTTTTTCAAAATTTCAACCTTCGACATTAAGACATCAATTAATTAATTAGGTACCAATTTTCGGCGTATCGAGGGTGCTAACCCTTCCTCGTATGTGAATCGACTCTAAACTCGCTTTTCGGATTTTGTAGACCAAAATCGTTGTTTTGATAAATCAAACTGCTTATTAAAACAACCGCTTTACGAGGTGACCCGATCATACCTCAATGAAAAAAGATTGGTGGCGACTCCCATTTTTTGGTTTTCCTTCCTAAAATCCAAGTTGACCTCCGCTTTTCCAAAAAATGGTTTCAACAAATATAAATGCGAGGCACATCCCGCAATTCCTTTTGCCCAATAAATGTGGAAGGCATCTAGTTTTATTTATTCTCAACCTCCAATAATTCCTTCTTTTCTTTGATTGGTGGGTTAAAGTTTTGGACATGTTCAATTAGAGTGGGCAAGGTAATAACCTAAGCCCTATTGCTTAGACTTGTTGGAGCATGTGAAAAGCTTGAAATGATTCTACTATTAACAGAATCAAATCAAGTCTAGAGATGGTTTGGTAATCAACCATGACCAATCACCGTGAGTTCATAAGCCATAATATATTTATTTCTTCACCAACAAAGAAGAGTACAACATTCATTGAATGGTACCCTTCGGCGATTGATACAATCAAGATTAACATTAATTGTTGAAATAATAATAATTGAGTTAAGACTTAGTTCACATTAATTTTTTTATTTTTTTAACGAAAAGAAATTATAGTTAGAGTGTAGGAGGGCTAGACTAAGAAAAGAACCCTTAAGAGTGAGTCACCCAAATCCGATCCTAAAACTTATTCGACATCTATAGTTGATTTTTATGTCTAAGCATATCTCCGTACAGTTGATCCCTACAAATATCACCTTACTCGACAAGCCACATTATTTAACTTTACAATTTCCATATGCATACAGTTGTATACGGTTGGTGGACGAAGCTTCTCTTCGCTACTAAGGCTCTTGGACCCTTCTCATTTACCCGAAACCAAATAATTTAGTACTAACAAGAAGTTGATAAATCATAAGAGCAAAGAAATATTTGTACTAGTACGTAAGGCTAATAGCAAATCCATTTTAATCCTACTGTTTGGTTTTATTTTAATAAATTCCACTTGATTTTTATTTAACTGTTACTTAAATTTATTCAGTTTGATTAATAAGATTTTTTTTTGTTATTGTTTAAATCAAATCAAATCAATTTTGTTTTTATTTAACTTTTATATTTTTATATAATATAAAAATAAATATTTTAAATATAAATTAGAGAAAATAACATAAAAACATGTAGAAATATACATTTATATCATTTAACCGAAACAATTTGAAATGATAGATTTCGATCTGGTTGGATTACTTTTGATAGTAAACAATATGATTTCTACGCTTTATGTTAAGTTGATTATTTGTTTATATTAAATTATGAAGCAAAAATTTGAAGGTTAAAATATGCTTGAAGTCTCTATACACTTTTTATATTTGACTTTTATTTTTAGGAATTTAATCCTTCTACTTTTTTAATTTAAAAATTTATGTCCAATTGTTATTACTATTAAAATTATTCTATTAAATTTATTGGGTGACATTTTGAAATTAATATATATATATTCAATTGGTAGTCATGTAACAATAAAAATAATGTTGTAAATATTTATTAGGATATTTTTTTTTGTTAAAAGCACTTGTTCGGATTCATCATGGTAAAATATATTTTTTGTTGTAGCGTTATTAAGGAAAATTGATGTTCACATTTGGTTTAATACAATCATCAATATTAACTATTTAGACTAACCAATGACATTATAAAGTAGAGGAACTAGATTATATAAAACTATTAAATCTCAAGTTTCAACCTAGTATGGGAGTCAAATTGAAATTTCACCACGATCTTATAATGTCAAAAGAAGAAGAAGAAGAAGGTAAACTCAAAAGAAATGGAAGCCACTCATCAATCTCAAAGACTCTTAAGACATTCAGATTATATATAACCACGTAATTTTTTATAAAAAATTAACAATTCTAACTATTTGGACTAATTAATAACGTTATAAAAATAGAAAGACTAAATTATGTTAGAAATTAAATTACAATTTTAGGCATAATAAAGGCACCACAATTGACATTTAGCCACTGATATAATGTAAAGAGAGGGAAGAAGGTGAGCACCATGACTTGCCATGTGTTGGACTTCCTTTCTTATAGAGAGCTAATAATATTTAAATAATTTGATATAATAATATTTGTAAATACTATTAAATAATTTAATATAACGATGCATTATTTAATATATTTATACACCTTTTAAATAGTTAATGTCTAATTCTCCATTGATATTTTGGTTAAAACTGTTTTTAAAAAGTTGCGAAAAATTGTAATTAATTAAATGTTTTTGTAGATATGATGTTGAAAAGTAAAATTAGTTAATTTATATAATATTTGAATAATTTAAAATGATGATACATAAAATATAAATTTTAAATTTTTTAAATAATTAATATAAATTACTTGTAAAATTAATGATACATAAATAAAATATTTTAAAATTTTCAATATAATGATAAACGTTATTTTAACAATTTAATATAATGATATTTTAATAATATTTAATTAAATCAATATAATGATAAATGATATTTAAATAATTTAATATAACCATACATGAAATGTTTAAATAATTTAATATTATGATACATAAAATATAAGTTAATCTAATCTTTTTATATAGGGAAGGATCTATTTAAGATGTTTGTATTTGCCATGCATGTAAATTTTTTAATCGATCCGATATCTCTATCATATCAATTTAAAATATTAGCTATATATTAATATATATTTAATGATTGAAAGTTTTTACATAAAACGAATGGGTAAAAATTTTAATTTATGCAAATTTTAAAATGCATGATATTAAAACAACCGCTTTTACGAGGTGACCCGATCACACCTCAACAGAAAATGATTGGTGGCGACTCCCATTTTTTTGGTTTTCCTTCCTAAAATCCAAGTTGACCTCCGTTTTCCAAAAAAATGGTTTCAACAGTCCTTTCCTCCTAATTAAACATGAAATCGGTAAAATTTTCTTAATGAATTTTTCATACGTTATTCCTATCATAATGCAGACCATACAATAATATTAAAATAAATTTTCTTTCTGACTCGAATTTGTGGTCCCGAAACCACCATTCTGATTTAACTGAAAACAAGCTGTTACAACGACGTTGGTGTCCTCCACGTAGTGACGTCGTGCCTATTTCACCTCTGCCTTTGTTAAGTGCCTGCAAACTATATGATAAATGCGAGGCACATCCCGCAATTCCCTTTTGCCCAATAAATGTGGAAGGCATCTAGTTTTATTTATTCTCAACCTCCAATAATTCCTTCTTTTTCTTTGATTGGTGGGTTAAAGTTTTGGACATGTTCAATTAGAGTGGGCAAGGTAATAACCTAAGCCCTATTGCTTAGAATTGTTGGAGCATGTGAAAAGCTTGAAATGATTCTACTATTAACAGAATCAAATCAAGTCTAGAGATGGTTTGGTAATCAACCATGACCAATCACCGTGAGTTCATAAGCCATAATATATTTATTTCTTCACCAACAAAGAAGAGTACAACATTCATTGAATGGTACCCTTCGGCGATTGATACAATCAAGATTAACATTAATTGTTGAAATAATAATAATTGAGTTAAGACTTAGTTCACATTAATTTTTTTATTTTTTTAACGAAAAGAAATTATAGTTAGAGTGTAGGAGGGGCTAGACTAAGAAAAAGAACCCTTAAGAGTGAGTCACCCAAATCCGATCCTAAAACTTATTCGACATCTATAGTTGATTTTTATGTCTAAGCATATCTCCGTACAGTTGATCCCTACAAATATCACCTTACTCGACAAGCCACATTATTTAACTTTACAATTTCCATATGCATACAGTTGTATACGGTTGGTGGACGAAGCTTCTCTTCGCTACTAAGGCTCTTGGACCCTTCTCATTTACCCGAAACCAAATAATTTAGTACTAACAAGAAGTTGATAAATCATAAGAGCAAAGAAATATTTGTACTAGTACGTAAGGCTAATAGCAAATCCATTTTAATCCTACTGTTTGGTTTTATTTTTATTAAATTCCACTTGATTTTTATTTAACTGTTACTTAAATTTATTCAGTTTGATTAATAAGATTTTTTTTGTTATTGTTTAAATCAAATCAAATCAATTTTGTTTTTATTTAACTTTTATATTTTTACATAATATAAAAATAAATATTTTAAATATAAATTAGAGAAAATAACATAAAAATATGTAGAAATATACATTTATATCATTTAACCGAAACAATTTGAAATGATAGATTTCGATCTGGTTGGATTACTTTTGATAGTAAACAATATGATTTGTACGCTTTATGTTAAGTTAATTATTTGTTTATATTAAACTATGAAGCAAAAATTTGAAGGTTAAAATATGCTTTAAGTCTCTATACACTTTTTATATTTGACTTTTATTTTTAGGAATTTAATCCTTCTATTTTTTAATTTAAAAATTTATGTCCAATTGTTATTACTATTAAAATTATTCTATTAAATTTATTGGGGTGACATTTTGAATTTAATATATATATATTCAATTGGTAGTCATGTAACAATAAAAATAATGTTGTAAATATTTATTAGGATATTTTTTTTTGTTAAAAGCACTTGTTCGGATTCATCATGGTAAAATATATTTTTTGTTGTAGCGTTATTAAGGAAAATTGATGTTCACATTTGGTTTAATACAATCATCAATATTAACTATTTAGACTAACCAATGACATTATAAAGTAGAGGAACTAGATTATATAAAACTATTAAATCTCAAGTTTCAACCTAGTATGGGAGTCAAATTGAAATTTCACCACGATCTTATAATGTCAAAAGAAGAAGAAGAAGAAGGTAAACTCAAAAGAAATGGAAGCCACTCATCAATCTCAAAGACTCTTAAGACATTCAGATTATATATAATCACGTAATTTTTATAAAAATTAACAATTCTAACTATTTAGACTAATTAATAACGTTATAAAAATATAAAGACTAAATTATGTTAGAAATTAAATTACAATTTTAGGCATAATAAAGGTACCACAATTGACATTTAGCCACTGATATAATGTAAAGAGAGGGAAGAAGGTGAGCACCATGACTTGCCATGTGTTGGACTTCCTTTCTTATAGAGAGCTAATAATATTTAAATAATTTGATATAATAATATTTGTAAATACTATTAAATAATTTAATATAACGATGCATTATTTAATATATTTATACACCTTTTAAATAGTTAATGTCTAATTCTCCATTGATATTTTGGTTAAAACTGTTTTTAAAAAGTTGCGAAAAATTGTAATTAATTAAATGTTTTTGTAGATATGATGTTGAAAAGTAAAAATTAGTTAATTTATATAATATTTGAATAATTTAATATGATGATACATGAAATATAAATTTTAAATATTTTTAAATAATTAATATAAATTACTTGTAAAATTAATGATACATAAATAAAATATTTTAAAATTTTCAATATAATGATAAACGTTATTTTAACAATTTAATATAATGATATTTTAATAATATTTAATTAAATCAATATAATGATAAATGATATTTAAATAATTTAATATAACCATACATGAAATGTTTAAATAATTTAATATTATGATACATAAAATATAAGTTAATCTAATATTTTTATATAGGGAAGGATCTATTTAAGATGTTTGTATTTGCCATGCATGTAAATTTTTAATCGATCCGATATCTCTATCATATCAATTTAAAATATTAGCTATATATTAATATATATTTAATGATTGAAAGTTTTTACATAAAACGAATGGGTAAAATTTTAATTTATGCAAATTTTAAAATGCATGATCTATATAAATGGAGGATGAAATATGAAATATGCTAATTGGATTGTTAAAATACTAATCATATAAAAAAGTTACGAAAAGATATAAAACCACTTAAATTTTATATTTGTAACAACCCGTTTTTAATAAAATCGGAACAGTAGTTTCGGGACCACAAATCCTAGCCTGAAAAGAAATTCTATTTTAAATTTATTTTATGGTCTACCGTATGATAGGAATATCATATAAAAAATTAGTTAGAAAATTTTACCGATTACATGTTTAATTGATAAAAGGACCAATTTGCATAAAATGAAAAAGTTGAATTCTAGTAGCTAAAAGGATCAAATAGCTATGAAATTCAAAATTGGAGGTCCTTATATGGCAAACAGACCATTTAGAGGTGTTAGTAGATAAGTATGATGATTCATCCATGGAAATTTAAGAAAAGAAAATGACTAAATTGGAAAGTAAAAATAATAAAAGATGATAAATGATAAAATAAAAAAAAAATGTCATCTTTTTCATCATCTTTCCCAAATAAAAATACATGGAAAACCTAGCTAAGAGAAGAGAACTCAAGCAAGCTATTTTGGCTTAATTAGGTATGTTTTCTTGTCCCGTTTTTAATAATTTTCATATTTTCAAGATCGTAATAGCTTAATCTAACTATCTCGGGGATTAATTTGTAAAGTTAACAAATTATTAAAGTTTTTTCATGGATGAATATGCATGAATTATGAAATTTATGGTAGAAAATAAAAGATTGTTGATAGATAAACAACTTTTGTAAAGTGAATTTTTATGAAATTGTGATTTAGGGACTAAATTTTAAATATGTAAAATTCATGAAAAATTTCTGAATTTTATGAAATACATGGCCTGTTAATGTTACATGTAAAAATCGACTAGGGTTGGAACAAAGATTAAATTGTATGAATTTCATTTTTCGAGCTTAGGGTCAAAATCGTCATTAATTTTAACGAATTACAGTTTGTACACTTCAAGTGTACTACCTATGTATCCATCAATATTTCTAATAAATTGAATGGGAAAAATCCCAACATGGAATATTCTAAATTTGAGATGAATTATTATGGAAATGTGTACATGTTATATAAATATATGATGTGGAGAGCATATGTATACGAGAATTTTTACTTGATAAGCTCATCTTTGATTATTGATATTCACATAAAGTACATGACTAACATATTTCTTAAGATTATATGTGTTTAGGCAAATTGCCAAATTTTATTTGGATGAATTTTGCATGCTTACTTTTAATATAAATGAATGGTAAGTTAATTTCCCGTTATACGAACTTACTAAGTATAATATGCTTACCCTATATTATTTTTCCTATTTTATAGAAATTCGGAAGCTCGAATTGGTTGAAAGCTGGTTGGAGCACCTTCACACTATCCTTCAACTCATTTCAGTATATGTGACCAACTAAATTTTGGTATAATGGCATGTATAGGTTCAATTGGGTCATTGGTTGTAAATATGTGTTTTGATTATTAATAGCCATTGGAATGACTTTAGTTGGATATACTTTTGTTAAATATATATATATATATATATATATATATATATATATATATGTGTGGCTTCTTCATGTTTGATGTGGTTGAATGATGGATAAGTTATAAGCATATTGATGTATGAGATGAGGATATATGTCATGTTTATAGCTTGATTTTGGTTAATTTAAATGTCTTGGATTGGCTTTTGAATGTGTTGGAATGTTAATGTAGGTGGAAGACCAAATGGGTGAGAAATAAGGTTTAGAAATGACCTTATTTTGTCCACACAGGCAGAGACACGGGTGTGTGTCTCACGCGTGTGTAACACACAACCTAGCACATGGGCGTATATTTTGGCCGTGTGTCATTTACATCTTTAAAATTTCAAAACAGAATGCTCAGGATTGATCATACGGACGTGTGGCTTGACCGTGTGACCCCTGCACCTACACACGGCCTAGCATACGGGCGTGTCACTTAGCCGTGTAACCCAAGTCAGAGAGTTACACAGGTACGGATACGGAGCTGGGACATGGCCGTTTGCCCTATTTCGAATGCCCACACGGGTGTGTGTCCCTACACCTTGGAAAAAATTGAGATTTTGCGAAAAATTCTCTGAGTATTTGATTTAGTCTTGACTTGTTTCTAATGTATGTTTTGGGCCTCGAAGGCTCATATAAGGGACTTTATGAATAATTTCTAACATGAATGTTAAATAGTATGAAATGTCTGTATTTATTTTGTATATTCCAGTAATATTTTGTAACCCTATTTCGAAGATAAATATGGGTTAAATGTGTTATCATACCGGTTGAATATCTCTCTTATTTTATATATCTTTTAATTATAATTGGTATAAATAGTAATATTTTGATAATTTAATTTTAAAACATAAAAATAAAAATATCTAAATTTCAACTTTTACGTTTTAAAAAAAATAATTTTTAACAACATTTCTACTCTAAAACCTATATATTTTTCTTACTATGGTGAAAAAAAAATTTTGATTTCGCCACAACAATGAAAAAATCGTTAAGTAATTTTGGTTGATATTGTAATGAAAAAGCATTTTTCAACTTTTTAAATGAAAGGACCCACAAATTTTCAGAGCATCGGCTACGAGACACGCCGAAAGCCATCGTGCTTTGGGCTGTGGAGTCCATGCGTCTTCAGTTGATCACAATTTATAAGGTTGCCACGAACCTCGCTTATCTTCTTCTTTTCAATTGGGCCCACTCTATGAATTATTTTGTCAAGGTGATCATTCAAAAAAAAATTAGAACACAAGTTATTAAGAGTGTATTCCCATTCTACCCCAACAAAAAGTTTTGATTCCCCAAATAACCCCTCGCAACAACCGCCTCTGTGTATGATTTCTTCAATCCCGAAAATGACCCTTATCTACCCCAAACGCCAAACCAATCAAAATGTTTTTCATCCAGGGCAAAACTCCGGAGTCAAAGCAAACCACGGATCTTAAATACTCCAATCAAAACCGACATGGTGGTGACAGAACAATGTATGACAGCAGGTAACTTTATCATCCCACCCCCGCGCAATATGGAACGTTGATGTTCCGATTCGCCCTTGCTTTTTGTCCAAGTAAGGGTGATTAGAAGAAGAAAAAAGAAAAAGGAAAATAAAAATTATTCACGGAAAATATCAAAAGCAAATGAGAGCGGAGAGATACAAAGACCGCCGACTCTGAAAACTCCGTCAACGCTAGAGCGATATAAGAGGAAGACTCGTTTCTATAACGGCGTCGTATATCATTCAGTGTTAGGGTTTTTTTTATTTTTCTTTTTTTTTTCTCTCCCTTCTTCCCTCCCCTCCGCCTTCTCAAAAGAAAAAAAAAAAAGAAGAAAAGAAAAGAAAGAAAAAAGAGAAATAAAAGAATAAAAGTAAATGAAAATTTCTCTCGTTTGAGAAGTGAATCACTACAAAATATATATCTTCCGCAGGTAATATCTTTCATTTTCTTTTAGTTTAAGGTTAATTTTCTTTTTTTTTCGTGGATTCGATTTTTGAGGGTGGATTCGGCATAGATCGGGCCAGATCTTGCGATCTGCATGTTGTTGAATTAATTTTGTTGAACGACTAATTTGTTGATGGTTGATTTCTGTGAATATTGCTTTTTATCAGGGGATCAAGAAAGATATTTTACTATGTTATTTTGAGAAAATTATGCTCTAGGGTTTTCATTTAAATTGTTTCGATCTTGCAGTGTTTGCAAGAAATTAAGATTTTCTGAACTCTTTATTTTTATTTTTGATTTGTTTCAGCTTTTCGAGACAAGAAAAATGTTTAGTTTGTCAATCCTCAATCTCAAGACTCAAGTTTTTTACGAGAAATTACTAGATTTTTTTTTCTTGGTTTCTGATTTTTGGCTCAATGTTTCTTGACTGGAATCAGCGTAGAGGATTTAAATTTCTAAGATTCTTTTGGTTGTTTTAATTTTGCCTCAAAGGTCAACGGCGTTCCATATAAATTTTCGTATTTTGTTACCCTTGTAGAAAGTGCTCGTTTTTTTCAAGTCAACGCTGTTTCTGTTTCACGATTATGTAAAAAGTGATGTGTTTACTTACTCTGACCCGCGTGAAAGTTTATGATTTATTTAAGATCAACTTGATGTTCGATCTGTAAAATATGTTGCTAAAAAAGAAAGAAATAAAAAAGAAACCAAATAATTGTTGAGCCATAATTTATGAAATTCTCTGCCACAATATTCTTAGGTGCTCTTATTTGATGTAATAGGAGGCAGAACTACTTAAGGCTGTAGAGTAGAAACGGAGGTTGCTTTCTCTTTTATGAATTTCTTGTAAAGAATAAAGAAGAGAAAAATGTACAAGATGAACATGTGCGACATGGATATGTACAGCATCAACACTAACTGCAGTTTTAGGTATGTATTCCTTTGTCTGTATGGTGATTCTGATAAGTTCCGTTCGATATGCACTCAGCCACCATGTTTGAAAAATTGGTTGTGCGCAGTCTGAACTTTGTTACTTATGTTCCACGGTGTGAGTTGTGATATTTATGTCATTTAATGTCCTAACTATTATGTTCATTTCATTTTCAGGATTTTCATAACAAGTTTTAGGAGACAGTTTCTTTTGGTTTGGTAGAAGATAGGCCTCATAGTCGTTTTTACATTAGAAGCATTGGTTTTAAGCTTGTTGATAGGGATTGATCTAGGTAGAAATGGAAGCACGGAACGCCATGGTATCGGATAATAAGCCTGGGTTTCTGCACAATAGGAAGAGAAAGCGGGCTGCGCAGCATTCAACTTATTTTCCTGGAGCTTCGCAAGTGATATTACCACAATTGCCCAACTTGAGTTTACCATCCCAGAAGCGTGGCAAGCTGAGGAGATTAGAGGATCACAAAGGCAAAGTTGTTAGTTGTGCTCATCCTTCGAAAAGATCTTTGCTGCTTTGCTATTCAAATTTTAAGAAAACTGGCATTCCAAAGCGCATCATGTTCTTTGAGAAAGGTGAATGGACTGATTTTCCCAAGGATCTCATTGCTTCAATTAGGAAAGATCTCATCACAAAGAAGCCATTTATTGAGCTGGAGAAAGATGGTCAATCTTTTGTGCTTGATTTCTTGCATATGTTTCGACTGGATTGGAAAACTGGCTTGAAACAACCAATTGCTTGGATTGACGAAGCAGATGGCTGTTTCTTCCCGGAGACTTTTGCTGTAGAGGATGAACTATATCAGGCTCATAAGTATGAGAGAGATCATGAATCTATGTATAATGAATCATATGTTCCCCCTGAGATCAAGCTACATCTTGAAATTGACATTAATGGTGATCAATCTAAGTTGAAGGAATGTAGTGGGGAGTCAAGTTCTTTTGTTAGAAATTTTCAAATTGCTCAGAAACCTGCCACCAGTTGCTGTGCCATTGAAGCTGAGGATAATTGCAACAGGGATGGTGATGCAAAACACAGCAAAATCATTGAGGATATTCAACAAACAAGGTTAAATTTTCCTGAAAAGGAGTTTGTGGATGTAGAATTTGGAGAACAGTTGGATTCTCAAACTGTGGAGACGATGTTCCTGTTGGGCATGAGCTCTTTGGGTGGTTCAGATATTATTGATATAAAGCCCTGCTCCAGTTCTTCAACGCAATATAGGTTAGAGCGTTTCCTGAAGCAGGTTCAAATTATGAAGAAGTATCGGGGTGATGCAAATGTTCAGCATGCTTGGCTTGCTTGCTCTCAGTCAGACTTGCCAATCATCATGATGCACGGGCTTGGGGATTGTCTTCTTTCCAGAATTCCACACAAGTATGGCACTGGTGTTCATCTTGCCACAGTAGAATTTACTAATACCAGGTTGGAGTTATTTTTTATTTATTTTTTTTGCTATGAATTCTTTTGAATATGCAAGTCTTCTATTTATTTTTCTGAGAGAATGATGAAAGGCTTCTACAATTATTCTTTTAATGACATAATACCTGTGAATGAAGAAAGTGCTATTGAACCGTCTCCTTGTTGCCTTTTTCTTCTACTAATTTAAGTTTCTTGACAGGGAACATTATCAACTTCCACCTTTTTGGTTAGTGGTTTTGAGGACTGAAGTTTATCTTTTGTCTGTGCAGTGCAAACTATTGTGATGTTGACGAAAATGGAATAAAGTACATGATACTATGTCGTGTAATAATGGGAAAAATGGAGCTTCTTCGTCCTGGAAGTGGACAGTGTTATCCTAGCAATGAAGATTTTGATAGTGGAGTGGATGATCTTCAGCATCCAAAGTACTATATTATCTGGAACATGAATATCAGCACTCACATTTATCCAGAGTTTGTTGTTAGTTTCAAGATCTCCAATGCTGAAGGTGATATATTTCTCCTATAGAATGTTGTTTATTTGATGAATATGTTCATTCTTCCTTTCTTTCATCTAACATCAAATTGGAAACTCTACATGGCGTTAAATTTTAATGGTTTGCAACCTAAATGTCCTCAAACGTTCTATCTCCATTTCAAACATGGATGGAAAATGTATAAGTTTGTTAATTTAAAGAATCAAGGCTTCTTCCATGATGCGTTGATATCTCCTCTGGTGGGGCTTTTAGGTTTTTTTTTTTTCCATTCCAGAATAACAGATCACTCCAACTACTGGTTCAATGAGTTGTAGTTGGCTGTGTCTTCTGCAAATTCTGTATGACTATCATATGTTTCCTTTCTGAACTATTTCAGTTCTTTAGCTCTTGAGGTTTATGTTGTTCCCACAGGGCATTTGATTGGAAGTGAGACTAATCATGCTGTTTCAGGCGTTACTGCATCTACTCCAGGACTTCAGGGTCGTTTACCAGTATTATCATCTGCCGGTGAATTGGTGAGTAATATATCTGTATTATGCTTTTCTTCTCTCTCTCTCTATATATGTATGTATGTATATATGAATGTATATATTCAGTTTGACAACATGATGGCCTAGGCCTTATGGTAAGTAGGATAATTAAAAGACTTGATCCTACTCTCTGGTGGACGACACTGGTGTCTGACAATGTACATACTGTGGTTGTGTATCATGCTATTTATGAACTTGTACAATCGGGAATAGTTTGGTTACCGTAAGGGTAAGTGTTTCAAATTTGCAAAAGTTGCAAAATAGCATTTGGCTGTTTTTAATATCCCGACTTATGCTTGTCTGCTTCTTTGTCCTGCAACAAAGTTCCATTTCTGGTTGCTGTGTGCTGTTTTTAGCACTCAGTTTTATCATACAGCAACTCAAATCACCTCTGCACTAATGATGGTTGCTGTGTGCTGTGTGATGTTCTTTTGTCCTTAGGGGAGTATTAATCACCAAACCTCAGAATCAGGTGGATCCCACGAAAATGATCCTAGCCTGGGTTCAAACACTTCAAAGACCCCTAAATCTCCTTGGATGCCTTTCCCAATGTTGTTTGCTGCTATCTCAAACAAAATCCCTCGTTCAGATATGGATCAAGTTACTAATCATTATGAACTATTCAGAGTATGTTGAATCAGATGATTTATTGTTAGCTCCCTATGTTTAAAAGAAAGAGGTTTTTGATTCTTTTGCATTATTTTTTTTTTGGACTCTTATCAGGCAAAGAAGGTAAGTCGTGATGATTTTGTCAAAAAACTGAGATTGATAGTCGGAGATAGTTTGTTGAGATCAACAATAACATCTCTGCAGTGCAAGGTATGATATAAACTTTAGGAATGATTTATCAGCTCTACAATGCAATAGGTTGATTTTGATATTAAAGTTAAACTAATCAAGTTTTCTGGCTATTTGTAGTTTCCATCTAGACATGAATTAGAGGCGGCAGCAGCAGCAAAGCAGAAGAACATGAATGGTCCTGGCGGCCTTTGAACTTGGTGATCTCAAGTTGACGGTTGTCGTTCAGTTTGGTGCTTGTTACAAAATGTGTCGACATGATGTGGATATGTTTGATTGAAGGTAATGTTTCTCGTAATAATGGTGTAATTGCTAGGTGTCTCTCCAGTAGTGAGGATTTGGCTATGCTGAAGACTTGTTTTCATCGGAACTGTCGTGTTAGAACCGCGTATTTTAGTGTTTTTTTTTGTGGTTGTCATTGTGGACTCGTTGCTTTGTTATCGTATAATACAAATTGTTGTTGCCTGGGACTTGAAATCAAATCATCTCCCGTCTTCGAAGTGAAGAAAAATTGTTCATTTTTTTTATCAGAGATGTGATAAAGCGGAAGTTTTTGAGGTGTTTCAAAAATGAAGACGTCTTAAAATTCCACTCTGTTAAGTCAAAGATGAGCCAATCTACGTAAAATACGGTGCCTAAGCGGATATACATGTATAACAAAAAGACTTTAGACTGCATGAGAAAAAATGCTCTTTATATGATATAAAACTAATAAACCGCGAGGAACGTTGCTTTTATCTATTCTGGCAGTGTCAATGCCAGTGCCATAGATAAAAGATAAATCTTCACAATAGATAAATTGACCTAAAAAATAAGCACGATAGATAAAAAAAAAAAAAAGCTCTTCTAGATCACATTATATATATGAAAATTATTTTGGCAACGTAGCAGGCGGGGGTGCATCAGCAGCAGTTGATGGATCCCACCCCGGTGGTTTGATGTTTGGCCAATCCCCACGACATCCTAACCTTATATACAGGCTCTTCTTACCTGCACAAAAACACGCTACTTAGCTCACTGAGCAACAGCAATTTCTCCTAAATAATTGCTGCTTATTATTCAAATTAGATAATAAGAAATGAGGTTCAAGTTATTTCTCTACACGATTGGCTAGTTCCTTAAAAACTTAAAAGCGCAAAGGGTCTGAAGGCCAAAGGCCACTACTCACTGTTTAGGAGAGAGGGTCTTGGGTGGCACCAATGCGGTCGTTCCTGTCAACACCTACAGGACTGCTTTCTCACCCTCCCCAAAATATCTCCTTTTATTTTTTTACTTGAAAGTAATTTACTCAGTGGAATATCTTTGTGCAACACGAGTATGCACCAGAGAAAAACTGAGGACTAAGGAGGTCCTATAATTTTGATGGATAGATAGATAGATAGATACCTGGAAGTTTCTTGTCAGATAGAATTAAGCGTTTGAGGGCACTCAAGGATGCCTGAGCTACACTTTTGGCATGATCAGCATCCCAACCCTGGAGCTTCACAACCACATCTGCATTCGTGTAGCCAACATTACCATCTTCAATGTGCCTTCTCGCTTCCTCCTTTGCTGAATCCTCATCTGCACAGTGACTGCACGACTTAATACAAAAACCATTCTACTCGCTACTTTTTATCCACCTTTACTTCTTCCACAAGTATTAGGGGCCTAATTACAGTTAATGGTACTCAATACCAGCTAAAATGAGATGCTTAGTATGCATTTTGATGCACCCAAAGCTTATAACAGGATTGCTTCATGTCAAACTCAGGTTTGACTTTCTAGGTAATCATTTATATCTTTAACGAAAAAGATATTGCGAAAATACAGGATTCATACTATGTCAATAAGCAAATCAGTTGGCCTGAAATTGTTTGAAACAACTTGACCAGCAAGAAACAGATTCATGACTGTAGCTTCAGTCTATGACAGATAAATAGATTGATACAAAGTAAATGCAATTTTACCTGTAGCTTCAGTCTGTGACAACCAAATGCTAAACCCTGAATAAAGATGTCTCCATTTATCGGTCCTTCCTGCAGCCCCATGAGACCCTCCTAAGGTTGCAACAACAGCCCGGACATGACTGCCAGGACAAGCAAGCCAAGGTGATGCCTTTTTACATGTTTTTAATAATAACTGAGACATACTCCTTACCTGCTTAAGCTTTCTAATATTGCACTTTCTGCTTCAGCCACAGAGTCAGAGCCTTCAGCGAGCACCCCTGCGACAGATCAAACTAATTAATAGCTGCAACCTGGTAACAACATAGCCTAGAAAACTGTATATTGAAATATCATTTCATGAAATAATAGCAAATCTCATTTTTCTTTGAGAAGTATAACTTGAAAGTAGCAATTAGCGAAGATATCTATAATCAGTGGCTAACATGATGGATTTGTACTGACCATATTGTACAAGACAAGATGAAGAATGGCAACTACCTTTCTCATCAGTGATTTAACGAATCCACTCAACATGTGCATGGAGATTAGATGTAAATATGAGTGACATAGTTATAGACTTGTGGTGCTTCTAAAGAAAATTTTATCGACTTTTAGAACTACAGACACAGAAAGACGGAGAGGAAAACCAGGGAGGCATATCCACATCCATGAATGTGTATCATTTATGTAACCATGCTTGAGTGACGGAATTGAGGTCCAGTCATGTGCATATCCTTGGGACTAAGGAGCTAGGGTTAATGATTAAGCATCCCACATTTAGTGAAACAGCAAGATGTTACTCACATGAATCAACAGTTTGCTTGGCAAAAGTTTCTAATAATTCTTTTGTAACGAGTGGCGTGTACCTGCAATCATATAAACTTATTAAATGGTAAGGGCAGAGGACATGTGCGAAATAAATGTTTGTTTGTACTCATTTATAAGCCATTCAAGGTACAAATATAAAATATAGCTATAACACAGTTTTTGCTTTTAAAAACTAAACCTAGAGTATTACTATGCCACTTGAAGATTATTAACTTAGTTTGAGGAACAATGGTTACTTTTCATTTCATCTACTGAAATTAGGATGACAGGCAGGAAAAGGAGACAGTTTAATTTAAGAACACATGAAATGGAAATGTTATAAAGGAGAAGAAGCAACAAATATTCATTTAATCTGCTGAAATTAGGATGACATGCAGGAAAAGGAAGACAGTTTAATTTAAGAACACATGAAATGGAAATGTTATAAAGGAGAAGAAGCAACAAATATGTAGTAGGACAAGTGGGATACCCGAGAGCAACAGCGAGTTCTCGGGCCACTTTTTGGTTAATTTCAGTGGAATCCCCAACAATGTAAATTGATGTTCCTTTAAGAAGTTGCATAGAACCAGCTGACAATGATTCCCATGATTCCACAATATCTGGCCATTTCAGATTCGGATCCTGCTTCTTTAAGCTAATAACAAGTTGATCATCGTCTATATACCTGCTTAAGACAAGATGGTAAATCTAAATGTGCAGTGATCTTACATTAATGAAGTTCATTCAAAATTCAGCGACAAACCATATTGTTTCAGCAGGCTTTATTTTCTCAAACAGACTATTAGTATTTATAAGTGTGACGATGGACCCAGCCTGCTGTACTTTGACTGTTAGAGAAGTACCATCCGCATCTACATATATATCTTTAGCACTTAAAACATCTTGACCACCAAGTTGCAACCTTAGTTCCACTTCAGAAGATCCATCAGAGAACTGTAACATGCTCCATAGATTAAGTATGGCTAAACAACAAATCCCAAATTGTAAAAATGATTGGGAAATCAAAAGAAAAACACTCTCAAATTCATGAACTCCGATATAGAAGGATACCCCTTGCAAGGTTTGTTATCATACATGGGCACAGTCAATCTAATGAAATGAATTACTATACAAGTTTCATTATAGGTAAAATTCAATGGGCATAATTATTTGGTTGTACTGATAACTATACTTATAGCGACCCAAACTAGAGCTATATACAAGTTTGATTCGTTCAGATTCAACCTTGTTTGGATTATTACACCATAAGTGCCCAACAAAAGGAAAGCAGAGAGTAAAAAAACTTAGGAATAGACGAACAAAAAAACAGTTCTAGTTCCTGCATCAGTCTTTAATTAAAGCAGTAGGCCTAGTCAATTTAGCTTTGAGGAAAACAAGAAAGAGGCAAAAAGGAAAATAGATTAAAAAAGGCAAAGATTGTTGACCTCATAGTGCGTAGTGTTGGTGGAGGAACAGTTGCAGGAGAAGCCACGAAGTGGACTGATGGGTGTGACTCCCGCAGAGTACCGACGAAAGGCAGGAAGTTGGGGTTTTAAGAAGTGAAAAGAATGTGTTTTGATAGAGAAATGAAGGGTTTTGGTTGGGTTATGCAATGACAAACAGAGCATGGAACTGGCGCTCGCAACTGCACTAGCCATTGCTTTACTTTCATCTGATATTATGGGTAATCAAAAGGAGAGAGACAAAGTGGATAAGAAATCAGACAAGTACTGTGTTTCAACTACTGGGCTGAATCCAACAGATTGAAGTTGGGTTCATGGCTTAATTTCCAACCCAAATATGCTTTGCTGTTTTCATTTCATCTTTGAGGTTAGAGGTGGGCCAACACACAACTTGTTATGGGTTTAGTTTTTCACCCAAGTTCCAGTTTTTGATCCGATCCGAAAATACACCGGAAGAAGTAAGTAAATGTTCCATTATTTGTCACGTCACCGCCATCACCTCGCTTTAAATGCTTACATACAAGCATCTGACATCTCCCCCCCTACCCCCAAATTCCTAACTTTCCTTTTCAATCACTTCATAAATAAAAAAAAAGGGTGGGCATATCATCACATGAAATGTTGTTAAAACCATGGCATATATCATTAATTCAATTCAATACTCTTCCTCTTTGCCTTTATATGACCATATATCTAACCACTCCACCATCTTATTTTTTAATCTTTTCCTTTACAACATTCTTTTGGTGTCAGTCAATTAAAAAGCTTACCAAAACCGCCTTAATTAACACTGTAATGCATATCATTTAAGTTTGGACCAACATTACAATCAATGTTGTATTCTTTACACGCCTTTAATACCTTTTTTAATTTAGACATAATCTACTCATTGATTTTAAAGTTATATACATTTTATTTTAGTATTTTTTTTTATCAGTCAAGTGAAGCAAGTAAACCTTGAAGTTAAAAATTCATCCCCAATGTCTCAATCTCGAAAAGGCAAACTTGGAGAATTTTTGGCATTACCGGACATTATAAAGGAGGAATAAAATAAAATAAAATAAAGAAATAGAATGATGTAAAGAAAAATAAAAGAATTTTAAAAAGTTTTTTTTAAAGTTTATATATCGTGGCAGACTATTATTAGCTGAGATTTTTTTAACAAATAGAAAATTTTGGTATAAAATGGGTAATGAAAGAATAATTTGGATTTCATTTGTGAGTTGTGACAATAAAGTGTTTAGGTATCAACTTTGGAAAAAAAGTATAGTTTTAAGTTTTAATTCGTGAGTTAAATTTTTCTTCGAAGAAAAAATAGACTTAACGACATAACTAACGGTTGGACTAACGGAGGTGCCAAATTGTGAAAAAAAGTTGTTTAGCTATTACTCGTGGCTAAAAAAAGTTAAGTTATCAACTTGGGAAAAAAGTATAAATTAAGTACTAATTTATGAATTAAAGAAAAAGTTTAAGAGTTTAATTAAAGGAGGTACGGAGTTAGATGAAAAATAAATTAGGTAGTATTTATAAGAAAAGAAAACAAATAGAAAGATGGAAGAAGGGAATTAAAATTGTAATTAAAAAAAGGGTTGGAAAATTATGGAGGAATAGAATTTAGGAAATAAGTAAGAAAAGGAAAAGGAATATGGTGGTGAAAAAGATAAGAAGATTGTTGGTGGTGTTGTAAATTGTAATTATTCTATATTTAGTTTGTTTGTACGTTAGAGCCCTTATTAAGTGCCGGGCAGATAAAGACAGGACTGCCCTTAGGAAGGGGAAGAAGGGCCGTATGGTCGCCATCACACTGCCCGTGTTGCCCGTTTTTACATATATATTACTAGTTGAATGAAACGACAGAGCTTTTGCTGCTGTGTTTTCTTTTTTCTTTGTTGCAGCAGCAGCTGCTTCTGCTACGCTGACAGCTCTGTCAGGGAGGCATCAATCATAAAGCAATGGATTACAATATGATTTTTGCCTTAATTCTCGCGCCCTTTTTTCCCCCTCTCTCCTCTCTGACAGTGACCCTATGTCTTTGACCATATCCACCCCCTATGGCTTCCACTTTCTGACACGTGTGAAATGCATTTTAAGAAAATGTTGCTTATCAATGTTGTGTAATTATTTATTACATGCCTTCTGTTTTGTTCCATAATGAAGAAGGAAGAAGAATGGCTCCCGCGAGATTCTCGCCTTATTATTCGTCGTCTTGTAACCAAATTCACACTCACATAAACTAACTTCCTATATTACACCTTCAACGGGAATTAGGATGTCAGAACAGATTTTATAACGGTCCGAATCCTTTTCTTATTTACTAGTTTTAAAATTATGATTCCACCCAGTTGAAAAGGTAAGAGTTTTTGATTCACTCCTTCAATTAAATTTAATTTTGATGTAATTATAGCTTAAAATGCTCATTCAACACTAAACATTAGGTTTTCACAAAAATGTCTAGACTGTGTAATGATAAATCTTTGGGTAGGGTTGCATATATAAATGATATATGCTGGCATCCAAAGATAAAAGTTGGAGGTGGACCAATATGGATTTGCATCTACTAATTAATTTCAGTTTTCACCATTAATCATAACCAGCAAGATTTGGGAATGAATCTTAATTCTAAGGTAGGATTATATTATTTTCAAGTTAATGTATTAAAGTAGAAATATATGGGTTTTTTGTAATGGGCCATTTATTACTCTTTTATCTTCTTAAAATTTATTTCCTTAGGTTTGGACAACTTGGAAAATATGTTGATAAATAAAAAAATAAAAAAGTAGATTGATAGACAGCATTAAATAACACCTTTTTGTTGGGATCTAAAAATGAGAAAAGTGAGTGGATTTTTTCTTTTTTAAGTACTCGAAGTTGGCATTGTTAGGATTTTATCACTCAATCTAATACATATCGACTTTTTTTAATACGAGGGAAGGAGAATTAAAATTTTCTAAATTTAGATTTTGGAGTTAAAAATGAATAGTCAAGTTTTAGCACTAAACAAATGGGGCTGCTCGACTAAAAAAGTCAAGTTTGTTTGAGGAAGAAGTAAATAGTTGTAAATGGCAAAGAAGGGAGTTGAACATACCATGCATCCATTGTGTGACGTTATGACTTTTACCATTTGGCCCTCTTTCCCTCCCACATTTTCATGCAAAAGTTCTCGAGCTTCTCAATCACTGCAAAATATTTTAATTTATGAAACAAATTAAAAAAAAAAGTTTTCTTCATTAGATGAAAACAAAGAGCGTCAAATATATAGGTGGAGGTGACAGGGTGGGTGCAGGGAGGGGTCACTATCCCCTTATTCAAAGAGCCCAATAAATCCGATGGCTGACACTCTCTGCACTCGTCCACATCAACCCAACTTGATGTTGATACGTGTTCAAAAGATGGTGGACAGGGAATGAATGAATGAATGAATGATAGTGTAATGATGATAAAATTATTATTTTGACATTCTGTAGACTGTGTTTTCTGAATGTATAACACTGGTGAGTGCTGCAGCTTTGATTTATGAATAATGGATGGATGGATGAATTTTTACTGGCTCTGACCCCTATAACCAAAACAAGAGTAAAAATGAACCCCACAGTACGGCCTCTCTTCCCAATACTGATGGCCCTGGTTTCATTTGTTTGAGTAGCTCAAGGCTTTTAGCCTCTGTCTCTGTCTATTGTTTTACTTGTTCCCACTGCTACTCCACTTTCTTCCTTTGCTTCTCTCTGTTTCTGCTCCTCCCTCCTAAATCAGCAATTTGATTTTGATGCATCATTTCTTTCTCTTATTCAAATTCATAAAAACGTTTTAAAATTCTATTTAAACTCATGGCATGTGTGAATGAGTATGTGCTTCTTTTTGTTCTATCTATTTTTCTTTGAGGGCATTGGGTATGCCATAGTAGGCCGGAGAGTGCGGTGCATATCTTGGTCAATTTCAAACTTATTACTGTGCTATTCTCTCCCTAAACGTATAGTTGAGGCCATTCAACTATATATATTACACATTTTCAGCAGCTGAACAAGAGGGATTTAATGTTCTTTCAATTCATTAATGTTCGAAATTAATCCTATTTCACTATATGCTCTTTTCTCCTCCATCAGGGGCTTGCTTGTTATAGACTTCCTCTAATTCGATCACTTTTATTAGCATTCATCAAGACCTCAAATCCAAAGAGTAGTTAGCTAGTTCTATCTGAAGTAAAGCACCCAAATCTTGCTATCTGAAAATGAGATCACCTCATTAATGGCAACCAATACAAGGATTAATTAATGTTGAGGGTTTCTTAAATATTCATATCTCTTGGCGCCCTTACAACCTTACGTACTTAATTTCATTCCCATTTGATGAGCTTAAAGTTGTTAAGAGTCAACAATCATGACTTAGTGCTTCATTACTGGATGAGTCGACGTTTGAGAATTGAAGCATAGCATTGCCAATTCCCTCATAATTTCTTTGATTTGTCACCATCAAACTCATTCATTACAAAATAAAGTAGTCTTCCAATTTGTCTTTTGCATTCAATTCGTCCAATTTTGCTTAACCTTCTATTTACACGTAATTCCTTTTATCATTACAATATTAAATGACACTAATTGAAATCGTGTCATTTAAATACTACACAACATACAACGATATAATTATAATATCTAATAAAATAACAAAGGTTATGGATTTATTGGGCAACCAAAAATATTTTATTACTATTTTTCACAAAGCTATAATTAAGTCATTGTATTTTTATTTCTAGAAATTTAGTTCTTCTACTTTTTAGATTTTAAAATTCACGTTCATTTATAAACACTGTAATGACATTTTGAAAAAAAAAACACTCATTTGTTAGCCATGTAACTAAAAAATGTCATTATAATGAACATAAATTTAACAATTAAATTCTAACCGTGTTAATAGTTTCACCTAAATTTTAATATTTGAATCTCTAAAAAAAGTATAATGACTAAATTCTAAATTTATAAAGAATACAAGGACTTATATTATATTTTAACTAATTACAAATGGTTGAAAGGTCAAAGTTAAAGAAAATCATAGTCCAACAATTATTGAATTAGAAAGATGAAAAGCAAGTCTACAAACTAGAAAGCCTATTTACATACCATGATTAGTTTTCAAATTAATGCCATAAATTCATTCAAACTTCTCAACTCTGCAAAATGAGGTCTACTCGTAGAATTATTTCATACTTTAATTTTATATAAAAAGTATTATTTTATCCATTTATTTACTTATTTTATCCTTTTAGTCTTTAAATTTATATTTTGTCAATTCACTTTAAAATAGATAAAAGAAAAAATTTAACGTTTGTTAACTTTCTTGACATGACATATGCGTGGATTACCAAGTGAATGTCGCGTAGCGATTCATTAATTTTAAAATTTTAAAATTCAAAAATATTTTAAAAATCTAAAATTATTAAAATTATTAAAAAAAATTTAATCAATTGTTGATGTGGCATATATGTGGCAATTCATGTATATGTCACGTCCATAAAATTTAAGAAACTTTTTCATCTATTATGGAGTGATTTGACAAATAATTTAAATTCAAAAAACAAATGAAGTAAAAATTAAATAAAAACTAAAATAATTTTTTAAAATTAAAGTCTCAAATAAATTATTATGCCTAAAATAAAATTTTTGAAGAAATTGAATGCAACTCCCGTCTCCAATTCATAAAATAACGCACCGACTAAATAAATATTGCCTGTAATAAAACATATTGCTAATAAATATATTTGGCACACATGTAATTTTGTAGGCAATGTAAAATTTAGCCATAATCTTTACCTATTTTGTTAATTTGGTCCCTTTTTCTTTTTGTTGAGTTAAATTTAACTCTTAACTTTTTAAAAAGTTAAATTTGGCAATCAATATTTTACAAAAGAGTCAAATTGATTTTTTAACGAAAATGCGGACTAAAATATTAAAATTTTAAAGATGATAATCTACTTGACAATTCAAATGTGCTTCATGTACTTTTTATTGGGTAAAACACCCAATAATACCCAAAAATTCGTTTAATTACGGAAAAGGGCCGGTTTGAAAAATATTTACGGAAAGGACATTTCCTCCCCAAAAGTCAACGCGTTTTGGGGGAAAAGACAGCAAAGCCCGTCCCCGGGCGCGCTTTACTGCTGAATTGGCAAGAAAATGCTCTGACGTAGACGCGTTTTTGCCCTCCCGTCTAATTACAATTCTAAGTTTCCGGGCTAGGGTAAATATATATTTAGGGTTTTTGGGCAAAATATATTAGCCCAAAAAAATTAATTGAATTTTGTGGCAGTTGTATCTAGCAAAATAATTTTGAGAAGACGTTTCTGAACAAACAGTGGCTAAAAACGCTTCATGAAGGATGCACTGTCAGCAAGAGTACTGAAAAGAGCTTCGACGTGGACGCTCTTTTGCTCTGATGAGTCTCCGCAAAATTATTTTGAGAAGACGTTTCGAACAAACAAGGCCAAAACATTTTCAACATGGTGCATTTGTCAGTGAGTCTTGAAAAGAGCTCCCACGAGGACTCTCTTTTGCTACAGTAGTCTCCAGTAAAATTATTTTAAGAAGACGTTTCTGAACAAACATTGGCAAAAAAGCTTCCAGTAGGGTGCACCGTCGTACAGAGTCTTGAAAAGCGCCCCACGTGACACTCTTTTGCTACTGATGATCTCTAGTAAAATTATTTTGAAAAAGACGTTTCTAAACAAGCATGGCCAAAATGCTTCCGTGAGGTGCACTATCGCAGAGTAATCTTGAAAAGCGCTCCCGTGGGACGCTTTTTACTACAATAGTCTCTAGTAAAATTATTTTGAGAAGATGTTTCTGAACAAACAGTGGCCAAAACGCTTCCAGCAAGGTGCACTGTCAGCAGGAGTACTGAAAAGCGCTCCCACGTGGACGCTCTTTTGCTACAGTAGTCTTTGGTAAAATTAGACTATAAATCAGTCAAATTTCATTCTCAGGTTACATAAAGGAAATTGAGGCAAAAGAAAAAAATTGAAAATGGCTGAACGTATTAATGTTGTTATTTACTGCGATGGTGAGGTTTGTGACACCGAAAATGGTATTATTTTCTTATCGGAGAACACAGAGCGACTGAGTTTTAATCGAAACATCGATGTGGTAGAACTTCACAAAAGAATTAGGCGTAAAATATTCGGAACAACGCCAATGAAAGTTCAGTTTATTAAGTATAGATTTTGCGCTTCGGTTGATCCGGTGAGATATGACTCATTCGAATCAAAGGTCCTCGGAGCTTTAAGGCAATGTTGGAAATTCATCTTGCCAGTGGATCACCCTATCTCGAGGTATATGTACAATTTTCATCTCTAAGTAATCTTTCTGCGGCCTCAACATCTCATTGCTTAGGGAATACACGACCCCAAGCCGACACTCTGTTAGTGGGAAGTAAAACACGGAAGTGCCCGTGCTCGGTGGTAGTATGAAAAATATAACCCCTGCACGACACTCAGTTGGTGGATGAGACATACATATCCGTCTTTCGACATCCGATGATAGAAATACGTATTGGGGGACGTCATCAACTTTTAGGGGTTGGCAATCCACATATGATTGGGAACGTTACAAAAGATGTTTAAGGAGGGATAATGTACTCCCACGACATCCACCGGCGAGGGGCTCTCGTTTGTTGCAGGTGGTGGAGGGCCGGACGATGAATCCGATGTGGATCCACCTCGAGAGCCCGGGCCCGATGGTGCAGAAGTTAGATTATTTTTTGAACCGGAGCCTGTTCCAATTATACCTGAAGATGTTGAGGGCTGTTCAGATGAAGAAGAAGAAGATATGCTATTTAAGGCGTACTCGCCTCCAGCCCACATGCATAATATCGATCTATCTCAAGATGATACATTGGAGTTTCCTGAACTACCACACCGGAAGCGTGACCGTACAACTTCGTCGTTAGATTTGGGCGAATTAGAAGTTGGTAACGAGTTTTCCAACAAGAATGCTTTTCATGTTGCATTGAAATAATACAGCATCAGGAACAGGGTTAACTACAACATGGTTAAATCAAAACTCGATAAGTACAAGGCGAAGTGTGCAGTGCAAGACGGTACATGTTCATGAAAAATCATGGCGTCGTTGAGGAAAAGGACAGGCTTGTGGGAGATCAAAAAGTACAAAGGTCCACATGCATGTCTTGCCGGTACAGTACCACTATGTGTTAAGTGTTTTTGAATAATACTAATATTATGTAATGTTACATTATTTAACGTACTTCGTTGACAGGTGTTACACAAGATCATCCGAAGATGGATTCAGACATATTGGCTGACTTAATAATCCCGACAGTGAAGGCCGATCCTAGGACTACAGTGTCGGCCTTAATTGGCAATATTCGTAGCCAATTGGGGTACACGCCTTGTTTCAGAAAGACTTGGATAGCCAAGCAGAAGGCGTTAGAAAAGTTGCATGGTCGGTGGGACGCTTCATATGATGAAGTGTGGCAGTGGTGTCAGTCTTTGGAGAGATATGTTCGAGCGAAGATAACAAACCTTGAAACGGAATCGACGTACTACAACGATCGTTTGCTCTATGGATGCGCAGTGCTCAAGCGTTTGGTTTGGACATTTAAACAATGTCGAGATACCTTCATATACTGCAAGCTATTGGTACAAATTGACGGTACCTTTATGTATGGTAGATATATGCATTGACTATTACTAGTTGTGGCACAAGACGGCTGTGGGAGAATCCTTCCGATTGCATTCGCAATAACACCGGAGGAGTCAGCTGATGACTGGACTTCCATATGGTGAAGTAGGGTGGTAGAAAGAAGTGCTCCCCGATGGCGCCTCCTATGATCCCTCACGCAACGACGGCCTCAAGATCGGTTGGCCGGTGAGAGTAGTCGGGAACGGACTTGAACCCGGTCATGCATTCCAACACAGGGTCGAGGCGGGAAAAAAAACGATATCTGGTTAGGATACATATAAGGGGTAGGGTACGCACCTGGCATAAAGGGTGAAGGTTGTGATGTCGGTGTCGTCGGCTAAATTAATGGGCCCGGTGACTGTGTGGGCGCTGTTGTTGGGGCCAATGACTGTGTCGGTGCTGTTGATAGCCCCGTCTCATCACCCATTCTCTTTAGATTTAAAGGGGCCCGACGTTCCCTTTGTTGACGGAGTTATCGTCGCCTCTCTTCTTCGACAACAGAAACGGCTTACCATGGATCTTAAACTATGGCATGTATTCTGACACGCACGCTAACTCAGGAACGATGATCGGTTCTCGAATAGGTAAATAGTCATACCGATTCTCTCACGTCTCGATATGTACTGACCAAAATCTTGGCCAATCCGTGTGCAGCAGCCGTAAGTCCACTTTGTGCTCATCATCGAGTACCTTAGGTGTCACGAGAATCGGTTGCCAAAATCCAAATTATCGCAGAACCTTATCTGACTAGTGCATCTCCACGGTCGCATAGGTGATCAATGAGACCTTCACGTGCCAACTGTTCGAATTTTGGAAGAATTCCTCCGGAATTACTGCCCAAATTTTTGAATCTTCGTACAGTGTCCATTCAAACTATATTAACATTACCAAAATATTAGTTATATACATAATAGTAGACAGTAAATATGAAATATTAAACTATAAATACGAAATTTGAAACTTACTTGTGATTTCGATCGTTGGTCCAATAGAAGCCGTATATCTTCAAGCGAGGTAGGTATTCCAACATGATTCGCCAAATGGTTCCATCTAATTAAATAAATTTTTAGCATACAATTATACTATAAATCTACGAAATAATTGTAAAATATAACATTAAATTTACCTCGTTATCAGTGGGAATGAATATGAGTGGTCGAGTCGAGGACGTAAAAATGGAAATCGATAACATGCCCACGACTGCAATAGTGATAGGCAACCTCCGATTTTCGCTTTACTCGGTCGCGTCGCCCCGTACATCTCTCGATACAACTCGATAGCACGGTGGACCCCCAACTCAATTTATCGGCTACTCTAAAATCAACAAGTTTCAGTAGTCATCTCAGGTGTACGAGGTTTCTAGAAAGGTCTGACATCAGATAGCCTCCAATTATCTGAAGAATGTATGCCCGAGCATACCGTTTTCTTTTTATTTCGATCGAACCCTCCTGCGGCTCCGGGAATGTGTCTCGTAACCAGGCCATGTCGATCCGAGCTCCTTGAATTTTATCCGAAATGGCACCCAGAAGCTCGTAGCATATGGCTCCCCAGTCACCAGAAGTTGCGGACCCGGTGACTATCAACCCGTCCACCGGCAATCCCAACTGCAACTACACATCTTCTAGAGTGATGGTACACTCTCGCATGGAAGATGAAAAGTGTGCATCTCGGTCTCCACCTCTATCAACAAAGCACCGATCAAAAGCGGCTCCAACTTGAACCCCTACTATCGTGGCCACGTGCCAAAAACCCGCTTCCGCAGTAATTCTCGATCAACGATGGGGACCATGCATGTTCTGAATGTAACATTCCAACACCGATCTACGATGTTAAAAAATTATAAAATAAAAATTAATTAAAATTACATAGATCTAAAAATATTATACAAATATTGAAAAACTAAAATTAAAAACTTGCCATTTTCAATTGCTCGACGGAGATATGCTTGCTGTCTAGACGATGTAAATCCCCGGCCATTGTAATACGATCGAAAATTTTAAAATTTTTCAAAAAAATATATTAAAAAAATAAAAGGGCTTTTTTTCTAAATAGTCAAGGGCTATTTTGAAATTTGAGAGTAAATTTCAAGCACTTTAAGCTAGAATTGAGAGAGAATTGAGAGAAAATTGAGATAAGGATTAAAGTGTGAAAAAAATAAAAGGGTTGGGGGTTTTATAGGGAAAAATTTGGCCGTTAGAGGCCCAACAGTCAGATTTTTTGACCGTTGGCCATCAAAGCGCGCCCCTAGGGACGCGCTTTTTGTCCACATAAGCAAAGCGCGCCTACGTCGACGCGCTTTGCTGTCGTGGCACAAAGCGCGTCCCCAGGGGCGCTTTTTGCTGTCTTTTCCTCCCAAAACCACCGACGTGGACGCGTTTTGGGGAGAAATGTCCCTTTCATATTTTTCAATCGGCCCTTTTTCGTAATTAAACGAATTTTTTGGTATTATTAGGTGTTTTACCCCTTTTTATTAACTTTTTATATTTTTTGATTTTTTTATAATTTTAAAATTATTTGTTGGTATACGTGACAAATAGTATCATGAAAACATGGAGTACACGTGAACTGTCAAAAGGCGGAGCAAAAAAAATTGAAAAATTGAAAACCAACTTGAACCGATGTTTTATGGAATGCTAGTTTAAAAACCTTGATTATTCAAAGCCAAACTGAAACCTATTTTTTATTTAATTTATAATTAATTTTATATTTTTATGATAAAAATAAATATTTTACGTTTAAAAATAGTGAAAATATTTTAAAAGTTGTTGAAAAATTATTGTATTTTAGAAATTTATAATTTTTTGAAATTAAATAATATTCAAAAGTCATAAAACAAAGTTCATTTTATCAAAGATAAAATTAAAATTCTAATACCAAAATTTAATATGAAAAAAACTTAAGATTGAATTGAGTGAATTGAATTATAATGAACAGTTACAAAATTTAAAAAATCGATTGAATTGAACCAATATCATCCTTAGATTACCATGCGGATAACCACAGTAACACCGATAGAAAAATAATGTTTTAATTATTTTTGAAAGATTAATGTGAAATAAAAAAAATGAAAATATTGAAGGAATATGGGTTAAATAAAAATGAAGGGAGTGGCAAGTGGGTGAAGCCAAGAATAGGGGTTGTGAAAGAGTAAAGAGGGAAAAGTCAGGCTTCCTTCCCTGGACCTTGCACATAAAAGTAATAGTAATTTAACTCACCATAATTTCCATTTAAAATAAAGAAACCAAAAGATTGAAGAAATAAAAGAACGGGGTGTAATGATAAGGCAATAATTGCTAAAAAGCTACCATGCAGAGAGGAGTGTAATAAAACGGCAACGTGGCGGCACCACAATCATCATGTTTCTAATGAAGACAGCCGGCTCTTCCTTCGTTTCATTCTGTCCTGTCCACTTCAAAAGTTTGAAAACTCCCCGCCACTACTCTTCACGCGCCTATGGTGAGTGAGTGAGTGGGGGGTCCATTTCTCTGGTTTATATATTGTCCCATATGACTTTGAAAAAGAAAGACCGACAAATTTCTTATTTTTAAGTAAAAATAATTTCCCACCAAATATTCACTTGTCCATGCAAAAGCAAAAGGTAAAGCAAAATTCCATGCTACGCAGGTATTGACCTGCATGCACACACACACACAAAAAAAAAAAAAACCCACTTTTTTCCTTTTATTTTTACTTTGATCAAAATATCAAATCATTGTTCCTTTGTACAAATTTATTTCTCAAAATCCTATATTTATTTCATTTAAATTTGAGTATTATAGATAAATAATAAGAACAATTTATCATTCGTTAAAATATTTGATCCAATTCAACTTCGTATATAATTGAAACCCACATGATTACAAAACACCAAACATCTCGTACCCTTAAAAAGGAAAAATCCCAACACGTACTTTAGTGAGGGTTGGTAAGAGTGATTACTTGTTTAAGGTGGATTGTAAATTTTTAACTAACAAATTAGTAGTAATGATACAAGTAGATGAGTTTGAAGTTAAGTTTGAAATAGAAAATGGTGGAGAATTCTAATTACGATCCATATACAAACATTGTATGATCTATAAACATACATCTCCAGCATTCAACTTAGATTTCTTTTTTCTTTACATAGCAATAACATTAGAAGATAAAACAGTCACATATGTATGTTTAATTATAGGGTTGATATAAGATTTCAGAAGGTTATATGGATGCAAAGGTTAGGTTACGTATGACTTGGTTGGTGGTTATAAGTTTTATAGTCGCATGATTGTGATTAATATTGTGCATAATACTAACACTTTTATTATGAGCCATGGACCATACCTTTCATCAGAGAAATTTATCGACTCTAAAATAGATACTACTTTAAAAATTGATATATCATATGGATTGCAATATTCTCTTATTCTTCTTGATTTTAAATAATTAGATCTTTACATTTTGTTGGTAAGAGAATGCATGAAATGATGTTTTATAGGTTGCACGGTTGAAAATTGATTAAATTCCTAATAGCTTTTTAGTATTGCTTTGATTTTTTTGGCCATAACTTTATTTGATTCTCATGGGTTGTCTGGTTAAAGCTAAATCCCATTATATCACTTTCTTCTTGCTCAGTTTGATTTTAATTTTTCGGTTGTCTAGACTGCATTTAATACTTACTTTGATCTCTCTGCTCCATTAATATCTTCCTCACATGTATATGGCTTTCCGTGGTATATATATATATATATATATATTTCTTCTTAATATTTATAAATAAAATATAATCCTTATTAAAAATAAAATACATGTACATCACTTATTTCAATTCCCAAAAAAATACGTGTCTCGTGTGACAATGGGGCCTGTAAGCTTTAAGCCAAACCTTCCTTTGTGTAAGACCTCAGCAAAGCAAATAAAAGTTGAAAAACAAAATAAAGGAAAATAAAGGAAAAGTTATTCCTTCTTTTATTCTCGTGGATTTTAACACCAACACCCTCTTCCCCACCCCTTTCTTTTCTTTTATTTTCTTTCCTTTTTCTTTCTTTTCATCTAATCACTTTATCTTCTCCCATATGTGCTAATGCTTAACGTCTTCAAGTAACCTAATCAAACCAACTCAAAAAGAGAGAGAGAGAGAGAGAAATCCATTTCCCCCAAAGGTTTTATGAATTTTAACCCATTGCCTTCTAAAGAGAGTATGCAAGTTATCTCACAAAAGCCTAAAAGTTTATGGCTAAAGTGACATCCAAACCTAAGTAATGAGTTGGAATCATAAGAGTTACTTATTTATAATGTGTGAATCAGTGATTTGCTTCTGTCTGTGAACCGTCACGTAGCAAAGCTTTCCTCTTCGTCACGTACTTGTATATGGTTGTAGTAAGGAGTAATGGTTCCTATTGAACCATACATATTTTTATTGTTCAACCATATATCTTGTGCAAGGCTTTACTTGTTTTAGGGATTGCCAAATGTTGAAGGAGATTAAAAGATTAATAGCATCATTTGTGGACCAATTGATGTGGGGTGGGGCGCATCGATTTTGTCTTCTTTTGTTTTGTTTTCCAAAAAAGAGAAACCCTTAATTCCTCGCCATAAAATTAGCTTAATAAAGAAAGATTAGGGGTACTTTAGTCATTTCGGATGTTCGGAATTTGGGGTCCTTGATCCACGATTGTGACCAAACAACGAATATATATTGGACCCATTTTTGTGCTACCTGGTAAACATAACTTGAGCCATGCAAATGCAAATTCAAATCGAAAATTATACAAGCTATCTATGTAAGCCAAAGGCATAAAATTTTGTGTTTATAGAAGGAAACATCTGACTACAAAACAAATATTTTTGGTAGGTATCTTTATCTGTGCGCAAGACTATATGTTGTTGTTGTCGTCGCCGTCGTCTTAATTAAAACTCCCTATCCTTCTCTATATTTACTACTTTTTTTTTTTCTTCAATCATTCTGTTTGATTTTTGTGTTTAAAGTTGTGTTGTGGGGTTCTTCACACCCTCTTGATTTCAATATTTTCGGCTTTTAGATTCCTTATTTTTTGCATAACAAATATCCTTCAAATTTTTACATAAAAATTAGACAACCCGAATAGAGTAAATTTTAAGTTGTTAATTAGAAAATCTCACACACACAAAAAGAAACAACCCATAATATTTTCCATTCTTCATGGAGATCATATGGAAGCTTACAAAGACTAAATTTAAGAGGGGTTCATCATTCATATCATGTTGTATAAAAATTGATTTCTTTACTAAGTTTCTTTTTTTTAACCTTTTGCTTTTGACTAGTACTTTTTATAACCTTTGATGGATATGTGATTTTTTGAGAAAGGGAATTGAAAGCTTTTACTTTTTAAACACTCTTTCTTTTTGTATTTTACCCAAATTAATTTTAGTGTAATAATTATACCTTTATATACATATTTCCTAGCTCATATTCTTCAAAGCTTTTTAGTATTCTTTTTATTTTTCCTCACAAAGTGTAAACCATGTGACAATGCCTAGGAATTAAGAAAATGGAGAATAATTGAAAAACCCTTTGCTCAAAAAAAAAAAAAAAATCTAAAAAAAATATTTTATAGGATGTAAAGTGCTCCATTGCAATTACCAAGGATCACTTCATAGCTTCAAAAGATAGTTAAAGGGTCACTCACTCCCTCACTCACTCACTTTTCTCTCAATTTCCTTTTCTTCATCATCATCATCATCATCCTCCCTCTGTCTCAAAGTGCAAAGCATACAAAATCAATTAGATTGATTATATTTACTTAGTAACATAATATGTTGATTTGGATCTCTCACAGTCACAGACAGGCACAGTTGCAGCAGCAGTTTGATAGGAAGGACGTGTGCTTTTTTTCTTTCTTTTGTTTGCTTTTGGTTTTTGGGGTTAATTTTTTTAACCACTCCCATTCTCTTCCTTTGTCGCTTTCTGTCTTTCTTGTCTCCTTCACTTTCTTTAGCTCTCTTTTTCTTTTCCTCTGAATATATATTTTTTTCTGAAAGGGTACCTGATTCTCTTTCACCACCTACTTCACTTCCCTCTTCAGATCAGAGATTATAATCATTTCAAAATGAGTAGTAGTACACACACAAAGATGTAAAAAAAAAAATCTTTTTTTTTTGTTATATAGATATTTCTTTTATATCAATGTGGCAGTACCCCCAAGGTAAATTCCAAATTAGGCTTCTTAGGGCTTGTCCCTGATAGGCTTGATGAGCTTCCATCTGATACTCTCTCATGGCTTAAGCACTTTGGATCCATATCCTTCTGCAACAATACAAAACAAAATGAAATAAAATAAAGATGAAAACCATGAAAACAAGAAAAAGAAAAAGCAATAAAGTGGTAGCTAGCCTAATACTATATATGTATGAGCATTCATTGAGCAGTCGCCACAAGGCAACTGTGTTTGAGGAACTGACGTAATGGGATAATCAAAGGACACTTTGACTCGGGAATATATATACATATATTTATTTTTAGGGAAAAAGAAATTGAAAAAGGAAAGCTTTAGAGTTATAGGGTACAAAATTTTGAAAGCCTGCTACAGTCCCTCTCCTGTGCTACTCCCAAGACTTTTATCTCCATTATTGTTATCAGTCTTTAACGTTATATTTTATGACTGTTCTGCTGCATATTACCCATCTTTTAACCATACTCACTGATCCATAGCCATAAACCATGAATGTTTCAATGTGAAACCCAAAGAGGTTGATGCATGGGTCAAGGGATTAGGTTTTGAGGTATAATACAAGTGCAGTGAGAGATTGGTGATGCATGAAGAAAGGATTCTTTAGAGAATAGGGAACAGCTTTTTTAGACATAATTAAAGCACCTTTTCTCTTTTCTTTTTCTGCCAAAATTACTAAATAGCCCCACCTACTAGACTTTGTAAATATCTGGATATTAGAAAAATGGGTTCAACATTTGAAAACCATAGCATGTTGAAATTGTGCATGGCTCAATGAAGAAAGAAGAGCAAAAAAAAGTCACTACTTACTACTACTATTATGCCTCTTTCTTACTACACCTTTTTTCTTGGGGGGCTTAAATTATTTGGTTCATTGCTATAAATATAAATTTGCATCAGAATGGGGAAAAAAGTTGGAAACCAAAGGTTATTAAGAAAGAAAGGGTTTGAAATTAGTACCTGGAGAGATGGTACGTTTCCAGCAGAGTCCTTGGGTTTCCCATGCAACAAAGCTTCCCTGTTTAAAAATAAATAAATAAAGAGACAATGAGAGAATATTTCCTATCAGTGGGAAAGGAAACAATGACGAAGGAAAAGCAAAGAGAGAAAAGAAAGTTATCTTTTACTGTCTTTGTTTATGTTATGTTAATAGTAGTATAGTTGCTCACACTTTACATTTTTATTTTATGCTGATTGAAATAAAAGTGAAGAACCCATGTGATTGCCCATTGCCCATAACCACACACCACACACAAATAAGGTTCAAAGTGCATGTTTAAAAATATAATTCTATAGCTTTAATACCAACAAGATTTCCACTAATGGGGCCATCTTAGAGTTTAGCTTTGACACTAAGTTTTCCATTTGTTGGCCCCATTTATTAGCCCTATATATGAGCCCACAAAATCCAAAGGAGAGAGATATCTTCATTTTTTAAGGATGGATTTATCTTTCAGGATTCTCAAGTCTTGGAATGTTATAGAGGGGAGTGGGTGCTTTCCTTTTTACCATTACCCACACCAAAACAACAATTTGTAGTAGTAGTAGTTGCATTACTATTATAATAAGTGTAACAGATGCATTTTTTTCGAGATCCTTGCCGTAAATTACTCTCTATCACCGAGTTTCAGCCTTTTATGGTAGTCCAAAACTCGACAGACAGAACAAAGTACCCAAGTCACTTCTTCTTTTTGTGATTTCTTGCATGCAATGTAACTATGTTTGTTGTATTTGCATGCATGTGATAGTGGAGAGGAAGAATATTAATGGCTTCTTTTTATTTTGATTTTATTACATTTCTTAATTCATCAACTAGAGAAACAAAAGATCCCTTGAAAATAGATAAGCTGTTTGTCTGTTCTTGTCAAACAAAAAGACAAATCAAAACAAAACAATCTTGTCTTACTGTACGATTAACTTATATATGTTTTTAACCCTATATACGAGATATTAATGCAATACAAAACGACCGCAAAAGGGAAACAAGATGATATAAACTAAACTAAGCTTGAACTACATTAAGTGAAGTGTGAAATACTGTATATTAGGAAGGAGGGTAGAGAGGAGATACTAACCTTGATGAATTGCTCCAAAGGCCATGGTACTCCTTGTCTTGATAAGCATTTGATGATGATGATGATCTTCCCTGCTGAACTGACACCTCAGATCTCCTTGGGTTTTGAATGTCCATCATCAAATCTTCAGAAGTATCCCCAGATGATCCATTCTCAAATGCATCTGATTGTCCTGTTTAAATTAATTAAACAAAATTAAGTTTTATTTAAAACCCAAATTTATGGAAAGAAAAAGGGACCAGCTTTAGCACTATTCTGGAGACCATTGGGAACAATGGACTCAAAAGCTGCTGAATATTGATAGCTATTAAAACTACTTGGGAAGTGTTTCAGTGTCAATGGTTTGGTCATTGAACCAATCCCAAAAATAGCAATCCACTTGTGCCTAAAATGGAACTGTATGGTTTCTCAAAGATTGATGGCATGATGGAAGCAGGAGGCCAAGTGCAATTACAACGTGTATTGCGAGAGGAAATGGTGGGTTCGCTGATGCATTAGCATAGACTGCCTTAGATAATGCTTATTGGTTATATAAAATTCAACATGATGAAGTAACATTGCATACTTACCAGAAGATGCAGCTGCTCTGTCTGTGGTCTTCACAGTTCGATACATCTGCAAGTAGGGAAAAAAAGGGATAATTAACTAGGAGTAAATAAGATTAATGCGTTAGGGTAGCTGAATAGTAGGGTAATAAAAAAAAACTTGATCACCATCATTTTTATCCCTTTTTGTAGGTTGTATATAAAAAAGGATAAATAAAGTAAAAATCAGAAAGTAGACCAATTATAAACGGTTCTCTATGTGTAACACAGTGCATGCAAGTACTTGCTGTAAAAAAGAAATGGGATATATGTATATATAACGAGGACGGGACTGGTGGGGGGTTCTCTCCCAAAGGCTTAAAATTCTTTTTTATATTATATGAAGTTTAATGTTACAGTACACTGACCAAAAAATAAGTTTAATTTTACATAGATAAAAAAGATGGCTTCAAACTGAAAAATAAAAAATCCTGATTGGGTTCAACATCTTTGAAGACGAGAAATGTTAAACAGGAGGGTTTAAACATGCTTAAGGAAGAGATTTACAAGAAATTTATGTGAGGAAGATATCATTGAGAAATGATTGTGCTGTTGTACTTGAATTTGTTTATATTTACCTTTTTTTTTTCTCTCTCTTTCTTTCAGTATTTCGAGAAAAAATAGTTTTTTTTAAGAGAAAAAAGGGAATAGTAATGGAACTGGGGTTGAGGAAGAAGTTATAGTAAGAAAAGGAGAAAGCCAAAGTTGCAGATAGCTTAAAAGTAAATATTTGAATATTATAGGTTAGATGGAAAGCCTGCAAGTAGATTAAACCCTGGTGAGATTATATGGCAAACAAGGATGACAAAGTTATTTTACCTGTAGATGGGATTTAACATGTGCTAAGGTAAGATCTTTGACATCCATTAGCTCAAGAACTGACTTGGGTGTAGCTCCTAAAACCCCCACAAGAAGAAGAATACAGAATAAATATAAAATGGGAGGACTATAATAGTTAATATAACTCATATCTCAATTAAAATAATACCCTTCCTTTTTCCCCAAAGATGCTTGAAAATCAAACCAAGCAATGGTGAAGAAAAGAAGGGCTGAAAAGTGAATAGTAGAAGAAGAAAAGAAGGATAAATAAAACATACTTTCGTGACCACCCAATAACTCAACAGCATGAACAAAGCGAGCATGGAGTGTAGTCGTCCACCGCATCCTTGGAGCTCTCATGCTTCGTTTGGCTGGAAACCTTGACATGAATCTCGATCTCATCAACCCTTGAGACTGAAAGGGGCTCAAGCTTGTGCTGCTGGTATTAATAGTATTACTAGCCAAAGAAGAAGGAGAGGAAGCTAAAGATGAATCCAAAGGTTGTTGAGCAAATGGAAAAGGCGGAGGAGGAGGGTTTTGGTAGATGGGAATTCCCCTTATGGGTCGCAAGAAGCCAAGCTCTTGCCCCAGCCCTTGTTGTTGTTGTTGTTGCCGCTGTTGCTGGTGCTGATACAGTAGGGGATGTTGGAGATGCTTGTGATGGTAGGGGAAGTGGTTTTGGTTATAGGCGTGGAAAAGGTTACCATTGCAATTGGCGGTGCCGTTGTGGAGGAGCTGAAGGTGGTTGGAGTTGGACTCTGAAATCCTAGGATTGGACAAAGATAGGTCGATGCAGTTATCAGGTTTAGCCATTGAAGATAAGGAGTTCCTTGAGTCCAGAGGTCTCTTCCAGAAACCCAAATCCATGTCTTCCTCCCTTGTCCTACATGTGGATGTAGGTTTGGGGTTTGGAGGGCTGATCTGCAAGGATAAATCTGGGAATAGCTCCATCTTTTCTTTCTTAACACCCAAACAATCACTTCCACTCTCCTAGTCACTCCTCCTACTCTTTCCCACTGTTTCTGGTTCAACAATAAGTATTAGGTCTTTCCTTTATATATCTATGAAGTTGAAGAGAGGTGTTAATTGAGAGATATATCCTAGAAAAAGAGAGAGAGAGAGAGAAAAAAGGGTTTGAAGTAAAATAGATTCAGGTGAAAAATCCTTGGGGTTTCTTCAGATTGGGTGTGGTGATCAATGGTGTAGAAGGAAAAGGGGGGGAGGGTAGTTGCAGGGATTGGAGATAGAAAGATAGAGAAGAAATGACAAGGTATGAAGTATGAAGTGAATGGTTGTTGAAAATGACACTTGATGAGAAGGGGGGGGGGTTACCATACATACATTACACCAATGTTAATAAATTTTCAAAGAAAATAATACTAAAAAGAAAGAGAAGAGAAAAGAGGCCTACTCCTAATATTTCTCTACATCTTTCTTTCTTGCTTTTGTGGATGTGATGTTAAAAGGTTATTTAGGGTGAGAAAGGAAAACAACAAACAAATTAAAGAGAAAAAGTAGTAAATACGTTTTGAGGGACTTTGATTGATTCCTTTTTACTGCTACTCTTTTCCTTCTTTTTTCCTTTCTTCTTTTCTATCTTTTCCTTCCTTTTTTTCATAAGCAAAAGTAAGCCTATATTTTATATTTTATTATATTCATATGGTACAATTACCAATGGTGCAGGAGGCACAAAACTACACTACTAATTTTCCTTCAATATCTATTTCAATTCCACTCCATTTTTTATTAGACAGCTGCTAAATTGCAACACCCTCAAACTTCAAAATTCCTTTTTATATATTACTATATTACTCTAACCTCTGAATTTGCCCATCAACTCAGTATTTCATATGCTAACACCTTCCCTCAAACCCAGAAATTATTTTATATACGACTTCTTCTTATCACATCATTTATAGTTTATTTTTAATTATTTAATGATAATTTAACAATTTTTCTATGTCATTAGTACATGGTATTAATAACTTTTTAACTCTGAAGCCCGAATCCAGAATCCTAAATCTCAAACTCTACACTCAATATTTAGGATTAGAGGTTCAAGATTCATGGTTTAAAATTTGGTGTTTGAGTTTGATGTTCGATGTTTGAGGTTCAAGGTTTATGGTTTATGTTTGATGTTTAGGGTTTGGAGTTTAAGATTCAGGGTTTAAGGTTGGGGTCAAAGTTCAGGGTTTAAAGTTTATAGTTCATGGTAAAAAATTTACCAAAACTATGATTCAATGATTATGAAAAATTTACTGAAATATCATCAAATAATTGAAAAAAAAAGGACTGTGAATAATATGATAAGAAAAATCCAAAAAATAATTTATCCTCTAAACTACTTGGCTCATTCCTAAATTGAAAACATAAACAAACTTTTTCCCATTAGTTTCATTCTACGAATTAAAAGTTTTTTAAGTATCTTTAAAATACAAGAACCTCTCTGTTTCTTTCTAAATATTTTCAAAGTAGTCCAAAATTTAAGTATACTGAATTAATATTTCTTTAATATTATCCATCTAGATTAAATTTAGACAAAATTTAAAGGTAAGTTTACAAGTACAAATAATGTACAATTACAAATGGTTAAAATATGTTGTAGGTTTCCATGCTCTTTATATATTTGGAATTTCATTTTCTTATTTTTATTTTAAGAAATTTAATTCTTTTATTTTTCAGATTTAAAATACAAGTCCAATTGTTATTTATTTTAATATGTCATACTATTGAATTTAATAGAATAACTGTAATGATGTTAATTGTTAGACTTGAATTTTGAGATATGAAAATACAAAGACTAAATTTAAAATATATGAAGAGTACAAAGACTTAGAAAATATTTTAACTATTAGAAATACATGTACAAGCGATTAAAAATATAATCATATCAATACAAATCAGAAAATAGAATCGAAAAAAGGTCATATATGAGAACAACATACAATAAAAATGGAGACGAAAATTAAGTACTCAAAACCCAAAAGTTAAGCCCTTCGTTAAATTTTTTTGTAATATAAATGAAAAAAATTATGATATTTCAATTTTAATACTTAAATTGGACGGATTATATTGGTAGTTGATGTTAAAATTAATATCAAAATACTGTACGTTTTAAATAACTTTATGAATATACTATATACATATTTCCTTGTAAACATAAACATTAATATGTACACTCTTCTCCAAATCCAGTACGCAGATTCCAACCACTCATTTGGGCATAATAAAACCCTAATTCCCACAATTTTGCTTTCTATATGTATGAAATTTCTCTTTCATTTCTCTTCCATTAATTATATTATTATATAATCTCATCTATATTGAATTTATCGATATTTTTAAATATATTTAATATATATATATAGATAAAATTCTTAAATATCAAATAACTGAAATTAAATAAATTTTAAAAATAAAATATTCATCAATAAATTTTATAAACAAACAAACAAAATAAATCATCCCGTACATTAAACAAAAAAATTTATCTCAAGCTAAACATATGAAATAGAAGTTGTAAGAATACATATAAAAGATATCAAACTTAAATAACGAATAATATATATTAAATCTTTGTTACTATAAATAGTAAACAAATTAATAATTTTTTATTTATACATCGACCGTATATAATATTTGAACAATGTGATGAGAATTAAATAGAATGAGACAATACAATATGTACAAATTGAATATTTTTAGATGTGCAAAAAAAATGAAAAAAGTGGGTTCTAATTTTCAACTAAAATAGTACACACTGAGTAGTACAATTGGAAGCAGTGCCAAACTCACTACGTTGATGTGGGATCTTACTATTTGAGGGGGTGGAGCACGTTCTAAAAAGTCAAGTTAGTCCCGCCCAATTTAAGACGAAATAGGGTGATTTATAGGGTAAAATATCATTTCATACGTGGACAACCGAGGCACCGGTCGCTGCCCAAATGTTCCGTGGCAATACCATATCTACATTCTATTAAAAGCAATGATAAAAGATTCAATTCCTGTATTTATGTATATTGATTATTTGACTTTTAATTTTATCAAAATAGTTATTTTATTCTTTTATTTAATTTTAGTTTTTTTTTAATTTTAAATTTGTATTATTTATCAAATCATCTCAAAATAGATGAAAAAATTAAGTTTGTTAATTTTATCGACGTAGAATCCACATGGCAGTCCATGTGTATGTCACTATTAATTAAAATTTTAAAAATAAAAGTATTAAAAAGATATATACTTTTTATAATTTTTATACTTTTAAATTTTAAAATATTTTTATTTTTTTAAAAAAAATTAAAAATTAATGAATTATAGCTCACATGGGTGTGCCATGTCGACTGTAAGACAAATATCGCAAGTTTAAGGCGGAAATGATTTTTTCAATAATGTTAAAAGGCTAAATAAATTATTATGGCTATAATCAAAATGTTACCAACTTAAAAGTATAGTTTATCGAAATAAATACTCAAGAACAACTTTTAAATGTAATTGGTGTTTTGGTTGAATGATAAAATTGAAATTTTATGAACTTTGAGATGTTAAGTTTGAGTTTAGTTTGAAGTGAATTCGTCAAATTGATTCTGATTAGAAAATTAATTATTGAATTTTAAAATTGAAGTGAAAAAGAAAGGACATGTTGAGTGTTGATAGGGTTTTCCAAATTGCTTAAATTGTTAAAACATTGGATTTTTGATATCCCATTGACACCATTAATGATGCCTTACTTTTCAATGAAAACTCCCTTCACTTGCACTTTTCACCTCTAAATCTTAGATAAATATTGTAAATAGTTGAGTTTGAGTAATAAATATATATTACCCGCCATTTACACCACCAAAATATTAAATAAATAATGGGCGAATATTCAGTGTAGTGTATTTTTTTATTTTATTTTATACACATGTTTAAAATTTTGATATGTGCTTTTTTTTTTTTAATATTTTGACCAGCTTGTTTTGTAAAATCTAAAACTTCCATTAATATATATATATAAAAGTAGAAAATATTGAACAAAGTTATTTTCCAAACCTTTGGAATGGGCTTAGAAGTTGGGATAATAATGGTGATTTAATTTATGTGCATGTGCATGATTTTGTATGTGTCAGGTTTGATGTGCTTCGAAATTTGAATGTATGATACCCCAAATGCAATGTGGTTATTTAATGAAAAATGTATTCCATGCAACATTCAAAGGCACAGTTGCCCAACATGCTTCAAGTTTAATATTCATTCTTATTACTACCATTCTTATTAAGTTGAATTAATAGGTACAAACTAAATTAAGGTATTCATTGAGTGTAAATTAACAATAAAACACTTAAATATAGTAGGATGGGACAAGTATAGAAAAGATTGAAATCATGTCAGTGTTTGAATTTTAAAATACATAATTTAATTCATCATAAGTTATGGTCATATGTAAAACTATTTATAACCCTTCTCCAACTCATAAATATGAGAATAATACGTTTCAATGCACTCAAACTAACGTTCTCCTACATTAATGAAATGCCTATGTCAATCGAAGTAATACTCAATCAACCATTATTAAGAGAATTAATTGTCTATAAAACTTATTTAAAGTTTTTTTTTTTTGTTTGAATATATACAACTGTTGAAAGTGTTATGAAAAACGTAAGACAAATGCTAAATGTCCAAGTATGTAATGAACAGACATTGCTGGGCCTAACAAGCTCAATGAAATTATTATACCTGAAATTTCTATAGTGCATATAATATAATAAAAGATAACGTCAGGGTGACAAGAAAATATAATAACAAAGGAAATTAAGAGTGCAAGTTGAATGAAGCAGAAAATAAGAGAGGATACATAAAATGATAATGCGAGGGAGGGATTGATTTGAGGGTATGGGGCACAAGTTGGGTCTTCTTTTTGTCGGTAAATTACCTGCTTTTCTCTCTCAATTAGTCAATCTACACAATGTCTCACAAACTTGAATGACATTAATTAGGTTTAGCTTCTTCCCAATTTCACATAAAGTTGCCTTTTAACCTTTTACTTTATTTTGAAATCTTTATACTTTTAGCTTATGAGAATATATTTACCTGTCAATCACTTAAAAGGTAAATATATATTTTCGCCTCTGAATTTGATCTCAATGTATGTATTTAAGATTTTTTTTTTTGTTAAATTAGGTACCCAACGTCTGTAGTTTACAAATTGGTACTTAAGTTTGGCTTTTTGGTTCAAATTGATTCAAATAATAATGTATAATTTAAACTAAAAAGCCAAGTTTTGGTACCATTTTGAATTAAGAAGTTAAGTTTAAGTACCTAATTAGAAAAAACAGAATATCAATTTGAACCCCAAAGTCACCTATGACTTAATATCAAGGGGTTTAATAATGAATAAGCTAGTCACTCGTACTTTATTTTGTTCAAATTTTGATTCTTGAACTTTATGAGAAATTAGTTTAATTACGTAACATTGTCAAATCTTACCATTTATTAGTTTACACGAAAATTAGCAAGACAACCATTTATATATAAGAAATAAGTAGAAACGAGTACTTCAACAATTTATACATAACATTGTTTAAGTTTATGCATTTATTAACAATTGAACTAAATTCTTAATTTTCATAAAATTTTAATAAAATTAAATACAAGGAGACGTAATGAAACCAATATCATACTAATAGTTATTCAAATGTAGTATTTATGGTAATCATAATTTACTCTAAGAAAAATATTAATTTGAAACTAGATATGTAAGCTTTGGGTCCTACGGACCCTATCCACTCGGATTCCTTTGATTAGAGACAGTAAAAAAAAACATTCAATCAACAACAAAGACATTCACGAGACTGTCAAAACACCCTTTTTAGTTTCTTCAACAATTTGAGTATATCTTACTCATGCCATTATGTTGTCATTAAATCCTACGACAAAACTTGAGTCTATCCCTTCATGCTTTTACTTTAAAACCTTGTAGATTCCCATGTAAATTACTTATTAATCTTAGGTAAATCGCAAAATGTTGTACTATACATAAATTTTATTATTGTCCTTGAATCTTTTAACTTTCGGTCATCATATATAGCAAACCTCATGGTGGATTAATGGAGCTTGGCCACAAAGAAGGGTTCTTCTTCTTCTTCTTCTTCTTCTTCTTTTAATATTTATTAAGTTTTTTCATAACTGGGTGTCGAAATCTTTTTTTTTTAAAACGGTCGACTTTTTATTTTAAAATATAAAAATAAAAATAGGAGTCGGCACCAATTATTTTTTTATAATGTGCAATTGGATCACCTCATAATTTTATAGTTTTAATAAACGGTTTGATTTACTAAAACAACGATTTTTGGTCTATAAGCTTCAAGAAATGAGTTCAGAAGTCGGTTACGCACGAGGAAAGATTAGCACCCTCGCAACGCCCAAAATTGGTACCTAGTTGATTAATTAATCTCTTAATGTCGAAAGTTGAAAATTCGAAAAGAATTTAAAAATAAGATCCTTCTTTGTATCCAAGTATTTTCTAATAAAAACGTGCAAAAGGCCATCTTATCTTGAAGTAACAAAAGAGTTGTATCTCGTAAGTTAGGATACAACATCTTGAATACCTGGAAATAAACTTTCCTTTTATTATTCAATCGAATCTTGTGTATTTAAATTTTAAAAGCATGTTCGGTTATTTAGGTTCAATGAGAATATCAAATCCGCGTAAGTTAGGGTACGACTTCTCGAATCTCCAAACACGAAACATTGCCTATTTTTTAAAATTCCTTTTTTGAATAATAATAAACTATTTTTTAAATCGATATGCGTTTTTATTCAGGAATAGTACATCAACGGACAAACACATCTAAATTCAATGTATAAAATAGTGATAAAATGGACAATGCATAATAGGATGATAACAATAATGAAAATGACAATAATGATAATAATAATACTAATAACGATAATAAAAAATAATAACAATAATAAATAATCTAATTTTTAAAAGTAAATGACAAAAATAAATAGATAAACAAGTAATAAGTAATGAATGATAAATATGTAGATAAATAGATATACATAACATTAAGTTTAAATATTTAAAAGTAGAAGTAATAAATAAATAATATGAACAATAAATGAATAAATAACATAAAAATAAATGAATAAATAAATAAAACAAGTAAATAACATTAAATTTCAAATATAAAAGAAACGAATAAAAGAATAGTAAATAAATAAGTACACAATTTAATAAAATCTTTCATAAAAAATTTGAATTAAATGGGACAAGGACTAAATTATAATAAAGATGAAATTAACAGTAAAAATTGCGATAAAATAAGCAAATAAGGACTAAAGTATAAGGCGCGAAAATCCATAGCGACTGAATGTGAAATTAACCCTAGCTCTTATGCGCAGTGTTTCATCTGGCAAGACGAAGGATTTAATTAAAAATGAAACACAATTGAAGAGCCAAATTTAAAAGGAAAAAAAGAATTAGGACCAAAATAAAATACGCGTAAAGGGGAAGGACTAAATGGAGAATTATCCCTTGCCCCTAAAGCGGCATCGTTCTTCATAAGACTAAAATGAAACAAAAATAAAATTATAAGTTAAATTTAAAAAATGAAAAATACTGGATAGCAAACTAATTAAAAAGTGGAAGGGCTAAAAGTGCAATTAGTCCCCAAGCCAAAACATGCTGATCCCCTGGGTCGAATTGGGTCGGCGTGCCGGTTGAGCATGAAACAACGCCGTTTTGGCGTCTAAACTTCGGCTCAAAACAACGCTGTTTTGCACTCCTTATTTAAGTTTAAAAAAAAAATTCATTTCTTCTCCATTCTAAAAAAAAAAAAAAAGAAAACTCTCTCCTTTTTTTTCTTTACATGCTCTCGGACCAGCCTTTTTTATATTTTTGTTTATTTTTCTTTCTTTAAAAAAAGTAAAAAAATAACCGTAAACAAAAACAAAAGATCACCTTTGTAAGATTTTTTATTATGATTTCTATTTCAAAATCCTTGTTATTTATTTATTTATTTCTCCGTGTCAAAAATCACAAGCTATTTTCGTGACTTTTATAGTGAATATTATAATATTTTTCTTTTCGTTTGTGTGTTCTTTTTTGTTGTTGTTTCTCTGCCATTTTCTTGGTATTTCTGTAATTCTCTTGCAGGTTTGGCGAGGTCAACGAAGGCGGATTTTTCCAATCTGGTGCAGAGCGGTCAAGGGGTCAGGCCTCAGGCGGCTTGCACGCTGCGGAGGCACGAGGAGGGGGTGCGGCGCATGGAGGCTAGGGTTTGTTTAGTTCAGGCTTGTATTTGGGTCTGATATTTTGTAAATGGACCTGGACTGTTTAATTTTGATATTTTTATTTGGTTTTATTGGTTTTGAACCCGGGCAAATTGGGAATATTACACTGGGTATTAATCATCGATAGCAATGATTAATTCACTCACCACAGATACTTTTCGAAGAGATAAATAGTTGACCATAAAATGTGCTTTATTCCCTTAAGCAAGAATTGAACTCCTGACCATATCACACCTCGTATAAATATAACTTTTCAAATATTATTTTATTTAATGAAAATCCAAAATACACATAAAATGTTTCTACTAGAAAAACGTTTGGTGCAGAAGGGCTATTTATATGGATTTGAAAACCGAATAAAATAAAATATTGAGGCATTGGATTGTGGTGTTTACTCTTGTTCATTTAATTTCAATATGGGGCATCTCCTTGTTTCAAGCCATTCTCATTAATTAAGATGCCAATAAATCCTACCTTGAGATCAACAAGATACCATAGGTGGGACTGATTTCCATTGAAAAAGACATTTCCATCTTAAAATTCTTATCCATTGAAAATTGAGAAATAATAATGTCACCACAACTGGCTCCTCCTATCCCATCGTTGGATCAAGCAGATTCATAATTACATTTCTTCCATGTAAAATAAAAAAGAGAAAAAAAAATGATGTTAAAAATACAAAATATTTTAACCTAGGGTTCCCGACAGCATTGGAAACAATGTACTAAACACACATTTTATATGTATATGTGTGTTTTTTAATAATATGTTGTAGCTACCGACACCGAGAACAGAAATAGAAGACTGACAATTTTGTTTTCTGTAGCAAATAAATTCATCAAATGTGGATGCATTATACATAAATCATTAAGGAGAGGATTAAAATAATGGGATGAATGTCAACCTATTCCTTGGGAATGTGAAAGAAAGTGTAAAAAACATACGTGTTTTGAGGAGTTGTTTGTAAAGGGATTCCTAAGTGTGGAAGCATCTATCTTGGTCAGGGAAAGTAAAATCCTATTATTTACTAATCTTCATCTTACTTTTCCAAGGCTATAACTAGAGAGGTCAAGGAGAAGGAATCTTACATTAATACCTCCATTTTTTATTTTTTTCTGTCTTCCATGCTAACTCTTTCCTTTCTCATTCCTATAATATTAAATTTATTCCTTTTTTATCCATTTTTTAAATTTTAGTTAAATTGTATTTTTTTCAGATAAACTAATAAAAAATTCATAGTCCACGTTACACGCGGATTACCACGTAGGTTGTCATGTTAGTAGCATTAAGATATAACAATTCAATAAGGTTTTTATTTAAAAATATTTTGACTACAATTTAAAGGATGAGGATTAAAGTGATTCTTAAGTGAGTTATAATTAAAAGAGTAATTAAAAATGAGAAAAAGTAACTAATTCAATTATATATCTTTAGGACCTCTTTTAAAAAGTTATACGCTTAACTCACACTTATTAAAGCCTCATGCCCATATATTTATAAGGATTAACTGTTGTTAAATTTTTTCCCACCCAAAGTTTAACTTGAAATTAATTTTAAAATTTTGAAGTAAAATAAGTTTCTCTAATTTCAAAATAGTATGAAAAGACCTCAAGATATAGGTGTATTTGGTCTTCACTAATCAAGCTAGTGTGGTTGCAATTTGACTTTTACAATTTCCATTCAATTGGTCTTCTTAAGGAATAAAATAAAGATTAGATCCCCTCCATATAAATTTCTTGATTGCGAGTCTCAAATAAAAAAATACACTCGCACTGGATCACTTCAACTTGTCCTTACTTGCTTGACTATTTTTTTTCTTTAATTAATCACAAAATTGGAACCTTTAAGGAGCTGCACAAAAATAGACACAAGTCTTAATCAATTGCTAAACAAGTTGTGCACCAACAATTTCTTCCAGGGTTGAACAAAACTTTCATACAATGAGTTATAGTCCTATCTTATTAAGTAAATAGATCTCACTAAATCAATTACTTTTAAGATACATATAAAAGATAAAAAAGAGAATTTAAATAATTTTTTTTATAAAATCATCCCACATCTTTTGGTGACAAGGATTGAAATAAATGTCCACATAATTAACCCACATCTTCGTGTGATAAGTAAAACCCACATCATATATAATCAGACCACTAATAACATCATCAAATTTAATCATTCTAACATGACAACTAATAATACAAGCATGCAAAATTAGAACTCTCTCTCAGTATAATGTCCCCTGCAAATGTTGCTTATGGAGTTGGAATTAGAAGCGTAACTACTTCTTTAGGATTTTGATCTTCTTATTCCATTGCTACATCAGTGCCTTCAAGAGACTCCTTGACAACAAAAACAGCCTTTGGTTGTTACTCGTCAATTGAATCACCCTCATCAATAACAAGCTTGTGTCATATCTTCTTGAAGGACAACATAACCTTTTTATTAATGAATCAATAGCTATAGAGGTTCCTCCTTGAGCCTTATTATTACTAACATCAATTTCTACTGTTGTGGTCTTTTTAAAATCAATTTTTGAACCTATACGATCTTCATGCCAAAATAATATATAAGCTAAAGAAATACAAACAGCGATTGAAAAATTTTATGGAACAAAAACAAAAATTAAGTGAAATAAAATCAAAACTTAATATATGAATCACATGCATGTTTTATTTTTCTTTTGATACAGTGTATGTTTTTCAATAATACGTTTCTATAGAAACCTTAAAAACTTTTTAGGGAAAAAAATGTTATTTCGAATATTTTGAAAAATAAAAATAATTATTCCAAAACCAGTCCACTTAGTGGACTAGTCACCTAGCTCTATTTGATCAAGTCATAGAAAAATTTATAATGTGAAATTACTAACAAACACATCAAATCAAAGCCTTGTGAACATGTTAACTAGGCATATATATATATATATATATATATTGGAGAATGATTCCGTTTAAATACTTAAAAAGATGAAATTAACACCTATGTATTATCTTGGATATTCATTCTCAAGCTCAAAGCACAGCAAGAATGCATGCATGCAATTGATTTGCAACATGTCTCAAGATGTTCAAACCCAATGGCTCAAATGATGGATGGGCCATTCATTGAATTGATCGATCGTTTCTCCTAAAGTCAATATAATATATGCAGCAAGTTCAAAGGGATTTGCTTTAAAAATCCATCACTCAAAATTAAAAAGAAAAAGTTTTTGTGCCTAATGTTGACTTATGGATTCGAATGTAAAGATCACGTGATGTCTAGTTAATGGTTCATAGAATGTGATGAATTTGATTGTGACCAATGGGACTTGACGAATAGTTTTTGATTAATCATAGAGGCCAGAGGGGAGTGAAAATTAATCATACCGACGAAAAAAATATAAACAAATATAGACACACATCTATACTTTATGGACAAATTTGTCACTGAAAAATGGCAAAAGGGTCAACATGTTTCCTTCTGCTTCCTAAAACTTTTAAAAGGAAAATAATTTGAGGAAATTTAGAGAAAAAGAATGATAATTAATCTAATTCACTGTTTATAAATTAATCAAATCCTCTTTGACTAAGATACCATATAAATCTTGATTTGATTTTTAATATTTTGAAAAATAAGATAATTATATTACATTATAGAGATGATTGTTGATATTAGGAGACTCTAGCTGTAATCAACTCACGTAATGTTGATAGATTAGATATGCAAACAAGTCAAGCAAAGATTGGTGTTAGGTTATGATGTTAGGAATTGACTGAATGTTACTGTAAAGACACAGTCTTACAATGAGAGCAACCTAACCTATATTCACCATGATATTAACAACACAACAGGAGAAGACAATCTAAATTGAGCATCAACGATTACAGCATATATCTGGTGTAAGAACAGCAGCGCGTACTTGTTAGGGTCAAATGTAGTAAATGCTTTTTGTATGAATTCACTTTATATAACTGCATTAATGCAGCAGGTTAGAGAAGTATGTAAACAATCACACACAAACAAGAAGCAAGTGATGTTATGGTCAAATATTCATCCGACAAAGTGACATTCTTCATTCTCTTGCATAAACATTCTTATCAAAGGAGATGGGTCAGGATTGCTTGATAAAAACCTAAAACCTAACAAAATACTTAGTGTAATTAATATTAGAAGATTTTGTTCCAAAATTTACTCAAGGAAGTGGAGTTCTCCACTAGCATATGTTCACCCTTGCATTCCATAACCAAAATGGAAAGATTTGAATGAAGAGTAGTAAAATAGCAGTCAACTTTGTAAGGTGCAAGGTAAATCATAATCAGCTATTGCTTAGAATCTTAGACTGATGGCTTTGCTCTATCTCTTTATTAATTTATTGTTGCTTATTTATTTTGGATTAGATATGAGGAAAAAGCACTTGTTCCACATCAAGATTTTGTTCTTAATTAACAGCTAGAGCCCATTTTTAGATTCTATTTTGAATCAACAATACTCCTTTTAATTTATTCATTTTTAATCCATCTCCTAAACTATGGTAAAAACACCTCTCTCGCCCTCTCAATTTCAATATTGAGTCAATTGGTTCTTCTCTAAAAAAAATTCCAAACAATTTAATTCCTATCAATTTCAAAAGTGAGCAACTAAAGACAATTAATCACGACGTTAATGTTTTCCTTTAATTGTACATAATTTTAGTTGGTATAATAATAAATTTAGCCCTTACAAAAAGGTTAAACATTTACACATTCTATTGATTCGGCCATGATTCTAAGAAATTTGTCTGGACATTACAAAAAGCGTAAAAACTAAAACTAAAAATAAAAAATCAATTAATGCAAATTTTAGATTATTTTTTTTAGAATCACAGCCAAATTAATCGAATGTGTAAATGTTGAGGCTAAATTTGTTGAACTTTTTAGAATCATGACCAAATTGATAGAATATGTAAACATCATGGGCTTGATTTGTTATTATACTAATCAAAATTGTGTACAATGATGAAAAATATTAATGCCATGATTAATTGTCTTTAATTGCTCACTTTCAAAATTGACAAGGACTGAATTGCTCCTATCTTTTTTAAGAGGGACGAATTTACTCAATATTAAAATTGAGAGAGAGGTTAGAGAAGTGTTTTTATCCAAAATGTTTGCCAAAATATCCTGTTGGAATTTCAAATTAGCAAAGGTATCCTATTTCAATATGTTATTTTATTATTTTATTTAAACTTAAATTAATAAATATCTAAAAGTAGAATTCATATGGTGATATTAATGTACTTTTAAATATGAATCCGTTACTAATTTATTTAAATTTCAAATCGATATTTTTTTATTTAAGTGTGTAATTTTATTAATTTATTTACATTTTTATTTATGTAATTTATAAAATGATTTTGAAAAATGAAAAAAAAACTGTAATGAAAAGTTTATATTTTTAAAAAAGCAACTTATTTTGTAAACATTTGATAAGTAGACCTATTCATGGGCGGAGTCGAGGTTCGAATTTTAAAAAAAAATTATTGATTTTGAGCTCGGCTTGACCCAACCCACCCAAATAATCCACATCAGTATTCAAAAAAAATATTAAAAAATATTATTTTATATTAATATTTAAGGTTAGTATTTGTTACATTAATAATACATTTTTTATTCCACAAACAATCTTAAAAAAATTGTCATGTGTCTTTTTTAAATATTTATTTTCTTAATATTTTACTATAATCCTATAAGACATTTGTCAACCTTCAGATATTTTTTGTGGAGTCTAAAAACCCAATTGATAGTGTACCAAATATTATTCTTAATATTGGTATATTTTATAATTAAATTTAAATTTTATTTAATCTAGGCCTGAGAGAAAATACACCTTTGCCCGAGCCCGGCCTAGGCCAAAAAGTTTATTTAATTTTGCCATCCATTATTTTGGATGAAAATAGTTCATAGTAGTCTATTATTGGTTGAAAATTTTAAATATATTTAATTTATTAAAATTAATTTTAAATTTTCAGTATATTCTAAGTTTAAAATTATATTAGTTTATTTTAATTTTTATATTATCTAAATAAAAAGTAGATATATTTATATTGAACTGTTATACATTTTAATACATTCTAATTTTTATTTCATTGGATAATTGAAGATGAAGACAAAAGTGTTGGGGATTAGGCTCATGCTTTATATATTTAAAATTATACTAACCCTTTGTGTAAATAAAGTCTAACCTTTTTCAAATTCTAAAACCTCTTGGTTTAAATGATAAAGGTGTAAAAAGGAAAACTAAGAGAAAAATAGAAAGATATAAAATATATTTTTTAATATTATAGAGATTAAATGGATAATGAAAATTAATTTTAAAACTATAGAAATTAAAAAGAAAAAAAAAGAATAGATGCGCCATTTGTCATCTCTTTTCTCTAATTATTTTTGCAACCTATGCTCAAATGATTGAAAATGTTCATGAGATAGGAGAACCAAGCATTTATGACATCTTTTTGAACTTAATTCATGTTTTATGTCAACATATAAATTAATTGATTGAGTCTTAATTTGATTGGTACGTATATTATTGTCAACGTAAGAAGGTATGAGTTCGAGTGTGCTAAAGTGCATATCCTCTTATTTATGAGTTGATAAGGGACTGTGAGTAGTTTTAGATATTATGTAAAAAAAAGAGTAGATATGATTAGCAAGTGTGAAGCCATAACAATTTTTTAGGGGGCGAATCAAATTTTAATTTTTTTATAGTCTATATCTTTATAATTTTTAAAGGATTAAATCAATTTTTTATAAATTTAAGGAGGCCAAAGTACTTTTTTATCTTTACTAATTTAAAATTTTAAAAATTTTAGAAGGCCTAAATAATAATTTTTCATTTTAGGGGGGAAACCCCCTCTAGATTCACCTTTGATGATCAGAACCTATTATGTGCTCTTGGGTGAAGCTAATACATGATTATATTCTACTTGAAATTGAGTAATAACCCATCTTCTTCTTCTTCTTTTATTATTATTATTATTATTATTATTATTATTCTTCATATTTGTTTTATAATCCATGTTCGATGTTCGGGGTTCGTGATTGTCCCTTCCAACAGTGTTATCTCTAAAGTTCAAACCTAGATCCTTCCCTTAAAAGTGCAATGTATGTTACTATTACACCCAACCACTTATTGATGATTTAAATCATTTTCTTACAACCTTCTCTTATTTCATCATTCGTTGTATTAACAGATTCTCGAACTTTATTTAATCTTGATATAAAAAATACAATTTTTACATGTATGAAAAGCTTTTAACTCTTGCTGTGCATCATTTGGCAACTCAATTTCCATGCCAACATATGGTTGTGATATAATCAAAATCATTGATTGTGGGATAGCATGTTCTATTGTATCTTCATCTCTAAGGACTTCAATGTTCTTCAACATCTTCTGTTTCTACCAAATTCATCTCTAAGGATGTATTCTCCATTTTAATCCTAAAAAAAAAAAAAAAAAAAAAAAGGGTTTAAAGTAAAGGATTTGTTTAAAGCTATCATGTACAAAGCCCAAAATTGCCCGGCCCAAAATAAACTAATACCCAACCAAATCCAGACCCAACAAAACCCAAACCTAGACCCAACCAAACCTGCACCCAAATTCACCCAAACCCGAGGCCCAATTAACCAGCCAAACAAACCCAAAACAAAAAAAAATAAAAACAAAACAAAAGAAAAAAACAAATCGGAAAAATAAAACCCAACAAATTAACTTATCGGACATGATGCTTTATCTCTTCGATAATAAGAGAGTCTTAATACCCTTTACCTTCTAATTTTGAAAATAAAAAGCATTGTATTTTGAACCCTTTGAAGTTTTCAACAAATAGGCATCAATCAATCAATTTGGTACCAATTTTGGGCGTGTCGAGGGTGCTAATCCTTCCTCGCACGTAATCGACCTCCGAACCCGTTTTCTCAAAGTTCGTGGACCAAAAAGCACTGTTTTAGTAAATTAAATGTTTTATTAAAACAAAGGTGATCCGATCACACCAAATAAAGATCGGTGGCGACTCCTTCCCTTTTCTTTTCTTTTTCAAAAATCGAGTCGACCGCGTCATTTACTGTTTTCAAAAAAAATGGTTACGACAGCTTGGCGACTCCACTGGGGACGCGAGGGTCAAGCCATAGATTGATTGATTTTTGTCCTTTCGATTAAAATGGTTTTGGAAAATCATGCTTCTTTTAATGCACTTTCAATATTAGCCTCGGAAATACTTTGGCATTGCATTGCATGACCGTTGTGGTCGCACCTTTAAGTGGGAGCGAAGAAGTATGCCTTCGTGAGGTTTTCACCTCCGCATGGGCTAGTGGATCGCTTTGAATACATCCGTACCTATGTCTTCGTGAAGTTTTCACTTCGCATGGCCATAGGAAATGTATTCCCGAACCGAACTTCGGTCCATATGAGCCTATAATGGGTGAGGATCGAGGAATCTGGGTTCGGTACCTCGAACTTTAGAACTAAGCCGCATATAGCAAACCTTAGGAGCCCACCTTAGGTAGAGCCGTCAAAACCTTAGTGGTCACCTAGATAGGCATTTGTTTATTTTACTCGCTTTATATTTCATGGTACTAACTTGTTGTGTTTCTTTCTTTTGTGCATATCATTCCATATTTTAAAGAGACATCGATTCACGGTCCGTTTCGAGTTAGGAAGTGGTTATGGAAAGCGAATTCCTTGATAAAGTGGAAGACAATGCGGTAGTCCGCATATGGTCGAAACAACGCCAATTAGAAAAAGGAGATAGCTTAGCAAAGGGTATGTAATGAGTTACGAATTTCACCAATATCGGTTATCACGCAGAACGAGCTCCAAGAGTTGAAAGAAATTTGGACGCAGTGGGATGATGAAGCAAAGCAGTTGTTCTATTGTACTTACGGCGACCTGCCTTACCTACTTGATGTTAAAGTAGATAAGCACCTGTTCCGAGCAATGACCCAGTTCTGGAATGCCGCCTATAGCTGTTTCTCCTTTGGGAAGGTGGATCTGGTTCCCACAGTTGAAGAATATACGACCTTGCTACGTTGCCCGAGGATTCAAGTGGACAAAGCTTATTCCAAGGCGATTAATGGCCCAACCTTCGCGAAGAAGTTGATGAATATCACCGGAATGAGCGAACAGTAGGTTTCAGCTAGAATGCAAAAGAAGGGCGAGGGTAAATGCATACCTTGGACATGTTTGAGGGACCTGATCCTGGCGCATCCCGATACGAAGAAAAAGACAGACATCTTCGCCCTGTGTATTTACGGCCTGGTAATCTTCCCCAAAGCTTTAAGGCACATTGATGAAGCAGTTATTGATCTATTCAGCCGATTAGACAAAGGGGTCACACCCGTTCCTGCTATCTTAGCCGAAACTTTCAGATCCTTAACTGCATGTCGAAGAATGGGTGAAGGTAGGTTTATTGGATGTGCTCATTGTTGTTGGCTTGGTTCCATAGTCACTTTTGGAAAATAGAGAAGGCGTCCTGCTTGTTCATGTCGGAAAATTACTCCCGTCGAAGAGTTAGCAACTACACCTAGAAGAGAGGATGTGTCCAAGAAAATTGGATCACACTCTTTCAAAACCTTCAAGAGGACGACATCGAGTGGAAGGCTCCTGGATGATTCTGATAGGATCCTCTATCGTTATGGAAGCTTTGACCGGGTTCCCTATTGGGAATTTGGGGTGCCACGCCACGCCTTTGCTAGTCCCGAGACAATATAGTTCAAGACAGTTTATACCAAATACATACTGGGCTAGCTCAATGCGAGTTCTCATATGAAGGGGAAGCTATAAGAAAAGGGTTAAGGAGGTTTCTAATGCAGGAATCGATTCACGAATGAGGAGATTATCTACAGGGCGAGGACGACCGGAATACATTGAATGGAGGCAAGGAGAGTCAATGATAACATTCTGAGCCAAATCCGTAGGCGCTCGATCGAGAGAAGAATGCATGAGTGGTCTGTCGAGTTGGAGATTGTGAAGCAAGATTTTGAGCGAATGAATTGAAACTCGGAAAAAGGATAGAAAGGTGGAAGAAGAAAAATGCTCCTCCAGCTTAGAAGTGGACTGGTTAAATCGGGTCGAGAAACTCGGAAAAGAAAAATGGAAGGTAGAAGAAGACCGAGATAGCTTGAAGATGAGTACAAAAGATCGCTTGACAATAAAGAACGAGGATTAGAAGACTTGAGCATGGCAACAAGAAGTCGAGAAGAAAGAGCCAAAGTCTGCAGTTGGGAGAAAAAGTTTCACAAATCTGACGCAAAGGAAGACTTAGAAGGGTAGAGACGAGAAGACCGAGAAAGAAAAGGGATTAAAAGCTAGAATAGCCGAGCTTGGGCGATCTCTACACCACTATCGAAGTCGAGACTCTGGAAAGCCAATTAAAGTCCAAATGAACAAAATAGAGGAAATGAAAGGCGGGGTTGAAGAGTTAGAGTCGGCATTACATAGTAGCGAGCTCGGATCGAGCTTCTGGAAACAAGAGAAAGACGCTGGGAGGAGGAGCTTAGCCATTCTTGCGAGCAAGTTCGAAGTCGGGACTACCTCATGGGAGAAGCGATAACCCAGATTCGAGAAGTAGCCGATCACCTACAGACTTTGGGCGAGGAGGCTGACATATTGGGCATGAGATATGGGCTCCTACCGGGTCATGATGAAGAGCTAATCTCCCTGCTTGGAAAAATTAAAACCTTAGGTCTTAGGGCGAGAGCATATATGTAATCTACCTTATGTAAAGGGTTTTGCCTTCTAATAAAGTTTTCTAAAATGAAGTTGATCAGAATCGATGTTTTCTTCCTGCATTCATGCATTTGCATTGCATCATATTACATGCATTAAAGTTTATAAAAAGAAGCCTAACTGGTTAAAATTATCAGAAAAAGAAAAAAAAAAGAGAAAATCTGGGAACTGAACACTGCTACGGGACTCGTACTAAGACCAAAAAAATGGATCAAAGATTTGAGCAATTCCAGAAAGAAATGCAAGAACGGATGCAGGAGCAAATGATGAAGCTCCAGCAAGATATGATGGAACGGATGCAAGAGTCCCAAAACAACATGATAAGTCAGCTGGCGCAACTATTGGCCAATGAACGAGGAAAAGGCGCCGCTGCTAGCTCAGGGAATAATGACGACCCTGCTTACCCTCCGGGATTTACCCCGCCAAATACCCAAGCACCACCAGAAATATGTCCCCAAAGGACGCCTGTTGTTATCGAAGCCACGTTGCGAGTTGAGATCAGCGATGCGGCCAAGACCTCCCGATCGGTTCGAGCACTAATCCCGGAGAAGGTCCGACTAACCCTATAATCCCCGATTTTGATGAAATGGCTGAAATGGATAGGGCAAAAGCAAACCTTCCCAAACAACTTGAGGATCGTTGCAAATGGTTAGAAGAAAAGTTTAGGGAAATAGAGACTGCTGATCATCGCTACGGGGTGGACGCTAAAGACTTGAGCCTAGTCCCAGATCTCGTACTTCCTCCAAAGTTCAAGACCCCGGACTTTGAAAAATACAACGGGACCAGTTGCCCCGAAACGCACATCACAATGTTCTGTCGACGGATGGCGGGACATGTTAACAATGATCAACTGCTGATTCACTGTTTTCAAGACAGTCTGGCTGGGTCCGCAGCCAAATGGTACAATCAGCTCAGCCGTACCCAGATCAAGTCATGGAAGGACCTAGCACAGGCCTTCCTGAAACAATACGGGCACATAGTCGATATAGCGCCTGATCGAATCACGCTCCAAAACATGGAGAAGAAGCCAAACGAAAGTTTCAGGCAATATGCCCAGCGATGGAGGGAAGTGGCCACACAAGTTCAGCCGCCGCTTTTGGAAAAAGAGACTGCCATGCTTTTTATTAATACCACAAGGCCCTTTCATAACCCATATGATAGGGAGTACAACTAAGAGCTTTCTTGATATAGTAATGGCGGGAAATGATCGAGCATGCTATAAGGGTGGCAAAATCGAGACAGAGAAAGCACCGGAGAGTCGCTCCTAAAAAGAAAGACAGTGAGGTAAATAATGTGAGTACATATAATAGAGGATACCCAAAGGCGATCGCAGTTAATCAGCCAAAGGCAGTTACAACCGGGCAACCAGGGCCAGCAAGACAGGAATCGGGAACTAGATCAAATTCTGAAAGGATCCAATTCACGCCGATTCCGATAACGTACAAAGAATTATACCAGATTTTATTCAATGAGCACATCGTGTCCCGCTTTACTTACAACCATTGCATTTCCATACCCTAAGTGGTACGACCCAAACGCTCAATGCGATTACCACGCAGGATAGAGGGCATTCGATAGAGAATTGCCTCGCCTTCAAAAAGGTAGTCGAGAGGCTAATCAAAATGGGTGTTATAGCGCTTGATGACTTGGTAAGAAAGGGGAACCCATTGCCTAATCATGAGGAAAAAGGGGTGAATGCAATCGGTGAAGAGATTGTGAGAAAGATCAAGAGAGACGTCACCGAAGTGAAGACCCCATTGCGAATAGTCTGGAAGGAAATGGTAAAAAGAGGATTGATAGAGTCAGATTCTACAGGAAGCAAAATACATATGAAGAATTGTTGCGAATTCCATAAGACGAGGGGGCACGAGATCCAAGAATGTGCCGATTTTAAAATTTTGGTGCAAGGCCTCATAGACAACAAAGAGTTGGAGTTTTATGAAGAAGGAGTGGAGGAAGAGGAAATATGCGCGACCGAGGAAGAATTGACAAAGCCCGGAGTTAATTACCCGAGAATCATCATTTCGCGGAACACAGGGGGTGGAGTACAGGGAAGACCAAAAATCACTATTCAGAAACCTGCTTCTTTTCCCTACCAAGATAGTAAAAGGGTACCTTGGAATTATGATTGCAACGTGACAATACCAGGAGCGCAAGGTTCCACTAGTATTTCGGAGGAAGTCAAGAACGAAGGTTCCTATACGCGAAGTGGAAAGCGTTATGATCCGTAAAAGCAGGGAGAACGGAGCGGTAAAATCAAGATCGTGTCGACGGGCAGAAAAAGAACCCGGCCGTTGTCAATGAGCCCGTAAAAGAGGAAGAGGCTAAAGAGTTCTTAAAATTCTTAAACACAATAATACGGTGTGGTGGAACAACCGCACAAACAACCAGCCCGTATCTCGTGTTAGCACTACTTCGAGCTCGAAGTGCATCATGAAGCGTTAATGAAAGTCTTGAATGAGACCTATGTTACTAAAGATATATCCGTCAATAAGTTGGATCGTCTTGTTAGTAACATAAGCTACCGATAATTTCATCTATTTCAATGATGATTTAAATCCCACCGGGAGGTATGGGGTCAGCAAAAGCATTACACATAACTACCCGTTGCAAGGGATACACCTTGCCAAGTGTGCTAATAGACAATGGGTCAGCATTAAATGTCTTACCACTAGCCACACTCAAGAGGTTGCCAATAGATAGTTCTCATATGAAGTCCCCTTAAAACATAGTGAGAGCATTCGATGGCACCGAAAGAAGAGTGATGGGAAGAATAGACATACCATTATTGATTGGGCCTAATACCTATGAAGTAGACTTTCTGGTCATGGATATCAAGCCTTCTTACAACTGCTTACTAGGGAGGCCCTAGATTCATTCAATGAATGTACCTTCATCATCGCACTGAAATTGAAATTGGTAACGAAAATCACCGGTAACTATAAACGCCAAGATGATATCATAGCAACTGTTACCAACGAAGCGCCATACCTAGAGACGGATGAGGAAGCCATTGAATGTTCATTTCGATCCTTAGAGTTCGTGAATGCGACTTTTATTTCAGAAGGAAATAAAGTCCCGTCACCTAAACTATCCAAGACTACCAAGATGGGATTGCAAATGACGGTGGGAAAAGGAGCCTACCGGAAAAGGATTGGGTAAATATCTCCAAGGAAAGTCCAGCCCCGTCTTTGAAGGAAAAAGGGATCGCTTTGGTTTAGGTTTCAAACCGGATGCTAAACAAATGAAGAAGGAGATAGAGAAGAGACAAGAAAGGAGAAATGCCAGTTGAATGGAGAAGGCGTTAAGTGGGAACCGATTACATTTCCCACATATCTCGCGACCTTCAGACGGGAGGAATGATTTACCCGGAAAAGAGTCTCCTAGGGAATGTCCTCACATCAATGCCATACGATGAGGAGATTGATCAAAGAAGCTTGTCGGCATCTCGCCCATCTGAACACAGAAGCACATTAGACAATTGAATTGCAGAGAGAATTTCTGTAGTGTTTAGAGATTTTGCTTGAGTAATATTGAACACTCTTGTTGTTTTTAAGCCTAGAAACAATGAGATTTCTTTTGTGAAATAGGCTTATGTTCTGGACATTTCGTTTTAATAAAATGCATCTTCAATTCTACTAAATATTCTCTTATTTTACATTTTACCATTTATTCTTTGTTCTCATTCATATCATGTGAATAATGGTCCTCAAATTCATTTGTTCTTTATACACCCTTCGATACCCATTACTGGTCTCTAGACATCAATGATATGAGTAATGATACTACTGATTCGAGGTCTCTTTGAGCAAGACATGTGTTGAGAGGAATCTCGGGACTTTGGAAATGACACGAATGCGACTTGCCTCCTGGATTTGTTAAGAATGGTAGAGCAAGAAGAAAATAGATCCTACCTCATAAAGAGTCGGTAGAAACGGTGAGCCTAGGAGAAGGGCAAGAGGTGAAAATTGGAGCTTGTATTACTGCGAAACCAGTAGGACCTCATCGAACTACTCCATGAATTCAAGGATGTGTTCGCATGGTCGTACCAAGATATGCCCGGACTAAGTACTGATATTGCAGTACACCGACTGCCCATAAGGGAAGAATGCAAGCCAGTCCAACAGAAGCTCAGAAGAATGCGACCAGACGTCTTGTTAAAAATAAAAGAAGAAGTCGAGAAACAATTTAATGCCGGTTCTTACAAGAGGTCAAGTACTTGGATTGGGTGGCTAACATTGTCCCCGTCCCCAAGAAAGACGGAAGGTACGAATGTGCGTGGATTACAGAGACCTGAACAAGGCCAGCCCGAAGGACAATTTTCCGCTGCCTCACATCGACACTTTAGTAGACAATACAAACAGGTATTCGTTATTCTCCTTCATGAATGGTTTTTCGGTATAACCAAATAAAATGCATCCTAAGGACATGGACAAGACAACGTTTATAACCATGTGGGAACATTTTGCTACAAGGTAATGCCATTCGGGCTAAAAATGCAAAGCGACATATCGTAGAGCTATGGTAACCTTATTCCATGACATGATGCACAGGGAAATTGAGGTTTACGTCGATGATATGATCGCCAAATCACGAACTGAAGAAGAGCATGTGCAGGTCTTGAGAAAATTGCTCTTGAGGCTGAGAAAATTCCAGTTGAAGCTTAACCCGGTAAAGTGTACCTTCGGAGCTCGGTCCGGGAAGTTACTTGGGTTCATAGTCAGTGAAAAGGGGATTGAGGTTGACCGAGATAAAGTCAGAGCCATACAAGAATTACCTCCACCACATACCCAAAAAGAAGTTAGAGGTTTCTTAGGAAGGCTGAATTACATCGCTCGGTTCATTTCACAACTGACCGAGAGATGTGATCCCATATTCCGTCTCCTCAAGAAACACAACCCAGGCACGTGGGATGAAGAGTGCCAAAAGACCTTCGAAAAGATGAAACAATACATCCTCAGCCCCATATTAATCGCGCCTCAACCGACAAGCCCTCATCCTTTATCTAACGGTGCTTGATAATTCGATGGGATGCGTCTTTGGTCAACATGATGAATCGGGAAGAAAGAAAAGCAATATACTACCTTAGTAAGAAATTCACCGCATGTGAAATGAGGTACCATAATCGAGAAATTATGTTGTGCCTTGATTTGGACAACTCGAAGGTTGAGGCAATACATCTTTGTATCACACGACATGGCTCATCTCAAAGCTAGATCCCTTAAGTATATGATGGAATCTATCGCCTTGAATGGAAGGATGGCGGTGGCGATCCCGCTTCCGAATTTGACATCGTTTATGTAAACCAAAAGGCGGTAAAAGGGAGCGATAGCGAACTTTCTAGCCATGAGAGCCCTTGAAGACTATGAGCCCTTGGATTTTGATTTCCTAATGAGGATTTGATGTATGTGGCGATATTGAAGAGGTACCTCAAAGACCAACCTTGAAATTAAATTTCGACGGGCATCAAATCTGGTGGGTAATGGAATTGGGCGATCTGATATCCCCAAAGGGACCATATCCATTCACTTGTAAACCGGATTTCGATTGCACTAATAATATGGTGAATATGAAGCTTGCATCATGGGGCTCACTACTGCTATCGACTACAAAATCAAGGTATTAGAAGTCTATGGAGATTCCACAGTAATCTATCAACTTAGAGAGAATGGGAAACCAAGGATCCAAAATTGATTATCTATAAAAGATTGGCCCAAGAACTTGTCAAAGAGTTCGATGACATCACTTTCAATTACACCTTGAGGATCGAGAATCAGATGGCCGATGCTCTGGCCACCCTAGCTTCCATGGTCCGAATAAATGAAAGCGAAGATATGAAGCCAATACAAATGAGCATTCATCAAGACCCAGCCCATTGCTACAATATCGAGGAGGAAGGAAAAACTGACCCACCATGGTACCATGATATATTGCGGTATGTGAAGAATCGTGAGTACCCCGATCAAGCCACCGAGAATGAAAAAAAACGAGGAGATTAGCTTTGTGATTACGTCTTGGATGGAGAAGTCTTATACAAGAAAAGGAAGGATCAAGTCTTTGCGAGGTGTGTAGACGCCTTGAAGCTAAGTTAATCCTAGAAGAAGTCCATGAAGGTGTCTGTGGAACTCACGCTAATGGTTTCACAATGGCCGGACAAATAATGAGGTTCGGTATTATTGGTCCACCATGGAGGAGATCGATCAACTATGCCAAAAATGTCATAAATGCGGTTATGGAGACAAAATTCACGCACCCGTCACCTTTACATGTTATGACTTCTCCGTGGCCATTTTCCATGTGGGGCATGGACGTCATTGGGCCAATATCTCAAGGCATCGAATGGGCATCGATTCATCTTTGTGGTCATCGACTACTTCACGAAATGGGTAGAGGTCGCCTCATATGCTAACGTCACTAAATCGGTGATTAGCCGGTTCCTCAAGAAGGAAATCATTTGTCGATATGGAATGCCCGAAGGATCATATCGGACAACGCTACCGAACTTAAACAATAGCACAATAGCGGGGTTTGTAGCCAATTCAACATCAAACACCACAATTCATCACCGTATCGCTCGAAAATGAATGGGGCGGTGGAAGCGACCAACAAAAACATCAAAAGATAGTGGGAAAGATGGTGAGACTTATAGAGATCGGCATGAGAAGTTGCTGTCAGACTCTATGCTTATCGAACGTCCGTCCGAACCTCTCTTGGGCAACGCCTTTCTCATTGGTCTATGGGATGGAAGCGGTTCTACCTATTGAAGTGGAAATACCTTCTCTTGAGTATTGTCGAAGTGAAGCCGGATGAAGTGAATGGATCCGAGCTCAATATGATCGGTTGAACTTAATTGAAGAAAAGAGATTGAAGGCTATCCGTCACGGTCGGATGTACCAAAAGCGAATGATGCGAGCTTACAACAAAAGGTTCGCCAGGAATTCCACGAAGGGACCTCGTCTTTGAAAAGATCCTTCCCATACAAAAGGACCACAGAGGGAAATGGATGCCGAACTGGGAGGGACCGTATGTGGTGAAGAAAGCTTTCTCGAGAGGTGCACTGATTCTGACAGAGATGGACGGGAAAAGCTTGCCCAACCCCGTGAACTCAGATTCAGTTAAAAAAATACTTTGCTTAAGATAGAAGAAGCCAAGGTGAAAACCCGCAAAGGGCACTTTGAGACTTCGGGAAAAAAAAAAAAATCGAGAGGCCAAGGTGAAAACCCGCAAAAGGGCACCTTGAGACCAAAGGGCACCTTGAGACCAAAGGGCATTTTGAGTTGAAAACCCGAAAAGGGCGGCTCAAATTTTGAATGGACACGTCGCGATCTCGCAGCGCCATAATCAACAGAAGAGGAAGTACGTTGCATATCGGGGCATCGACAAAATACTTGAGTCTTCTAAACACATGACGGGCTCGGAGCGATTCTTGAGCTTGTATATAGAAGCCCAATTAGGCGATGTCTAGGGCATCCGATCCATGTTGTTATTTTACCATTTTTTGGGATCTTTTCCCCCAAAAAAAGGAGGGAATATGTCCCCAATCAATTCTCTTTGTTTCATAGATAAATTCATTTTGATTCTCTCGTGAAATCGATCTCTTGTTATCCATCATTAACATGATGCATTAAAAACAAATTGATGAACTAATGATTTTACAAAAGAAAGTTCCACGTATCACTTTGGAAATCTCTAGATAAAACAGAAGCCAAAATGTAACATTTGTTTAGAACTTCCACGAACACAAGATAAAGACATTGGAAAAAGGGTCTCGGTGAAGACCATTTCTTCAAAAACCTACTTGGATTCAAGAATTGTGGCGGGGTGAATAATGTTGCTTGGTCATTTAGAAAAGTATAACGGGCCAATTTTCGATAAGGAAAGATTCAAAAACCCTAAATGGTTGAGAGTCGAACAAACTAAGTCGAACATTTCTTCAAGAAGGAGTTGTGACTCCTGGGAAGACAAATTAGAAAGTCAAGGCAGACTTGCGTTCTAAGGCCTAAAATAGGCTTGAAATTTCCACGAGGCGAGCCATTCATGCGAAAATGGTCATCGAGAGGGAAACAAGGATAAAACCTTGACAGACAAATGAGTGATAACACCTTAAATAAGAATCATACTCATAACATTCTGACTCATCATACTCATGGCATCCTAATCATTAGGCATAAGTATATATTCATTCTATGAGATTACGTCCTCAAGAAGGACAAGATCGAGTTGAGCGATCTCGTCTCCCCGAGTATGCAGTGGAGCGATCAAAGAAGCGATTTGCGTTCACGAAGTTGCGAAGCAGATCAAAGATTGATCTGGTGACCCTTGAGATTGCGAGGATCGGATCGAAGATAGTAGATTTGACCTTCTTGAAGTTGCAAGAAGCAGATCTAAGATAACAGATTTGACATTCCTGAAGTTGCAGGAAGCAGAACAAAGATTCAGTCTGGTGATCCTTGAGTTTGCAAGGATCAGATTGAAAGACAACAGATTTGACGTTCCTGAAGTTGCAGGAAGCAGATCAAAGACTCAATCTGGTGATCCTTGAATTTGCAAGGATCAGATTGAAGAAAGCAGATTTGACCTTCCCGAAGTTGCAGGAAGCAGATCGAAGATATCAGTCTGGTGATCCTTGAGTTTGCAAGGATCAGATTGAAGAAAGCAGATTTAAAGTCCCTGAAGTTGCAGGAAGCATATCGAAGATATCAGTCTGGTGATCCTTGAGTTTGCAAGGATTAGATTGAAGAAAGCAGATTTGACCTTCCTAAAGTTGCAAGAAGCAGATCAAAGACTCAATCTGGTGATCCTTGAGTTTGCAAGGATCGATTGAAGATAGCGGTTAGACATTCCTAAATTTGCAAGCGGATCGAAAATAAACGAGTCACATCCCATTGAAGTCGCAAAGAAGAGCAAATTGAAACCACATAGCGATGGAGTGGATCAAAGCAACAAGATGCGGTGGACAGGAGTGATGCTACCAGAAGAAGAGTACCAAAGAAGTCAAGACTCGGTGAGGCCGGGCAATATTGGGCTTCTTAAAGTCTTTGCTCTATTCTCGTTACACGAAAATGAGCAAAGAGGGGCAGCTGTACAAAGCCCAAAATTGCCCGGCCCAAAATAAACTAATACCCAACCAAATCCAGACCCAACAAAACCCAAACCCAGACCCAACCAAACCCAGACCCAAATTCACCCAAACCCGAGGCCCAATTAACCAGCCCAAACAAACCCAAAAACAAAAAAAAAACAAAAACAAAATAAAAGAAAAAAAAACAAATCAGAAAAAATAAAACCCAACAGCCCTAACTTACTGGACATGATGCTTTATCTCTTCGATAATAAGAGAGTCTTAATACCCCTTTGCCTTCTAATTTTGAAAATAAAAAGCATTGTATTTTCGAACCCCTTTGAAGTTTTCAACAAATAGGGCATCAATCAATCAATTTGGTACCAATTTTGGGCGTGTCGAGGGTGCTAATCCTTCCTCGCACGTAATCGACCTCCGAACCCGTTTTCTCAAAGTTCGTGGACCAAAAAGCACTGTTTTAGTAAATTAAATGTTTTATTAAAACAAAGGTGATCCGATCACACCAAATAAAGATCGGTGGCGACTCCTTCCCTTTTCTTTTCTTTTTCAAAAAATCGAGTCGATAGCGTCATTTCATTTTTCAAAAAAAAAATGGTTACGACATATCAAATATAAGAATGAAAATTTCTATCAAGTGCATAAAAACAATTTTACCTCATCAATATAAGATTAAATATTTAAATTAAAACCACGTGCATCTCTTATCGTCTCTTAAAATGAAAAATTATTATTTTAGTTCTTTAAAATTTATAAATTTATAAATTAATATATAATAAAATTATTATTTCGTCTCAAAAATGCTAGAATTCCAATTTAATCATTCTAAACATATAAACCAATGTAAGGATGAAATTCCATTTTAACTATTGAATTTGCCCCATCATAACTATTTATATAACTCAATAATCACATGCTTGTGAATGAAATAATTTCCCATCAAATAATAGTAAATGATATTATTATCTATAACATACAAAGAAATCATTTTAATACAATATAATAACAAACTTTAGAATTATAATTGTAGAATTTATGCAAATTATTAATTAAATAAAATATATTTTAAATTTATTTGTAAATGTCCTTAATTTTATAATACTTAATTGAAAATATATATTAATATTGAAGACTAACTAGATTAAAAATACACCAAATTAATTTATAAAATTTTATTACAAAATATTATCATAATATTAATTAAATAAAGTAAAAAAAAAGCAACTTAAATCTTCTCAATTTCAAGATTTTCATTTCTCTCAAAAAAAAAAATTCTTTTATTTCTCAAGATATTTACCGGAACGAATCCAATAACTAATCCTCTGTAATCTGTAAATCTATTAAAGAAAATTAAAAATTGCATATTAAATATCTCCCCCCAATAAGGAAAAAGAAAAGAAAGCAAAATCCATGTGAAGTTTTAGTGGTACATATAAAATAAATTTTACACCTAAAAAAATAATTAAAATTTCCCAAACCCTGGTTAACCAAAACCCAACCCATCTCAAACCCCCATCGTCATTGCTAAAACCCTAAGTTAAGGGAAGAAATGGGGTTTAAATTCCATAAATAACTAAGTTTGAATATGTGCAACCTGTAAGAGGGTTTTAAGATTTTAGCCTTTCGATCTAAGGGATGAAGGGCCGCCCGTATTGTGTTGTGCAGCTACCTAAGAATTTGTTCCTCATTTTGGGGCATGAAGAAGCTACGGCAAAGATAAACATAAAGAAATTTTGGGTAAATCAAGGAGCTTATAGCTTTGTGGCTTCCGTAGGGAAGTTTGTTATATAAATTGAAAATCTCAAGGGGAAAATGAAAACTAGCAACGACGATGGGGGGTTTGAAGAAATTTTATTTGTTTTTTTATTAGGTAGGAATTAGGTGCAAATTTTAATTTACATGTATCAATTAAAATTTGACACGTGGATTTGTTATTTTTTTATTGTCTACTCTAAATTCAGAAGAAATTATTGAGGCTGTAATTAATTATTGGGAGGAAGTTAAGACGTTAGACAATTTGTGTGAAAATTTAGATAAAAGAATTAATATATAGAAATATTATATTTTCTATTGATATAAGAAAATTTTATAATATTTGATTATGTTTTGAATTTGTCATATACAAATATAAATAGATTTGGGTAAAATCGAAGACCCATGTTTTCAACTAAATTTAAAAAGTTATATATTGATATTATGAATGAGATTTAACCCGATTCAATCCATAAATATGATTAACGAAGAGAATTTAGAGCAAGGGTTGAATAATTAATATATCCTATCCCTAATAATTAAAAAGGAGAAAATGATGGTGGGTTCTTTTCCATCATAAGAAAGACCAATATTCTTAAGGAACTTGACCATACTTTTAAAAGAAGAAGATTACCCCTCCAATCAAACCCACAAAACAAGACTTAAAGTAGTAAGGGACTCCTTTTTGTATTTGGGTTAGAAGGGGGTGTGTGTATTTAGGATCATATTTACAAATAATAATTAAAGGAAAAGTGGAAACATTTTGAATCTTTTCCAACGACTTGGAGCAAAAGGGAAGCTTAGATAAGTGCCCTACAAATCCAGAGAGACGAGTGATTGAAAGAAATTGTGTAGATTTTGACAGCAACCTATAATATATTAACATATATTTATTTTGATTTTGTTCCTTCCATACCAAAATATTGCCCTTTGGTTTCACTTTGCACTCCACAATTTTATTCTCTTACAAATAAAGGTGGGAATGATTAATATGGGCATTGGTCCCACAATCCTTAAGCCACACTCCAAATCCAATCACACATAGGTGAGGTCAGTCAAGGTTGTAGGCTCCCCTCCTCTTCCAATTACTACAAATTAATCACATATTTCTTTGTGACATTAAATATGTAAACCAATCTTACCAATTTTTAATTTTATTTCCTTGCTAATTCACATTTACTTCTTATTGTAGGAAAAGTCACCAAACTCTAGACTAGTATTAAACATCTGTCTGGTGCATAGAAAATGATAGACATATCTAACACACATGTAAAAGTTTGGTCATAAATGAAACACAATTGGCAGTGGGGTCATCTATCCCACATTTACTCTCACGTCTCACCACAATAATTGCATGGTCAAATCCATAATAAACTCCGGGAGCCTCTACCAGTTCTTTTCTTCTTTAGAATAGGGCTATGGTAGAGTGGAACCAAAGTCTAAACATTAGTGGGTTTGAATTTGATTCAAAATTTGGAGTTTTATATTTAAGTTTTTTTTTAATATTTATTTTTAGATTTGAATTTCATTAAATTTATATGTATTGAAGCTTAAGCTTAGCTCTATAATTAAGCTTAGGGTCAATAATATATCTTAAGGGTAAATAACGTGATTTAATAATATAAAAATATTTAATTTATATAACGAAAAGTTCAATAAAACTGGCAAGTCATTCAAGCCGAGTATTACTTTGGGGGAAGCTAAGAATTTTTTTAGGAGAGCTAGGATTATGCTACATATTTATATGGGTGTTAAAATACAATTTCATCGTTACATTTTAATTTGTGTTTTTATAATTTTTTGGAGAATTAAATCAAAATTTATTATTTTTTGGAGAGCCAAACTATAGTGGTACCATGTATTAGCTTATGAATTTATAGATTTTGGGAGATGTAAAATATAATTTTTTTTTTTTCCAGATTCTTAGTTTTCAATTATGGAACTTCCACAGTGAAAACATTTTGTTTTAAGTTGTTGTTATTGAAGCTTCCGATTTTGTCATGCTTTTGGAACATAAGAAGCGAATTACATAATGGTAAAAGCTCTATTCCCTCTTACATGAATCCCAATTGAAGTAAAAGAATATTCCAACACTGAAAGAAATTGGATCGAGGGAATTGGGCTCTAAATTCCACGGCTTCGCTTAACTGAGTGATGGTGTGGGTTAGGTGGCAGGGCCCATTTTTGTTAAGGGTTGCTGTCATCACAATACAAACAAAATGTGAAAAAAGGTGATTTCTTGTTCAAGGGTTGGCCCTGAATCTCTTTGGATTTAGTTGAGTAAACGACACTGATGTTCACAAGATTCATTCCTTTTTAGTTCTGTGTTTTCCCTTTTTATTCCTTTGGGTACAAAATCATTTTTTTCCTTCTTCTTGTGATAAAGATAATGGGCAGTAGAAAATAACAGTTTCAAATGTCCCAATAATAACCCAAGCCACCGTCTCTACGGCCCGTAAAATCATAACATGAAATCTGTGGCCCGTCCATCTCATAATTCCTAACACGGTACACGGACAAATTCCAAGCATGCATTCACTTATTTTAAACCCCCAACAACAAGAATACATTAGCTAATTGTAAAAAACCATGGACTTTGCTGACTCTCATTGAAACGACAAAAAATAGTACATAATGAAAAGGAAATTTCACATTTAAAAAAAAAAAAAATAGAAACATTGGAAAAGCAAAACAAGATTATAAATCTCAACATCAGCAAACAAGGAATGGAACAAACAATATGGCTACGTCGTTTGCGCTTCTGAATAGAATTAAAAAGGATGTGGCAACCATGGAATTGTCTCGACTTGTTAGAAATGGCTACTTACGGAAACAGGACAGTGGTCCATACAGGACCCCCAGCATTGACACAACTGCTTCAACGCAGAGGAGACCCATTTCTAGACCCCATGAAAACTAACAATACACTCCTTCCTTCCTCCTTTTGCTTCCCAATAATTTCCAAACCACCACGGCAAAAAAAGGTCGTTGCTGGCTTGTGCACCCAAAGCTAAATAAACACCAACATTGCAGGCCCATCCGACTTTGCCAACTGCCACATGGGGTTAAGTCAATTTCCAATTTGGAGTTGGCCCCACAATCTTATAATCCAGGACAAAGATCAGTAAGACGAGGAAACATCTACGACTGGATTCATAACACAACTTGGTTCACACAGATAGAATTAATGAAATGTAAGGAAATGATTTGAGAAACAAAAAATAAGGCCGCATTACTCTGCATTTTATTTAAGCAGTGTACAACATTGCTACAGAAAAACGAATAAAGAGCCTAGTAGGGGAAGCAGCAGACTTCTAAAAATTAGAGGTTGTGGAATGCCCAATTTCCTCGGTGAGAAACAAGATTTGAGTGGCGAACAAATTTACAAACGTAAATTTTACTAACCCGAATTCTACTTTTCAGCTTTTGCTGCATTAAGGTTGTGCCTGAGTGAGAACCATAAGAATCACAACTAGGACGTGCAGTTTGCCCCAGTTTTGGAGGCCTGCACAAAGAATAAAAATATTAATGTCCTAAGCTTGGTTAATCTTCCGCTGCTATCCCTTAGTTGAATCGGTCATTTGGAATTTTATTGTTAGAACCCCCATTTAGAAGGAATGAAGTTAGCCAAGTCAAGCTCCAGAGTCAGGACCCAATCACCAGCCATCAGTTTCTGCACATCTATAACTTCAAACCAGGCTGCTTTTTGAACCTAGAGGTATTGGGCTTGGGCCTCTCACTTTAAGGCGCTTTGGACCTATCTCTGAAGGAGAATCCCTCTTGCGCTTTCCTATCTCCTGCTGGAACCTATCATTTCTGTGGTGCTCTCGCCGCCTGCTCCTCATTCCTGCGTCACTGCCCATCTTCTTATATTTTATAGAAATGGGAATGGGAAGTGTGCCTCTTCCAAGTCTGCCCTTCACAGCATTCTCCAGAGCTTCTTTAGAATCAGAACTACAATTTGTATTGCGGTTTGGTTCGTCGTTTCTACAGCATTCAGATTCATATGCCACTGGTCGCCCACATCTTCCTTCATGTTGAAGTTTCTTTAATCGTTTGAACCCCTGCCATATGAATAAAAGGCATGAGGACAAGATAACTGAAGTCCCATTAAAGTGAATAAGCAAGGCAAGAACTGATTAAGCAAAATACAAAAAGCAATATCAGAATAGTCAAAATTGAAGACAATGCTAAAAAATTGGGAAAATAACTAACACCTAAGACTAATTTAATGGTCATTCAAAAGCTTGTCATCCTCTAACAAACCATCAAAAAAACTTCCCTGGAATGCAACAGCAAATGAGTGATGAGATGCTTTCTCTGAAGAAAATCTATTATAGGGGCCAACGTACAAATGACAATTACAAAACAGAAAGAAACCGGCCAGTGACAAAGTAAAGACTACAATTTCTTTTTTACTTTTTTTAATTTTATGCACAAAGACTACAATTTTCCGATCAACAAAAAGGGCAAATTTAAACAACAACAAAATGTGAAATCCCACTCAGTTGCTCTTATTGTGTCCCCCCCAATTTTTTTTTCTAAAATGAAAATACAAAGATCATGATGGTTACAACCCAATATAAGTCCAACTCTTTCATCATTAAAAATATTGTCAAGTCAAAACATTTACCAAAAAGGCCCTAAGCTAGGGCCTTTTTGGATTGAATCTTTAGTCCATCAGTGGTCTGAAGCAGTTTTGCCCTTTCCAGAAAGGAAGTGAAAGTTTAGGCCTTAAAAAGTAAGCGAACAGCAGTTCTACTCGGGTGTGGCATCCCCCCTGGACTTACCTAACGTCTAATAATTGCACCTTAAATTTCCATGGGCCCAATGATAAGTCAAAAGTTAAAGCTAATACAAAATCAAAGGCATCCCTGAAAGTTAAGATAGTAACTTTATAACAGACAAAATATAACTATGGGAAGCTAAAACTATACCTGGTGTTCTGAGTTCTTTGATGATATTGTATCATTCCCAAATCTTTTCTCAACCTTCGAAAAAGGACGTTTAACCCTAAATATTGGTGAATCGGAACTATCACTGTTTTCATCCACTATAGATCTGCACACTGAGTCATGAACATTATCCTGATGGATACTTCGATGATCTTCACGTGACAAACAGGAAACAGACAATTCATATGTATTCTCTGAGACTTCTTCAGGGAATCTTTCACCATTAACGCTTACTTGGTTAGCTACCCTCTGTACCTGCTTTGAGTATATACCAATTGCACACTTAGTGCAGGAGCAGAAGATCATGTTCAGATTAAAAGGCTCAGCAGGCAGAGAGCTAGACTTACAGTTTTTGGTGACGATCCGACGTGCTCCAAATTAGTACAAAGACTTGATGTGGCAAAAGTAGAGAAAGCATCAATCAATTCAGGTTGAAATTTTCCATGGTTCATAGACGATATATGTTCTAGTGGTTGACCCATTGTATTTATTGCGGCAATATCAGGACCCAAAACAACATTAATCTCACAGTATGGAAAGTATCCATCCTCTACATCTGTCTGCAACTTATTTGACAGTGGAAACAAATACAACTCATCACCATTTTCAGCTTGTTGCTCGATTTCTTTTGATATGGCATCATCTTGCTCAAACTTCTTGGCAGCGGCCTCCATCTCTGCAACATCATCCCTCAAGAAAAGATAACGATAGCTCCCACATGGTAAGTGCAGTGACCTGATATCTGCAGAAGGTAATCAGCTCATCATAAGACAAAATTATATATCAAAGGGAAAACTACCAAAGCAAGGCAGGATCTGGGAAAGACTACCATGTCGCAGGCAAACAGGATGACCATTACAGCTGCAGTTAATGAAAGCAACATAACAATCGCGTTTGCATAAAGTGCAGACAATAGTTCTATAACAGTTTGGGGATATACTAGTGCATGCCCTTGATTTCATAACAGACCAACGCGCCCGGTGCAGGAAACGCATTAGTTTTACAAACGAAACCTTGATGCAATGATGAGCAGCAAAGTCTGCCAGTGAATAATCCAAATCTTCCAGTTCTAAACTTGTATAGAGAAGCATTGCTTCTTTGCACAGAAGTTCCTCGTGAGGAAGGAGAGGCGCCCTGTTGAGATGTGCATAACGCAAGCTAGCTATAGCCCCTAAAGGAAACCAATCACCAATAGCAAAGTTCACAGCCTCACCACAGTTGAAACCTAAATGATTAAAGTTAGGATCATATTCATTAATTCTGTGGGAGCAAATATGAACAAATTAAGTAAAACATGCCTTACCATGACTAAATCCAGCATGATATGCCCTTGGAAAGGTAATTACAAACTCTCCCGGCTTCTGCACAGCCTTGTAGACAGAGACATCATGTTTCAACAAAATACTTGGAGGAAATAATGTCGTTTTACCCAAAAGCACATCAAAAGCTCCATCTTCACCATCCGCAGATAGGATATCATTAGTGTACACATGTTCTTTGACAACCTTCTCAAATTTTGGAGCAGCATGACCAGGTATACCATACCAAGTTTTCGAAGCCCCGCAGTGATGATAATTAATGCTGCCACAAAAGAATAGGAGAAGGATTAGTTAAAGGATTAGTTAAAAGAAAACAACTCTAAAGGAACTTAATGTTTAATGACATTTTACCTATACAAATAATGATCCTCCACGTGCCAAGCAAACATACTAAATAGCATTCCTATGTAAAGCATAGGGTCAGTTACACCCTGAAACAAAGACCAGTACAATTGAACAGGAGTATACCTGTGAGAATCAATTATCTGTATGTATACAGTGCCAAATTGAGATTAGGATCATTTTGATACCGGAATTGCTGTTTCAAGAAGACGCAAGGTGGACTTTGGCAGCCGTGAGAGTCGCTGAAATCAAACAAAAGGAAGCATATAAGAAACAATTGAACCAGAATCCAGAACAGGGATAGAGCAAATCATGATAGGATTAGTATCAAATTGCTTCCTCAATTTAAATCGACCTTGAAATTACTAAATTCAAGAGAATTTTGAGAATCATACAGCATTACTTTATCTGAATAATGTCAATAAGTAAAAACATAAATAACTACTTTCCCACTTATAACAGACCTTGGCAATTTGGGGATGGAATAGAGAGGTATCAACTCTGTTGGACCCTCCTGGAACCAATTTGCAACAGGAAACATTTAAGATATTACCAAACAGATACTGACAGGATGACTTAGATATAGCAGCTTTAACAACCACTATGCTAGTTTGACAGGATCTATCTCCTTAGGACCACATATTAAGTCATAGTATCAATCTTAGTTGACAGGGTCTCCTAGAATTAAATTTTGAGACCACATTCAGTTTATTCTGGACAGTCCACTAAATGACCAGTCTTCCAGCGAAAATCTTTTGATAAACTTTTTTGGCGGGAAAAGAGATTGTGGTTCCTTGGTTACAAACAAGTATAACTTATAGCCAAACGAGCATTGGAGCTTTGATTTCAATCCAACATATGAACATCTAAACTTGTTACACTTTATGAAGCAAAGTGATAAGAAAGGATCAAAAAGACAACACAAGATCAGTCTATCAAGCATAATGTACAAAAAAAAAAAAAAAAGTTACATGAATATCCAATAACATGACCCAAGAATGAGATTGATCAGCTATGCAAAATAATAGCCATAGTACTTTTCTAAAATTTCACTATCATGGTAAAATTAAGCAAACAAAGCCCTACAAGAAGCATTCAAGGAGGAAAAAAAACTGAAAAGATGATAGTACTGAAATTAACACCTCCAAATTCCATTTGCTACTTCCAAGTGGGTCACTGGGAGAAGAAGAAAAGGCACTACCCTCAACATCACAAGCATATTCAACACTTTCCGTCTTCCCATAAGCAATTTCATGCCAAAATTCTTTTTCCAAGTAAGTTGCAGAAAGACAACCAGCACTATAATATCTACGACCAAACACCTTGTTCGCCATTTTCTCGAAATCACGAAATGTATAATTTCTGAAAAGTCATGCTCACATTCAAAACCAGAAAATTTGAAAAAAATACTCAAGGCACAAAATAACATCTGTTTCAATAGAGTGAGCTCACATTCCACTCATGAAAAAGGTGACTTTGTCATCACTATCCCATTCAGCAAGACGAAAAGGCTGTACTCTAGTTGTGAACTTGAATCCTACTTTCTCCTTCATCAATACAACTCCAGCGGGAACAGTCGCAACTAGAGGGGAAACAATCTTGCAAATACCTAAGAAACATACGCTCAAAATGCTTGAGTGTTTATCATTAAAAATCTAGAGGCAATTTATACAAAATTTCCTTCAAAACCAATTGATAGAGAGAGGAAGGATATCAAAAGTGTTGAAGATAGAGACTAAAAGCAGAGGTGTTACCATATCTCGAAGCTTCAGGAGCTATCTTCTGCAAATAGACCAAAGGATCTTCAAACTCTTCCCTTGTAGGGCAGTACACAGGACATTCTGGAATTTTCTCAGTCCATTCTAGACCACTCGTGTCAAACTTATCAACCTTGTGCTTAGAAAAGACATCATTCTCACATGAAGCGTTGTTTGATCTGGAAAATGATCCTGCATTCCCCTGTAACCTCATTCCACATGATGCTGAAATTCTCAGAGCATCTCCTCCACTTCTAGCCATCATATTTATGAGATAAGATGTCCCAGATGAAGATTCTGATTTTATTTGTTGAAGCCTTTTATGCTTCAAAAACTCTAACCCGTTTTTTACCTCCTTTGACAAACGAACCCTTCCTTCCACCTATAAAAGTAGGCAGATAATTACATTTAATATATGTATATATATATATCAGTAAATAGAAGCATACTTGAGAAACATGTAGCAAGAATACAAAACTCGCCTCAATATTTATTATATACAAAGTTAAATAACACTTTTCAATTGTGTCAGCACCTAATTGCCATCAAGTGACCACAATTCATGTCCATGCAGCTACAACATTTATAACACACTAAACACACACAGTCGACACCATTACTTTATAAGTTATAGCTAATTAGCTATATTAGTTTAAACTCTGCAGCAGATTAACTATATCAGCTCGACCAATGCAAAGCATAGATTTCAAAAGAGCTTTTAACAAACAAATATTATCTGATACTTCGGTAATTTGTTTGCGTTAAAAAAAACCTATTCTGGCCACACAATCAAAGATTGTGTGCAAAGGCCCAATCCAGTCCATCCATATAAGAACAGCTCAATAAATGTTAATGAAAGAGCACCTATAGCTGTATTTCAATCACTGTCACTAGACTAGACTATCCACTAATTAACCGAAAAAGGGCACCAAATTCATTCCAAAATGATACAGTCAAAAGAATATATTTGAAAACATGCATAACCATTAGAACCGAAATCTGAGAACATAAACCGGAAATCCGACGTCAATCTGAACCGGGATAATTTCTAAGGCACACAGAAGATGGATGGTTGGCTGAATGGAAATCAAATCAAAGCCCCGATAATAGATTAAATTTATACCACCAAAATTACCCATTAAAATCGTGCGTCAAAGTTTACAACCAGTTGAATTCATCATGCATAAATATGCCAAAAGTAAAAAGTCAAACTATGAGTAATTACATATACCCGATAAAAAAAAAACTAGACAATTTAAACAATAATACACGGTATTACCAGATCAGGTTTTTAAATAGCAGTAACAATAAAATTACTTGAATAACTAGAATTTTATCCAATTTTATGCACAAAATTAAAAGACGCAGTGAAAATAAAGCTCTACTTTACGAATAAATTCAACAAATGCAAACGTGAATTCTCTTACTAATTGAAAAATAAATCATGATAGAGATATAGAAAATAAAGTCTGTAAAATTTTACTAATGAAAGATAAAAAAAATTTAAGGAAAACCTGTCCGATCCAAAATGCAAGAATCACAGTATGAAATTTTCATCGAAGAAGATTAACTTTTCTAGATTTCAAATTTGAATTTCTATAATTCTCTAAAGATGTAGAAAAACTGTAGGAAGCGAGAACAGTTATTGAAAAGCTAAGAAACGGTTTCAGAATTAAAACAATGTCTACAACGACAAAGTACATAGAACCAAGGAAAGTTCATTAAAAATATAAAAGAAAAGAAATTTTGAAAGAACGAAAAAATTAGCGTACCATCTCATGCCGCAATGGTTGTTCGCGCGCCACCGTTTTGCCGAGATTCACCAAAACAAACAATCCAATGGAAAATGAAAACAAGAAGCAGCCGCAAAAGCCGCAAATACCAAACGTTAGGTCACGATCTTCGCCATTTGCTATCAAAACAAAGTATCAAACGTCAACCAAACTCGCCACATTCGCACAACGAGACGCGTATACAACCGAACCTGGTCAAATTCGAAGATCCAAATCCGAATCACGAAAAGAAACGCCCAAACTATACGCGAAATTATCAAAAGTTGAAAGATGCTTTCCGGAAAATTTGACTCCCTTGGTCGGATAAATAGCAGTTTCCCGGTGGCGAGAAGCGGTTTTCCGGCTGAGGCAAGAGAGAAGCAAAAATGAGAAACGGTGGGAGAAAAAAGGAAAAGGGTAAGGCTTGGAAAAGCGGAAAAGAAGTGCAAGAAGATGATTTATAACATTTTATACCCAAATATTAATATGCTTTATCCTTTAGATTAGCTTTAATAATTTTATTAATTAAATGAAATAAAAATATAATTTAAGAAAGTCTAAAAGAAATGTAAAGAGGTGGAGTTGTGAAAGGCTGGAAAAGTGGTTGTGTTACTAGTTAGGTGTTTCAACCAAACGCCTTGCTTGCCGGCCAAAACGCGCTTTTTTGGCTTGGCTCGTTTATAAGGAACCTTCCAATTTTTGTCTCTTTTTACCTCATTGCCCCTTTGAATTATTTTATGTATGTTTTGGTTAGGGCTTTTTTGTCAAATCCAACGGGACAGTGTAATCAAAGGTTTCTGTCTGGTCCTCCGTTGGTTCAGAAAGAAAAAAGTGTGTGGAAGAATTGACATTATCACCTGTGCCCAACCCCAGGAGCTAAATAGTAAGTTTGTATCTCAATTGAATCTGGCCATCAACTGAATTTAATCAAATGGACGTTTAACGGCCAAAAAAAAAAAGAAAAGAGTAACGAACTCTATAGATCCGGCACAAATAGCTGGCGTGTACTTGTTAATTTGAACAGCTGAGTTGTACAGTAACAGCTTCACCTACCTTCTAGTTAGGCTACCATTAGATAAGGGTGCCCTTCCCCCTTTTTTTTGTGTGTATGTGAAATAATAAGGGTGCCCTTTCCGTACGCAAAGGGAGGGTATTTTCGACTTCCTGTAATCATTAAAGTCACCAGACGCGACTCCGCAAATAAGTGTGAACTGGAAACGTGGCCCAATCAAAGGGATTGATAAGACACGTTGCAGTAAGATGTGTTGTCGAGTTCCGCCGCTCATGCTCTGTGCTACTGTTCCGGATCAAAATTTTAAAAAAATATTAGGGTTATCTTATAATATTATTTAAAAATAAAAAAAATTACATCAAAACTAACCAAATCACACTGAATTGATTTTATCTGAAGCAATGGTTTTGGTCATCAATTTTGAAAATAATTTTATTTTATAATTTTAAAATTTCTATAACGTTATTTATTTTATATCATAAAATTAAATGAAAATTTTAGAAATTAATACGATTGAGATCATTATAATTTTAAATTTATACAAAATAAAATGAATATTCCAACCAGTTAAAAACCTTAATATAAGGACAAAGCCAACATCATTTTCCGTTTTCCCTTTTTTTAATAATTTTTTAAGTTTGACGGCTCTAATTATCAAAAAAAGGGAACAGTTTGGCGGCTCACTTTGACACTCAGACAGTCAATGTTAGTCTTAAACTCGCCGGCTTAGATTCTTAATAAGTTGGTCTTAAATATGTCAACCAACATCAATAAATTTTTCAACATTGATATTATATAAATTCGTATTCTGATTATGAAATTAAAAAAATTACTAATAAAACAATAAAAAAAATGGGTAAAATTAACCACTTATTGTTTGACAGGAAATGACAAAAGATCCCTTTCTTTTTATTATTTCAAGTAACTGCCACAATAAAAGTACAACCATACCAAACACACTGCTTCGGGTCTACGCTTTATGTTTTTTGCCAATTCTCGACAGCTGTCAAATTACGGTAAGTTAATAAGATTACGATTCTAGAAGGTTGAGCAATTGACGAAAATGCCAGCGTGAACAGTGCGAAATCACTTCAATGCCCCTTTCACGGTTTCACTTTTTGCATGTTTGGTGAGTTTATCTTTAATGTTTTAAGAGTATGATATATAATTCGAGTTGCTGGGCCACCGAAGAGCTTCTTAATTATATCCAAACCTTGTTTTCATGAAACCTAAAATCTTATTCAATCTGTTTTCAACCTTATAAATTTGATTCTTCCTAATTAGCATCCCTATTTTTTGAAACATTTGATACTTAAGATTAGTTTTATTTATTGACAGGAAAAACTATTAATAATATAATGCAATACATGTTGATAGAGTAACTTACATTTTGGTGATTTCTTCTTTCTTGGGTGAGGAGATAAATTTGCCTAGAAAAAGGTAACATAGGGCAGGCCACGGCTCACAAGCAAGGCATGGGGACCCATGGTTAGTTAAAAGTTGGATGAGACTTTAGTTTCGGGTAGGCCATAAATTGGCATATAGTAGATACTTGTAGCATACAATCTTTTGATAGATTTTATGACACTACCTTTAATTACCACCGTCAGTTGTTATTGTTAACCAACCAAAGTGAGCAATACCAACCCAAATTGGGTAATTTTCCCAAAAGCCGATTTCCCAAGTACACCCCAAAAAGATAGCGTATTAGTATGACAAATTCTAGGGAATTTAAGTTCCAATTGGTTAAATAAAGAAAATAGTATAAAAGTCCATACGTCATAAGCTTCCTTGAAAACCAACCTTGCTCATAAGAATTCACAGCCTCAAACCAACATTTGCTTAATTACTATCCCTTTCTTTTTTGTGTGTCACATTCTCAATGGCTGACACTTTAAGGGAATTTTTTTTTTTTACTATATTCTTTTCTACAAATTGCAAATTTGTATGCATAACAACCTTACAAATGAGGGAGCGAGACAAGCTTGATCGGGGCTCACAACACAATCGTTGAGATTACAATCAATTTTAGCATGATTACCAATCTAATCCGCCACTTTATTTTCTTCTTTAACAAGAAAAGAATATTTGAATTTCCTCAAAAGAAGAAGACAAGGAAATAATATCCAGCTCAATTGCAAAAGTATTCCAAGACTCGGATGGCAAAGCTAATTTGTCACATTTGATGTGTAACGTCTCAATTTTTAATAGTGTCGAAAAGTATAGTTTTGATATTCAATTCTGTAAATCGAGTTAGTGAAATTTTGAATAAGAGAATTTATGTGCTTAAATTGAAAACATATTAATGGACGATCAAGAAATTAAATCGAAAAAATCGTTAATTATACTACAGGGATTAAATTGTAAGAGTGCAATCGCTATTAAATTTTAATCTATAAAATGCTTGAGGACCCAATTAGCAATTGAACAAAGGACCTAATGGTTATTTAACCATTAAAGTCTTAAGAGCTAGTGGACTATGATGTTCATCCACTTAGTTTTCATTAAGAAAGGTTCAATAATTAATTAAACATGCTTTAAAGTTAAAGTTAAAGTTAATCAAGTAGTTAACCATCATATATAAGGCTATGCGAGTGGAGAGATGAAAAACATTCATCTTTTCTCCTTCATTGTGCCGTCCAAGTGAGGAAAAGAAAAGAAAGAAGAAGTTTTGCTCTTTTTCAATTTTGTCCAAAATCCCTAAGGTACTTAAGTTGCTTCAGCAACAAATACGGCATCTCACATCTCGGATCTAGCGATCGGGTCGGGAGTAGGATGTTACATGATGGCACTACCATGATTGATTTCAAGAATAATTTTGGTTCACCTTTTTCCTTTTGCAAATAAATAAGCATGGTGTATGGCAATTGCCTCAACATCCTCTGTAGATGCGACATCGATATTCTCAACCAAAACCATCAATCACCAAGCCATAATGGTTTGAAGGCACTTCTAGTGCTAGCACTATGTCGAATTCAATCATTACAAGAGGAATAGACTATGTCTATTTATAGGCTTGTAAAACCCAATTCTAATCAAAGTAAAAATATATTATGCTAATAAATGCTAAATATATTATACTCATAAATACTAAATCTTCTAGAAAGAAGATATATTTTGTTTAACTTGACTTGCAAGCAATATCTTAGAATTTGGGTCACACAATTCTAACAATCTCCACCTTGACACTAATTCTCAACAAACAAGTTCTTCATCGCTAACTCTCAACGAACAAATTCTCCACCTCTTCCATAAAACCCCTTAAGGGTTTAACTTCAACAATAAACACCAACCAAGATCGGGTCGGGAGTAGGATGTTACATGATGGCACTACCATGATTGATTTCAAGAATAATTTTGGTTCACAACTAGGTCACTTTTTCCTTTTGCAAATAAATAAGCATGGTGTATGGCAATTGCCTCAACATCCTCTGTAGATGCGACGTCGATATTCTCAACCAAAACCATCAATCACCAAGCCATAATGGTCTCGAAAGGCACTTCCAGTGCCAAATCTGCCAGACATGGGATTGAAGAAGGCATCACAGTTACCTTTAACGAAGGTAGGAGGAGGTGCCATCCACTTTGCAGTGAATCTCTCTTATAATAGTTGCACTAAATTTTTGACAAAGTTGTTAAGCAAAGTAAAATCGCTAAAAGCATCGCGCAAACCCCTATCAAGTTAATCACAGAACTATTAAATGGGAAGCTGTTTTTCTAATCAAAGTGCTAATAAATGCTAAATATATTATACTCATAAATACTAAATCTTCTAGAAAGAATATATATTTTGTTTAACTTGACTTGCAAGCAATATCTTGAATTTGGGTCACATAATTCTAACACATGGGATTGAAGAAGGCATCACAGCTTACCTTTAACGAAGGTAGGAGGAGGTGCCATCCACTTTGCAGAGGAATCTCTTACAATAGTTGCACTAAATTTTTGACAAAGTCATAAGCAAAGTAAAATCGCTAAAAGCATTCAAGTTAATCACGAACTATAAATTGCTTTCCATAATTGCTAACATATATAAGCAACTGTTCTTTGGACGGAAAACCTTCTCGGTGCGATTGAAAACTAAAATTAGATACACCCCATGAGGCCAATGCAAAAGGACAAAAAGAAATGGATATGTTCAATATTCTCTATTTCCTCACCATATCGAGGGCAAGAGGAGTCAACCTCTTTTAGTCGATTATGGAGATTCTCCTTTGTAGCAACAACATTGTCGCAAGCTCTCCAAAGAAAACATTTAACTTCTAGTAAAGTTGCAATCTCTTAGCATATGCAAACTTGATTCTAACTCAACAACACAACAAGGACATCAATTATCTATTGTCATCCATCTCCCAACTCATTCCTCATTTGTCAATAACCATTCCTTAAATAAGATCAAAAGAAATTGCTTAACTCATTGGGGGCAGATTGCATTTCCATACTAGCTCTCATGCCGCATCATCTTCCCCCCAATTTCCCCTACAATAGCCCTACATGTCGTCAAGATAGAGAAATCACCATTTTGAGACCACTCCATGCTAATGAATCCTCGTCTGCATCCTTTGACGGTGACAACATGCCAACAATTTTCGTTACAATGTTTTAAGGTAAAAACGATCCTAATTTTTGCCAAGACCAATCCCCATTTGTCTCTGCCATATCCTTAACACATAATCCTCTCTTAATGGTTCACTTCTGACATGTAGGTGCTTAAGCTACCATATTCCTTTGCCCCAACAATCATTACAAAAATTAATAATTCCAACCTCCTTCCTTATAAATATAAAAAAAAGTTATTTTTCCAATTTAGCAACAACAATACCAACAAAAAAACCACTAAATTAATTAAGAGATCTTACGGACAAAATCAATACCCTTTACATGAATTAAGTAAATCCTGTAGTGCAAAAGGGGAGCCTTCAATGTCCCCACCAATCAAAATCATAGAAGGGAAGCAAAGTAGGTAGATTATGCAAGGAAAAAGTAAACCATCCAAATTATGTTAAATCAAATGTGAATAAGTGGGGTATGTATCCATCCCCTAAATGTAGGTGTTATGGATCATATGGAGTTTCTTGAGCAGGGGCAAGATCACATTGAATGATCTTTGATATAATATGCGAAAAATGAAAAATTTATATAAATCAATTTAATTGAATGTTAAAGATTATAATATGCGAACAATGGAAAAATTACATAAATCAATTTAATTGAATGTTAAAAGTGGAAACGCATCAAAGCTTGATGTTATGATTATGGCTAGAAAAAAAAAGTCAATGGTTTAACTGAACAATTAAAGCTTAAAGGGAATCAATCCTTTTGCATATTATAATTGATTGAGTCCATGTGCCTACATTGATAACAACCTTTAACTTGGGATCCTCCTTTGCATAATCATGATATTTTAAACTTAAAATATTACAAGTGGGCATAAGATATTGTAATACCACGTGCTTGTTAACAAAAACAATTAATTTAAGTTTGAAAGGGTTTCTAATTTTCATTGACCAAGTCTATTGTGAAGCCAATATTATTTTTTGATTTCCTTTTCGACGATCAATGTTGTGAGGTAATAATTTCCACGTGGAAAGCCAGGTAAAACAATTTCAGAACTGAATCCCAACATTAATCAAAACAATTGTCAAAAAAAAAAAAATAAGAGTCCACTCGGGTAAATATCTCATATATACTAAAAAATTAATTTATTTACGGAAATGGGCCAGTTTGAAGAATATTTATGGAAAAGTATTATTTCCCCCAAAAACGAGTTCACGTCAGCACGTTTTTGGGGGATATGCCAGCAAAGCGCGTCCCCACATTAACAAAAAGCGCGCTGACGAGGACGCGCTTTGCTGATGTGGCAAAAACGCGTCCCCAGGAGCGCGCTTTAGCTCGTGTTTTTTTTTTAAAAAATTATTCTCAAATTTTTTAAAAATTTATGAGAATAAACCTTTATAAATACTCAAAATGACAACACCGTTTTTTTTAAGGTGTCATCAATTAATAAGGAAATATAACTTACAAAAGAAATCTTTATATAGACCCAAAGTCTCATTTTTCTTGTTTTCTTGAGCAAAGTGGGATATGAGATATATGTATATATAGACTCGTGAATAGTTTTGCAGCTTGTTCCTAAACAATATGAGATTCCTTCCTCTTTTAACTAACAACATGAGATGACATGCTACACTATATTTGATTTGTTTTTTACAAAACAATCTATTTTTATATTTTGTTAACATTTTCTTCTATTATAAAATTATATTTTGAGATCTTTAATCTTGTTACATTTTAGAATTGTTAACTTGTTGCATTTAAAATTTTATAAATTATGTTATACATTTTAGAAATGACACAGTTATTATTCTATCATGGCATCTCTCAATTCAAAGATTTAAACACTTTTGAAATGCCAAATGCAATCAGTCAATCCATCTATAATATACTTAAAATGTTTCTTGTTTTATTTGAACCAAAATTCATTGGCTTTGCTACTAGCCTACCATTTTGCTGATATATGTTATATCTACTGTGTTTTGATTCTCAGAGGTCTTCTTTGCTGTATGTTTGTATTCATGTTCTATCTGTTTGTTAGATGTCAAGTTCATAACTTTACTGTTTAGCTTCAGTTCCAAGATTTTATTTTAAACATGTATGCTGTCCAAGTCTAATATATTACATGTTATCTTCTTGCAAAATTCCAATCTTTATCTGTTGTGTTTGGTTTTTTTGTGGTAAGAATTTGGGTTAGCAAGTGAATATAAACTCTCATCTTCGTCAATCTATGTAAAAACAGTTGATGAAAAACTTATGTTTGATTTGATTGCTATACTGTTGCATAGACAGTTGGAGCAGAAGCATTACGGATGGGAATTACTGGACAATGGCTAACTAAATTATATTTGGAAATGATTCTTGAAAGAAAAGGTTGTTCATTAGACATGATCTCTATCAAACGTTTCTCTGCCAATGTTACTATTGTTGGTTATCTTTTTTTCTCAAGTCAATTCCACTTTCAGGTGTTCCACGCCTGAATACTCCTCCACTTGTTTTGTAAAATGCTAAACATAATTTATAAAATTTTAAATGCAACAAGTTAACAATTTTAAAATGCAACAAGATTAAAGATTTCAAAACATAATTTTATAATATAAGAAAATGTTAACAAAATATAAAAAAAGAGAAATTGTTTTGTAAAAAAAAAAATCAAATATAGTGTAGCATGTCATCTCATGTTGTTAGTTAAAAGAGGAAGGAATCTCACATTATTTAGGAACAATCTGCAAAACTATTCATGAGTCTATATATACACATATCTCATATTTCACTTTGCTCAAGAAAACAAGGGAAATGAGACTTTGGGTCTATATAAAGATTTCCTTTGTAAGTTATATTTCCTTATTAATTGATGACACCTTAAAAAAAATAGTGTTGTCATTTTGAGCTTTTATAAAGGTTTATTCTCGTAAATTTTTAAAAAATTTGAGAATAATTTTTTTTAATAAAACACGGGCTAAAACACGTCATTGGGGACGCTTTTTTGCCACATCAGCAAAGTGCGTCCTCGTCAGCGAGCTTTGTGTTGATGTGGCAAAAGCGTGTCCCCAGGAACGCGCTTTGCTGGCATATCCCCCAAAAATACGCTGACGTAGACGCGTTTTTGGGGAAAACGGTATTTTTCTATAAATATTTTTCAAATTAACCTATTTTTATAAATAAATTAATTTTTAATATATATGGGATATTTACCGGTCCACTCCACATGACATAACATCCTTATACCCCTAGATTTCAAGCATCGGGGCAAAGTACGAAGTAATTTATAAGAAGCTGCCCAAATAATAACAGAAGGACCCAAACAAGTCTACTTCTACAGTGACCTAAACTCCGATGCAACCTCATTTTCATGGTACAAAAAATGCTGTGTTAAAACTCGTGGGTTATTTTTTAATGAAAAATATATTCTAGGATAATTTATTGTAATCTTTGATCATAAATGTAGTTATTTGAACTGTATAAATATAAATGTACTAAAAAATCTATTACTTAAAAGAAGCACAAGAAACTTTTAATATTTTTATACTACTATTTTGACCTAATGACTTGAACCAACTTTTATTTGCCTAAATTTCATCTTTTTATTTATTTATTAAGGAGGGTGAATGGAAGAAGAAAAAGATGTTTGTTTATGGGAAATGGTAAAAGAAAGCTCCACGTTGCACACTCCTATTGCACAGGGAAACGAAAGCAAAAGGCAACTCTTTTTATATACACGTAAAAATTGTTAAGAGAGTTTGCAGCACGCCACATCTTTTTATTTGATTTTCTCGATTTCTCATTTTCTTTTACAGTCCTATACAAAGAGAAAGTGATTCATTTAATTAAATTAAACTAATGCCGTTAAATTAGTTCAATTCCTTTCTCCTTATGGAATCAAATACAAAGCTCTTCTTCAAGGCACTTACACCTCAGCAGGCCTCTCTATATATAATATTAGATTTGATGATCCATTATTCTTTTTGCGTAGCAATACAGAATCTTTGCCTTTAGATTTTGATGTCGCATCTTCCTATTGATGGGTCCATTTCTAAAAACATCAATTTTAACCTCGATGAATAAAGAAAAAAAAAAAAATAGCCATCCCCTCACTCTCTGTCTGTCTCAGCCTTTTTAAAGTTAATTTCCAGTAGATGGAGACATCAAAACTTGTCGCTGTTATTGTAGATATGGTCATGTTAGTGGGTCACCCTTATCAACTTCAAAACAAGAATCGATCATATAAGTTTAAAGATTAAATTTTATAACTAATTAATATTTATTACTTACAAATATTTAAAATTAAAATTTATATTTCATATATTAAAATTTTAACAAGTTATAGTAATTTTTATATTCTTACTAAAATATAATAATATTAACTAATTTAAAATTTATTTAAATGTATATTTGTTGCGGACATTTTATTTCTCTTTTTGACACTAAACACTCAAATTTTAAAGAAATTTTTCAAAAGACTTTTCAAAAGACTTCATTTTCAAAAGATTACCAAACGTAAAAGCTGAATGGAACCTGCGGCGTTAATCCCTCAAAATATCAAAGAATGTGGCCATTGGGTTCTGTGGGATCTTAAGACATCAATTTTCTTTCTACGTGATCATTAATAATAAAAAAACACTATTAACTGAAATTTATGGAGCAATAAATTGGAAGAGTACAAATATAATTAATAATTAATATAATTTTATGATATTATTTCTTTTTAAATATATTCATAAATATTGCATATTTATATTAAAATTTTATTAATAAGAAAGGTAATTAATAATAACTTTTATGTAAAATTTATAAAAATTTAATTTAATATGAAATATTTTTAATACTATAATTTTATATGTATAATAAATATATAAATTAAAATTTAATGATAATATAATATCATATTATATAATTATTACCAAAACCGAGGCTAATTACACCTTAAATCAATAAACTAAATTAGTATATTACTAATACATAAAATAATATTATAGTATATAACTATTACTAAAAATATTAATACATATATCACTATTATGACAATATCATAAAATAATAAATTTTACTTAAAACCACTTTAATTATTTTTATATAAAATAACTTTATTAAATATATATAATTTATGATTTTTATAAGACAATTTAAATTGCATTATCATAGTATAAAAGTAAAATAAATTATTACATTCAAAATTAAAACATTTATCTTATAAAATTCAGAATCATCTGAACCCGTTAGAACGTACGCAATTTAATCGGAGCTTGGGAAAATCCGAGTCCGAAATAAATCCAATCTAAACTTACCCATTTGCCAGCTCTAAAGAAGATGTTATAAATAACTAATTTAGTAAAAAAAAAAAAACATATTTCATATTTTATGGTTGTTAACCTATTACTATTATAGATGGAAACGTGTTAAAATATAATTTTAAAATCAATTTTAAAACCATAACTGTCGTAGAGATGGTTTACTTCATAAATATATATATATAAAATATTATCCATAGTCAATAACACTTTTCGCCGGCCAAACTCAATTACGGAATACTATCATAGTTATCATAATATATCACATTCAAATCATGATTCAAAATTTAATTACATACTAATTCATGTCATAAAATCATGTATAATATGAAATACAAACAAATCAAGACTAAGTCAAGCTTACGAAAGTTTTAAAGTTGATCTAAGCATGAAAAAGGACCATACTAAAAACTTTTCGAAATTTGAGTATAGGTGTCGATACCAAAATTCAGTATGATACCGTTTTGGCATTCTGTCAAATTTCAAAATCTGAAACAAGTCATTTTGTATCGATATCATTATTTAAATATCGGTACCTATTGTCAAGGATCGATACTTTATACTAGTATTGATACTAAATTAGCACTCTGTCGTTTTAAAATTCTGTTCATTTGGTTAAACACGAATACTCTTATTCAAGGCATCGATACTTAATGCTGAAAAAGTCGAAATGATCACATTTTAGTACCTACTCATGCTCAAATCAAATGGTACCTAAAATGATGTCTTAGACACAATCAAACCTGCACAAAATCATTTATAGCAGAATACATATACGCATAAAATGATCATAAATTTAACTAACCAATATGTCATCACTTGGCACCATTTCACAACAAGATTGCAACAAAAATCATTTAACCAAATTACACCATTCATGCCATCCATATGACATGATAATCTATATGCATATACATATATCATAACACTAATTATAAACATGATCAAGTTGTCATTACTAAAGGTGTTCAACTGCAAGTGAAATTCCAAACCAAACTTAGTGTTTCCAAGTAACATGATAAACCCTAGGTACATGTCACATATAATCGAATTTAAACCATTGAAAGTCTATTGGGTTTGGAGTTGGATAGTGTGAGCTCCTCGAAGATTTGATCGACACGTTTCGAAAATCAAAATCTACAAGAAATGAAAAAGTAAGCATTAACATGTACATGTGTAAAACTAACATGAATAGTCAAGTTTACTTAATTCATCAAAACACAATACAACAAGGTGAGTTATATTCATTTCAATCTAACCACATCTCATTTATAGCTATATATGAAACACCCCAAACCCGGCCCACGAGCTTTGACCAGATTTGGTATGTTCCTCAAGTAAACGGTTTCAAGTTCTTTTGTAACTTAATGCAAAACATTAGTAAGCTCATAAAATACTTAAAATAAAATAGTCCAAATAAAAATAAATGAACTTCTTCTTGAGCATGGCCATCCCTAAGTAAATAATAATTAACTCATACATGTACATAAAGCTCAAACTAACATGTACATGTCACCACATTCGATAATGTGACCAAGTCACCACATTCAGATAGTGAGACCAAGTCATCACATTCACTTCCCTTTCTCAAATAACCCGAATGCCCCATATTATTCATATCATGCATATCATACTTAAATTCACATTCATGTCACTTTTCACATGTTAAGCATAACATATTTGTAATCCTAGTAGAGTAAGAAAACGTGCACGAGTACTTTGTACCATAACATGGTAAGCCACATTCTTACACTAACATGAATAGTCAAGTTTACTTAATTCATCAAATGATGCACAATACAACAAGGTGAGTTATATTCATTTCAATCTAACCACATCTCATTCATAGCTATATATATATATTCAAACTTGACATTAGATCCTTCACTATGATACCTTTAAGCATTTTGCACAACAAATTTCGTTTTCACCTTTCATATTAACTATATTACCCAATAAAACTCAACAAACAACTCAATTACACATGTATTAATTACATCAGAGGCTCATCCGTGCTGAGCATATAATCGTGTCAGTTACCCGTCTAGGCTAACCTTTATGTTGACACATCAAATAGCTTGGCCAGAGTTATAAATACATGAAAGATTACCAATCCAGACTAAACCTTTAAGACGACAATAGATTACCAGTTTATGTTAAATATGTGTCACATGTATCTTTCAGTTCGCAACAAATACTGGAGCTCGCGATAATCAGAAATCATACAATAACTGCTTGTAAGATATGCTTACGAAGTTTCATCAGGGCAATCTCCATCGTACAAGTTCATAGTTATTTGTTTTCAAATTAATCCAAATCTCACATTTTTGTACTAAATTGTAAATAAATAAAAGTTCACTAATATTATAAATATTCACATTATAACATATATATATAAGGTTCAAAAAATAAGTATAACATATAAACTTAGCTGACAAAATCAGCAGATTAGATTCACAAAGGACTAATCGATAATTTTCCCTTTTCCTCAATTCTTCTCGACTTGAGTTAAATCCCAATTTATATAGTAATTAATTTCAAACTATAAGTTCTAAACATTCCACAACAACATACTATTATCATATATCAGTTCAATTTAATTAATCGAATATTCTTTCAACTTTTGCATTTTATTCAATTTAGTCCCTAAAATCGAATTTGTCATAACTTTCAAAATTGAGCTTCAATTTCGAAATTGATCTCAATTTCATCCTTCTACAAACAACCAAAACATATAATTATAGAAAATTCATACCAAAATCAAATTTATTGCATTTTGGTCCCTATGTTCAAAACCAATAATTTGCACTTTACAAACTAGTCATTTTTCATGTCTAAGCTCAAAATCTATCAACTTAATACCAAAAGCTTTAAGATTCATAATGACAACTTTCATAAACTTTAACATTTTTGCAAAATAGTCCCTAAGCTAGCTAAATCAAGCTCTCAGAATCTCAAAAACATAACATTTAAAAAAAAAAAACTTAATTGAACTAACAAATTTAAATTTAAGCTTGAAAAATCCAAAACCCTTCCCGAATGTTCTTCTTCTTATTTTTCTAATTTTCAGTGGTGAAAGGTGAAAATAACGGGTAAATATCCCATATATACCACAAAATTAAATTATTTACGGAAATGGGCCAGTTTGAAGAATATTTACGGAAAAGGGCCGTTTCCCCAAAACGCGTCCACGTCGGTAGCTTTGGGGAAATACAAAAGCGCCCTTGAGGACGCGTGCTTTAGCCCTCCAACGGTCAAATCCCAACGGCCAATTTTTTTTGACCGTTGGGGGCCCAACGGTAAAAAAAAAAAACTATAAAACCCCCCAACCCTTTATTTTTTCCACACTTCAACCCTTTCTCAATTTTCTCTCAATTTTCTCTCAAAGTCCTTGAAATTTACGCTCAAATTTCAAAATAGTCCTTTACTATTTATGAAAAAGCCCTTTATAATTTTTTTAATATTTTTTTTGGAAAATTTTAAAATTTTTTATCGGATTACAATGACCGGGGAATTACTTCGCCTAGACAACAAGCACATCTCCATCGAGCAAATGCAAATGGTAAGTTTTAATTTTAATTTTTCAATATTATTTAATTTTTTTTCAATTATGTAATTTTAATTAATTTTTAATTTTATAATTTTTTAAACAGTCTGTAGATCGGGTGTTGGAATGTTATATTTGCAACATGCATGGTCTCCCATCGCCGTTGATCGAGGATTACCTGCAGGAAGCGGGTTTTTGGCACGTAGCCACGATAGGCCGGGGGTTCAAGTTGGAGCCGCCTTTGATCAGCGTGTTGATAGAGAGTGGAGACCCGAGACGCACACTTTCCATCTACCATGCGGAGAGTATGCCATCACTCTAAAAGATGTGCAGTTGCAGTTGGGATTACTGGTGAATGGGTCGGTAGTCACCGGGTCCGCAACATCTACCGATTGGATGGCCGTATGCTACGAGCTTTTGGGTGCCATTCCGGATAGAATTCAAGGAGCTCGGATCGATATGGCCTGGTTACGAGACACATTCTCAGAGCTGAACGAGGGTTTGACCTAAGTAGAAAGAATACGGTATGCTCAAGCATACATTCTTCAGATAATTGGAGGCTATCTGATGCCGAACCTCTCTAGAAACCTCGTCCACCTGAGATGACTCCTGGAACTTGTTGATTTCAGAGCCGCCAGTGAATTGAGTTGGGGGTCTGCCGTGCTATCGAGGTTGTACCGAGAGATGTCTTGAAGCGATCGCCGAGTAAAGCAAAATCGAGGTTGCCTATGACTCTGCAATCATGGGCATGGTTTCAATTCCATTTTATGTCCTCGACTCGACTAGCCATATTCATTCCCACTGATAACGAGGTAAATTTAATATTATATTTTATAATTATTTCGTAGATTTATAGTATAATTGCATGCTAAAAGTTTATTTAATTAGGTGAAGCCATTCAAGAGTCATGTTGGAATACCTAACTCGCTTAAGGATATACGGCTCCTATTGGACCAACGGTCGGAATCACAAGTAAGTTTCGAATTTCGTTATTATAATTTAGTATTTCGTATGTAGTGTCTAGTATTATGTATATAACTAATATTTTGGTAATTTTAATATAGATTTAATGGACACCGTATGAGAATCTCGAAATTGAGGCGATAATTTGGAGGAGTTCTTCCAAAATCCGAGCAGTTAGCACGTTAAGGTCCCATTGATCACCTACGCAACCGTGGAGGTGCACCAGTCAGATCGGGTTCTGCGGCAATTTAGATTCGCAACCGATTCCGTGCCACGAGGTGCTCGATGATGAGCACAAAGTGGACTTCTACTGTTCTTCTTGGGATTGGCCAATATTTTGGTCAGTCATATCGAGACGTGAGAGAACCGATATGACTTTTACCTTTTCGAACCGATCATCGTTCTGAGTTAGCGTCGTCTTGGGAGTACATGCTATGGTTTAGGATCCATAGCAAGCCGTATCTTTGTCGGAAGAAAAGAGGCGACGAAACCGTGAGTGAAGGGAACGTCGGCCGCTTTAAATCCAAGGAGAAGGGTGATGAGGCGGGGCCATCAACGGCAAACCACGATCCAAGGGCCCAACAACGGTTACTACATCACCACGGGCCCATCAATTGACAACACCGACATCACAAAGATCTACCATTTATGCCAAAGGTACCTACCCTTATATGTATCCTCCTAACCCATATATGTTTCCTTTTCCCAATCCCACCTCAGGTTGGAATGCATGGCCGAGTTCGAGTCCATTCCCGACTACTCCCGCTGGTCAGCCGATCGTGAGGCCGACGTCGCGTGTGGGATCAGAGGAGGCGCCGTCGGGGAGCACTTCTTTCTACCGGCTCCTTCGTCAGACGGGATCTGATCACCCCGCCGTGGTTTATGCAAACACCTCCGGTCATTATTTTATCAAGGTGGGTCATCATTGCAACACCTGAACTGGACCCACCGGGAGAACCCGATTCCTCACCCGAGGTTCCACGACCCATGGGAAGCTAAAGAAGGAGGAATCCGGTACAGAATCACCCATCCACTCATGGCATGGTTCCCACCCATCGACCCCTAAACCCTAAACCCTCAATTTTATTTTGTTATTGTAATTTAATTTTAATCTCTTTGATAAAATAGAAATGATTTAATTTTTTTTGTAATTAAGTTTTAATATATTTAATAAAATTTGAGTTCAATTTTATTTTTATTTAATTTTAATCTCTTTGATAAAATAGAAATGGTTTAATTTTTTTGTAATTAAGTTTTAATATATTTAATAAAATTTGAGTTTAATTTTTTATTTTTTGTAATTTAATTTTTAAATTTAATTTTAATATCTTTGATAAAATAGAAATGATTTAATTTTTTTGTAATTAAGTTTTAATATATTTAATAAAATTTGAGTTTAATTTTATTTTTTTGTAATTTAATTTTAATATCTTTGATAAAATAGAAATGTTTTAACTTTTTTTTGTAATTAAGTTTTAATATATTTAATAAAATTTGAGTTTAATTTTATTTTTTTGTAATTTAATTTTAATATCTTTGATAAAATAGAAATGGTTTAATTTTTTTTGTAATTAAGTTTTAATATATTTAATAAAATTTGAGTTTAATTTTATTTTTGTAATTTTATTTTTAATTTAATTTTAATATCTTTGATAAAATAGAAATGGTTTACTTTTTTTTATAATTTTGTAATTTAATTTTAATAACTTAAATAAAATAAAAGTTCTTATACAAAAATTCACCGTTTTCCTCCAAAAAAATAGAAAGTACATAGCCATCATGAGACAAAAAAGCTAAGAGCATGGTCTTTGGACACGAGCGAGATGTATGGCCCGGGTTCCTACACCATCCGCACAGCCGACTTTGGTTGCTTGTTTCTCAGATATCCATATTGTTGCGTATTCTACTCGAGCAAGGTCGACCTTTTGGTTTGTGCCTCAATTGTCTATCTAGCAACAGCTTATACGGTGCAAGCGATACCGACGGCCACTTACGTTCATCTGGGATTGGTGGGAATACGTGTCTCCACACGTTGTACATGTTTTCTAATTTATACACTCCGTCGACATAGCTCATGGGATCAAGACGGAGATTCTGACAAGCTGCAAGTACATGAGTGCATGGGTAACGGAGTGCATCAAATATCCCACAGTCGCAGGTCCTATTTGTCAAGTGTACACGATAATGCCCGCCAACAATACCTTAGTTCGGTCTGTCAAACTCCGTGACACGAAACCATAGGTTGTCGCGATCGTGACACACTATGTGCATAATGTTGGCCCGTGCCTTCGCACTGTTTATTTCTTGCAAGACCTTCGGGCTCCATACATGGCCTCCTTGCATATGCCCTCTATAACTCGCTGCTCTCTTCGGAAATAGTGCCGTTAAATGAAAATATGTCTCTCGCACAACCGATGTGATCTGTAGATGACGGTTCCTTTTAGAACAGAATTTATGCATTCGGCCAAGTTTGTGGTCCTATGACCATATCGTAGGCCGCCGTCGTATGCTTGTGTCCACTATTCGAAAGGAATATTGCACAGGTTGTTTGCGCCTTCGGCGTTATCTGAGCGCAAACTGGCCAACATCTTGTGAAAACGATCTTTATTGATCTCGTACCCTGCCAATATACATTGATAGCGAATATTACATACCACTCTTCAATTGAGAATAAATTGAATATTACAAACGAAATTATATTAATAGATATTTCATACCCATATCGGTCACTTGCCGTCGCTGTCTTTTAGATCGATGTTGCCCATAGTAGTTGGATGAAACATGCCTCAGGCAATATCGATTGTGTGTGCGATGCCACATGCTTCCTTGGTGTTCTATTGCCGCAAGTATTCTAGAACCCCGATCCGATATAACGATATGTCGGGTTGAAGCGGACATGCCTCCTTAACCTAGATAGGAAGAAGTCCCGTCATCACCGACTCCCGGTGTTATTGCGAATGCAATCGGAAGGATTCTCCACAAACTGTCTTATACCACATTAGCAATAGCCGATCGTATATCTACCATACATAAATGTACCGTCAATTTGTACCAATGGCTTGCAGTATATAAAGACATCTCGACATTACTTAAATGTCCAGAACAAACGCTTGAACACTGCGCATCCACGGAGCAGACGATCTGTAACGACCCAAAACCTGTGGGCACCGGAAAAAGCGTGTTATCGGGCCTCCATCTTAGTAAATCGAGTTATTAAATAATCATTAGGAGTAATTATGAGTCTAATAGTGTGTTTAATTAGATTTTTATTTAGTGAATTTAGCTCAATTTAAAGCAATTAGGAAAAAGGATCAAATTGAATAAAGAGTGAAAGTTTAATTATAGATTAAAAAAAGTAAAAATGATCAAAATGGCAAATATGCCATTTAGCATAAGTTGAGGCGGCATATGAAATAAAAATCTAAGATTTTTACTTAGATTTTAATTATAATATATATATATATATATATATAAAGTAAATAGAAAAGAAAAAAAAAAAAAAAAGAAAAGAAACAGAGAGCATACGAAACAGGGGAAAGGAAGGAAAGAAAAGAAAAAGGAAAAACTAGGGATTTAAAGCTTGAAGTTTAAATTGGTAAGTCAATCAAGTCCTATTCTCTTAATTTTGATGTTTTAGAAGCTTTAAAGCAAGATTTTGATGAAATTAAGTTGATATTTTGAGAGTTTTTAGGTTTTTAAATATACTTAATGTTGAAGAAAAAGATGAATTATGGATTAAATTAAATGAAATCTAAGTTAGAATTAGTAAAAGGATTAAATTGTAAGGTAAGCTATAAGTTTTATACTACAGGGATTAATTTGGAAGAAATTATAAATTAGGGTTTTATTATGAAAATTATATAATCAAGTTGAATGTGGAAGGAATTTAAGTAGAATCAAAGCATGAATTAAGCTAAGAAAATAAGTAAACTTATCTAGGATTTAATTGCAAAATAAGCCATAAGAAAATAGCTTAGGGACAGCAGCAGAAGAGTAACTTTTAAAATTCACTAAAAATGGTAGAAATGGAATTAGAAGTTGAGTGAGATATGAAATTAAATATTATTGAGTCTATTTTCATATGAAAGAAACAGAGAAAGCAAATAAGTTCTGTATTTTGAGATATTTAGATTTTTGTGAGACTGGTTCAGAGTGATTTCGAGATCCCCTGTTCTGACTTGGAAAAATCATTAAAAATTGTAAAAAATAATTGGGGAACATAATTTACATGGTTAGATTCCTTAATGAGTCTATTTTTATAAGAAACAAACTAGAACATCATTTGAATTCTGTAAAAAAAGATAATTAAATTTTAGCAAAGAGTGGTCGAAACTGTCAGACAACAGAACAGGGGTGATTTCAAAGAATAAACTGTACTTATTGGATAAATCAAAAATTCTGAAAATTTTATGGCAAGAAGACATATGAGTTTAGTTTCATATAAAATTTATGGATCTTAATTTGGAATTTTTTAACTCAGGATATAGATAATTTAGTGACAATGACTCAGGTAGACAGCTTTGAAAGAACTTATAAGTAAATAATAGAATTGTGTATAAAGAATGTGGAATGAAGAGGAAGAGTAGAAATTGAATAAAATTCAATTATTTATTGTAATTTAATGTTGTAATTAATAATGTGAATTATTATTATTTTCGTAGCTAAAAAAGAACTCGAGGCATCAACCCACAAAGGAAAGGAGAAGGTTACCGAGGAATAATCAAGCAAATTCGGGTTTGTATTACTATAATTCAAATTATTTATTTATTCATTAAATGTTAAATTAATTTATGTATATGGTAAGTAAATTATAAGGTAAGTGTTTTTATTGAATTGAATGGAAATTGAGTTGAATGATGAATATATATTGAAATTGAATTGTATGTGGATTGAAATGGAAAAGTGTAATTGATATTGAAATTGAATTTGTTATGGAAATGAAAATGAAATTGAGAACTGAAATGCCCTATTAACTAGTCGGGCTGAGTCGGATATAATTGGCATGCCATAGGATTTGGAAGAGTACGGAATTTATCGGCTTTGATCGTGCACTTTATGTGTCGTAAATCGTGCACTTTATGTGTCGTATTTGAGCACCTCGTGTGTCGTATCAGGCACCTCGTGTGTCGTTTCAGGCACTTATGTGTCGTATACTGATCAGGTATTATGTACCGTTTTAGGCACAATGTGTCGTACTGGTGTGTTTGGGTTGGAATCCGTGTATCCGTTAAAGTCCGAGTCTGTTAATAGGGGTAAATAAGGAAAAGGTTAAATTGAATAAAATGAAATGGTTGAGCCATTGGAAGGAATGTGAAAATAGAACATGAACTGAAAAATGTGATTGGAATATGAGTATGAGAATGGAAAGTATGAACCATTGATTCAAGAAATGGATAGTGGCTCAACATGATTGTGTATTATTTCAATTGTCGAATAGCTAAAATTGAATTGTATGAAGATATTGAGAATGACAAACTTATGTTTGAATTGGTTTAGTAAAATTAAAGTTATATGATTTAATGATATGATTATTATGTTTATAATTTGAATTATGGTAACACCACTGAGTATATGTATACTCAGCGTACGGTTGTTTCCGTGCGCAGGTTGTAGAAGTCAAATACTGAACCAGCATCCGAAGCCAGACCCGACTTCAGCAAACTTTTGGTGATGTATATTTCCTTTTGATAATGTGGCATGTACGTAGGTTGTGTATAAAAGTTATTATGTTTTGAATGTAAATGGTTAAAAATGTTAGTATTACAAGTTTAAGAATTATAATGAAAGAAGTTTATCTATTTTAATCTAACTAATACTTTGATAAATTTAAGTTGATATTATATTGATTGAGTTTGATTAGAAGGTATTTAGAATAGAAAATGAATATATGAAATAGATTGGTTGAATTGGTTATGATTGAAATGAATACGGTTTAATTTACAGGGGGTTTTATATGATAATAAGCAGAAATGCTGCCGAAATTTATAATAAACAAAATATATTCTGAAATACTTAAACGAGTCCCATTTCACCTTTAATACAGACTTTAGACTTTGAAAGTTAATAATAGGGATCAGTTATTAAAATTATACTATGAATGTTATATTTTTTAGAATTATTTGCAAATTGTCTGATATGTCCGGTAATGCCTCGTAACCCTGTTCTGGTGATGGTTCGGGGTTAGGGGTGTTACACGATCGTTGTAGTCTGTGCCGTTCTGCTTCAAGGTCTATTGTCTTTGCTCGAGACATATCTCTCCAAAGACTGACACCACTGCCACACTTCATTATATGAAGTGTCCCACCGATCGTGCAACTTTTCTAACGCCTTTTGCTTGGCTATCCAAGCCTTTCTGTAAGAGGGCGTGTACCCCAATTGGCTACGATTATTGCCAATTAAGGCCGACACCGTAATCTTGGGATCGACCTTTACCGTCGGGATTATTAAGTCAGCCAACATGTCTGAATCCATCCTCGGATGATCTTGTGTTACACCTGTCAACGAAGTACGTTAAATAATGCAACATTACATAATATTAGTGTTATTCGAAATCATTGAACACATAGTGGAAAATGGCGTCGTTGAGGAAAATGAACATGTATGTGGAAAATCTCCCACAACCCTGTCATTTTCCTCAACGACGCCATGATTTTCCATGAACATGTGCCGTCTTGCACTGCACACTTCGCCTCGTACTTATCGAGCTTGGATTTAACCACATTGTAGTTAACCCCGTTCCTGATGCTGTATTGTTTCAATGCAGTAAGAAAAGTATTCTTGTTGGAAAACTGGTTACCAACTTCTAATTGGTCCGAATCCAACGAAGAGGTTGTACGGTCATCGCGTCCGATGTGGTAGTTCAAGAAACTCCAATGCATCATCTTGAATAGATCGACATTATGCATGTGGGCTGGAGGCGAGCATACGCCCTGAATAACGGATCTTCTTCTTCTTCGAACCCGCCTCAACATCTTCGGTACAATTGGAATGGGCTCGTTCGTAAAATAATCCAACATCGCACCATCGGCCCTGGCTCCCGAGGTGGATCCACATCGGATTCATCGTCTGACCCTCCATAACCTGCAATAAACGAGGGCCCTCACCAAGAGATGTCGTCGGGAGTACATCATCCCTCCTTAAACATCTTTCGTAAAGATCCCAACCATATGTGGATTGCCAACCACTAGAAGTTGATGACGTCCCCCAATACGTATTTCTATCATCGGACGTCGAAGGACGGATATGCATGTCCCATCCACCAACCGAGTGTCGTGCAGAGGTTATGTTTTCCATACTACCACCGCACACGGGCACTTCTGTGTTTTGCCTCCCACTTACAGAGTGTCGGCTTGGGGTCGTATATTCCCCTCCAACGGTAGTAGATGTTGAGGTCGCAGAAAGATCACTTGGAGATGAAAATTCTACATATACCTCCATATAGGGTGATCCACTGGCAAGATGAGTCTCCACCATTGCCTCAAAGCTCCGAGGACCTTTGATGTCGAATGAGTCATATCTCACCGGATCAACCGAAGTGCAAAATCTATACTTAATAGACTGAACTTTCATTGGCGTTGTTCCAATATTTTATGCCTAATTCTTTTGCAAGTTCTACCAAATCAACATTCGATTAAAACTCGATCGCTTGTGTGTCTCCGATAAGAAAACAACACCATTTTCGATGTCACGAACTTCACCATCGTAGTAAATAACAACATTAATACGTTCACTCATTTTCAGTTTTTTTTCTTTTGCCTCAATTTCCCTTATGCAACCTGAGAATGGAATTTGGCTGATTTATAGCCTAATTTTTTCGGAGACTACTGTAGCAAAAGAGCGTCCACGTGGGAGGTCTTTTCAGTACTCCTGCTGACAGTGCACCCTGCTGGAAGCGTTTTTGGCCACTGTTTGTTCAGAAACGTCTCCTCAAAATTATTTTTCCGGGGACTACTGTAGCAAAAGAGCATCCACGTGGGAGCTCTTTTCAGTACTCCTGCTGACAGTGCACCCTTCTGGAAGCGTTTTTGGCCACTGTTTGTTCAAAATATCTTCTCAAAATTATTTTGCGGAGACTCATCAGAGCAAAAAGCGTCCATGGGAACTCTTTTCAATACTCACCGACAACAAGACCTACTTTGGAAGCGTTTTTGTATTGTTTGTTCGTAAACGTCTTCTCAAATTATTTTGCGGAGACTCATCACACAAAATTCAATTAATTTTTATGCTAATATATTTTGCCCAAAACCCTATATATATTTTTTCCTTAGCCCAAAAATTCCATAGGGAAGGGAGGGCAAAACTTCGTCCATGTCGGTAGCGTTTTGAGAAACAATGAAAAGCGCCCCGAGGATGAGTTTTGTGCCACCTCAAAGAAAGCGCCATACGTAAGCGCACTTTGTCAAGTGGCACAAAGCGGGTCCTCGGTAGCGCTTTTTGTTCCCAAAACGCAATGACGTGACGCGTTTTGGGAGGAAAAGGCCCATTTCCGTAAATATTCTTCAAACTGACCCATTTTCGTAAATAATTTAATTTTTTGATATATATGAGATATTTACCCGAAAATAACAATGTTTTCTCTCTCCCCCCACTTCCAAGTTTTATTACAAATATTTTATTTAATTAAACTATTTTTTTAATTTTTATGAAATATAATTATATAAATTCTATTCATCTACCCTCCACTATAATTCCAATGCGCTAATTTGGTCCTCAATTTAGTAATTCAACTTTTAACACTTATATAATTTAATTCTTATACCACAATTAACTATCTATTCAATAAAATTATTATACCAAAATTTAATATAATATTAAAATAGACTCTTAACTATTAAATAATGATATTTATTGACTCGATAATAAAAAAATAATTTAAAATCACCGTTTTTAACACTATTAAAAACAAACTGTTACAAACAGTGTCCAATTGAACTATTAATTTATGAACAATTGTTGCAATTTTCTTGGCCCATATATCAAACTCAAGTTGATTAAAAAGCTCGGTTGGGATGATTATTTCAAGGTTTAATGCCAAAACCCTAAACCCTTTATGGGTAGATCACCCTCAGAATGAAAATGAAGTACGGCATTTTAATGGAACGATTAATCAACGTTCATCAATTATAAAGATTATAGATGTATTTTTTTTATTATTTGAATTTTAATATTTAAATCTATTATTAACCATGAAATATCTAAACATACAAATATTCGAATCCAAATGAGTCAATTTTAAAAAATTAAAATTAAAATCCGCAAAAACCAAGCATATTCAAGAACCGAAAATCATAAGCAATACTATTAAAAAGTCAAGACTTTTACCAAGTTTTTGTTTTTCAAAAATTCATCTGCTGTTTAAAATGAAAAAGTTTTAAAAGAACTTTGTTATTTAATTTTAGATTTTAAAAATATACATATTAAAAAAATAAATTTGAAAAGCCATGAAAAGCTTTGATTTTAATGTTGAAATATTTCCATTTTTGTTCTCTACCCAAAGGATTTTTTTTTTTTTTTAAGTACGAAAAAAACTGGAAGAATTTCAAGAACTATTTTCAAGGCAATCTTGGATCCAATAAAATCAACCTATATCTCGGAATAAACAAATCAATTAACCCAGATGCCAATATTCATCTCGGTTTTCCGACACATCGTTAATGGAAGTGATGATCCAAGCTGTCTCAGACAACAATTTCTGTTCCACTTATTAGTTTGCTAATGAATATCTCCATTTTTTACTTTGTTGTGATCAATTTCACCGTTGATTGAGAGAATATATTTATAGAGATTTGAGATTTGTTATGAAACATGAACGACAAGCAACCTACGGAGCTAGACGAAGAGCAAACGGCTGAACTACGACAAACATTTCCTTCATTTGATAGGAGCAACAATGGTAGCTTAACGCAGCTTGAATTGGGTTGGCTTTTGTGGTCCTTGAGGCTAAACCCCAGGCAGCACAGACCAGGTGGAAGCCCTGATACAAAAGGCTGATTCAAACAACAATGGGCTGGTCGAGTTCTCGGAGTTCACGACTATGGTAGCACCGGAGCTTCTGTCGGAGAAGTCACCCTACAGCGAAGAGCAACTGAGGTGGCTGTTTAAGATGTTTGATACGGATGGCAATGGCTTCATCACAGACGCTGAGTTGGCACATTCCATGGCCAAACTAGGAAATGCACTGACGGTGGAGGAGTTGTTGGAGATGATCAAGGAAGCCGATCCAGACGGGGACGGTAGGATGAGTTTAGAAGAATTCGCCGATGCCATTATTTCCGGTGCTTTTGAATTTTGATAATTCTCGGGGTTGATCAAGGCACATGATGCATTGATTTAAAGGGAAGTTTTGTGGTATTGAAACTACCTGAATTGCCCTATAAATGTTGATCAACCATTAAATGTTATTAATGGCTGAAGGACATTATTAAATTGATTGGGATTAGATGATTTTAGAAATCAGAATAAATCAAATTTCGTGAAGGGACTAAGAATAGTGATAAAAACAAGCAATAGGTTGAACTATGATGTACTATTGTACCCTTGCAAGGCTTTTTGTGCCCTCTGTTTTGGTTGCACGTGTAAACTTAAAATTGAATGTTGATTTGTGTTTGTTGGCTTTTGTGTTATCATCTCTAATCAGATAAAAGTGTATAAAAATTTATAAAACAAAACCACCACCAACGATGTAACGTTAGTTCAATTCACTCAACACTGCCCAAGAATATAGTTTAATTATATACTAATATGCTATAATGGACCATTCCCACACCAGAAATACAAATGCGAGAGAAACTACTAAGAGTCGACGGAGTTCAATTCCAAAGGTATTAACAGCAGCAGCAGCAACTCAAAGGATCAGCCCCGGAGCAGGTGCAGGCTTAGAGGGATTATGTTCGTTTGGTGCAGAAGCTTTAGGTGACTCGGATAGATGAATCTGTGCAAAGTCATTCACTACTTTTCTTTTTCGCTCTTCTTCAGCCGCTCCCACTTTTTCCTTTGTTTTCTGGCCGACATCCCCTGCTGCTTTTGCGACCTTGTTGAAAGTACCAGTCACCCATGAAGCTCCGGTGAATACATACCTGTTCTTCATTATGGCAGATCCTGCACTGCTCACCTTTTGCTCGGCCACAGAGAAAGCTGATTTGGTTTTCTCTGAAACCTGAAATTTTTTATCCACTTCCCTAACTTTCCCACTCACCGCACTAGTACCAGCACTTACCTTCTCGGTGAACCCAATTTTCTTGTCAAAAGATGCTACCTTGGATGAGGCTGTTGATGTTAGCCGGTGCTTCTCATCGAAGCTCTTTGCCTTGTTGACTGCATCTTTGCCCAATATAAAGCCCTTAGCAAGCATGCCAGTAACAACATCCTCTGCCTTCCGCATTGCCGAATCAGCACCAGCAGGAGTTTGGTTTTGTATTGGCTGCATAAAATAGAATTGTAAGCTTTGTTCTAGCGTTTAAACTAACCATAGAGTGTGACACTTACAGGAGGCGGTGCAAAAGCAGCAGGAGGCGGTCCAAAAGCAGCAGGAGGCAATTTGTAGTCTGGAGCTAACGAAATGCTGACAGACAGATTGACTATCCTTGCTCCCTGAAACACAAGTACTCACTCAAGCAATCCTTTATTGACATCTTAGTAACTATTTATAGAGATTAATAGCTCACGAAACCACAAAGAAAGATAAAAGAAAGTAAAAAAAAAAAAAAAAAAATTTGAAATAAAAGAAAAGATCAATTAAGTTTAAAAAAAGATAACAACAAAAAAAGATAAATTCAATGGTTGTTATTACTGCTCAGTCATAAAAAATCAAAGATTTTTCAATATTTGCACTGTCTGGCAGGACAAGAATCGCACTGCAAATTTCTTTTACTATGGTTATGAACAAAGAAACCAGAAGCAACCATTTCCACGAAAAAGGTCACGTATTGTAGCGTATTTATTAATAGTATGCAGTTGAATTACCGAAAGTAGAATAGCAGTCTCTGCTCCTTGTGAATCCTTGAAGGTAACATAGGCAATTTGAGACCGCTCATTGTCACTGCATAACCATATAATACGCTTTACATCCATCGAAAAGTAAGAATAAAAAGGTGCTAGGAAGGAACTAATGTAAACCTCTGCATTTCTACATATTCTATATCACCAGAAAAGGAAAAGAACTCGTTGATGTCTCGCTCAGTAGCTTGTAAAGAAACATTGCTGACCTTAATGGTTTTAATCTGCAATGGCAACAAGAAGCATCACTAATACAAGCTTCACAGTAACTATCAAAAACGAAAATCACTGTAAATAGATGCAAAGTAACAAACCTAAAATAACCATTTCTCATTAATTTTATATTATATCTGCAAGTCATAACCTATGAACTCCAATGATTTATCATGTAAGCACTAAGCAAAACTCAACCTCAACAAGCTTACAAGTAGAAAGAAACGAAGCAATCTGGGGGAAGAAAATCAGAAAAATTAAATGGTAAATCTAGAATGATTCAATTAAGCAAAAACACGATCAAATGCATAAGGCAATCTCAACTCAAGAGCTATAACCCATTAACTCTATCTTATATTAATCAAGTCCTCCACCCCTTCCCCAAGAATCCTTTGAAATACAAACTGCATTATGCACAAAGTTATAGTAATTGTTGAATCAACAAACATATATATCAAAAGAGAAATAGATTCAAAGATTGGAACGAAGAAACAGCAAGTGTGAAAACCAACTTCGGATTGCAAAGAGAGAATCAACAAAAGGAAAACAAAGTTAACATTCATGAATCAAAAACAAAAGCTAATCGAAGAAGGAGAAATCAAAGGAAAGGAAAAAGAAAACTAACCGACGACATGGTCAAAGAGAGATGAGAACTTTGAAGCCAATTAATGAAGCCTTTGTGACTTTGTCTAAAGGAAGGAAGGAAGGAAGAAAAATAAATGAGGATACCGAGGGTCCGAGGGTAGCGAAATAAGACTATAAGAGGTTTTGGACACACGTGCGAGGGTTGGGGTGGTGGACAAAATGGGAAGTGCCTAGCACGTGCGCGCGAGAGAGAGAAAAGGGAAGGAGTTTTCTTGGGGCTAAACCGTCAAAGCGAGAATTTGTTTTAAGGCAATAATTACAGATTCCGTTTCTTGAATCTGAATTGCTTGGTTTAGGCCCACCTCACACGTTATTCCGACAAGCAAAATCAATTTAATTTATATAAAATAATACAAGAGTTAATAGTAACAGTTAGGTTCTGTTTGTTTGCAGAAAATATTTTTGAGAAAATATTTTTCTGCTTTTTACATTAGATATTTGAAAGAGTACTGAAAATATTTTACATTAAGAAAATATTTTCCAAAACATAATCTCTTAGTTTTTTCTTGGTGTATCTCAGTAAGCCCAATTTTGCAGTAAAATGAGTATGAGTTTAGGAAAATGTCTTTCCGATTTTATTTTCGTAAGACATTTTTCAACTCTCACTCACCTACAAGTTACTTTCTCCTTCTTCCTTCCGTTCTTCATCCCTTCTCCTTCTTCATCCGTAACTTTCCTCCTTCTACTTCTTCCTTTTTTCATCTTTTATAATCTCTTCCGTTTTTATATTGTTACTTGTTACTAATCATATTTTTACGTTCCTTATATTTTTTTTCCATTATTGTTTTTCTATATTACTATTTATTATTATTGTCTTTTCCAATATTTCTATTATTATTTTATTTCTAACTCTATGTCTTACTATTATTGTTATTATTATTGTTAGGATTACTATTATTTTATTATTTCACTACTATTTCCCTTGTCCATCGTTATATCTTCTCTACTATTATTTTTGTTATTACTATTAAATTTAATATTTTCTTTATTAATTTTTTTCCTTTAAATTACATGCGTCTTTTTTTATTCATAATATTATTGTTTCGCTTCCCTTTTGTATTTATGGTTGTTATCCCTTATTATCAAATCTTCCTCTTCGCAGGTCTTGGCTTAAGGTATGTCATCTTCTTTATCTTCTTTATCATTTTCATATTTCTTCTTGTTCTTGAAAAGAAATTCGCTAAGGTATGCCATCATTTTTGGTTTTCGTGTTTGAAAATCCAAAGAATCGTACCCAATTTTATCTTTAGTTGAATACCCATTTTTTTTTTGTGCTAAATTAGTGGTGGGTTTTATCGAAAATGAAGCAACATTTGTTAATGATGTTTAGTTCCACTTAATTTGATGTTAAAACATTGAAACCATATGATTCTTTTAGTTACTAGGCCAAGCCTTGGTTCTTACTTTGATTATAAGATGATTTGGAGAGTTCTCATTTTGTCCTTTGATATTTTATTTATGGGGTTCAATTGATTTGTTAATGAAGTTCCACGATGTTAAAACGTTGAAACCATATATTAGATGAAAGGGGATAAACTTAATAGATTTGTCGAAGTTCGAAGTGAACTCCATTTAAATTTCAAAACACACCGCTATCCTGCATGCGTGAGACATAACAAAACCTTTGCAATATTATCGAAACAAATTGCTTTCTTATTCAATTTGTATCAATAGATGATCTAGAAGTGCACTTCATTTTCATTTACATATCCATTGTTGAGAAAGATGAGGTTTGTTCTATATAAGAATATTTAGGTCAGGGTCCATTTTGTTCATATTTAGGCCATCCTTTTATACGGCTTTGTCATTATGATTTATTTCAATATATTTGCATGAATATGATAAGCTAGGAAGTGATTTTATCGTTTGGGTAGGAAATTAAATGAAAAGGACTAGATTGAAATGAAAGTAAAAGTTAAATTATAGCTTAAAAGAAATTATGAAGGACTTTATACTATTTTGACTAGCTTTTAGAAAGTTTGAAGCGATTTTGATGAATTTAAGTTGAAGTTTTGAAGTTTTAGAGTTTTTGAATATAGCATATGGGAAATGTATCGAAAGAGAATTTTTCATGTAAAACAAGCTATAAGAAAACAGTTTTGGGACAGCAGCAGTAGAGTAAGTTTGAAAATTCACCAAAAATCGTATAAGTGGAATTAGAAGTTTAGTGAGATATTAAATTAAAGCTTATTGAGTCTATTTTCATATGAAAGAAACAAGGAAAGAAAAGAAGTTCTGTAATAGATATTTAGATTTTTGTAAGACTGGTTCAGAATGAATTCGTAAAAATAATTATGACAATACCATATGTAGAAAGAAAGAATGCTCGACTTGTAAACTTCCAAGGTTCATTGTATTGGTATCATGTTTGTTAGTGTGTCTTTTATCTGAATTTTCTAAAGGTCGTGATCGATTATTCTTTTGATCCGAGTTTACCTTCTAGATCCAAGCATTGCGATTGTACATATGCAATCAATGTGTTGCCTACTTTGGTCATCATTGTAGGTGGATGGTTTGTATCTTCAACCGTTCTTTGTTTCTTTATTTTATTTCATGTAGCGAGTTGTTCTATGTATAGCATATTAAAAACATCGAATCTATTTTGACTCTTACGTCTACTTAAGATGGTGTTTACTTTAGTCCGAATAATTGTATTGATCCAAGCATTGCAAAGATATGCAATCAATGTGTTGCTGCTTTGGTCATCATTGTAGGTGGATGGTTTGTATCTTCAACCGTTCTTTGGATGAGCATATTAAAAACATCGTACACAAGATCTTTTCCGGTCTTTTGGTTTGTTCTTTTTTGGTCAATTCTTCACCATGTATCACCGCTAGCAATCAGTATTTCTATTTAGTTTACATAATTGCCTTTTTCATTTTGCGACCAATAACATTTTCTTGGAGAACATGAGCATCCTCTAGTTACTCGACCAAAACCACCATTAATTATCATTTACCGATTTTGATTACTATCGAGGTTGTTTTTCATTAAAGTGATGATCTAAATCTAGTAACTGAGTTTGTGTTTTGTCCATTAATGAGTCACTTGCAATTTCTCACTTTGTTTAAGATCAAAACCTTCGCTCATCCTTTTCGACTTGTCCCTGGTTTGGGTTTTATGCCTTTCTTTGTTTCTTTATTTTTAATTTTTTTTTACGGGTTTGGGATTAAAATATGAAAATGATAATTCAAATGATGAAAATGATAATTATTTTTAACTCAAGATGAGGAAAAGTTAGATACATGAAGAGGCATATCATTTCAAAATGATGCATTATTTGGAAGTGGAAAGGGATATCTTTGCAACGAGAAGGGCAATGGATGTCGTTGGAATAAGTCCCGAGGAGCGGTATTTTAATGAAATATGAACTTGCTAGACAATTCTTAAGCATAATGTTTTATGAAATTTCTCTGTCATCTTTTTGGTTTTTAAATTTGCCCTTCTTGGGATGCAATATTCTACTTTGTGGTCAGTAATTTACGCTAATTTATAACTACTTACCTCGTTATAATTTTACAATTTTAGTCTAGATTGAGATCAAATACAACACAGTCAGTTGGACATCAACTGCAAGCTCTTGATGAAGTTGAAATCACCAAATAGGAAACGCATAAACCGGTGGAGATCCTATAAGCACACAAGAATCGATTCTGATTAGAAGCAAGCGAAGAGCTTTGGTGTTTTGTTAGTTTGATATTGGATATTGGATTTGGTTGGTATTAGTACGAGTTTGTCTTTGGTATAGCCACTGTTTTGTTTTTGGTAAAGGCAATATTTTGGTGTTGGTTGATATTGCTATAAGCACTTTGTTATTGTTGAGTTCTTTTTGCTTGTGTAAATGTTGAATGGGTTAATAAAGGCCTACAATATTTCCACTCAATATAGGACATACAAGGATTAATACTGCTGATCATTGTACTTGTATAATTGACTTATTATCTCGATGTGGAAATATATGAATTAACCCATACTAATGATCATTACTATTGTATAATTGACATATTAGCTCGATTTTATTGCTTTGGTTGTTTTGAATTTATGAAAGTTAATATTTTAGCTTAATAATTGAGTGTTATTATTTATTTAATTTGATTTATTTATAAATAAATAAATCTTTGCAATATATATAAAAATAATTTAAAATATAAATTTATTAATATATATAATAAACTCAATTAAATAATGAAAAGATAATAAATTCTTAAATATATATATTTTTTAATTTAAAACAACTTTTCCGAAAATATTTTCAAGAAATCATCAAACAACAAACAATGAAAATATTTTACACAGATTCATCTAAACACCAGAAAATATTTTCAATAAGTTATTTTTCAGAAAAGTAAATCATTTTCCAGAAATTATTTTCCGGAAAATATTTTACTGACAAACAAACGAACCCTTACTTCTGCTTCCTAATAATATTATTAAAATTCCTTTTATATAAAGTATGAAATATTTTAAAAACTCTGTTTCAACTTAAACATTTTAAAAAATTATATCTTAATCCTGATAAATATTCTTTTTTTTTTACGGAAGTTATAATCTCTTTATTCCCATAGCTTAAAAATTATGTGATTTTCTCTTTGATCGGAGGAAAACTGTAGGGCTTAACACCAAAATTATTTGTAAATTACAATACTCTGTTTAACCACATTAGATAAAAAAGTAACCTTAGCACCTCAAATTCCCCTTAAAAATGTTCTAAAATGATAGTTTTGTCAAATGACTATCAACAAATACGATTCGGCCTTTAATCTGCTAAACATAAGTTTAATTATAGAACCTTAAGGATTAATCTCCGTCAAACAACAAAAATGTGCATGCACAACACGTAGATCCTCATCAATCACATTGAAACCCACGTGAGAGTAAAACAACACATCCTTCAATTACTTCAAAAACACATATTAAACACTCACCGTGACACATTTGGTAATCTAGTTTCCCATTCATACTATGACTCTGTTGCAAAAAGTGTAAATAGTTTAACATAAAAATCTCCTACATCAAAATACTTTCATGTTAAAACTCCATCAAAATTTTCTCCAAACCTCTAACCTCTCAACACTCGTCTCCTAAAAACACTCTAGAAATCACGAGAACTACCTTCCGCTTTTATAACCCAAATTTAGCATGGCATCAACAAATTATCTATATTATTATAATGTGTTGGATTGAGTTGGTAATACTCATAACCAAGTTTTAACTTAGGTGTAAAATTACCAAATGTATATGTGCTAATACAAATAGTTCTTTGATATGTTTATTTAGATCCCTACAGGCTTCAGTCATGAACTTGTTGGGAAAAGATCGTAATATTTCTATTTTCTCTTAATTATGATTTTATCCAATATAATCGCTTAATCTATCCTTTTCTAAAAAAAATATTTTTAAAATATTAAATCACTTAATAAATAATATAATATATTTATATATTAAATTATTACTAATTTGATCAAATGAACATTATAAATTTATTTATTTGTTATATGTTTTATATTTATTTAAAAAAATATATATAAATTTTGGTTAACTAATTGAATTAATTAAAATATTTCGGTTATCTGATATGATTAAGCAATCCGATCCCGGACTATATCTGTGAACAATGTGAGTAGATGCAGATTGCCTTGAAGACAGAAGAATGTAACGATATTTTATCATGGACTAAGGAAAAAGGAAGTTAATTAAACTAATGTAATATTGGTATCTATTTGTTAATTTTGGTCACTTTATTTTTTATTTTTTAAAAAGTGGAACTTTTAATGCATCACATGTCTAACTCTTTTCCTATGTTATCGATGATATGGTTGTTGATAATTGAGTATTGATCGACATTAATTGGCAATTAATTAATCCGGCATTGAGCGTTGATCAAATTATTAACATATTTTTAAAAAAATAGAATTTTTATTTTATATATTTGGTATACTAAAAAACAATATTTTTAATTTAATATTTAAAATATATCATTTATATTTTTATTTTTAAAATTTTACATAACTATTATGTGTAAAAGGATGTACAATGGCGGAATTAAAAATTTTTTGGGAGTAAAATTAAATTGTATATTTTTACGATAGTAAAATTATGATGAAATAGTCTATATTTTTATAAATTTTAAAGAATTAAATCAAATTTTATTATTTTGAGAGGTTAAAATATAATTTTATCATTATTAATTTAAAATTTCTATTTTAAGAAGGTTCAGACCTTGCTTATATATTCTCATTGATTAAATGCATCTTTTTATTTTTTAATATCTTTAACTTTTAATTAAAAATTATATCAGAGTAATAGTTTAGAAATGAGTAGGAAATATATATATATATATATATATATATATATATATATTTATAAATTTACGGATTAAATGATGACATAAGCCTATAAAATTACACCTTAATCCTTACTATTTCATGTGTGGATATGATAATGTTGAATCTATTATTTTATACGCTTCATTTTGTTTGTCCATATCATGCAAGTAATAATTTAGGAAACTTTCATATTTGATCAACACATCTTATGTTCGGACTATACATATTTTATGGGTTAAAGGTTTTAAATTTTGATTTGAAATGAAAACTTTAAAATAAATCGATATTAATTTATTTATTTATTTTCGAAGTCTTTTATTAAAAATAATAAATTAAATGTAAAAGGTCATTTTCTGTTGTTTGGATTTGGATCCACTCAAAAAATTTAAAATTATATTCTTTTAATTTAATTAATAATAAAACCATCCGTTGACAACTCACCCTCTCCTCTATGCATCAGCCACGTGCCCCATTTCCCGTCCACACCACTTTGCCGTACCCACCAAAAAAACCCGAATAATCATATTAATTAACAACCAAATAGATATTATTATTTTTTTTTTTCCATTTCTGATTTTTAAATCATTCACGCGCCAACCAAGAACGGAATTACCTAAACGAACCGCTTGGCACGATAATTATGAATTATCAAATCTATTATTGTTTTTCGCTTTTTATATATATATATATTTTTAAAAAAACGTCAAATTCGTTTCTCCTTCCTATCTGTCGCGATCCCTCAATTCTCTCCTGTTCTTAGATTCCGTTTTTTTTTCCCCCTTTTACTCCAACTGCAACTGAACAGCCTGCTTGGCTCGCATGTTATTTTCATTTTCCCAAAATCTTTTTCTAAAGAAAGTTTATTTTTCTGGAGAAAGTTAGGGGTTATATCAATATACTTGTAGAGAAGTAGCGATCATGAGCTTTCAAGATCTGGAAGCTGGAAGGCCATCAGCGTCTCGGCAAAATCTGAACAACGGCAAGCAAGATGCCACCCAAGCAGTGGCTTCTGGCATTTTCCAGATCAACACCGCCGTTTCCACCTTCCAACGACTCGTCAATACCCTCGGCACTCCTAAGGACACGCCTGAGCTCCGAGAAAAGCTGTGAGTCTTTGCCCACTTCACTTGATTAGATCGCTGTTGTAACTGATCACGGCATATAAATCTGACCGTGTTGTGATTTTGAATCAAAGTACATAACACTGTTGGTTTAATTTTGTTCAATTTCTTTAATTTATATTCCATCTTTTTTTTAATTGAGCTTTTAATTGGGAATGACAAATTGTCATAATGCATTTAGTCGTGTTCAATTTGACTTTCCTCTTGGAAAGCTCAGCGAATTATCATTTTCGTTTCGATGAATGTCAGAATTATCTAAGTATATATCTTTCTTGATATTAAATGTTATACAATCTGTTTTCTTTCTGGTTACATCATCGTATTGCATGAGCAACGAGTTTTTATCTTTGGCATTTCTCGAGTGATTTTGACTATATGGTAATTAGATTTATGAGTGGGGAGTGTACCTGACAAATCTCACTCGGCAGGCATAAAACGAGGCTACATATTGGGCAATTAGTGAAGGACACTTCGGCCAAACTTAAACAAGCTAGTGAATCAGATCACCGTGCTGAAGTTAGTGTAAGTTTTTTTTTTCTGGTTATGATTTTGGTTTTCGCCCAAGCTTCTTTCTTTTTTTTAACTTTTTAAGTTAACAAAGAGGGGATGATGACTGTACTGGTTGTTATTCACGATGTTCCTCTTGTTCTATATTTCAAACTCATTTTTAAACCACTCAACCCCCCTCTCTCTTCCCTTTCCCCTCTGGAAGTACTTGATGCTCTCTAGTTTCTTGTTATTGTAGGTAAGCAAGAAGGTAACTGATGCTAAACTTGCGAAAGACTTTCAAGCAGTTTTGAAAGAGTTTCAGAAGGCTCAACGGCTTGCAGCTGAAAGAGAAACAGCATACACTCCTTTTGTTCCCCAAGCAGTTCCTCCTTCAAGGTATTTACCACAGGAGGGTTTATATGTACATAAATGTGTAAGAGAGTGAATTCAATGCATTTGTGTTCATGGCATACATGGAAAATTGAGTTATTAGCAAGATGGTTTTGAAAATCTTTAATATGACATCCATATTGATAATTGAATTTTGTGCCATTTACTGGTAGTTAATGCAAATTTTTTATAGTTGTCCTAGTGTTATGTTTCAAATCTGCCTAGGCTTTTGCATGTTACTTTTATCCTTACACTGGAGGTTTCTTCCTGTTTTATACAGCTACACAGCTGGTGAGGTTGACACAAGATCAGACGAAAGTGCTGAACAACGGGGCCTTCTTGTGCAATCCAGAAGGTAAGTTCTGCTTTACAAATGCTATCCGTTTCATATGCTGCATACTTACCCTTTTTTGAATTTAAACATGAACTTTCTTTGTTGTTGTTCCTCTGTGGTGCTGAGTCATGTTCATCGGCAGCTTGGATAAGTTTTTTAATTAGATTCTGCAATTGGTCTGCATGCCAGTTTTTCCTTGTATTATGGGTGTCTCTTAATGTGCACTTGTCTGTTTTTGTATTTGCATCTATTAGATTGGAGTGTCATCATACTAATGAAAACGATCCCCAACAATACCCTGTATTACTAAATTGTAGATTCAAAATCTGGAAGGATGATTGATCATAGATTGGCTTTGAAGATCTCATAGTTTGTACCAATCGTAGTTCCTTGTTCATGAATTTTTCTGTTCCCAGAAACTTTGAATCAAAGGTTTAGCTAATCCTTGGATACTATTTGTTTTATGGACTGTTTATATATTGCATTATTGCATTGTTGATTTCTATGAATTTGGTTATCAAACTACAGCCTTTAGCATTTGAGTGTTGTTTCTTCTTGCAGACAGGAGGTATTGCTGTTGGATAATGAGATTGCATTTAATGAGGCTATCATTGAAGAAAGAGAACAAGGAATCCAAGAAATTCAGCAGCAAATTGGTGAGGTGAATGAGATCTTCAAAGATTTAGCCGTGCTAGTTCATGAACAAGGAACTATGATTGGTAAAAAATTTCATCATTTGTATTGAGTTCGCTATGATTGTTCTGACTTCTGGGTCATGTTAAAAAGAACTCAAAGTCAATCTATGCTGCAGATGACATTGGAACCGATATTGAAAATTCTCGGGCTGCAACTGTACAGGCAAAATCCCATCTTGTGAAAGCTGCAAAGACTCAGAGATCAAATTCTTCCCTGGTAAACATATATTCTTCTGTTTTAATTTTTATTAATTATACATAATCATGCGCCAGACGTAAAGTACCATCTTGAGAGAGTGACACAGTTTCTTTATCCCTCTTTGATTGGGGTCGTGGGACATGGTATGGGGCTTCCTTTGGTGGGTCTAGGAATCATGATTGATTGTACACTTAAATTGACTAATGAACTCCTATTTAAAACTGCATGTATAGTTGTTTTCACCAGTGAAAGATACCATCCACTATCCTTCCAAGGAATTAATGTCGTTACTCTCTTTGGACAGACCTGTTTGCTACTGGTGATATTTGCAATTGTGATTCTGATCGTGATCATAGTACTGGCAGCCTGATAAACAAGCTCATCCAATGTGATTGAAGAACCATTTAGGTAGTGTTTGGAAAGTCACCTAGTTGGGTGTAATTGTTTGTAATTACACAAGAATGACATGTTTAGGTAACCATTGTAATTGATAGGTCCCACCAAATTGGGTGACCTTAAAGATCCTTAAGATCTTCTCGGTAAGAGGAGGGTGAACTTTTTGTTAATGCATTTGATCATGTTGTTTTGTGAGGCATGATGTCCGACTGGAGTTTAACTAAATTCTTAGTATATAGCATGTGGTTATCGGTCATTCATTATGATGTTTTTGTTCATCTTCGGGTTGGTTTTTTTTAGTGTAAGTTGTTTTTGGGTTTGTTGAGGTTGTGCTACAGCTTTCTTGCGTTGCGTGCTCCCTATTGTTTTCTTGAAATTTCGTGTAATAACCAATTATAATTCTTTGTTTCTCAATATACATACATTTTGCATAGTGCCTTCTGGTATTCTAGATTGATTTATTTCAAGCAATGTTGGGTTAAGCTGAAATATAATTTTCTCAATGACTTCAATACCATTGACGTGAAGACATTATTGAACTCAGATGAAAAGAGGTCAAAATCTTTAAGAACAAATGTGCAAAATCTGTCTCCTAATAACAAAGTTTATGACGGAGAAATTGTTTGCTTCAAGTTTTGGAGACCTTGGTACCTGACCAAAACATAGATGCGTATACAATTGAGACAGTTGATAACAAGGCTATAACAAAGGTTATAACAGATACAAATCCAGCATGTGCCTTCATTCCAGCAGGTATTTTCCATGCTACAGTTGCGCTTGTGGATTTAGCCTTCTCATTGGGTGGTGACATAAACAAACAACTCTGATTATGTTGCTTTCCTTCCACACTGCATCTCATCAACATATCAGGTTCACCAATTTCAACAACAGAATAGCCACTTTCATCAAGGGGCTGCAAACATGGGAAAAAGAAAACGTCTGAAATTTCTAATCGACACTCCCTATACAAGTGCATTTTGCTAAGTGAACGAAAAAGATTAAACATTTCTAATAATAGTAACATCAATTACAAGGTAACTGAAACACAATCGTATTGAAAGGTGATTTTCCTCTCACCTGATATCGAGCATGTAGTGGAAGCAGTAAGTTGAATTCCGTTCCATTATTCTGCATAAACAAGATGTTGGATCCAGCATCAATGTGGAATTCAACAGCAGATCGATTGGACCGAAATGAAGGCAATTCCAAGTTGGTGTCTCCAAAAACAGCTATTTCTCTAAATGCTGCAACAAATAGAATTGCATATATCAAAAGGTTTGTGTTGTATCATAAGGGAAATCAATAGCTGGTTTACCCTTGTGCTTGTGAGGATTTTGTAGCTCAAACGGGTCAGCAAATACTCCAAGGGGTAGTCTTTGTATGACTATAACTTCACATAGATGAGCAGGCAATTTAGGAATGGAAGCTGCTCCAATCTGCAATCTGATAGACGAAGATAAATGACGGTGAGAACCTTCACCGACCAGAGAGAGTTCTCTAACTGATAGTCTCACACCAACATTCCAGTTATCGGGAATCCCTTGACACAAACTAGAAGAAAGTTGATGTGCCATAAAATCTTCAAAACTTGAATCATGCAGGCTCTCATAATTTTCAAAATAAGATTTCATTATAAATTTCCCAGCAGCTGAGTTTGTTTCGACCTGAAAACTAAGAATGTCAAATTCCTCGAAACTTGGCACAAGCAAGACAAATTTCATGCGTAGGACATGGTTATTCCGAGCAAAATGAAGAGTTAGAGTAACATACATGATGTCAACTAACCTCAGTTGTGGATGCGAAGACATGTATGCAAAAGACAACACCAGAAAAGAACATCCACAAGATTGCCAGTTTCAGATGAAAGCATAATCGATTACATTGTAGGGTTGACATTGAGTAACTGAATGGAAGAAACAAAGTGGATGAGAAATTACATGAAAATCTCATGATAATAAAATTTCCATATTAAATTAAACGCTTTATATAAACAGGAATGAATTCTGGAAAGGTTGAAGCATAATTTAATAAATCTATCGATCTTGTAATAAATAAGGATAAGTTCCCATAGTTTAAAAATGTTTCTCTTTGTGAACAAGAACAATGATCCAAAAAACAAATTTTAGTTCTCTATTAACTACATCAATACCCCAATTCAAAACTTTACCAAAAGCTTACACACAGAGAGAGATTTGAATTACATTAAAAGAAGATGCAGACGCAAAGCATACAATCAGATTATTCATAACGAAAATAAACATGAGAGGCAAAAGGATAGAGCTGACCTAAATTTTTCCTTTTATTCCCCCTTCAAAAAGCAATCAATCTCCACGCTCTTAGTGACTCAACTCGATCAATCGTGGAAGAGGAAGAGCAACCCAGATTACAGGACCAGGAAAGAAACAATTTTTGAATTTAAGATGAAGATCTATATCAAATAGCATAGCTTTGGGCTAAAATAAGGCCCATATGCTCCATTGCCCAGAACCCATAAACAAGGAAAAGCAGGAAAATTCAATTTACTATTTTAAATATTGCAAATAAGACCCCAAAACCCAAATCAACACCTTCCGAGTTCCAAACATCTGAACTGAGTTTGAGAACTGAACTGTAAATCTAGCATTCGAGAAAGGTAGTTTCTTTTTTCCTTATTCATCCAAAAGAAGGTAAAAACAAGAAAAATGAATAGTTCATCGCCAGCGAATTCATCAATATCAACTACAGCAATCGTTGGAGGAGGAGGAGCAAGTGGTGGTACTAATGCTGCTTTGGAGGATTCCCATTTCCCTTCTGATCTTTTATCCATTCAAGACCGCAAAGACGAGGCCATGCTCGGTTTGTTTCTTTCTTCTCTTTTGGTTTTCTTCCTTTCTCTTCGGAGTTGGAATAATATGCATTTATTAGTGTAAAGTTTGTGCTTTTTAGTCATTAGGGTGATTTTATTTCTGCATTAAGACTTAGGGTTTAATTATGTTTGTGGGTTTTTTTCTGGGTTTTATTGTATGTCTTTACTATTGGAAGATTATGGTCTGTTGTATGAGGCTTTGAGTGGATAAATTTGGGTTTTTGACATCAAAATAATGAAATATATGATTCTAAAGTTGATGTCTTCTTTTCAGTTTCATTATTCTTACAGACATTATATTCAATGGGTTGATTTATTTGTTTTGTGCTTGTAAGTTTCTTGAGATTGTATTGGAGGATTACTTTGAAAACTTATTAAATTGTTTTCAGGTTTGATTTTAGTTGTTTTTAACATTAATTTTGCTTTGATAAGTCCTAACACAATGGAAAGAATGTGAAGAGAAAATTCTTAGGTCCATCTTTATGCTTTCTATATGTGAAAATTTACTTGCCAAGTTACTGTTGCAGCCTACTGCTTATTCTATAGGTCCTCTCAGTGAAAATTCTTATTGCTTCTGCATTGCAGTTTTAAAATCTGATTTGATGGCTGCACTCAATGAAGAGGTTAAATCATTGGATGAAGATAACTGGAAGTTTGAAGCTCCTCGTTCCCGCATCCACCTGATATCAAGACCAGGTTAATCCTTCAATTCATTTCACACCAATTTGCGTTCTCACTTTTGTTACTTCCTGTATATCAAATATAAGTCCTGTTATAACGCAAGCCCTTTAAACTTCAAGTTCGCTTAATGCGAGGATCATTTGATTCATTTTCCAGTTGTGGTTTCCCTCTTTCAAGGTCCTACATTAACCTGACCATACCTTACCTTTACCTACAGCTCCATTGTTCTCATTATTTGCCATCCTGTTCTCTGTTCTTTGTTGTAGATCAGATCCGGTTTGCCAGTAAAAAGGAAGTGATAAAAGGAACTTAAATGCCTTGAAAAAATAGTTGTTTGTCCACATCTCTTTTGCTACTTGTCTTTGACATACCAAATTCTTCTTGGTTTCAATATGTATGTCTTTCTAGCTTCCTGTATATTTGTGGAGTCGTATTTATTGATTCAATATTATGGATTCCACCAGGTGGGTTTCTACAGAAGCAGATGGAGTTTACAAAAAACTGTAGCACAGCCCCGAAAAAATGATTTCAAATTTCTTGAGACTGGACTTCGCAGCTAAGAGATTGCCTTTACTCAGACAACTTCTTTATATCTGTACTTTGCTTAACTTCACTATGAAATCATGCACTCATGTGAAGAATTACAAGTATTTACTTTTGACTGTTATTGATAAACAAGACAGTTTTGCCTTTTCATTTTTGACATTTGAATTCTCCTTAAATGATCATGTACGTAGCACAGTCCATTGCGGTGTGGAATTCAATTCAGTTTCTAAGTTACAGTAAAGAAAAGGAGGCTCAATCTTCCATTAGAATATTGCCAAAGAAGCTTATAATGCATAAAGCTCAGGGTTGCATCTTGAATACGAGGCTTAATGTTGAGTTCAGTGCAGCTTTGACCTTTCTTACAGAAAGGCCTTATTTTAGAGCTCTGCAAGGTTTTACTATTAATGGTGCTCATAGTTACAGGCAGCAGGGTGGAAATCTGCAATTACAATGTGGCCAATTCTTTGATAGCCCGGTACAATTACTGGGATTTTTACATCGGAACCGCATGCAACTGGTAATGTCATTTTGTATGGGTTAATCAGAGTAGAGATTTGTTTGTTTGTTTTTAAATGTAGCAAATATTTCACCATTTAGCACCATCTCGCCGCTTCATTTCAGCCTTCACTCATTTCCAACAAAATGGAAATATGTTTTTTTTTTTTTTAAATTTCTCTGCACATGATTTACCACCCGTTTCCAACAATGTCAAACTTCACATGCTTGGAAACCCAGAAAGGTCGCATTATGAAGGAGAAAAACTAAAACTGGAAAGTTTTTGTTTTTCTAGCAAAATTGAAGGAGGAACTCAATGGTGCAAATGCAAAGCAAATTACATTTGAGTCCTCGCTTGATTAGAATCAGGAGCCACCTCACAAAATCCTAGTCACAAAAGGTTGATCAAGAAGCTCATCCACCAACCCTCCTTTTCTCCAATCTTTCTCCAAACACCTCCTCACAAAGCTTCTAAAATCAGGCGAAGCCGTCTCCGGTATCTCCAACCTCTCTCCCAAGCATATGGCACATATCAAAGCTGCCCAATCAGGCTTTTCCCCGAGACCAATCAACGGATAATGGCCAACCAAACATTCTAATAGCACCACACCTAGCGACCAAACATCACCGGAGAAACCATCGGCGTTGCCCCCACCCCACCTGTCTGGATCAACCCTTTCAGGACTCATGTAAGCACACGTACCCATGCACGCCTCACACGCGTTCCGCGTCCCAACAACAATCTTACTCACTCCAAAATCTTCAATCTTCACCTCTCCTTTCCCGTTTATCAACAGATTTGATGGTTTTATATCGCCATGAACGATTTGCATTCCATGCAAATACTGCAACCCTCGTACAACTCTTTGGGCAATCACCGAAACAACATCCTCAGGCAACTTCACCCTCACTCGGAGCTCGTCGTACAAGGATCCTTTCTCCATGTGCTCCATAACGAAACACAGGTGCGAGGCATTTCACAACGAATTGTGAATCAACCCTTTTCAGGATTTCAGCTTCACATGCCACCTGGTGCCGTATTACAGCCGCGTTTTGATCGAAACGGAGGACCTTTAACGCGTAAACCGACGAGCTTTTACGGTTGCGGACTTTGTAGACAGTGCCACCATTGCCGTGACCAATAACGGTGAGTTTCTCGAGGTCGGAGAGGCTTTCGATGTCTGGGGATGTTGGACCAATGGCTGAGAGCAACGCTGCATAATGGGACCGTTGCCGGAAATCAGCTGCCGCTAACGGTGACGGTAGGGATAAACGGAGTCCCTATTGGTGCCTTCTCTCCCTAACTAGTGTCATTTACACATTTTCTATTTTTGTTTTGTTACCTCTGCCTTCTGCTTTTATCTACTAATCTACAATTATTATTGATGTTTTTTTTAAAAACCCCACAATTTTTAATTAATTTTCTTATTTTTAAAAATGTAATTTTGATGTTTGAAGTTGCGAAGCATGCAGTTGATAGCAAATAATAGATTAATCTAACAGCTATTAACCCATAAGTTAGGATTATCGGTAGTGAAAATCCCATGATCTTGGGCGTCTGGGTCTCTTCAGCACTTGAAAGTTGACACGTGTTTTTTAATTAAAAATTATGTTTTAATGTATTTTTTTCAAGTAACGAAACACCCAATTTCGAGGGACTAATCGTTAAAAATGTGCTTCTAAAATTGCAATTTCAATTGCGAAATGCAGGGGGAAAATTGAATTCCTTAGTTTTGATAATAATAAGTAGAGAAGCAATTGAGTTGAAGAAAAGGGGAATAATGTGTTTGCCTACCGCCTATATCAACAAATCGAATTATTAGGATCACAATGCGAAATGGAAGGTCAAGCCATGCATCATGTAACAATGATTTTACTTCCGATTAATCAATCATTTTTAAGTTTATGTGGATTTCATGTTTTCTTTTGATATATCTATTTTGTTTTTTTTAGATACACAAGTGATTTGAGTCAAATTTCTCATCATATTTATCTTCTGATCCAAAAGGTAAATAATCTGCTTACGGATCACAAGATAGAATAATGTCCCATAAGATAAACCAAATTTCCCAGTAATGAACATTCATGATTAAACTGCTATCCGCCCCGTGGTATGTATAGTACCATCTCACTATACCTCTTGTTTGTTTCACTCTATCTTTAGTTTTACAGTACAGTCAGCCAATAGATGTTGGTGCCCTCAAACTAGAAGGTAGGAGCAACATATGACCGTCTCCGAACCACTTCATATCAATGTTCACTAACCACCAATTACCAAACTCACAAAATGGAGTGCAAGAAAATTTCCAGTTAGGAGGAACAATACCCAAAACAAAACCAGAATACTATGAAGACATTACTCGTTTTCCAATGACCAAAATAAAAGTAAAAAATACAACTTTCAGGTTCACCTCAAATAAATGGAAATAAAAGATTAGATCCCCTTGTTTTCTGATCTAAGAAGACCCATCTGTTCTGTGAGCTCATCCATATGCTGAGATTTGTCCCATCCATCGTCCATCGCCTGCCCTTCATTTTCCTTGCTTTTACCCTCCATTGAGGTTGACTCAATTTCCTCACATACTGGACTTGGAAAAAGGTCATGAAAAAAAGGAGAGTTAACCAGTAAGGCATCTATGTCAGGATCAGAACCAATGTCATCAAGTTCTATGGATAACAAACCATTTACAGCCAATGTATCGGGATCAATCAATCCATCATCCCCCATTTCAGTAGGAATATCAGCAATGCTTTCTGGGACCATTTCCGATATTTGACTAAGATCAGGCATAATTATATCTGTCTCTGTAACAGACACGGATGGTGGTTTTTCTGCTCCAATCAGTGCACTCACATCTGGAAGCTCTGCTGTTGTAATCCTTTCAGAGGATGTTGTACACGGGGAAGATTGTATTTCAGAAATGGCAGCTGAGGGGCAATGCCCCGAGATACCTGAAGTTGGTGAGACCTCTTGAAGAGGCACCCCTGATACACAGCTTGAACTGTTCCCACCATCCAATCCACTAGATGACGATGAACCGTCACCTATCAGGGTATGTTCATTACTGTTATTAAAGGAGTCTAGTCTGGGAGAAGCATCCCCTTTCATCATCTGCATGAGCATTGCTTTTGCGTCATTCATCAGAGGTTGATATTTAACAATCTGCCCATCAGAGGCAGTTGAATGGTCTTTATCAATGATGCCATCCTGCTTTAGCCTCCTTTTCTTGTTGGTTTCACTTATGCGCCTATTGCTCTCATTTTGCTGATGCACAAATTGAGCAAAAAAGCTGGGGCTCTGCACAGCCTTCGCCAAGAATGACATCATCTGCTGCTGCCGCTGCTCCATCCCCTGAAGACGTTGCACCATGTTCTGCAGCTGGTTATCAGTAGTCTGTTGCTGCTGCCTTAACCTAACAAGTTCCTGCATAAGGACATTTTTGTCTCTCTTGAGCCTCTCAACCTCTTCCTCAAGCCCAAATTTCCCAACCTCAACACAGGCACCCATAGATGAACTCTGTCCATGCGGTTGTTGTGTCTGTTGATGTCCATGGCCATGGGCAGGCTTTCGACGGCTAATGTTCCGAAGAAGGTGTTTCTGACCTCTTAAAAACCCCTCATTTGCAAATTCCCAGCGGTCTGGATCAACCTTTCGGAAACCCTGTCAAAATAGAGCCAAGAACAAAAAATATGGAGAAAACAGATAATTCAGCAGAATTGCTACTGACAAAATAAAAAATTAAATAAATATCGGTCCCAAGGGAATGACAAAATAAAATTCATGGGCAATCACTAACAAGCAACGCTTGGAACTGAATTGGAACTAGTTTAAATAAAATAAATCCAAACTGTTCTTTCAGCTTGTTTGGAAAATGAGCCAAGACTGAGCAACATGGGCCCCACCTCTGATCCCCAGTCAAGGAAAAAGCTTATCACTGCTCTAAACTCTGAAGGCAAAAAATACCAAATAACGAGCTCAAATTGAGCTCAGAAATTTGACTGGAATAGAATACCTCAATAGAAACTAATATAGGGAAACTCAAGTAAAAGGTGGCAGCTTGAGTCAACTAAACCTTGAAATTTTAATTAGAAAAAGTTCCAACATTCCGATAACCATCACATTCGAAATTCCAATTTTCACTGAAGGCTGTAGAACTAAGTTAAAATTAGACACCATTCTAGGCATTTCAAGCTCCTAAAGATCAATATATTTATGTTACACAAATCATAAATTCAAGCCATTATTCAACGATCATACTTGAGGGGACATGGATTTGATGAGATACCTACTTCTTGGAACATCTTATAATCTTATTAAGAGCACTACTAACTAGTAAAAAAGCTTACCTAAATGCACATTGATATAATGTTAAAAGGAATATCTAATGAAGAAAATGATTAAATGTAATGCTCAATCTACCAAGACGCCAACCTAACATATATCTCAGTCCAAAGGAAATCTGTAGAGAATCATTCAACAAACATAATGCGACACCCATGGTACTAAGATGCCAAAATAATATATAGCCCCACTCCCAAGGAAATCTGTAGAGGAGCATGACATAAATTAGAATCAGATCTAAACAATACTATAGGATTTGAGATGAACATTTCCCGAACTACAGCATAAAAAGTACTATAAGATTTCAGGTGAGCATTTTCCAAACTATAGTGTAAACAGAACTATAAGATTTCAGATGAATATCTTCCAAACTACTGTCTACAACAAGCACCTTTTTCTAGATCTCTTGCTTTACAACAAAGATAAAAACTGCTCCAAAGTAGCCCTCACATAATGAGAAAAACATATATATATCTGAACTCTGAATCTCATATTGGTAGAATGACAACAAAAGCCAAAAACCTAGGAAAATGCATGAACAGAATAGAGTATGTATTTATGATGCACATGTACATAAAAAGGGCATGTGCATGCAAAGAACATAAAAGGGTTGCATGTGTAGCAGAAACAAAATTTTAATACACGCATTTCATTTATTGGCTAGCTCTTCCATTTTTAAAGGGTGATGGTAGAATGATCACTGAAAGAAAATTGAACTAAGATCTTAGAACATTGAAGACGTCGTTTTCCTAAAAGAGATTTATTTTTGCATGTACTATATGCTAGCCTCAGTCAAGTGAACACTAGATTCGTGGTATGGCATTAGTCTATGATTGCTTATCAGGATTGAACAACTATCTGATTGCACAACTTTCACCTGAAATATGCAAAAGATTTCCATATTGAACAAGTTATCTAACGAGAACAACGTAAAAAGACTAATTTTAAATCTTTCCCTCACATCACAAATACAAAAATCTTGCTATTTGGTTACTCATTCCTGCAAACAAATTCATTCTTTTTAGTCATTTATTGACCTTAATATCACAAATTAAATTCCATGTCAGTCCAAAAGACAAAATCTACCTCTACATTTGAAGACCTAAATTCACAGAGATCAAAGCCTAATCCAAGAGAAAAGCCTAGCAAACAGATTTCATAAAATCTGTCTAGCTTAAACTAATACAAGAGAAGTCTGAATAATTGGATAATATGACTTTGCAATAAGCATGTCTTTCACCCAACATTGAAGAACATATCCAATCTTATGTTGGATTATCAGGATCTGAACAGTTAATTATTTAAGTGAGACATTCTATGCACCACACTCTCCACATCTAATATTAAATGTTCTTTACGTATGAGTCATTTAAGCTAGCAGCAACAAACAAATAGAAATAAAAGTAACTATCCATTGATGACCTTGTGACCACGTGTCATGAACAACATGGATCTGCTTTCTTTTTCCAATTTCCCCATTGTGCTCCATTTAGTTGCTGAGAAAATCCAGGAAGAAGCACAATTAAAACCTTAAATCACACAATTCCAGGACATGGGAAACGATGACAAAGCCATCAACTCCCCAGTATAAACATCACAATTAGTTGAGACAGGATCCTGAGCCTGTTTTTCGAAACCAAAGCAACCAAAATGATAATATAGCTTAGCAAATATGATCCTCGATTCTTCACAAACATCTTATAACCAAACCCTAAAGCCTCAGTGAAAGTTTAACTGATAACTTTGAAACCCTAGCTGGCTAAAGCCCTCACCTAGAGATAGCCTAACATAGAACAGTGATTTGCTGCTACCATGCAATCCTATATTCCTAAACTTGTTCCTCTAAATTTAATTTCACATAAAAGATTCCTAAAACTTATCCTCTACGATAGTTGCTTTCCTAAACCTTCTCAGAAATGGCTTTAGAGCCGACCACTTCCAGAGCATTTTAACTCGATTAGGAGCAATGTCAAATCCGCAATAAAACCTTATCATCAAGGAAATCAAATATTTCGTAAGTCAAACTAAAAGAGACAATATCAATTAAAATTTCCTACATTTTTATAATAAAGGTAAGTTCAAAACACTAAGTACGAGTTAACTACTAAGGCGTACATAGGTGTTTAGTTGCCTGACAAAGCTCGAGAAGTTGTTGTGCTTAAAATACTTGGGCAAAAGATCCCGAGCGAACTCCGGCGGGTTCCAAACAACAAAGCTATTGTTGGTTGGGCTCCAAGAAACAATGGCATCGGTGGCAGGATCATCTACCATATCGTAAGTCTTGCTAAGGAAAGGCGGTGGCCCGCTTGCACTATGCGCAGCCACCGGCTGGGGCATTGGCTGAGGTTGTGTTGCTGTTTGGGTTACTCCGCCGCTCGTCGATGCATCGGTTTGGTTGTTGCTACTGCTACTCACTCCATCCATTCCACGTCACAAAATCAAAGGAATAATAATAATAATAATAATAATAAAGTATAAAATAAAACCGAGAAGTGAAAGGGGGGGGGGACTCTAGGGTTTAGAGGCAGGGTTAATTTGCGGCATTAGATATTTGCGAAATTTGAAATACAAAAGAGGATTGATATGAGAAGAAAATAGCGAGAAGGGAACTTAGAAACAGACAACGGGCGGCTTAACGGCCGAAAGAGAGCGCGGCGTTAAAAGGGAAAGGGAAGCCTGCAGGAGGCGCTTTTCTTTTCGTGATTCGGCTTTTCTGGGGAAGCTGACGTCGAAAATAGCTTCCCCATTTTCAGTTTTATTGTAATTTGTTGGGTTGCTTTTAATTCACTGAAAATATTTTACCATAAAATATGTACCAGATAATATATCAAATCGAAATATACTATTTATTCAATTAGTTTTATTTTCTAAATATGATTGTATAAGCTCAAATTTGTCCGCACCCATACCAATTAAAATAAAATTAAAAACCAAAAAAATAAAGTTTGTTAAACAATCCAAATTTCAACCTATTTACAGACTCAAAATTTAACCCAACGACCCAATTTTAGACCCAATACAATGGCCCAAATGCAAGCCCAAAATCACCACCAAACCTTAACCTAGATGCGAAACCCTAACCAAAGAAGATCATACGTCATAACCTAGCCTCCATTTTGGACTCCTCACAAGGCCTCCACGCATGAAGCTTCAGACCGTTCCACCAAGGCACAGTATCCTCCAACAGACGGCCTCCATAAGCGACCCTCGTGCTTCCACGTCACCAAGATACCTACACAAGAAAACAAACAATGGCAAGAGACAAAGACGGCAAACAAATAGGCGAGAAAACAAAGCAAAAAAACAATTGTATTTTTTTATTTTGATTTTTAATTTCTGAACTCGGTTATAAGAACCGAAGAGAAACAGTTGTAAAAGGGAGGAGAGGTTCACATTTTTTACAAAGATACAAGGAAATAAAAAAAAAGACAGAGAACGATTTCAAAGGTGAATTTGATTGTGTTTAAGGTTATTATTTTCCCTTTTTTTACGAAAACAAAAGAAAAAAAGAACTTACCAGTATTCTCCACGTTTTGCCATCATCGGAATACTTCTCCGTTTTTGAGAGTCGCGAGATCCCTTTAAAATCAGAGTTTGGGCTTCGGGAAAAGAGGACGGTGGTCATATCCCTCCCTCTCTTGGGTGTTTGCCCTTGGTTCAGAAACTCAGGGTTGAGAGGGAAGAAAATAGGCCAAAAAGGGTTCGTTTAGGAACTCGACCGCCGCAGATGGTGTTGGTCCGACGGCGGTACGAGGGAGCTAAAAACCCTAGCAGAGAAAGTTCTTTTTTCCTTTTTGTTTTTTTCCAATAGCACGACAGAAATGAAATAAAACGGGGGAAATTTGCCTTTTATAACGGGTCAAAACGGCGTCGTTTAAGGCCTGTTTCAGTGGCCTCAAAACGACGTCGTTTGGGGCCATCCGACCCGCGTGACCCGACCCGTTCCATTCAGGATCCGCGTGTTTCAGCCAGGAAGGGATATTTTCATTTTCGATCCTCCCCCTTTTTCGTCGCATTTTAATTAAGCCATATGAATGTTCTTATTTTCTTAATTTTACACTCGAATTTTGTACGTTATTTCAATTTCGTCTACTTTTTAAAAACGCTATGTTTAGTAACTCGGGATAATCACCTATTTGGCCCCTATCTTTTGTGCATGTATTGTATTTAGGTCCTTTTACTGTTTTAATAATTTGTAACATCCTGAAAAGGGCCTATGCATTTTCAGTTTAATTGTACGAAGTGACATGTTTTATGTGTTAAGAATAAATTTTGAACATTTTGGAAACCCGAAAATGTATGGAAATGCTAAGTTAAAAGAGGAAAGTAAACATTTATGGAAACTAGGAAAATGATTTAGAAATGATTCAAAGAGGAAAGTGAACATTTATGGAAACTAGGAAAATGATTTAGAAATGATTCAAGAGAGGAAAGTGAACATTTAAAACTAGGAAATGTAAGGAAATGCCAAGTTTAAAGAGCCAAACAAAATTTTTGGAAACTTAGAAATGACTTAGAAATGTCGAGTTTTAAAGTTTAAAAGAGGAAATTAAGGCAAGGTGGCCTTAAGAGAAAAAGTATGTGAAATTTGACACACAAACAGGCTTGGAAAAGTGGCCTGAAGATGCCACTTAGGGCCTCTGGAAATGGCGCCACATGCAAGTGTATTTGGGCCAGGGATCGAGTCACTTAGGAAGCAAATAAAAGAAGTTTTATTTTGCTACAAAGAGTAGAGAGGTGGACGGCATGAGGGCTCTTAAAAGAGGAGTTTTATTTCCTTTAGAATTTCATTAAATAGAGATAATTGTTGGATTAATTCTTTTGATAAAGTGATAATTATCACATAGGAAGAGTGGTGGCCAAGTAGGGGACTTTAGCCTAGGAATTTTGGCAATAGAAGGAAGATAAGGCCATTCTTCATTCATTCTTTTCTCTTCAAGAAAGCCTCTGCTGAAATTCTCTAGCAAATTTCTCCATTCTTTCTTTCCTTCCTCTCCCGAATTTTCTCGCCATTGTTCTTTTTTCTCTTTTCTTTTCTTCTTCTATTACAAACATAATCGAAAGCCGAAGGTACCAATAACCCTAGCCGATTTCTCACTAAGCTTCAAGAGCCGAAATTGTGATACATATCAGGGCCATAGCCGAATAGTGCTAGGAGTTCAAGCAAGAGTTCCATCAATTCTTTGGTAAGGTAAGATCTAGACTCGGTTTCCATTCTTTTCTTTTAAGCTCACGAAATTTAGGACCGATCCTCATATTGTATTTTGGCCAAAACTATGGAAGGAATTTGAGATTTAGGTGGTGTCGACTAGAGAAAGAGGAGTTCTTCGATTTCTAAGATCTAAGGTAAGCTATGAATACCATTCGCCATTAGCTATATAATTATGATTCAATGTTAGATTAGATCTAACATATGATTATAAGGATTTCAACAGCACCTAAGACAAAAGATCAATTTCGTGATTTAAGATTTGGAAGGTAAGCACATAGGTATATTCGGCCAAGGCCTGATTTGATATCTAGATCTATTTGATAATCATTTAAAAGCTGAAACTAATCAGTTTAAGTGATTCAAGGATTGGTCGAAAACAAGAAGAAACATAGGAGCGATTTCGGATTGAATAGTCATCAAATCAACACCAAAGGTAAGAAGTTGACTACATAAATCCTTCGGGATTTGGGTTATAACCGATTAGGCTTTAAAAGAAAAACACTAAGTTTGGTAGAATAGGCCTTTGCTAAATATTACCATGTTGGTCGAATGTAGGGACTTAAAATCTAAAGCAATAGATCGATTTTTCGGATTTCAAGGAATTAGTTAAGCAAATCAGGTGTGTACCTACACTATATCATAATATGTTTTATGGCTACGCTTTAATTAATATATGTGATATTAAGAATATGAAAGTGGCTAAGGTACCATATTATGGTATAAAGTACTCAGTACGCTTCCTACTCCTACTAGGATTATGAAATATGTTAATTGTAACATGAGAATAAGAATAAGAATGTGAACTCCGCATATTTATGCATATTACTATTATATGGGGCATATGGGTTTATTTTGGGGAAGTGAATGTGGTGACCTAAGACCACAAACACGGTGACCTAAGATCGTGATATCCGAATGTGGTGACCTAAGACCACGAGAATCGAATGTGGTGACCTAAGACCACGTAAATCGAACGCAGTGACCTAAGACCACGAATCGGTGACCTAAGACCGTGATATGGAGTGTAGCGGAAGGAGGGTCGACTTAGTAGTCCCTACGGTGTATAGGTTGGTGCGGGAGTGTAGCGGATGGCTTAATAGGTTTGGGTTTTGGGAATGCATCATAATTTGTATGCTATGATATGAATGTGTAATAATTGTTATGCCTGATTCGATTATGATTTAGTGCTATGTACACATTGAGTCTGTTGACTCACCCCACAATGTGGGACCATGTTTGGTGATGAACAAAGAATGGACCGGACGGCGAACTTGTGGTGGCCATGCTCAACTTGGAAGTTTTATTCTTAATGGACATTTTATTTCATTTAAGTACTTTGAACTATTTGGAATTGTTTGATGTAATAAGGCCATAAGGCCATGGTGAGCCATTTTATTTCAGTTTATTGTTTAATTATGTTACAAATTTTTTTTATTGAGTTAAAGACTAAGTAATTCATTCTTTTTAATATACTCTATATGTTTAATCACTAATATTAAAAAGGGTTTTCAAGATGAAATTGAATTCGTTTCAACACAAGCCCAACCCAAAGCAATAATTTTTCTTAAAATCACTCAAGTTTTCTAAGTTAGAAAAGAACTTGAAACCAGTTTACTGAGGAACATACCAAATCGGTCAAAGCTCGTGGACCGGTTTGGGGTGTTTCGATTTGATATCGAGCCAGCTTTTAAACTCTCACTGTGGGCTAAGGCCCAAAACGTTTTCAAATCGAGCCCAAATAAGCTTTATAAAGTATCTTATGAAATAAGCAGGATTTTCGGCATGGCACCTAAGTCTCCAGGCCATGATCCACCGGTAAGTACCCCAACTATCTGTGTGATTATGTGAATTATAGAAGGTAGAAAATGAATGGAACGTAGAATAGCATGATAGGAACTTGAACCCTAGGATTAGTCTACTCAAACACAAATACATAAGACTTAAATATCTAATTAAACAAACTGTGGTTGAGTCGTAGGAGTTAGGTGTGGCAACCATGGTACGCATGTTCTAGGATTGGTTTCAAGTGGGAGCTTGGTATTTAAGCGGTCAACGTGACTCACCTCCTCTCCACTCGAATCCTACACCAGTGCGTAGCCTCTGCTCACCTTAACCAAGAGGACTTATACATGGTTAAACCCCTAACTAAAGTCCAAAGGGACTAGCCAGTATTTTGTGGAAACCCTAGTTTTAAAAATTTTAAATTATCCTCTTGATTGGAAAAAGATTATTTTATAAAATTTTCTTGAAATATTTCAGATTTATAACATTACAAAAATACCCTAGTGGTAAAATTACGAAAATACCCTTGGTTTATAAAAATGTCTAAAATACCCACGCTAAATCAACATTTTCATTATTTCCTAACAAGTCCAAAAACCCTTATTTGCAAATTATCAAAATACCTTGATTTTTGAAAATTACAAAATTGCCTCTAACTTACCAAAATTTCCCAAATGGCCCTCGATTTCTAAAATTTTGCAACTTCATCGTATTGGAAAATAAATTTCAAAAAGAACCCTCAAAGTTTTGCAAATTTTGAGATAACCCTAACTATTAAACTTTACAAATTTACCTGGTTTATTACTAAAATACCCTAAAATTCAAAATTACCGAAATACCCATAAAAATTTCCAAATTTACAGAAAAGCCCCGAGATTTTAAAATCACCAAGGAACCTTATTTGACAAATTACGAAAATACCCCTGGAGGACAAATTATGCAAATACCCCTGGGTAGTGGAAAAAAAAACAACAATGAAAACTACAACATTTCTCCGAATGAATGGAAGTTTATAATTGATTGATGAATGTATGAATGTGAAGACGTGTGCATGTATGAATACGAAAGAACCACTCCTAAAATTCTTTTCATAAAACTTCTTCGCAGCTTAATCGGGAATAAAGGCTAATTTATAAAAACTTTCTTAATCGATTAAAGCGCATCGTTAGATATGAGTTCTAGAGGACGCGATCGTCATGGACGCCAGTAGAGGAAGAATGATCGTCGTCGAAACCCGTTAGAGTCGGGTCAAGGTCCGACAATGAATTACCATCACCACCGCCACCCCAAATTTGTTGGTGTCGAGCAAGAAGCTCGAGACGGATGATCTTCGTGTCGCAGCTATCTTCGCGAAGTTTTGAAATGGTGGTCGACGGGTGGAAATGCGGAGCTCAAAATCAGACCAATCGACTCAGCTAACAGAGTCAAGTGTTCCGCAGTGTATCAGTGTAGCACCCAATACACGAGTATTGGTTGGAGGCGGCTCGAGTGGATTATGGATGAGCTCGACTTAACCGACAAGGAAAAGTCGAAAGGATTCACGCCGCTTCTCCGTGATGAGTCATATCAATGGTGGCTCACGGTGCGAGATGGTGCTACTACCGAGGAACTCACGCGAGAGTATGCTAAGGCAAAGATACCGGAAGAAGTATGTGGGCACTCATTATATTGATGCCCAAAGAAAGGCCTTTCTAGGACTAGTTCAAGAAAACAAGTCCGTAGCTGAGTATGAAGTTGAATTCTTAAAATCGGCCGTTATGCTCGAGGCATAGTGTCTACTGAGCATGAGCGGTGTGTCCGGTTTGAAGACGGACTAAGATATGACCTAAGGTTATTGATAGCTCCACATCAAGAGCGGGAGTTTTCTACTTTAGTAGAGAAAGCTAAGATAGCGGAAGGAATCAAGGAGTCCGTAAGGGAGAACTCCGATCAAAATAGGCAGAAGAGAGAATTTGGATCGCCAAGGCCATCCAGGAATAAGCAAAAGAGGCTAGAGTTGACGAAAGAAAGGTCGCTAAGTCTTCTTCGAAGGCGAGACTACTTGTGAACAATGTGGGAAGAATCACTTAGGTGAATGTTGGAAAAAGATGGGAGGATGTTTTAAGTGTGGGTCAAAGGACCATATGATTAAGGATTGTCCGATGAGATCGGATGAGAATCGACCGGTAACTCAGAATGTTAATCAGGCTGGTAGAGGTGGACAGGAGCCTCAGCAAGGTCGTAGTCCGAATAACAGAGGAAATGGTGCCAGAAGAGGACGTGGAGCACCAAGCGGAGGTACTGAAGGTTCAGATGTGAGACAACCAAGGTTGGTTTATGCAGTCGGCCGTCGCGAGGAGAGTGATGTGCCAGATGTGACAACGGGTAAGTTCTTATTCTTGGAATACCCTTCATTGCCTAGTTTGTTATAGAGTTAGTTCGTTCTTGCAATGCTAGTGAAGTGTATAAAGTCTTGGATGTGAATTTTTAGGAAATATGTTAGTTTTAAGATAAGAGTGCGCAACAGTAGCGTAGTAGGGTGAGTTAGATCGTACGATTGTTCGTTAGTAAGTAATTTCGAGGACGAAATTATTTTAAGGGGGTAGAACTGTAACATCCTGAAAAGGGCCTATGCATTTTCGATTTAATTGTACAAAGTGACATGTTTTATGTGTTAAGAATAAATTTTGAACATTTTTGGAAACCCGAAAATGTATGGAAATGCTAAGTTAAAAGAGAAAAGTAAATATTTATGGAAACTAGGAAAATTATTTAGAAATGAGTCAAAGAGGAAAGTGAACATTTATGGAAACTAGGAAAATGATTTAGAAATGATTCAAAAGAGGAAAGTGAACATTTCGAAACTAAGAAATGTAAGGAAATATCAAGTTTAAAGAGCCAAACGAAAATTTTGGAAACTTAGAAATGACTTAGAAATGTCGAGTTTTAAAGTTTAAAAGAGGAAATTAAGGCAAGGTGGCCTTAAGAGAAAAGTATGTGAAATTTGACACACAAACGAAGCTTGGAAAAGTGGCTGAAGATGCCACTTAAGGGCTCTAGAAATGGGGCCACATGCAAGTGTATTTGGGCCATGATCGAGTCACTTAGGAAGCAAATAAAGAAGTTTTATTTTGCTACAAAGAGCGAGAGGTGGATTGGCATGAGGCTCTTAAAAGAGGAGTTTTATTTCCTTTAGAATTTCACTAAATAGGAGATAATTATTGGATTAATTCTTTTGATAAAGTGATAATTATCACATAGGAAGAGTGGTGGCCAAGTGGGGACTTTAGCCTAGGAATTTTGGCAATAGAAGGAAGATAAGGCCATTCTTCATTCATTCTTTTCTCTTCAAGAAAGCCTCTCTGAAATTCTCTAGCAAATTTCTCCATTCTTTTCTTTCCTTCATCTGTAAATTCTCTCTCGCCATTGTTCTTTTTTCTCTTTCTTTTCTTCTTCTATTACAAACATAATCGAAAGTCAAGGTACCAATAACCCTAGTCGATTTCTCACTAAGCCTCAAGAGCCAAATTGTGATACATATCGTATAATAGCCTAATAGTGCTATGAGTTCAAGCAAGAGTTATCAATTCTTGAGAAAGGTAAGATCTAGACTCGATTTTCATTCTTTTCTTTTAAGCTCGTCGAAATTTAGGGACTAATCCTCATATTGTATTTTAGGCGAAACTATGGAAGGGAATTTCGGATTTAGGTGGTGTCGACTAGAGAAAGAGGAGTTCTCCTGATTTCTAAGATCTATTCCTAGCCCTTGAAGATTCATTGGGATGAATAAAGTGAAAGTCGAAGAGGATAACCGACAAAATTGGCTTTTGAAGTTTTGCTCTATTCTCCATACCAAATGAGCAAAGAGTGGCAATGTAGTACCAAATTTGTAGGCCCATGCCAATTAAAATCAAAATTAAAACCTAAAAATAAAGTTTTAAGGAATCAAATTTCAATCCCATTTATGCACCAAAATTTAACCCAATCGACCAGTGTTGACCCAATAAATGGCCCAAATGCAAGTCCCAAAATCACCACCAAACCCTAACCATGTAAACCTTAACCATAGAACTATACGAGAATCAACTCTCCAGTTGGACTCCTCACCAGCTCCACAATGGATAAGCTTCAGGATGTTCATGGTATATCCTCCAACATTGACTATCATAGGCAATCTGTTCCAACGTCACAAGATTACTCACAAGGAAACAAAAACTAAAGAGACAAGATGGTAAACAAATAGGAGAAAACAAAGCAAAAAACAATTGTATTTTTTATTTCGATTTTAATTTAACTCGTTAGGTAAGAACCAAGAGAAACATTGTAAAAGTTGAGGAAAGGTTCACATTTTTAAGAGTACAAGGAAATACAAAAAAAAAGACGAGAATGGTTTCAAAGGTGAATTTGATTGTGTTTAAGGTTATTATTTTCCTTTTTTATGAAAACAAAAGAAAGAAAGAACTTACCAATTCTCCACGCTTTGCCATCATCAAATATTCTCCATTTTAGGTCATGTATCCCTTTAAAATCGAGTTTGGGCTTCTGAAAAAAAGATGGTGGTCATATCCCTCTCTCTTGGGTTTTTGCCCTTGGTTGAAACTCGGGTTGAGAGGATGAAAATAGGCAAAAGGGTTGTTTGGGAATTGGACCAGCAGACAGGTGGTCGACTATCAGGCATTGGGCGCTTAAAACCCTAGCAGAGAAAGTTCTTTTTTTTTGTTTTTCCAATAGCACGACTAAATGAAATAAAACGGAAATTTACCTTTATAATGGGTCAAAATGGCGCTGTTGAGGCTGTTTGTGCCTCAAACGGTGCACGTATGGAGGATCCGACCATGATCGTATTCGACGCGCCATTCAGATCCGCTGTTTCGACCAGAAGGGATATTTTCATTTTCGATCCTCCCTTTTGTCAGATTTTAATTAAGCCATATGAATGTTCTTATTTTCTTAATTATACACTCAAATTTTGTACGTTATTTCAATTTTGTCCACTTTTAAAAACGCTATGTTTAGTAACTCGGATAATCACCTATTTGGCCCCTATCTTTTGTGCGTGTATTGTATTTAGGTCATTTTATGCTTTTAATAATTAGTATGTAGTCCCTAATTTCGCTTACACTATTAAACTTGCCCTAAATCTTTTAATTTGCTGATTGGTCACTCATTTGTCTTATTATCCTAGTATTTTCATTTTAATTGCTTTTATGTACATTATTTACATTAATTTCATATATTATTCATTTGATTTGTTTTCATATTATATAGTTTATTCCTTTTATATATATATTCCTTTTAAAATTGTTATGTATTGCAATTTCCTTTTAGATATTATTTTAAATTTCTTACATTTTGTATGTTAAATTATTTTATGTATTTTATTTTAGATTTTATTTATCCGTTTTAAAATGTTTTAATATTATTTTACGCTTTTTAATAGTGTATTCAAATATTTTATACATCATTATTTTCCAATTATTGCCTCCTATTGCTTTGAATCTATTTTTATATTACTTGTTTTAAACTCATTTTCTTTGACTTGATTTAGGTTCATTTCCTATTATTGTTTTCTTTATATTATTTTGCTCGCTTTTCTTCAATGACCAAAGTCGAAATTGCATTAGATGATTATTACTATTATGGAATTATAATTTGTTAATCGTAGCCATTAATTGCTTATGATTCATCATTGTAATATGTGATATTGACTTTGTATATTAGTATTCCATTGTATCTTATGAAAATGTAGTGTTAATGTCATTTCGGTTTTAAAATCATAAGGCAATGCTCGTGTTTAGAGGTTTCGAGAAAATCGTGCTCTAACTTCATCGAGTTCGATTCTCCTCGTTAAAACCTAGCAACCGAGTCATTTTCTTTTAAATCAAAATGCATAATATTTTAAAAAAAAAACTTAATCTCGAAGTTGAGATATTGCCTAACTTCTGGGTGTGATATTTTGTCATCTCGAGATAAGAATTTCAAAGAACAATGAATATTCCGTATTCGAATTTTGAGAAATAGTGCAACTTGGGTTACCATTTTATTTAACCCAAATAATTGAATTAACCATTCTTATTCTTAATATCAAGTATTGAATGTCAAGGATAACTTAATTTGGAATCAAGATGTGCCCTAACTTGCGGATTGAATCAAATTTAATTTTTAAAATCCAAGTTTTCATCTAATTCTACAAACATATATTAAGTAAATGGATCATAATCTGAATGCTTGGGGTCAATTTTGACTATGGTCATTAATTAAGAATTAGGTACCAATTTTGGCTATCAGGGTGCTAACCTTCTGTATGGGTAAGTAATTTTCAAAATTGTTTTTAAGCCATATTTTCATTTTATATAAATCAAAATGTTTTATTAAAATAATCCATCTCAAGTGATCCGATCACACTTGAACTAAATCGATGGCACTTCTATTTTAAATCGATCCCCATTTTTCTAAAACCCAATTTAAAATGGCTTTTTAAATTTTCTTTATACTTTCAATATGTATTCATAGTAACTAAAATCGATTATTTTATATATTTTTATAACAAATTATCTTGTTTCAAACTACTTCATATTTGTTTTCTTATCAATTTTGAAACATCATCTTTACATATAGTCACTAGAGATGCATAATTTTATAATTATGAATGAACACATTTATCAAACATATTCCATGTTTTTATATGTATAGTCTCATATTTCCATGTATCAATTACCATCATTTCCTCGTATTTTGACAAATACATGTAACAATTCGTATTTTGACTAATCCTTCCTGCCAATCACAATTTAAACCGACAAATCACTTATTGAGCCCAATTTCAATGTTCACTACAATCTATCATATAAATTTGGATGTACGTATCCACCAATAAATTCCATGTATAGGTATCGTCATCTCATATTTCCACATACATTACTTTACACATTATGAACTCAAATAACATATACAAGACATACCAATGTATTTCAAATACGTTTTCATAATATTTCATTTAGAATTAAGATTATTTCATATTAGAACTCTTCTCATTAACTCATTTGGAATACCAATTCATACGATAATAGACTCAAGGATGTACAAATATATAATCACAAATGAACTCATTCACAACCAAGTTTTACGCTCATGTCTCATCAACTCGATTTCCTTATATCACATAATATATATATCATGATTTCCATTCCCTTGATATTTTCCATATTTATCCCATTGAATTACTTGGAATTTCGATGGATTTTCAGTACACTTTAGTGTACCAATTTAGGTCCGCAATTCATGTTCATGTGGTCACATTTCCATTTCGAGAGCACACTCCTGAACCTCATCTCTATAATGAATTACATCCAAGCTAAATCCTCGTAAGAGAGCACACTCGCGAACCTCATCCTTACAATGGATTACCATCCAAGCTAAATCACGTAATATAAACTCATAGAGTATTGTCGGATTACCACTCAGGCTAAATCCTCAGACGACAATTACTCTAATGAGCTTGGATCAATTACCATCCAGCTAAATTGCAACCTAATTCGGATTACCCGTCCTGCTAAATCCATTTTCCACATATTCTTCGGAGGGCTATATCGGATCACCCGTCCGAGCTAGATCCTTTTCACACATATTCTTCGGAAGGGCTATATCGGGATAGGATCACCCGTCCGGGCTAGATCCTTTTTACCGTCAATTCCTTTTCAGAGATCCATCGAATTTTCCTTTCATTCAACCGGGATTTCTTCCACTTTTTATCAAATATATCAATGTTTCGTCAACTTTCATACAATGAACATTCAAATTATATTCATATCAATAACATACATTTCAAGCATTTAAGAATATAATTCAAGTTACATGAACTTACAATTCGATTTTTATACCATAACGATAATCTTAGTTTCATAATAAATATTTGAAATAAAACATTATATCATTTCTACCTCAACGTTTATCAATTATAATCGAGCATGTGATCAATTTATACACAAGTCATTCATTTATTATTTTTCCTCCTCCTCCTCTCCATCCACATCCTTAGTATAAACAACACACTTGTAAGTAACATTATCTATAATTTTCACTATTTACTTATGTGAATATTCAAGCTGTCCATCCGTGTCATAGTCAATTTACTTATGTGAATATTCAAGCTGTCCATCCGTGTCATAGTCACTAAATTATTTTTGTCTTGAGCTACAGAACTCCAAATTAAGATCCACAAATTTTATTTGAAACTAGACTCACATATCTTCTTACCATAATATTTCCAAAATTTTTGGTATGGCCAATTAGTACAGTTTATTAGTTAAGTTCTCCCCTGTTACACAGTCCTACTGCTCTGACCTCTCTTCACTAAAAATCAATTATCTCATAGTACAATTTTCATATAGTGTTTCCGATTATTTATAATGAAAATAGGCTCACTAAGGAATACAGACATATAAATTATAATGCATAATTATTTTTGTACAATTTTAGTGAATTTCTAAAGTAAGAACAGGGCTCACGAAGTTATTCTAAACCAGTCTTACCAAAATTTAAATATCTTAAAATGTAGACTTCCTTTGCTTGCTCTGTTTCTTTTATATGAAAATAGACTCAACAAGCTTTAATTCTATATCTCACTCAATTTCTAATTCAATTTCTACCATTTTTGGTGATTTTTCAAAGTTAGACAACTGCTGCTGTCCAAGACTGCTTTAGTGTAACATGTTGATTTCTATTTTGTCCCAAATTCCACAATTCATACAATTCAGTCCTTGCTCAATTAACCCCTCGATTGAGCTAATTTTCTCATTTAATACTTTTCTATATCATTTTAAACTACTTCATAACTTTTGAAAATCAGAATTTTAACATTAGGCCTTAATTTCAACTCTTTCACAATTAGGTCCTAAAACCAATTTCCATCAATTTTACTTGATAAAATCACCATATATCAAAATTAAAGCTTCAATTCTATATTTATTCATCATATTATTCCAGCACTCATCCATATAAACTTTAAAATTTGCCATAGAATCAAAAACTAATGACATACTAAGTTGGACCCAATTGTAAAAGTTCAAAACATAGAAATTTCAAGGAGAAAGCAAGAATTAAACTTACATGAAGCCAGAGTATGAAAACCAGCTTGAACCCTCTTCCATGACTATTTTTCAGCTGATGAAAATGAAGAGAAATGAAGAGAATTCTAGATATTCCAATTTGGTCCCATATTTATATAACTAATTTTGATAATTTTCCAATTTTACCCTTATTTCAAACAAGGGCAATATTCCGTATTCGGAATTTTGAGAAATAGTGCCCTAACTTCTTGGGTTGTGATTTTTCATTTAACCCCAAATAATTGAATATCCTTCTTATTTTTATATGTACAGTATTGAATGTCGAAGGATAAACCTAATTTCGAGAATATAAGATGTGGTGCCCTAACTTACTGAGTACGGCATTGTATTTCTTCGAAATAAGAAGTTTTGGCATCTAATATGACTCTGTCCAAACATATATTAAGTAAATGGATCATAATCTAGAATCTTTTCAAATTTTCGACATAAGGACATTAATTAATCGATTAGGTACCAATTTTGAGCGTATCGAGGGTGCTAACCCTTCCTCGTGCGTAACCGACTCCCGAACCCGTTTTTTGGATTTCGTCGACCAAAATTTTTATTTTAATAAATCAAAATGTTTTATTAAAATAATCCATCTCAGGGTGATCCGATCACATCTTGAATAAAAGATCGATGGCGACTCCATATTTTTAAAGTCGATCCCCATTTTTCTAAAACCCAATTTAAAAATGGTTTCGACAGCTTGGAGACTCCACTGGGGACTTCGAAAGAGAGTCAAGTCGTAAAATCGATTAATTTTTGTCCTTTTATCGAAAACTGAAAATTTGATTCAAAAAATTACGATCCTTTATTTGTATTCACTTGTGTTACCTCATCTAATTATTATGGTCCGAGTTTTGTGAAATATTTTTGCATCATATTACATGACCGTTGGGTCACACCCTTTTAAGTGGGAGTGAGAAGCTACTCTTTCGTGAGGTTTTCACCTCCGTGCAAGATAGTGGATCACTTTCGGGATACATCCGTACCTATGTCTTTGTGATATTTTCATCTCCGTGCAGCTATAGGAAAATGTGTCCCCTTGAGTCGAACTCGGTTCGTATGAGCCTATAATGGGTGAGGATCAAGGAATCTGCTGGTTCAGGCACCCTCAACTTTAGAACTCAAACCGCATGTAAAAGACCCTGGAGCTTACCCTAGATAAAGTTGTGATAAACCCTAGTGGTCACCCAATAGGTGCTTGAATGTTTTACATGCTTTGAATGTCATTTCTATTGTACTAATTTTTTTATCCTTGTTACTTAGCATGTATTTTCATATTAGAGAGAGATGTCGATTTGGGTTCGATTGCTAAATTAGGGAGTTCGGCATGGAGAACGAATTTCTTGATGAAATGGAAGACAATACGGATATTTGTATATTTGTAGTCCGTTTCATGTAAAGAGCTTTGTCCTCTAGTAAAGTTTCCTAAAAGAAATTGAGTTAGAATCGACATCTCTTTACATTCATTTCAGCATTACATCACATGCATTAGATTTCATGAGAAGACCCTGATTAATTAAAGATTATTTCTGTCAACTTAGAAGACATGGAACAAATGTTGGAGAGATTAGAGCAAAGGTAAATACTAATGCAAGAGCAGTTGGCCAAAATTCAACAGGATATGCGAGATTAGATGAATACGTCGCGCCAGTTAAACCAATTACTAGTCGAGGGACTTAAAAAAAGTGTTGCCCAGTGGTTAGCAGTGTGGATAATGATAAAGACATCGTTTATTCCCTGATAAGTATCCTGACTCAATCAGACACGCATCCACATGGAAGACCCGTCATTATTGGACCCCAATGTCGATCGATGCTCTACTCGCTCAAACTCTCGATAGGTTTAGGTTTTAACCCGAAGGATGATCGAGCCAAACTGATACTAACAGAAATGAAAGGAAAGGGAGAGTAGACTTCAAAGACCCCGAGAAATAGGGAAAATGAAGTGAACAGCTTGAGTAAGCATCCCAAATTAGTCGCTGTAGGTCAACCAAGGGTTGTGACTACTGATCATCAGGGCTCATCAAGAAGAGAATCCAGTGCAAAGCAACTCCAGTTTACACCTATTCCAACGACGTATAGAGAGTTATACCAGAGCTTATTTGATATGCATGCTGTAGCTCCTCATTACTTGAAACCAATGCAACCCCCAGACCCCAAATGGTATGATTCGAATGCTCGATGTGAGTACCATGCCGGGATTACAGAACATTCAATAGAAGATTGCCTTGCTTTCAAGAAGTTGGTTGAAAGATTCATCAAAATAGGAGTTATAAGATTCGATGATCCCTCTGGTGCCGAAGATTCGTTACTCAACCATGCTGTTAAAAGGATAACTATTGTGAGCACCATGATGAATGGGGGCATGAAGTTAGGCGTATGTCAAGTTCAGGGCTCTAGTGCAAAACCTGATACTGGCGAATTTGAACATTAATGACATATCTGAAGAGTGGACCGGTGAATAGACTTTTCCAAGCTTCTGCCTTTATGTACTTAGGATGTTTTTGACAATCGAATTGTGGAAGAAATTCCTGTGTTATATAGAGCTCACCTAGAGTAATGTACAAAACGCACTTGTTGCTTTAAGCCAAGAAGCAACAAGATTTCTTTTGTGAAATTGGCTTGTGTCCGGAATTTTATTTTAATAAAATGCATATTTTTCATTTTCCATTGCATATTCTTTTAGAGCATTCTTTATTCATGACCATACCGTAAAAATAATTATCTTTAGAATCATTTATTCTTTGGGATTACCTTTGTAACTAGGTACCTAGATATCAATGACAGGAGCGACATTATTACTGACTCCCTTTTTGAATAAGATATGGTCTAAGGGATCTAAGGACTTTGAAGATAATAGAGATCGTAGCCTATCTTTTGATTTGTTAAGAATTGTAGAACAATATGAAAATAGACTCAACCTTGCAAAAGGTCAGTGGACGTTGCGAGATTAAGAAGAGGCAAATATCGAAGCCTAATTCATCACAAGGCAAGACATCATTGAGCTATCTTCAAAGAATTCAAGATGTTTTCTCACGCTAGGCTACTAAAACGTAGGTATGCTGTTAAGATTGGTTCTACAATAGTCAGGCTAATCATGAGGTTTAGGCTACCAGTCTATCCAGAAAAGGAAATTGCATCAAATGCCAAATTGAGGAAGATAGGACTTATGTGCCTCTTCCATTTTGTTTACATATGGGACACAGATGTTATGAGGTTGATCTCATCAAGAGCTTTTAGCCGACACCAATTCATCTTCGTGGGTGTCAATTTCTTTAGTAAGAGGGTGAAGGTCGCTTCACATGCCAATATTACAAAGTCAATAGTCCAAAAAAAAGAAAGAAAAAAGAAAAAAAGGAAGAAAAGAAAGAAAGAATTCTAAAAAAAATGGTAAAAAGATCACACTTAACCGCACAATGGCAAAAGTTTGCGGTCTATTCAAAGATCAGGTGCCACATATCAGTGCAGCAAAAGCAACCAAAAAGAAAAACAAAAGATCATAAAAAGACTGAGACTTGTAAAGATTGGCATACAGAAGTTACTATTTACCCTATATACTTATCAAACGTTGGCCAAGACTATTACGGGGGCAACGTATTTCTTATTGGTTTTGCCTATCAGAGTCAAAATTCTATCAAAGCTGAAATTGGATGAGGCAGAATAGATCCAATCTCAATATGATCAGTTGATGTTAAAAGCTATCTGTCATGGTCAGGTGATGCGAGCTCACAACAAAAATGATTTGCCCTAGAAAATTTCATGATAGGGTTTTAAAGAAGACTTCTTCCATGCAAAAGGGACTTCAGAAGAAAGTGGATGGCAAATTGGGAAGGACCTTATACAGCAACGAAGGCCTGTTCTGGAGAAGTATGGATATTGTCTGAAATAGATGACAATGACCTACCCAATCCGGTGAATTCAGAAAAATAAAAAAAAGAGAAAAGAAAAAAACAAAAACAAAAAAAAGGAAAAGAAAGAAAAAGAAAAAGGAGAGGCCAAGGTGAAAACCCGCGGAGGGCGCTTTGAGACCAATGGGGATTTGAGTTGAAAACCCGAAAAGGGCGACTCAAATTTTGATTAAGAGTAGGGCATATAGAAGTCCTGCTATGCTTGAATTAACAATAAAGAAGTATGCTATGTCTTGGGGCATCAACAAAGTACTTCAGGTCCCCTAGACACATATTGAACTTAAAATGGCCCTCAAGAAGTTGGAACAGAGAAGCTCAGGCTGCGATATCTGGGGCAACTTGATTACATTATTCCTTTCAAATTTCTTTCTTAATTGCGATTGCTATCTTTACTTAGCTTATTTGTTTCGAGCTATGCTCCTAATTAATTTCCTTCTTGTCCATGGTTATGATCTTTTTCAGTCATTTTGCATTGAAATAATGATTAGTGGACTAATAATATTTTCATAAAATGAGTTTCGCATATTACTCTGGAAATTTCTGAATAATACAAGAACCTGAGACAAGACTATTGTTTAAAACTCACCAAGTTTAAGGAAGAGTCTAAATTAAGGTTATCTCTTTGTATTTTCTATCAAAAATAGTTGGTGATACAATCTCAATGAAAATGGGCAATGTTAACCCAAGTGTAAAATAGGAATCATTCTCCGGAGAAAAATTGATATTCTGCATTCACGCGAGCATCATACATACATACACATCTGGTTGGGTCACCCGAGGAGTGATAAGTTGATGAAACAAGCTACAGGCCATATACCCTCGGGTTATAGTAGGATAGATAGAAGATAATACAGATCTCATACCTTTGAATAGAAATGTGATGGATTGAAGAAGAAGCAAATCTTACATTTCAAGGTTACAGTGGGATAGATGGGAAGAGATTCAGATCCTATACCCCTAAGTCACAATGAGATGAACCCTGAAGTTACAATGGGGGTAAATCTATTGAGCAAGATATTTGTTTTCTTGGGTTTTCTGTCAAGAATACCAGCCGTACAAGATGGTAGCATAATACGTCAGCGATAGAGCCCTGATAAGTGATGAACGATGACACCTTAAGCAGGGATCATTCTCATGAAATTCTGTATTCATGCAAAACACATTTAGGGGCATTTGATTCATTTCGATCATTGCATCCTAATCTTTGTAAAAAGGCCATTATCATGACATTCTGCATTCATACAAATGCCGTCCATAATACATTTAGGTAGGAGCATTAGATTCGTTCTGATCATTGCATTCTAACCATTTTGCATAAGCATAAACACAAAACTAATTTTATAGTACAGGTCCCCTAGAGGACGTTGTCGCAACATCGGTGAATTGGAATATCTTGCCTTCCTGAGTGAAGCAGATTGAAGATAGTAGATCTGGTAATCTTGAAGTTGCGAGCGAGCGGATCGAAGCCATCTGTGTCTTATTTCCTCGAAATTCCAATGAGTTGGTTGAAATTACAAATCCGCCTCCTGAGTTTACAACGAGGATCCAACTATTTTAGAAGTTTCAGAAGAAGATTGAGTTACAAATCTCTTCTCTCTGAATTCCTATCGCCTCGAAGTTCCAGTGGAGTAGGTTGAGGCTACAAATCCCTCCTCCCTAAGTTTACAATGAGGATCAGTTCGTAATTCTTTGAAGTTCCAGCAAAGAAGATTGAAATTACGAATCTCTTCTCCCTGAATTTCTATTTCCTCAAAGTTCCAATGTAGTAGGTTGAAATTACAAATGCCTCATCTCTGAGTTTACAATGAGGATCAGTCTGTATTTTTTTGAAGTCTCAGTAGAGAAGATTGAGGTTACGAATCTCTTCTCCTTGAACATCTATCTCCTCGAAGTTCCAGTGGAGTAAGTTGAGGCTACAAATCCTGCCTCCCTGAGTTTACAACGATGATCAAACTTTATTTCTTAGAAGTTTCAGTAAGAAGATTGAAATTACGAATCTCTTCTTTCTGAATTTCTATCACCTCAAAGTTTCTGTGGAGCAGGTTGAGGCTACAGATCCTCCTCCCTGAGTTTACAATGAGGATCAGTCAGTATTTCTTTGAAGTTTCAACAAAGAAGATTGAGGTTATGAATCTCTTCTCCCTAAACTTCTATCACCTCAAAGTTCCTGTGGAGTAGGTTGAGGCTACAAATCCCTCCTCCCTGAGTTTACAATGAGGATCAGTCAGTATTTCTTTAAAGTTTCAGCAGAGAAGATTGAGGTTACGAATCTCTTCTCCCTAAACTTCTATCTCCTCGAAGTTCCAGTGGAGTTGGTTGAGGCTACAAATCCCTCCTTCCTGAGTTTACAATGAGGATCAGTCCGTATTTCTTTAGAGTCTCAATAGAGAAGATTGAGGTTACGAATCTCTTCTCCCTGAACTTCTATCTCCTCGAAGTTCCAGTGGAGTAGGTTGAGGCTACAAATCCCTCCTCCCTGAGTTTACTTTATTTCCTAAAAGTTTCAGTAAGAAGATTGAAATTACGAATCTCTTCTTTCTGAATTTCTATCACCTCAAAGTTCCAGTGGAGTAGGTTGAAATTACAAATCCATCCTCCCTGAGTTTACAATGAGAATCAATCCACATTTCTTCGAAGTTCCAGTGGAGTAGATTGAAACTACGGATCTCTTCTCCCTGAAATTACATTGGAGTGGATCGAAGAGCTAGTTCCTAAGCCCTTGAAGATTCATTGGGATGGAATAAAGCTAAGCACTGAAAGAGGCATAACCGGACAAAATTGGCCCTTTTTGAAGTCTTTGCTCTATTCTCGTTACACGACAATGAGCAAAGAGGGGCAGCTGTAGAAGCCCAAATTTGCCCGGGCCCATGCCGATTAAAACAAAATTAAAAACCGAAAAAATAAAGTTTGTTAAACAGTCCAAATTTCAACCCATTTGCAGACCCAAAATTTAACCCAACGACCCAATTCTAGACCCAATACAATGGCCCAAATGCAAGCCCAAAATCACCACCAAACCCTAACCTAGACGAAACCCTAACCAAGGGACCATACGCCAACCCGACCTCCAACGTTTGGACTCCCTCACATGCCTCCACACGCGATGCTTGGAGACTGTTTCACGCGTCAGATCCTCCAACAGACGGCCTCCATAGGCGACCCTCGTGCTTCCACGCCAAGACTCTACACAAGGAAACAAATAACGGCAAGAGACAGCATGGTAAACAAATAGGCAGTAGAAAACAAAGCAAAAAAACAATTGTATTTTTTTATTTCGATTTCTAATTTCTGAACTCGGTTATAAGAACCGAAGAGAAACAGTTGTAAAAGGGAGGAAAGGTTCACATTTTTTATAGAGATACAAGGAAATACAAAAAAAAAAAGACAGAGAATGGTTTCAAAGGTGAATTTGATTGTGTTTAAGGTTATTATTTTCCCTTTTTTTATGAAAACAAAAGAAAGAAAGAACTTACCAGTATTCTCCACGTTTTGCCATCATCGAAATACTTCTCCATTTTCCGCGAGATCCCTTTAAAATCAGAGTTTGGGCTTCGGAAAAAAAAGGGCGGTGGTCATATCCCTCTCTCTCTTGGGTTTTTGCCTTTGGTTCAGAAACTCAGGGTTGAGAGGGGAGAAAATAGGCCGAAAAGGGTTCGTTTAGGAACTCCGACACCGCAGACGGCGCTGGTCCGACAATGATGCGAGGCGCTAAAAACCCTAGCAGAAAGTTCTTTTTCTTTTTTTTTTCCAATAGCATGACGAAATGAAATAAAACGGAAATTTACCTTTTATAACGGGTCAAAATGGCGTCGTTTAAGGCTGTTCGATGGCCTCAAAAGCGGCACCAGATAAAATATCCGACCACATGACGACCGCGCCATTCAGATCCGCGTGTTTCACCAGAAGGGATATTTTCATTTTCGATCCTCCTCTTTTCGTCGCATTTAATTAAGCCATATGAATGTTCTTATTTTCTTAATTTTACACTCAATTTTGTACGTTATTTCAATTTCGTCCCACTTTTAAAAACGCTATGTTTAGTAACTCGGGATAATCACCTATTTGGCCCCTATCTTTTGTGCGTGTATTGTATTTAGGTCCTTTTACTGTTTTAATAATTAGTATGTAGTCCCCGAATTTCGCTTACACTATTAAACTTGCCCTAAATCTGCTTTTAATTTCTTGATTGGTCACTCATTTGTCTTATTATCCTAGTATTTTCATTTTAATTGCTTTTATGTACATTATTTACATTAATTTCATATATTATTCATTTGATTTGTTTTCATATTATATAGTTTATTCCTTTTATATATATATTCCTTTTAAAATTGTTATGTATTGCAATTTCCTTTTTAGATATTATTTTAAATTTCTTATATTTTGTATGTTAAGTTATTTTATGTATTTTATTTTAGATTTTATTTATCCATTTTAAAATGTTTTAATATTATTTTACGCTTTTAATAGTGTATTCAAATATTTTATACATCATTATTTTCCAATTATTGCCTCCTATTGCTTTGAATCTATTTTTATATTACTTGTTTTAAACTCATTTTCTTTGACTTGATTTAGGTTCATTTCCTATTATTGTTTTCTTTATATTATTTTGCTCCGTTTTCTTCAACAGCCAAAGTCGAAATTGCGTTAGATGATTATTACTATTGCGGGAATTATAATTTGTTAATTCGTAGCCATTAATTGCTTATGATTCATCATTGTAATATGTGATATTGACTTTGTATATTAGTATTCCATTGTATCTTATGAAAAATGTAGTGTTAATGTCATTTCGATTTTAAAATCATAAGGCAATGCTCGTGTTTAGAGGTTTCGAGAAAATCGTGCTCTAACTTACTGAGTTCCGATTCTCCTCGTTAAAACCTAGCAACCGAGTATCATTTTCTCTTTTAAATCAAAATGCATAATATTTTAAATAAAAAAAACTTAATCTCGGGAAGTTGAGATATTGCGCCCTAACTTACTGGGTGTGATATTTTGTCATCTCGAGATAAGAATTTCAAAAGAACAAGGGCAATATTCCGTATTCAGGAATTTTGAGAAATAGTGCCCTAACTTACTGGGTTGCGATTTTTTATTTAACCCCAAATAATTGAATATCCTTCTTATTTTTAAATGTACGAGTATTGAATGTCGAAGGATAAACTTAATTTCGAGAATATAAGATGTGGTGCCCTAACTTACTGAGTACGGCATTTTATTTTTTCGAAATAAGAAGTTTTGGCATCCAATATGATTCTGTCCAAACATATATTAAGTAAATGGATCATAATCTAATTAGATTAGGTACCAATTTTCGACATCAGGGCATTAATTAATCGATTAGGTACCAATTTTGGGCTTATCAAGGGTGCTAACCCTTCCTCGTATGTGAATCGACTTTAACCCGTTTTTTGGATTTCGTAGACCAAAATTATTGTTTTAATAAATCAAAATGTTTTATTAAAATAATCCATCTCAAGGTGATCCGATCACACCTTGAATAAAAGATCGATGGCAACTCCATATTTTTAAAGTCGATCCCCATTTTTCTAAAACCCGATTTAAAAATGGTTTCGACAATGATCATTAGTACATGGTTATATATCATGTTGTTATGTTAAAGGATGATTATTTGTATATATACCATTATAGTTTAAGTAATTGCTCTTTTCCTTCTTCTTTTTAAGTTTTGATTTATTATTTATTTATATCAAAATATAAAATTAATATTTTCATATATCTAAACAAATAAGAAAAATTCAAAGCTTCAAATTATATTATATTTTATTTTTCAATTAGCATTTGATTTAGTTATCATGTATTGCGTTTTAAATATGTTAATATACATTTAATTTTGTATTAAATTAAGGTGAAATATATAAAAATTATTATTTAAACACTCTTAAAAATTAAATTTTATAATATATTTTTTATTTCCTTAGTAGATAACATTTTGTTTGGGTCAAAATAGCTTAATCACTCAAATATATAGGATTGTAAATAAATAAAGCGTTCAATAAATTATTTGTGTATCGTTTGTATGATATTCATTTATTAAATTAAATAAATGAGTATTAACAAAAAAAATTACAATAACATCTATGTTCTATATTTTAGAGTCAAATACTCCGATGTCCAAGATAAGGTATTTCCTTACTAGACTTGATAAACGATATAATCATCCTTGAACCGATTTATTCAATTTCGATTCATCATACTATGAACCTTTTAAATTACAAGTAAAAATGATGAATAAACTATACTTAAATCTCTTACAATTAACTATACTTAAAGCTCTTACAATTCTTTTTAATTCATTCAATCATATAGAGAAATTCAAATACTACTTAATTATTGAAAACTTAATTCTTCTATTTCATGATCTTGAATTGGACCATAGTCGATATTTTTTGCTAATGACTTCATACCATTCATGATTGAATCCATTAATTCATTTTGAGATGGTTGAATGCCATTCATCTTTAGAGATTGTCAAATACCATGAACATATGAACTGCCAAATGCCATCCATGGCTAATGGTCAAGTGCCATTTCAAATATTTTAATAACCTAAAGACATTATAACTCTCTGTTAGAATTAAGTGACCCGAATTCTTATTTAAATAAAATACAATGGTAAAATAAAAAAAAAAGAAAATCCTTATAGAACTACACTTCTTTTATTTTATTTTAGAATAAGGTTTTTTAAACCTTATTAAACTCCATCTATTTGATATTGATTAGAATAAGGTGTTTCAATCTTACTACACTCATATTAGAATATGGCTTTACAAGCCTATAAATAGATATAGTCTATTCCTCTTGTAATTATTTCGAATTCAACATAGTGAATTTTCTTCTCCTCTGCCCATGGTTTTTTCCCAAAAGGGTTTCCACGTAAAATCTGTGTGTTCTTTATTTTTATTTCTCCTTTCTTTGCAATATATTTGTCATTACCGATGTTATACTTTTCACAAATTGGTATCAAAGCTTCCGGGTTTTTCATCTCGATCACGGTAATGGCGCCTTTGAAGTATGAAATTTCGCAGTTGGATCGCAACACCAGATTCACATTGTGGCAAATAAAGATGCATACAATTCTTGCACAAATGGACTTAGAGGAAGCCCTGCTAGGGGTAGATAAGATGCCTTCGACATTGAAGGAGGAAGAGAAGAAGCGCAAGGATCGAAAGGCGTTAACACAGTTACATCTGTATTTGTCTAACGAAATTTTACAGGATGTGATGAATGAGAAGATTCTCGCTGCATTATGGAAGAGGCTAGAATAAATATGTATGTCGAAAATTCTCACCAGTAAGTTGCATATGAAGCAACGTCTTTATGCTCATCGTTTGAAGGAAGGTGCGTCTGTACACGAACATTTAACAATGTTTAAAGAAATTCTCTCAAACTTGGAGGCCATGGAGGTTTAGAATGATAAGGAAGATCTAGGGTTAGTTCTACTTTATTCGTTGCCCCCGTCTTATTTAACCTTTAGAGACACGATTTTATATAGCCGCGAGTCTATCACAATTGATGAGGTTTATGATTCTTTGACCTCGTATGATAAGATAAAGCATCTTGTGGTTAAACCCAACTCTTAGGGAGAGGGTCTCATTGTTCGTAGGAGATAAGATCGAAATGCTAATGATGATCATAGAATGACACAGGAACGGAATCCTCACAGTAAATCTAATGGTAGATCAAAGTCTTCAAACAGATGTAAAACTTGTAACTTTTTTAAGAAGAAAGGGCACATTAAATCTAAGTGCTATAAGCTACAGAACAAGATTAAAAGGGAGGCTGCAAATCAAAAGGGAAAACAACTAGAAAATCGGTGAAGCTGATGTTGTAGAAGACTACAGTGATGGTGAACTTCTAGTCGCTTCTGTCAACAATTCTAAAGTGAGCGATGAGTGGATCCTTGATTCGGGTTACACCTTCAACATGAGTCCCAATCGGGATTGGTTTACAACTTACGAAACAGTGTCTGAAGGTGTTGTCTTGATGGGAAATAATGCTTCGTGTAAAATCGTAGGTGTTGGAACAACTAAAGTTAAGATGTTTGATGAAGTTGTCAGAATACTTAGTGACGTACGATATGTTCTAGAATTGAAAAGAAATTTAATTTCATTAATTACTCTTGATTCAAAAGGTTACAAATACACAGTTGAAAGTGAGATTTTGAAAATTTCCAAAGGTTCCCTCGTTGTGATGAAAGGGCAAAGAAAGACTGCCAAGTTATATGTTTTGCAGGGTTCTACTGTTATTGGTGATACAGCTAGCGCTTCCTCTTCCTTGTCAGATGATGATATTACTAAGCTTTGGCATATGTGCCTAGGGCATATGAGTGAGAATGGCATGGTAGAATTGAGCAAAATAGGACTTCTTAATGGGCAAGCAATTTGCAAACTGAAGTTCTGTGAGCACTGCGTTTTTGGGAAGCAAAAGAGAGCTCGATTCACCAAAGGAATCCATAACACGAAGAGAATGTTGGAGTATATTCATTCTGATCTGTGAGGGCCATCAAGAGTGCCTTCGAGAGGTGGAGCTAATTATATGCTAACTTTTATTGATGATTTTTCCAGAAAAGTTTGGGCGTTCTTTCTAAAGAAAAAAAGCGATGTGTTTCTCGCATTTAAGTCTTGAAAAACTATGATTGAAAAATAGATAAGAAAACAAATCAAATACCTCCACACGGACAATGGCTTAGAGTTTTGTTCTGATGAGTTTAATAAACTGTGCAAGTCAGAATGGATCGTGAGACACTTGACAGTTCGTCATACTCCACAGTAAAATGGCATTGCAGAACGAATGAACAGAATGATCATGGAGAAGGTTCAACGTACGTTGTCAAATGCCAACTTACCAAAGTCATTTTGGGCAGAAGCAGCCACTGCTGCATGTTTTTTATCAACCGATCTCCATCGTCGCCATTGATAAAAAGACTACACAAGAGCATGGTTTGGTGATGTTGCTAATTATTCTGATTTAAAGATCTCTGGGTGTCCTGCGTATGCTCATGTTGATAATGAAAAATTGGAACCGAGATCCATTAAATGTGTTTTTCTTAGTTATAAAGCTGGTGTAAAATGGTATAAGTTATGGTGTCTTGAAAATAGAAAAGTTGTGATTAGCAGAGATGTTGTTTTTGATGGAACTGCTATGCTACCTAACTTATCTCTTAAAGACTCTTCCAATAAAGAAAATCAAAAGCAGGTGGAGCATCAGATTAATATTGTAACAGTCTAGTTTAGACCCTAGTTAGAATAGTAGTTTCGAGACCACGAATTCAAGTTAGAAAAATGTTTTAATATTATTTTTTGTGTTTGCAGTATGTGATTAAGCATGTGTGAAAGTTTCGTGATTTAATTTATCCGTTTGTGTGCTTAATTTAATATAATAACTTAATCGCAGAAAGTGTAAAAGTGACTTTCTAATTGTTAAAGTGCTCAATTGCTTTGTTTTATTAAAGATGGAATCCTTATGTTGCAAATTGGCCATTAAATCATGGGATGGACGGTTAAGGGCATATGTTATATGGTTTTATAATTAATTTATAAAGGTTAGTTTAGTAAATTGTGAATTTAAGTTATAATTAATAAAATAAAAACATGCATTAAGCCATATTGTTCATCTATCAACTGAAAATATCAAAGAAAAAGAAAGAAAAAAGCTTTAAAGGGTTCGGCTATGTTCAAGAAAAAAGCTTTAAAGGGTTCGGCTATGTTCAAGCAAAATTAGTGTATTAGTTTTGTTCGATTTTTAATAATTTCTACGTTTTTGTGATCGTTGCTTAGTATACCATCAAGCCCTTACCTTAATTTTGGAATTTGATTATGATTTTGAGATGTGCCATTGATGAAGGTTTAAGTTTTATGATGATAGTTGATGAAATATGAAATATATGTGTTAGATTAACATATTTTGTCTTTGGATTTTTGGTGAATTTGAGTAATTTGAACTAAATTGTGAAAATAATATTTTGAGGGACTAAAGTGTAAAATAAATGAAATGTAGGGATTTGTATAATCATGATGAATATTCGGTTAAGCATGTGTACAAAGAAATTATGTGTATTTTTGTGATTTTGTGAAATAATGACTTAAATGTCAAAATGTGAAAATGTGAGGGCTAATTTTAAAATGCCCTAAATGTGTGTCTTTGGATTGAATTGAATTGAATTATTTGTTGAATAAAAGGGTTAAATTTGAATATGTACAGATCAAGAACCAAATAAAACGGATTTAGATCGAGGAAAGTTGAAAGTGAACGAATAGTAAAATCCGTCCGATTATATCCGTACGAGGTAAGTCTATATACAAATAAATGTATTTAAGTTGACTTATTCATGTTCACATAATGTTGAATTGTAATGAATGGCTTTTGAAGATATATATATATATATATATATGAAATTCGAGAATGTATCGACAATGTGTTGAGGTCCAAAAGTCTCGTACGAACCCTAGGAATAGATAGGATTCCTATGTCATGACATAGGAATTTTGATATGTGATATCATGTAAGACCACGTCTGGGACGTTGGCGTTGATCTGAGAATTTCGTGTAAGACCACGTCTGGGACGTTGGCATCGATTTGAGATTTGCGTGTAAGACCATGTCAGGGACATTGGCATCGTAGTTGATTCGTGTAAGACATTTCTAGAACAGTGGCATTGATATTTGATTACATGTAAGATCACGTCTGGGACGTTGGCATTGTGTGAGTATTCTAAGTATCCGAGTATCCTATTTTATTCTGAATGGTTTTATGGGTAATTTCGAGAAATAAAAGACTATGTGAAATACGTAATTGATTCAGGTATGTTTGAAATGTATACTATGATTGAGTATGAAAGGTAAGTATATGTGATTGTGCACAAGTGATATATGTGCATAGATTCAATGAGATAAAATGTGGTATGTGTATGATTGTGATATGAGCAAAAGAAATACTTTGAAGTATGAATTGTTAGTAAGCAATGGCCAAATAAATGAGCCAAAAAAGAATTATGAATTTGCAATTGAGATATATTTATGATCTTATATTTGATATGTTTATGAATGTTATATGTTAAGCTTATTTGTATATGGCTTACTAAGCTTTTGAAAGCTTACTCTGTGTGTGTTTGCATTGTTTTGTAGCTCGGGGATCATCAAGGATCATCACCACACTATCAAACTCTATTTTGATACCCTTTTGAATGTGTACATATTTAAGTATGGCATGTATAGTCTAGTTGAAATGTTTGATGTTTTGAGTTATATATAAAAGTTATGTGATATGGCTTGTAAATGGATGTGTAAATGGCCAAATTTATGATAAGTTTTATGATGCAAAGTTGGTATAATTTGGATGAATAGCTAGTATATTGAATTGGTAAGTTTTTGAATGGTTAGAAAATATGAACATTTTGACATGATTTGGTTGCATTTTGATGGCATGAAATGTGTTTATTTGTGCTTGTAGGTTTGACCATAAATAGGTGGCAAATTGGCCTTGCAAATGGCCTATATTTGCCCACACGGTTAAGCACACGGGCGTGTGGCTCGACCGTGTCCCTTGAATTTGTAATTCAATTCAAGTCAGGCTTGCACACGGGCTGGACACACGGGTGTGTGACTGGCCGTGTGAAAGAAGTCAGTGTTGCACACGGGTTAGACACACGGGCGTGTGACTGGCCGTGTGATGCAAGACAGTTTCGACCATGGGTGAAGCACATGGGCGTGTCTTCGGCCGTGTGGACAAATCAGTATGTATGCCTTGTTTTGCCGGACTTGGACACATACGGGCGTGTGACCTCTGTAACTTTGAAAAATGTTAAGTTTTCAAAAATTTTGAATGTGTTCGATTTAGTCCCGATCCCTTCTTATTGCATGTTTGAGGTCTCGTAGACCTATTTAAGGGACTCTATGTATATATTTTACTTTGTTATGATAATGATATATCTTGTGATGTGAAATAATCGTAAAAGTTTCGATTTGTCCGGTAATGCCTCTGAACCCTAGACCAGTGATGATTACGAGTTAGAGGTGTTACATTTGATTGGTATCAGAGCCAGGTTTAGTCGATTCTAGGATTAACGTAGCGTGTGAGAGTCTAGCTATACATGCCATATATACAAACTGTGATAGTGTGATCAATTCTAACGTATAAAATGTGTTTTTATATAGTAAATAGATCCCGAAAGAACTGTAGCTGATGACGTTAAAAGTCATGCACCTGCTCCCGCTCAAGAGACAGCACCATCTGATTCGAGACCGACTACTAGCGGTCAGGAAGGAGAGGCTAAACAAGCATTTTTCCAAATGATGAATGAGTGGTTCACTCAATACGTTAGAACAAATCCGGCTGTTTCACAACTTTTGCCCCGTCTAATCTTCCACAGACTTCTATTGTGCCTCCGATTATGCATCTGGATTTGATGAATAGGCCTCCAGTTGATAAAATCTGCAAATTTAGGGTTGAAGAGTTCAAGGCCACTAGTGATGATAATGCTAAGAGAATTGAATTTTGGCTCGAGAACACAATCCTAGTGTTCGATGAAATGTCATTGACTCTTGATGAATGTGTGAAATATGCCATTTCCTTGCTACAAGATGCAGCTTATCAGTGGTGGAAGACTTTGATTTCTGTTGTTCCAAAAGAACGAGTTACATGGGATTTCTTTTAGTCTGAGTTTCGGAAGAAATATATTAGCCAGAGATTTATAGATCAAAAGCGAAAAGTGTTTCTGGATTTGAAACAGGGCCGTATGTCTGTTATTGAATATGAGCGAGAATTCGTGAGATTAAGTCAATATGCCCGGGAATGTTTATTGACTGAATAAATAATGTGCAAAAGGTTTGAAGACGGCCTGAATGAAGATATTCGATTGTTAGTTAGAATTCTGGAAATAAAAGAGTTTGTTGTGCTTGTTGATCGAGCGTGTAAAGCTGAAGCACTCGAAAAGATAAAAGAAAGGTTGAGTCTAAAGCCAAAGATGTGAGAAAGAGATTTTCAAGTAAATCGTTTCAATCTGCATCAAAGAAATTCAGAGATGAGTATAGCCGTTCGAAGGTTAATGAGGACATTCGAACAGAGATCTAGTTAGATCGCAGTCGAACTTAAAAGCTCCAGCTACTTCGATAGCTAGTGTGGGAAATGTCTGATCCGAGCGACCTAAATGTAAGCATTGTGGTAAAAGACATCCGGGTAATTGTCGATTGAATGATTAAGCCTATTTTAGATGTGGATCACTAGACCATTTCATTCGAGATTGTCCCGAGTTTATTGAACAAGAGATTGTACAAAATTCAAGGCCAGATAATGTTTCAGCTAGAGGTAGACTTTCTAGAAATACCAGAAATGTGAGTGGTAGCCGGAGAGCTACGAAGGATACAGTTGCGAGATCTGGAGCTAGAGCACCTGCTAGAGCTTATGCCATTCGAGCCCGTGAGGAAGCTTCATCTCTAGATGTTATTATGGTATATTTACTCATTCGTATGCATACATGAACTTAGTATCCAGTAAGACTTTGCCTGTAGAGTCTACTGAGTTTGTTATTAGAGTATTGAACCCCTTAGGTAAAAGTGTCTTGGTTGACAAAGTATGCAAGAATTTTCCGTTGATGCTCTGAGATGTTTGTTTTCCGGCCAATCTGATGTTATTACCTTTTGATGAATTTGATATAATTTTTGGTATGGATTGGTTAACATTGCATGATTCTGTTATGAATTGCAAAAGAAAGATCATTGATTTGAGATGTCAAAATGATGAAATAGTTTGGATTGAATCAAATGATTTGAACGGGTTACCGACTGAAATATAAGTGATAAAAGCTCAGAGTTATATGAAAATGGTTATGAAACTTATTTTTCCTATGTGATTGATTCGAGAGTGACTGAAAAGAAAGTTGAATCAGTGCCAGTTGTCTGTGAATTTCCTGACATGTTTCTGAAGAACTACCGAGATTACCTCTGATACGCGAAGTTAAATTTGGTATTGATTTATTGCCGGGGACAACACATATCTCTATAGCTCTGTATAGAATGGCACTAACAGAATTGAAAGAGTTGAAAACACAGTTGCAAGAGTTGACCGATAGAGGATTTGCACGACTGAGTTTCTCACCTTGGGGTGCTTCCGTTCTATTTGTAAAAAAAAAGACGGCACGATAAGAATGTGCATTGATTACCGTCAGTTGAACAAAGTGTAACAGTCCGATTTATACCCTAGTCGAACAGTGGTTTCGGGACCACAAATTCGAGTTAGTAAAATATTTTAATATTATTTTCCGTGCCTATGATATGTGATTAAGTATATGTTTAAGCTCTATAAGTTAATTTATCCTTCTGTGTGGTTAATTTGAGAAAAAAGGGTTTAATCGCATAAAATAAAAGTTTGATAGTTAGTTATTAAAGTATCAAAATGTTGATGTCTTTATTATGAGAAGTCTTTGAAAGGCAATTTTCCTACTATAATTGATAGTGGACGGTTATGTCCATAATGTCCTTGGGAAATATGTTTTATAACTTTATTATTATAAGGTTAAAATTGGAAAATTGGTTATTAAAGAAATTATAATAAAATATGAACATGAAATGTAGCTATTTTCTACTCACCTTTCACCGAAAATAAGAGAAAGAAGAAAGGGCTGAGTTCTTTTGATTTTCGACAACAATTAAGCAAAATTAATGTATGAGTTGAGTATGATTTTTGATGATTTTTATGTTTTTAAGATTGTTGCTTAGTTTACTATCAAGCCCATGTTATAATTTGAAGAATTGATGATATTTGTAAGTTATGCCATTGATGAAATGGTAAGCTTTATGATGAGTTTAGTTGTTAAATGAAAGATATGTAATTGATGAACATATTTTGTTCTTGAATTTTTTATGAATTTAGCTAATTAGGGCTAAATTATGAAAAGAGCAATTTGAGGGATTAAATTATAAAATTTATAGAAAATATGGACTTGCATATAATATATGAGTATTCGGCTAAGCATGATTAAATGATGATTTTGTATATTTGATGTTTTGAGAAAAACGGACTAAATTGATAAAATGTGTAAATGTGAGGGCTAATTTGTAAATTACCCTAAATATGTGTATTTGGATTGAATTGGATGAGTTAGTTAATAAAAGAGTTAAATTTGAATATGTATAGATCAAGAGTCAAAGAAATCGGACTTAGATCGCGGGAAAGCGAAAGTAGTTGAGTAGTCGTATCCATTTCCGTTAAACCAAACTTGAGGTAAGTCATTATGCAAATAAGCGTATTTGTATTGAGTTGTGAATGTTAATATGACTATTAATAACGATGAATGTTTACGAGATGATGTGTACATGAATTCCGAGATAAGATCGACATAGTGACAATGTCCGAGAAGTCCCGTATGAACCTAGGAATAGATAGGATTAACTATGTCATGACATAGGTATCTGATCCGTTTTATCATGTAAGACCACGTCTGGGACGTCAGCATTGATTTTATATTTCGTTTAAGACCACGTCTGAGATGTTGGCATCGATACGAGATTTACGTGTAAGACCATGTCTAGGACATTGGTATCGTATTAATTCATGTAAGACCCTGTCTGGGACAGTGGCATCGATATCTGAGTACATGTAAGACATCGTATGGGACGTTGTCATTGTACAATTATTTCGAGCTTTCTGAGTCTCATTAGGTTCGAATAGTTCAACGGTAAGTCTGTGACACGAAATGTTATGTAAATTGTAAATCCGTTTCAGGTATGTTTATTAAGTACACAAGGTGTGTATGAAAGGTAAGTATCTATATGAGCTTACTAGCATGAATATGAGCTATGAAATGATGAGATGATATGTGAAATTAGGCTATATGAGCTATGTGCATATGTGATGATGAGATGAAAAATGTGAGAAGTTATGGCTAAATGATTGAGTAAAACTCTATGAAAGATATATATGCTATGTGCATTTTAAGTTAAGTTTATTTGTATATGACTTACTAAGCTTTTGAAAGCTTACTCTATGTGTGTGTTTTTTTCTGTTTTATAGATCGTCAAAGCTACTGAAGGCTCGGGGACTGTCGAGGATCGTCATCACACTACTTAAGCTTATTTTAATACATTTTGAAAATGTATATAGCTAGATATGGCATGTATAGGCTAGATATTTGGTTAAAAATGAGATGTGATCTTAGCCATGTGATTTGGCTAGTGATGTGTTGGTAATATATTTTAATGAATATGTTATATGTTGCATGTTTTGGTATGGTTTGGTAGTATATGAAATGGTTGAGTTTTTGGTAAGTATATGGACAAAATTTTGAGCATATATGTTTGACAAAAGAATGAGCTCATGAAAGGTAAGTATGGATGAATTATGCTTGTGTTTACATGAGTTTTAGTCTTGTAATTTGTCATGAATGGAATTGGATTTGAATGTAGAGATTGAATGGTTATCTTAATATGTTTTTGGTGACTAATTGTACATAAGTTGATTTAGTAAATTGCTTGTAGGTAAGACCCTAACGTGGGTGGCATTATGGCCTTGACAATGGCTTGTTTTGCCTACAAGGCAATGGCACACGGACGTGTTTAATGGCCGTGTGAAAATAGAAGTATTTAGCTAAGAGTGCACGGCCATGGCACACGGGCGTGCTTGGTAGCCGTGTGATATAGTTAGAATATGGCCTAAGAGCACACAAACATGGTACACGGCGTGCCTAGTGGCCGTGTGGAAAAGTCAGTGTCCATGCTTTGATTTGGCACGGCCAAGACACATGGGGGTGTCTGCTTCTCGTGGAAGACACACGACCTGCCCACATGGGCGTGTGTCGTGCATAACTTACAAAAGTTTTAAATTTTTGAGAAATTATGTGTGTGTTCGGTTTAGTCCCGACCTTATTCTAAAGCATGATTAAGGTCTCGTTGACCTATTTAAGGGACACTTTGGCTGCGATTGATGAATGGTTGTATAAAATGTTATAAAAGTTTTCGATCTATCTGGTAACTCCTTTAACCCTAATTCTGCGACGGATAAGGGATAGAGGTGTTACATTTGGTTGGTATTAGAGTTAAGGTTTAGTCGATTCTCGGACTAACATAGCGTGTCAAAGTCTAGCTATACATACCGTATATCTGAGTTGTGATAGTGTGATGAATCCTAACCTGTAAAATATGATATTTGTATAGTAATGGATCCCGAAAAAGTCATAGCTGACGACGTAGAAAGTAATGCACCTGCTTCTGCGCAAGGGACATCGTCTTTTGATCCGAGACCGACTACTAGCGGTCAAGAAGGAGAAGCTAAACAAGTTTTCTTCCAGATGATGAGTGAGTGGTTTACTCAATTCGTAAGAAATAACTCGACTGTTTCGCAACCTCCGTCCCCGGTTAATCCTCTTCAGACATCCGATATTCCTCTGACTGCAAATCTGAATCTATGGAATAAGCTTCAGTTGAAAAAATTCGTTAGTATGGGGCTAAGAGTTTAGGGCTACCAGTGATGACGATGCCGAGAAAGCTAAATTCTGGTTAGAAAATACTGTTCGGGTATTTGATGAAATGTCTCTGACTCTGGACGAATGCATAAAATGTGTTGTATCATTGCTCTAAGATGCAGCCTATCAGTGGTGGAAAATCTTAACTTCTATTATTCCGAAAGAGCGAGTCACGTGGGACTTCTTTCAGATTGAGTTTCGTAAGAAATACATTAGTGAGAAATTCATCGATTAGAAACGGAAAAACTTTTGGATGAAACAGGGCCATATAACTGTTACTGAATACGAACGAGAGTCCTGAGACTAAGTCAGTTGCCCTAGAATGTATATCATCTAAAGCAATAATGTGCAAAAGATTCAAAGACGACCTTAATAAAGATATCCATTTGTTAGTTGGGATCTTAGAAATAAAAGAGTTCGTAGTACTTGTTGATCGAGCATGCAAAGCTGAGGCACTCGGGAAAGATAAAAGAAAATCCGAGTCTGAAGGTAGAGATGTGAAAAAGATTTAGAGTAGATCATTTTAGTCTGCTTCGAAGAAATTTAGAGATGATCAAAGTCGTTCAAGAGATAATATGGGACATTCGAATAGAAATCGAGCTAGATCACAAATGAGCTCCAAAACTCCAGTAACTTCAGAAGCAAGTGTTGGAAATGTTCGATCTGAGAAACTTGAATGTAAGTATTGTGGAAAAAGGCATCCGGGAAGTTGTAGATTAAATAACACAGCTTGCTTCAGATGTGGATCACTTGGTCATTTTATTCGTGATTGCCCTGAGTGTGTTGAGCTAGAGACTGTTTAGAATTTGAGATCTGATAATGCACCTGTGAGAGGTAGACCTTCGAAGAATGTAAGAAATGTCAGTGGTAGTCAGAGAACTACGAGAGATACTGTTGTGAGATCCGAAGCTAGAGCGCCTGCCAGAGCGTATGCTATCCGAGCTCATGAGGAAGCTTTATCTCCAGATGTTATAACAGGTACTTTTACACTTTATGATACTTTTGTGATTGCATTGATAGACCTTGTTTTTACTCATTTGTATATATGTATGAATTTAGTATTCAATAAGACTTTGCCTGTAGAGTCTACTGTGTTTACTATAAAAGTATCGAACCCCTTAGGTAAAAGTGTTCTAGTTGACAAAGTATGCAAGAACTATCCGTTAATGTTTCGAGATATCTGTTTCCCTGCTGATCTGATGCTTTTTCCATTTGATGAGTTCGATATCATTCTGGGTATGGACTGGTTGATATTGCATGATACTGCTGTAAACTGTAAAAGAAATACTATTGATTTGAGATGTCCGAATAATAAAATTGTACGGGTTGAGCCTAATGATTTAAATGGATTGCTTGCTTTGATATATGTATTAAAAGCTCAAAAATATGTGAAATAAGGATATGAGACATATTTTGCTTATGTGATTGATTCAAAAGTGTCTGAAAAGAAAGTTGAATCAGTGCCAGTCGTTGGTGAGTTTTCTGATATATTCCCTGAAGAATTGCCGGGTTTGCCTCCGATACGTGAAGTTGAATTTGGTATTGATTTGTTGCCTGGTACTACACCTATTTCGATAGCTCTGTATAGAATGACACCAACAGAGTTGAAAGAGTTAAAGTCACAGTTGCAAGAGTTGACTGATAGAGGGTTTGCTAGATCGAGTTTTTCGCCTTGGGGTGCTCCTGTCCTGTTTGTGAAAAAGAAAGATGGCACGATTGAATATGCATCGATTATCGTCAGTTGAACAAAGTGACTATAAAGAATAAATATCCATTGCCCAGAATTGATGACTTATTTGATCAGTTAAAAGGAGCTATTGTATTTTCTAAGATTGATCTGAGATCGGGATATTACCAGTTGAGAGTAAAAGATTCAGACATACCGAAAACTACTTTTAGAATGAGGTATGGGCATTATGAGTTTTTAGTTATACCATTTGGACTAACCAATGCTCGTACTATTTTTATGGATCTGATGAACAGAATTTTCAGACAGTACCTAGATCAATTTGTTGTGGTGTTCATAGATGACATATTGATTTATTCAAATGATGAAAATGAACATGCTGAACATCTAAAAATTGTGTTGCAAACTCTGAGAAAAAAGTAATTGTACGCGAAATTCAGCAAATGTGAATTCTGGTTACACGAGGTTAGTTTTTTGGGACATATTGTGTCGGCTTCTGAAATTCGAGTTGATCCGAGCAAGATTTCTGCTATTCTGGTTTGGAAACCTTCGAAGAATGTGTCTGAAGTCCATAGTTTTTTGGGTCTAGTGAGTTATTATCGTCGATTTGTAAAAGAATTTTCAGTGATAGCTACTCCTTTGACTAGACTACTTCAGAAAGATGTTAGATTTGAATGGTCTGATAAATGTCAGAAAAGCTTTGATCAGATGAAAACTCTGTTAGCAAAAGCTCCAGTGTCAGTACAGCCAGAATCCGACAAATAATTTGTGATTTACAATGATGCTTTGTTAAATGGTTTGGGATGTGTTCTGATGCAAGAAGGCAAAGTAATAGCTTATACTTCGAGACAATTAAAGCCGCATGAAAAGAACTATCCAACGTACAACCTTGAGTTAGCTGCAATTGTGCTCACACTAAAAATTTGGCGCCATTATCTGTATAGTGAAAAATATCACGTGTTTTCGGATCATAAAAGTTTAAAATACCTGATAACCCAGAAAGATTTGAATCTACGACAGAGAAGATGGTTAGAATTATTGAAAGGTTATGAGCTGGTGATAGATTATCATCGGGTAAAGCAAATGTCGTTGCTGATGCACTGAGTAGGAAATCCTTGTTTGCACTACGTGCTTTAAATGCTTAGTTAGATCTGTTTGATGATAGTTCTGTGATAGCTGGATTAAAAGCGAAACCATTGTTTATACGACAGATATGTGATGTTCAGAAATCTGAAAATGAGTTGTTAGCAAAATGAGCTCAGTGTAATTCGAATCCTGATTCTGAATTTAGAGTTGTTGATGATTGCTTAAGATTTCGAGATCGTTTCTGTGTTCCGAGAAATCCAGAGTTGATTCAGTTGATTTTGAATGAAGCACATAATAGTCGTCCATCTATTCATCCAAAAGTACAAAGATGTACCATGATTTGAAACAACACTATTGGTGGTCTGGTATGAAAAGAGATATCTCGATTTTGTATCGAAATGTTTAGCTCTGTCAACAAGTTAAAGCTGAACATCAGGTTCCGTCTGGTTTGCTACAACCGATTCTAATTCCTGAGTGGAAATGGGATAGAGTAACAATGGACTTTGTTTCGAGATTACCTCTAACTCTGAGAAAGAAATATGCGATTTGGGTCGTAGTTGATCGATTAACGAAATCTGCCCATTTTATTCATGTATGATCTATTTACTCACTTGATAAGTTAGCTGAACTTTATATTTCTAAATTGTAAAATTACACGGGGTGCCACTATCAATTGTATCGGATAGAGATCCGAGATTTACATCGAGATTCTGGAAGAAGTTGCAAGAAGCTTTAGACATGAAATTGCATTTCAGTACCGCTTTTCATCCTCAAACGGATGGTCAATCCGAGCAAATCATTCAGATTCTTGAGGATATGTTGAGATGCTACATTCTTTAATTTGATGGTACGTGGGAACAGTATCTGCCATTGATTGAATTTGCTTATAATAATAGTTTTCAATTGAGCATTAAAATGGCACCATATGAAGCTTTGTACGGGCGTAAATATTGTACACCTCTGTATTAGACTGAGCTCAGTGAAAATAAGCTACACAGGATTGATTTGATAAAAGACATAGAACATAAAGTGAAAGTAATCCGTGATAGTTTGAAATCAACATCTGATCGTCAGAAATCTTATGCGGATTTGAGAAGAAAAGATATTGAATTTGAGATAGGTGACAAAGTATTTCTAAAAGTGTCTCTGTGGAAGAAAGTACTCCGTTTCAGACGTAAAGGCAAGTTGAGTCCGAGATTCATCGGGCCGTATGAAATTATTGAAAGTGTTGGGCCCGTTGCATATAGATTAAGGTTGCCCTCTGAGCTAGAAAAGATTCATAATATATTCCATGTTTCGATGCTCCATAGATATTGATCCAATCAGTCACATGTGATTGCCCCATCTAAAATTGAAATCTGATCTGCTGTGACGTATGAAGAGGAACCGATAAGTATCTTAGCTCGTGAAGTAAAAGAGTTGGGAAACAAGAAAATTCCATTAGTGAAAATTGGAATCCATTAGTAAAAGGTCACCGCTAACCGCTTTTGGTCCCAAATCTTTGGGGTTACTTTTTCCAATAAACGTTGGTTACATTTCTTTATGTTATTTGTACCAATGAATCGTTTATGGATGAGTGCTCTTGGAGTAGTCGACAACCTACGTGCCTATGACTTCATTTCCGAAAACCGTGCAAGAGATCCCGCTTTTACACCAAAAATATTCTTTTAAACGAAGGTATTACGTGAGAGCCTTAAGATTCAATGAGACAACAATATCTGAATCTGTTTAACGGTGAGATTTTCTAGGGATGAAAATCCCTAAGGGGAGAGAATTGTAACAGTCCGATTTATACCCTAGTCGGAATAGTGGTTTGGGGACCACAAATTCGAGTCAATAAAATATTTTAATATTATTTTTCGTGCCTATGATATGTGATTAAGTATGTGTTTAAGCTCTGTAAGTTAATTTATCCGTCTGTGTGGTTAATTTGAGAAAAAAAGGGTTTAATCGTATAAAATGAAAGTTTGATAGTTAGTTATGAAAGTATCAAAATGTTGATGTCTTTATTATGAGAAGTACTTGAAAGGCAATTTGCCTATTATAATTGATAGTGGACGGTTATGGTCCATAATGTCCTTGGGAAATATGTTTTATAACTTTATTATATAAGGTTAAAATTGGAAAATTGGTTATTAAAGAAATTATAATAAAATATGAATATGAAATGTAGCTATTTTCTACTCACCTTTCACCAAAAATAAGAGAAAGAAGAAAGGGCTAAGTTCTTTTGATTTTCAACAACAATTAAGCAAAATTAAGGTATGAGTTGAATATGATTTTTGATAATTTTTATGTTTTTGAGATTGTTGCTTAGTTTACTATCAAGCCCATGTTGTGATTTGAAGAATTGATGATATTTGTAAGTTATGTCATTGATGAAATGGTAATCTTTATGATGAGTTTAGTTGTTAAATGAAAGATATGTAATTGATGAACATATTTTGTTCTTGAATTTTTGATGAATTTAGCTAATTAGGGCTAAATTGTGAAAAGAGTAATTTGAGGGACTAAATTATGAAATTTATAGAAAATATGGGCTTGTATATAATATATGAGTATTCGGCTAAGCATGATTAAATGATGATTTTGTATATTTGATGTTTTGAGAAAAACAAACTAAATTGATAAAATGTGCAAATGTAAGGGCTAATTTATAAATTACCCTAAATATGTGTATTTGGATTGAATTGGATGAGTTAATGAATAAAAGAGTTAAATTTGAATATGTATAGATCAAGAGTCGAAGAAATAGAACTTAGATCGCGGGAAAACGAAAGTAATTGAGTAGCCATATCCATTTCCGTTAAACCAAACTTGAGGTAAGTCATTATGCAAATAAACGTATTTGTATTGAGTTGTGTATGTTCATATGACTATTAATAACGATGAATGTTTATGAGATGATGTGTACATGAATTCTAAGATAAGATCAACATAGTGACAATGTCCGAGAAATCCCGTACGAACCTAGGAATAGATAGGATTAGCTATGTCATGACATAGGTATCTGATCCGTTTTATCATGTAAGACCACGTCTGGGACATCAGCGTTGATTTGATATTTCGTTTAAGACCACGTCTGGGACGTTGGCATCGATACGAGATTTACGTGTAAGACCATGTCTAGGACATTGGTATCGTATTAATTCGTGTAAGACCCTGTCTGGGACAGTGGCATCGATATCTGAGTACATGTAAGTCCTCGTACATTGTACAATTATTTTGAGCTTTCTGAGTCTCATTAGGTTCCGAACAGTTCAACGGCAAGTCTGTGACACGAAATGTTATGTAAATTGAAAATCCATTTCAGGTACGTTTATTAAGTACACAAGGTGTGTATGAAAGGTAAGTATCTATATGAGCTTACTAGCATGAATATGAGCTATGAAATGATGAGATGATATGTGAAATTAGGCTATATGAGCTATGTGCATATGTGATGATGAGATGAAAAATGTGAGAAGTTATGGCTAAATGATTGAGTAAAACTCTATGAAAGATGTATATGCTATGTGCATTTTAAGTTAAGTTTATTTGTATATGACTTACTAAGCTTTTGAAAGCTTACTCTGTGTGTGTGTTTTTTTCTGTTTTATAGATCGTCAAAGCTACTGAAGGCTCGGGGGCTGTCGAGGATCGTTATCACACTACTCAAGCTCATTTTGGTACATTTTGAAAATGCATATAGCTAGATATGGCATGTATAGGCTAGATATTTGGTTAAGAATGAGATGTGATCTTAGCCATGTGATTTGGCTAGTGATGTGTTGGTAATATGTTTTAATGAATTTGTTATATGTTGCATGTTTTGGTATGGTTTGGTAGTATATGAAATGGTTGAGTTTTTGGTAAGTATATGGACAAAATTTTGAGCATATATGTTTGACAAAAGAATGAGCTCATGAAAGGTAAGTATGGATGAATTATGCTTGTGTTTACATGAGTTTTAGTCTTGTAATTTGTCAGGAATGGAATTGGATTTGAATGTAGAGATTGAATGGTTATCTTAATTTTTTTGGTGACTAATTGTACATAAGTTGATTTAGTAAATTGCTTGTAGGTAAGACCCTAACGTGGGTGGCATTATGGCCTTGACAATGGCCTGTTTTGCCTACAAGGCTATGGCACACGGGCGTGCCTAATGGCCGTGTGAAAATGGCAGTATTTAGCTAAGAGTGCACAGCCATTGCACACGGGCGTACTAGGTAGCCATGTGATATAGTCAGAATATGGCCTAAGAGCACATGACCATGGTACACAGGCGTGGTCGTGTGGAAAAGTCAGTATACATGCTTTGATTTGGCACGGCCAAGACACATGGGGGTGTTTGATGCTTGTGGAAGACACATGGCCTGCCCACACGGGCAAGTGTCTTGCATAACTTAGAAAAGTTTTAAATTTTTGAGAAATTATGTGTGTGTTCGGTTTAGTCCCAACCTTACTCTAAAGCATGATTAAGGTCTCGTTGATCTATTTAAGGGACACTTCGCAGCGATTGATGAATGGTTGTATAAAATGTTGTAAAAGTTTTCGATTTGTCTGGTAACTCCTTTAACTTTAATTCGGCGACGGATATGGGATAGGGGTGTTACACAAAGTGACCATTAAGAATAAATATCCTCTACCCAAAATTGTTGATTTGTTTGATTAGTTGAAAGGAGTTACTGTGTTCTCAAAGATAGATTTGAGATTGGGGTATTATAGTTGTGAGTAAAAGATTCAGATATTCCGAAAACTGCTTTCAAAACGAGGTACGGGCATTATGAGTTTTTAGTTATGCCTTTCAGACTAACGAATGCTCCTGCTGTTTTTATGGATTTGATGAATAGAATTTTCAGACCGTATTTAGATCGATTTGTTGTTGTATTTATTGACGACATTTTGATTTATTCACATAATGAAATTAAGCATGTTGAACATCTAAGAATCATGCTACAAACTCTGCGAGATAAGAAATTGTATGAAAAGTTTAGTAAATGTGAATTCTGGTTGTGTGAAGTTGGTTTTCTGGGACATATTGTGTCAGCATCTGGTATACGGGTTGATCCGAGCAAGATTTCAGCTATTTTGGAATGGAAGCCTCCAAAAATGTGTCTGAAGTTCGCAATTTTTGGGACTTGCTGGTTATTATCGATGGTTCGTAAAAGGTTTTTTGATGATTGCGACTCCGTTAATAGATTGCTTTAGAAAGATGTGAAATTTGAATGGTCCGATAAATGTCAGAAAAGCTTTAATCTGTTGAAAACTCTATTGACTGAAGCTCCAGTGTTACTACAGCCAGAATAGGGTAAAGAGTTCGTGATTTATAGTGATGCTTCGTTGAACGGATTGGGATGTGTTTTGATGCAGGAATGCAAAGTTATAGCTTATCCCTCGAGACAATTGAAACCTCATGAAAAGAATTATCCGACACATGATCTTGAGCTAGCTGTGATTGTGTTGGCTTTAAATATTTGGTGTCATTACATTTTCGGTGAAAAATGTCATGTGTTTTCGTATCATAAAAGTCTGAAATATTTGATGACTCAAAAAGACCTGTTGAAAGACTACAAGCTTGTGATATATTATTATCCGGGTAAGGCAAATATTGTTGTTGATGCATTGTGTCAAAAATTGTTGTTTGCATTACATGCATTGCTGTTTGCATTACATGCGATGAATGCTCATTTAGACTTGTCTAATGATGGTTCAGCTTTGGCTGAATTGAAAGTGAAATTGTTGTTCTTACAGCAAATATGTGATGCTCAGAAATTTGATAATGAAATGTTAATGAAACGAGCTCAGTGTAATTTGAATTTTGATTTAGAATTTCGAGTTAATGATGATGATTGTTTGAGCTTTAGAAATCGGATATGTGTTCTGAGGAATCCAGAGCTGAATCAGTTGATATTGAAAGAAGCATATAGCAATCGCCCATCTATTCATCCGGGAAGTACGAAGATATACCATGATTTGAAGCAACTTTGTTGGTGGCCTGGTATGAAACAGGATATTTCGGAGTTTGTTTTGAAATGTTTAGTTTGTCAGCAAGTTAAATTTGAACATCATGTGCCATCTGGTTTGTTACAACCGATAATGATTCCTGAGTGGAAATGGGATAGAGTAACGATGGATTTTGTTTCAGGGTTGCCTTTGACTCCGAGAAAGAAGGATGTAATTTGGGTCGTAGTTGATAGATTGATGAAATCAGCTCATTTTATTTTGGTACGATCTGATTACTCACTTGATAGAGTAGCTGAGCTTTATATTTTCGATATTGTGAGATTGCACGGGGTGCCACTATCTATTGTGTCTGATAGAGATCCGAGATTTACTTCACGATTTTGCAAGAAACTACAAGAGGCTTTGGGTACTAAATTGCATTTTAGCATAGCTTTTCACCCACAGATGGATGGTCAATCCGGACGGATCATACAGATACTTGAGGATATGTTGAGATGTTGCATTTTGAGTTTGATGGTACGTAGGAACAATATTTGCCATTGATTGAGTTTGCATACAATAATAGTTTTCAGTCAAGCATCAAAATGGCACATTATGAGGCTTTGTACGGATGCAAATGTCAAACATTTTTGTATTGGACTGAGCTAAGTAAAAATAAGATACACGGGTTGATTTGATCAAAGAAACAGAACAAAAAGTGAAAGTAATTCGTGATAGTCTGAAAGCCACATCAGATCGTCAGAAATCTTATGCAGACTTGAAACGAAAGGTTATCGAGTTTGAGGTTGGTGAGAAAGTGTTCTTGAAAGTATCTTCGTGGAAGAAAACACTTCGTTTTGTTAGAAAAGGCAAATTGAATCCGATGTTCATCGGGCCGTATGAAATTGCCGAGTGTATTGGACCTGTTGCATACAGATTGTTGCTACCATGGAGCTAGAAAAGATTCATAATGTGTTTCATGTGTCAATGCTTAGACGATACAGATCCGACCCATCACATGTTATTTCTCCGTCTAAGATTGAAATTCGATTCGATATGACTTATGAGGAGGAACCGATCCGGATTTTAGATAGTGAAGTGAAAGAATTGAGAAATAAGAAAATCTCATTAGTAAAGGTATTGTGGCATCGACACGGGGTTGAAAAGGCTACATGGGGCCCGAAGATGCTATGAGACAACAATATCCGAATCTGTTTAAAGGTAAGATTTTCGGGGACGAAAATTCCTAAGGGGGAGAATTGTAATAGTCCGGTTTAGACCCTAGTTAGAATAGTAGTTTCAGGACCACGAATCCGAGTCAGAAAAATATTTTAATATTATTTTTGTGTTTGCAGTATGTGATTAAGCATGTGTGAAAGTTTCGTGATTTAATTTATCCGTTTGTGTGCTTAATTTAATATAAGGATTTAATCGCAGAAGGTGTAAAAGTGACTTTCTAATTGTTAAAGTGCTTAATTACTTTGTTTTATTAAAGATGGAATCCTTATGTTGCAAATTGGCCATTAAATCATGGGATGGACAGTTAAAGGCATATGTTATATGGTTTTATAATTAGTTTATAAAGGTTAGTTTAGTAAATTGTGAATTTAAGTTATAATTAATAAAATAAAAACATGCACTAAGCCATATTATTCATCTATCAACCGAAAATATCAAAGAAAAAGAAAGAAGAAAAGCTTTAAATGGTTTGGCTATGTTCAAGCAAAATTAAGGTATGAGTTTTGTTCGGTTTTTGATAATTTCTACGTTTTTGTGATCGTTGCTTAGTATACCATCAAGCCCATGCCTTAATTTTGGAATTTGATGATGATTTTGAAATGTGCCATTGATGAATGTTTAAGTTTTATGATGATAGTTGATGAAATATGAAATATATGTGTTAGATTAACATATTTTGTCTTTAGATTTTTGGTGAATTTGAGTAATTTGGACTAAATTGTAAAAATAATATTTTGAGGGACTAAAGTGTGAAATAAATGAAATGTAGGGATTTGTATGATCATTATGAATATTCGGTTAAGCATGGGTACAAAGAAATTATGTGTATTTTTGTGATTTTTTAAAATAAGGACTTAAATGTCAAAATGTGAAAATATGAGGGCTAATTTGTAAAATGCCCTAAATGTGTGTCTTTGGATTGAATTGAATTATTTGGTGAATAAAAGGGTTAAATTTGAATATGTATAGATCAAGAACCAAAGAAAACGGATTTATATCGAGGAAAGTCGAAAGTGAACGAGTAGTCGAACCGTCCGATTATATTCGTAAGCGAGGTAAGTCTATATACAAATAAAAATATTTAAGTTGATTTATTCATGTTCACATAATGTGGAATTGTAATGAATGGCTTTTGAAGATATATATAGGGGTAAGCGTTCGATCGAATCGAATCGAATGAAAAAATTTTGAGTTAATCGAGTTGATGAATCATATTTTATCATCCTAATTTGATTTGAAATTTTCTAGAATCGAGTCGAGTGAGATGGAATTTGAATCGAATCGAATCGAATATATTTGTTTGAGTTAAATTTTAAAAAATAATTTTGGGTCCTTTAACCACTATCACCCATCGTAATAAAACTTGTCCACCTTAATCAAATTTTTTATTAACTTTCATCACCTCATAATTTATTTATTAATCTTTTATATATGGGTTAGCTTCTTTGTTTGCTTAGTTGTTTCAATTATCTTGATTCTTGTCATTATGTATTTTGTAAATGTAAAATGTGATTTTTTAATAAAAGTTATTTTAAAGATAAAATGTGAAATTGATACCAATATAAAATTTTAATACTAATATTTTATGGTGTAATTAATAATTCAATTTTAATAGAAATATTCAATATGACTAAACAATTCAATAATATAAATAATATAAAATGTGAAATTTAATTTAATAATATAAATAGTAGATATAAATAAAATTATTACTATTTATGTTTAATGATTTTTGGATAATTTTGATTTTTATTTGAGAGTAAAGGGTGAGAAGTAAAAGTTTAGGGAAAAATAAAAAGTTTTGGGAATAAAAGTTTGAGGGAAAGTAAATAGGGAAAGTAAAATTTTGGAGGGAAAATATAAAAAAAAATTGGGGGATGAGTTTAGGGTAGATTGGAGGTGGGATGGGAAGGGAGTAAAAGTTTTAGGGGAAAAATGGGAGGAAGTAAAAATTTGGGGGAAAAATAAAAAGTTTTGAGGGTTTTTGGGAGTAAAACTTTTAGAAAAAGTAAATGGGAGAGTAAAATTTTGGTGGGAAATGGATTTTGGGTAGATTGGAGGGTTGGGATGGGAGGGGAATAAAAGTTTTGGGGGGAAAGTGGGAAGGAGTAAAAGTTTTAAGGGAAAAGTAAAAAGGTTTGAGAGTTTGGGGTAAAAATGTAAAATATTATATTTTGATATTCGAATTATTTGAGTTATTCGAATTCGAAAACTCACTCGAAATTCGAAAAAAATTCGAGTTGACTCGAATAACTCGATTAACTCGAATAATTCGATTCGTTTAACTCGAAATTCAAAATTTTTTTCGATTTTTTTGAGTAGAATCGAGTTTTGCTCACCCCTAGATATATATATGTGAAATCCAAGAATGTATCGACAATGTGTTGAGGTCCGAAAACTCCAGTACTAACCCTAGGAATAGATAGGATTCATATGTCATGAAATTGGAATTTCGATATGTGATATCATGTATGACCACGTCTGGGACGTTGGCGTTGATCTGAGAATTTCTTGTAAGACCACATCTGGGACGTTGGCATCAATTTGAGATTTGCGTGTAAGACTATGTCAGAGACATTGGCATCGTAGTTGATTCGTGTAAGACCCTATCTGGGACAGTGGCATCGATATTTAATTACATGTAAGACCACATCTGGGACGTTGGCATTGTACGAGTATTCTGAGTATTCGAGTATCCTATTTAATTCCAAATGGTTCTATAGGCAATTCCAAGAAATGAAAGATTAAGTGAAATACGTAATCGATTCAAGTGCATTTGAAATGTATACTATGATTGAGTATGAAAGGTAAGTATATGTGATTGTGCACAAGTGAGATATGTGCATAGATTCAATGAGACAAAATGTGGTATATTTATGATTGTGATATGAGCAAAAGAAATACTTCGAAGTATGAATTGTTAGTAAGCAATGGCTAAATAAATGAACCAAAGAAGAATTATGAATTTGCAATTGAGATATATTTATGATCTTATATTTGATATGTTTATGAATGTTATATGTTAAGTTTATTTGTATATGGTTTACTAAGCTTTTGAAAGCTTACTATGTGTGTGTTTGCATTGTTTTATAGATCGTTAAAGCTACGGAAGGCTCGGGGATCATCAAGGATCATCACCATACTATCAAACTCTATTTTGGTACCCTTTTGAATGTGTACATATTTAAGTATGGCATGTATAGTCTAGTTGAAATGTTTGATGTTTTGAGTTGTATATAAAAGCTATGTGATATGGCTTGTAAATGGATGTGTAAATATAATAAGTTTTATGATGCAAAGTTGGTATAATTTGGATGAATAGCTAGTATATTGAATTGGTAAGTTTTTGAATGGTTAGAAAATATGAACATTTTGACATGATTTGGTTGCATTTTGAGGGCATGAAATATGTTTATTTGTGCTTGTAGGTTTGACCCTAAATGGGTGGCAAATTGTCTTGCAAATGGCCTATATTTGCCCACATGATTGAACACGAGCGTGTGGCTCGACTGTGTCCCTTGAATTTATAATTCGATTCAAGTCAGGCTTGCACACGGGCTGGACACACAGGCTTGTGATTGGCCATGTGATGCAAGTCAGTTTCGACCACGGGTGAAGCACACGGGCATGTCTTTGACCGTGTTTACAAGTCAGTATGTATGCCCTGTTTTGCCACGGCTTGGACACACGGGTGTGTCTGAGGCCGTGTGAGGCACACGGCCTGCCCACACGGGCGTATGACCTCTGTAACTTTGAAAAATGTTAAGTTTTTAGAAAATTATGAATGTGTTTGATTTAGTCTCGATCTCTTCTCATTGCATGTTTGAAGTCTTGTAGACCTATTTAAGGGAATCTATGTATATGTTTTACTTTGTTATGATAATGATATATCTTGTGATGTGAAATAATCGTAAAAGTTTCGATTTGTCCGATAATGCCTCAAACCCTAGACCGGCGATGGTTACGGGGTTAGGAGTGTTACAAATACAGAGTCGACTCTTCAAGCCAGTATAAAAATTGAGAATAGAGTTGTTTATTCACCACAATACTCTATCGCCAAAAACAGAACTAGAAGAGAAATTAAACCTCCAAAGAAGTATGCCGAGGTTGATCTAGTTGCTTATGCTTTAAATGTGGCTGAAAATATAGATGCAAACAAGAGCCATCTAATTATTCTGAGGCGGTTAGCTGTGAAGACTTAGAAAAGTGGATGTTTTCTATGCAAGAGGAGATGGAGTCACTCCACAAAAACAGAACATGGGATCTTGTGAAACTTCCTAAAGGTGAAAAAGTTGTTCGCTGTAAATGGGTGTTTAAAAAGAAAGAAGGAACTATAGGAGTTGAAGAACCCAGATATAAAGCAAGGCTTGTTACAAAGGGTTACAGTCAAATTCCAGGAGTGGACTTCACAAATGTGTTCTCCCCAGTTGTGAAGCATAGTTCGATTCGAGCTTTGCTTAGTATTGTGGCCATGCATGATTTGGAGCTTGAACAATTAGATGTAAAAATTGCATTTTTGCATGAAGAACTTGAGGAGGGTATTTACATGCAACAACTAGAAGGTTTTACAGTCCCAAAAAAAGAGGACTATGTTTGCTTGCTGAAAAAATCCCTTTAGGTTTGAAACAGTCACCAAGACAGTGTTACAAGAGGTTTGATTCCTTTATGACTTCTCATGATTTCAAAAGAAATAGTTTTGACAGTTGTGTTTACTTTAAGAAAAATAATGATGGTTCTTTTATGTATCTACTTCTTTATGTTGATGACATGTTGATAGCATAAAAAGATAAAGGAGAGATAAGAAAGGTCAAAGCCCAACTAAGTGAAGAATTTGAGAAGAAAAATTTGGGACCAGCAAAGAAGATATTTGGTATGGAGATTCTCAGAGATAGAAAAGCAAGTAAATTGTACCTAAGTCAGAGGGGGTACATTGAGAATATTCTTTGCAGGTTCAATATGCAGAGTGCTAAACCTGTTAGTACTCCTTTAGCAGCCCATTTCAAATTTTCATCGGCTTTGTCTCCACAATCAGATGATGAGATTGAGTATATGTCACATGTTCCATACTCTAGTGTAGTGGGATCTCTCATGTATGCTATGGTTTGTTTTCGTCCAGATTTATCATATACAGTCAGTGCAGTTAGCAGATACATGGCGAATCCCGGTAAAGAACATTGGAAAGCAATTCAGTGGACTTTAAGATACTTACGAGGTACTACTGATGTTTGCTTATAGTTTGGAAGAACTAGAGATGGAGTCATTGGGTATGTTGATGCTGATTTTGCTGGAGACATTGATAGAAGAAGATCTCTCACTGGTTATGTCTTTACAATCGGAGGTTGTGCAATTAGTTGGAAAGCTACTTTGCAAACTACAGTCACTTTGTTTACCACTGAATTTGAGTACATGGCGATTATTGAGGCTTGTAAAGAAGTTATTTGGTTGAAGGGACTCTTTAGTGAGCTCAATAAAGACCTTCAAATCAACACAGTATTTTGTGACAATCAGAGTGTCATCTTTCCTTACAAAAGGTCAAATGTTTCATGAGAGAACAAAACACATAGATGTTCGGTATCATTTTGTTCGTGATATTATTGCTCGTGGTGATATTGTTGTGAGCAAAATTAGTACTCATGAAAATCCTGCAGATATGATGACTAAGTCACTTCCTATAACCAAGTTTGAGCATTGCTTAGACTTGGTTGGTGTTCATTGTTGAAATTAAACCCTTAAGGGGTTTTATGGAAGAGGTAGAGAACTTGTTCGTTGAGAGTTCGCGATGAAAAACTTGTTCGTTGAGAATTCGTGTCAAGGTGGAGATTGTTAGAATTAAGTGATCCGAATCCTTATTTAAATAAAAAACAGTGGTAAAATAAAATAAAAGAAAAATCTCTATAGAACTTTGCTTCTTTTATTTTATTTTAGAATAAGGTTTTTTAAACCTTATTAAACTCCATCTATTTGATATTGATTAGAACAAGGTGTTTCAATATTACTACACTCATATTAGAATATGGCTTTACAAGCCTATAAATAGACATAGTCTATTCCTTTTGTAATTATTTCGAATTCGATATAGTGAATTTTCTTCTCCTTTGCTCGTGGTTTTTTCCCCAAAGGGTTTTCACGTAAAATCTATGTGTTCTTTATTTTTATGTCTCTCTTCTTTGCGATATATTTGTTATTACCGACGTTATATTTTTCACACTCTCATATTAGAAGATTTTACTTTATATGGCGTAAAGAATATACTTTTTTAAATTTTATTGATTTTGAATTATATATATAACATTCCATTAAGCAATGAATAATCTAAGTACAGGTTTAATTCCAAAAAACCAGCATGTGCGCATAGTCTCTAGATACGAACCCGAAAAACTAGAACCAAATGGCCAAGATATATGCTGACGGATAAAAACCGTCGCTATAATTCGTGAAAATCTAATGTTAGAAAAGATATGGAGACAAAATTCAAGTCGTTGCTATAGGATTTTGTCGCTATAAGCTTTAGCGACAGTAATTCCTGCCTCTCTATATTGAAAATCCATCGATAAACAGATTATTTTTTGGAGATCATTCCCACAAAATCAAATACACAATTTAACAATAGTGAAAGGGCATTCCCAAATAAATTCATTTAACTACTATTGATTTTTCATTAAAAGAGAATTTATGGATTTGAATGAAATTTTCAAAATTTATCAATTAATAAAATTATACTATAAAATAAGATTTAGATAATAAAATGAAATAATAAGTCGACTTATTTGTAATAATAATAATCGAAAGCCAGATAATATTTGTGATTTATAATTCTTACTTCAAATTTGATCTTAAAGCAATCATTCTATTGATAAACATAGTTAGAAAAATAAATACTAAACCCTAACTTAATAAAATATAACGATTTTGAGGCATATATAATATTTTTCTTTTCGGATATAATAAAACTCTAACAAAAAAGTATTTTATATAAACATTTATTTGGTATATCTTTCATAAATATGTATCTTTTAACGAGATATTTTCTTTATAGAATTATGTTATTTTATAAGACAACCTTATTTAAATTTGGGAATAACTTATATTAGAAAAATTTTAAAATTATTATTTTTCATTAAAATTATTATTTTTCATAAAAAACATATCACAAAAATTATTATTTTATTTTAGGAACCAATAATAATTCACTACATCACTCATTTTAAAGAAATAAAATTATTATATATTAATTCATATTCAACCTATTCTTAAATTTGGACGCGCTAATTAAATTATTTTGAAATATAAATAGTTAAAATAAAAATGCTTCCGGCATTTAATATTAAAATTCCCGGTTAGCGAAAGCAAATTCAAGCAAAAGAAAAAAAATTGAAAATGAGTGAGCGTATTAATGCTATTATTTACTACGATGGTGAAGTCGTGACAATCAAGATGGTGTTGTTTTCTTATCGTGTTAAATATAGTGACAAACCGCCTTATATTCCAAGGAAATCAAAGGTCCTCGGAGAATAAGACTCAAGTTTTATATAAAAAATTAAATTAAAAAAATTAAACCATTTCTATCTTATCAAATATATTAAAATTTAAATAAAAAATTAAATTACAAAAGAAATAAAATTAAACTCAAATTTTATTACATATAAAAAATTAAATTACAAAAAAAAATTAAACCATTTCTATCTTATCAAATATATTAAAATTAAAATAAAAAATTAAATTACAAAAGAAATAAAATTAAACTCAAATTTGATTACATATAAAAAAAATTAAATTACAAAAAATATTAAACCATTTCTATCTTATCAAATATATTAAAATTAAAATAAAAATTAAATTAAAAAGAAATAAAATTAAACTCAAATTTTATTACATATAAAAAAATTAAATTACAAAAAAAATAAACCATTTCTATCTTATCAAATATATTAAAATTAAAATAAAAAATTAAATTACAAAAGAAATAAAATTAAAGTCAAATTTTATTACATATAAAAAATTAAATTACAAAAAATAAACCATTTCTATCTTATCAAAGATATTAAAATTAAATTAAAAATTTAAATTACAGATATTAAAAAATTAAACTCAAATTTTTCTACTCATATTAAAACTAAATTACAAAAAATAAAATAACAAAACTAAATTAGGGTTTAGAGTCGATGCGGTGGGAACCAAGTACACATGGGGCGGTCGTGATTCTGTATTGGATTCCTCCTTCTTCTAGCTTTGGCGGGGTCGTGGAACCTCGAGGCGGGAATCGGGTTCTCGGCGGTGGGTGCAGTTACAGGTGTTGCGATGATGACCCACCTTGATAAAATAATGACCCGGAGGTGTTTGCATAAACCACGGCGGTGATCTGCTAACCGTCGGTGAAGGAGCCTAGTAGAAAGAACTCCTCCCCGACGGCGCCTCCTCTAATCCCACACCCGACGTCGGCCTCACGATCGGCTGGTTAAAAGGAGTTGTCGGGAACGAACTCGAACCCGGTCATGCATTCCAACCTGGGGGGGACTAGGAAAAGCAAACATATATGGGTTAGGAGGATACATATAAGGCGAGTGCCTTTGGCATAAACCGTGAACGCTGTGTGTTGTGGTGTCACCGAACCGATGGGCCCGTGATTGTGTAAGTATTGGAAATGAATATAACATTGCAACACCGATCTAAGTTAAAAATTATAAAATTCAAAATTAATTAAAATTGCATAATTAAAAAATTTAATAATATTGAAAAATTAACATTCAAACTTACCATTTATTTGCTCGATGTGATTTTTGTCTAGCGGCGTAATTCCCGATTGTATATAAAGTTTTAAATTTTCTAAATATATTAAAAAATTATAAAGTTTTAAAATATTTTGAAATTTAAGCGTTTTCAAGGACTTTGAGAGAAACTTAAGAAACTTGAGAGCAAATTGAGAGCAAATACATAGCTAACTACCACAAAGAAAGCACCGCCAAACGACGCTCGCTGGTAACTTCAGCCTCCACCATGAACTACCACAAAGAAAGCACCGCCAAACGAGGCTCGCTGGTAACTTCAGCCTCCACCATGAGAAGAGCAAGAAGAGGATCAAGGGGAAGCCACCACCAAAGAAACGATACCTGGTCCGTCAAGCCTCATCGCGGTACTCCTCAACAACCACCGCATGGTTCCCAAGAACAACAACAGGAATCCAATCTTAATTCTCCTTCAACCTCCTCTACTTCTAATCAACAACAATTCCCTAATTCTACCCAAGAACCCCATAAAACGCATCGAAATCCCAGCTGGAAATACGGACGTGGCCACGTGGTGAAAACACAGTTCGTTAAAAGATCCGACCTCGCTTCTTCCAAACTCGAGCTTAGCTCTGAGGATAATAACGCGAGTTTGGGTGTAGCTGAAGACGTGAATGTGGACCAAAATGAAAATAAAGGAAGAGAGGTTTTGGAGTCAAAGATTGAAGAGAACGGAGAGAAAATTGAAGGAGATGAATCACATGACGGCTCGGATGATTTAGTGAATAGGTTGGAGGAGCTGCGGTTAAGGGGGGATGAACCCGAGTTGCCGGAGGAACAACTGAGCATCAATGAACAGTTGCAGGAGGACGAGGTAATTCCTCGAATTTTTTATTTCTACTACTTTCCCTTTTTTTTTTTCTCAAACAATTATGTTGCGTTCTCTAAATTTGTGCACTTCTTTTATTCAGTTGTTATTATTATTGAAGCCGAAGGCATTATAATCTTGGTCCGAATAATGATGATCTTGAGTTTAGCTTAGCTTCTTGAAGTTCATATGCTTTAAAACTATGTCGTGTGTCATTGTTGTCCTAATAAAAAACCTAAAATTTGTGTCAACGGAATGTGATGATGCTAAAGTTGTTTCTTCCCCCTCTCAATTCCCTGGCCATAAAAAGGGTTCATTTTCATCTATATCCAATTCTCCTTATCTGATCTCTCTCTTCTTTTTTCCTGGTAGCTACTTGTGATACAGTCTATTTATGGAGACAATGTCTTCATCCTCGAGGAACATATGGGCTTACGGTCCTTGAAGGTTATGTATTTGCTCTATAACTTCATGTTTTAGCTAGTAGCTACAACCAAGTGATTACTGACTAAGATGATACCTTTGTGTTATTTTACAGATTCATATTCATCTTGAAGGCTGTGGAGAGAAAATTATAACAACAAAATTTAATTCATCTAATGTTGTTGGTGCAAAAAGCGAGGCTTCTGATGACTTTTCATACTCATTCAAAGTCCAGCATCTTCCACCGATTGTGTTGACTTGTTTACTGCCTAAATCGTACCCCAGTCATCTTCCTCCTTGTTTCACCCTCTCTGTTCAGTGGTTGCATCCTGCTAGAATCTCCGATCTTTGTGGTCAGCTTGACTCATTATGGAAGGAGCAAGAAGGGCAAGAAGTTATGTACCAATGGGCAGAATGGTTACAGAATTTCTCTCTTTCTTATCTTGGGTTTGATAAAGAAATAATTCTTGGTCCTTATGGTATTGAGAACACTGGAGATAGACGTGCAATTTCAGGAAGTGTCTCCCCAGATGTTGATGTTCCATTTATTAGGAGTTACAATGAAGATAAATTGCATGAGAACTTCCTAAAAGGCTTGCATGAATGTTCAATCTGTCTTAGTGAGCATGCAGGTAATTTTACATTGATCAATTGTAAAAGTTTTGCTATTGTCGGCATTTCCTCCTGAGAACATTTTAGGGCTCATCCTTTGTGCTTTACCAGAGAAGAGCATGACTTGAAAAGAAGCTAAGGGTTTGTAATATCTTGATGTTTTAAGTGTGTCATCTTTAGATGATTTTATTTGTTATGCTAAGGTTAAGTAACATTATGGATCCGAAGTATCAGTGATATCATTTTCAGTTAAGAAAATTTCCACTATAAGAAGTTGGAGAACTTGCATTAACCATGCTGGGAGCTTGTGGCTTTTGGGGGGTTGGATTTGAGTATGGATGGCCATTAAGCATATGGCATGTGCATTTAATAAAAAATGAAAATAAACTATGATTTTGGCTTTAATATGATGAAAATATCGTGCATTCTATTGTGACATTTTTGGTCCTATGTTGAATATTGCTCTTGTTTTTTTTCCTTCTTTCACCAGGTATTGACTTTGTTAGGCTGCCATGCAAGCATTTCTACTGCTGGAAATGCATGGAAACTTATTCTAATATGCATATCTCTGAAGCCACCATAACCAAGCTGCAATGCCCTGAAGCTAAATGTGGTGGTATGGTCCCTCCTGCTTTATTGAAACGGTTGCTTGGCGATGAAGGGTATGAACGATGGGAATCCCTTATGCTACAGAAAACACTTGAATCAATGTCAGATGTTGCATATTGCCCAAGATGTGAAACACCTTGTATAGAGGATGAAGAGCAACATGCACAATGCTCCAAGTGCTTCTTTAGCTTTTGTACCCTTTGTAGGGAGCGCCGTCATGTTGGGATAGCTTGTATGACTCCAGAAATTAAGCTTCGTGTCCTGCAGGTATTAGCTATGTCATTTTCTTCAGTGGTGTTTTTTCTGCTCATGTCTACTTGGACAAGCTTATCATTTCTTCTGCAGTAATTTTTCATCAGCATTTGCTCTCATGTTTTCCTTGTAAATTGTAGAAATTGGCTGTTAAAGGTTAATTGGATAGTTTATAGCTTTAGCTTGGACTTCATGGAATAATATAGGTCAATGATTGTCGATGTCTTCTTCTTGGTTGTGCTCCTTTCCCTTCACTGCTTTCAGATATTTTAGCATTTTTCTTGACCTGTGATCATCTACTTATATTATAGAAACTTTTCTTATCACTCATGAAATTAATATTGTTGACAGGAACGCCAAAGTTCATCACAAGTGGACCATGAGCAAAAGCGCAGGGAGCGTGAGATGATCAATGAACTTCTCAGCATGAAGGAAATAATGCGTGACGCCAAGCAATGTCCATCTTGTAAGATGGCAATCTCAAGGACTGAGGGATGTAACAAGATCGTATGTGAGAACTGTGGGCAGTATTTCTGCTACCGCTGTAACAGTGTGATTAGTGGATATGATCATTTCAGGTACACAAACACATACAATATTTCCAGATAAAGTCTTATCGTTGGCTTGGTTCAACTCGTGAATAGTTGATTTGTCAGTATTTAGCTAACAAGGTTTTTCCTCTTTCCTTATTGGAGGGATGGGGCATGTGAATTGTTCCCACAAGAAATGATACGGGAGTGGGAGGAAAGGGTGAATGTACGCCAGGTATTAGGTCAAGTTCACGCTCAACTATTTGCTGACCGTGGGCTGCCGTGCCCTAACTGTCGTCAGTTCAATGCAAAGGTGAGAAAATTTAATCGGTTTGTTGGAAATTTTCTCCCCCTATATGTACCTTTTATCTCCTAATGCAATCTAGTGGAAACTAACTGATATGTCACAGAAGTATGAATGTCATTTTATATAGCATTCATCCTGATTTAAAATGACAACCCCAGCCAACAGTACTTTTACCTAAAATTACTGATATATGTTTTGTAGTTGAAAATATAACAAAAAGTTACTTCGATAGGCGAACCGGAATATTTTGACATTGTTAGATTGATTTATTGATATGTAAATAGAGGGTCTAGTTTAATGTTTTGATTGTACACATTAACAGGTAGGCAACAACAATCACTTATTCTGCTGGGCATGCCAAATGCACTACTGTTACTTGTGCAAAAAGATTGTAAGGCGCGGCTCTCAACACTATGGACCCAAGGGTTGCAAGCAGCACACAGAGGGATAGCAGCAAATACCATCGATCAACCTTATTGATAGATGAAGTGGTGAAGGAATAGAACCCCTGCCCGTCGTCTTCCAAGGGCAAGGATGTTTGGCTGGCTATTTGTGTTTCCTATTCTTCTTTAAAAGACATTCTTCCCGTGTGTTGTAAATTACTAAAATTTTGTTCTTGGTATCATCATCCCCGTCTAGGTAATAGCTTTGAAATAATTTCAGTTTCCAAATTGGATGCTGATTCTGGACGTAAATTTGAGATCAGTCTTTCTTTCAACTGAATTGTAGCAAATAAAAAGGAATTTTTGGAACCTATCCAGTAGAGATGTTATTATGGATTATTATCCTCAGCAATCAGTTTGAGTAAAAACTCCACAAGACTATAATAAAATAATAATTAATTTTTTGGATTAATGTGACTTTTGTCAATTAGGTTTTTTTTTTTTTTTTTATATGAGTGATCCAACTATTAGTGCTTATTCTTTTGGATGGTTTAGGCTTAGAAGTTTTCATATATTTTATTTCCGTGATTAAAGTTTAAAAATTTTAATTTAGTTATTACTGATGCCAACGGAACTGATTTTTTTATTGGTATAATAATAATTTTAATTTTTATTATTTTATTGATTTTACTAAATTATGGTAATTTAAAAATTTTAATTAGTTTAATTCTCAATTTTATATATTTTGTCAATTTAATCTTAATTCTTAAAAATTTAAATTTAAAAAAAAAAAAATTACACAAGGTTTATAAATATACATACAAAATTATAAAAGTATGTCCCATTTCCTCTTCATTTTCATCCTTTGCTGAGGCCACTACAGCAGTAGCAAGTTCGTCCGAAGCATCATCTTCATTCAGCAAACTCCATCCAGGTATGAGTTTTCCTGCTTGTCTGATCAGACAGCTATTGTCATATATATTATGTTGGAGCCAAAACTTGCAGGCCAAGTAAGGGCTTCACTAATAATCCGGGTGAGGTTGGTTGTGGGGCAAATTACTTGCATTAATTTCTAAGTCAACACTATTATTTGTTACGGCAAATGGGAGTTCTCACCATTATCTTTCTTGGTACTTGAAGTAGAGTGAGTGAGCTGGTTTTATCCACCTTGTTCAGATCAACTTTCTCAAAAACAAGAACTGTAAGCTCAGCATTAGAGCTGAGCATGGGCAACTTGGGAGCGTTAGGGTAAAAATATAGGCCCGAAAAATGGACTTGGACAGAAAATGAGGCCCGTTTAAAAAATGGGCAACTGTAAGCCGGGCCCGCCCGAATTTAGCAAAAAAAAATTATTTTTAAATATTATTTTCTTATTGTTTTCTCTTTATTTTGCTACTATTTTACTATTATGTTTCTATTATTTTGTTGTTATTGTTTAGATATTATATAAAACTTATTTTATTGTTAATTTTGTTATTATTTTAAAAGTATTTGTTAATTTTGTTATTATTTTGAGGAATTTACTTGTTAAGTTGCATATATTTTAGTGTTATTTAAGTCTACATATTTTTAAAATTTATTTCTCAATTTGTTGAAAAATATTTATTTTAATTTTTAATATTTTGATGTATTATATATATTTAAAATTATATAAAATAATATAAAATTAATATGGTAAGTATGGCACGTCAAAATTTTAGGCCCATTTTTGGGCCGGCCGCAACCAATGAAAGGGCTAAATTTTTAGTTAGGCCTCGAACCTCCCTGCTCACCTCTACTCAACATCAACTTTACTTCTGCTCCTCTTGCTTGAGGATGACACTCATCAGACACGTCAATCGAAGCAACCAAGCTCTGAGCACCCTTTTTGATCTCGCTCTGATGGCATCGTCTGTGGGCGGTTTCTGAATATTTATAAGGGTAAACTATTTAGTTGGTCAGCCAACTTTTAGGATACTTTCATTTTGGTCACTCAAAATAAAATCTTTGCAATTTGGTCACCCAAACTGTACACACCAAATAATGTTTACACTTTTATTTTGGTCAACCAAAAAATATCTTTTTAAGTATTGATTGGAACAAAAAAAAATTAATGATTAAAGTGAAAAAGCGATAGAAATTTGACAATTTTTGTGTATTATTTTAGTTTCTATAGTTTTTTCACTTTAATCTTTTATTTTTTTACCTCAATCAATACTATAAAGATATTTTTGGTGACCCAAATGAAAGTACAAACATGATGTAATGTGTATAGTTAATAGTCGTTAGAGATTTGGGTGACTAAAATGAAAGCGTCTTAAAAGTTAGTGTTAGAGTCGTGTGACCCAAATTCTAAGAGATTGCTTGCAAGTCAAGTTAAAAAAAAATATGTTTTCTTTCTAGAAGATTTAGTATTTATTAGTATAATATATTTAGCATTTATTAACATAGTTTATTTGACCTACTAATTTAGCTTATAAATAGTTTTTTTACAACCTTAGAAAATACACCCATTAGAGATTAAAACTCATATCACATTTAGAGAATTTTGTGTTTATGTTTTTTCGGGTTCTTTATTTTCAGGTTTTCGGGGTTTAGTTTGTATCTCCATCTTTTATACTCTTCGTTCTTTTGCCATTGTAGTAAAATTATCTTTACCCGTGGTTTTTTATCCTCTTTGGAGGGTTTTTCACGTTAAATTTGTGTGTTCAATTTCTTAATTTATTCTGCTATTTTTTTACTTGTTACTTAATCGGGTCAATCCTAACAAGTGGTATCAGAGCTAGTTCAATTTTCATAGATCAGCCCTTTCAGAGATAGTAGCAACAAGGTTTGAAATTGAGAAGTTCGATTGAGAGACAAATTTCAATCTGTGGCAAGTTCAAATGATAACAATTCTAGTTCAAACCGGATTGAAAATGGTTATTACTGGGCAAAAGCCTGAGAATCTAAATCAAACAAAATGAGAAAAGCTTGATGAAAAGGCCTTGTTTGCAATCCAGTTGTGCCTCGCGAATACGGTATTGATAGAAAAGACATTGTATGATCCAATTTTGGCCCGAGGCCCACACCAATACCAATAAAACAAAACAGTCCAATAAACAGGCCCAAACCCAAAGTCCAACAGCTAATACAACCCACAAAAAAATTCTCTTAGAAACCCTAGCAGCTAGCAATCTGGCACCACCAGAGCCACGTCCACCACGCCTTCCGAATCGTGCGCATCCACTCCTCCGTAGTCGAACCTACAAAGCGGAAGCAATACAACACGGAAGGAGATGGTAGTTTAGATTTTATTCTATTTTAGGGGTTTTTTTTAGGATAAAAGGGAAAAAAACAATTATAACAGGGGGTTTTTTTTTATACGATTTACGCAAAAAAAATATAATGCAGAGGCTAGAGTACATTTTCACAAGAGAACAGAATCAAAAACAAAGAAAAGGTTTCCCCTTTATTTTTGTTTATTTTCGAATCTTTCGGGTTCTTTATTTGTTTCTTGTTTTTTTTTTCATTTGTGTTTTAAAATACAAAAGTTTTAAACAAAAAAAAAAAAGAAGCCGTGAGGGTCTTACCGGGTTTCCTCCGACCGTCGCAGCCGATGCACGCATGGGGGGCTCTTGGTCGTGTTCCGACACAGAAATGGCGACAAAGAAAAAGGGGTTGAAACCCTAAAAAAAAAGAAAGAAAGGGGGTTTTTTTTTCTGGTTTTGAAACAGAGAAAGAAATGAATAAAAGATTTTATCTTTAGGCTTTTAAGCATTAAAAGGTGTGGTCCCCGCGCGTTACTTGCTTCTGCAGGTGAATGGGCGTAAATTTATCCCTAGAAGGGGAAATTTCGTTATAGGTCCTCCTTCTTCGCGCGTCTGTTCAATTGCATCCCCTTCAACTTTTTTCCATTTTTAAAATTCACCCCTGCATTTTATACGCTGTTTCAATTTAGTCCGTGTTCAGGTGCAGTGTTTGGGAACCTGGATTAATTTCTATTTTGGCCCTCTAAGTTATGCTACTTTTACAATTTGGCCCATTCACCTTCATTTGTTTTTAAATTTATCCCAAAGTTTATGTTCTTGATTCAATTTGATCCCTATTTTAATTTGTCCATGAATTGATTATTTTAAGTTATTGTTAACATTTTTAATATTATTATTTTTATATATGAATATTATTGTTACTATATTTATATTCATTATCATTATATTTATTATTATATTTATTAGTGTTACTTTGTATTATTATTATTATTTTCATTATTGCCATTACTATTCTTTTATAAATATATATATATTATTATTACGTAATTGTATTTATTATTATATTTATTATTATTATTATTATATTTACTATTTTTCTATATACATTATTATAATTATATATGTTATTATCTTTGTTTTTATTATTAGTTTTAATATTATTACTATTATCTTATTATTAACACTATTTTTTATTTTTACTAGTAGTATTATCACTATTATTATTATTATTGTTAATTTCCTTTATTTTTTATTTATTATTATCACTATTTATCATTTCTATCATTATTATTTTATTATTTATACTATTGTTTATTTTAAATATATATATATATATATATATATATATTCTACTATTGTTTTTGGTACTATTACTACTATAGGTGGTGTCATTTTTATTTTCATTACTATAACTATTATTATTATATTTATCATTCTCGTTTTTTTTATTATTAGCGTCATCATCCTTTTTTGCTATTACTATATTTTTCTCTCCACTATTATTATTTATTCATTAATGTTTTTATTATTATTACTATTATTATTTTTATTACCTCCTAGATTATCATATAGTATTTATTTGTATGGATTTACCATTAGCTTTCTCGTTATTATGTTCTTTTATTTATTCATTCTTGTTCCTATTATTTTATGTAAATTGACGATTTTGGAGCGTATTTTTATTTTGTGTTTATTTGCATTTTACCCAAATTCATAAAAGGGGTTTTCACAAAGGTAATATTTAGTGTTTGAAGTCCGAAAAATCGTGCCCAATCGAATGCTTGATTTTTGTTCATCTGGATTACCAAATGTCCTTTAATGTTTTTGAAAATAAGGCAATGTTTCGTGTTTGGAGGTCCGAGAAATTCGTGCCCAATCGTCTTTGGTTTCGATTTTACATTAGTCAAACAACTAAATATCCTTCAAAGATTTTTTTATTTGGAAGTCCAAATCGTGCTCAATCGTCTTTGGGCTTCGATTTTTCGTTCATCTGGATTACTAAATGTCCTTTAATGTTTTTGAAAATAAAGGCAATATTTCATGATTGGAAATTGAGAATCGTGCCCAATCGTCTTTGGGTTTAGGTTTCGGTTTGGCCAAATAGTGAAATATCCTTTTAAAAATTACAAGACAAGAATGTTGGAAATCATGAAATGATCTATATCGTGAAATCCTGTCTATCGTCTTTGGATGTGGTATTTCAACTTTTGAAATAAGAGAGTTTCGATATCCAATGTGAGTTATCTAAACATTTTCAAAGATTCATATTTTAAAATATTTTTTAATTTTGATATTAAGGACATTAATCAATCAATACGGTACCAATTTTGGGCGTTGAGGTGCTAATCCTTCCTCATGCGTGTAGACTCCGAGCCCATTTTCTTAAAATTCGTGAGACCAAAACGTTTTCAAAAGTGGCCCAATCACACTTCAAAAAAGATTGGTGGCGACTCCGTTTTTGTATTTTAAAGTCGGCCTGTTTTCCAAACAAAAAAATGGTTTCGATAGCTTGGCGACTCCACTGGGGACCAACTATAAGAGAGTTAAGCCGTAAAATTGGTTGATTGATGTCCTTTTTATCAAAAATAAAATTTTTTCGTTTTTCATTTGCATGAGTCTGTGTCGCGTCATATATCTGCTTTGGTTTGAGACACATAGAATATTTTTGCATTCATATTGCATGACTGTTGTGGTCACACCCTTAAGTGGGAGCGAGAAGCTACACCTTCGTGAGGTTTTCACCTCTGCATGGGCTAGGGGACTGCTTCCGGAGTACATCCGTACCTATGGTTCCGTGAGGTTTTCACCTCTGCATGGCCATAGGGAAATGTATTCCCCTGAACTGAACTCGATCCGTATAAGCCTATAATGGGTGAGGATTGAGGAATCTGCTAGTTCAGGTACCCTTCCTTGAGAACTAGACCACATATAGTGAACCTCAAGAGCCCACCCTAAGTAGAGCCATGCTAAACCTTAGTGGCTACCTATGTAGTGGTTTGACATTTTTTTACTTGCTTTGGTTACTTTTATGCGATACTAGCTTGTTTTATTTTGGCCATGTTTGCATATCATTTCATACTTAAAAGGCGTCGATTGCTGTTTTGATTACTAAGTTAGAAGGCTTATTATGAAGAACGAATTCCTTGATAAAGTAGAAGATAATGCGGCTATGTGTATATGGTCAGACTTGAGAAGGGATAGGTCGTATATGTGACTATTTTATGTAAAGGATTTTGTTTTTTAAATAAGTTTTCTAAAAGAAATTGAACCAAAATCGATACTTTTTATTTTTGCATTCATATCATGCATTAGCATCACATCGCATCATGTGCATTTAATATCATAAAAGAACCCTATTAACTAGAGGTCATATTATAGTTATCCTGGAACACCGCTATTACACTTAAAAAAAGACGAGAGCAATGGATCAAAGGATGGAAAGGTTAGAACAAATGCAGAAAGAGATGCAAGACCAACTACAGGCTCAGATGCAAGAGCAGTTAGCCAAGATCCAACAGGATATGAGGCATCAAATGCTGGAATCTCAGAGAAGCATGATGAGCCAGCTAACACAGTTGTTGATTGGAGGGCTTGGAAACGGAAAAAGGCCTATGGTCGATACTGGAGAAGATAATGAAGATTTTGCTTGCCCTCCGGGCCTGGCTCCGACAAGTTCCCAAGTGCAACCACCAAGAGTATCGGTCAATATCAAACCTCAGCACCAATCCGAAGGTTCAAAGACTGGAAACTTCCATGAGCTCGAGCTCTAACCTCGAAGTCAATTTGGTAAAACCAATAGTCCCAGACTTTGATGAGGTGGCAGAAGGGGAGGAAGTAAAAGCAGAGCTTCCAAAAGAGTTCGAAGATCGATGCAAATGGCTGGAGGAGAAGTTTCGAGCATTGGAAAGTGCTGATCACCAATGCGAAGTGGATGCTAAGAAGTTGAGTCTAGTCCCAGATTTAGTACTTCCTCCAAAGTTCAAGATGCCAGAGTTTGAAAAGTACAACGGGACTAGCTGTCCTGAGGCCCATATTACGATGTTTTGTCGGAGAATGACAGGATATGTCAACAATGACCAGTTGTTGATCCACTGCTTTCAGGATAGTCGATTGGGGTTGCTGCAGAAAATGGTACAATCATTGAGTTGTACCCAAATCAAATCTAGAGAGATTTGGCGCGAGCTTTCATCAAGCATTACGGCCATGTGACCGATATAGCACCTGACAGGATCACGTTGCAAAACATGGAGAAAAAGCCAAGTGAAAGCTTCAGAAAGTATGCCCAAAGATGGAGAGAGGTCGCTACACAGGTCCAGCCACCGTTACTAGAAAAGAAAATGGCTATGCTCTTCATCAATACCCTGAAGGCACAGTTCATTAACCACATGTTAGGAGGCACGACTAAGAGTTTCACAGACATGGTGATGTCAGGCGAGATGATAGAGAACGCGATCAGGTATGGAAAGATAGAGGACGGAGAGAGCACAAGAAGAGCGGCCAAGAAAAGGAAGGTAAAGTAGGAAATATAAGCTCGGGTTATCCTAAACCTATTACTATTACCCAACCGAGAAGCGGTAGGCGTGGGCGATGAGGCAAACCAAGACAAGAGCCCAACACGAGGCAAAGGACTGAGAAATTCCAATTTACTCCTATACCGGTGACATATAAGGAGTTGTATAAAACTTTATTAGACGCACACGTAGTAGCTCCTATCTACTCAGAACCGCTACAACCCCCATATCCTAAATGGTACGATGCAAGCACTCAATGTGAATACCATGCAGGGATAGTGGGGCACCCGATAGAGAATTATTTCCTTTCAAAAAGCTAGTCGAAAGGCTCATCAAAATGGGTATTGTGGAGTTTAATGATGCACTGTTGTAGGAAATCCGTTACCAGTCCACATTGATAATGGGATGAATGCGATAATCGAGGCGCAGAAAAAGAATCAAGTTGAGCGTCGCGAAATAAGAACTCCGATGAGAGAGGTGCGGAGAAGAATGGTGGAAAGAAGTTTAATCATACAAGACGTAAGGGCAAATCCGGGATACGAGGAACTATTGTGAGTTCCATAACAAGGAAGGCCATGAGATCTAGCGGTCAATAATTGAGCCCTAGTACAAGGGTTAATGGATAATAAAGAGTGGAGTTTTTGACTTTGCGAGAGGGAAAATGTATGTACCATAGGAAGTGAGTCAAGAAAAGAAGGGCGCCGAGGTCAAATGGGGATCAATTACTTTTCTATATATATCTAAGGTATTCATATCGGAAAGAATTATTCCTCTTAAACTGAGGATGACAAATGAAGAAACGGCCAAAGACATGTTAAAAGCTTTGAGCATCAAAGCCGTATTCGAGGAGAGATCGAATGAAGGAAACCTAGGAGGCGTTCACCCTTACGAGCCTGAAAGTGTTTTGAATAACTGGACTGTGAAGGAAACTCCTGTAGTTTTTAGAGCTAACACAGAGTAATGTTTAAAACACACTTGTTGTTTTAAGCCTAGAAACAATAAGAATCTTTTGTGAAATAGGCTCATGTTCAAACATCTTTATTTTCAATAAAAATACATGTTTGTGTTTCATGTCGAGCAAATATTTTCTCATTTTTTTTCCCATGTCATATTATATATTCTTTTGTTCTTTGGAATGTTCTTTCATTTTTCATCCATCATTATAAATAATCATCTTCAGAACCGTTTATTCTTTGGAATTTACCTTCATACCTACAATAGGTACCCAGATATCGAGACATGAGTAACACTGTTACAGACTCCCTTTTGAGTGAAATATGGGTCTAAAAGGATCTGAATATTTTAAAGATGTCAGAGAGTACAACTTACCCATCGATCTATTAAGGATGGGAAAACAAAATGAAAATAGACTCTATCGTACAAAGGGTCAGTGGACATTGTGAGTCTGGGAAAGGAATGAAGATCGAAACATTGCCTACCGTAGAAACAAAGCGAGACGACATTGAGTTGTTCAAAGAATTCAAAGATGTCTTTGTGTGATCACATCAAGATATGCCTAGGCACGATGAGGCTACCATGAAAGGGAGATTTCGTCAGTATTACCGTAAATGCCAAATTGAGAAGACATGACTTATATGCTTTTTCTATACGTGGGGCATAGATGTTACAGGGATGATTTCGTCAAAAGTATCTAGTTGACGCCTATTAATTTTCGTGATTGACAATTATTCCACTAAGAGGGTGATGGTCGGTTCCTATGACAAAGTTACAGGGTCAATCATCAAGTTCAATTTCAACTTCGAGTTCAAGTTCGAATTTAAAAAAAAAAAACAAAACAAAAAGAAAGAAAGAAGAAAAGAAAAGAAAGAAACCATCCAAAAAAAATGATTTTGAAAGATGATGGAAACCTATAAATATTGGCATAGACTAGTTACCATTTACCCTCTATGCTTCTCGAATGTTGGCAAGGACGTCCACCGAGGCAACATCCTTCTCATTGGTTTATGGATGGATACAGTCTTGCCCATCGAAGTTGAAATTCTTACTCTTTAGATTTTGTCGGAACTGAAGTTGGACGAAGCAGAATGGGTTCACTCTCTGTATGACCGACTGAAACTGATCGAGGAAGTGGCTAAAAGCCATTCGCCATGGTCAACTGTACCAGAAGCGGATGATGCGAGCTTACAATAAGAAAGTCCGCCCCAGAGTATTCCATGAAGGAGACTTGGTATTGAAACAGATCCTCCATATGCAAAAGGACTTCGGGGGAAAGTGGATGCCTAATTGGGAAGGACCTTATGTTGTAAAGAAGGCCTTTTCTGGACGAGCTTTGATACTAGCCGAGATGGACGGCAAAAGTCTGCCAAATCCAATTAATGCAGACTCAGTCAAGAAGTACTTCGCTTGAAAGTGGGCCAAGATGAAAACCCACAAAGGGCATCTTGAATCCAAAAAAAAAAAAGGAGAGGCCAAGGTGAAAACCCGCAAAGGGCACTTTGAGACCAAAGGGCTTTGAGTTGAAAACCGAAAAGGCGGCTCAAGTTGTGATCAAATCATGATGGGGCATCTGATGGTTTTGCCACGCTTGAATTGACAATGAGGAAGTATGTTACATCTTGGGGCATCGACAAAGTACTCTGAATCCCTAAACATATATTGAGCTTAAATGGTCCTCAAGAAGTTTGAACAAAGAAGCTCAGTCGACGATATCTGGGGCACCTAATTGCCATCTTACCCATTCTTAATTTGCTCGTTCCAAAATACATTACCAATAAATTTCCTTCTTGATTGCATTTGCTATCTTATTTGTTTCGAGCTATGCTCCTAATTAATTTCTTTCTGGTCCATTATTATGATCTTCTCCAAGCATTTTTCATTGAAATAATGATTATGGAACTAATAATACTTTCACAAAAGAAGTTTTGTGTATTACTCTGAAAGTCTCTAAATAATACAAAAATCTGAAACAGGACAATTATTTAGAACTAACCAGGCTTAAAGGGCTCGGAGCACTTGAGAAAAGGGACTAAGCAGTGACAACATCTTCAGATTCTCTGTTAGAGGTATCAGCTGAACAAAGAAGACATACGTCAGGGATATCACCTTAGTAAACAACAAGCAATGACAACCCAAGTGTTAAAAATGGATCATTCTCATGACATTTTGCATTCATGCATAACATTCATAATACACATGGTTAAGAGCATTTTTCATGACATCCTAATCATTTGGCATAAACATATACCCCATGAAATCAATTCTACAGGTAGGTTCCTCATAGGACAATGTAGCAAAATTGATGAGAGTTACAGAAAATTACAGACCTTATCCCACTGAGCAGGAGTGGAACAGGTCAAAAATATTGAGCCTCAATTCCCTAAGTAGTAGGGTAGTAGGCCAAAAATAGCAGATCTTATCCCACTGAGCAGGAGTGGAACAAATCGAGAACGACGAGTTTTAATTTCCTAAGCAGTAGGGTAACGGGCCAAAAAATATCAGACCTTATCCCACTGAGCAGGAGTGGAACAGGTCGAAAACATTGAGCCTCAATTCCCTAAGCAGTAGGGTAGTAGGCCAAAAATAGCAGATCTTATCCCACTGAGCAAGAGTGGAACAGATCGAAGTCGATGAGCCTTAATTCCCTAAGCAGTAGGGTAACAGGCTAAAGATAGTAGACCTTATCCCACTGAGCATGAGTGGAACAAGTCGAAAACATTGAGCCTTAATTCCTAGCGGTAGGGTAACAGGTAGAAAATATCGGACCTTATCCCACCGAGTAGGAGTGGAGCAGTCGAAAACATTGAGCCTCAATTCCCTAAGCAAGTGGGGTAGCAGGCCAAAAGTAGCAGAGATCTTATCTCCATTGAGCGGGAGTAGAGCGGATCAAGATTGAAGCCTTATGGAGGAGTGGCAGTGAAAGTATAGATCTTATCTCTCTGGCGGGGAGTAGCAGATCAAGCAGCAGATCTTATCTTCACCGAGCGGGGTGGAGCGGATCGAAGATTGAAGCCTTATCTCTCTGGCGCGTGAGTGAGCAGCTAAAGATAGCAGATCCTATCTCCACCGGCGGGAGTGGAGTGGATTGAAGACAACAGATCTTATCTCTACTAAGCAGGAGTAGGGCAGATCGAAAGCAGTAGATCTTATCTCCACTGAGCGGGAGTGGAGCGGATCGAAGATAAAGCCTTATCTCCACTGGTAGGAGTGGAGCAGACTAAAGGTAGTAGATCCTATCTCCACTGAGCAGGAATGGAGCGGATTGAAGACAACAGATCTTATCTCTACTGAGCAGGAGTAGAGCAGATCGAAAGACTGGAGCCTTATCTCCACTGAGCAGGAATGGAGCAGGCCAAAGATGCAGATCCTATCTCCACCGAGTAGGAGTGGAGCGGATCGAAGATGACGAATCTTATCTTCATGTATCGACGATGGAGCAGATTTAAGCCACCAGCCTTAATTCCCTAAGCAGTAGGGTAACAGGCTAAAGAGGCAGATCTTATCCCACTGAGCAGGAGTGGAGCAGATCAAAAACAGCAAATCTTATCTCCCTAAGCAATAATGGAGTAGATTGAAATAAAATTCTTATGCCCCTGAAGATGTAGTGGGTTAAAGCAAAGGCTACCTGAAGGAAAGAAACGTCAAGTCAAGACTCAACAAAACGGGGCAAAATTGGCTCTTTTAGAATCTTTGCTTTGTTCCCGTTACACGACAACAAGCAAAGAGGGGCAGCTGTATGATCCAATTTTGGCCCGAGGCCCACACCAATACCAATAAAACAAAACAGTCCAATAAACAGGCCCAAACCCAAAGCCCAACAGCTAATACAACCCACAAAAAAAAAATTTCTCCTAGAAACCCTAGCAGCTAGCAATCCGGCACCACTAACAGAGCCACGTCACCACGCCTTCCGAATCGTGCGCATCCACTCCTCCGGTAGTCGAACCTACAAAGCAGGAAGCAATACAACACGGAAGGGAGATGGTAGTTTAGATTTTATTCTATTTTTAGGGGTTTTTTTTTTTAGGATAAAAGGGAAAAAAATGATTGTAACAGGGGTTTTTTATACGATTTACGCAAAAAAAATATAATACAGAGGCTAGAGTACATTTTCACAAGAGAACAGAATCAAAAACAAAGAAAAGGTTTCCCCTTTATTTTTGTTTATTTTCGAATCTTTCGGGTTCTTTATTTGTTTCTTGTTTTTTTTCATTTGTGTTTTAAAATACAAAAGTTTTAAACAAAAAAAAAAAAAAGTCGTGAGGGTCTTACGGGTTTCCTCTGCCGTCATGCAAATTGATGCGCGATGGGGGCTCTTGGTCGTGTTCAACACGAAATGGCGACAAAGAAAAGGGTTGAAACCCTAAAAAAAAAACCTCGAAGGAAAGGGGTTTTTTTTCGGTTTTGAAACAGAGAAAGAAATGAATGAAAGATTTTATTTTTATTTTAAACTTTTAACAACAAAGATTAAATTAATATTCAATATATAAAAATTGAGACTAGAATTATTGACCTTTTAAAACTAGGACGAAATTTATAAAATTTATAAACATTAAAAAGTAAAATTTATTTTTATGCAAATACAAAAAATCACTTTAGTATTCCATTAATTACTTTTGGACCTTCGTTTAGCCCTCGTGTATAGAGATTTTGTATTCAAAATTGTGCAATCGCAGAATAAATCTGTGGTGGGATTGTAATCACACCATTTTTCAAACAGCTTTAACGCTGCATTTGCAACTTATTTATCTTTTCTTATCCTTGAATTATAAGAATATGATAAAACTCAAACAATAAATTTAACAACAAAGATTAAATTAATATTCAATATATAAAAATTGAGACTAGAATTATTGACCTTTTAAAACTAGGACGAAATTTATAAAATTTATAAACATTAAAAAGTAAAATTTATTTTTATGCAAATACAAAAAATCACTTTAGTATTCCATTAATTACTTTTTGGACCTTCGTTTAGCCCTCGTGTATAGAGATTTTGTATTCAAAATTGTGCAATCGCAGAATAAATCTGTGGTGGGATGGAAAAGGTGTAATCACACCATCCCCAAAAATTTTCATTGCTGTATTTTGGTCTCGTTACAGCTTTAACGCTGCATTTGCAACTTATTTATCTTTTCTTATCCTTGAATTATAAGAATATGATAAAACTCAAACAATAAATACGATTGGTGCGATTCAAACTTAAATTATATCTGGGATAGTGAACATTCTAACCATCAAGCTATCACATGGGATTCTTTTTTTTATTATCCTTCTTCATTGTTAATGAATCCGATAAAACAACCCATGATGCTTTTAAAAAAAGATAAAATAAAATAAAAACTAAATTCAACAATTATAATTAAATGTATAATTAATTTTGAAAAATAAAATAAAATAAAATATTATAAAATAATAAATATTTGAACCTTATCAAGTTTTAATTTTTTAATTAATTATTAATAAAATTATTATTAGACATAAATATAATTGTAATAATTTATTAATTTTATATATGTTAAATAATTTATATATACTTTTTATTTTATATCATGTTTAATCAAATATCTTTGATGGTTATTTTATCTTTTATTATAATTCATCTCATTGCCACTACAATTATTGAATTTAAATACTTATCTCACTACTAATTTTAATTTTACTGCTACAGTAATTAATCTTACCGTCACCATTGTTTTTAATTTAATCAGAACTAACCTCACCACCCATCTAAAGGAAGATGAAAGAGTGGCAAAAATATCAAATATCACAAAAACAATTTTTTTTTAAACTTAAGTGATCATAATTAGATGATTATTTATGTAAATTTTTTTTATAAAATTAGTTTCCTTTGAAAATCGTTAAATATATAAATCCAAAATGTTAAAAACAAATGCTGAGTTGGCATCCTTAGCTAACCACCTTTGTTTGTTGCTGTGTAAAGAAAAAAATGTTTCATATGTGGAAATATTGGAAAATAGATAAAATATTAAAAACTATATACAAAAATATTTTTTTTGTTTAAAATATCTCAAAGAAGTGCAGTCTCGGTTCCGCTTGAGAAAACAAAACATTATTCTTTTCTAAATATTTTAAAATATCAAATCTGTTAGGTTTCTATTATAGAAAAGTAAATACCAAAATATTTTTAAAAAATTATGCTTATTTATCAAAGGTGTTTTTAATTTTAAAAAATAGAAAATAAGTTTTTAAAAATAAAAATAAAAATAATTTTAAAACCAAACAAAGCAATAATTTTCTTTTTTAATTACAATAACAAGATAAATCCTAAACAATCAACGCGACTCACTCAAGAAAGATAACTTCATAACATTCCTCTTTAACTTGGGGAAAGGGAGCTATTGTTATACCTATCTCTACTGCCATCCTAAGTTCAACAAGACTCACTCAAAGGTCACCTCCATCTCTATGCAATAGGCATCATTTGAGGGGATTCATGTCAAGCTACCCCCTCCCCTTTGGTATAAGGCTCTTTCCATCATCAAAAGAGAGGAGCCAAGATATAACAAAATTGATTGTAGTCTGTAAATTAATTAAAAATTTGACTAAGACAAATGCACTTATAAATTAATAGTATAGCTTACGATGAGTAAATATATCGTTCTCATGAGAACTAAAAGTACTAATAATTACTGTCTTTCTATTATTTAATCGATAAATTATAGAGATTGATTAAAACTAAAATTAACTAAATTAATTAACTAAAGAACATGACAAAGAACCAATCATGAAAATAAATGATTAACAACCAATAAGTGAAACAATATTCAGGAAAGAATTCACTTAGATTTCATTTGTCATTATCAATCTGAATTAAATAATTTCTTTACTTAGTATCTTGATCTGTAGAAATCCCTTTAAATTATGGTAATACCTCTTTTAAGAGTAAGAGCAACTGACTCTAGGTTGATTAATTGAGATTTCTTTCTAATTAAAACCTCTATTATCGCATTAACTCGATCTATGGATCCCCCTATTAGATTTGACTCTTATCTAGTAGATTTATGTCGTCATATTTCTAGAATTGCATGCAACTTTACTCAATTATGCTAGATCTACTCTTAAAAGGGACTTTTTCTCCTCTGATTTAAGCACATCAAATATGGATTAATAGTCCGAAAATATTAAACCAAGAATTAAACACACATAATTGAGAGCAAGATTCAAGTATTTATTGCTAAAAAACAAATCAAAAGATAGAATCCATCCTAGGGTTCATCTCCTTAGGTATTTAGAAAATTAGTTTATAATCGCAAATAAAAATATCTCAAAGACAATATAACAATGAGAAATAAAGAAATTCATAATGAACTTCAAAAAAATCAAAATGAAATCTTCAATCTTGATGGAAATTTATTTCAGAGTCGGCTTTAATGGTGTAACCGAGTCATTTTATTGTGTATTCTCTGATGGCTCGCTCCTCTCTTCTCATATTTGGTATATATAGGTCATAGAATGTCCAAAAAACCTACAAATTGCATTTTTTCGCGTGTTTGGAGTGTAGATCGTGATTTTCACACGGTCTAGCATGTGGCCGTGTGGCAACCATTGTAGCTCACACCGCCGTGTGCCCAGCCTGTGTGGGCCCCTGTACCTTTCTCCAATTTTCTGATTTTATCTCATTTTTTACTATTTTTGCTCCCAAATGCCCTCCTAAGTATAGAAACATGAATTTAAAGGATTAGGAGCATAAAATTCACGATTTTACATCGAATAATCATCCAAAAACGCATTAAGAATGATGTTAAAACATGTTACTTTTGACATTTATAAAAAATCCTGCCCATTCTCTCCTAGAGTTTCCAAATACTTGAAAACCTATATGACCAACTTTTGACAATATCACAATGTGAACCATTTGCAATGTCCACAACTAAATATTGTATCATCAACAAACTTTCTCATTAAATTATTTTAAGGATATGACATAGTCTTTTAGTAAATCAAATATTAATTTATTTTATCAATTTTAGAAAAGGTTTAATCATTAAGTTTAATATCGCAAATAACAAAAAATAAAATAATCATTTTAATTTTATAGGTCGATGATTAAGTCTTTCAATTATGCCAAATACTTGGGGGACTTTAGAAAATGAGTAAAATAGTTAGGCTAAAGAAGATATTGTGTAAAATTATGATTCCACTTTATCCCTATACATTTCAAATAGGAAAATAATAAACCACATTTTTCTTCTTGATTTTTAGTATTTTTAGTTAGATTTGAATTTTTTAAAGAGGAAAAAGCTAAAAATTAAAAGAAAAAATTTAATTTATCATTCTCTTATTAAAAGGAATAGAGATGATGTGGAATTATAATTTCATACAATCTCTTCTCGTTAAGCCAACTTGGTTCCTTTTCATGTGGTGAATATTAATGCTTTACTATATCGAAAAAGTTGGATGAGAAAAGGAGTAAGACTATATATATATATAGCGAGAATTGTCCTGCTTCAGAAATGGCATTAAAGACAACATCGCAAGAGATGGTACTAGGTCTTCACCTCAACATCCCATTCAATTGCCTGGTCCAATTTATGAAATAAAACTCCCACTGTCACATTTCGTACAATGTTTTCCCAAAATAATTATGTCCCTCCTTCTTTCCCTATAAACATAGTATCAATGACATTGAAAATATGTACATAAAAAGAAGAATAATAATAATAAACCTTGACCTAATATATGGTATATGGTTAGATGAATGACATCGGCGACATTAATTGAGAGCATGATCCATATCAACTGCCCTTGACCATAAAATGGGTTCAAAATTCAACCTTTACGACGGCATTTTTTGCATTCCATTCCAATCCAAAATTTGACCATCTCCTTGGAATTAATTCACCAATCATTGATCACATCCATCCTTTTGATGCATAGCTTTTGAGCAAACAATACTTTTATTTCTTCCAATTTTAATTCCCTCAACACATCCCCCTTGGCTGACTAAAACCATTCAATTCACTCCTAGAAAAAATAGTTTGTATATCAGCTTTTTATCGGCCCCTTTATTTTCATTTTCATTAAAATCTATTTCAAATGAATTTTTTATAATAAATATTTAATAAGAATATAGAAATTTATACATATGTTACTTATCCGATGAAATTAAAATATATATTAAAAAGTGTTGGATAAAATACATTCTATTTAAAAAAAAATTCATAAATTTAAATTTTAAAAATAACATTATTATGAAAACAAGTATCAACCTCGAATGTAAATTATAAAATATAGTGGAAGAGTAAAAGGAAATGGATTGAACGGATTTGTTGGTTTTATCATTTAAGATCGCTTGAAACAACCGTGATCTCCCAGCTTCTCAACCATTTTCACCCCCTGTTTCTACCTAATAATTATAATGTCTTGGCATGCAATTTATTATCTTCACGAGGCGGTTTATTTCCACCCTTATTTTAGTTTCCCCTCTGTCTATATATTATATAGTTTTCTTCCATATATATAGAAAATGAAGGGATATATCTATATTGTAAAATTAATATGATTTTATATTCTATCATAATCTCTTTTATTATTGATATTTTAACAATTCGATCCTCATATTTCATATTCTATTAATGTAAATCATATTGCATGTTAAATTTAAAGTAATAGTTTTATCATTTATGTAAAAACATATAAAATTCAAATGTTAACTATATATTAATATAGACCATATTTTATATTGATATGATAGAGATATCGGATCGATTCAAAATTTTATATGTATGACAAGTACAATTATATTGATAAATTCATCGGTTGAATTATTAAAATATTAATCATAAAAATTATAAAATTATGTAAAACCATGTTAGTTTTACACGGGTGTTAGTAGATTCCTCCCATATATATGTATTTGTCTTTAATGAGTTTAGAGTACACACCGTATAAGTCAAAAAAATGTAAAAATATATATTTTTTAAAATTTATATTGGAGCTAAATGAAATACGGTTGATATAATAAAGTTAAAATTAATAAGGATAAATCTCAAAATTATATATGTAATTTGGTTTGGTGTAATTATACATATGAAACTTTGATTGTTATTCAAAGCTATACATGACTTTAATTTTGATTCAATCATATATATTTAAAGAAATAAATATATCAATTTATTTTTATATTCCATAAATATAATTATTTGTTATTAATTTTGTTCAATAGTCACTTTTGTTTACCTCAAGTTACATTTTAGTTATTTATGTTTGAAATGTTATCTTTTAGTCACTTACGTTAACGTGTTGTAACAGTTTAGTCACTGAGTCGTTATTTTTTTGTTAACAGTGTGACGATAAACTGACGTGGCAGGTTAAATCATAATTTCAAACAAAAATTTTAAGTTAAATTATACAATTGGTCTCTATATTTTTTTCATTTTGAGCAATTTAATTTTTTTCTTTTATGTTTTTTTAACTTTTCCTTCTTCTTTTTTCACTCTCTTCTGCTTCTTCCTTTGTTTTGTCCATTCTCTATCTCTTTTAATGTAATATTTCTATGTTTCCATTTGTTAAACTAAAGGGAAAGAAGAAAAGGAAAATAAAGAAATAAAAAGAAAAATTAAATTGTTCAAAAATAAAAGCATAAGGACTAGTTTTAACAAATGAAAAATATAGAAAAATTACATTAAAAGAATGGAGAAAGGAGGAAAACAAAAGGAGAAGCGAAGAGAATGAGAAAAATAAAGAAAAAAGAAAGTTAAAAAAGAACATAAAAAATTAAATTGCTCAAAACGAAAAAAAAATATAAAGACTAATTGTATAATTTAACCTAAAATTTTTATTTGAAATAATGATTTAACCTGTCACGACGTCAGTTTATCGTTATACTGTTAACGATAATTAACGATTCAGTGACTAAAATATTAAGATCAAACATAATATTTTAAATATAAATAAATAAAATAACTATTTTGATAATTAAAAAAAAGTTTGATTAAAGAATATTTTAGGGTAGATAACTACTTTTATATTTATGACAAAAGCTAGCAAGATTAGGTTATACGTCATTGTTACAATAAAAATAATATACCATATGATAATAAAAACTCAAGTACTAAAAATACCCATTCGAATATCTCAATTCTCGAGGGAATTAACTACTACTAATTTTTTCAAGCTCAGCTGTGCTTTTCTAAGATTTTTTCTTTCGTCATTACTTCCAACTGTTGAGAAAAGTTCACTTAAATAGATTTTACGGCCATAGGTTAAGTTTGCAATAAAAGGTCTCATCTACTTCACATTACCTATCTTTTTTTCTCTTCAGTTCTTGAACCTTCTCTTTCACTGTATTCCATTCATCTTCTTCGACTTGTGTGTGGTTGTTTTTGGTCGATCTGGCATTTTTTCGCGGCCGTATTTGAGGCCAAAATGACACCTTCTGGTTCATTTAACCAAGATATTGATGAGGATGACACAAAGAAGAAAGAAGGAAAGAAGAAGAAGGATCACAAAGTTCCATTGTTGAAGTTGTTTTCATTTGCAGACATTTACGACTATGTGCTAATGGCTTTGGGTTCCATCGGTGCATGCGTGCATGGTGCATCGGTTCCTGTTTTCTTCATCTTCTTTGGGAAATTGATAAACGTTGCTGGAATGGCTTATCTCTTCCCTAAAGAAGCTTCTCACAAAGTTGCAAAGGTATACTATCACAAAAACTACCAACGAAAAGGGTTTTTGAAACAACAAACTAAAGGTTTTGTTTTTTGCAGTACTCATTGGATTTTGTATATCTCAGCGTGGCTATTTTATTTTCCTCATGGATAGGTTAGTGACAATCTCTCCCCCTCACGCAAAAAGCTTCCTTAATTTATCAAAAGTTTTACTTCGTTTTTCTTTTTTTTTTTGATGATATACATATATATATAGAGGTGGCTTGTTGGATGCATACTGGAGAGCGACAGGCAGCAAAAATGAGGATGGCATATCTCAAGTCTATGCTAAATCAAGACATAAGCTTATTTGACACTGAAGCTTCAACAGGACAAGTCATTTCCGCCATTACAAGTGACATCATTCTCGTTCAAGATGCTCTTTCTGAGAAGGTATTTCATTTTTTCATCCTCTTTTTTTTTTTTTTGGCTTAATTTTATTTCTCAGTCTCATAGGAGTATAATATGAAAACAAAAGTATCATTTTTGGGCTGGTCTTGGGATTTTATTGACTTAAAAAGGCAATTAAGACAGCAAAACCATAAAACTGTAAATAATCAAATAAAACAAAGTTAAAAAAATGAGGAAGCATGAACAAATTGAAAAAAAAAAGAAACGGTGTGGATGAGCCGACAATCCCAAGAGAATTACTATAATCTGACGCCGCTTTTATGTATCTGCCTCTGCAACTTTAAACTTAATAGTGGCAAATAAATGAAAAGAGAAGTGGTTGTAAATTTTACCCTTTATAAATACATGACAAGATTCACTAGCATTTATTAGTCGGTTGGCTTGTTCGGCGTATTTTTCTGGGTTTTAAGAATCCCCAGATGTTTGTCAGCTGCCCTTTCTATTTTTTGATGTCAAAACTGAAATATCCTTCTTATATATGGTTCAAAGTTGTAATGAACCAATTCGGGTAGTCCTGAAACTATTTTGCCCTAATTCCTCTGAATTTAACTTCCTTTGTACAATAGTTAAATATATATGTTTAGATTTAAATTTTATTGTAAAGATGAAATGATAATAGAAATAATAATTAAAGACATTTTATCATATTAATATTTATATATAATTAGAATTATATTTATATTTATATTAAATCATTAATTAATAACATACACTATTTATATATGTGATTACAGTGATCATCTTAATTATAAGAATAAATTACGTTTTATTAATTTATAATGTAATAAAATTATTAGTTTTATCAAATTAAAATTATTTTATTTTTAAATAAAATATACCGTAAAAGGAAATAACAATTCATAAGAAGAACAAAAGTAAAAAAAGTTAAATTGGAGAGCTATTTGTCCAAGTTTTAACATGGACTCTAAACGTACCGGTCCTTTGCTACCCAAAGGCAACAAAACCGTGAGTTGGCCTAAAAAATTGCTTAAACTCATTAAATTGAGACTCTAGTGTCAATCTAAACAAAGCCTTAATCTAAGAATTTCCATTAATACAAGCAAAAAGAAGAAAATTGCTGATTTTACTCTTAATATTCTAAAAAAGAATTGAAGAACTTGACAACCCTAATTTTGGAATTAAAATCCTCACAAATTTAGATTTATTAATTAATTATTTGTTTATTTGACATTTTATATATGTAATATTGATTTTTTAACCTAAAAAGTAAAATAATTTAATTTAATGAACTTCTTCGATAATTAAAAGGAAAAATATATAAAATATATTTGCTATAAGGGATAAGTTTCAGAGGCAGTAAGGCTTAAAATAAAGCCTGTCTGATAAATTGTGTGTGGATTGAATTGAAACAAGTCATAAGTATTGTTAAAGACGAAGATGATTGGGATATTAAGATGTGATGGACATCGGTGTAAAATTATTAGATTTATTTGAAACGAAAAAAGGGTGGGCGGATAGAGACGTTGCCGTCTGTCTTCTATCTTTAACCACAAAATGGAAATTAATATTTGGTTGCTAATTTGACAAGTACAGATTCAATATCCCTACCACGTTTTAAATGAATTCCTTTTCCTTTCCCCTATACCAAAATTGATTACTATTTGGTTGGTTTTAATTCCATTGTAATTATATTTTTGTAAAATTATATAAGTTAATGAAATCTTTTTAAGAATATATTTTTGTAAAATTTTAGTAATTAGATTAATTTTTGACATTTTTAAATACAAATAAAAAGGAACGTTGAAAAATTGGTGGTGCGTAAAATTAATGAGAAATGAGGTGAATGATGGCAGGTGGGGAATTTCATGCATTACGTAAGCAGGTTTATAGTAGGTTTCTGCATTGGATTTGCGAGAGTATGGCAAATCAGTTTGGTAACACTGTCAATTGTCCCCTTGATTGCCATTGCCGGTGGGCTTTATGCTTACGTAGCCACGGGGCTTATTGCTAGAGTTCGAAACTCCTACGTCAAGGCCGGTGAAATTGCGGAAGAGGTCAGTTCATTTCGATCTCCCATGCATATGCATAATAACACATTTTACGTAAAGAGATTAGACAGATTTTGTGACTTGTCTTTCAGGTGATCGGGAATGTTAGAACAGTCCAAGCATTTGCAGGGGAAGAAAGGGCAGTGAAATCATATAAAGAAGCATTGATGAACACATACAAGTATGGCAGAAGAGCTGGCTTAGCCAAGGGCCTCGGACTGGGCTCTATGCATTGCGTGCTTTTCGTTTCCTGGTCGTTGCTCGTTTGGTTCACCAGTATAGTTGTTCACAAGAACATTGCCGATGGTGGGGATTCTTTCACTACCATGCTTAATGTTGTCATCTCCGGCCTGTAAGCTTAGGATTCTTATTCATCATCTATTCAACCGTTCATATATATAGATATTTACATGGTTTTGTTGTGGTGCAGGTCACTAGGACTGGCAGCTCCCGACATCTCAGCGTTTATTCGAGCAAGGGTGGCTGCGTATCCGATATTTGAGATGATAGAGAGGAATACAGTTAGCAAAACCAGCTCCAAAACAGGCCACAAACTAGGCAAAGTGGAGGGTCACATTGAATTCAAGGACGTGTCATTCAATTACCCGTCTCGCCCGGATGTAGTAATCTTCAATAGGTTCAGCCTCAACATACCTGCTGGCAAAATTGTAGCTCTTGTGGGGGGAAGTGGCTCTGGAAAGAGCACGGTCATATCATTGATTGAAAGATTTTATGAGCCCCTTGCAGGGGAAGTTTTGTTGGATGGGAATAATGTTAGGGACCTTGATCTCAAATGGCTTAGACAACAAATAGGTTTGGTTAATCAGGAGCCAGCACTTTTCGCAACAACGATTAGGGAGAATATCCTTTACGGGAAATATGATGCTACACTCGGAGAGATAGCATGTGCTGCGAAACTTTCAGGGGCCATTACGTTTATTAATAATCTCCCCGATAGATTTGAGACTCAGGTATCCATTTACCATTATTATTTCAGTCACCTTAACATGATTTTGTTTAGAATTAACATGGACGACCACTTCGGAACTGTAAGTGTTTGGTTTGGTTTTTCAGGTTGGTGAAAGAGGAATACAACTATCAGGTGGACAGAAGCAAAGAATTGCGATATCTCGAGCAATAGTGAAGAATCCATCTATCCTTTTACTTGATGAAGCAACAAGTGCACTTGATGCGGAATCTGAGAAGAGTGTGCAGGAGGCACTTGACCGTGTGATGGTGGGACGAACCACAGTCATCGTGGCTCATCGACTTTCTACTATTAGGAATGCAGACGTGATAGCTGTTGTTCAAAGTGGGAAGATAGTAGAAACTGGCAGCCATGATGACCTCATTTCAAATCCTAACAGTGCCTACTCTTCACTCGTTCAGCTTCAAGAGACGGCATCACTTCAACGATACCCCTCACAGAGTCCTGCAATGAGTACACCACGCAGGTGTGTAAAACAATGCAGTTGATTTGCATCAGGCATTATATCATGTTTTCTGTATGCTAGTCTAGTAAGAATTCATTAATCAGAATTGTTTGTTTTCCCCACTTTATAGTTTGAGTTATTCACGAGAATTATCCCGAACAAGGACAAGCTTTGGTGCAAGTTTTCGTTCCGACAAGGATTCCGTATTTAGCCGTTTAGGTGCTGAAGGAATAGATACAAGGAAGTCTATTTCACCAAGAAGACTATATTCTATGATAGGACCTAACTGGTATTATGGGGTCTTTGGAACCATTGCTGCGTTAATTGCTGGAGCTCAGATGCCTCTCTTTGCTCTAGGGGTTTCTCAAGCTCTAGTAGCCTATTATATGGACTGGGAAACAACATGCAATGAAGTGAAGAAGATTGCCACCCTATTTTGCTGTGCTGCAGTTATAACTGTCATTGTTCATGCAATTGAGCACCTATGTTTCGGTATTATGGGAGAGCGACTCACTCTCCGTGTGCGTGAAGTGATGTTTTCTGGTAATATTTGATGCTGTACTCGCAATCATTTGTCTTTTCCAAACCACCTGTAAAATTCATGTGCTTGTGACTTAATTTTGCAGCCATTTTGAGGAACGAAATTGGATGGTTTGACGACCCAAACAACGCAAGTTCCATGCTAGCATCGCATCTAGAGAGTGATGCAACATTTCTAAAAAGTGTAGTTGTCGATCGGACATCAATTCTCATCCAGAATCTAGGCTTGGTCGTTGCTGCCTTCATAATTGCATTCATCTTAAACTGGAGAATCACACTTGTTATCTTGGCCACTTTCCCATTGATCATAAGTGGTCACATTAGCGAGGTTTGCACCCTTCCTGAGATTAATTTATATAAGCTCAAAACTAAAATTATAATGACATTCTTTCCTATTATTCAGAAACTATTCATGCAAGGCTTTGGAGGTGACTTGAGCAAAGCATATCTAAAAGCAAACATGCTCGCTGGTGAGGCTGTCAGCAATATTAGAACTGTGGCTGCATTTTGTGCTGAGGAGAAGATCTTTGATCTTTATTCCCGTGAGCTGGTAGAGCCTTCAAAGCGTTCGTTCAACCGTGGTCAAATTGCAGGGATATTCTACGGCATTTCCCAGTTCTTCATCTTCTCATCTTATGGCCTTGCGTTATGGTATGAGAGTTAACTAATGAGCATTCACAAATCACATCACAGTCTTTGTGCATTGCAATACTTAGTAAATTGTTAGTATCCAATGAATTGCAGGGCTCAATCATGAGCTGTTAATTTGTGTAGGTATGGTTCTGTATTAATGGGGAAGGAGCTAGCTAGCTTTAAATCCGTCATGAAATCATTTATGGTTTTGATTATAACGGCATTAGCCATGGGAGAAACTCTGGCATTGATTCCAGACCTTTTAAAAGGGAACCAAATGGTGGCATCCGTGTTCGAGATTATGGACCGAAAGACTCAAGTTGTTGGGGATGTTGGAGAAGAAGTAACAAATGTGGAAGGTACAATTGAGCTAAGGGGTGTCCACTTTAGTTATCCATCAAGGCCAGACGTAGTCATTTTCAAGGACTTCGATCTAAAAGTACGTTCAGGCAAGAGTATGGCACTGGTGGGGCAAAGCGGATCTGGTAAAAGTTCGGTTCTTGTTCTTATACTTCGATTTTATGATCCAACAGCTGGGAAAGTGATGATTGATGGTAAGTTTTTCTTGTGAAAATCTTGAAATCCTCCTAGTAAAACGCCTTATTTCAACCAAATCTTATTTGTCAAATCCTTACAGGCAGAGATATCAGGAAACTGAAGCTGAAATCCCTTCGGAAACACATTGGTCTAGTGCAACAAGAACCAGCTCTTTTTGCCACATCCATTTATGAAAACATCCTTTATGGCAAAGAAGGAGCTTCAGAATCAGAAATAATAGCAGCAGCAAAGCTTGCCAATGCACATGGTTTCATAAGTTCCCTCCCTGAGGGTTACTCAACAAAAGTTGGGGAACGAGGAGTGCAACTCTCGGGTGGTCAGAAACAGAGAATAGCCATTGCTCGAGCTGTTCTGAAGAACCCAGAAATCTTGCTGCTTGATGAAGCCACCAGTGCTCTAGACGTGGAGTCAGAGCGTGTGGTGCAACAAGCTCTCGACAGGTTAATGAGGAACCGAACAACAGTTATGGTGGCACATAGGCTGTCAACTATTAAAAATGCAGATCAAATCTCGGTTATACAAGGAGGAAGAATAATAGAGAAAGGGAGTCATTCTAGTCTTATAGAAAACAAAGAGGGGCCGTATTTTAAGTTAATCAATCTTCAGCAGCAACAGCATAGCAACTAGAACAATAATGTCACAATGTCGATGACACAATAATTACATTGTCGATAAAACAAATTACCAAGACAAATTATGCAAGGTGCTTTGTTTCATATTTCACCCCTGCCCTTTCTTTTTTCTGACTAAATGTGAATTTATCTTCATAGAGCCATTGTTTCCATGTGAAGAAGATAAATGTAACATATTGAAGAATGCTGTACAAGGCGTTTTTTACCGTACTCTGCTCTTAGATATAACGGAGGGGTGCAAAGAGAAATTTCTTTCTTTTATCGTTTCAAATGTTTTTTAGTTTAAATTAGGGGGTAAAGCCTTTGGCTTTAATCTGAGGGTAGAGTGAAAAGAAAATTAAAAGGATGAAAAATAAAATGACAGTGCACTGTTTATTTTCCAACTCGGACAAATATCAACCTCAACTAAACTGTTCATGGTAATAAAATTATCTATTACTGAAAACCCAGTTATGCCTTATATTTTGAAACTAAAAATTGTAGCTGAAAATTCAAATAAGAAAATCAGATGACAAACTTGACATTGGACAAATAAAACAACAGTTAAAATTGTACAATACTTCTATCGGGTTGGAGCTTTTAATCAAAGCATGATACAAGGTCTTTCTTCTGTTCCTACCTAAACATTTTGCCTTTCTTCGTCCTATGGGAGCCACTCCCTGGACTGAAGCTGTCCAGCTTGCGTTTTACACCTGTTTGTTTGGGCACACTACCATCCTTGTGTACTTTTGCCTTGGCCTTTCTAGCAGCAACAGCTGGTCTTTTGGTCAAGCGTTCTTTTGGCTTATCCGTTCTTTGAGCTTTAAATTTCATTTTTACAGGGCCAATACTTCCCCTTGAACTAACTTTCTTCTCAAAACCTGATTTGCTAGCACGCAAGCCCTGGTACGACAAAGAAGCTTTTGTATTTGATTTGTTGCCAGTAGTTGAGGGAGTCCTTGAATCATTTGCAAACTTCTTGGCTGGGGTACTATCTGTCCCTGAAGATGGTTGGTTCTTTCTCTTAGATGAGGTAGCATCGGATTTGGCATGAGAAAGCCTTAGCTCTCTATCCCTAAGCTTCAGTGTTCGCTTTTTAACAACCACATTTGCCGCTTCCTGCTTAAACAATGCACAACAGTGACTTGTAAGACAAGTATAAGTTACCTCTGCCCTGTCTTGCTAACATAACACCTACAAGTTGCCCAATCTAGAGAACCTCCTCTCCTCTTCCCTCACCAAAGATGGAATATTTTAGACCAGACTAAACTCTATGAGCACAGCTAATCAAACTGTTATACTACTGAAACTAGATTGGATTGCACTGAAGTTATACAGCAATACAGAGTGTAATTCCCTGGTTCACCTCTAAGATGCAATAGATAGCAACAAGGAGGAGTGAAAATGAGCCAAGCCCAAATAGTGTTAATTAATTAATTAACCTAACAACACTACTGCCACTAGGTTTCAAGACTTAAGGAAGTACACCATTTTTGAAACAAGAAATAAAATGTTTCACATTTGAATTGATAAATGAAGGCTTGAAAGAAATTTAAGAAAAGAGTAGACATACCCTTGTTTTGAACAAGACATAAGCAATACCCTTGCCAACACCAAATTGAGGATCTCTAATAACCCGAACAGCTTCAATGCTAGACTCCAGATTATTCATACCACAAAAAAGCTGATAAATTTCTTCATCCTGCAACAAGTTTTAACCTTATTTTCAGATCATAGCACCATTGGCAGGAAATATTGATCTCACATAGTAACCAAGATCCAAATATCAGGCAGAGTAATCACCTTCACATCAAATGGGAGATTACCAACAAAAACAGTCCTCCTGTTATCATAGAGAGGAGCATTCTCTGCTTTCAACTTCTTCCTCGGCGGGCACGCCCTATCAACACGAATGTGATTCCCTGCAATCTATATCCACAAACACAACAATATAATCAATATACAGTATCTTCACCCTATGCATTACAATTGCTCAGCCAGCACTAACAAAAGAAAACATACCACAGCCATGTTATTGGCTAAAGATGCCTCAGCAGATTGCTCAGCTTTGAAAACAATGTACGCATGAACACTGCAAAAAACCAACATTAGTAGTCAACAATATATGGGAGTTGACTTTACAAAAGGAGAGGGGGAGGGAAAGCATTTTGACAGAAAATTGCTTACATCAAAATAAAGAACTACAGATATGATAGAGTGAAACAATCACACGTGTTCAATATAAATATAGTTTTTAACAGGAATTATGTCCAGAATTCATATTTCATGGGAAAGCAATGCAAAAAACATTATAGCTCCTTAATTCTCTTTAACATACCTATCAGCATTCTCATTAATTTGCTTTAACATTATAGCTCCTTTTCTCGGCTTCTTAGTCTAAACAAGAAAGAAAACAATTAGAAACATAATTGACAATAAAAAAAAGATACAAAATAGCAGAAAGAATTACAGAAAACTTACATCATTTAGAGGAACAGATCGAATTCTAACAGACTCAATCTCTCCAAACCTACTGAACTCCTTTAACAAGACTTTCTTCGTCGCTTTAATAGGCAAATTTCCTACAAAAACAGTCCTCATAAGTTTACTGTCATCATCAAACCCCTCTTTTGGAACCAAAGCAACTATCCCAAGGTCCTCTGGCTTCTTCCTCTTCTGCCCCACAACAACGTCCTCCTCTGCATCGGACGCCACCGCCACCGTCCCATATTTTCTTTCCTCGTACTCTTTCTCCACTTCATCCCTCTTCCTTTTCTTGCCTTTTGCATCAAGACCTGAACTTTCAACATTGCTACCTAAAGAACCCAAATTTAGGTTTTCCGGGTTCCTCCCTTTCTTTGATTTCTGAGTCTCTGTAGCTTCTTCGCTAGAACCCAAGGTAAGATTTTCAGCTTTCTCTTTCTCCTTCCGCTTCCTATGCTTCAATTCCACCACATCTGGATCCAATGAATAAACTTTTTCAGGGTTTTTGACGGTTTCTTCGGGTTTTCTTTTGAATGGATTGTCATCGGAAAAAAGGGAAGAAGCAGCGGCATTTGGCTCAGTAATGTCACCGAAGATGGTTTTGAAGATATCAGATTGAGATGAAACGGTGTCTGGTCCGGCCACCATTACTGGTTCTTTATATTTCTTCTTTCCCATGATTGGGGCGAGCAGATGAAGATTGAGACAGAAATGAAAACCCTAGAACTAATTTTATGTACGAAAAGACAATAATTTCAGTGTTTCTTCTTGGGTCGGGCCGAAAGGAACAAGTTTGAAAGGCCGAGATTCATAGCTCTAAAATTGGCCTACACTACACAATTTGGTTCTTTGTCAAGAAAAAAAAAAAAAAATTGATAAAAAAAGGAAATTTTTTTAAGAAAATTCCTTAGGGAAAATTCTACTGTTTCTCTATTTACATATTACTCTATAAAACAAACCATGTTCATCACAATTAACCAAAATGGAATAAATAGTTAAAATAATCATATTCACCACAACAATTTATTATCTAAATTAATTAAAATAGACATAAAAGTAAACAACCAAATTTTCCACTAAAAGGGGTAGGAAGGAAGTTGCATTACAACATGCATATACGTGCATATTGCAAGTGGTTAACCAAAAAATTAGTACTTGCAAGTACATTTTAAGAATGAAGTTTAAAACTAAATATAGATGTCTATTATTATTATTGAGTGTTTTTGTGAGTTCATCTCTTTTAAGGAGGCTAATTTTTCTATTTATATGATATAGTCACGTTTTAGATAGACTTTATGTATGCCAACATATATGTTATTTTAAAATTAAGACATATTTTTTAAATGTGGGTCAATAATGACCAACATCATAACAACATCATAACAATTGAAATAAATGAACTATGTAAACTATCACCATTGAAATAAAGAAAATACATAGAGGGTCAATAATCGAATAACCAAATAGCGGGTCAATAATGACCAACATCATAACAATTCTTATTATTGTTATTATGCCCCAAAGATCTATGCTTTTACTGCTCAAGAAAAAATTGATTGACTAGAAGAATAATGTTTGATCTTCAAGATCTATTACATACATTCAGCTGTCAAAATCTCAACTATAATTCTTAAAAAAGAAAAATGTAGTTAAATTGGGTCGGGTTTTTAAATTTTTTTGAATTATTCATCATAATTCAATTTGGTTCTTAATTTTTATATTAATTTTTGTTTTAATTCTCTAATTTTATTTTAATAAAATAAGTTTTATTTTATAATTTTGAATATTATTTGATAAAATTTTAATATCTATTTTATAAATATTTTAAAAATATATATATTTTCAAGAACTTTTAAATTATTTTCAATATAAAATAATTTTTATATAATAAAATTAAAATTAATTATATATTAAAATAAACAGGATTCGATTCAGTAATCACCGTCAACCTTCTAAAAAAATACCTCATCCCTACAAAAATTAATTTGAAAAAAAAAAAATAATAAGCAGCCAATAGAAGGTAGAAAAAACTACGAGTTTACGCTTGGCCTCTTTACCGGTTTACCTCTTCTTACAACTTCTCTGCTGATTGTAGAGAGATTAACCATAATTTTTTCAGAAAAATAAGTGTTGAGACTCTTTCTTTGCTTTTGTTGATTTCTTCTCTTTGTGGTCTATAAACGAAATCTATCTCGAATTTATTTCCATACGTGAAAAATTATATATCTACGTTTACATGTTTATTATCCTGATAAATTATATATCCTTTTCCAACATTTCATGATTTAAAAAAAGAAGAAGAAATCTCTTATGGTATTTTAATGTTATAGATCGAACAACAAATCTTTCAATGGATTTTTCTTTTATTGTTTCTTCATTTCTGTCTTTGTTTGATCTGTTGTAGTTTATTTCTATCTTGTTGTTGTCTTCAGGTTTTCTGTTAAATTTTAGTGTCTTTAGATGCGTAATCAAATACCCATTTCTCAAATCATTAAAATCTCACAGTTTAACTTCGATATCATCCAGTTGATGTAATTTTAGCTTCTGGGTACATCTGCATCATGTTTTCTTACTAAAATTAGAGTTTTCTCTTCTTTATTTTTTTTCACAAAAAACTCCTTTTGATAATCTTTTGTGAAAACCAACATGGATTACAGTAGAGAAAATGTAGTCCATGTAATTCCAAATTCGATAGACCCTTCAGTTTGGGCAACAGAAGAAGATTACCGTGCTTGGAACAATGAAGAAATCTTTAACGACACACCTTCTAATTTCAGCTACGACCAAAGACAACCTCAATCGCGGTCCAATTCAGACATGCCACCAAACAAGAAATCAAGAAATTCCCAGGATTTAAATTCTAGGTCCAAAGCCATAGGCAAAATGTTTTTCAAGACCAAGCTTTGTTGCAAGTTCAGGGCTGGCACTTGCCCATACATTAAAAACTGTAACTTTGCTCATAGCATTGAAGAGCTTCGACGCCCACCTCCTAATTGGCAAGAAATAGTGGCTGCTCATGAAGAAGAGAAAGGGATTTTGGCAGAGCCAAGAGAGGAATTCCACATTCCTTCTTTGGGGTCTAATAGTTTTTCAGGGGAAACACAGAGGTCATATAAAGGAAGGCATTGCAAGAAGTTTTATACTGAGGAAGGGTGTCCTTATGGTGATAATTGCACATTTTTGCATGACGAGCAGTCAAAGAATCGAGAGAGTGTGGCTATAAGTTTGGGACCTGGAGGATATGGTGGTGGCGGGGGAGGGGGAGGAGGTGCTGCTAGTGGCGGTTGTGGTAGTGGATCGAATATTAAAGCATCTAATTGGAAGACCAGGATTTGTAATAAGTGGGAACTTACTGGGTACTGCCCGTTTGGAAATAAATGTCATTTTGCTCATGGAGTTGCTGGTACGGTTTATTGATTGTTTAACCGTTTTACTTTTCCTTTTTATCTCTTTTTGGTTTAGATAAATGCTCCCATTTAAGGAAAAGTAGCTGTAAATTTTCAATTCCCTTGAGCATGATGGAATTTTCTGCTGTTGTCTTTAAGTGGCTAGAAATCCAATAAAACAAACGATGATATTATAATTTTCCTCCTTGACAGCAACCATATAGTTTCCTAATCATTGATGAGTATCAGGTGAGTTGAATGCAAGTTAATGCTGGACTGGTATCATGGTAGAACGCACTTGTTAAGTGAGATCATGAACTTATTACAGGCATATGCTTGTACTCTTATGTGCTTTAGCGTGCATTTTATTTGATGGAAACAAGCTTTAATTGGGGAGTTGTTTTGGTCTACTTTTGCTATAGGGATGAACATTTCTTGTTTATGCAGAGCTACACAGACATGGAGGTGCCCTTGGGGATACAGAAGCTAAGGATTCTTTTGTTGCCCCTTTCGATTCAAAGCAAGCGGGAGGAGCGCCTTTAAAGACGCCTGCAGATACTATGGCTGCATCAATCCCTTCAGTTCCACTTTCAGATCTTGGAGTTCCTTCACAGCGAACGTCTATTGTACTCCAGAAACCAGGACAAACAACTCCCCACAACTGGAAAGGTCCAGATAAAATCAGTCGGATATATGGAGACTGGATCGATGATTTTGAATAAACGCTGTTGTTATAGCAAACAAGAGATGAGAGTGAACAATTTAGATATTCCCAGGACAGTTGTGTCATTTACCCTTTAGCTTATGTGATGTGGGAAAAATTTTTCATTACTCACTTATAGCTTTCAAAAGGAAAAGCCCACCTAATTGCCATATTTTTATTATTTAGTTTAATTAATTTTGATTTTAGTATTCTATGGATAATATTTTGTAAGGGTATAATGTTGTCTAATTTGTTGGAAAACAAGTTAAATTATGGACTACAATGAAAATTTTGCATCAGTAGGGCACAAAATTCTTAAACATTACGATTATTCTAATAATTTAATTACGAGCTAGATTTACCTTGAAGCACAAGAAACGACGTATATATTTCATTCTAGGGTTTAGTAGCTTTTAAATTATTAATTATTATTATTTATGGCGTCATAGTGGGGCAAATATAAATGACCACCATTTTTCTTTAGGTGAGGATTTTGAATTTTGGCTGTAGCCGCATAACGACGGTTTTTTTTTTTTAGCTTTTCTTTGAATTTTCAATAATATTTCTTTTGAGCATAATTTTCCTTTATGTATTCTTTAAAATTATGAGTAATTAAATTTTAATTCTAACTTTAGGCGGATAATTATTTTAGTATTTGAACTGCGAGAATTTGTAGTTATATGTTTAATTCTATAGTTTAGGAGATAGATTCAGTCGTTTCATAAAGTCGTTTTAGCATCAAAGATGATATACAGTTGGTGAACCGATGTGATTTGTAATTGTCGTGTTTGGTTCACTAAAGAACAAATTGACATGACCAATTGAGTGAGTGGTTGAATCCGTCAAGGGAGTTAACGATCAAATTTAATCGACCTACGCAATTAAAATTGTTGATTTGAGTCAGATTTTTCTAGTTCGCAAGGCGGCAAAAGAATCATATTGTGGAAGTTGATTTCAAGGTTATTCACTTAGTAAGGATTACCTGTCAATCTATTCCCGCAATTAATTTACATACAAAAAGATCATTGGGGTGAACATGTTCGAAGTTGAAGTTGAAGTTGAAGTCAAAATCTTTCCTAAAACTGAAACTTTTGTTATATCAGTTTACTCAAATTCTTGGTAATAACAAATCTGGCCATCGGGTAAATACTCACAAAACTAAGATTTTTTTCTCTAAGAATATGACACAAGATTTGAATTTGAGTATCAGTGGTGGTCTTGGTTTCTCCCATGTGGATAATTTCGGAAAGTATTTAGATGTTCCACTACTTCATCAAAGAGTGACAAAAGACACTTTCCAATATACAATGGATAACATGAGGAAAAAGATGGCAGGATGGAAGGCTAAGCTGCTTTTGCTAGCAGGTCGAATAACGTTAGCTAAAGCAGTATTAGCAGCTATCTCTATTTATGCTATGCAGCTGATGGTAATCTCGAAAGGAGTTTGCGCTAAATGGAGAGGATCGTTCCTAGTTTTGTCTGGCGTCATATTGAGAAAAAAAGGGATAAGTCTTGTGGAATGGGATGAAATTTGTAAAGATACAAAGAAGGAAGGCCTCGGTTCAAGAAATGTGGATTTTTGGAGAGATAATTGGGTGAAGGGGTGGGGTCCTCTTGTGGATGTTTGTACACAACCTGAGCTTATACCTGATGATCACGTTTTAGTGTCAGACATGGTATCACCGTGTGGGGATTGGAATTGGGATTTGTTCAAATTTGTCTTGTCGAGTCCAGTGATGTTGAACATTTTAGCTTATAAACCTCTTTCATCACATAACATATGGATGATTTTGTTGGATGGGGTATTGATAACAAGAACAGATTTACGATTGACTCTGCATATGACTTTATTTGTGGACTAGAGATTAATGGTCATGATAAAATCTGGCATTTTTCGAGACCTTAAAAGGTACGAGTTTTTCCCTGACTTGTTTTTTTAAACAAAATACTTCCTAACTATGTAAGAGCAAGAAGGCACCTTGCTTTGGATACAAACTGCAAAGTGTGTGGGAAATCAACAGATACCATTAATCATGTTCTAAGACATTGTTTCCTAGGTGTAGCGGCATGGATGGTGGTGATCAAACCAGAAAAAGACAGGAATTTTTTTAATCTCAGTATGGAGGATTGGATTGAGATTAACTTATCCGACTCCAATTATTTTGCACGTAATTTTGATGATTGGCCGACTCTTTTTGGTGTTATCTGTTGGCAATTATGGATTAGAAGAAACAATGTTGTCTTTAATGCAGATTTCATTGAAGGGGTTAATATCTTGGAGAAGAGTTGGAGAACGGGATGAGTTTTTTTAGCTCAACCGAGAAACGATGAGTTTGTTCAAGCAAAGGGAAAACAAAGCTTGCAGTTTCGTAGGGTGGCATCCACATGAGGAAGGATGGTATAAGGTAAAGACTGATGGTGCTACGTGTAAAGTGTCTAGTAATGCTTCAGCAGGTGAAGTTATCCGGGATAACCATGGTACGTGGATTTCTGGCTTCTCCAAATATATTGGTCGTTGTTCTGCTGGAGAGCTCTGGAGGGTCTTCAACTTGCTTGGAGTAGTGGCCTCTAGTGTGGTGAGATTTTGGCCTAAACGCACCATTTTTTCACCTTTGGATTACATAGCATCATCATGATTGGAGTTCCCTAATCTTACTGGACTCTTATATTTTGACTGGGGGTTTATGCTCCAGTAGATAGAATACTATCTCACTGGACCCTTATATAATAATTATATTATTATATAATAATATATAAAATTGTTATTATGATAAATATATTTTTAATTATTCAAAAGATAAATAAATATTTAACCTTAACAAAAATATTATTTTAATTTTTTTAAATTAATATTTTATTAAATAATTTTAAAAATTTCTATTATATATAATTTGTACTCTAATATCCTTAAAAGTCATTTTTTATTCTCACGTCACCGCTACACCTGCGTTTGAATCCAAACACACACTCCACCACTGCTTTTAATCTCACCGCTACAGTAACTAATCTCACTACCACCGCTGTTTTTAACCTCACCGGAGGTAAACACACCGCCTATCCAAATTAAGCCCTAGGTCTTCAAAGGGTTGCGTTTGAGATGAATAGTATGATTGCAATTCAGTTAATTCAAGATTAATCAATTGAGTTACATCATTCAACAATATTGTTAGCTATTAAAGAAATGATTCAACGTCCTTGGAGGATTAGGATGACACATGTATTTAGGTAGAGTAACCAAGTTGTTGTTGGTTTTGCAATAATGGCATTTGCAAGGCCTCTTGGCATGTATGGATATAAGCAATCCCCGGATGAAATGCTTCAAAAATTACATGGCGAATGTTACGGAATGACTTGACCTCATCTAGTCTAGTTATGGTTTTATCATTATTAATGTACCAAAAAAAATTGATCAATCTAAATTTTGAGACTACCCTACTTACTATATTGCAAAATTAATTTAATTTTAATTTAGGCGTAAAAATTTAATTTCGATACATTCGACACCCATTACACATTTTAAAGAATCCCTAGCTATTGACATCTTGGCTGTATAACTTTTATGCATGAATATTCCCTCCCTGGCTGGGAATAAGAAGTTTGTATGACTGCTGTAGATTCCGCCCTTGTTATCAAATATTATTAACAGATGACCCTTTTTAATCTGAAAAAGAACAGAACTTCTATTCTGTTAAAGTTACCAGTTTCAAGGAAACCTTTGTTTTAACTACAAGTTCAAATCTTCTTAACCTTCAGATTGACTATATAATCAAGTAATTATCCAACTAAATGGATGGATTAGTATTTAGTGCATGTAAATAAAGTTTCAGATAGGTTGAAGCAAAAGGAACCAAATACTAAATACGGAATGTTGTAGTTTGCCATGGTGTGGTTTCAATAATGTCATTGGTTGGCAACAATAGTAAACAGAGCAAAGTCACACAAAGGACTCGCTCAATAGCCATAAATATAATGCTTAACAAGCATCCATCAGCGTTCAAATTACTTAATAGTACATTAACATGCCACCTAATTAACCCCTTTTTTTCCCCTTCACAAAAAAAAAAAAACAAAAACAAAAGATCTCATTCTTTTCTTTTTTTCATTTTCATTTCTCATCAATGCAAATTTACGAGGCCGGAATGATCGACATTCTGGTCATTGCTACCTTTATTATTTCAGTGTCACCGTCATTTTGTTATGCCAGACCACCCTCATCAGACTTTAGCTTGCCAGCACCTGTAACCGTAGCAGTAATTTTCTTCATTTCTTTCTTCTTCGGTTTTTTAACATTATACTTTTGTAGGTGTATCCTAGAAAGTCTTGCAAGTCTTTGGAATAATCAGCGTAACCCTTCACCTCCGGTTGATGTAGCTCCATCAGCAGGTGAAAATATTAGTAATGGCCTTGATCCTGAACTAATACAAGCATTTCCAACATTCTATTATTCCACTGTCAAAGAATTTCGTCGTGAAAAGTATGGCCTAGAATGTGCTATTTGCTTGGGAGAGTTCAAGGACGAGGATATGCTTCGTCTTTTGACAATTTGTTGCCATGTTTTTCATAAAGAGTGTGTTGATCTTTGGCTTGAATCTCATAAAACTTGTCCAGTTTGTCGAGGAGAGTTAGATGTGCTTAGTAAGAAATCCCCTTTACTTATTCGTAGCAATTCCATGCATGAAATTTCAACAAATGCTGAAAGTTCTGCAAATCAAAGTCCAGTAGAAGATTCCGTTTGCATTGACATTAAAGATGATAACGATGAGAAAGTTGATGGAGAAGATAAAGTACAAGTCAACTCAAGTACAAAAGAACAACAATCTAGAAAAACCGAAAGAATGGAAAAATTTTCTAGGTCTCATTCTACGGGACACTCCATAGGTAGAGCTAAAGAAGAAGATACATATACCCTCGGATTGCCTGAGCACATTAAAATAAAAATTGTCAGGGGACATCATGCTGCAAGAAGTTGTACTGTGTTTGGCGAATTTACGAGCCCCTCGAACGACAGACACAGAGGTTCTGGTGAACCGTCAGAGACTCGCATAGGAGATTGAAATCGATAAACAAAAATTGGATTTTCACGATACCCTTAGAAAATTCTGAATAGAATTTATTGACAACCTTCACCACTCTAATGTTTTAAACTAACAGGACTTAATTCAATATTCCTTGAACCGATAATTTGAGAAAAAGGACGAGGGGATCATTCAATCATAAAACTGCTCATTGGAATCAATCTACAGAATTGAAACTTGGTTCTTCCAGTTATTTTCTGAGCGTTTCAAGAGTTTGATTCTTTATGTTCTAAAATATGAGCAAAGTTCAGCAGTGTGTGATACCATTGAACAACAATCCAAAAGGTTCAGCAAGGGACTTTCAATATTACCTTCTGTTGCTGCAACTGAAAGTCGAGACATCTTTGGTGAAATGGATTTCAATATGGCAACTTAATTACATCAAACTTTTCACACTTTTATAGCTCACACGAAACAAAGAGGTAAATTTTCAAGGTCTGCAATGGAGTCAGATTTTACATCAAGTATAAGATTTCCTGTTATATAACTTGACTTGCATATCTACCTAACTGCTGGTAAGGCATTTTATTGGAAGTTCTTATATATGGTTGTACCATCCACCATTGATGAACTGGAAATACTTAAAAAGATGCTAGGTGTCATGATTGATTGGCCAAAAAACGCAAAAAAAGAAATGAAAGCAAAAAAATAGCCATTTTCAAATATTAAGGTTTCTTATGTCCAATTGCTGATACTTGCTAGCTAGAATATACCTTTCATTATGCTTAAAAATAAGATTAAAGTTTTTAATATAACATTTATATCAAGTAGTAATTTCATATTCTTTTAAAAATATAATTTCAGAGTTAAAATTAAATTACTATATAAATTATACGAAGTATTCTATAGCAAGGTTTTAGAGTAAATATGGAAATTGTCTTTGTTGGCTTAGTTTACAACTAATTTCTATTCTTCGATTGTATATATTAAATTTATAATATTTTTATAATATTAGTTTTATTTAAATTTTTCATGAATTTCTTCAAATAAATTTTAAAAATATTGTAATTAAATTTTTTTTAAAATATGTAATTAATTTTAAATTATTTATATTAATGTTATTTAATTTTAAAAATATTTAATATTAAAATAATATAAAAATTCATCATGATTTGGATATTAATATTAATATATTATAATTTAATTATATTATTATAAATTTCTTACAGGTTATTTATTATATATTATTAAATTAAATTATCTTAATATTAAAATTGTTAATATTCATTTTTATAATTTTATATTTAAAGCTGAAGCATTATGTACATTTCAATAAGTTGTTAATTTGGGAATTAAATATATAATTACATCATATCTAAATATAAAAATATAGTAAATATTATACAAAATTTTAAAAGATTATTAAATAATATGGACCTCACATTTATAATTATATGTTAATATTTGTTATCATAAAGCCTAAATTAAAATTGATCTAATTTAATTAAGGCTTATTGAGTTTCAGTTACTAAAAAAGTGTGGGTCAAATATGTGTAGATATTCAAGTAACTAATTTCTAATTAATCATATTGATTATAAATTAAAACATGACACGAATATAATATAAAAATAATTAAAACAAAATATAAATAAATAAATAAACACAACACAAAAAAAAAAAACTAAATTTGGAAACTAAAAAGAAATCTTGCCTCTATGGCACAATGCTCGTCACTTGGAGTGAGCTACCGAAGGGAAAAGTCAAGACAGTTTTTTGTTTTCCTACTTGATGAAAATATATTTCTATTTATCAAGAAAAATATTGCTTGCCCTACAAAGAAAATGAGACTTATAATGGCGTTTTTAGTGGCGTTTGTAATAAAAACGCATAAAAAATTTACATTAGCGGCGTTTCAAGTAAAACGCCGCTAAAAATGATAAATAGCGGCATTTATTTAAAAACGCCGCTAAAATGATATATAGCGGCGTTTTTACTAAACGCCGCTAAAAATCCGAGTTTTAAGCGGTAACAGAAAAACGCCGCTAAAGCGAACTATAGCGCGCTTTAATAGAAACGCCGCTAAAAGTCGAACTATAGCGGTAGCTTTAGAGAAACGCCGCTAAAAGCCGAGATGTAGCGGCGCTTGAATAGAACGCCGCTATAAGTCGAACTATAATGGTACTTTCTTAGAAACGCCGCTAAAAGTCGATCTATAGTGGCGCTTTCGCGAAACGCCATGAAGTCACCTATAGCGCTTTACTAGAAACGCCGCTAAAAGTCGAAATGTGGTGGCGCTTTTTAGAAACGTCGCTAAAAGTCGAGCTTTAGCGGTAGCTTTTTAGAACGCCGAAAAATCGACCTATAATGCGCGCTTTCCTAGAAACGCCGCTAAAGTCGATATGTAGCGGTGCTTTGTTAGAAACGCCATGAAAAGTCTGAGCTTCTCTTTAGCAATTTCTTGGATTTTTAAATTTATATATTAAATAATTTATTATATAATCGTAAAAGTTATATATTAGTTTTAAAATATTAAATTAATTATCTTCATAGCTTAGGGTTTATGGTTTAACATATATATATATATATAGTTTAGGGTGTAAAGTTTAGGAGTTACTATTGGTATCAATATAAAATTGGAAAAAAACTTCGGCATTAGTGTTTATAATTTAGTGGTTAAATTGTCTAATGTTTAGGGTTTATAAGTTTATAAGGTTATGAGTTTAGTGTTTACAGTTCATGATTTAATGTTTAAGGTTTGTAGTCCATAATTTAAGGTTTTGGGGTTATTCATTGGGGATTAGGGTCTAAAGGATACATTTTTAAAGTTTATGGGTTTAGGGTTTAGGGTTTAGAGTTTAAAGGTTAAGAGGATAAAGTTTATGATTTAGAGTTTTAAGGCTTGTGATTCTAAAGTTTAGGGTTTTAAGAGGATACAGGTTACGGTTTACTGTTTATGGTTTAGGATTTGAAGTTTAGGGTTTTAAAGTTTATGGTTTAGTGATTTAGGGCCGATTGTCAAGGGTTCATGGTTTAAGGTTTATAATACTCGACATTAGTGTTTATAATTTAGTGGTTCAATTGTCTAATTGATGTTTAGGGTTCATAAGTTTATAAGGTTATATGAGTATAGTGTTTACAGTTCATGATTTAAGATTTAAGGTTTATAGTCCATGATTTAAGGTTTTGGGGTTATTAGTTGGGGATTAGGGTTTAAAGGATACATTTTTAAGGTTTATGGGTTTAGGTGTTATGGGTTTAAGGGTTAAGAGGATAAAGGTTAGGGTTTAGAGTTTTAATGCTTGTGATTCTAAAGTTTAGGGTTTTAATGTTTAGATGTTAGTGCTTATGGTTTAGGATTTGAAGTTTAGGGTTTTAAGGTTTAGAGTTTAGTGATTTAGGGTCAATGGTTAAGGGTTTAGAGTTTAGGGTTTAGATTTTAAGATTTAAGGTTTAAGGTTTAGAGTCTATGATTTAATATTTAGGGGTTATTTGTTAAGGATTAGGGATTAAATGATACGGGGGGGTTTTTCGGTTATGTGTTAGTGATAGGGGTTTAAAGGTTAAGAGGACAAAGGTTAGGGTTTAAGGGTTAATAGGATAGGGGTTAGGGGTTTAGGTATTTTGTGTGAAAATATATATGTTAACAATTTGAAATACTATTATTAAAATAAATTTAAAATTTTTGGGTGTATGACTGCTTTGTTTTTAATTTATATTAAATAAATTCACATTTTAAATCATGTTCAAAATTTTAAATTTGATCTAATTCTTTTAAATATTATTTAAAATTTTAAAAATTATTTATTTAAATTAAAAATTAAAATACTATTATTAAATAATTTTATATTCTTTTAAATATTGTTTTATTTAAATGAAAAAATTGTATTGTTTTAAATAATTTTATATTCTTTTAAATATTATTTTTATATATTAAATAATTTTAATTATAAACGCATTAATGGCATTTTATAAAAAACGCAATAAAGATATAAGAAAAACGATGCTTTTTTTATTAGATTTTTAGTGGCATTTTGGTTAAACGCCGCAATAGGTACCCTTTTAGTTGCGCTTTGGTTAAAAACACATAAACGTTAATTTATTTCGCAAAACGGTGTCGTTTTGCTCTATTGTTTTATTTAAATGAAAAAATTGTATTGTTTTAAATAATTTTATATTCTTTTAAATATTGTTTTATATATTAAATAATTTTAATTATAAACGCATTAGCGGCGTTTTTATAAAAACGCATAAAAGATATAAGAAAAAGCACCGCTTTTATTAGATTTTTAGTATGCGTTTTGGTTAAACGCATAATAGGTACCCTTTTAGTGCGCTTTGGTTAAAACGCATAAACGTTAAATTTATTTCGGTAAAAGCGGTGTCGTTTTGCTCTATTGTTTTTATTTAAATGAAAAAATTGTATTGTTTTAAATAATTTTATATTCTTTTAAATATTGTTTTATATATATTAAATAATTTTAATTATAAACGATTAGCGGCGTTTTTATAAAAAACGCCATAAAGATATAAGAAAAAGCTACTGCTTTTATTAGATTTTTAGTGGCGTTTTGGTTAAACGCATAATAGGTACCCTTTAGTCGTGCTTTGGTTAAAAACGCATAACGTTAAATTTATTTGGCAAAATGGTGTCGTTTTGCTCTATTATTTTTACCCACACGATAACCTCCTTCCCATTTCCTTCTGCCTGGTCCGTTTCCCCCCTTTTCCCTGCTCCTAAATCCCTAAGTTTTTTCACCCCTTTTCCCTTCTGACATCGGTTTTTCTCTCTTGTTCACCCTTTTCCCCACCCTTTTTTCCTTTCGATCTGTTTCAAGCTTTCCCTAGATTTTGAGCTTCAACTACTATTTTTCGTATTGGAAAGTCTGTTTATAACTTTGTTTCATCTGTCTGTTGAAGATTTTTTTTTTCTTCTTCTTCGTACTTTTTTATGATTTTTTTTTTATGATTGCAGATTGGCTACTGCTTGGGCTAAAATCCTCGAAAGGAAACTCTAAGATCCCAACGGCTTGTCTTCCATTAATCCCAACTCTAAGATCTGTCTGCTTGGGCTGTCAATAACGCTAAAGCTACCGTCTTTCAAAGTACTCTTCTATTCATTTCTTTTTATTCTCTACTTTTAATTAGTTTAGGTTTTCTTTAATATGAATTAGTTTATATCTTTTAGTTTTGGGTTTGAAGTTAAATTTTATTTTGTAGTGAAGTTCATTTCTCTGCTGCCTGAATTTGCTTATTTGCATGTTTGTTAGAACGTCTCCATTTGCATCTTGAATCACTGCCTGAGCCCCATCTCATTCAAATACTGATTTATTAAATTTTAATTGGTGGTTGGGAGAGATTATTCAAATACTGAATCACATGTCGAAGATTTGTGATTGAACATTCTAAGTAAAATTTGCTTAGAAATTCGATTTGTGATTACTTGTATTCGGAATTGACTTCGTGTAATAGTTCATTAAAATGTTTTTAATAATGGTTATTTGTATAAATTGCTACTTTTATAAATTGTTAAAAATATTCAGTAAATTTAATTAGAAATTTATCGATATAGTCGACACGTGATAGACTATAAGGATCCCATCACCGCTTATTATGTGGATTACTTTGAGCGTCGAGAATATTTTCATTGATATGTTTTTCACATTTGGTGTTTGGTTAGTCAATAATTAAGTCGATTTATCACGCAATGGAGTATTATCATTGTTGGCACTTGTGCGACTATTTTTTATTGTCATTGAGAGTTCGATTTGAAATTCATATGTCCAATGTTTTCCTTCTCCTGCTATGTAAGTAAATTGATTAAATGAATTTTATTTGTGATTAAATGTTATTGTTGGCTATTGAATGCTTTTAGAACGCTTATTTCAATGTCAATTTCTTTTATAATGTGCAAAATTTAGAAATTAAATATTTCCACTTCCGAATTTTAAAATGTAATGTATCATCATTAAGTGATTTTTTTGGCGCATCGTTTTGTTTGTTTCTGTGCACATATTCAAAGTCATAACAAGGAGGTCTGACATCGTAGTAAATTTAAGCTTTCGACATGCAAAATTTCTTTCATAAAGATCTTTCTAATACATCTAAACTTTCAATTTTGGTTCGACATGTAATCGAGGCCTTTCCTCCTCAAAATCGCCTTTTTCCCAAAGTCAAGAGCATTCATAATTTGATCCTCTTTGCGATTCTCATTGTCCTTCCGCTTAAGTCTACTAATTTCACTACTTTCATCATCACGGTTCTAAGGTTCTAAGGTTGTTTGAGTCTTTGTTGCAACTTTCCAAAGCATTTGAGGTTAGTTTCAACTGGGTTTTGTTTGGTTTTATGAGTTTTATAGTAGAATTTTATCATATTAATTTTGTATCATTTTCATATTTTCTAAGATTTGATGCACTCTGTAAAAAAAAAAAAAAACAAGAAGCTAACCCTTTTATACAAACCACTAACTTTAAACATAAACCCTACAACCAACAGCTTTAAAAGTTCACAAGATCTTAGTGAATTGATTGTTTTAACGTGTAATTGTTCGATTAATAGCTTATAATATTTTGTTAAGAGCTTCTAATATACCCTACAACTAGTATTTTGAAGTTTACAGAAAAGGTGATTTCTATCATATCTATAATGAATCCATTATAACATAATATAATCAATTACACTATGGTGAATGAAATGAATATATATAACATCAAATAATAAATTAAATGATGTCCAAGAAATTAAATATAACATGACATAGCTACTTAAATTACAAATCTTGAATTAAACAACCAATAAGTCAATACAAAACTAATTAAAAGTAATTACATAAAGCTTTTCTTAAAATTCAAAATGTAAAACCTAAAACCCTAAAATCCTTAAACCCTAAACCTTAAATCCTAAACACTAAACCTTAAACCCTTGAAACCTTAAAACCATAAAACCTTAAAACTCTAAAACCTTAAACCTTAAACCTTAAACCTTAAACCCTAAACCTTAAACCTTAAACCCTAAACCTTAAACTCTAAACCTTTAAACCCTTAAACCTTAAACTTTAAACCCTAAACACAAACCTCAAACCTTAAACCCTAAACCTTAAACCTCAAACCCCAAACCTTAAACACTTAAACTCTAAATCCTAAACCCTAAACCCTAACCCTAACCCCCTAACCTATAACCCTTAACCCCTAATTTTAAGTTAATATCAAACTTCATAACTTACAGAATTTTCCCTTAAGATCAAACTTCATAACTTACATAAAACTTGTATAATTTTTAAAAAAAGGATTCAAAGTATATAGGTTTGAAACTGACGGGTTGCCTTATATCTCATCGCCGATATAATGGATCCTCCTAGGTGTAACAATGCCACGTATGATGGATCTAAACGAAATACCAAATTAAATATCGAAATAATATAACATTTATTAAACCCAGAAACCCAAAACCTTTGAAACCTTAAAACCTTAAACTCTAACATTTAAACCCTAAACTTTTAAACCCTTAAATCTTAAACTCTTAACCCCTAACCCCTAACCCTTAATCCCTAAACCATAAACCCTAAACCTTACACCCCAACCCTTAAACTTTAACCCCTAAACCTTAACCTCTAAACCCTTAACCCTACACCTTAACCCCTAACCTATAACCCTTAACCCCTAATTTTAAGTTAATATCAAACTTCATAACTTACATAATACTTGTATAATTTTAAGAAAAGGATTCAAAGTATATAGGTTGAAACTGACGGGTTGCCTTATATCTCATCATAGATATAACGGATCCTCCTAGGTGTAACAATGCCACGTGATGATGGATCTTAAAGACTACATAACTTACCTAATTCTAAGATCAAATTTCATAAATTACATAAGTTGACGAATAAATTTCATAACTTATGAATTTTCCTTAAGATCAAACTTCATAACTTACATAACACTTGTATAATTTTAAAAAAAAGGATTCAAAGTATATAGGTTTGGAAACTGACGGGTTGCCTTATATCTCATTGTTAGATATAACGGATCCTCTCCTAGGTGTAACAATGCCACGATGATGGATCTTAAAGACTACATAACTTACCTAATTCAAAGATCAAATTTCATAAATTACATAAGTTGACAAATAGATTTCATAACTTACGAATTTTCCTTAAGATCAAACTTCATAACTTACATAACACTTGTATAATTTTTAAAAAAAAGGATTCAAAGTGTATAAATTTGAAACTTTGACGGGTTGCCTTATATCTCATCATTAGATATAACGGATCCTCCTTAGGTGTAACAATGCCACGTATGATGGATCTTAAAGACTACATAACTTATCTAATTTTAAGATCAAATTTTCATAACATTATTTACATTAATTATTAATTAACAATTTAGTAGATAATTTATTGTCAACTTTAGATTTCAACAACTACGAAATGGATAGGAGTTGGATGAAATTGTCAAGGGTAAGCAACAAACTATCGAAATGGAGTAGAAACTTTTCCGAATTTCGCATTTCAAAATGCAAGCCAAGAGAATATGATTCTTTGCCCATGTGAAGTGTTGCAATATTAACTGGCATCATCGTGAAGTGGTCTACGAACATCTAGTTGTTGATGGCTTTGTCCGGGGGTACAAAATATGGTTTTTTTCATGGCGAGACTACATCTAGTGGAGCATCTTCATCGATGAATCTGGGGTATCCTCATAGTGCTTTCAATCAGAATGTTAGTGACGATAACATGGAAAACATGTTGCGGGATGCTTTTAATATGCGCAGTGATGGTTTCGGGTCATTTCCACGACTTGGGTGCAACCGATGATTATAATTTTGGAGGAAATACTTTCACCGAAGGGAAAGAAGTGTACCGGATGAATGACCAAATGAAGAAGCGGCGAGGTTCTACACGCTACTTGGTGAAATGAATGAAGAATCGTATGAAGGATCAAAATTTTCCAAATTGTCATTCTCAGATTCGTCTTTTTCACTTGAAATGTCCTGGGGGTGGACCGAAAACTCGTTGACAATCTCATAGAGTTTTTACAAGAAATGTTCCTGTTTGCAAAAATCCTCGATCTTCCAAAGACATGAAGAAATTGATAAAGGATTTGGGGCTTGATAAAACAAAATTCACAGCTTGCCCAAATGATCGCATGTTGTATTGATGACCGCATAAACCAACAAAGGTCATCATGTATGCGCCAATCCCGCTGGATTAATAGGAATACAGAGGATGGTAACGAGGATGAACACGGTACCACATCAAAGAAGACCAGTTAAGATTTTACGGTATTTTCCCCTTATACCGAGACTTCAATGGCTTTTCATGTCATCGAAGACACCAATCAATGACGTGACACCGTGATTGATGAACCGATGATGGGTTGTTAAGGCATCCTGCAGATTCTTTAGCTTGGAAATATTTTGACTCCAAATTTTCAAGCTTTGCAAGCGATCCTCGAGTGTGAGGCTTGGGCTAGCATCCGATGGATTTAACCTTACAAACTTATGAGCACAACGACAAGATTGGCTCTTTTGTGGTGCTTGTTCCTACAATTTGCCTCCATGGGTTTGCATGAAACAATCTTCTTTATCTTGTCTATGATTATACCTAGAGAGAAAGGTGGGGAATGATATTGACGCTCATTTACGACCACTTGTTAACGAGTTAAAATAACTATGGGCTGGTGTTCGGACATTTGATGCAATGAGAAAAGAGAACTTTAATTTACGTGCGGTATTAATGTGGACTATTAACGACTTTTTAGCTTATGCTAATTTATCTGGTTGGAGTACTAAGGGATGTTATGCTTGTCCATGTTGTGCTGCGTAAACATGTTCGCAATGGTTATATAATGGGAAGAAGTTTTCTTACATGGGGCATCGCTTGGTTATCGAAAATCATACATTTAGATTTCAGAGTGCTCGGTTTGATGGTATCAAGAGTTCGATCAGCCTTCATAAACCGGTTGATCCAAATATTGTTAATGTTGAAAGATATGAATTTCATTTATGGGAAGATGAATCAACCGACAAACCCGATAGAAATAGAAGATCTAGGATGAATCGATGATGAATCGATGAAGAGGATGATCCTAATGAGGCGGACTTGTGGAAAAAAGAAGTATTTTTTCGAGTTGCCTTATTGGGAGCATCGACTTTTACGCCATAACCTTGATGTCATGCACATAGAGAAAAATGTCTGCGAGAACATCATTGGGACTATTTTGAATGTCGATGAAAAATCGAAGATAATCTTCGAGTCGACTTGATTTAGTCCACATGGAATTCAGTGAGCTTCATCCTCGAGCACTTCCGAATATGAAATATCGATTGCGCCTACTATTTTTTCAATGTTGAAGATGAAGAAAGAAGTGTTCATGCGGTGTTGAAGGATATAAAGGTCCGGATGCGTATGCATCAAATATATCGCGATGTGTGAGTCTTAAGGATCGAAGATTATATGGCTTAAAATCGCATGACTATCACATATTGATGCAAGACTTATCGCCAGCTATGCGGTGTTGTATGTCGAAAAAGGTGACTGACTCTCGTAATTAAACTGCCAAATATAATGAAAGGCATTTGTGGTAAAGTTTTGAATGTTCAAGAACTTGAAAGACTACAAGATCGAGCCGCATTAACTTTATGCAACTGGAGAAGATATTCCCTTTTCCTTCTTTACTATCATGGTGCACTTGTTAATTCATCTCCGCGTGAAGCACTTCTTGGTGGACCCGCTTTCTATCGATGGATGTATCTCATTGAAAGGTCTTACTTTATTTGCAAAATATTCATTCATTCACTAAATGCCTTTATTTCCAACTTTTGATAATGTGGTATATCGTGTTTAGGTTCCTTTCCAAATTAAAGTCATACTGTCGCAATAAGCGTTATCCGGAAGGATCAATTGCCGAGGGATACTTGGCAGAGGAATGTATGACTTTCTGTTCGAGGTATTTGGAAGATGTTGAAACAAGAATGAACAGACCAAGTAGAAATGCTGGGCTCACAAATCATAATTCGGCTGAAACATATTTATTTCAAAGTTTCGGAGAACCGATCGGCAGAGTCGAAATTATAGAATTAGTCGATAGATCGTGGGTCCAAGCACATCGATACGTTCTTTTTCATCACGATTCAATGGAACCATTTCGGAAGTACGTTCTACAATTTGATAAATACTCATCAATTATGATTTGTTTGTCTTCTAACAAAGTAAAACCTTTTTTACCGTAGTGAGTACAAACAAATATTGAGAGCTCGTTCACGATCTCGAAGATTAAATCGACAAGAAATTAATAAGTTGTTCGCAGAATCATTCCATGAATGGTTAAGCCAAATGGTATGCAATTTAAATTTTCATTGACAAGTAATAATATTTTCTCATAACATTCATAATTACTGATTTACTTTCGACTCAATAGGTTTGGAGTCTGAATGAAGTAAATGATGACGTTAAATGGCTTTCACAAGGTCCAAATGAATAGTTAAAAGATATAGTCGCTTCCTTATCAACGGATCTGATTTCATACAAGGTATCGCGAGAGATTGATTTAGAACCCAAAATTGCGAATTGTTGTTAATTCTTCGATTACAAGTTATGCTAGTGCTAGGACAATGTCCGGTTGAGGGAATTTGGAATATTACGGACTTATTATCGACATCATTGAGTTGGATTATTACGACAAATGCAAAGTTATCCTATTTCGAGGTGATTGGGCTGATGTGAATACGGCTCGTGGAATTAAAAACGATCAATATGGCTTTACAATGGTGAATTTTTCTCGATTAATTCACACCGGAGAACAACTGATGGACGAGTCGTATGTTTTTTCTTTCCAAGTTAAACAAGTTTTTTACTCGGAAGATCCAACGATGAGGGTTGGTACGTTGTACTTCAAACACCCTAGAGACTTCTTCGACATTGGCAAGTGGAAGTAGAGATGACATAGTCGAAAGATCGAAACTTTGCCTTTTCCGAACAAGACTTAACCGAAAATATCCCTAGTACTAGTCAACAATTTCAATGGGTTCACGGATGTGGACGAAGATATTTACTGAAATATGATGTAGTAAGATTTAACGATTTATTATTTATAAGTAATATTATAATTTTCATGTTGGTCATGTTATATAATTTTCATGTGTATTGCGGGAAAATGCCTAGAAGACGATTACGAGATTTAAATATTGTCCATGAAACTCCAAATCCGTAAGAAGCTAATAGTAGTGAACATCAAATGCTTGTTGGATCTTCTACTCACGGACATAGATGATTTGAGCCCGAGAATTTGAAAGTAATGTTAAGTTTATTTTACATGCATGTTGAATTTTATTATTGATTCATTTTCAATTTTAATATAATAATATATCATTTTTCAATTTGAAGTGGTGGACGCTTGCAGAGGTCGGGGACGACTTTACTTAAAGATTTATACGACTTAGAGCCTCACGATCGTGTTAAAGTAAGGAGAAACAATGATGGTCACTGTTGGATCTCAAGCTCGATCATTAGGAGGCTATTTGGGCATTTTAGCACGAAATCCCAATATGTTGCCCATTAACTACTTAATCATGGCATCACATGCCCGATGCCAACAAAATCGTGCTCTCGAAAATATTAAGGTAATAAAACGTGAATGTAATTTATAATACTTTAATTTAATTTTCATTTATATTAACTTTTATATTTTTTTCTTCAGAGCTAGATTTGATTTAGAGGTCTCTCATGACTATGTTAAGAAGATATTGGGTAAAAAATGGAGAGAGAATAAAAGCACGCTCAAAAAACAATATTTTAAGAAAGACATAAGCCTCGATTTAAAAATTAAGAAATGTTCCACCGGAATGTTTAGGTACCAATGGGAAGATCAAGTTAGATTTTGGAATTCAAAAAAGGAGAGGTATTACGTACATCTAAAATCGTATAAATTATTTGGTTTATAGTATTTACTATATATATAATTCAAATTGCATTATGTAGGACCGTGAGCGAGTTGGAATAAGCAAGCAGTGACGAAACAAAAATTCACGCATTACCAAGGAGTTCTAGAAATTTTACTTGTGTAGACGACGAGGTATTATAATTTATTAATTCATCAAATATTAATTACTTTATACTATTAAATTATATTTTTCGCTAAAATGTAGGAAACTTCGATTGGTCAAAAAGTTGGACGCGTTCACTTTTTGACATTACGATAGAAAGAAGGATGGATCTCCGATGACATCCAAGTCGCAGAAATTTTGGTATATTTACTTAATAAAATTTTATTTTTATAAATATTTCTATCGTTTAATTATAATAGTTTAATTCATCGCTTATAGTTTTAAATTTATAATGTTCAATTATGTTGCATTCTTTCTTATTTATATATTTCGCTTCTAACTCTTTCGTTGATTTATTAGGATAAACTAAAGGAGAAGAAGGCCGAGTATGAAGCGGCTACTTGACCGATAGTTCTGTTAATCTTGAGGAGATTGATAATGTAATTATTACGTATGTTTTGGGTCCCGAAAGGTACGATCGCTCAATCGATAGTTCGCTAATCTTTAGTATATTTTAATAGAATTATCACCGATGTTTTTGGTCTTGAAAGGTATGGTTTGCTTGATTTAAAGGATCCGTGTTACCCAGACCAATATTTTGGATCCGCCTCCCAAAGAAGACATGCCTTCCGGTTCAATCTGCGTCAAGTTCGAGAGGCTACAAAACCAGATAGCTCGATGCAAGAGAGCACTGTTGAGCAGAGGTAGCAAATTGTCGATGTTCAAAGAAAATATGAAGAACTCCAAGAATACTTTAAAGCGGATGCTGGCAGCACAAGCAAGGAGGCAAAGAAGAAGAATGGAGAGGCAATGCATGCGAGGAAGGCGTATAAACATCGATGCTAAGCAGAGCGTAACGAAAATACGAAGAGCTCCAAGACCAACTTTCAAAGATATGATGCAGATGTTTCAAGAATGCGTAAACCGCCATCTTAGACATTTAGTTTTTCGTTGTAAGAAGTTTTGACATTATTACATTTAATATTATTGTTACAATATTTTCGCTTATCATTCATTTAATTTATTAAATTTTAAGTATCATTTAGAATTAATGTATTCGTGTGATTTTTATGCTAAATTTTTGTTTTATGTTGAAATTATATAATCGTTATTGGTTGGTTTTAGTGCGGAGGGTATAATATTGAAAAATTTTATTTTTTAAATCAGACAAATTAGCGGCGTTTAGTACAAAAGCGCCGCTAAATCTCAAGAAATTTTTATGGCGTTGAGGGAAAGCGCTAAAGCCCCGACTTTTTTGCGCTTGAAAGCGCTAAAGCCCCGACTTTTAGCGGCATTTTTTATAAGCTGCTAAAGGCCTCGACTTTTAGCGGCTTTTAAAGAAGCGCCCGCTTAAAGACCATGGTTTTAGCGGCGCTTTATTACAAACGCCGCTAAAAGTCGGATCTTTAGCGCATTTTTTTATATAAACGCCAAAAAATTTTTACGATAGATAGCGGCATTTTTGTATGCTTGAAAAGCGCTACAAATACTTTTTGTGGCGCTTATAAACGCCGCTAAATGCCCAAAAAATGCCGCTTAAAGGTCTGCTTTTTGTAAATGTTGTTATATTGCTTATCATTTGTTGAACGTTTGAAATTGGATATACAGACTTGTAAACCTTGCGAAAGGCATTCAGCATCGGAGGCTCACCTTTTTAATGACAATCGATGAAAAAGCATATGAGAATTCATCAGGAGAAGCCTGACAATTAGCTCGGGGCTATCCCATACTCTTTTAACACTTCGTATTGAAATGAATACCAAAGAAGGTGAAACTCAACCTCGAAGATAAACAATGAAAAAAAAAAAAACCTCTTATCATGTCCTTCGTGCGATTTACTCTATCAAGAATAAAAAATTCAAAGGCGTAATTGGGTATACACATTCATTATTATTGACTAGCCTTATCGTCCTTTTTCCTTCCCACCTCCCACCACTATCAACCATGGTATACTAATCTAAAAGCTTAGTCCTAACACACAAAAACATAGTCAATAATTCTGAAACTTCCCAAAAACCAACGACGGATGAGATTCCAACAAAACCTTGAACCAGAAAACTCTTCTTAAAATCTTTTCTCCAAAGATGCATGATCGTGTCCGTGATAAGTCTTAATATTTATATAATGAATGATCGAGCCTAGAAACTAACTATCACCACGATTGAGGCAAGCGCACCTATCGAACAATACTATAGCTTAGTGGCAAGACCGGAATGTCTTTATTCACTTGACTTGATCCGTAGGATTCCCTAATTTATATTAATACCTCTTTCGAGGCTACTAACGTCTAACCCTAGGTTGATTAATTGAAATCTCTTTCTAATTAAAACCCCTAGAGTTGCATTAACTCGATCTATGGACTCCCGTATTAGGTTTGACCCTAATCCGGCAGATTTTCGTCGTCCTATTTCTAGGAATGCGATCAACTCCACTTAATTATGTTAGATCTACTCTTAAACAGGGACTTTTGCTCCACTGAATAAGCACATCAGTACTTGAATCAATATCCTGGAATATTAAAGCAAGAATTAAGAATACATAATCAAGAACAAATCAAATATTTATCATATAGTTTAGAAAACAATAACAAGATCTGTCTTAGGTTTCATCCCCCTCAGGTATTTGAGGGTTTAGTTCATGCTTATAAAAGAATACATCTCAAAAGAAAAATAACAAAACATAAAGAAAACCCTAAAACCCCCTGAAGGAATTGAAGGAGAAATCCTTAGTCTTGAGTGTGATTCCGACTTTTGAGATGGATCAACTGGCTTTCCTTGAGTATTTCCTTGTATTCAGCCCTCTCTGGCTGCTTCAGGCTACCTCCTCTTTTAGGATACACTTAGGGTGTTTATATGGACTTCAAATGTGTTTCTTTGCCTCTAAGTATCCTTTTTCACGTAGAATTAAGATCAGTCATGGCAGGGACACGCCCGTGTGATTTGAGCCCAGGCCCGTGTTCGAGCCTGCTAAAGAGGCACGACCGTGTGGAGAGTTTCAGGCCGTGTGGATTTCTTACTTTGGCCTATTTCCTCTGTTTTTCGCCCGTTTCTCGTTCTTTCATCCTTTTATGCTCTCCTGAGTATAAAACGTGAAAACAAAGGATTAGGAGCATCAAATTCCACAATTCAAGGGATAATTCATCCAAAAGTATGTTAAATGCGGGTTTAAAATATGTATATATTACGGTTTATCAAATACCCTCACACTTAAGCTTTTGCTTGCCCTCAAGCAAAAATCTCAACTTATAATTAGAATTAACTTCCCTCAGTTCATAATTCTCATCAACAATGTCTCATCATAATTCATAGATAATGTATACATGGATAAATTAACTCAAAGAGTCCTAGAGATTCAAACAATGAAAGTCATATATTTTTGGAGCACGAAAAATATAGGTGTTTCCCCTTACCTAAATAATTACCTCGGATTCAAAACTGACAAGGATTGACATCCTCACTAAAGATTCACTCAAATCACTCAAAATGTTTAAGGTTCAAAATAAAGCACTCATTAGTCAAACATGAAAAGTTATTACCATAGGCTTGCATGAAAATGAAATCTCCACCACTATAAAATGAGATAATACACAAATCAAAAGGCCTTTAAAGGGTTGTAATGGGGCTTGGGTTAAAGGTGTGGATATAGGCTGAATTAGAAGGTTAAAATCGAGGATGAATTGACAAATTACCTCACTAGAAATAATAAACTAATAAAGAATAATTACATCAATAACTCGAGCTTCTTCTAAAGATGTGAATTTAACTATTTAAGCTCATAGAACATAGAACCAATGATGAATAGATTTTCTAACGTTTTTTTATCAAGAACAAATCACAAAAATAGAATTTAACAAATGAAATAAAGAATGTAGTTAGACAACTGATCAAATCAACTCTCGGTATAAGGGTAGTCAAGAGAAATGGTGATAAGAAATACAGGATGGGTTTTAGGTTAATATTAATGGGTGAGTCAAGAAACGGTTTGTTAGGCTCAATAGTGGTTCACTAGGGGTTAATTATGAAGGTAGGCTTTTTGTGGAGTGAGTAGGTTAAATCCTAGGTGCCTTTATCATCTCAGTATATCAAATCAAAGGTGTGGTCTCAACGTATAATCGAAGCAAGTTCTAGAATAACAAATCAATGTTGACACACTCATAATCAATAAAGTGAGCACGAAAAAATGTATGCTTTTAAGACTCAAAATCTCACAAAAATTATGGTTTTTATGACAACCTTGCAAATTTCAAACTTCAATGTAATATTCAAATTTAGGTCAACAACCTAGCAAATTTTTAATTCTGAAAAATAGACTTATCATGCTTGATTCTCTAATATCTTAAAGTTTAAATCATCAATGCATAATTAACTATGACTTAATCCAAAACATATCAATAAAAATCATAAATCAACAGAAGTTTCATTCTAATTAGTAATATGAGAAAATTACTTAAGACACGATATCATTCAGGGAGAGTATTGTCGACACCTCTCCACACTTAAAAACAAGAACTAATTCAAGGAATTGAGAATAATACAAAAAGTTAGGAACTTTTCTAAATAAACTTCACCCCCCACACTTAAGATGTACACTGCCCTCAATGTACAAAGATAGATAATAATCATATAGTAAGAAAATCAAAAGAGAGGGAGAGAAGTGAAACTTCTTGAATTTTGGATGGAATCCTTGAGTTGGGAGTGTGGAAACTTGATTCGGAGGTAAAAGATATTGGAGGAGGAGGCATGGCTTGTTTTCCTTAGTATAGATGGTTATTCCAGAGTGCTATTTTAGGGTTTTTAACTGCGAGAAAATCATTAGATTCTTCAGAATAGAAGGATTACTCAAATTTTTCTGAAAGATGCAAATTGGGTAATAGTTAATATGGAGCCTAAGAATAGTTGAAATAAAGATAAGTCAAAAATAAAAATAAAAATAAAGATAAAAGTACAATTAAAATAAGTCTTTTAGAAAAAATAAAAATGACATAAACATATGGGGATAAAAGGACTCAAAGTCCTTATCGCCAGAAGGCTTGTGAAGTGGGGGCGGCGATAAAATGTGAAGGTACTAACATATCTGGTGGAGAGTGGCGTCAAAGTGATCAAAGCGCTGGAAGCAGTGCTGCTCGAATTGTGTTAGACGCTTAGATATGTCTGAAAGAGAAGCTACCGCATGAACTGGTGATGATTCGGTGGTGGCCTCTCGTGTAGTGGGGGACATCGTCAAGAATGTCCTCAAGATCCTCCTTCTCGGTGGTATGGGCTAGACGGTATTGGAGAGGGTCGATCTTATAGCGACGCTTGATCATTCGCATGTTTATCATCGTCGAGATGACCTGTGGAGACATCTGGCCTATCAAGGTGAGCGAGGCTGATTGTGCTGCGGTGTTGAGGAAACCAAAGTGTCTCGTTATGCGTGTCACATAAGGTCCTATGAAAATGACCCCCTTACGATGCCGCTCTATCTGATACTGGATAGTGAGAGCGATGAAGTAGGCAAGGTCGAAGACGTACCTGTTCGTCATGCACCATAGAAAGTAGGCGTCATGAATGTTAACTACCCTAGTGCTCTCTCGCCTTCCTGTCAATGTATGAGCTAAGATGGCGTGTAAGTACTGCAAGGATAGGGTGAAAGTTGTCGTCTTGGAGCGACTAGCGTCATAGGTGGCCAAGGCGGGGGCTATATTATTCTAACATCTTGTCGGAGAGTTATGGATATGGCGGTGGAGGTCCCCGAGATCATATTCCCTCATAAACTCATCCGTGTAGAGTCCTAGAGCAACTCCAAATTTAGGGACACTCATTTCGCGAACCAAACCTCTTAGGCGAAACTGGATGGTGCCTGGGTCGTCATGGTTCGTCATTACCACCTGCAAATGAAAAGTAGAGCAGAGCTCTAATGTTAATTCGAGGTATGTGGGCTCGACAATACTGAAGAACCGCTCCCAAGGGTCCGTGGTCAGTAGGGCCCGAACATCATCAGTAACTTTACTTGTTCCAGGGCGGCCCAGTCGATACATCTACCTTGACTGAGAGGTCGTGCTCGTAGGATTTGAAACAGTTCTTCTTGAGATCCCGGAGGAAACTGTAAGAATGGGTGTCTCACTTCGGCCGAGGCGCTTGCCGATGATAAGTTGGGCCCCTTTCGTTTTTTCGAAGCAGGGACTGCGGCTTTCTTGCCGCGGGAATACGACATTATGTTCCTGTAAGATAGATTGAATAACATCATCCCATATTTTGCCATAAGAATAATAGAACTTATGAATCCAAAATTATTGTCTCATGATATTAACAATGAATATCTTTCCTAAGTATTCTCCTACTACTAGGGGTTCAAAAATCAGAGTAATATTATCTACAATACTTAAGTAAATATTAATATTGAATAATATTATCAAAAATAAATACTAAAAAATTTAAAAGAGTAAATTTAAGGTCAAAAAGAAAATAATCATGATATAAATAAGATTAGCAACAAAGTAGAGAGGGAGGAAATAGAGTGAACCAACGGAGGCGTGGAGACGGTGCACGGTCATGGAAGGGTGCGCGTGGCGATGACGTGTGTTGTGTGTGGATGAGAAAGAGAAAGAGAGAGAAGGGAGATGGAAATGAGGGTAAGATTAGAAGAGAATTGAAGGGAGGAGAGGAAAAGGGGTGCAGGTGGCCAGAATGGGAAGTGGGTGGTTTGTTTAAGAGAAACGGCTAGAGTTTGGGTGGAAAATTTTTCGGGAAGATAAGCCATGGGTTGCTTTAAATAGGGGGTAAGAAACATGGTCAGGGGCCATGCCCGTGCTTCTTTTATTTAGCCCGTGTGTTTTGAGAATTTTAAATTTAGACGTATTTGAGTTGTAGCCCACACCCGTGTTCCCTGTGCGTTTTGAGACACACGGCCGTATCACACGACCATGTGCTATCTCCTTCGATTCTCGTACGCCTGTGTAGAGGGTCCTATGCCCGTGTTCGTTAAACAGTGTCGACCACGGCCTTGAGGCACGGGCATAGCTCACTCCCATGTCATTTACTCATAATCAACCACGGTTTTGAGACACGGGCGTGTCTCACGTCTGTGTTATTTACTCAGTGTCGACCACAGCTGCATCGCACGACAGTGGCCCTTTTTTCACGGACCGTGTTGTGAAACGTTTTTCATCTTTGTCTCGCACGGCCACCGCCACGCCTGTGTCTCTTCCCATGGCGTCCACATGGCCATAGGCACGCCCGTGTTCTAGGTCGTGTGGCAAAAAAATCTTGCGCTTATGAATAGTTTGTTCTTAGTTATATGCTGATATAAAAAATGTGAATGTTAATAAGATTAGTCCTCGGGTTGCCTCTCGAGAAGCGCTCGTTTAAAGTCTTAAGCTAAACTTTTCCTATTTTTATTCCTAAATGAAGGTTCACGGAGCTGAACCTCCTATCTCACATCCCTAAAATCCTTACCATTATAAATTTTCAATCGTTTCCCGTTTACCTTGAATGCGCCATAATTCGGATGAGTTACCTCGATTGTGCGATAGGGAAAGAGAGTTTTGATTACGAAAGGGCCTGACCATCTTGATTTCAGCTTTCGGGGAACAATTTGAGCCTTGAATTGTATAATAGACTAGATCTCCTACTTCGAATTGCTTTGGTTGCTTTAAGCGAGCATCATGATGTCACTTTGTTGCCTCCTTATATAAACGTGAGTTCTCGTAGGCATTAGCTCGCCACTCATCTAGCTCGTTCAACTGCATCATTCTTTTCTCACTTGCAAGTTTAAGATCGTAATTCAAATAGCCTAGAAGGTTTTGTGCTCTAATTCAATGGTAAATGACAACTTTTTCTGTAAACAAGTCTTTATGGGGATGTTCCTATGGGAGTTTTAAAAGCTGTTCTATAGGCCCATAAAGCATCGTCTACTTTTAATGCCCAATCTTTCCTGTTTGATTTTACTATTTTCTCTAGAATATGCTTAAGTTCTCAATCTGCTACTTCCACTTGTCTACTGGTTTAAGGATGATAAGGGGTAGCTATCCTGTGGTGTACTCCATATTTCTTTAAGACTTTATCAAATTGAGTATTACAAAAGTGAGTACCCCTATCACTAACAATTGCTCTGGGTGTTCCAAATCGAGAGAAGAGTTTCTTAAGAAATCTCCCTACTACTCTAGCATTGTTAGTAGGTAAAGCTTGAGCTTCCACCCATTTTGACATGTAATCCATTTCTACTAAGATGTATTTATTCCCAAATGAACTAGGAAATGGACCCATAAAATCAATACCCCATACATCGAATATTTCACATGATATCATATATGTTTGAGGCATTTTATCGCGTTTAGAGATATTACCTGTTCTTTGGCATCTATTACACGAAGCAACATACTTGTTGGCATTTTTGAACAGAGTTGGCCAATAAAAACCTGATCCGAGTGTTTTATGTGCTGTCTTAATCCCGCTGTAATATCTTTCTGAAGGTCCTAAATGGCAATGTTCTAAGATCTTCCTTGCTTTTGCCTTTGTAACGCATTTCCGAATTACTTGATCTGCGCATATACGGAAAAGAAAAGAGTCCTCCCAAAAGTAGTTTTTCGCATCAGCAAAGAATTGCTTCTTTTGATGATGGGTTAACCTTTTTGGTAGGATGTTAGCAGCTAAATAATTCACAATATCTACGAACCAAGGTACCTTTGTGGCAGAAATAACAAAGAGTTGTTCTTCGGGAAACGATTCATTTATCTCACTCTTATCGAGTTCTTTGATATGTGGGTTTTCAAGCCTAGAAAGATGATATGCTGCGAGATTTTCAGCTCCTTTCTTATCCTGGATTTCCAAATCGAATTCCTGTAAAAGTAGAATCTATCTTATGAGTCAAGGTTTTGCGTCAGATTTTGCTAAAAGATAACGGAGAGCTGAATGGTCGGTATAAACGACAACTTTAAATAATATCAAATACTATCTAAATTTATCAAATGCAAAAACCACGGCTAGCAATTCTTTTTCTGTGGTGGTGTAATTTTTTTGTGCGGCGGTCAATGTTTTGCTAGCATAATAGATCGGCTGAAAATGTTTGTCTCTTCGTTGTCCCAAAACTGCACCTACTACAAAGACACTCGCATCACATATTAGTTCAAAGGTAAATTCCAATCAGGTGCAATTATAATTGGGGCATTTATTAATTTATTTTTAAGGGTATTAAATGCTTCTAAACATTCCTGATCAAAATCGAAAGGCGCATCTTTTTCTAGTAGTTTTGTTAAAGGCTTAGCTATTTTAGAAAAATCCTTAATAAATCTTATATAAAATCCAGCATGTCCTAAAAGCTTCTAATAGCCTTGACCGAACTAGGGGGAGGTAGTTTTTCTATGGTTCCAATTTTTGCTTTATCAACTTCAATCCCTTTACTAGAAATTTTGTGGCCTAACACAATCCCTTCTCGAACCATAAAGTGACACTTTTCCCAATTAAGCACAAGATTCGTTTCCTCACATCTTATTAGAACTTTATTTAAATTTTTAAGACAGAGATGGAAAAAATTACCGAATTGATCGTCTAGAATTATCGAGTTTTAAAATTTATAAAGAGAATGATCGAACCTGGAAACTAACTCTGACAACTACTTAAGGCAAATGCACCTATCGAACAGTAGTATAGTTTAGGCAAGATCGGATTGTCGAACCCAAAGGAACTAAAAGTACTAATACTCACTTTCTTTCTATTATTTAACCTAAATATTAAATGGTTTGGTTGATTAAATCTAAATTAACTAATTAATTACTAAACTAAGACGCAAAGACAAAAAGAATGAATTTGAGAAAATAACTTTAGGAAAAACTCAGTCGATTAAGAGATACCCTTAGGAAGAATCCACCTAAACTTCACTTGTTATCTAACACTGAATCAAACGATTTATTCACTTAGCTTGATCCGTAAGACTCCCTAATTTATATTAAACCTTCTCTCGAGGCGAATAACGTCTAACTCTAGGTTGATTAACCGAAATCTCTTCCAAATTAAAACCCCTAGAATCGCATTAACTCGATCTATGGACTCTCATATTAGGTTTCACCCTAATCCGACAAAATCTCATCACCCTATCTCTAGGCGCGCGATCAACTTCGCTTAATTATGCTAAATCTACGCTTAAGCAGGGACTTTTGCTCCACCACCTAAGCACATTCAACTTGAATCAATATTCCGGAAATATTAACACAAGAATTAAGCACACATAATTAAGAACAAACTAAGTATTAATCATATAGTTCAATAAATAATAACAAGATTCATCTAGTTTCATCCCTTCTGTATCTCAAGGGTTTAGTTCATAATGATAAAATAAAACATCTTAAGAGAAAAGATAAAACAAAACATAAGAAATCCCTAAAACCCCTCAAGGAATTGAAGGAGAGATCCGCTGCCTTGAGTAGAATTCGCTTCGAGATGGATCATCGGCTATCTTCGAGTGATTCCCACGAATCGGCCTTCCGGCTCGGCTTCTTGGCCTAGCTGACTGCCTAACTGACTGCCCTTTTTCAGGTCACATTTAAGGTCTTTATATAGGCTCTTGGAATACGTTTCTTTCTCCTTAAGTATCCTTTTCCGAGTAAAATTCCTCTTTTCCACGACAGGGGCACGACTATGGCACACGTCCGTGTAAATTGACTTCGGGTCATGTTTCGATTATGTTAATTTAGGCACAGCCATGTAAATCATGGTCCAGGCCGTATTTTGATTCTGTTGATTGAGGCACGGTCGTGTAAACCGTGGTCAGATCGTGTAAAGTAAATTGACAAGACACGGCCGTGTGGCTTGAAGTCCAGGCCGTGTCAATTTCCACTTTAGCCCAAATTGGCCCGTTTTAAGCCCGTTTCTCATTCTTTTCATCCTCGGGTGCTTTCCTAAGTATAAAACATGAAAAGAAAAGATTAAGAGCACCTTTTTACATAAATCAAGGGCTAAATTATCCAAAAACATGCTAAATATGGGGTTAAAATATGTTACTTTTACGGTTTATCAAATACTCCCACACTTAAGCTTTTGCTTGTCCTCAAGCAAAATTCTCAACTTACAATTAAAATGAACTTTCCATAATTCATAATTCCTATTAATAATGCCTCATCATAATTAATAGATAATTCAAACAATTCTAAGTAATATATTTGTAGCATGAAAACATAGGTGTCTCCCATTATCTAAATAATTACCTTTGACTCAAAACCGACAAGGATTAACATCCTCACTAAAGATTCACTCAGATCATTCAAAAGTGTTTAAGGTTCACAATTAAGCATTCAACAGTCGAACCTGAAAAGTTAATCCCATAGGCTTGCCTGAAAATCAAATCTCCACCATTGTAATATGAGATGATACACAAATCAAAAGGTCTTTAACAGGGTTGTAACGAGGCTTGGGTTAAAGGAGTGGATAAAGGCTGAATTAGAAGGTTAAAAATCGAGATTGACCTGACAAATTTACCTAACTAAGAACAATGAACTGGAAAATAAATGATTACATCAATTGAAACTTTGAAACTAATAATACTACGAGCTTTTTCATTGATAATTGAAAATTAAATGCACAAGCTCACTTTTTATACTACTAATGCTGAATATACTTTGATTTTTTGATCGATTTTTTTTTTCGAGAAAACAAACTAAGTAAATATATAATAAAGAAAGAACTTTATCAGCTGAAATAAACTAATTAGGCAACTAATCAAATCAATTCTCGATAGAAGGGTAGTCAAAGGAATGGTGATAACAAATACAAAGGGTTTTTGGTTAATATTAGTGGGTGAATCAATAAAAAGGGTTGTTAGGATCAACGTGGTTCACTAAGGGTTAATTATGAAGATAGGCTTTTTAGTAGAGTGAATGGGTTAAAACCTAGGTGCCTTTATCATATCAGTATATCAAATCAATAATATGGTCTTGACATGTATAATCGAGGCAAGTTCTAGAATAGCTATTTAGTGTTGACACACTCATAATCAATAAAGTGAGCACGAAAAAGAATATATGCTCTACAAGGCTCAAAATCTCACAAAAATTATGGGTGTTTTTGACATCAATCCCTGTAAATTTCAAACTTCAAGGTAATATTCAAATTCAGTTCAACAACCTAGAAAATTTTTATTCTTAAAAATAGACTTATCATCCTTGATTCTCTAGTATTCTTCAATTTTAATCATCAATGCACAATTATCAATGACTTCATCCAAAACATATTAATAAAATTATAAATCATCAAAATTTCACCCTAATTAATAATATGAGAAAATACTTAGAACAAGACTAAATTCAGAGATTTGAGAATAATGCAAAAGTTAGGTACTTTTACCCCACACTTAAGATGTACATTGCCCTCAATGTACAAAGATAGATAAGTAATCATGTAATAATAAAATCAAAAGAGAAGGGAAGAAGTAACACTTCCGAATTTTGGATGAATCCTTATTCCCTTGTCGAATTGGAGGTGGGGGCATTTTCTATGGGCACGGTGGGTGGCTACTTGACAAACACCTGCTAGATTAAGAAATTGGGTAGCTGAAAAGATATAGCCAGGAAATCTAAAGAAACATTAAAAATATGCTAATAATATAATTAAGGACAAGAAAAATAAAGAGAATGAGACTAAGAAGAAAACTGAAATTCAAAGAAAAGATTAATGGACTAAGGAGTCTTTATTGATAGATGGTTCGCGGAGTGGGTGTGCCTTCTAAGGCTGCGGAGGGGTTGTGGTCGTGGTTCCGGTGTGATTCTCTAGCAGCCTGACAAACCTGACACTAAGAAACGAAAAGGTTTCGAAGACCCTTGGCATGTTGAGTAGCTGAAGCTGTCGGCATGAACTCATGTGAATCGGTCTCCTTTGAGGAGACTATGGTTGGCCTTTTACACTTCTTCGGCATGGCTTTGGTGTCTCAAGAGTTATAAGAATGTTAGAAGAAAAGTAGAGAGGTGAAATATGATAAGAGGGAGGAGGGTGAGTAAGAAGAGGGGGAGGAGGTGGAGGAGGTGGGTTTAAATAGAATTTTAGCTCCTGACACCTTTCCACGCCCGTGTCCCATGGGTGTGTTGATTTACACGGCCACTTCGCACAGCTGTGTGTCTAGGCGGGTTGGTTCACCCACGCCCGTTTTCCAGATGCCACGCCCGTTCCTAAAAAGGCGTGGTCGGCCCACTACGCATCGTATGGTCGTGGGACTTTGTCTGTGCCCTGAGGGTAGTGGTTGGGTGCGTGACTCTAATAGTATGGAGATTCTGTATTTCCACACGGCCACCACTCACTGCCGCTAGGCCGTGTGGTCTGGAATCAGACTTTTGTTTCATTAAAATTCGAATAAAATATAAAGAAATAACCAAAAATAGAAATAAGGAGATAGTGTTAGTGCTCGGTTGCCTCTCGGGTTGCCTCTCGAGAAGCGCTTGTTTAAAGTCTTAAGCTAGACTTTCCCTTTTTTGCTTGTACGTTTATGGCGGTTTAAATGTTTTAATATCTTTCCTCATGATTTTATTTTCATGATAAAGGTTAAGTCGAGAAGTGTTTACCTTAAAAGTGTCGAATATGGGATTGCTTACCTCGATCGTTCGTATGAATTTCTTCCCTTTTTATCAAATATATCAATGTTTCATCAATCTTCATACAATGAACATTCAAATTATATTCACATCAATAACATACATTTCAAGCATTTAAGAAGATAATTCAAGTTACATGAACTTACCTCGATACTAGTTCGTATATAAAATCTACTAATCCGGGACTTTTTCCTTTCCTCGATCTAGCTTCGTATTTGAGTTTTCCGGATCTAAATGAATAAATTCAATCATCAATTAAATACATTTCATGTTCACATGTACCATTTTCTATAATTCTATTATAATTTTTAGTTCATTCAAAACTGTCTACTTGAGTCATAGTCACTAAATTATTTTTATCTTGAGCTACAGAACTTAAAATTTAGATACGTTAATTTTCCCAAAACTAGACTCACATATATTCTTCCCATAAAATTTTCAGAGTTTTGGTTCAGCCAATAAGTACAGTTTATTCTTTAAAGTCACCCCTGTTCTGCTGTTTGACAGTTCTGACCCTTCTTAACTAAAATTAATTATCTCTTCATAAAGGAATCAGAATTTCAGCAATAGACTTTAATTCCAAATATTTTCACAATTTAGATCCTAAAAATCAATTTCTATTGGAATTACCTAATAAAATCATCTCATAAACAATTTAAAGCTTAAATTTCATGCTAATTCATCATAAACTTACAGCACTCAACCATGGTAACTTTCAATTTCATCCATGAAATCAAAAACTAATGAATTTAATAGTAGGACCTAGTTGTAAAAGTCTTAAAACACAAAATTACAAGAAACAGTCAAGGATTAACTTACTTGCAGTAAAAATATGAAAAACCAGCTTAAGGAAACCCTTCTATGGTGTTTTTGCTGATGAGAATGCAGAAAATAAAGAGAAATCTAGATAATTCCACTTTAGTCCTAGCTTTATTAAGTAAATTTTGCAATATTCCAATTTTGCCCTTAATTCTCTTTATTTTCTTGCTGATTTCATGCCCTTGCAGTCCAGCCCAAATAGACCTTGGGTCTATTTTCCTTTTAAGCCCTCTTTCTTTTATCATTTAAACTATTTAATCCTTTTTCATAATTTTGTATTTGTTACAATTTAGTCCTTTTCATTTAATTACATACTCAAACGTTAAAATTTTCTAACGAAATTTTAATACCACATTACTAACATTTTATAAATACTTATAAAATATTTCCTACTCAATTTTATGAGATCAAGGTTCTTCCTCCAATATAACGGTGTTCTACATTTTCTACCATACAAAGCTTCATACGGAGCCATTGTAATCTCGGATGATAATCATTATTGTAAGCAAATTCAATCAAAGGTAGATATCTCTCCCAATTACCTTCAAACTCTAGTATACAACATCGAGCATATCTTCCAATACTTGAATTACACGCCAGATTGGCCATCCGTTCGAGGATGAAATCGCAGCTAAAATACAACCGAGTACCCAAAGCTTCTTGCAATTTGTCCCGAAACGAGGCGTAAATCGGGATCTCTATCGATATAATGGAGAGAGCACTCCATGTAGCTCGACAATCTCGAGATATGTATAGTTCACCGGTTTATCTAAAGAATAATCCATTTAATACCACTATGAGCCTCGTGTAAAATCTTCAGATGAGCTCAATTCTTGGGTACACATAATCTCTCGAATAATAAACAACCATCAACCCCAACTTGAAAGTCGATATCAAAGTCACTGCATTTGTCTCAAATTCAAATCTTTCCGTGTCATCAAATATTTCAAGCTTTTATGATCAAGTATAAATATGACATGTTTCATCAATCTTCATACAATGAACGAAACAATCAAATTATATTCACATCAATAACATACATTTCAAGCATTTAAGAAGATAATTCAAGTTACATGAACTTACCTCGATACTAGTTCAGATTCAAGACTGCACTTCGTGTGAAATCTCTGGAACCGTGGAGGAACAGGAGGGAGCTTGAGTTTGTTGCCTTTGAGGGTTAGTTCTTATTCATTCATAAAATCTACTAATCACCCCTACCCGTATTCGTTGTCGTAATAGGACTTTTTTTTTTTCTTTCCTCGATCTAGCTTAGTATTTGAGTTTTCCAGATCTAAATGAATAAATTCAATCATCAATTCAATACATTTCATGTTCACCTGTACCATTTTCTATAATTCTATTATTATTTTTTCCAGTTCATTCAAAACTGTCTACTTGAGTCATAGTCACTAAATTATTTTTATCTTGAGCTACAGAACTTAAAATTAAGATTGATCTCAATTACCAGTCGTTAATTTTTCCTAAATCTAGACTCACAGATATCTTCTTCCAACATAAAATTTCAGAATTTTACAATGGTTCAGCCAATAAGTACAGTTTATTCTTTAAAGTCACCCATCAATGTTTTGCTGTTTGACAGTTCTGACCCTTCTTAACTAAAATTAATTATCTCTTCATAAAGGATTAGGATGATGTTCCCATTTATTTCTATTGAAAATAGACTCATTAATAATTCTAAACGTATAAATTTAAGCCCCTAATTATTTTTATCCAATTTTTGATGATTTTCTAAATTTAAAACAGGGGAACCCGAATTCATTCTGACCTTGTCTCACAAATTTTATTATGTCTCATGATTTACATATCTATTGCTTACACCGTTTCTTCTATGAGAAACTAGACTCAATAAGCTTTAATTTCATATTTTGTTCATCTTCTAATTCAATTTCTACAATTTATGGTGATTTTTCAAATTTAGTCTACTGCTGCTGTCCAAAACAGTTTTAGTGCAAACTGCTTATTACCAATTTCCCCCTAAGCTTCAATAAATGATAATTTCATCCCTGCTCAATTAACTTCTCAATTGAGCTGATTTCTCTCAATTAAAACTTTATTCTATCACTTTAAACTACTTTATAACCTTTGAAAATCAGAATTTCAGCAATAGACTTTAATTCCAAATATTTTCACAATTTAGATCCTAAAAATCAATTTCTATTGGAATTACCTAATAAAATCATCTCATAAACAATTTAAAGCTTAAATTTCATGCTAATTCATCATAAACTTACAGCACTCAACCATGGTAACTTTCAATTTCATCCATGAAATCAAAAACTAATGAATTTAATAGTAGGACCTAGTTGTAAAAGTCTTAAAACACAAAATTACAAGAAACAGGTAAGGATTAACTTACTTGCAGTAAAAATATGAAAACCAGCTTAAGGAAGCCCTTATATGGTGTTTTTTCTGATGAGAATGCAGAAAAATAAAGAGAAATCTAGATAATTCCACTTTAGTCCTAGCTTTATTAAGTAAATTTTGCAATATTCCAATTTTGCCCTTAATTCTCCTCATTTTCTTGCTGATTTCATGCCCTTGTTGTCCAGCCCAAATAGACCTTGGGTCTATTTTCCTTTTAAGCCCTCTTTCTTTTATTATTTAAACTATTTAATCATTTTTCATAATTTTATATTTGTTACAATTTAGTCCTTTTCATTTAATTACATCATTAAAATTTTCTAACGAAATTTTAATACCACATTACTAACATTTTATAAATACTTATAAAATATTTCCTACTCAATTTTATGAGATCAAGGTCTCGATACCTTGTTTTACCCAATTCCTTCAATAATTCCTTTTCTAACAACCACTAAATCGGTAAAATTTTTCTATCGATATTTTAATACGATTTTCCTATCATATAAATATTCATGCAAAATATTAAAATAAATTTCTCTTTAAATCGAATTATGGTTCTGAAACCATTGTTAAAATAACCTTGAATTTAGGCCATTACATGCTTACCTCATTTATTAGTATGAAAGATATTGCTTACCGATCTCATATTTTCAAGTGATTCAATGTCCCTACAAGTTCTTCTAGATGCTCCTTCAGTTTGCCTCGTGTGGTTCGGCTTTTCTTTAAAATGTGTTTTCCACTTTTGATGCGTCGTTGAATGCACCAAAAATAATATCTTATTCCCTAAAATAATAAAAATAACAGTAAAGGGGAAGTAGGGTCGAATCCATAGGGATCGGATTATACAAATGCCTATTTTTCGAAATCCTAGGCAGAATTGTGCCCAAGAAAACGTGCGTTCCTGGAAAAATAAAAAAATAGAATTAATAATTTTGATCTGGGATAAAAAATGAATATAAAGGAATTGAAATCGTGAGAGTAAATTACGAAAATTAAAAGGAAAAATAAAAGAGTTTAAAGAAGAGGAGTTTTTATTTGGTGAGATTCTAGCCTCAGCTTGTCTCGTTCCACCTTGGGTCCAATCTTGACTTTTAGATGACCTACCTCTATCCAAGTAAGCCGCTTATAGTGGAAGAGGACGCCTACGACCACTAGCTCCAAGAATTTAGACTTACAGATTTAAGGAACCTGACTCTAGCTTACAACGGCATCCGTGGAGTCATCTATGCTAGATCAACGCTTCTCAATGGCAAATCCCACGCCATTTTGTCTCTTGGGCTCGCTAACCTCTGATGCAGTAAGCTCATGAGCCGACGGTGCAATCCTCCCAAAACACACAAAGCGGCCGCCTTTGTATACGTTGAAAAGGTTACTTTTAAAGGGACCTGGACGAAGCGTTAGCCCCGTAATGCGAGAAACGATGAATACCTGGGCGAGAAAGTTAAATGCTCGTTCTAAGCCTCAAGAACCTCTTTGGGGCATTCGACAACCTTTGGCTAGATGGATTTTTAGTGGCTCATGGATGGGGTGTGAAAGAAAATAAATATAAGAGAATGGAGAAAAGAATTTTATTGAAAGAAAATATAGGAAGACAAAAGACTTATGGGAGAAGAGTGTATGTAAAAAGATGAACCCCAAAATGAGTCACTTCATCCCCTATTTATAGTGCTCGGTAGATGGACTAGTTCTACTCAAACTCCCAAAGATAATTACATTTTAATTGAAGATAAATAGAGATAAATAAAGAAACTAAATAATCCTAAATAATTATCCTAATATTAATTATCCTAATATAATTAAAATAGAGTTTGATAAAGCAAAGTCTCTTCTTTTGCATTTCATCATTCATCCTCCATGTTTACACTTTTGGCACCATCTTTTCCCTTTGTTATGCATTGGTCCATTTTTATCTCTAGTTTCACGCTTTTGGCCCTCAATTTTGCTTTGGTCTCCAATTTAGTCCCTACGAGATAAAAGTCCATAAACATTTCAAATTAGTAGAATCACACTCAAAATTAATATGCAATTAGCACATAAAAACATGACATTCTAGAGTGTTATCAAATCCCCTACTTGCCCATGCTTGCCCTCAAGTATGGTTCCTATCCACCGTGAAAATTAGACCACGAAAGAAATTCTACTCCAAAGTTTTATAAAGATTAGTCAAAAATGCATATGAAAAATAAAGAGAACTTCTATGCTTGCTTTAAGTAAAATAGAAAAAGTATTCTAATTGATACACACAAAATTAAAATCGCCTTGAATTATTTCATGCTTTCTAGGTAAATTACCAAACCTATCAAGATACTCTATTTATTTCCTCATTTAGTCCCCAACCGCAATTTTATTAGTACTATTTTTCTTTTTCTTTTTTTTTTTTTTTTTCTTCTTTTTTTTTTTTTTATTTTTGGTTTACTTAGGAATATATTGAACCTTTTGACGCTAAGAGAGATGACAACCCAAGCACCCCACCCCAGTTACTTAGCCCAACATACTCCTAAAAATTATTTATTTTCGGTTAGCGGAGTTTTACCCATCACGTTGCACAACTTTTTGACGCGAAGTAGAATGACAACCCAAGCACCCTACCCTGGTTACTCAATCAGTCACATTCTGAGCCATACTCATAACCTTGGCTAGTGGAGTTTTACCTATCACGTCACACAACCTTTTGACGCCAAGTAGAATGACAACCCAAGCACCCTACCCCTTACTTTCACCACCACGTTCTAAGTCGCACTCATAACCTCGAAACAATTATTAAACAAAATTTACACAAAATTTTAATTTTAAGAGGACCTAATAGAAATAATCAAGTGTTGAAAATAAGTTTTAGTAACCACCTAATAAACATGAACATAATTTAGGCATGAAAATGTATTAAGTGTCCACTTGATATTAAACTTGATCAATTTTAAGAAAAGCAAGATAGAGTTAACTTATTAATCATAAATATTATTGGCTTAATAAGAATAAAAAAATAGAGATAAAATCAAATGCATGTAATCGAATTAACTCAGTGGCCAAGAATCATGCATGTAGGTCAATCAGTGGCAAGTCGTGGTCAAATTCTTGAGCATGAAAAGCGACAGAATATTCTTAAAAAAAATGGACAGAATGGAGCCTCAAGCAACAAACACAAATCATAGCAGAATACGACAGTAATACGAAGAGTACGTCCCCCTACTTAAAACACATTGTCCTCAATGTGGATGCAAAAGCAAAAATAGGTAGAAAAGTTTAGAAAAACTCCCGTGTAGCTACTGTCGATTGCGGAGGATAGCAATAAGTTCAGTGAGTTGCTGGCCAAAAGTGTCGAGTCGAGCCTCAATGCGCTCCGTTTTACCTAAATAGAAGAAGAGAAATTTATTAATATTTAAATAAAATAAAATAAATTAAATTAAAAAGAAAAGAAAAGAAAATAAGAAATAAGAAATAATAATAAAATTGAAAAAAAATAATAATAAGGATTGGGTTGCCTCCAACAAGCGCTTGTTTAACGTCATTAGCTCGATGACTTAAATGGTTCTACTGATGCTCAAAATAAATATTTTTAATCATGTGAGCTTGGAAATTCTCATTTTTCATCACATCTACCATATTTGGGTTTAATCGTCCTTGCGCCTTTTTCATTGGTTTTATATTTTCCTCCAAGGGGTTGATCCCTTTTAAGTCGGCAATGGTTTCATCATCCTCCAAATATGTGAATTTGAGATGCTCGAGAGGTGGTTTTAATTTTGGATCTGGCTCCTGCACAACAGAAGGTAAAAGCTTAGAACCTAGGGATAACAACTCATTAACGGTTTCAAATTTATCAAAGTCAAATTTAAAATCATAAATGGATTCAAAATTTTCTTCGACTAATGAGTCAATTATATCGACACAATTCACGCTCAAAATTTCACTGGGGTGGCTAATGGCATCGTAGACGTTAAATTTCATGATCTCCCCATCAAGCTCCATCGTGAGAGTTCCACTTTGAACGTTAATTTTAGTACTAGCTGTACTAAGGAATGGTCGTCCCAACAAGAGATCTGAAGATCCCGGAGCACTGTCCTCTTCCATTTTTATCACATAGAAATCTGCGGGAAAAATAAGTTCGTTAACTTTTACCAACACGTCCTCGAGGACTCCTTCGGGATGCACAACGGACCTGTCTGCCAACTGAATAATAACACCTATTTTTGTCAAAAAACCTGCGTTAAGTGATTCATAAATAGAAAAGGGCATTACATTTATGGAGGCTCCTAGATCACACATAGCCTTTTTAATTCCCAAATGTCCTATTTTGCATGGTATTGCAAACATACCCATATCCTTACATTTTGCTTGGCATTTTACATTTGTAACACCGCAGATACATTTTCACCAACATTCACCCTTTCATTACTCGTCAACTTTCGTTTGTTGGTGCAAAGCTCTTTAAGAAATTTAACGTGCACAGGTATTTGCTTGATGGCATCCAACGGTGGAATGTTGATTTGACGTTCCTAAATGTTTCGAGGATTTCCTTGTCCTACTTACTTTTCAACACCGGTGGAATCGTTCGAAATGGAGGTTGAATTCGGCAATGGTGGTTTCGATCGGACCTGTTCGTCTTTTTCGGTTTTTCTGGGCGATTTCTTGGGTAAGATTTACATCGAAATTGATTCCAAGATTTTTCCACTTTGCAGTAGCATCTTGCATTTGTGTGTTGTCTTGGATTCGATTCAGTTTGTGACGACAACTTCCCTTGAGAGTTCAATTTCTCAACTGATATGGTCAATTCTCTTATAGATGCCTCGGTTTTCTGTTAAAAATCAAGCATATTAGCTGTTAATTTATTGACCAAAGTTTCTAGTGAATTACCTGAATCTTGTGGTCTTGTGGAACTTCGGTTCGTATGGTTGGTTATATTGTGGGTTGGCCCTATAACTTAAGTTAGGGTGATCCCGCCATCCTGGGTTATAGGTAATAAGCGTAAGGGTCGATATCGCTCTGTGGTGGGCCAGAAAATTACCCACCGCATTTAAATGAGCCATAGTATCGTCGACAAACCGGGACAAGCATCGGTTGTGTGCTCGGTGTAGCACATATTCCACATAACCGAAATGGTTTAGCTTTTTCCACAATAAGAGAATTCATCATAATAGTAAGTCTATCAACTTTATCCTCTAAGGTCGAATTACTTAGCTGGTGAACCCTTTTAGGGGGTTCAGTATTGGCTCAAAATTGCTGAGAATTTACAGCCGTCATGAAGATCAAGTCTCTTGCTTGTTGGGGAGTCATATTGACCAACGCTCCTCCACTAGCGGCGTCTACCATATTCATCTCCATTGGTTTCAAACCTTCATAAAAGTATTGGAGGAGAGATTGTTCAGTTATACCGTGTTGTGGGTAGCTCGCACACAACTTTTAAATCGCTCCCAATAATCGTAGAGAGTCTCCGCTTCTTTTGCCTTATCCCCACGATCTTCCTTCTTAGCTCACCGCTCTAGATCTTTGGAAAAAGCTTTGAGAAAAAACGAGATAAATCAGTAGTAATAGATCTAGAGGTAAATAAATCATTCCTAGAATCAAGGGAAAAAAGAAAGCGCAATTTAATCGATCCTCGATTCGCCTTGAGGTTTCATACTCGACAAACCATATGAAACTCCTTTAAGTGTTTATGGGGTTTTCATTCGTAACCCTCGGAATGTTGGCAAAGAATCGAATCAACCCTGATTTCCGCTCAAAGTCGGTGTCCATGGTAGGATACGCGATGCACAATGGCGCTTGTTCCGTCAGAGCTTTGGCTGATTCTTTGAATCGTTTGAGCCATTGGTTTTGTGCCAAATTAGGGTTTTGTCAACCCTAGCGTTGAACATTTCTTCAAATGGATCGACTTCTTCTGGTTTACTTTCAAGCGTTTGAGTAGGGTCTTCGTTAACCCTAGACTCTGCTTCATCGTCGACCCTAATTTCTGGTGGTGGATTACTCCGAGTCACTACCACCGCTGACTGCTTTTTCCTTAACTTAGTTTCTTTTCAATTGGCTTTTGCAGTCTTTTCAATCTCCGAATCAAATGCAAGAATGCCTGGAGTAGATCTGGTCATAGAAAACAAAAAACATGATTAGTACGTTACCGGTCCCCGGCAACGGCGCGAAAATTTGATGCGTCATTGAATGCACCAAAAATAATATCCTATTCCCTAAAATAATAAAAATAACAGTAAAGGGGAAGTAGGGTCAAATCCACAGGGATCGGATTATACAAATGCCTATTTTTGAAATCACAGGCGAATCGTGCCCAAGAAAATGTGCGTTCCTGGAAAAATAAAAAATCAGAATTAATAATTTTGATCTAGGATAAAAGCAAAAAATAAAGGGAATTAAAATAGTGAAAGTAAATTGCAAAAATTAAAAGGAAAAATAAAAGAGTTTAAAGAAGAGGGAGTTTCTTATTTGGTGAGATTCTAGCCTCTGGTTGTCTAGTTCTACCTTGGGTCCAATCTTCGACTTTTAGATGACCTTCCTCTATCCAAGTAAGCCAGTTATAGTGGAAGAGGACGCCTACGACCACAAGCTCCAAGAATTTAGACTTACAGATTTAAGGAACCTGACTCTAGCTTACAACGGCTTCCGTGGAGTCATCTATGCTAGATCAACGCTTCTCAATGGCGAATCCCACGCCATTTTGTCTCTTGGGCTCGCTAACCTCTGACACAGTAAGCTCACGAACCGACGGTGCAATCCTCCCAAAACACACAAAGCGGCCGCCTTTGCATACATTGAAAAGGTTACTTTTAAAGGGACCTAGACGGAAGCGTTAGCCCCGTAATGCGGAGAAATGATGAATACCTGGGCGAGAAAGTTAAGTGCGGGTTCTAAGCCTCAAAATCCTCTTTGGGGCATTCGACAACCTTTGGCTAGATGGATTTTTAGTGGCTCATGGATGGGGTGTGAAAGAAAATAAATATAAGAGAATGGAGAAAAGAATTTTTATTGAAAGAAAATATAGGAAGCACAAAAGACTTATGGGAGAAGAGTGTACAGAAAAAGATGAACCCCAAAATGAGTCACTTCATCCCCTATTTATAGTGCTCAGGTAGATGGACTAGTTCTACTCAAACTCCCAAAGATAATTACAATTTAATTGAAGATAAATATAGATAAATAAAGAAATTAAATAATCCTAAAGAATTATCCTAATATTAATTATCCTAATATAATTAAAATAGAGTTTGATAAAGCAAAGTCTCTTCTTTTTGCATTTCAGTCCTTCTGTCCTCCATGTTTACACTTTTGGCACCATCTTTTCCCTTTGTTATGCATTGGTCCATTTTTATCTCTAATTTTATAGTTTTGGCCCTCAATTTTACTTTGGTCTCCAATTTAGTCCCTACGAGATAAAAGTCCATAAACAGCCCAAATTAGTTGAATCACACTCAAAATTAATATGCAATTAGCACATAAAAACATGACATTCTAGAGTGTTATCACTCTTCTAGTTCGTTGTCCTCAAAGCTTTGCTCCTTATTAATTCTTTTTTATTGGCACAAGGTCCTTGCTTCTGTTTAGGTTTCTAGCTCTGTGGTTGTTCCTGCGGTGGGATTTGAACAGATTGATTATCAACTAAATTTACTTTCTCACCTTTATTGATCGATGTCCTGGCTGAGTCAAGAGCTTGTAAATTGATCGATTTGTCACCTACACAAAGTATGAGTTCTCCTGTGGCAACATCAATTTTAGTTCTAGCGGTTGCTAAAAAGGGTCTTCCTAGGATTAAAGGAATCGAGTTATCCTCATCCATGTCTAAGATAACAAAATCTACTGGGAAAATGAATTTGTCAATTTTTACAAGAACATCTTCGATAATACCCCTAGGAATTCTAACAGGTTTATCAGCTAATTGAATACTCATCCTAGTTTGTTTGGTTTCCCTAAACCTAGCTGTTTAAACATTTTATAGGGCATGACATTTATACTTACCGCTAAATCATAATGCATTATCAGCAGTTAGTTTACCAATTAAACATGGGATTGTAAAACTCCACGGATCTTTTAGCTTAGTGGTAGTCTATTCGTAACATTGCTGAGCATACTGCGTTTAATTCCATATGTGGTTCCTCATCTAGCTTACGTTTGTTCGTCAGAAGCTGTTTTAAAAATTTTCTCGAATCGGCATCGTGAAAGAGCTTCAAGCGATAATTTAATATGTAATTTTTTTAAAAGTTTAAGAAACTTACCAAACTATTCTTCTGAATCGTCTCTCTTCAACGCTTCGAGATAAGGTATGCGAGGATGGTACTTTTTAATTACCGATTTTGACTTTTCTTGTGTCACCTCAATTTTATCTTCTTCCATTTCGTCTTCTTGTATTGAATTGGGTTCGTCTACCTTTATACTACTATGAGCTGTTATGGCTTGGACTTGCTCCTTTGGGTTAATCTCAGTGTTGCTTGGTAGACGCCTTTGTGGTCGTTCGGACATCAACTGCGCTAGTTGTCCAACCATTTTAGTGATTTCCCCGACTCGGTCCTTGATCTCTTTGATCGATATTTCTTGGTTATCAAGTGTTGTATCAATTTTTTGGAGACGGGCATCTGTGTCTGCCACAAACTTTTTCACCATTTCTTCAAGACTCGGCCCCTTTTTCTATGGATAGGGCTGATTTTGGAAATTTGAAGAGGTTGTTGTTTTTGATTTTCTTGATTTCGTTGGCCTCCTTGACCTCCCACAAAAATTTGGGTGGTTCCTCCAACCTGGATTATAGGTGTTACTATAAAATTATTATTAGATATAAAATTATTACCTATATAATTCGTTTGTTCATTTTTCGTGCTCGGTTTGGTAGGGTGAGTACTCAGGATTCGCCATGGTTCCACTTGCGTCACACTGCATTACCGGATTTACTTGCAAAGAACACAAATTGTCAAGCTTTTTATTCATCATAACACAAATTGTCAAGCTTTTTATTCATCATCTCTACCTGATTTGATAGCATGATTACTGCGTCGATGTTGAAAACTCCAGCTGATTTTGTTGACCTTGTCCTTGTAACTTGCCACTGATAGTTGTTCAGCGACATCTCTTTGATAAACTCGTAGGTTGCTTCAGGAGTTTTGTTGTTCAGGGTTCCACCGGTGGCTGAATCAATTAGTTGCCTCGTTGAGGGACTTACACCATTATAAAAAGTTTGAACTTGAAGCCATAAAGGTAATCCGTGGTGTGGACATCTCCTCAAGAGATCCTTGTATCTCTTCCATGCGTCGAATAATGTCTCTAAATCCATCTGCACAAAAGAAGAGATATCATTCCGTAATTTGGCCGCTTTGGTCGGTGGGAAATATTTTAATTAAAAATTTTAGGTCATCTGGTCCCATGTCGTAATTGACCCTCGTGGTAACGAGTTTAACCACTGTTTTGTTTTATTCCTTAATGAAAAGGAAATAATCAAGACAAATGGCATCATCAAAAATGCCATTTATTTTGAAAGTATCACAGAACTCTAAAAAATTAGCTATATGAGTGTTCGGGTCTTCATCCTGCAAACCATCAAATTGAACAAATTGTTGAATCATTTGTATAATATTAGGCTTTAATTTAAACTTATTAGCAGCTATAGCAAGCCTAACAATACTAGATTCCGCTCCTGTTAAATGAGGTTTAGCATAATCATACATAGTACCCGCAGCATTGTTTTCTGCCACATCTCGTGGTGGATTATTCTCGTCCATCCCTCGAGAGATTGGATCATCTGTTGTTGTTCTTCTTGGTAATTTAAGGCTCACTTGATTTCTTTGCGATTTCTACGTGTGGTAGCTTCGATATCACTATCGTATGCTAGAAGTCTTGTTGGGTTCCTTCTAGTCATAAACTAAAGGTACCTGCTAGGAAAAGAAAGAAAATTTAGCAAGACTAAAATAATAAAATAAAATAAATTGAGAAAATAAAAAATAAAAAATAATGGCTAAAGTAATAAAAATGGAGCTTTCTTAATATTTTAGTTCCCCGGCAACGGCGCCAAAAACTTGATCGTCTAGAATTGTCGAGTTTTAAAATTTATAAAGACAATGATCGAACCTAGAAACTAACTCTGACAACGACTTAAGGCAAGTGCACCTATCGAATAATAGTATAGTTTAGGCAAGGCCGGATTGTCAAACCCAAAGGAACTAAAAGTACTAATATTCACTTTCTTTCTATTATTTAGCCTAAATATTAAATGATTTGGTTGATTAAATCTAAATTAACTAATTAATTACTAAACTAAGACACAAAGACAAAAAGAATGAATTTGGGAAAATAACTTTAGGAAAAACTCAGTTGATTAAGATGATACCCTTAGGAAGAATCCACCTAAACTTCACTTGTTATCTAACACTGAACTAGACGATTTATTCACTTAGCTTGATCCGTAAGACTCCCTAATTTATATTAAACCCTCTCTCGAGGCGAATAACGTCTAACCCTAGGTTGATTAACCGAAATCTCTTTCAAATTAAAACCCTAGAATCGCGTTAACTCGATCTATGGACTCCCATATTAGGTTTCACCCTAATCCGGCAAAATCTCGTCACCCTATCTCTAGGCACGCGATCAACTCCGCTTAATTATGCTAAATCTACTCTTAAGTAGGGACTTTTGCTCCACCACCTAAGCACATTCAACTTGAATCAATATTTCGAAATATTAACACAAAAATTAAGCATACATAATTAAGAACAAACTAAGTATTTATCATATAGTTCAATAAATAATAACAAGATTCATCTAGGCTTTATCCCCTTCAGGTATCTGAAGGGTTTAGTTCATAATGATAAAATAAAACATCTCAAGAGAAAAGATAAAACAAAACATAAGAAATCCCTAAACCTCCTGAAGGAATTGAAGGAGAGATCCGCCATCTTGAGTAGAATTCTGGCTTCTCGAGATGGATCAACTGGCTATCTTCGAGCGATTCCCACGAATCTGACCTTCTGGCTCGGCTGCTTGGCCTAACTGACTGCCTAACTAGTCGCCTTTTTTCAGGCTACACTAAGAGTCTTTATATAGGCTCTTGAAATGCGTTTCTTTCTCCCTAAGTATCCTTTTCCGAGTGAAATTCCTCTTTTTCACTACAGGGGCACGACAATGGCACACGCCCGATAAATCGACTTCAAGTCGTGTTCCGATTCTATTGATTTAGATATTACCGTGTAAATTGTGGTTTAGGCCGTGTTTCGATTCTATTAATTGAGGCACGATCGTGTAAATCGTGGTCAGACCGTGTGAAGTAAATTGATGAGACACGACGGTGTGGCTTGAATTTCAGGCCGTATCAATTTCCACTTTGGCCCAAATTGGCCCATTTTAAGCCCGTTTCTCGTTCTTTTCGTCCTCGGGTGCTTTTCTGAGTATAAAACATGAAAAGAAAGGATTAAGAGCACCTTTTTACATAAATCAATGGCTAAATCATCTAAAAGCATGCTAAATATGGGGTTAAAATATATTAATTTTACGGTTTATCATGAATACCGAAAAGTCATCCATAAATATCTCCATAATGTCTTTCACAAATTCATCAAAGATGGCCAGCATGCAGTGCTAAAAAGTAGCATGAGCATTACATAATCCAAAAGGCATTCTACGATAAGCAAACGTACCGTATGAGCATGTAAATGTTATCTTTTCTTGATCCCCAAGAGCTATTTGGATTTGGAAGTAGCCAGAGAGCCCGTCTAGAAAGTAGTGGTACATATGTCCGGATCATCTTTCTAACATCTGATCAATAAATGGTAAAGAGAAATGATCTTCTCTCGTAGTATCGTTCAACTTCCTATAGTCAATATAGACTCTCCAACCTATGACTATTCTTGTAGGAATCAATTCATTCTTTTCGTTGGCTACAATAGTCATGCCTCCTTTCTTTGGAACAACTCGCATGGGCTTACCTAAATCTTGCCGAAATAGGATAAATAACTCCAGCATCTAGAAGTTTAATTACCCCAACTTTAAATACTTCCTTCATGTTGGGATTCAATCGTCTTTGAGGTTGCATATATGGTTTATATTCATCTTCTATTATAATTTTATGGGTGCAGAACGATAGACTTATCCCTTTAATGTCAAAAATTTTCCAAGCTATGGCTCTTTTATGCTCCTTTAGTACATGTAGCAGCTCGTCTTTCTCTTTGGGTTCCAAGTCTAAAGAAATTATCACTGGTAGTGTAGAATTATCTCTGAGAAATGCAAATTATAAGTGATTTAGTAATTGCTTCAATTCCAATTTGGGTGATTTTTCTACCTCTCCTAACTCATTGATGTCATCAGCTCTCCCCTCACCTTGAGTAAGACACAATTCCAACGTGTCGTCGTGGATGATTTCCTGAAAAGAATCTTGAATGAAATTGTAAATGGCATCAATAAAATAACAGGAATCATCTTGCTCTCTAGAATATCGCATAGCATCGTATATTTTAAAAGTGGTTTCCTAATCGCCTACTCGTAGTTCAAGTTTACCATCACCTACATCAATAATAGCCTTAGCAGTAGCTAAAAAGGGGCGTCCTAAAATTAAAGGTACCTCAACATCCTCATCCATGTCAAGCACAACAAAGTCAACAGGGAAAATGAATTTGTCAACTTTTACCAGAATATCTTCAATAATTCCCTTAGGATATTTAATAGATCTATCAACTAATTGAATACTCATTCTAGTAGGTCTTGATTCCCCAAGACTAAGCTGCTTGAACATTTTATAAGGCATTAAATTAATGTTGGCACTTAAATCAGCTAATACTTTTTCAATGTTTAAACTACCAATTAAACATGGAATAGTGAAACTTCTTGGATCTTTCAATTTAGCTGGTAGCTTATTTTGGAGAATAGCTGAACATTCCTCGTTGAGTTTCACAGCCGATATTTCTTCAAACTTCCTTTTATTTGTTAAAATCTCTTTCAGGAATTTTGCATATGTCGGCATCTGCGAGATAGCTTTAACAAAAGATAAATTAATATATAATTTTTTGAAAAGTTCAAGAAATTTACCATACTGGACGTCTATACGGTCTTTCTTTAACTTTGCTGGATATGGGATCGATGGTTTATGTTCTTTAGGTACCGGAGTTGCATTCTCATTTACTTCCTCAGCCTTTGCCTTATCAGTTTCATATGGCATCTTCTTCTTGATTTCAACTAACTCTTTTCCACTCCTTAGCGTAACTGCCTTCACATGCTCTTTTTCACTAGGTAAACTTTCTGGTCGCCTTTCAGAAACTAACTTAGTTAGTTGTCCAATTTGATCCTTAAGCCCTTGAATCGATGCTTGCTGATTTTGCAACGTTTTTTTGGTATTCTGAAAATGAGTCTCTGACACCGCGATGAATTTTGTCAGCATCTCATCAAGGTTTGGCTTTTTCTCTTGTGGGTAGGGTTGTTGTTGAAAGCCTTGGAGGGGTTGTTGTCTCTGATTTCCTTGGCCACCCCACAAAAAATTTGGATGGTTCCTCCAACCTGCATTGTAAGTGTTACTATAAGGATTATTTTGAGGTCGAGGATTATTACCCATATAATTTATCTGCTCATTTTCAATGCCATATCCATAGGGTTGGTACTCAAGATTCGCCACACCTCCACTTGTTTCGCACTGCATTACCGGATGTACCTGCGAAGAACACAAACCATCAATCTTTCTATTTAACATCTCTACCTGATTTGATAGCATGGTTACTGGGTCGAGGTTGAAAACTCCGGCTGCTTTTGTTGGCCTTGTCCTTGTAACTTGCCATTCATAGTCGTTCAGTGACATCTCCTCTATAAACTCATAAGCCACTTCAGGAGTTTTGTTATCCAGGGTTCCACCAGCGGCTGAATCGATTAATTGCCTAGTCGAGGGGTTCACACCGTTGTAGAAAGTTTGAACCTGAAGCCACAAAGGTAACCCATGGTGGGGGCACCTTCTCAACAAATCCTTGTATCTCTCTCATGCATCATATAGTGTTTCTAGATCCATCTGCTCAAAAGAAGAGATATCATTCCTCAACTTGGCCTTTTTGGCCAGTGGAAAATATTTTAACAAAAAATTTTCGGTCATTTGGTCCCATTTAGTGATTGACCCTCGTGGAAGAGAATTCAACCACTATTTTGGCTTTATTCCTCAAAAAAGGAAATAATCAAGACGGATGGCATCATCAGAAACGCCATTTGTTTTGAAGGTATCACAGAGTTCTAGAAAATTTGCTAAATGAGATTTGGGTTTTCGTTCTACAAACCATCAAATTGAACAAATTGTTGAATCATTTGTATAGTGTTAGGTTTCAGTTCAAAATTATTAGCAACTATAGCAGGCCTAACAATACTCGATTCAGCTCCTGTTAAATTAGGTTTAGCATAATCATACATAGTACGAGGACCAAGATTTTGATTCACCGGGTTTGCGGCAATTATAGGAGGTAGCGGATTGTTATCAACCATCTCTTCGGTAGTATTGGTTTCATCTTCTTGCTCTTCTTCTATGTAATTTAAGCTTCGCCTTATTTCTCTACGATTTCTGCGAAGAGTACCTTAATATCACTGTCGTAAATTAAAGGTCCTGTCAAGTTCTTTCTAGTCATAAACTAGAGGTACCTGCTAGGAACAAATAAAAGAAAATTAGCAAATTTATAATTAAAATAAAAATTAAATTAAATTGCAAAAACAAAATAAAAAATGTATAAAGTAATAAAAATTTAGTATTCCTAATATTTCAGTTTTCCGGCAACGGCGCCAAAAACTTGATCGTGTCCATGATAAGTCTTAATATTTATATAATGAATGATCGAGCCTAGAAACTAACTATCACCACGATTGAGGCAAGCACACCTATCGAACAGTAGTATAGCTTAGTAGCAAGACCGAAATGTCGAACCCAAAGGAACCAAAAGTACTAGTACTGACTCTCTTTTTATTATCTAGCCTAAAATAAAAGTGATTAATGTTTATTTAACTATTACTAATCTAAGAATGCCAAGACACAGAGAATGAATAGGGAAAATACTTTTGGAAAAATCAATTGATCAAGACAATACCTGAGGAAAAAATCCACCTAGACTTCACTTGTTATTTAACTTTGAACCAGACGATTTATTCACTTGACTTGATCCGTAGGATTCCCTAATTTATATTAATACCTCTTTCTAGGCTACTAACGCCTAACCTTAGGTTGATTAATTGAAATCTCTTTCTAATTAAAACCCCTAGAGTTACATTAACTCGATCTATGGACTCCCATATTAGGTTTGACCCTAATTGACTGATTTTAAATGTCGTATTTCTAGGAGTGCGATCAACTCCGCTTAATTATGCTAGATCTACTCTTAAACATAGACTTTTGCTCCACTGAATAAGCACGTCAGTACTTGAATCAATATCCTAGAATATTAAAGCAATAATTAAGAACACATAATCAAAAACAAATCAAATATTTATCATATAGTTAAGAAAGCAATAACAAGATCCGTCTTAGGTTTCATCCCCTTAGGTATTTGAGGGGTTTAGTTCATGCTTATAAAAGAATACATTTCAGAAGAAAAATAACAAAACATAAAGAAAACCCTAAAACCCCCTTAAGGAATTAAAGGAGAAATCCTCAGTCTTGAGTGTGGTTCCGGCTTCTGAGATGGATCAACTGGCTTTTCTTGAGTAATTCCCTGTATTCAGCCCTCTCTGACTGCCTCAGGCTACCTCCTCTATTAGGATACACTTAGGGTGTTTATATAGACTTTGATAAACCGAAACATGAACATATTTTAATCCCATATTTAGCATACTTTTGGATGATTTTTCCCTTTAATTATAGAAATAGGTGCTCCTAATTCTTTGTTTTCATGTTTTATATCAGGAGAGCACCAGAGGATGAAAAGAACGAATAACGGGCCGAAAATGAAAAAAAATAGGCCAAAACATGAAATCCACACGGCCTGGGCCCAAGACTACACGGTTGTGCCTCTTAAAAAGAGTCGAACACGGCCTGGACCCCAAAATATATGACCGTGCCTTCTCAACAGGTTAGACCACGGCCTGGCCTCGAATCACACGGACGTGTGCCATAGGCGTGGCCCTGCCGCAAGAAAGAAGAGTTCTATTCGGATTAGGATACTTTCGGGCCAAGTAAGGCATCTCGAAGCCTATCTAAACACCCTTTGAGGCAACTTAGAGAGGAGTTCGATGGAAGTTCGACAGAAGCCTTCTATCAAGGCTTTTTAGGGCGTTCAGCTAGGCCAAAGAGCCGAGCCAGGGAAGCTGAATACAAGGATTTACTCGAAGAAAGCCAATTGATTCATCTCAAGAAGCCAGAATCATACTCAAGACTGAGGATTTCTTCTTCAATTCCTTCAGGGGGTTTTAGGGTTTTCTTTATGTTTTGTTTTATATTTACTTCTGAGATGTATTCGTTTATGATTATGAATTAAACCTCTAAGATACCTGAGGGGGATGAAACCTAAGACGAATCTTGTTATTGTTATCTGAGCTGTATGATAAAAACTTAATTTATTCTTAATTATGTATTCTTAATTCTTGTTTTGGTATTTCCGGGATATTGATTCAAGTATTGATGTGCTTAGATGGTGGAGTATTGATGTGCTTAGGTGGTGGAGCAAAAGTCCCTGCCTAAGAGTAGATCTAGCATAGTTAAGTGGAGTTGAACGCAACCCTAGAAATAGGATGACGTAAATTTTTCGGATTAGGGTCAAACCTAATATGGGAGTCCATAGATCGAGTAAATGCAATTCTAGGGGTTTTAATTAGAAAGAAATTTCAATTAATCAACCTAGGATTAGACGTTAGTAGCCTCGAAAGAGGTATTAATATAACTTAGGGAATCCTACGAATCAAGTCAAGTGAATAAATCGTCTTGCTCAAAGTTAGATAACAAGTGAAGTCTAGGTGGATCTTCCTCAAGTATTGTCTAAATCAATCGGTTTTCCCCTCAAGTCTTTCTCAAATTCCTTCTTTGTCTTAGCATCTTTAGCTTTATAGTTAGTTAATTTTAGATTAGATAAACAAATCCCTTAATTCTTAGGCTAGATAATAAAAAGAAAGTTAGTATTAGTACTTTTGGTTCCTTTAGGTTCGACAACTCGCTCTTGCCACTAAACTATACTATTGTTCTATAGGTGCACTTGCCTCCATCGTTCTCTTAATTAGTTTCCAGGTTCAATCATTCTTTTTATAAATTTTTAAGACTCTGACATACGATCAACTTCGGAATGTGTTTCTTTGCCTCTAAGTATCCTTTTTCGCGTAGAATTAAGATGAGTCACGGCAAGGACACGCCCATGTAACACGCCCGTGTGATTCGAGCGCAGCCGTGTTCGAGCCTGCTAAAGAGGCACGGCCATGTGGTGAGCTCTAGGCTGTGTGGATTTCTTACTTTGGCCTATTTCCTCCGTTTTTGGCCCGTTTCTCGTTCTTTTCATCCTCCTATGCTCTCTTGAGTATAAAACGTGAAAACAAAGGATTAGGAGCATCAAATTCCACAATTCAAGGGATAATTCATCTAAAAGTATGTTAAATGCATGTTTAAAATATGTATATATTACGTTTATCAATGTAGAAGCCAAAAAATCTCTACAAAATTCCCAAGGCATCCTATTTATAAATAGAGAAATGTACAAAGGAATATTTAAAATGGCACATCACATGTCCTATAATATAAATTATATATAAACTTGTCGATTCATTAATCAATAATGGTTGAACACATGTCTTCCTTATTAGCTAGCAAAAACTTAAACGGTGCCTTTTCAAAATTCAAAACACACTCTTCAAAAGTTTTATCTATATAACACGTGCTACCTCTTTACTGATTGTATGTTAAATGCGCATTCATTACAACAAAACCAAATATGTAGATTTATATAGGGAAGGCCACTTTATAACCTCTCTTTGATTGGAAGGGGCAGTTGTTATAAGTACCTCACTCACCCAAGCTTTGCCACCTTTACCTTGTTGTGGCACAACTTTGCCATCCATTACCTCACCAAGAACAACATTTCACCAAGGCCGGGCTTCATAGACATGCATATGCATAACTCTTATGATCTATCTCGTCAAGGACAGGAGTTGGATCTTTCCTTAAATGGCTTACATGTGAGACCTTGGTTGGTCATCTTCATCCCATTGTTAATTATCTAAAAATCTACTATGTGCTCCAAATAAACAATCAAGATGAGACATGCGTCATACACATGTTAAGACTCGGAGTTAAGAGAGGGTTACCCTCACCTAATTTGCCATCAACAAAATCTACAAGCAATTAATCTGGTTTTGTTGTGCACATCGAAACAAATTGTCTTCAAAAGCTTTAATGTGACCACACAATTATTTTGTTATTGTTCTAACATTAATGCTTATCATTTCTTCTATTAGTCTGCAGATTACTTGCAATAACTCCTTTTGTTTTCTTCTCATAATTAAGTATATTTATTCATACAATATCTCTTATAACCAAGCTGTACTCAACGACCAAGATAACGAGCATGCCCATGTAAATGCACATGCGCATATGCATATGTATATGTATGTGTATATGTATACGTATATGTTATGTTGTGCATATGATATGGCTATTATTTAGCACATCTCGTACAAGCTATGACTCGTGGTATGGATGGGCTATTGATAATCGTCGTAGTTTTGGAGTTTATGAGGTGTAAGATATCGACGTTTATTTGTACAAAAGAATTTAAAAACAATAGCAGAGAGGAAAAACTAGGAAAAGTTTAGATTATGGAAGGTAAAAGCTGAAAATAGAAAAGGTAAGAAAGAGATTAGATTATGGAAGATTGCAAAACTTTTGTAGTACTTTGTAAGTCTCGGAAGCTGACGGTCACATGGATTACCCTGCAATGTGTCTGACAAATTGGTCCCCGCATGGTCCACCTCAATCAGTACTTAAAAGGGCATAAGGCCACCCTTTCTGTGTTTCTTGTCTCTCTCTCTCTCTCTCTCCTTCACTCGCTCTTGTGCCAACCAATGCATACATATCTGTAGTATATCATTGTATATACGTATATATACGAATTTGTTTTTATGTTTTCCATCATATTTTCAGATATATAAAATAGTACTACTAAACTACACGTAGCAAATGGCTATGGCTCGAGTCTCGACGTCTTCCTTGTGCTATTTTAGGAAGCACTGTTACGTTATTGCCATGAGTACTGCGAATGTATAATAATATAAAAAGAAAAAAGAAAATTGAAGATTAATAATTGGGTTTCGATTGAAATAAGGCACCGCATTATTGTTGTAATAAATCAACATTGTAATCATTAACGAAGGCGTTCTTGTACTAAAGTCTAAAACCATACTAATTGCTTTCATGTTCTGTTAATATGCACTATGATAACTAGCATTTTTATAGAAAAAAGAGGAAGCCAAGAAAAAATGGTTTTGATCAGCTTGTTTTGATGTTTCACGCAAAGCAACAATTCCACTAACACCAATCTATAATGACAATCTATATTGAGTATGATTTCGGCACATTAGCTATCATTAATTTATAAATGTCTGTTTGCAATTTTTGGCTGATTTTACTTCTTGCGTGCCTTTCCCTTCTTCTTTTTTCATATTAACTTTTCATTTATACAAATATATTTCGTACCAATTTATTTTATTGATCTTACAGTTTTTTATAAGATGATTTAAATACTAATATTTCAAAATCAATTCTAGTACACAGTCACATAAAATGGTGCAACTAATCAAAAGAGGGGGAAGGGATGCACGAGAGGCTAAATGGTTAGTCCAGGGTGCAGCTTCCGTTTCATGGATTTCTGATCACTTACAACAAAAGCTGGGTCTATAATTGACATCACGGTTGGGGTTGATGATCATGATTCATGCAAAATGCTGAAAAATCACTTTAATAACTCAAATAGGTCTTTTTAACCTAAGCCTTAGCCTACAGCATCATGGATTCTCACATTTTCATATGTGCTCTTTGCATTTTCCAATCAATATAAAGTCCGATGAGAAACGACCTAGGTAGAATCCAATTTCCATGAAACCAAACAAGGAAATTCATGAAAAAAAACTTCCCAATCATACTGCAAAGAATGGGTTGTCATTTGTCAAGCACATGATAAGTAAGTAAAGTAATGTGTATTGAGAATCTAGAGTGCGTGAGGCAGTCATTTTTTTCCCCTCTGCTCATTACAACACAGATTTGAATGTTGAAAGGGTAGCTTTTAGCCAGTTGCTTGTTGTGTTGTTGGTATGCATATTTCTATATAGATTTGGGTCCCCCCACCACACTCTCCATTGCAGAGACTTTGCCAGTGTTGACAGCATCTATGAAAATCGGGAAGACAAACCCAAATCTAAAACAGGGCTGAGTGAAGACCTTCTTTCTTTCTCTCTCATTTCATGCTATCACAAAATAAAACCTTATTTTTTCCTGCCCCTCTCACGTGCACCATATCCTTCTGACTTTCTCTCTATAGATAACATAACATAAGATTACCCCCAATGCCCCTCCCTAACTCCGTTTAACCTCTTGGATATAAATAAATCTACCTTTCAAAAACAAAAAAAACACCTTCATTTTAACCTCTTTGTAGAGCTGCAGGGTTTCATGCTAGAAAGTGGTTTAGTCTTTAGAGAAACTAGAATTGCAAGTTATATTGTTTGGAGGTGTAGGTGGGGCTTCAGCAGAGAAATGACACTTGAAACCCTTTCTTCCAACGACCTCTTGAACTTCGTTATCTATGATACCATATCTGCAACCCCATACAGCAGCAATGACTCTTTCGTGACTACTTTCTCAATGGAAGAACAATCTACTAGTAATGCTTTGAATTGCTTTCCAATGGTGACTCCTCCACAATGCTGCCGCTCAACAGCAACGGAAGCTGTGGAGCGGAGGCCGAATTCGGCAGTTCAAGGGAGGAAAAAGAGAAGGAGAAAGCCAAGGGTATGCAAGAACAAAGAGGAGGCCGAGACTCAAAGAATGACTCACATTGCTGTTGAGCGAAACAGGCGAAAGCAAATGAATGAGCATCTAGCTGTTTTACGCTCCCTCATGCCTGAGTCTTATGTCCAAAGGGTTTGTCTTCTCCATCCTTTCTCTTTTTATCTTCCTCTCCTCAAATGAGTCATTACTTCAATTCTATATTGGGATGCCCTAATAATTATGATTAACTGTCTAACAAAAGAGTGGGGTTTAGTTTATAATATATATTGGATTTGGAATTAAATGTTGTATCTATATTATTCTGGGTTGTTGAAACTTAAGTTCATGGCTTTAGAATTTTATAAGTATTACCATATTTTATTCATCAATTAACGAGTTCTTTACTTTTAGAGAAATCCTTCAAAGTTTAACTAATTGATATACTTAAGCGAAATGCAATTCTGATGTGATTCAGTACAGTTCTGAAAAGCTGGACTGATTGAGGGTCTAAAGTTCAATAATAGTTCCGACTTGAAAAAAAAGGTTGGCATAATGTTGCGGCAAAATTGTATCAGACAGGTAAAAAAGTTCGGCTAGAATTGGCAAATATTAAAAGAAATCTATTATTGCCTTTTGCTTTTCTTTGGATTATTCTTTTGTTTGCTAGTCATGCAAAAGCTGAATTAATAGAAGAAAAAGCTGTTCCTCTAAATTATCGAAATAGTAATAAAAAGGATATATGAAAATAGCTTTTTCATTTGCTATATTATTATTTAAATAGAAATTCAGCAGCAACATGATTGAAAACTCATGGTTAATCTCATTTGCTGTTTGAATATATATATCTACATTTTTATCCCAAATCAAAGAAGTTTTAAGATAAATTTATGATTTTTGCATGTGTAGGGTGATCAAGCATCCATAGTTGGTGGTGCCATAGAGTTTGTGAAGGAGCTTGAGCATCTTCTGCAGACCCTTGAAGCTGAAAAGTTTAGGGTACTGCAACAAGTAACACCAGCTGCTGCTGCCAATGAAGAAACCACCAACACCAACTCCAAAATGCTATCATCACCACCATTTGCACAATTTCTTATGCAGCCACAGTACACCTGGTCTCAGATCCCTAACAAATATACATCAAAAACTAAGGCATCAACAGCCGATATTGAGGTGACATTGATTGAAACTCATGCTAATCTTCGAATTCTCTTGCGAAAAGGTCCCACTCAGCTTTCCAAGCTTGTTGCTGGCTTTCATTCACTTTATCTTTCCATCCTCCACCTCAATGTCACAACCCTGGATCCATTTGTTCTCTACTCTATCAGTGCCAAGGTAATATTATAACAATCCAATTTTGCGTATACATATATAAATTGCACTCTTTAAGAAACTGAAAAAGTAATATACTAAGATGAGTCAATGAAAATTTTGAGTTCATTAATTTTAGAAAAAGAAAAGATTAATTTATATTTATGTTTTCATAGAATAGTAGAAAACAATGATGGATGGGGTAGTGTTTCTTCGGACATTCTACGACTATTAAGAGATGGTCGTCTTCAATTATTGTCATATGGGGGAGTGGGCATATACCGTCTTTTGCTCTCGTGTACTTTTGTTTTTCTCCTTGAAAAGGAAAAAAAGGTCATTTTCCATTATTTTAGACGACCTTTGTTTAGTTATTTCTTTTTTCTCTCTATAATTCAAGAAAACCATAGGATTTTTGGCTAAAATTTGAAACATTCTGAATGCAGGTTGAAGAAGGATGCCAGCTCAGTTCTGTAGATGACATAGCAAGGGCAGTTCACCACATGATCAGAATAATTGAGCAAGATGCCACTGCCTTATGTTGATCTATCAAAATCACCAATATGCCACCCACTTTATTATTATTATTTTTTTTTTTTGTGTTTCTGCATTTCTTCTTTTTTACTGTTCTTGTATGTATTTAGCTTGAATCAATGAAAAAATAGTGTGTTATGAGTTTCTCGTAGGCTTGACTTTTCAGGTCGGTATGTAATATATACAAACTTTATTACTACGTATTGGTTTTTCTTAAAATGCCAATGAGATCTTTGTTTAGGTCTCATGCATGCATCGGCATATCATATGAGTAGCTTCACCCCAATTACTTGCATGATTTTTCACTAAAATCTTACTAAACGTGAATATGACATTGATTCATTGGTTTATAGCTGTGTATCTCTATTTTAAGAATCTCAGTACATAACTTAATTATTACACTACTAAAGATTAAGAAGTTATGTTACTATACATATAAATTGATATTTCACTAAAAGCCATATGTTGAACAGTAAATAAAAAACTGTCAAACCCTCCTTTTCATTATTTTGTGTTACATACATGTAAGAAAATCCAAGAAGGTACAAGCAGGTGATTGGCAGGTTTGTAATGAAACTCATGTCTCTCTTTCTCTAATAATAGAGGAGACAAATTTTGGCATCAGCGGGTTTAGATGATCAAGAAAATTGGAAAGTTGACATTGCAGAAGTTGGTGCTAGGAGCGGGACGGGTATTGGAAAAAGTGATTTGGTTTTTTTCTAGTTTTTACAAGCTTGAGCCTTGAGGGGTCATAGAGAGGGTTTTCTTTTTCTTTTCTTTTTTTTTTAAATTTTTATTTTGGGGATTCGATCCATTATATCTCTCTCATTTCAGCCTTCATTTTTGTTTCTTTATGTAAGCATGAAGCTGTGCCTTAATTAAGACTTATGTCTTCTTGTGTAAACCAGACAGTGACGTTGGATAAATCTTTACCCTCTCTTTTTTTTTTTAAGAAGGAAAGATTAAAAAAGAAATGTATAAATATTCTTCGAACTATATATTTTTGCCTGATTTCAGTTTTCTACTATAATTCCATTTTTTTAATTTTCAATTTGTGTACTTTCAAGTTTAAATCCATTTTTCCATCAATTTATTTTTTCCTTCAAAATGTAATGTATTGATATGGTATATTGGTATATACATTTTGCTATTTTTGTATAATTAGATAAATATTATATATTTTTCCTTTTTCATTTTTATTTTTAATATGAAAAATGTTTTAGTGTACGTAAATTTTATGGTATATATATCATGGCACCATATGTTTTTAAAAATAAGTTACATTCAATTATTTAATAGAATTAAAAAAAATTGGTCTTAACACACTCAAAATACACATTTCGAAAATCAAAGAGATTAGGAACAATTAAATTATAGTAAATCGACATAGTATAGAAACTTCATAATAAATTCAAATTCTCATACTAAAATTTTTAACCTACAAATACAGGCTTAATTCAACTATATTGTTTTATTTATTTATTTATTTATTTATTTATTTAGGTATTTAAATTTTTAATCGCTTAAAATGTAATTTTATAACCATTATGTCTTTATCATTATATCCAATAAAAATCTTTCAATCAATCAAGAGTTGACACGTGATATTTTTAATAATATATTTTTAAAATAAAATAATTATTTAATATTATATTTTCTCTCCCTCCATCTTCATCTTCTTCTTTTTTCATCATCATCACCTCCTTCTCCCTTTTATTCACAACAATAAAAAAAGGGAAGGTTTTAGGTAAATAAAAAAGGGAAAAATATAAAAATTATGGGAGAATAAGGAAGTGGAAAATCCTAGATTTAATGGAAAACAAAAGGAGAAAGAAAAAGGAATGTAAAAAAAAATGTTGGGGGAAGAGTAGAAGTGAAAAAGAAACAAAGGAAAAAGAACATGAAAAAAAAAACATGGGTGGTTTGAAGAAGAAGAGAGGTGAAAAGAGAGGATGAACATAAAAATAATTTAACTGTAATATATATTTTTAATTTCATGTAAATGATTATGTAGATAAAAAGACACGTGGTGACTTTTTATTGGTTGAATTGGACTTTTTAGTGAAAATAATGTTCAAGGGCCATGGTTATGAAATTATAGTTTAAGTACATTATTCGACTAAAAATAGTGGGTCTTTTATTTAGATAATATAAAATAAATATTTTTTGAAATGGGATAATAAGGGTATTATTTACGAAATTAGAAAAATTAAATAGTAAAAAATCGTGTCACATGACCAATTGGTAGCACCAACTTCAACTATTACCAATCATTACACTCATGCAGGGGCAAAGTCAGTTGGGGGCTGGCATGGCCTTGATTCCCTAAAATATAAAATTATTATTTAGACTCTTAAAATTTTTTAAAAATTTTAAATTAGTAAAAGTAAAATTACACTTTAGCCCCCCTAAAATTATAAAAATTTGATTTAATCCTTTAAAAATTATAAAGATATAAACTATAAAAAATTAAAATTTCATCCTACCCTTAAAAAATTGTTACGGCTTACGCCTTGGCCACAAATAGAAAAAAAAAAACGGAAGGAAGGTCCCCAGCCACGGCAAACTTAAGTAAGGTATGTTAATTTTTTTAATATTAAATTTGAAAAAAAAAGAATTATTTATATTTTAGATTTGTAATATTAATTTTTTTTGAAATTATCATTATTATTAGTTTAGATTTGTGTTAAAGTTTATTTATTGATATATTATTAGATAAGATTAGTATTAAGGTATGTTAACTTTGAAAATTATATTTTGTTTGAATAATTAAAATTGTGTATGTTGATTAAGACAGTTTTGGTAGTGGATGTTTATTTTAGTAGAATTATTAGAATTGTGTATTAAGATGGTTTTGGTAGTGTATGTTTATTTTATTTTTAATGAGAATTTGTATAGTTTTAAATATAACATTGATCATTAAGATAGTTTTGTTTGAATGATTAGATTTGTGTTGAAAGTAATATTAAGATATATTTTATATATAAAACGTTAATTACGAAAGTGGGCTACGAAAAAAATAATTATCATTATTTTTATATTGTTTGTACAAGCCCAATTTCGCCCGGCCCATTTTATAACAAACCCAAAACCCAAAACCCAAAACCTAAACCTAAACCCAATACATTAAAACCCAATAGACCCTGGCCCACTAACCTAACCCAATCAGCCCACTACACCCAATGGCCCAAAGTCTAAAATTAGGGTTACGGAACCTAATCATCGATCTTGCCATGACATTGAATGGCTGGGGCCATTAAATCTTCCGCCTCTCACTCGGCCTTACATCCCATCCACCGCCCACTGCCACTGCCACCGCCACTGCAAGAGCATCACCAACTCCTCCACTTGGCCACTTACCTGCAAGCAATGAAAGAGAAACGACAGAACAGAACAAGTTGTAAAAATAAGAAGGCTATAAAGGCCGATTTTAAAATGATTGTAAGGGACTTTTTTTTCGATCAATACACAAAAAAAAAAAATTTCAAAACACAAAAACAGCAGATCCAAACATAGGAAGTAGAAAAACACAAAAGATTCATTAAAATCGAAAGAAAGCAGAGACCAAGGTATTATTATTTTTTATTTTCTTCCTCATTTCTGAATCTGTTTCCTCCTTGTTCATGCATGTATGCAAATATGAAATACTAAAAATGGGAAAGGAAATAAACGCATAAAAAAAGGAAAAAAATACCTCTTTTGAACTTAGGCCACAGTAATGTCATGTAAGCACCACGCAACGACGACGGCGTGACGTCGAATCCCAGGATTCCCTTAGCAAAAAAAAGGAAAGAAATTTTTTTAAAGCGGACAATGAAATGAAATTTTTGGGGTTTAGGGCTTTATATAGCCCACAAAACGACGTTTTGAAATGGCCTTTAACCCCAAAACGCGTCGTTTTGGCCTTGACCGATCCGATCCGACCCGCCTCGGGATCCGCGTGTTTTTACAAAGGGTTTATTGCCCTCTCGATCCTTCCGTATTTTAGATTTTTACAATTAAGTTTTTCGCTATTGCAATTTTGTCCTAGAAACTTTACGCGATTATAATTCGGTCCTTTTTAAAACGCTGCATTTCACTATTTGGGGAAAATTGTGCTCCTCATCCCCAGCTTTTTACGCGCATTGCTGTTTGGTCCTTTTATTGCTTATAATGTCTAATTTGACCCTCTCACTTCTGTTTTAGTTTCAATTTGACCCATTTTTCAAATTATTTTGCAATTTTTACTATTTCTACTACTATTTAACATTGACTATTTGTTATTATTATTTATATGTACATTATTATTATTATTATTTATTATTATTATTATTTCTATTATTATTCCATTATTATTATTATTATTATTATTATTATTATTATTTATTATTATATGTATATATATCTTTCTTTATCCTTATCATTTTGTTTATCATTATTATTATTATTATTATATTATTATTCTTATTATTATCGTTATTAAATATATTACCATCACCATTCTTTCTTATTACTACTATTATATATATGTATATTTCACTATTATTAGTTTACCATCATTTTTATATAATTACCATTAACTCGTATTTTATTATTTTATTATTTAATTTTCATCACTATAATTTTATTATTCTATTTTACCACTAATATTATGTATATGTATTATTCATATTGGTATAGTATTATCATTGTTTCAAATCATTGTCATATTATTATTATTAGTATTCTTATACTTATTATATTTATATCTACGTTTATCTTTCTTAATTTCATGTTATTACTACACAAAATGTATTTTGAAAATCATCATATTCCATTTAAAGGTTTTTAAAATGAAGGTGATGTTTCGTATTTATGAATTCGGAAAATAGTGCCCTAACGTGCTGAGTTGCGATTTTTCGTTTAACTAAGTAACTTAACATCCCTTTTACGAAGTTTCACAAATCACGAGACGATTTTGATCACGAGAGATTAAAATATTGTGTCCTAACGAGCTGGACGTGATGTTTATATCTTTTCGGGACAAAGAAATCTCAAGTTTTGACTCGAGCCTTCTCTTTGATTTGATCCGATGCGAGGCATTTTGTAAAATTGCTACATTCCATTTAAAGGTTTTTAAAATAAAGGCAATGTTTTGTATTTAGGAATTCGGGGAATAGTACCCTAACGTGCTGGGTTGCGATTTTTCGTTTGACTAAAACACTAAACATCCTTTTAATAAATTTCACGAACTTCAAGATAACTTTGATTACGAAGGCTTCGAATATCGTGTCCTAACGTGCTGGATGTGATGTTTGTATCCTCTCGGAATAAAGAAATCTCAAACTCCGGCCTCAACTATCCAAACATTTTTAAAGATCCGAATTTAAAAATCTTTTCAAACTTCGACATTAAGACACTAATTAATCATTTCGGTACCAATTTTGGGCGTATCGAGGGTGCTAACCCTTCCTCGTGCGTAATCAACTTTCGAACTCGTTTTTGGATTTAAGTAGACCAAAATCGTTGTTTTGATAAATCAAACTATTTATTAAAACAACCGTTTCTGAGGTGACCGATCACACCTCAACAAAAAGGGATTGGTGGCGACTCCGTTTTTACTTTTTAAAAAACCCAAAGTCGAACCCTTGTCGTTTTCCAAAAAAATGGTGACGATAGACTTGGCGACTCCTTTGGGGAGGCTTTTGGAAAGTCAAGCCATAAATTGATTATTTTACATCTTTTGTCGGAAATTTGAAAGTTCAAGTTGAAAATTACGATCTTTTTACTGCATGTTGTTTTAATTTCGGCATTGCATTGCATGACCGTCGTGGTCACACCTTTAAGTGGGAGTGAGAAACTACTCTTTCGTGAGGTTTTCACCTCCGTGCAAGATAGTGGATCGCTTTCGGGATACATCCGTACCTATGTCTTCGTGAGATTTTCATCTCAGTGCGACCATAGGAAATGTATTCCCTAAAGCGAACTCGGTCTATATGAGCCTATAATGGGTGAGGATCGAGGAATCTGCTAGTTCAGGTACCCTTACTTTAGAACTGAACCTCATATAGTAAGCCCTAAGAACCCACCCTAGGTAGAGCCGTGCCAAACCCTAGTGGTTACAGATTAGGTATTTTTATTCTTTGCTTCTGCGTATGGATTCTTGATTTGCTTCATTTTATTTTTGCATGGCATCTTCATCAAAAAGGTGTTGATTCACATTCAATTGCTAAATAGATAGCTTCTCATGGAAAGGGGTTTCTTGATAGAGTGGAGGACAATGCGGTAGTCCCAATATGGTAGAGACAACTGCAACAAAAAAGGGTGATAGTCTTACTGAAGGGCACGTGTCGAATTATGGGACTTCACACGTGTCGGTGTAACTCAAAATAATCTTCAAGAGATGAAAGAGATATGGAGTCAATGGGACGATGAGATTAAGCAACTATTCTCTTGTCATTACGGTGATCGCCTTATCTGCTTTCGACATCAAGGTGACCGACACTTATTAGAGCTATAGCCCAATTTTGGAATCCTGCTTATAGTTGTTTTACTTTCGGAAAGCGGATCTGGTGCCTACTATAGAAGAGTATCTGACTTTACTCGTTGCCCAAAATTCAAGCCGACAAAGTTTATACAAGACACATTAACGTCCCCACCTTCTTAAAAAAGTGATGAATATTACGGGAATGAAGCGAGCGGTGGGTTGCAACCGGATAAAACAAAAAGGAGATTGTAAGTGCATCCCTTGGAGAAATTTAAGGATTTGATCATAGCACACCTCAGCGTGAAGAAAAGGGTTGACATTTTTCCTTGAGCATTTATGGGTGATTATTTTCCTAAAGCTCTAGGGCATGTAGGCGAGGCGGTCTCGGATTTATTCGATGATTGGATAGAAGAGTCACACCGTTCACGCAATTACGGCTGAAACTTTTAGGTCCTTAAGCGCGTCTTGAAGAAGCGAAGAAGGAAGATTCACCGGTTGTGCATGACTCTTGCTAGTATGGTTCAACAGTCATTTTGGAAAGCGGAAAAGGCACGGGTCGAATCTTCTCGAGGACTATTCCCGCTAAAAGAATTAGCACCACACCAAGGCGAGACGATCTTACGGAAGAAAAATGGATGATGATTACGCAAAACACGCAAGAAGAAGGCGTAGAATGGAAAGCTCCTTTAATGATCCTGATGAGATCCTATATCGGTGTGGAGATTTTGGTGAGTTCCTCTCTTGGGAATATGGGGAGTATCGGATATGCCCTCTCCTCGTCTTTGAGGCAGTCTGATCGAGACAGTTTATACCTGCAACACAAGGTCTAATTCAGTGCGAGTTCGAATATAAAGGAGACAATTGTAAGAAGAGGGTTCGCGAAATAGCGAGTGTTTGGAGTCGGACTCACAGGATGAAAAGGTTTGCCACTAACCCGATGACAACCCCTGAATATGACCGATGGAGGAGTCAGAGAATCAACGATAATATCCCCACTTTAGACCAAGAAAACACCCGATCGGTGGAAGAGCACCTGCAGGTAATCCCGTTGGAGCTCGAAATCATCAAATAGGATTTTGAGAAAAAGAATGTGGAATTAGGGAAAATGATAGAATAAGTAGAAGAAGAAAAAATGCAGTTAGGGTTGGATGTTGACATTCAAAAGTGAAAGTCAAAAAGTGAGAAAAGGGAAAAATAAAGTAGGAAGATTTGGACAGTTTGAAAACAGACTACAAGAAGCTGCGAAGGTCAATGAAAATTGCTAGATTAGGAAAAACGTCAGAATAATGGCATCAAGAACTGAAAGAGGAAAGACATAGAGCCAGTCAATGGGAAAGGGAACTCTGAGATACTCAAGTTCGAGAAGCCACTCTGAAAAGAAGTTTGGTAGAAACTCAGAACGAGAAAGAGGAATTAAAGGCTCGGGTGACAGAACTGAAAAGATCATTGTATCAGCATCGTAGTCGTAACTTTGTAGTCGAATTAAAGGCTAGTCTGAATAAAATTGAGGAAATAAAAATAAAAATCGAAGAGCTAGAATCTACTTTACATGGTTGTGAGCTACGGATGGAACTTTTTGAAGTCAATGAAGAGCGCTGGAAGCAGCAACTTCATCACTCTCAGAATCAAGTCAGAGATCGGGATTACATTATGGGGGAAGCCGTGGCTCAAGTGCGAGAAGTGGCGGATCACTTACAAACCTTAGCAGTCCGAGCTGATGTATTAAGTTTATTTTACTGAATCAAAGTCGAGCAAGGTCAAGAGTTAGTGGGCTTCGGAAGAAGTCAAGGCCTTAAGTATTAGGGCAAGGCCTTATATGTAATCCGTTTTATGTAAAGAAACTTGTTTTCTAGAAAAGTTATTCTAAAAAGAAATTGAATCAGAATTAATGCCTTTTTTTGCATACATTTCATGCATCAGCATCACATTGCATCATATGCATTAAATCTCACAAAGGAACCTTAAATTATGACGGTGACCACGGAACATCGGTACAATACGAGGCAAAACAAAATCATGGATCAAAGAATGGAGAGACTAGAACAAATGCAAAAGAAAATACAAGAGCGGATGCAAGAACGATTGATTAAGATACAACAAGACATGATAGAACGAATGCAAGAATCTCAAGATAGCATGATGAATCAATTGGCGCGATTGTTGGCCAATGAACGTGAGAAAGGAAAGGCGTTGCTACTAGTTTGGGAAATGATAATGACGACCTGTTTACCCTCGGTTTTACCCACCTAATACCCAAGCGCCACCGGACGTGCATCCCCAAAGGGCGCTTTGTTACTATTAGACCACAATATCAAGTTGGTACTGCGATACGACCCACCTTCGGTTGGTTGGTACTAACCTGAGGAAAGTCCGGCTAACCACATGGTCCGGTTTCGATGAACGGCGAAAATGGACAAGGCAAAATAGATTTGTCAAAGCAACTTGAGAACCGTTGCAAGTGGCTAGAAGAAAAGTTTAAAGAAATAAAAGCGGTGACCATCGCTACGGGATGGACGCTAAAGACTTAAGTCGGTCCCGACTTAGTCCTTCCACCAAAGTTTAAAACACGAGTTAGAAATATAACGGGACTAGGCGTCTGAGGCGCACATCACAATGTTCTGCGGCGGATGGCGGGCAACTTAATAATGACCGATTCTTGATTCACTTTTTCAAGACGGTTTGGCGGTCTGCCGCCAAATGGTATAATCGACTTAGTCGTGCCCAAATCAAGACATGGAAGGACTGTACGAGCCTTCATGAAACATCATGGCCATGTGGTGATATTGCTCTGATAGAATCACGCTCCAAAATATGGAGAAAAAGCGGGAGAAAGTTTTAGGCAGTATGCCCGGTGATGGAGAGAGGTAGCGATACAAGTTCACGCCACCGCTTTTGGAAAAGGAGACAACCATGCTCTTTATAAATCGTTGAAAGCTCCTTTCATCAATCATATCTTTGGGAAGCACCATTAAAAGCTTCTCGGACATCGTGATGTCGGGGAGATGATAGAAAATGCAATCGGATGTGGCAAGATAGAAGTGGGAGAAAGTACGGAAAGACAATCCCAAAGAAAAGAGAAACGATGTAAATAACTTAGGTAAAGGTTATCCAAGCCTATTCTTGTAAATCACCCAAGGTAGTAATCACGATCATCGAGGCTCCTCTGGCGGAATCCGATACAAAGCGAAACACGGAGAAAATCCAATTCACGCCAATCCGGTCACATACAAGAAAATGTACGAACTTATTCGATGCACATGTTGTTGCCCACATTACCTAAAACCCTGCAACCCCCATACCCTAAGTGGTATGGCGCTGAGCATACAGTCACGAGTACCACGCGAGGATTGTGGGGCATTCAATAGAAGCTGTCTTGCTTTCAAAAATGGTAGAAAGACTCATCCAGATGGGCGTTATAAAAGTAGACGATACCCCTAGTGCGGGGCACCCGCTGCCTAATCATGAGGTCAATATGATAGGCGAAAACATGGGAAGGAGAGTTAAAAGGGATGTTGACAAAGTAAAGACTCCGATGAAACAAGTTTGGAAAGAAATGATGAAGAGAGGATTAGCTATATCAAGGTCGGTAGGAAAGCATGAAAGAACAAGAAGAGGTTGCGAGTTTCATAACATGGAAGGGCATGAAATCCGGATCATCTTGAGTTGAATGCACGGTACAGAGATTGATGGACAATAAAGAGTTGGAGTTTTTTGAGATTAATGAAGGCCAAAAAAAAAAGAAGCATTTGCATGTTGGAAGATGAATCAGTAATAAAAGTCTCGAAAGTTAGCTATCCTTTAGTCATCATCTCACGGCCAAAGAATGATGAAACCGGGATAAAGACAACTCCGAAGATCATGATTCGTAAATCGATGGTCCTTTCGTATGAAGACAACAAAGAGGTTCCCCAGAACTCTAATTGCAACCTGACGATTCCTAAAATAGAGGACTCATCCCGCACTATGAAAGGAAACCAGGAGCCTCCGAAGATTGTGATCCGAAGACCTGCGGCCTTTTCATATGAAGATAACAAAAAGGTTCCCTAGAACTACAACTGTAATGTGACGATTCCTGGGAAAGGAGACTTGTCTAGCACTGCAAAGGGAAACCAGAAGTAGGCTCCTATACACGTAGCGGGAAGCGTTACGACACGACAAACCCACGGATCGAGCTTGCAAAGGGGAAAACCTTGGTGGGCGAACAAAAGAAAGAAAGTGCGACCAAACAGGAAGCTCCTATAAATGAGCCAGTGAAGGAAGACGAGGCTAGGAAATTCTTGAAGTTTTTAAAGCATAGTGAATACAGCGTCGTGGAGCAGTTGCATAAACAGTCGGCTCGTATATCTGTGCTTGACTTGCTATTAAGCTCAGAAGCACACCGCAATGCACTAATGAAAGTATTGAATGAAACTTATGTTGCTAATGATATCACCGTTAACAAGTTGGATCGTCTAATTAGCAATATAAGTGCTGATAACTTTATTTTCTTTAATGATGACGAGATTCCGGGAGGTATGGGTTCCATCAAGGCCCTCCATATTACTACACAGTGCAAAGGATACACACTACCAGGGGCACTAGTCGATAACGGATCGGAGCTCAATGTCTTGCCATTATCGACGTTGAATCGGTTACCCATTGATAGCTCTCACATGAAGGCCTGCTACAATGTAGTAAGAGCATTCGATGGAACTGAAAGGAAAGTCATGGGGAGGATTGAAATACCTCTTTTAATCGGCCCAAGTACATATGAAGTGGATTTCATAGTAATGGATATCAGGCCGTCGTATAACTGTTTGTTGGGGAGACCTTGGATACACTCGGTGAGGCGATCCTCATCCTTGCACCAAAAATTGAAATTAGTCACGAAGGCCGTTTGGTAACAATAAATACTGAAGAAGACATCATCGCAACTGTAACCAACCAGTGCACCATATTTAGAAGCAAATGAAGAAGCGGCTGAATGTTCCTTTCGTTCTTTGGAATTAAATCAACGCAATGTTTGTCATCGAGGAAACAAGATCCAATGCCTCAATTATCCAAAACCACAAAAATGGGTTTACAATTAATGGTCGAAAATGGGCCGTGCGGAAAGGGGGAAAGGTATCTCAAGAAGGAATCAAAACACGAGATTGAAAGAAAAAAGAGACCTCTTTGGCTTAGGATTCAAGCCGAATGCCAAGCAAAGAAGAGAGAGTTAGAAAAGAAGCAAGAAAGAAAGAAAGCGCGTTTGGGTGGAGATGAGATTAAATGGGAGCCGATGATAATTCCTCATATTCGTGAGACCTTTATATCAGGAGGGGTTATCCATCCGGGACGAAGAATGCAAAATGAAGAAATCGTGCATGTCAACGCTATATCTGAGGGGAAAATTGAGGAAGAAAATCGGAATGGTATCCGCCCCTATGAGCCAGGCAGCGTTCTAAACAACTGGACTGCGGAGGAGATTCCTATAGCTTTTAGAACTCATTCAGAGTAATACTCGGAACACACTTGTTGCTTTAAGTCTAGAAGCAATAAGAGTCCCTTTTGTGAAGCATGATTTTGTATAAGGCATCGTTATTTTCAATAAAATACATCTCCGCCATCTTTTGAGCAAATTTTCTTTTATGTTCATTTCATTCATTATCATTATTCTTTCTTTAGATATTCTTCTAAACATTTCTATTCTTCATTTATGATACCAATAAGCATGCCTAGATTCTATGATTCTATGAGCCTTTATTCATCTCCATAACAGGTCCCCAAATATCAATGATTTGAGTAACGCTACTGATGACTCAGAATATCCTTTTGAGCAAGATATGGGTGCGAAAGATTTTCAGGATTTTGGAGATGACCAAGGCTGTGATTTAGCTCCTGAACTGTTAAGGATGGTAGAACAAGAGGAGAAACAAATCGTACCTCACAAAGAATCAGTGGAAATAGTGAGCCTAGGAGATGGACAAGAAAAAAAAAGTGAAGATTGGAGCCAATATCACCGTAGAGACAAAGCAAGACCTCATTGAGTTACTCTAAAAATTCAAGGATGTCTTCGCATGGTCATATCAAGACATGCTCGGGTTAAGCACTAATATCGTGGTACACCGTTTGCCCATAAAAGAAGAATACAAGCTAGTCTAACGAAACTTGGAGGATGAGGCCGGACGTTTCTTGAAAATAAAAGAAGAGGTCAAGAAGCAATTTGGCGGAGTTTCTTGCAAGTGGTTAAGTACTGGAATGGGTAGCCAATATCGTCCCGTCCCCTAGAAAGATGGGAAAATGCGAATGTGTGTGGATTACGAGGGATCTAAACAAGGCTAGCAGAAGGACAATTTTCATTACCTCATATCGACACCTTAGTGGATAATCTGGCGGGTTATTCATTGTTCTCATTTATGGATGGCTTCTCCGGATACAACCGGATAAAGATGCTTCACGAAGACATGGATAAAACCACATTCATAACCATGTGGGGACCTTTTGCTATAAGGTAATGCCATTTGGGTTGAAGAATGCGGGAGCAATATATCAGAGAGTCATGGTAACCCTATTCCATGATATGATGCACAAGGAAATTGAGGTTTATGTCGACGATATGATCGCCAAGTCCCGAATCGAAAAGGAGCATATCCAAGTCTTAAGAAAATTATTTTTGAGGTTGAGGAAAGTCAATTGAAGCTTAACTTGGCTAAGTGTACCTTTGGAGCCGGTCGAGAAGCTGCTAGGATTTATAGTCGATGAAAAGGGATTGAGGTTGACCAGGACAAGGTCAAGGCTATACAAGAATTGCCTCCGCCTTGCACGCAAAAAAAGAAGTTCGAGGTTTCTTAGGAAGATTAAATTACATTGCTCGGTTCATTTCTGGCCCGACCGAAATGTGATCCCATATTTTGTCTTCTTAAAAAACACAATCCAGGTGTGTGGGACGAGGAATGTCAGAAGACCTTCGACAAAGTAAAGCAGTACTTGTCCAATCCTCCGGTATTGACACCGCCTAATCCAGAAAAGCCTTTAATCCTCTATTTGACGGTACTTGATAATTCAATGGGATGTGTGCTCGGCCAGCACGATGAGTCGGGAAAGAAAGAAAAGGCAATATACTACCTTAGTAAAAAGTTCACTGAGTGTGAAACAAGGTACTCACCAATTGAGAAACTATGTTGTGCCTTGATGCGGACAACTTTCGGAGATTGAGGCGATATATGTTGTATCATACGACTGGCTCATCTCAAGCTAGACCCTTTGAAATACCTAATGGAGTCGACTACTTTGAATGGATGGATGGCCGATGGCAAATTTTACTTTACGAGTTTGACATAGTTTATGTAAACCGAAAGCGATAAAAGGAAGTGCAATAGCGGATTTTACGGCGATGAGAGCTCTGGCGATTATGAGCCTTTGGACTTTGATTTCCTAATGAAGACCTAATGTATGTAGCAACCATTGAAGAAGGTACCCGAAAAGTCATCCTTGAAGCCCGAACTTGACGGGGCATCGAATACTATGGGCAATGGAATTGGGGCGATTCGGTGTCCCCAAGCGGAGATCATTACCCATTTACTTGTAGGCTGGATTTTGATTGTACAAACAACATGGCGAGTATGAAGCTTGCATCATGGGTATCCGTGCGCTATAGAACGTAAAATTAAGGTGCTAGAAGTATCTGGGGACTCTGCTTGGTGATTTATCAACTTAAAGGAGAATGGGAGCGAGAGATCCCAAATTGGTCGAATACAAAAGATTGGTCCAAGAAGCGATCAAAGAGTTCGATGACATCACTTTCGATTACCTACCAAGAGATGAAAATCGGATGGTAATGCTCTAGCCACATTGGCTTCTATAGTGCGAGCAAACAACGAGGAGGATATGAGGCCTATCTGAATGAGCATTTATGAGGCTCCGACCCATTGCTACTGACATGGAAGAAGAGGAGCAAAATGATCACCCGTGGTATCACGATATACTACAATCGTGAAAGATCATAAATACCCGATCAAGCAACAAGAAAATGACAAAAGGGCGTTGAGAAGACTAGCTTGTGACTATGTCTTAGACGGAAGGTCTTATACAAAAGAAGAAAGGATCAAGTGCTATTGAGATGTGTGGATGGCGCAGAGGCTAAGCGGATCCTAGAAGAAGTCCATGAGGGTGTCATGGAACACATGCCAATGGGTTCGCAATGGCGGACAAATCATGAGATTCGGATATTATTGGTCTACCATGGAAAGAGATTGCATTGATTATGCTAAGAAATGTCATAAGTGCCAAATTTATGGGGACAAGATTCATGTACCACCTCACCTTTACATGTTATGACCTCCCATGGCCTTTTTCTATGTGGGGCATGGGCGTTATTGGACCAATCTCTCCAAAAGCTTCCAATGGACATCGGTTCATCTTCGTAGTAATTGATTACTTCACTAAATGGGTGGAGGCCACTTCATATGCTAATGTGACAAAATCGGCGATCGACAAGTTCCTAAAAAGGAAATCATATGTCGATATGGAATGCACGAGAGGATCATATCGATAATCGTTAAACACGAACAACAACATGATCGCGAAGTTTGTAGGCAATTCAAGATCGAGACATCACAATTCGTCACCATATCGCCCAAAGATGAGCAGTGCGATGAAGCGACTAACAAGAATATCAAGAAGATAGTAGGAAAGATGGTGAGACTTACAAAGATTGGCGAGAAGCTACCATTTGCCCTTTTCGCCTATCGAGCGTCGGTCGGAACCTCCACCGGGCAACTCCTTTCTCATTGGTTTACGGAATGGAGCGGTTTTACCCATCGAAGTTGAAATTTCGTCCTTTCGAGTATTATGCGAATTGAAATTGGATGAAGCGAATGGATCCAAGTTCGATATGATCGATTGAATCGATCGAAGAAAAGAGGCCGAAAGCTATCCGTCATGGTCGGATGTACCAAAAGCGAATGATGCGAGCATACAACAAAAAGTGCGTCCAAGAGAATTCCACGAGGAGACTTAGTTTTGAAAAGATCCTCCCCATACAAAAGGATTTGAGAGGAAATGGATGCCAAATTGGGAAGGACCTTATGTGGTGAAAAAGCTTTCTCTGGAGGGCTCTAATTTTGGCGAGATGGATGGGAAAAATCTATCAATCCCATAAATTGATTCGGTTAAAAGTATTATGCTTGAAGAAGGAAAGGCTAAAGTGAAAACCCGTAAAGGGCGCTTTAAGACCTAAAAAAAAAAATCGGAGAGGCCAAAGCGAAAACCCGTAAAGGGCGCTTTGAGACCAAAGGGCTTTAGTCGAAAACCCGATAAGGCGACTCAAATTTGTACGAAAGAGGAGGTATGTGACAATTTTGTTCTCCAGAATTAGCAAAAGGAGGAATGATACACCTCGGAACATCTACAAAGCAGCTGCAGATCTCCCAACATCTATTCACTCAAAATGATCTTGGAAGGATTGATTGGTGAAGCTCAGTTTGCAATATCTGGGGCACCTACTTTTTCTTTTACCCATTTTTGTACTCAATAATGTTTACTTTTGTTGATTTAATCCAATTCCATTCTTCATAAATTCCATTGTTATTTTAAATCTTTAAGTTGTTTGCAATTGAAATAACGACCCATGGACCCATAATGCTTCCATAAAAGGAGTTCCACCTATTACTCTGGAGGCCTCTAAGCAGTAGGAACCTAAAACAAGGCATTGTTTAGGAACCTCCACACTTAGGGGTTGGAAACGTTCGAGGAAGAGGAGTCTAAAATCATGATTATTTCTTGATTCATTTGTCATAGATATCGAGACGAGATATTGCGTCTGTCTGCAGTGACCTTGACGAGCGAACGAGCAATTACAGCCCTAAGCTTTTAAAAAGAGATCATTCTCATGACATCCTGCATTCATGCAAATGTCCTCCATAATATCATTTAGTTAGGAGCATTCGATTTATTACAATCATTGCATCTTAATGAAAAATCATCATTCTCATGACATTCTGCATTCATGTAAGTGTCATCCATATCACACGTAGTCAGGAGCATTTGAGTCATTCCGATCATAGCATCCGCATCCTTTGGCATAAACACAAACATATAAAATCGAGTCTACAAGATATGTCCCTAGAGGACGGTGTAGCAACACTATTGAAGATTACCCTATTACCACTGACCAGCAGTGGAATAGACGTAAGATTGTCTTATTACCACTGACCAGCAGTGAGATAAGTTGAAGATTATCCTATTACCATCGACCAGCGGTGGAATGGGTGGTCCTATTTCCATCGACCAGCGGTGGAATAGGTTGAAGATTGTCCTATTGCCACTGACCAGCAGTGGAATAGGTTGAAGATTGTCCTATTACCACTGACCAGCAGTGGAATAGGTTAAAAATTGTAGATCTTGTCGCCCTAACCAGTAGTGGGGCAAGATCGAAGGCAAATCTTGGCTCCCAACTAGTAGGGAACACGATTTAGGCCACCATCCTATTGCCACTTGACCAGCGGTGGAATGGGTCAAAATTGTAGATCTTGTCGCCTAACCGATGAGTGGGGCAAGATCGAAGGCAAATCTTGGCTCCCAACGATGGGGAACATGATTTAGGCCACCGTCCTATTGCCACCGACCAGCAGTGGAATGGGTCAAAAATTGTAGATCTTGTCGCCCTAACCAGTAGTGGGGCAAGATCGAAGGCAAATCTTGGCTCCCAACGATGGGGAACATGATTTAGGCCACCGTCCTATTGCCACTGACCAGCAGTGGAATGGGTCAAAAATTGTAGATCTTGTCGCCCTAACCAGTAGTGGGGCAAGATCGAAGGCAAATCTTGGCTCCCTAACCAGTAGGGAACATGATTTAGGCCACCGTCCTATTGCCACTGACCAGCAGTGGAATGGGTCAAAAATTGTAGATCTTGTCGCCCTAACCAGTAGTGGGGCAAGATCGAAGGCAAATCTTGGCTCCACAACGATGGGGAACATGATTTAGGCCACCGTCCTATTGCCACTGACCAGCAGTGGAATGGGTCAAAAATTGTAGATCTTGTCGCCCTAACCAGTAGTGGGGCAAGATCGAAGGCGAATCTTGGCTCCCTAACCAGTAGGGAGCATGGTTAAAGCTTTAGTCCTATTGCCTTAACTAGCAGTGGAATAGGCTGAAGACCAAAGACCTCATCTCTCTAGAGATACAGTGGAACAATCTAAAATAAACAAGTCACAAGTCGTAGCAAGAGCAAATTGAAGCCGCAGATCCCATCTCGTCGAAGTAGCGGTGGAGTGGATCAAAGCAACAAGGTATGGTGGACTAAAACAAGGCTACCTGAAGAAGAATGGCACCAAAGAAGTCAAGACTCGGCGAGACAGGACAAAATTGGCCTTTTGAAAGTCTTTGCTCCATTCCGTTTGCGACAATGAGCAAGAGAGGCGCATTGTACAAGCCCAATTTACTTGGCCGTTTATAACAAACCCAAAACCCAAAACCCAAAACCTAAACCTAAACCCAATACATTAAAACCCAATAGACCCTGGCCCACTAACCTAACCCAATCAGCCCACTACACCCAATGGCCCAAAGTCTAAAATTAGGGTTCTGGGAACCCTAATCATCAAAACCATGCCAGCATTGAATGGCACAGGGCCATTAAATCTTCTCTTCCTCGACTCCGGCCTTACATCCCATCCACCGCCCACTACCACTGCCACCGCCACTGCAAGAGCATCACCAACTCCTCCACTTAGCCACTTACCTGCAAGCAATGAAAGAGAAACGACAGAACAGAACAAGTTGTAAAAATAAGAAAGCTATAAAGGCCGATTTTAAAATGATTGTAAGAGACTTTTTTTTTGATCAATACACAAAAAAAAAAAGAAATTTCAAAACACAAAAATAGCAGATCCAAACACAGGAAGTACAAAAACACAAAAGATTCATTAAAATCGAAAGAAACAGAGACCCAAGGTATTATTATTTTTTTATTTTCTTCCTCATTTTACGAATCTGTTTCCTCCTTGTTCATGCATGTATGCAAATATGAAATACTAAAAAATGGGAAAGGAAATAAACGCATAAAAAAAGGAAAAAATTACCTCTTTTGAACTTTCGTACCAGGTAATGCGGTGGCCGGCGATAATCTTGCCGATCCGAATCCCCCGATTCCCCTTACGAGAAAAAAAAGAAAGAATTTTTTTAAGCAACAATTGAAATGAAATTTTTTGGGGTTTAGGGCTTTATATAGCCCACAAAAGCAGCGCCATTTTGGGGTGGCCTTTAACCCCAAAACGACGTCGTTTTGGCCTTGACCCGATCCGATCGACGATCGACCTCCTCGGGATCCGCGTGTTTTTTACAAAGGGGTTAATTGCACAATCGGTCCTTCGCATTTTAGATTTTTACAATTAAGTTTTTAATTATTGCAATTTTATCCCAAACTTTATCGATTATAATTGGTCCTTTTTCAAACGCTGCGTTTTACTATTTGGGAAAATTGCTCCTTGGTCCCCAAATTTTTGCGCGTTGTTTTCAACCCTTTATTGCTTATAATGTCTAATTTGACCCTCTCCATTTTTTGTTTCAATTTGACCCATTTTCAATTAAATTATTATAATTACAATTTTTACTATTTCTACTACTATATTATTATTGACTATTTATTATTATTATTTATTTATCATTATTATTTTATTTTCTATTATTATTATATTATTATTATTATTATCTATTATTATTCTATTATTATTATTATTATTTATTGTTAGTATCGTTTTATTTATCTTTCCTTATCGTTTTGTTTATCATTATTATTATTATATTATTATTATTATTATTATTATCGTTATTAAATATATTATCATCACCATTCTTTCTTACTATTACTATTATATATATATATATTATCAACTATTATTCGTTTACCATCATTTTATATTATTACCATTATCTTATATGTTATTATTTTATTATTTAATTTTCATCACTATAATTGTATTATTCTATTTTACCACTAATATTATATATGTATTATTCATAATGGTATAGTATTATCATTGTTTCAAATCATTGTCATATTATTATTATTATTCTTATACTTATTATATTTATATCTCGTTTATCTTTCTTAATTTCATGTTATTACTACACAAAATGTATTTTGAAAATCATCATATTTCATTTAAAGGTTTTAGAATGAAGGTGATGTTTCGTATTTAGGAATTCGGAAAATAGTGCCCTAACGTGCTGGGTTGCGATTTTCCGTTTAACTAAGTAACTTAACATCCCTTTTACGAAGTTTCGCAAATCACGAGACGATTTTGATCACGAGAGATTAAAACATTGTGTCCTAACGAGCTGGACGTGATGTTTATATCTTTTCGGGACAAAGAAATCTCAAGTTTTGACTCGAGCCTTCTCTTTGATTTGATCCGATGCGAGGCATTTTGTAAAATTGCTACATTCCATTTAAAGGTTTTAAAATAAAGGCAATGTTTTGTATTTAGGAATTCGGGGAATAGTACCCTAACGTGCTGGGTTGCGATTTTCCGTTTGACTAAAACACTAAACATCCTTTTAATAAATTTCACGAACTTCGAGATAACTTTGATTACGAAGGCTTCGAATATCGTGTCCTAACGTGCTGGATGTGATGTTTGTATCCTCTCGGAATAAAGAAATCTCAAACTCCGGCCTCAACTATCCAAACATTTTTTAAAGATCCGAATTTAAAAATCTTTTCAAACTTCCGACATTAAGACACTAATTAATCATTTTGGTACCAATTTTGGGCGTATCGAGGGTGCTAACCCTTCCTCGTCATGTAATCGACTTCGAACTCGTTTTTAGATTTCATAGACCAAAATCGTTGTTTTGATAAATCAAACTGCTTTATTAAAACAACCGTTTCTGAGGTGACCGATCACACCTCAACAAAAAGGGATTGGTGGCGACTCCGTTTTTTACTTTTTTTTAAAACCCAAAGTCGAACCTCTTGTCGTTTTCCATTGTTTAAAAAATTTTAATTGTTTGTATAGATATCGAAATGGGTTTTTTTAATTACAGCAAACAATCACACGGTAAGAATGATTCATGTGTCGGTAAAAAAATGTGTTATTTTTTATTCACCAACATATACATAAAGTTGCATGTAATTTTTTTATTTAATTGGAAGAATTTAACTAATGTTGTAATTTAATATGATTAGGATGCGTACTGCGTGGTCATGGTCTGAGCTACCTACCAGAGGAATGGATAATGCCCTGCCTAAATGCCGCCAGACTTGGATCAGCGACATTAATTCGTGTGTTTGAGTTGAGGGCCGACGTAATATTGGCATTGGTTGAGCAATGGCGTCCAAAGACATCCACTTAATAATAAAATATTTATATCAATAAATTTAATATTAAACAAATTTTGAAGCAATATTTTAAAATTATGATTGGTAGTCAAATCAATTAGATAATTGATACTTAAGATCCGGTTGTTAATCTAAAAATAATTCAATAAAATTAATAGTAATTTAAAAAAATTATCAAAAAAATATTTATCAGTTGAATTGGTTCAACCACTAATTTTTGTCCCAATTTTTGGGTTTTTACTAGTTCCAATCGATTTGCTTAAAAGTCGTTTCAATTTCTTTGTCTGGTCAAGTATACCAGTCAATTCTAGTTCAAATCGGTCAATCTGAATATCTGATCCAATTCCAACAACACTATGTTGAAGTGCAATGGCTTCGCTAATTTCACTATCATGCTTTATATATAATACAATTTTTTTTAGTAGATCAAAATGTATTGAAAATTATCTCTAGTCAATACAATTCTTAAATTATTTAAACGTGATTAGTAAAATAACATATAATTTATTTTAAAATATAAAATATATGTCCTAAAATTAAAATTGTATTAGTATTGCATAAAATAACTTTTTAAACTTAAATCAAGATGGAAAATGTTTGAAAAGTCATAGGTGAATAGATTTGAGTGTAATTGTTTGACCTACATAATTACTTAAATTTAGACATGTTCATGGGTTGGGTTATCCTCTCAGGCCTAAAGGCCTATCCAAAATATGAAAGGATTTGGTCAAAATTATTAAGCTCGAAAAATAGACCCGGGCAAAAAAAAATAGGCACGTTTAAAATATGGGTTGAACTCAAGGCTTGGACAAAATTTTAAGCTCATTTTTTTGGGTCAAACTAAATGTAACGTCCTTAACCCTTATTCAATGCCGGAACAGGGTTACAGAGCATTACCGGACTTACAATCGAACAAACATACATTTCATGTTCATCTCACTTTCAAATCAAAAACCATTCATAATCAATCATATAGTCCCTAATACAAGCCCTCGAGGCCCAAAATAGACATTACAAATAGTTCAGGACTAAACCGAGTACTCAAGGAATTTTTCAAAAAACATTGAATTTTTTTCAAAGTGTAGGGGACACACGCCTGTGTGGCCAAGCCATGTGTCTTAGGCCGTGTGGGCATTCGAAATGAGGACACACGGCCGTGTCCCACCCGTGTTCGTGCCCGTGTAACTCACTGACTTGGGTCACAAGCCCGTGTGTCAGGCCGTGTGAAAATTGGATGGTATATTGACTTGTGTCACACGGCCAAGCCACACACCGGTGTGTTAGGGCGTGTGAAGCTATTGACTTGTTTTATTTAGAAATTACAAGGGACACACGGCCATGTCACTTGGCCTTGTGTCACACAGAACTGAGACAAACACCTGTGTCTCTGCCCGTGAACAAAAATAGGCCATTTTTCAAGCCATATTTCTCACCCAAATATGTACCAACCTAAACACAACAATTTGCATATGACTATAACACAAATAGGCATTCAAAACCAACTCACATCAAGCTTATAACATGTTATAACATCACATACAACCATGATACTCATAGGCACCTTAATTGGCCACATACTTACATACCAACAATGTTTCTAAACTTACCTACATGTTCAAACACATATATGCATCATTGTACCTAAAACTTAACATGTATATCACTTATCAAACTCAATTATTTGGTACCCAAGATACTAATTCACAACTAGCACACTCATATTATAAACATACACCAATATGATAAGGCCATTTACACATATATACATAACAAAATATACCCAAATACAAGCCAAACCAAATGACTAAAACATAACCAAACATATAGGCTATCATAAGCCAAAATGACCTATACATGCCATTAAACCCAAAATATAAAGCCAAAAGTACCAAAATAGTTGATTGATAGTGTGATGAGGTCTCCGACAACTTCCAATTCGAACGAGCTTTCGAAACACTATAAAACAAGAAAACTAACACAGAGTAAGCAATTAAGCTTAGTAAGTTTGTATAACTAAAAATATAACTTACCACAAGGCATAATACAACGTAATTTTGCCCAAAAGCCTAACACATATTCATCAACAATTTAGGTAAGTAAAATCAAGGCATAATACAACTCAATTTGGCCCAAAAGCCTAACACATATTCAACAACAAAGTTAGTCATGTATTCATATAAAAACTGAGAATTATGTATAAGTTCAATAACTAATTAGATTCCATATACATGTGACATCTATACCATATATCCATGTATCATATATAAACCATTTCTATGTAATTCATGTAAATAACTGTACTAGTTCGTATCGAACTCATATAAAATCGTAACAAAAACTATGCCCGTTGAACCTTTTGAGATATCGTTAGATATGCGGGTAGTACACACGAGGTGTACTGAACTGTAATTCCTCAATTCCTGTACATGTATGCTCATATGAGCTATAAACGGTAAGTTCCTACAAGCTGAATAATGGAAAGCTCATACGAGTTGAGTATCGGTAACCCTAATGACATGTCATTTGTATCCTATGAATTCCTAAGGTTCAAACGGGGCTCAGTATTCTTCGTACGTCGTTAGTTATGCGCTTGATAATTATACATAGTCATTATACAATCCACATACATATATTTCAATTAAAGCATATAAATACGTAATTTAATTACATGAACTTACCTCAAACTCATACAGAGAAAAACGTTCGTTTATTTCAACACTTTATCTTTTCCCTATCCAAATCCGTACGTTGCTTTTCTTGATCTATATAATAAAATTTAACTAATTTAAACCTCATTCTATTCAATCAATCCAAAAATCATGTTTAGAAAAAATTACCATTTTGCCCTTATACTTTTAACTTCTTTACAATTTAGTCCATAGGCTCGTAAAATGAAATTCATGTAATTTCATCGCTATCCAAGCCTAGCTAAATTTAATACATGCTTATAGCAGCCCATACATTTCACAATTTTACACATTTACCACACAATTATCACATTTCTCAATTTAACCCCTAATTGACAATTTCAACAAAAATTACTTAACAAAAGTTATTTAACTCACAACAAAGATTCATTTTCTTCCATTAAAATTCACAAAAAACTAAAATTTATTCATGGTAAAACCCTAGACATTCAATAATTTTGAAAATTAGTCTCCGGATTAGTTAGGTTAAGCTACAACGATCCCGAAAACATAAAAATCATTAAAAAAAAAAGTACAAAACTTCACTTACATGCAAGGGATTTTCTTTGCCAAAGGTCCCAAGGTCTCTCTTTGCTGTAAAATTCGGTTGGTGAAGAAACAAAGATGAAGGCTTTGTTTTGTTTTATTTATTTTTATCATTAATTACCTAATTACCAATTTATCCTTACATAACTTTAAAAATTACTCAATTACCAAGCCATGCACATCCACTAACTCATTTAATGGTCTAATTATCATATAAGGACCTCCACTTTAATGTTATACAGCTATTTAATACATTTACTAATAGAACACAACTTTTGCACTTTACGCGATTTAGTCCTTTTCATCAAATTGAACATGTAAACGCTAAAATTTCTTAACAAAATTTTTATACTATAATACTAGCATGCTTTAGATCACAAAATAATATAAAAACAAATTTTTCGAATTTGAATTTGTGGTCCTGAAACCACTGTTCCGATTTCACTGAAAACGAGTAAGTATATTAATATAACGTATAGATCCGACTTGATCCATGAACATTTCTACTCAAATTCTAACCCTTTTCCTAGATTGGAGAATGTAATTAAAGTGTTCCAGGTATACTCAATGCAATGGAACCTACCAATTACAATAGTTACCCAAATATATCTTTTGTTGGCATAATGACTTGTTTGGCCTTCCAAATTTACAAAAAAAAAAATCATTTTATCTATTCATTAATTTATCGCATTTTTTAGCCCTTATACTTGAATTTTTTATCAAATCACTTTAAAATGGATAGAAATGTTAACATTTGTTAACTTTGTGACTTTACATAAACATGAATTGATGCTTAGCATTTAATTAATTTTTAAAATTTAAAAGTTCAAAAAAAAACAAAAACTATTTCTAAAAGTTAAAATTACTAAAATATATATTTTAATTTTTTAAATTTGAAAAATTAATTAAATATTAATGTGGCAATCCATATGCATGTCGCATTAGTAAAGTTAACAAATTTCATCTATTTTTGGGTGATTTGACAAAAAAATACAAGTTTAATAGTTAAAAAGACGAAAAAATAAATAATGGCTAATATATATATTGTAAAATTAGAGGATAAAAAATCATTATGCATTTTTCTTTTCTTCAACATAATTACCCAAATATGTGACATATACATAATTATAATAAATTATATTAAAATATTTTTATTAAGAAAGTTTATAAACACGTAGTTGGTAAAAGATTAGAGAGTAGATAGTACTTTGGGTGTTGGGATAAATAATATTAATGAGTCATTCGTAGGTACAAGTTTCAGACAGCAGTACCCTAATTCAATAAACCTTTTTTTTGATAAATATGACTGCATTTTGCATGTAATAAACAGATATCTACGTGAGAAGAAAATATATGTGTCCGAGCAAATAATTTAGATGATCCCAAAATTGAAATGTGAACAATAAAGAAATATATTTTGGGCCTTTTATGACATGATCTTCCCCACTTTTGGGTCTAAATTTGTTCCACTAGGAAATGGTGAGCCCAAAAGTTTAGTCCAAAAAAGCCCATTCATTGGTTATAATTCTAATGGAAATAGATAACTGTAGAGGATACCCATCAATTGAGTACATTTATAATTGTAGGTCCATTTTGAACTTTCTTCACGTATTGAGTTTAATGTACATTAAATAGATAAAATGTGGATGCAAATTGGAACCCTGGGAATAGAGGCAATCGGAAGAAAAAAAGAAATACTAACAAAAGAAATGGGGAAGTTCTAAAACATTGAAATAATTTTTGGCTTTCACAAGTTGTCTCACAATTGGACCATCTTTACCAATTACGGACATAGCTATTAGACAGTCACACAATCTCTCTTTATCATTTTCATGAATCATGATTATACAACGAGGAATATATATATTTAAAGAGGAATGGATGGATCTCTTACTCTTCCTTGCCTAGTAAGAAAGAATCTACCACTGGAAAAGGATCTCTTCATTGCAGCAGGGTTGATTACACGGTGCAACACACTCATTCTATTGCTAACCTTACTGCCTTCTGCTGATTGTTTTGATGATCCAGCCATACCTAATGAGAAATGGTACCCTTCACCTCTGCTGTGATCTCCCTCTTGATTCCTATGCAAAATGTCTGCAACCGATAGTTGGGGTTGACAGAAATGATCCATCGACACTGATCTTCTCATTTGTTGATAACCTTCTTCTCTGATATGAATCACCGCATCTCCTCCTTGCATGTTCCCTAGATCACTCAAAGTACGACATGGAATCTTTGGAATGAAAACCCTTTCTGAATGTCTTTCATCAGCTGGATTTTCATTTCTGGATGGTTGCCTATCCTGCAAGGATTCATTGACTGAAGGAGTTTCTGTCAGTACTGGAGGTGGCAATGGAGGTGTTGGTGAAGGAGTAATAAAGATTATATTAGCACGACACAAAGGGCAATTTGAGTGAGACATAAGCCAGGTATCAATGCAGTGGACATGGAATGCATGGCTACATTTAGGCAACAACCTCAAACTCTCATTTTCTTGGAACTCGTTGAGGCAGACTGAACAATCCGTTCCTTCCATCAAGCCATCGCCCTTTCTGTATTTGAAAATCGCAATGGACTTGATCAAAGCCTCGTCCAGTCCGGTAGTTGAAGTCTGCCATGGCTCATGCACAGATGGGTTGTGATTGTGTTCCATTACTTCATCAGTTTCATGATTCTCTCTTCTACTAGAGGAGTCCGAGTTCCCACAATATTTAGATATTATTGTGTAGTAAATTACTAGAAGAAAAGCACTGGCCAGAATACCAATGATCGCAATCACAAGAGGGGAGAAATTCGGGCCTGAAGGATTAACCGTGAATTCTATTGGAGGTGGTGAAGGGTAAATGATGTAGCACCATTGTGGACAATACAAGCTACAAAAACCTTGAGAACAGTCTTTGGTGGTCATGTACGGCACCCAGGTTTTTCTATTACCAGCAGACCCCATAGCAAGTCGATAAAAACTCTTAAAACAATTTAACTTACTATCACTTCCGACATAATCTCTCTTCTTCCTATGTAGGAATAGCCCTTTAGACACTAGAGAAATAATAAAGATCAAAAGGAGTACCTTATGAATACTGCAAACAGGATGGCATGATTAAGCATATAGCAAGAACCGAAAGAGCAAAACTATAATGCACTGCAATTGAACAATACATATGCAAAATCGACAGTGTAAGCCTGAGAAGCGAATTTGTTGAAGAGACAAAGAAGAGGTGGAAAAGTAGGCTAAGCCCAAAGAGGGCTTACATGGAAAGCAAAGCAAAGACAGGAAAGAAACAAGAGAGGTACTAATAGGTTTCTCTTTCTTTTTTTTCTTTCTCTTCTTTTTCTTTAGCTATCTTTTTGTATGCGAGGATAATGATATGTTGACTAGGTGCTAGGGAGTGATGTAATGATGTTGGTTGGGAATTCAAAAAATAATCAATGCTTTTATTATTGTCTATGACAGTAGCAGTTGAAGTGAAAAATATAGCATGTGTAATCTTCTAAAATAGGTGGAACTGTGGAAGATAGTGATGATTTTCTTCTACTCCCTAATCTAACCCTAATTTGGACAAAGGTTAATGTAACCCAAAGTCTTAAATTCTGGAATGAACCATCAGATTAGGTATACGGTAAACCAGATAAGCTCAAGCTTGCATTTTGTAGTGACAGAAATTCTACCTCACAATGTGCCAAGGTAGTCTTTCTTTGCATTTTCTGAACCTCATGGCATGATTTAATATCCCTTTTATTGTTTCATTATAATGAAAAAGGGCAGAGCAAAAAAAAGGTAGGAATATTTCATGAGACACTAGACAAAATTATCCCCAGCAATATAAAACTCAATATGCTCCATTGTGACTTATAAATTCATAAAATTGTAGCTGTGGGGCCTAATAAAATTGTATGAAAATTCGAGTTGAGATAAGCATATATTCCCCCCACAGTACCACACTCTCTTTTCCTTGCCATTGAAGCAAAGGGACTTTGATTTCCTTACTATAAGATTAAGTGCAAGTAAAAGAAACAAGGAACTTTAGCAACACCAAGAATGTTGACACAAACAACTACTTTCCAGGCACATTCTTAGACATGAAATGACTTTCTTTACAAGGTAAAGTTATTGTTCAACCTAAAAGAAAATGAATGAAGTAGGCAGTTTTTTTAGTCAATAAAGAAGCTTTGTTTTAGTCCAAGTGTGGTGACCAAGAAACCCTTTTCTCTCTACCCCCTTAGTGTTAGTTTAACTTTTCTCTTCTTTTCATTTGTAGCTTTTTTTAGTGCTCTGTGTCAAGAGTCACTCTCGTTGAGAAAATAAGACAACGGGTCAGTATTCTTAAGAGTAGGTGTTGCCCCCTTTGAAGGCCATTACACACCCACTGTGCAAAAAATTCCACAAATTTACTCGAATCATTTTAATGGAACCTAAGAAAAGAAAGTTGACAAAACAGAGATATGAGATGGTCCATACGGGAATATCTGCAAAGTGCTAACTGAAGCCACTATGCCTCAGCCTGTCAAAGATTATTATTAGTCTGTAAAACCACCTAGCAAAGGATTTAAATTAATTAATATATAGCATAAGATTCCGATTAACAAGGGGGTGAACAAGTATTTAAATTAAACATATGGCATCAGCAAAATTTGAAAAGCATAATATCAGTATGTGTTAAAATTATTCTGATTCTCTTAATTGTAATAAGGTTGAGCAAGAAAAATTTGAGAAACCGAAGTATTAAGTGCATTCCTAATAAGATTTGTAGCCAAAAATAAAGAGAATTAAACGATGATATGATGGCGTCTGCTTTTACAGATCATTCCATTTTCTGACCTCCACACACTTTGTTAACACTATCTCTCGTCTCTTTCCAATTTCCCATATTCTTTTGGAGCTCATATATACGCCTGATTAACGCCGAGCTAGAGGACCTCGAATTAGATTACTGGATAGCTTCAATAACTTTTAAACTATCTGTATGCATCAACAGTCTATCACAATGCTTTCCTTGCAGTATTGACAGGCCATCTAAAATAATTATAATTTAATTTTGGCTTTCCTAACAAATTTTCTAACTTCGCCTCTACATCCAACTCATTACAACATTTACGTTATTTGTTTCTTAATTTATGGCATGCAATCAACAACAATGGCGGATTTCCTTGAGATGAAATTATAAACAAGTTAGTTTTCATCTCATTCAACTTTCTAAACTAAATTGATGATAGAGCTTGCACACAACGCTTTCTTCAAAATCTCTTAAAGGTATTTTGTTTTAAGTAATTTAATATCTCCAAAGTAATATTAAATTCTAGAATAATATTTTTGCATATATTTCTCACCTCGCTTCACATCTTCCATTTTCATCGTGTAAAATTGTTGTATTATGTCGCTATTGATATGATCAAGAGAATCACGATTATCCAATAATATTTTGACATTAAATTTTAAATTATAACCTATTAATCTAATATTTACCTTATTTTGAAAAATAACTTGAGTTCACAGTAGTTTGGATCTAATAATTCTGTAATGCATTAAAGCTTCATTAAATTTAAAAGCCCTTACTTCATCTTTAATGGCACTAACCTCATTGTTGATGCCGTCTCATCAACCTCACTCATTTGGATTTCCTTATTAATGCATAAGGCCACTTGACCTTCAAATAACGCAACTATATACACTCACATTAATGTGAAATTAATATAATTTTGTATATTTTTAATATTTTAATAATACTGTATAATTATAGATTTAAATACTTATTTATAGTTTAAATTATGTTTTTATTATTTAATTTTAGAAAAATTATAATATAATCAAGTAATAATATCGATTTGTTATATTTTAGTTACTGAAATGAGTGACCATCGATATTGTAATAATGGAAGATGAAAATTTTAGATTAAATTGCATATCTAATCTCTATACTTTCTTGAAATTTATAGTAATTTAATTGTTATCCTTTGTTTTTTGAACTTTATATTTTCTTCTCCTTCCTTTCTTTTTTCTTTCTTCTCCTCTCATAATTTGTACGCATTACGTGGCATGTAAATAAAATAAATAAATCAAAAGCAAATCTAAAAGTAAATAAGCTCTTTTATCATTCAAGCTATAAAGCAATTAACACATGAAACTTGAAAATCCGTAGCAAACTCTTCTTCACTTTAATAATTTGTTGTATTTTCTACGACGCCGTTTAAGGCGACCCAACCCGACCAATTCAATTCCGCCTCAAGATCCGCGTGTTTTTTTTACAAAGGGGTTTATTGCGCTCTCGATCCTTCCGCATTTTTAGATTTTAAAATTAAGTTTTCCGCTATTGCAATTTTGTCCCAAAAATTTTACGATTGTAATTCGGTCCTTTTTAAAACACCTGCTTTTACTATTTAGGAAAATTGCGCCCTCGTCTCCTCAAAGATTTTATGCTGTCGTTTAGTCTCTTTATTGCTTATAATGTCTAATTTGACCCCTTTTATTTCTGTTTTAGTTTCAATTTGACCCATTTTTCAAATTATTTTGTAATTTTTACTATTTCTACTATTATTTAATATTGATTATTTATTATTATTATTTATATGTTTGTTTATTGTTATTACTATTATATATCTTTTTACTATCACTAATATTATTATCAATTTTATTATTATTATTGTTTTATTATTATTTGTTAGTATTAATGCATTATTTTAACTTGATTATCATTTATATTATTATTTTCACATTATTACCATTATCTTATATTTTATTATTTTATTATTTAATTTTCATCACTAATTTTATTATTTTATTTTACCACTAATATTATATATATGTATTATTCATATTGGTATAGTATTATCATTGTTTTATATCATTATCATATTATTATTATTAGTACTTTTATATTTACTATATTTATATCACGCTTATTTTTTTATTTTGATATTATTACTACATAAAATATATTTTGAAAATCATCATATTTCATTTTAAGGTTTTAGAATAAAGATGATGTTTCAGATTTAGGAATTCGGGAACAAGTGTTCTAACGTGTCAGGGTTGCGATTTTCCGCTTAACTAAATTACTTAACATCCCCTTTACGAAGTTTCGCGAATCATGAGACGACTTTGATTACGAGAGATTAAAACATTGTGTCCTAACGAGCTGGATGTGATGTTTATATCTTTTCGGGACAAAGAAATCTCAAGTTTTGACTCGAGCCTTTTCTTTGATTTAATCCGATACAATGCATTTTGTAAATTTGCTACACTTCATTTAAAAGTTTTAAAATATAGGCAATGTTTTGTATTTAGGAATTGGGAATAGTACCCTAACGTACGGGTTGCGATTTTTCGCTTGACTAAATAACTAAACATCCTTTTGATAAACTTCAGAAAATCATGAGATAGCTTTGATTACGAAGGTTTAGAATATCATGTCCTAACGCGTTGGATGTGATGTTTGTACCCTCCCGAACAAAGAAATCTCAAATATCCTAATACCTTTTAAAGGATCCGTATTTTAAAACCTTTTCAAACTTCCGACATTAAGACACTAATTAATCATTTTGGTACCAATTTTGGGCGACGAGGTGCTAACCTTCATCGTGTAACTCGACTTCGAACTCATTTTTTGGATTTCGAGACCAAAATCGTTGTTTTGATAAATCAAACTGCTTATTAAAATAACTGCTTTTACGAGGTGACCCGATCACACCTCAACAAAAGGGATTAGTGGCACTCTCATTTTTTTCATTTTAAAACCCAAAGTCGAACCCCTTGTTGTTTTCCAAAAATGGTTACGATACTTGACGCACTCTAATCGGGACTTCTTTAGAAAGTCAAGCCATAAATTGATTATTTTCTATCTTTTGCTCCAAGTTTAAAAGTTCGATTTGAAAATTACAATCCTTTTATTGCATGTTGTTTTAATTTCTAGATTGCATTGCATGACCGTTATGGTCACACCTTTTGGGAGTGAGAAGTTACTCCTTCGTGAGGTTTTCACCTCCGCGCAGGATAGTGGATCGCCGGATACATCCGCACCTATGTCTTCGTGAGATTTTCATCTCCATGCGACCATAGAGAAATGTATTCTCCTAATCGGACCCGGCCTATATTAGCCTATAATGGGTAAAGATCGAGGAATCTGCTAGTTCGGGTACCCTTACCTTGAACCAAACCACATATAGTGAACCCTAAGAGCCCACCTTAGGTAGAACTATGTTAAACCCCTAGTGGTCACCGGATAGTACTCTATTTTGTTTATTTCTCCCGTGCTAACGTGTTTTGTTTTGTTTGTGATTGCATTGCATTGCATCACACAAAGATCATCTTAGCAAGGAGGTGTTGATTCATATTTGATTGCTAAATAGAAGAGTTTATCATAAGGAAATGTGTTACTTGATAAAGTGGATTATAATACTATTGCTCAACATAGTCCGTAAATAATGAGAGAGGACCGATAACCCACGTAAGAATACAAGACTTTGCCCGAGGATTTAAGTTTATTAAAGATTATTCGAGAGTCATCATGTCTCTATTTTCTAAAAGAAGCTTATAAACATCGCTAAACATAAGTGAGCCAAGAGGTACTACCCGGATCAAGCAACAAGGAGCTAAAGAGGTATCCATTGAGAAAGTTCACGGGCACGCACCATAACATCCGAATGGGAAGAGGATTGGTGTTTTCACCGACTATGAGGATAAAGCCAGATATGCAATCCGCTTTATGTAAAGAAATGTATTTTCTAGAAAAGTTCTTCTAATGGAATTGAATTCATAATCGCCAGATTCTTTCTTTTTGCATTCCTTCCATGCATTTGCTTTGCATTTCACGATTTGCATTACATCATATCACATGCATTAAAATTTGTAGAAAGACCCTAATTAGTGAAGTTATTTTAGTAACCTAGAAATCATGGATCAAAGAATGGAAAGACTAGAACAAGTGCAAAAGGAAATACAGAGCGTATGCAAGAATGATTAATCAAGATACAACAGACATGATAGAACTGGATGCAGAATCTCAGTAACATGATGAATCGCCTTATGCGCTTGTTGGCCAATGAACGTGAGAAAAGAAATGGCATTGCTACTAGTTTGGGAAACGATAATGATGACCTCATGCACCCTCCAGTGTTTTACCCGCCTAATACTCAAGAGCCACCGAGGTGCATCCCCAAAGGACACTTGTTACTATTAGACCACAATATCAAAGTTGGTACCGCGATACCAAATTTCACCTTTCGACCGGTTCGTACTAACCTGTGGAAAGTTCGCTAACCCTCGTGGTCCCCGATTTCGATGAACTAGCGTAAATGGACAAGGCAAAATAGATTTATCAAAGCAACTTGAGAACCGCTAAAAGTGGCTAGAAAAAAGGTTTAAAAAATAGAAACTAACGACCATCGTTACGGGTAGACGCTAAGGACTTAAGTTTGGTAATCGGACTTGGTACTTCCGCCAAAGTTCAAAATGCCTCAATTTGAAAATACAATTGACTACTTGCCCGAGGCTCACATAACTATGTTTTTTGAGAATGACTAGGTATCGTTAACAATGACCACCGCTAATTTATTGCTTCCGTGATACCGGGCGAGCAAAGATCTAAATGGTATAATCACTTGAGCCGCATCAAATTAGTTCTTTGGAGACCTAGCCCAAGCCTTTATGAATCAATACAATCATGTCACGACATGGCACCGGATAGAATTACTTTGCAAAGCATGGAAAAAGACAAAATGAGAGTTTCGCATAATACGGCAAGAAAGATAGAGGAGGTCGCCATGCAGTCCAACCACCCTCTTAGAAAAAGAAACTACCATGCTCTTCATCAACACCTCAAGGCTCCTTTCATAACCCATATGATAGGAGTACTACCAAGAGCTTCACCGATATGGTAATGGTAGGGAAATGATCGAACATATCATCGATGCATGCAAGATTGAAGTTAGGGAAACCACTAGAAGGCCCGCTCCTAAAAAAAGGATGACGAGGTGAACAATACAAATACGGGGACCCAAAGTTAATTACCGTTAATCACCAAAAATGGTGACCATGCACGACTCTACTTTTATGCAGTGTATCTACTTTCATACAGTGTAAACGCCTGCTTCAATTACTTCTAAGTATCCATTGCGCTTTATAGTGTTTGGGCTAAAACGCTGCGTATTGTTACTTGCTTTTGGTTAGTTGTATTTTACATACTGGGCTGTAGGAAAAACGGTTATTGAGAATTTTGAAATCAGATTTGAATCTCTCTGCTATTTCTTCTTCCTGCTGTTTTTCTTCTCTTTTCTCTCTTATTTTTCAGATCCAATCGTCACATAAAATAACTCATAATTCAGCATCAACTAGTAAGCATTTCCCCGTCCATCTATTAAAACCAAGAATCTACTCCCCTGTTCACCTCTCAAGACTCCCCACAACAACATACCCTGATTCTACCTTAATCGAATCATCAATTCTTATTCGCACCCAGTTACCCATCCAGTTGTACATCCCTAGAGAAAAAAATTGTGATGCAGATCGAATGGCCAAAATAGCTTTTGATAGTGAGGAATGGTTGCACTTGTTTACCAAAAGTCTTTTTGTTTTACCTTAATTGGTTGTAATTTTGTTTTTTTGAGCAAAAAAAAAAAAAAACTCATCTCTTTTAAGTTTCAAAATAGATTACCATCCAAACATGGGCGTAGATAGGGGCTGGTAGGGGCCCTCGCCTCATAAATAGAAAATTTTTTATTTAGGTCTCTTTAAATTTATTTTTAAAAATTATTAGTAAAGTTAAAATTACACTTTAGGCTTTTTAAAAATGATAAAATTTAATTTAATATTTTAAAATTATAAACATATAAAATATTAAAATGATGAAATTACATTTTTACTATTATAAAAATTATAATTTAATTTTGACTTTCCCTAACAAATTTTCTAACTTCGTCTCTGCATCCAACTCATTACAACATTTACGTTATTTGCTTCTTAATTTATGGCATGCAATCAACAACAATGGCGGATTTCCTTGAGATGAAATTATAAACAAGTTAATTTTCATCTCATTCGTTACTTTCTAAACTAAATTGATGATAGAGCTTTGCACGCAACGTTTTTTCAAAATCTCTGAAGGGTATTTTGTTTTAAGTAATTTAATATCTCCAAAGTAATATTAAATTCTAGAATAATATTTTTTGCATATATTTCTCACCTCGCTTCACATCTTCCATTTTCATCAGGTAAAATTGTTGTATTATGTCGCTATTGATATGATCAAGAGAATCACGATTATCCAATAATATTTTGACATTAAATTTTAAATTATAACCTATTAATCGAATATTTACCTTATTTTGAAAAATAACTTGAGTTCACAGTAGTTTGGATCTAATAATTCTGTAATGCATTAAAGCTTCATTAAATTTAAAAAGCCCTTACTTCATCTTTAATGGCACCAACCTCATTGTTGATGCCGTCTCATCAACCTCACTCATTTGGATTTCCTTATTAATGCGTAAGGCCACTTGACCTTCAAATAACGCAACTATATACACTCACATTAATGTGAAATTAATATAATTTTGTATATTTTAATATTTTAATAATACTGTATAATTATAGATTTAAATACTTATATATAGTTTAAATTATGTTTTTATTATTTAATTTTAGAAAAATTATAATATAATCGTTAATAATATCGATTTGTTACATTTTAGTTACTGAAATGAGGGACCATCGATATTGTAATAATGGAAGATGAAAATTTTAGATTAAATTGCATATCTAATCCCTATACTTTCTTGAAATTTATAGTAATTTAATTGTTATCCTTTTGTTTTTTGAACTTTATATTTTCTTCTCCTTCCTTTCTTTTTTCTTTCTTCTCCTTTCATAATTTGTACGCATTACGTGGCATGTAAATAAAATAAATAGATCAAAAGTCAATCTAAAAGTAAATAAGCTCTTTTATCATTCAAGCTATAAAGCAATTAACACATGAAACTTGAAAATCCGTAGCAAACTCTTCTTCACTTTAATAATTTGTTTTATTTTCTACGGCACCGACAAAAACATGAGACCTGCTTGCAATGTTTCCTTGCTCTGGGTTTTAATTTTTGACTTCATTCAAACTTGCAATGTCAATTTAGAATGTAAGAAAACAAGTTTAGCTGCATTTTCAATTAATCACATGAAAAATAGTTTTATATAATGAGAACCGGGCATTGGAGAAATTAAACTAACTGAGTGAACAAAATCTTCACCTTGTTGGGTTTTAAGATATCGAAAATGAGAGCGAGCTTGATTTGGGTCTTGGTTGTTGGCTTAATCATCATCTTACCTTCTTGTTTCAATCGATGACATGGTCTTTCAAAGTCACCAAACTTTGCTCTTAATTAATGTTTTTGTTTGCTCATCTCTCAAGCAATCTCCTTTTTGTTTGATATTTCCCATCTTAGCTTTCACCTGTTTAAGTTCGACCCTTTTGTAATAATGGCTAATGTTATGAATCGGAGAAGAAAGAACAAAAAAATAGAGAAATAAAAGGAAAATTAAAGAAAATAAAAAGAATTGAATTGCCCCCAAAAAAATATAAGGACTAGCTGTGGAATTTTACCTCCATTTTTTTTTTTTGTGTCTAAAATGATGATATAACATGACACGTTACCTTGTTTAGGATAATTAATGGTTCGTGATAAAAAAAGTAATAAATTGATAACATTAGTGATCAAATTGTAACTTTTAAAATTTGATGATAAATATGTAATTTAAATCATGCATAAATAACTAAATTTATAATTTTCCATATATATATATATATATAATACCATAATATTGTATTTATTAATGGTTTAATTTTTTTAATATTATACAAATAGTTAGACATTTTTAATTTAGAGATAAACCATTGAAGAAAAATTTTATTTCATTGAAAATACAATTTTTCAACATTTAATATTTTAATTAAATGTGTTTGATAATCATTTTAATATTTTATTTAATATAAAATTTCAACAAAAAGTGTTGAATAAAATAAAAGGGTAGGTAGCTATTTATGACTTAATATAAAAATATAAAGTTGATTTTTTATTAAAAAATTGAAACAAAATTATTTTTAAAAAAATGAGATATGCAAATTATCATATTTATCTTTCATTCAAAATTATCCAAATTAATATAAAATATAATTTTAAAATTAATGTAGAAGGCCCAAATTGCCCGGGACCCATTTCATTACACCTAAACTCATATACCAATAAACCATTTTACAACCCAAATTATCCAAACCCGGGGCCATTAAGTCCCAAACCCAAATAGACCCATTTTTAACCCATTACCCAATTTTGCCCAGCCCAATGACCTACAAACCATCAGCCCAAATCTAATAGCCCACATCTCCACCGCCACTGTCAGAGCACCACCAACGCCCTCCACTTGCTCCACTTGCGCCTGCAAAACAGAAAGGAGAAAAGACAAAAAGAAAATAGTAGTATATTTGGGTATAAAGCCGATCCAAGCAATGTAATATAGAAGGGGGGAACCTTTTTTTTTCTTTTTTCCGCAATCAATAGAAAAGAAACAGATTCAAAAACAAAATAACAGTAGAGATCAAACAAAGAAGAATCCAAAACGCATAAAAAGCCAGATCAGTAACGTTCGAAGGTAATTTCACATTTTTCATCCGTCGCTTCGATTTTTTTATATTTATTACTCAATCAAAATATATATATACATATACTTAAATTATATAAAAGGAAAAAGAGAGAATCTACCTTTTGCGAATTTCTTGGCCAATGGCGACGCCCACTTGCGGTCTACTCACCAGAGATCAGGCCCTGCAGAGAGAAAAGATTAATAGAGAAAAAAATTTTTTGTAACAGGCAAAAAAATGATTTTTTTTTGAGATTTTGGCTTAAATAGACCCAAGAAAACGACGCTTTTGGGTTGAATACCTGCATCAAACGACGCCGTTTAAGGCCACCCAACCCGACCGACCCGACCCGCCTCAGGATCCGCGTGTTTTTTTTACAAAGGGGTTTATTGCGCTCTCGATCCTTCCGCATTTTTAGATTTTAAAATTAAGTTTTCCGCTATTGCAATTTTGTCCCAGAAATTTTACGCGATTGTAATTCGGTCCTTTTAAAACACTGCTTTTACTATTTAGGAAAATTAAGCTCCTCGTCCCCAAGATTTTTGTGCTGTTGTCGTTTAGTCTCTTTATTGCTTATAATGTCTAATTTGACCCTTTTATTTACTTTTAGTTTCAATTTGACCCATTTTTGAAATTATTTTGCAATTTTACTATTTCTACTATTATTTAATATTGATTATTTATTATTATTATTTATATGTTTGTTTATTGTTATTACTATTATATATCTTTTTACTATCACTAATATTATTATCAATTTTATTATTATTATTGTTTTATTATTATTTGTTAGTATTAATGCATTATTTTAACTTGATTATCATTTATATTATTATTTTCACATTATTACCATTATCTTATATTTTATTATTTTATTATTTAATTTTCATCACTAATTTTATTATTTTATTTTACCACTAATATTATATATATGTATTATTCATATTGGTATAGTATTATCATTGTTTTATATCATTATCATATTATTATTATTAGTACTCTTATATTTACTATATTTATATCTACGTTTATTTTTTTTATTTTGATATTATTACTACATAAAATATATTTTGAAAATCATCATATTTCATTTTAAGGTTTTAGAATAAAGATGATGTTTCGTATTTAGGAATTCGGGAAACAGTGCCCTAACGTGCTGGGTTGCGATTTTCCGTTTAACTAAATTACTTAACATCCCCTTTACGAAGTTTCGCGAATTATGAGACGACTTTGATTACGAGAGATTAAAACATTGTGTCCTAACGAGCTGGATGTGATGTTTATATCTTTTCGGGACAAAGAAATCTCAAGTTTTGACTCGAGCCTTTTCTTTGATTTAATCCGATACAATGCATTTTGTAAATTTGCTACACTTCATTTAAAAGTTTTAAAATATAGGCAATGTTTTGTATTTAGGAATTCGGGGAATAGTACCCTAACGTGCTGGGTTGCGATTTTTCGTTTGACTAAATAACTAAACATCCTTTTGATAAACTTCGTAAAATCATGAGATAGCTTTGATTACGAAGGTTTAGAATATCATGTCCTAACGTGCTGGATGTGATGTTTGTACCCTCTCGGAACAAAGAAATCTCAAATATCCTAATACCTTTTAAAGGATCCGTATTTTAAAACCTTTTCAAACTTCCGACATTAAGACACTAATTAATCATTTTGGTACCAATTTTGGGCGTATTGAGGGTGCTAACCCTTCATCGTGTGTAACCGACTTTCGAACTCATTTTTTTGGATTTCGTAGACCAAAATCGTTGTTTTGATAAATCAAACTGTTTATTAAAAATAATCGTTTTACGAGGTGACCCGATCACACCTCAACAAAAAGGGATTAGTGGCGACTCTCATTTTTTTCATTTTTAAAACCCAAAGTCGAACCCCTTGTTGTTTTCCAAAAAATGGTTACGACAGCTTGGCGACTCCACTGGGGACTTCTTTAGAAAGTCAAGCCATAAATTGATTATTTTCTATCTTTTGTCGGAAGTTTAAAAGTTCGATTTGAAAATTACAATCCTTTTATTGCATGTTGTTTTAATTTCGGCATTGCATTGCATGACCGTTATGGTCACACCTTTAAGTGGGAGTGAGAAGCTACTCCTTCGTGAGGTTTTCACCTCCGCGCAGGATAGTGGATCGCTTTCGGGATACATCCGCACCTATGTCTTCGTGAGATTTTCATCTCCATGCAGCCATAGGGAAATGTATTCTCCTGAACTGAACCCGGTCTATATTAGCCTATAATGGGTAACGATTGAGGAATCTGCTAGTTCGGGTACCCTTACCTTAGAACCAAACCACATGTAGTGAACCCTAAGAGCCCACCTTAGGTAGAATTATGTTAAACCCCTAGTGGTCACCTGGATAGGTACTCTATTTTGTTTATTTCTCCTGTGCTAACGTGTTTTGTTTTGTTTGTGATTGCATTGCATTGCATCACACAGCATCATCTTAGCAATGAGGTGTTGATTCATATTTGATTGCTAAATAGAAGAGTTTATCATAAGGAAATGTGTTACTTGATAAAGTGGATTATAATACTATTGCTCGAACATAGTCCGTAAATAATGAGAGAGGACCGATAACCCATGAAAGAATACAAGACTTTGCCCGAGGATTCAAGCCGACAAAGATTATTCGAGAGTCATCATGTCTCCATTTTCTAAAAGAAGCTTATAAACATCACGAAAGATAAGTGAGCGAAGAGGTACAGCCTGGATCAAGCAACAAGGAGCTAGAAGAGGTATCCATTGAGAAAGTTCACGGGGCACGACCATAACATCCGAATACGAAGAAGAGGATTGGTGTTTTCACCTGGACTATGAGGATAAAGCCGTATATGCAATCCGTTTTATGTAAAGAAATGTATTTTCTAGAAAAGTTCTTCTAATGGAATTGAATTCATAATCAGCGCATCTCTTTCTTTTTGCATTCCTTCCATGCATTTCCATTGCATTTCACGCATTTGCATTACATCATATCACATGCATTAAAATTTGTAGAAAGACCCTAATTAGGTGAAGTTATTTTAGTAACCTAGAAATCATGGATCAAAGAATGGAAAGACTAGAACAAGTGCAAAAGGAAATACAGGAGCAGATGCAAGAATGATTAATCAAGATACAACAGGACATGATAGAACGGATGCAGGAATCTCAGAGTAACATGATGAATCAGTTGGCGCAGTTGTTGGCCAATGAACGTGAGAAAAGAAATGGCATTGCTACTAGTTTGGGAAACGATAATGATGACCCTGTTTACCCTCCAGGTTTTACCCCGCCTAATACTCAAGAGCCACCGAAGGTGCATCCCCAAAGGACACTTGTTACTATTAAACCACAATATCAGGTTGGTACCGCGATACCAGCCCACCTCCCAACTGGTTCGGGTACTAACCCAGGGGAAAGTTCGGCTAACCCTGTGGTCCCCGATTTCGATGAACTAGCAGAAATGGACAAGGCAAAAATAGATTTGTCAAAGCAACTTGAGAACCGTTGCAAGTGGCTAAAAGAAAGGTTTAAAAAATAGAAACTACCACCATCGTTACGGGGTGACACTAAGGACTTAAGTTTGGTACCGGACTTGGTACTTCCGCCAAAGTTCAAAATGCCTGAATTTGAAAAATACAATTGGACTACTTGCCCCGAGGCTCACATAACTATGTTTTTCCGGAGAATGACTAGGTACGTTAACAATGACCATTGCTAATTTATTGCTTCCGAGACGGTCTGCGGAGCAAAGATCTAAATGGTATAATCACTTGAGCCGTGCATCAAATTAGTTCTTGGAGACCTAGCCCAAGCCTTTATGAATCAATACAATCATGTCACGGACATGGCACCGGATAGAATTACTTTGCAAAGCATGGAAAAAGACAAAATGAGAGTTTCGCATAATACGCAAAAAGATGGAGGAGGTCGCCATGCAGTCCAACCACCCTCTTAGAAAAAGAAACTACCATGCTCTTCATCAACACCTCAAGGCTCCTTTCATAACCCATATGATAGGGAGTACCACTAAGAGCTTCGCCGATATGGTAATGGTAGGGGAAATGATCGAACATGCGATCAGATGCGGCAAGATTGAAGCAGGGGAAACCACTAGAAGGCCTGCTCCTAAAAAAAAGGATGACGAGGTGAACAATACAAATATGGGGGACCCAAAGTTAATTACCGTTAATCAGCCAAAAATGGTGACTACTGAATATCAAGGTTCATCAAGGAAAGAATCTCGCACAAGGAAAAACATTGAAAAACTCCAATTTACATCAATCTCTATGACGTATAAGGAGTTGTATCAAAGTTTATTTGATGCACACGTTGTGTTCCCTCAATATCCAAAATCGATGCAACCTCCATACCCAAAATGGTATGACCCAAACACTCAGTGTGAGTACCACGCGGGGATCACAAGCCATTCGATAGAAAATTGCCTTACTTTCAAGAAATTAGTGGAAAATCTCATCAACATGGGTATTGTGAAGTTCGATGACGGAGCAGTGGTAATTGAAATTGGGGGTAGGAGAGTTGTGTTTCCTTGAAGAAGTCATCAGAAGCCTAGAAATCGGGAAATCAAAATGCCAATGGTATACCCAAAGAGAGAATCGAGGAATAAAAGTTTTCCGAGCATCTGCCTTTATGTACTTGGGAGTGTTTTGAATAATGGGACTGTGGAAGAGATCCCTGTATTTTAAAGCTAATCTCGAGTAATGTGCAAAACACACTTGTTACTTTAAGCCTGGAAGCAATAAGATTTCTTTTGTGAAGTAGGCTTGTTTTTAGAATTTTTATTTCAATAAAATGCATCTTTCTAAGTAAATATTTTCATTATTTACATTTCATACTGTACATTTTTTTATGAGCATATCATACGAATAATCATCCTTAGAATCATTTATTCTTTGAATTTTCTACTTTCATACCCACAATGGGCCCCCAAATATCAATGACATGAGCGATGCTGTTACTGACTCCCTTTTTAGTGAGATATGTATCTAGAGGGATCTAAGGGCTTTGAAGATGACAAAGATTGTGACTTACTTCCCCAATGGTAGATCCTACCTTATGAAGTGTCAGCAGATGCTATGAACTAACGAAGGAGATGAAGATGGAAGCGTAGCTCCTCGTAGGAATAAGGCAAGGCATCGTTGAGCTATTTTCAGGAATTCAAGATATTTTCGTACGATCATATCAAGGCATGCCAAACTACTAAAACATGGGTATGCTGTTAAGGTTGGGGTTTAAAGAACCCATGTTTTACAATAGCCTAGCTAATCAAGAGGCTTGGGCTATTGGTTTACCAAGAAAGGGAAATTGAATCTGTTATGCCATAAAATGATAAATCAAGAAAGATTGTGCCTCCTCCATTTTCCCTATATGAAGCACGGATGTTAACAAGCCAGTCTCCTCAAAAGCTTTTAGCCAATGTCGATTCATATTCATGGTCGTTGGTTACCTCACTGAGAGGGTGAAGGTCGCTTCATATGCCAAAATTACAAAGTCGACAGTCATCAAATTCAAAAAAACATTCAAGATTTTTGTTGAAAAAAATGACTGAGACTTGTAAAGGTTGGCATAGAGAAGTTACCATTTACCCTTTAGGTTCCTTGAACATTGGCCAGGACTTTTGCCGGGGCATCTTTCCCATTAGTTTATGAAGGGGAAACAATTATTGGAAGATAAGATTCCTTTTCCCCAAGCTTGGATTGAATTAACAAAGCAAAATGCCTCCAGTAAGCTTGGTTGAAAGTACTCAGCATGGTCAAATGTACCAAAAACGGACACGGGCTTATGACAAAAAGGTTCGTTCAAGAGAATTTTAGGAAGAGGACCTAGCATTAAGAAAGATTCCTCTTATCCAAAAGAACTCCAAGGAAAAAAGTAAATGCCTTATACAGCAAAGAAGGCCTGTTCTAGGGAAAAATGGGTGTTAACCAAGATGGATGGCAAGGACCTGCCCAATCCAGTGAGTTCAGATTCAATAAAAAAGTTTTTAAGAAAAAAAAACAACAAAACAAAACAAAAAAAAACACAAAAAAGCACAAAGAACGAAAAACACAAAAAAAAAAAAAAAGGAGAGGCCAAGGCGAAAACCCGCAAAGGGCGCTTTGAGACCAAAGGATATTTGAGTTGAAAACCCGAGAAGGGCAGCTCAAAATTTTGATCGAAAATTGGGCATATAGTAGTCTTGCTACGCTCGAAGAAGTATGTTACATATTGGGGCATCGACAAAGTACTCTAATTCCCTAAACACATAATAAGCTCAAAATGGTCCTCAAGAAGTTGGAACAGAGAAGCTCAAGCTGCGATATCTGGGGCACTTAGTTTCTATTTTACCCATTTTTGTTACTTGTGGTTACTTTATTCCTTTCAAAACACCACCGATAAACTTCCTTCTTAATTACCTTTGCTAGCTTTGATTAACTTATTTGTTTCGAGTTATGCTCCCAATCAGTTTCCTTTTTGTCCATTGTACAATCTTTTTCAGGCATTTTGCATTGAAATAACGATTAGTGGACTAATAATACTTTCATAAAAGGAGTTTTGCATATTGCTCTGGAAGCTTCTGAATAATACAAGGACTTGAAATAAGACTATTGTTTAGAACTCACTTAGCTTAAGGTTTGGAAATATTGGAGAAAGATGATTATCTCTTTGGACCTTTTATTGGTTGAACAAAAAGACAAGACATTTCGTCGGTGATACAACCTTGACAAATAACGAGCAATGTCAACCCAACTGTACAAAGGGATCATTCTCGGGAAAAGAAAAATCATACTCTGCATTCATGCATATATCAAGCATATACATCTGGTCATGACACCCAGAGAATGGAAGGTGTAGTAGACCAAATTGATTGAATAAGTTACGAATTCTATGCCCTGAGTCATAGTGGGATAGTTGAGATGATACAAATCTTATACCTTAAAGTTGTAGTAGGATGGATGGGAGGAAACAAACGTTATTCTCTTGAAGTTGCAGTGAGAGGTACAATCTTTATATCCCAGAAGGTACAGTGGAAGGGACTCTAAAATCACAGCGGGGCAAGCTTGTTGAGCAGGATATGATCATTTTTTGGGTTTTCTATCAAAGATACTGGCCGAACGAGAAAGCATGATAACGCATCAGTGATAAAAGCTTAATGAACTACGAGCAATGACGGCCCTAAGCATTTAAAAAGGGATCATTTCATTTTGCATTCATACATCATTTCAAAACACGTTTAGTTAGAAGTATTCGACTCATTGCATCCTAATCATCATAAAAAGACCATTCTCATGACATTTTGCATTCATGCAAGTGTCGTCCATAACACATGTAGTTAGGAGACTTTGAGTCGTTCTGATCATAACATCCTCATCATTTGCGTAAGCATAAGCACATAAAATTAATTCTACAGGACAGGTTCCTCAAAGAACGATGTAGCGATATTGAAGTTCAGATTTTGTTCCCTCGAGATGGTAGTGGAGCAGACTGAAGATTGAAGTCTTCCTGAATATAGTAAGGAAGCACATTGGAAAGTTCAAATTTCGTTCCCTCAAGATGGTAGTGGGGCAGACTGGAGATTGAAGTCTTCCTAAATATAGTAAGGAAGCACATTGGAAAGTTCAGATTTTGTTCCTTCGAGATGGTAGTGGAGCAGATTGAAGATTGAAATCTTCCTGAAGATAGTGAGGAAGCAAATTGAAAAGTTCAGTTTTTGTTCCCTAGAGATGATAGTGGAGCAGACTGAAGATTGAAGTCTTCCTAAATATAGTAAGGAAGCACATTGGAAAGTTTAGATTTTCTTCCTGAAGATAGTAAGGAAGCAAATTGGAAAGTTCTGAATTCTTATTTTCTCAACGTTCTAGTGGAGTAGGTTGAGATTACAAATCCCGTCTCCCTGAGTTAACAATGAGGATAAGTCCTTATTTCTTTGAAGTTTCGGTAGAGAAGATAGAGACTAGGAATCTCTTCTCCCTGAATTCTTATTTTCTCGGCGTTCCAATGGAGTAGGTTGAGATTACAAATCTCGTCTCCCTGAGTTAACAATGACGATCAATCATTATTCCTTTGAAGTTTCATAAGAGAAGATGGAGATTACAAATCTCTTCTCCCGAATTCTTATTTCCTCAAGTTCCGTGGAGTAGGTTGAGATTACAAATCCGTCTCCCGAGTTAACAATGAGGTTACATCCTTAATTCTCGAAGTTTCATAGAGAAGATGAAGATTACAAATCTCTTTTCCCTAAATTCTTATTTCCTCAAGTTCTGTGGAGTAGGTTGAGATTACAAATCCGTCTCCACGAGTTAACAATGAGGATAAATTCTTATTTCTTTGAAGTTTCAAGAGAGAATATGGAGATTACAAATCTCTTCTCCCAATTCTTATTTCCTCGAAGTTCTGTGGAGTAGGTTGAGATTACAAATCCGCCTCCTGAGTTAACAATGAGGATAAATCCTTATTTCTTTGAAGTTTCGTAGAGAAGATGGAGATTACGAATCTCTTCTCCCTGAATTCTCATTTTCTCGAAGTTCTCGTGGAGTAGGTTGAGATTACAAATCCGCTTCCTGAGTTAACAATGAGGATCAATCATTATTTCTTTGAAGTTTCAATAGAAGATGGAGACTACGAATCTTTTCTCCTCAATTCTTATTTTCTCAAAGTTTCAGTGGAGTAGGTTGAGATTACAAATCCCGCCTCCCTGAGTTAACAATGAGGATTAGCCCTTATTTCAGTAGAGAAAATGGAGACTACGAATCTTTTCTCCCTGAATTCTTATCCTGAAGTCACAATAGAGCAAGTTAGAGATCAAAAACAGATCTGGTCTCCTTGAGTTTGCAGTGGAGCAGGTCGAAAATATCAGTCTGGTGGTCCTTGAGTTTGCAGGGATCAGATTAAAGATAGTAGATTTGACCTTCTTGAAGTTGCAAGAAGCAGATCGAAGATTCAGTCTGGTGATCCCCGAGTTTGCAAGGATCATATTGAAGATAGCAGATTTGACATTTCTGAAGTTGCAGGAAGCAGATCAAAAAAAAATTTCAATCTGGTGATCCCTGAGTTTGCAGGGATCAGATTAAAGAAAGCAGATTTGACATTCCTGAAGTTGCAGGAAGCAGATCGAAGATATCAGCCTGGTGATCCCTGAGTTTGCAGGGATCAGATTGAAAATAACAGATTTGACGATCCCTGATGTTGCAGGAGCAGATCAAAGACATCAAATCTTCTCTCCCTAAGTTTGCAATGGAGTGGATCGAAACTACAGGTCCCATCTCTTTGAAATGGCGGCAGAGTGGATCAAAGTAACAAGATGTGGTGGACAAGAATGAAGCTACCTGAAAAAGAACACCGAAGAATCAAAACACAATAGGATCGGGGCAAATTTGGTCTTTCTTTATGTCTTTGCTCTATTCCCGTTGCACGACAATGAGCAAAGAGGGGCAGCTGTAGAAGGCCCAAATTGCCCGGGGCCCATTTCATTACACCTAAACCCATATACCAATAAACCATTTTACAACCCAAATTACCCAAACCCGGGGCCCATTAAGTCCCAAACCCAAATAGTCCCATTTTAACCCATTACCCAATTTTGCCCAAATTTAATGACCTACAAACCATCATTTAAATCGATAGCCCACATCAAGAGCCTAATACCCAAAATGAAACAAACAATCAACCCTAACCCTAGGTCCTCCTTTGCGCGCCGAACTCGCCTTTCCGACACCACCACACCATGTCACCTCCACCACCGCTCCACCGCCACTGCCGAGCACCACCAACGCCCTCCACTTGCTCCACTTGCTCCACTTGCACCTGCAAAATAGAAATAAGAAAAGACAGAAAGAAAATAGTAGCATATTTGGGCTATAAAGCCGATCCAAGAATGTAATACGTATGGGGACCTTTTTTTTTCTTTTTTTCGCAATCAATAGAAAAGAGATGATTCAAAAACAAAATAACAAGAGAGATCAAACAAAGAAGAATCCAAAACGCATAAAAGCCGGATCAAGAACGCTTGAAGGTGATTTCACATTTTTCATCCGTCGTTTGATTTTTTTTATATTTATTACTCAATCAAAATATATATATACATATACTTAAATTATATAAAAAGAAAAAGAGAGAATCTACCTTTCACAATTTGGTTGGCCGTGGCGTCCACGGCGGTCTACTCACCAGAGATCAGGCCCTGCAGAGAGAAAAGATTAAGAGAGAAAATTTTTTTTGTAACAGGCAAAAAAATGATTTTTTTTTAGAGATTTTGGGCTTAAATAGACCCAAGAAAACGACGCCGTTTTGGGTTGAATACCCAGACTCTGAAACGACGCCGTTTAAGGCCACCCAACCCGACCGACCCGACCCGCCTCAGGATCCGCGTGTTTTTTTTACAAAGGGGTTTATTGCGCTCTCGATCCTTCCGCATTTTTAGATTTTAAAATTAACTTTTCCGCTATTGAAATTTTGTCCCAGAAATTTTACGCGATTGTAATTCGGTCCTTTTTAATACACTGCGTTTTACTATTTGGGGAAAATTGTGCTCCTCGTCCCCAGCATTTTGCGCGCGTTGCTATTTAGTATCTTTATTGCTTATAATGCCTAATTTGACCCCTTTTATTTCTGTTTTAGTTTCAATTTGACCCATTTTTTAAATTATTTTGCAATTTTTACTATTTCTACTATTATTTAATATTGATTATTTATTATTATTATTTATATGTTTGTTTATTGTTATTACTATTATATATTGTTTTTACTATCACTAATATTATTACTATCAATTTTCTTTTATTATTATTGTTTTATTATTATTTGTTAGTATTAATGCATTATTTTCACTTGATTATCATTTATATTATTATTTTCACATTATTACTATTATCTTATATTTTATTATTTTATTATTTAATTTTCATCACTAATTTTATTATTCTATTTTACCACTAATATTATATATATGTATTATTCATATTGGTATAGTATTATCATTGTTTTATATCATTATCATATTATTATTATTAGTACTCTTATATTTACTATATTTATATCTACGTTTATCTTTCTTAATTTCATATTATTACTACATAAAATATATTTTGAAAATCATCATATTTCATTTTAAGGTTTTAGAATAAAGGTGATGTTTCGTATTTAGGAATTTGGGAAACAGGATGCCTAACGTGCTGGGTTGCGATTTTCCGTTTAACTAAATTACTTAACATCCCCTTTACGAAGTTTCGCGAATCATGAGACGACTTTGATTACGAGAGATTAAAACATTGTGTCCTAACGAGCTGGATGTAATGTTTATATCTTTTCGGGACAAAGAAATCTCAACTTTTGACTCGAGCCTTTTCTTTGATTTAATCCGATACGATGCATTTTGTAAAATTGCTACACTCCATTTAAAAGTTTTAAAATAAAGGCAATGTTTTGTATTTAGGAATTCGGGGAATAGTGCCCTAACGTGTTGGGTTGCGATTTTCCATTTGACTAAATAACTAAACATCCTTTTGATAAACTTCATAAAATCATGAGATAGCTTTGATTACGAAGGTTTAGAATATCATGTCCTAACGTGCTGGATGTGATGTTTGTACCCTCTCGGAACAAAGAAATATCAAATATCCTAATACCTTTTAAAGGATCCGTATTTTAAAACCTTTTCAAACTTCCGACATTAAGACACTAATTAATCATTTTGGTACCAATTTTGGGCGTATCGAGGGTGCTAATCCTTCCTCGTGCGTAACCGACTTCCGAACTCATTTTTTTGGATTTCGTAGACCAAAATCATTGTTTTGATAAATCAAACTGTTTATTAAAAACAACATTTTTCGAGGTGACCCGATCACACCTCAACAAAAAGGGATTGGTGGCGACTCCCGTTTTTTTCATTTTTAAAACCCAAAATCGAACCCGTTATTGTTTTCCAAAAAATGGTTACAACAATTAATATTTACTTTTATCAAATACTTATATTTACTAATTTATGGTCCTAATAAACAAACATTCCCTTCTTTAATTTACCTCTAGTTTTAACACCCAAATTAGGAAATAGAGACAATGATTATCCAAAACTTGTGCAAAATTCTTCTAATTTTAGACGATTTTAGTTAAATTTGGTGGTAAATAGAAAGTGATATTTTCATATTGTAAAATATCTGTTCAAGGTCCCTCTTATAGTTGCTATTAATACCGACCTCTAACTGTCTCAATTCGTACCAACATCCGTTGGCTTCTCTTAATTTTATCTCAATAATCTCATCGACTATGAATTATTACCTTGGTTAATGCAGTGAAAATGACAGTTTCCGTTGAGAAACCCAATGGTATTTCATCTGACTTTGATTTTCATTCAATGATGATTAATTGTTCTAATGCTTTTATCTGGTTTTCAGTCACTCAAGCCAAGAGTGCCGAGCAGGCGCAGCCTGACGCAAATAAATTGGTATCAAATGACCAATTTACAGTGCCTCAAAACAATGCTTTTGGAAACACATTTAGGTAAATTATTTCTCAAAATACATTTTTGAATGTTGCCTTCATATGATACTGAAAGTTTGGTGAATTTTATGGCAGGGATTATGAAGTAGGTGCAAGGACTGACAAAGTAGAGCAACACTACAAAGCTAGCCATATTAACCAAACATATGATTTCGTAAGGAAATCATTGTGGTAGTTTATTACTTTTACGATTTGATTGATGTTTATACATGGTCATGCGAATAATGTAGGTGAAGAAGATCAGGGAAGAATACGAGAAGCTTAATAAGGGAGAAATGGGAATTTGGGAATGCTGTGAGCTCCTCAATGAGGTTGTTGATGACAGTGATCCCGACTTGGATGAACCACAAATTCAGCATTTGTTGCAGAGCGCTGAAGCAATCAGAAAAACTATCCTAATGAAGACTGGTTGCATTTGACAGCACTCATTCATGGTAAAAACCAAAAAAAAGAACAACCCTTAACAGTTTCTTTTTTGAGTAATTAGCTTATAATGTTCCAATGCATTTTAGATCTTGGAAAGATCCTTGTTCTTCCAAAATTTGGTGAGCTACCTCAATGGGCTGTTGTTGGTAAGTGTAGTATTTGTTCTGAGTTTACTTAAGTCCTTTTTATACTTTTAATTGACAAATTTAATTTCAATATAACAGGTGACACTTTCCCTGTTGGATGTGCTTTTGATGAGCTCAATGTCCATTACAAGGTTTCTGAATCTTTGCTTTGATGTATCTTTTTATGGAGTTATTATGATGGAACCTAAGATTAATTTGTAGTTCTCACAAACTCTGTGGTGCAGTATTTTAAGGAGAACCCTGATTTCAAAAAACCCAAATACAACACCAACAATGGGGTTTACTCTGAAGGATGTGGACTGGACAATCTGCTTATGTCATGGGGACATGATGATTACATGTACATGGTATACAATTTGACTCCTTCAGTGGATCCTTTGATGTAATTAGGCTAATACCATAATATTGTAATGTCTGTCATAACTTTGATTAGGTGGCCAAGGAAAATGGGACCACATTGCCACAGGCAGGATTGTTCATCATCAGATACCATTCCTTCTACCCATTGCACAAGCATGGAGCTTATGCCCAGTTCATGAATAAGGAGGATAAGAAGAACATGAAATGGCTTCATGTTTTCAACAAATATGACTTGTACAGCAAGAGCAAAGCTCACGTTGATGTTGAAAAAGTCAAGCCATATTATGAATCCCTCATGGCCAAGTATTTCCCAGCAAAGCTGAAATGGTGAAAGTTCCCAAATGCATGAACAATGGCGTGCTGCGGCTGCAATGCTAATAGAGTAATAGTCCTGATTCTTTGTAGAAATAGAGAGAAGTCGACTATAATGTGTATATATATGAAGCAAGTAATACAACAACACAACACTCTGTATATTCTTTTGATTCAAACCCGAAATGCAATCCATTTGCCAGCACAAACCTCACCTCTGAGATGACGCAAAGCTGTATATTTAACTGGATCTAACTCCAGCCCAACATAAACTGAATCTTGGGAACCTTGTCTATTAAGGTCTTAATTGTACCAACTTGATGGAATTTAATGGACTTGACTCGGTTTGTACGGTTCTAGTCAGAGCGCACAACACAAGCAAAAGGAAAATTCCCTCGCCACAACTTGCACTTCACACCCTCAGTTTTTGTTGGGGTTTTTAAGGGACTGGACTGTTTTAAACTGGTCAGTAAAATAGACTCGAAATTTTAAGGCTTTCTTTAAGTTAGAAAGTCAAAAACGATGGGTGACGGAGAATCACGAGTTTCATCAATGAAATGAACAAGCTAGTTGACTTTTTTTTTTAAAAATTATTGCCCTACTTCGTTACGTACAAATTTCAGTTCCACTATAAATGTGGCTGTAAAAAGTTGAACACCAGTGAGAGGATACGAAGTTTCCATGCCTCAACCCTAAAAAAAATAAAATAAAAGGTGCTTCATAACACTATTTAATAATAGGGAGTTTGTGGAACTTTCTTGAATACCAGCTTTTGACTTCAGATAAAAACTATAATTTTTTTTTAAAAGTCAGAATTGAGATTAACTTCATTTGGGTTGCCCATGCAGAATGATGTCACAGTGAAATTGATTTCAAATCATTCCTAGCCACACATGTCAACAACAGATTATGTTTAGAAAAGAATGTTAAGCATAAAATAATCCAGGCATAATCCTTGAGATTGACCCCACTTCATTTACTTCAAGTGGGACACTGCTTTATGGCATGGGAATGGCTCTTGCGACCTCCTTTTGGTCAGATATTGGCAGTAACCTAAACCCTATCAAAAATAAAACCCCAACTGCCTGGAAGGCAAAAGCCATCCAAATCCAAAGAATCAACCACAAATGACATTCCAAAGGAGTTTTTGCATTTACAGGTGAGGTCCCTCCAAGTTGGGTTCCATTACTGATGATTGAATAAAAATGTGAGCCCAATGCCAGACACCGTGGGGTTGCATCACAAATTTCTTTAACTTGTTTGGCATTTCTTGAAGGATCAAACACTAGGATTGTCTAGCTAGCAGCCGTTCTTATCCACTTTACTCCAAAACACTAAATAAAAAGAAAAATAAACCTATGCTTGGTCCATCTTTTACATTGATGGACACCCATAATCTCATTCACAAATATCTTCCAGCAATCATTGTTTTCTAATGTGCATTCAACACTAACTTTAATCGAATTCGAGTAATATGAAATCTCGAGTAAAATTAAACGAAACATTTTCACTTGGCATCATATATATTTCGTACGTAAATGGAAAGTTTTGAGTGATAAGCACCTAACCATTGAGGACAAGAGGAGAGCTAATAGTAACCGAAGCTTTCTGAAGTGCAATATTGCCCCGACTTGTGTGTGTGGGGGTTGGATCCACCTTTTTGTCTCTGATTTTCTTTTTCTAATAAAAAAGTTTGGCAACTTATTAATTAATTATTTTTGAGGGATGGAGATGAGCATTTGATTTCATATCAAAAGCAGCAAATGAAACAACTCAAAAAAGGTGGACTGACATCCCCGTTGCCCACTTTGTTATGATCTTTTTTTCTCTTTTTCCTTAATGTGATATCCTACAAGTTCACCACACAAATCCACTCAAATGCACACATAACAGGGAAATTTACCTAAAAATACTAAAAAATAATAAATATACGAAAAAGGCCAAAATCTAGAATATTTACGGAAAATGGCCATTTCCACAAAAACGTCCCACGTCGGGCGTTTTGTGGGAAAAAAGAAAGCGCTTGGGGGGCATTTTCACATCGCAAAGCGCTACCGACAAGAACGCGCTTTTGTCGATGTGGCGTAAAGCGTGCGCTTTTGATGTAACGTTTCCCCAATGGCGCGCTTTTGCCCTCCTTTCCTGTTTGACTTTCAGCTGTTTTTAGTGTTAGGGTATAAATTTTAAGGTTTCAGGGCTAGGGTTTATGATTTTTTAGGGTCGTTAGATTTAGGGTTATTAGGGAAAAATTAATGGAGTGAATTATAGGGTTAATTAGGATTTAGTAAAAAATATTTAGAGTTTTGGGCAAAATATAGTAGCAAATTAAAAATTATTTGAATTTTTTTAACAGTTGTATCTGGCAAAATAATTTTGAGAAGACGTTTCTGAACAAATAGTGCCGAAAACGCTTCAAGCAGGATGCACTATCAGGAAGGGTACTGAAAAGAGCTCTCACGTGGACGCTCTTTTGCTACAGTAGTCTCCGGTAAAATAATTATGAAAAGACGTTTCTGAACAAATAGAGCCCAAAACTTCAAAGTAGAAAAGATGCATGCTCTTTTGCTCTGAGTCTCCGGTAAAATAATTTTGAGAAGATGTTTTGAACAAATAGTGCCCAAACGCTCAAGTAGGATGCACTGTCAGAATGGTCTGAAAAGAGCTCTTTTCTTTTCTGATGAGTCTCCAATAAAATAATTTTAAGAAGACGTTTACGAATAAATAGTGCCCAAAATGCTTCAAGCAGGATGCATTGTCAGTAAGGGTGAGCAAAACTCGATTCGACTCGAAAAAATTGAAAAAAAATTTGAATTTTGAGTTAAGCGAATCGAATTATTCAAGTTAATCGAGTTATTCGAGTCAACTCAATTTTTTTCAATTCGAGTTCGAATCGAGTTGAGTTTTCAATTGAATAACTCAAATTATTCAATAATTTGGATATTAAAATATAATATTTTATATTTTACCCCAAACTCCCAAACCTTTTACTTTTCCTCAAAATTTTTACTCATTCCCACTTTTCTCCCAAAACTTTTATTCCCTCCCATCCCAACCCTCTAATCTATCCAAAATTCATTTCCACCAAAATTTTACTCTCCCATTTACTTTTTCTCAAAATTTTACTCCAAAAACCCTCAAAACTTTTTATTTCCCCCAAATTTTACTCCTCCCACTTTTCCCTAAAACTTTTACTCCTTCCCATCTCACCTCCCATCTACCCCAAACCCATCCCCCAATTTTTTTATATTTTCCTTCCAAAATTTTACTCCCTATTTACTTTCCTTCAAACTTTTATTCCCCAAATTTTTTATTTTCCCCTAAACTTTTACTTCTCACCTTTTACTCTCAAATAAAAATCAAAATTATCAAAAAAATCACTAAACATAAATAGCAATAATTTTATTTATATCTACTATTTATATTATTAAATTAAATTTCACATTTTATATTATTTATATTATTGAATTGTTTAGTCATATTGAATATTTATATTAAAATTGAATTATTAATTATGCCATAAAATATTCAGTATTAAAATTTTATATTGGTATCAATTTTATATTTTATCTTTAAAATAAATTTTATTAAAAATCACATTTTACATTTAATATATATTTTAATTCCAAAATACATAGTGACAAGAATATGAAGATAATTGAAATAACTAACCAAGCAAAGAAGCTAACCCGTATATAAAAGATTAATAAATAAATTATGAGGTGATGAAAGTTAATAAAATTTGATTAAGGTGGACAAATTTTATTACGATGGGTGATAGTGGTTACAAGGACCCAAAATTATTTTTTAAAATTTAACTCGAACAAATATATTCGATTCGATTCGATTCGAATTCCTTCTCACTCGACTCGATTCGATAAAATTTCAAATCAAATTAGGATGATAAAATATGATTCGTCAACTCGATTAACTCAAAATTTTTTCATTCGATTCGATCGAACGCTCACCCATAATTGTCAGGAAGGGTATTGAAAAGAGCTCCCACGTGGATGCTCTTTTGCTACAGTAGTCCGTGGCAATCCTTAGACTATAAATCAGCCAAGTTTCATGCTCAAGTTGCATAACATAAATTGAGGCAAAAGAAAAATGGAAACTTAAAATGAGTGAACATATTAATGCTGTTATTTACTACGATCGTGAGGTTTGTGACACCGAAAATGGTGTTATTTTTTTATCGAAGAACACAGCGCGACTGAGTTTTAATCGGAACATAGATTTGTTAGAACTTCGTAAAAGAATTAGGCGTAAAATCTTCGGAACAATGCCAATGAAAGTTTAGTCTATTAAGTATAGATTTTACGTTTTGGTTGATCCGGTGAGATATGAATCATTTGACATCAAAGGTCCTCGAGCTTTGAGGCAATGGTGGAGACTCATCTTACCAGTGGATCACCCTATCTTGAGGTATATGTACAATTTTCATCGCCAAGTGATCTTCCTTCAACCTCAACATCTACTTTTGTTCGAGGGGAATACACGATCCTAAGCCAACACTCTGTTAGTGGGAGGCAAAATATGAAAGTGTCCGTGTTTGGTGGTAGTATGAAAAACATAAACCTTGCACGACACTCGGTTGATGGATGGGACATGCATATCTTTCCTTCGACTGCCGATGATAGAAATACGTATTGGGGAACGTCATCAACTTCTAGTGGTTGGCAATCCACATATGATTGGAAACGTTACGAAAGATGTTCAAGGAGGGATAATGTACTCCCCACGACATCTACCGTGAGGGGTCCTCATTCGTTGCAAATTATGGTGGTCGAATGATGAGTCCGATGTGGATCCACCTCGAGAGCATGGGCCCGATGGTGCAAAAGTTGGATTATTTTTGAATCGGAGCCAGTCCCAATAATACCTGAAGATGTTGAAAGTGGTTCAGATGAAGAAGAAGAAGATCCGCTATTCGTATGCATTTGCCTCCAATTTCACATGTATAATGTCGATCTATCTCAAGACGATGCATTGGAGTTTCTTGAACTACCACACCGGACGCGTGACCGTACAAGTTCATCGTTGGATTCGGGCGAATTAGAAGTTGGTAACGAGTTTTCCAACAAGGATGTTTTTCTTTGTGTATTAAAATAATAAAGTATCAAGAACGGGGTTAACTATAACATGGTTAAATCCAAGCTCGATAAGTACGAGGCAAAGTATGCAGTGCAAAATGATACATGTTCTTGGAAAATCATGGCCTCTTTAAGGAAAAGGACAGGCTTGTGGGAGATCAAAAAGTACAAAGGTCCACATACATGTCTTGTCGGTATAGTATCACTATGTGTTCAATATTTTTGAATAATACTAATATAACGTAATGTTGCATTATTTAACGTGCTTCGTTTACATATGTTACACAAGATCATCCAAAGATGGATTCAGAGATGTTGGCTAACTTAATAATACAGACTGTGAAGGCCGATCCCAAGACTACAGTGTCGGCCTTAATTGGAAATATTCGTAGCCAGTTGGGGTACACACCCTCTTACAGGAAGACTTGGATAGCCAAGCAGAAGGCGTTGAAAAAGTTGCATGGTCGGTGGGACACTTCATATAATGAAGTGTGGTAGTGGTGTCAAGTGCTGGAGAGTTATGTTCTAGGTAGCATAACAGACATTAAAACAGAAACGGCGTACTACAATGATTATTTGCTCCATGGATGCACAGTATTTAAGCGTCTTTTCTAGACATTTAAGCAATGTCGAGATGCATTTATATACTGCAAGCCATTGGTACAAATTGACGGTACTTTTATGTATAGTAGATATACGCATCAGGTATTGCTAGCTGTGGCGCACGACGGCAGTGGGAGAATCCTTTCGATTGCGTTTGCAATAACACCAGGGAAGTCAGCTAATGACTGGGATTTCTTCCTATCTAGGTTAAGGAGGCATGTCTGCCCTCAACCTGATATTTGCGTTATATTGTATCGGGGCCCTAGAATACTAGCCGCAATAGAGCGACAGGAAAGCCTGTGGCATCGCACACACCATCGATATTGCCTAAGGCATGTTGCGTCCAACTGCCACGGGCAACATCGATCTACAAGTTAACGACGGCAAGTGACCAATATAAGTATGTAATATCTATTAATATAATTTCGTTTGTAATATTCAATTTATTCTTAATTGAAGAGTGGTATGTAATATTCGTTATCAACTTATATTGGCAGGGTACGAGATTAATAAGGACCATTTTCACGAGATGTTGGCCAGTTTGCGATCAGTTAATGAAGAAGGCGCAAACTACCTATGCAATATTCCTTTTCGAGCAGTGGACACAAGCATACGACGGTGGCTTACAATATGGTCATATGACCTTAAACTTGGCCGAATGCATAAATTTTATTCTAAAAGAAACGCGTCATTTTTTGATAACATCGGTTGTACGAGAGACATATTTTCATTTAGCGACACTATTTTCGAAGCGAGCAGCGAGTTATAAAGGCCAAATGTAAGGAGGCCATGTATGGTGCACGAAGGTCTTGCGAGAAATTAACAGGGGAAAGCACGGGCCAACACCATGCACACAGTGTGTCTCGATCGCGACAACCTATGGTTTCGTGTAACGGAGTTTGACAAACCGAACCAAGGTATTGTTGGCGGGTAGTATCGTGTACACTTGATAAATAAGACCTGTGACTGTGAGATATTTGATGCACTTCGTTACCCATGCGCTCATGTACTTGCGGCTTGTCAGAATATCCGTTTTGATCCTATGAGCTATGTCGATGAAGTGTATAAAATAAAGAACATGTACAACGTGTGGAGACACGTATTCCCACCAGTCCCAGATAAACGTAAGTGGCCGTTGGTATCGCTTGCACCGTATAAATTGTTGCCGGATAGACAACTGAGGCACAAACTAAAAGGTCGACCTTGCTAGACTAGAATACGCAAAAATATGGATATCCGAGAAACGACCAACCAACGTAGGTTGTGCGGATGGTATAGGAACTCAAGCCATGCATCTCGCTCGTGTCCAAATTGGAATAGTTGGCAGTCTTCTTAACTTTTTTTGTCTCTTGGTGTCTATGTAAATCTTATTTATTTGTTGATGAAAATGGTAAACTTTTGCAGAATGACTAATTTGGAAAAAAAACTTTAAGTTACAATAAAAATAAATATTGGACTTTTATTTTTATAATTAAATTACAATAAAATAAAATTAAAAATTTCTATTTTATTAAAGATATTAAAATTAAATTAAAGAAAAAATTAAATAACTATTATATTATTAAATATATTAAAACTAAATTACAAAAAAACAAAAAAAACAACTTTTTATTTTATTAAATATATTAAAATTAAATTACATATAAAAAAATAAATAACTTCTATTTTATTGAAGATATTAAAATTAAATTAGAAATACAAATAAAAACAACTTTTATTTTATTAAAAATAAAAAATTATATTACAATTAAAAATAAAAAGTCATCAAATCAATGTTGATGCTTGGTGAATCAAGTGCCACACGGGGGTGGTCGGTGGTTACGCTCTGAATTCCTCCTTCTTTTAGCTTCCGGCGGGGGTCGTGGAACCTCGGGCGGGAATTTTGGATCCTCCGACAGTGGGTCTGGTTGTGGGTGTTGGGAAGATGACCCACCTTGATAAAATAACGACTACGGAAGTGTTTGCATAAACCACGGCGGAGTGTCTGAATCTCGTATGACAAAGAAGACTGGTAAAAAGAAGTGCTCCCCGACGGCGCCTCCTGTGATCCCTCATGCCAAGATGGCATCAAGATCAGCTGGTCAGTCGGAGTAGTTGGGAACAGACTCGAACCGGACCATGCATTCCAACTTGAAGTGAGACTGGGAAAAAGAAACATATATGGGTTAGGATCCATATAAGGGTTAGGGTACGCATGGCATAAAGGCCAAAGGCTGTGATGTCGGTGTCGTCGGCTGAAGTAATGGGCCCGGTGACTGTGTGGGCACTGTTGATTGGCCCGGTGATTGTGTCAACACTGTTGATGGTCTCGTCTCATCCCCCTTCTCTTTAGATTTAAAGGCTCGCGTCGTTCCCTTTATTCATAAAGTTGTCGTCGCCTCTCCTCTTCCAACAACAAATACGACTTACCATGGATCCTAAACCATAGCATGTATTCCAGCACGCACGCTAACTCAAGAACGACGATCGGTTCTCAGATAGGTAAATAGTCATAACGGTTCTCACATCTCGATATATGCTGACCAAAATCTTGGCCAATCCGTGTGCAACTGCCGTAAGTCGACTTTGTGCTCTTCATCGAGCACCTCAAGTGGCACAAAAATCGGTTATCAGAAATCCAAATTGTTGCAGAACCCGATCTGACTGGTGCATCTCCGCGGTGGCATAGTTGATCAATAAGACCTTCACATGCCAAATGTTTAGATTTTGCAAGAACTCCTCCGGAATTACTGCCCAAATTGCCAGATCCTCGTAAGGTGTCCATTGAAACTATATTAATATGACCAAAATATTAGTTATATACATAATACTAAATACGAAATACTACATTATAAATATGAAATTCGAAACTTACTTGTGATTCTGACCGTTGGTCTAATAGAAGTCATATATCTTCAAGCGAGGTAGGTATTCCAGCATAACTCACCGAATAGTTCCACCTAATTAAATAAATTTTTAGCATACAATTATACTATAAATCTACGTAATAGTTGTAAAATATAACATTAAATTTATCTCGTTATCAGTGGGAATGTATATGGCTGGTCGAGTCGAGGACATAAACATGAAAATCGAAACCGTGTCCATGACTGCAGTAGTGATAGGCAACCTCCGATTTTCGCTTTACTCGGCCACGTCACCCCGCACATCTTCCGATACAACTTTGATAGCATGGCAGACCCCCAACTCAATTCACCGGCTACTCTAAAATCAACAAGTTTCAGCAACCATCTCAAGTGTACGAGGTTTCTAAACAGGTCCGGCATCAGATAGCCTCTAATTATCTCGAGAATGTATGCCCGAATATACCGTATTCTTTCGATTTCGATCGAACCATCATTCTTCTCCGGGAATGTGTCTAGTAACCAGGCCATCTCGATCCAACCTCCATGAATGTTATCCGGAATGGCACCCAGAAGCTCATAGCATACGGCGGTTCAATCGATAGAAGTTGCGGATCCAGTGACTACGGACCCATCACCGTAATCCCAATTGCAACTGCACATCTTCCAAAATGATAGTACACTCTTCGCGTGGAAGATGGAAAGTGTGCGTCTCGGGTCTCCACCTCTCTATCATCGCATTGATTAATTTCGGCTCCAACTTGCACCCCTGGCCTATCGTGGCCACGTGCCAAAAACCCGCTTCCCGCAGGTAATTCTCGATCAACGGCGATGGGGGACCATGCATATTGCGAATATAGCATTGCAACACTCGATCTACGATGCTTAAAAATTATAAAATAAAAATTAATTAAAATTGCATAAACCTAAAAAATATTAAATAGTATTGAAAAATTAAAATTAAAACTTACCATTTGCATTTGATCGACGGAGATGTGCTTATCGTCCAGACAAATTAATTTCCCGGCCATTGGTAATACGGTGGAAGATTTTATAATTTATTAAAAAAATATATTAAAAAATTAAAAAAGGGCTTTTTTGTAAATTTTAAAGGACTATTTTGAAATTTGAGAATAAGTTTCAAGGACTTTAAGAGAATTTTAAGAGGAATTTGAGGGAAAGTTGAGAGAAAGATGATAGAGAACTAATGTGTGGAAAAAAATAAGAAGGGTTGGGGATTTTTATAGGTTTTTTTTTTTTTACCATTGGCCTCCAATAGTCAAAAAAATTTTGACCGTTGCGAGGAAAAGCCTTTAGAGAGCACTTGCCACATCGCCAGCGCGCCGTAAGCGCGCTTTGCTGATGTGGTAGAAAGCACTCTCTCAAGGGCACGCTTTCCTATTTTTTCCACACAAAACGCGCTGACGTGGACGCGTTTTGTGGGGAAATGGCCATTTTCCATAAATATTTTAGATTTCGACCATTTTCTGTAAATTTTTTATTTTTTTATATTTTGGGTAAATTACCCCACATAACATATATTTACTTTTTACTAAAATAGTGACATACCATATATAAATAGTATTTACTATAATTTTAAAATTAAATTTTAAAGGTTGAAACTCTCACCTTAACCATCCTTAATTGCAATTTTTAAAAAAAGTTTTAAAAATTTAAATTAAACCCTATTTTTTTAAAAAAAATCTTCATAAGTCGTTAAAATTTTTAAAAATTTCAATTGAGCCAAAATCTTAACAACAGATTCCTACTAGTTATTTGAACTGTTTAAAGAGGCAAGGGCAGAATTATTGAAGATCTGATTTGTTTCAAGGAATCACAGTGTTATTAAGACATGAATTATGAGGTTGGATTCTATGTAGAGAAGTCTCACTCCCACTGGAAACAGAACACATGTTTTGCAATGCATGTGCTTTTAATCATGATTAAAATGAAGCAGCCATTCAACTGCTCACTATGCCCAACTGCCCCTCCAAATAGCACATTGCATCCTCTTTCCGTTATTATCTTGCCGGTGCTGCACCGTTGCAAAACTTTGGAAGCAGAGAGTTTACCAAATCAAATGCCTTTTTTTTTTTTTTTTAATTTACATTTCTTGAATATTCCACGTGATTCGCTTTCGAATAGATGATGTTTTATGTTTATAAAAGAATGGTGTTGCTAGGCTGGCAGGGAGTGAATTCACACGTGGAACATGATGTTTTGATTCGTGGACGGTTCACCAACACCTGCTTAGCGCTTCTACGCCGAACGTGGCCACAAATATATTCTTTAATCTTCCAACGTAAGCACGTTGAAAGAACAACCATTTTAACCTTATAAAACGACACATAAAAAACTCACGTTTTGCTTCAAATTAATTTGATTTTGTTGTATCCTATTTTAACCCAAATGTCAAACTTCTTTTATTTGACTCTTATATTCACTCTTGATTTTTCTTAGTTATCCATGTCTGATGCCCCCATCTTACTTCTATTTGATAAAACCCAAGTAAAACCAAGGCCAATGCTTTTTTTAATTTAACTTTGATTGTTAAATCTATAAAATTATCGTTTACTACACATTTACCTTTTTTTTTTTCTTTCAAAAAGATCCAAAACAAAGGGCCTTCTTTTTTTTCGTTCTTTTTATATTTTACAATCATTTCTCTTATTTAATTACGATACTTTTGCGCCCAAAAAAAAAAAATAATAATTCAGAAGCTTTTGGTTCCTTCGCGACAATTCCTAAAAAGAAAAGAAAAAAGAATGTGCAAGGAAATGTTGTGAGAAACGTGGGTTAATTGATTTGGGGTTTTAGTTAACCGGTGGCAATATTTATTGACGCTTATTAAAAGTGTTTTTTTTTTTGAGAAAAATTAAAAATTTCCAGTTTCTTAAACAATGTTTTTAGATCAATTTTTAATTTAAAATAAATATTTTTCTCTCAAAAATAACTTATTTAAAAATATTTTTTATCTCACAAATACATGTTAAAAATAACATCATGGAAACAGAGGCAAAACTAGAGGCTGACATGCGCCTGACCTCCTTAAAATATAAAATTATTATTTAGACTTTTAAAAATTTTTTAAAAATTTTAGATTAATAAAAATAAAATTACACTTTAACCCCCTAAAATTTTAAAAATTTAATTTAATCCTTTACAAATTATAAAGATATAAACTATAAAAAATTAAAATTTCATTCAACCCTCCTAAAAATTGTTTTGATTTCACCCTCGCATGAAAATGATTAATCGTATAAAACATTTCTAAACTATATTTCTCATTTTAAATTTAACTGTTTAAATATTTTATTTAAATAATTTAAAATAAAATTTTAAAAAATAAATATTATAAAATGAATATTTTAAATCTTTTAGTTTTGATATTTTGAAGTTTGTACGAAAGTTTTATCTACTACTCTTTTTGTTTTAGTTTTATTTTATTTTTCTTTAAATTTCATTATGTGTTATTTGATGATTAAATTAATAATTTTAATAATAAAAATCTAATTTCTATAATAAAATAATTTAAAAAATATAGTTAGTAAATTTTAAAATTAAAAACACATTTAAAATAGACTAAGAAAACATATCTCACCTTTTATTACAATGATTTAATACGTCCAGAGCCCATTATGAAAACAAGTCGTATTTAGGCAATTGCAAGATCCAAGGGCCAAAAGGTAATCACAGTTTTAAGGGTCCCATGAGTGAAAAATTGAACATTTGACGCGTGCGAAACACAAAATCTCAATCATACCCCCAAAGCCACACGCGCACCATAGAATTGGCGGGCCCTTCAAGTTTGGAAGTTGATCAGCGCCGTTGATTACCCAACCAACCAGAATCGAACAACCTTCTAAAAACGGAAAGCAATCGATCAAATCATATACAACAAAGCAACTAAAATCTTACTATGATTTCAATTCCATAACAACACCCATGTAACATAAACATACCTCAGCACCACAGTAAGTGCCTTTCTTTTTGCACTACCCTTTCCCCCTATTTACACATCTGATTTCCCCATCATTATTTGCTAAACCAACCAACCTATTGTATAAGATCCCAAAACTCTAAACATTAAAATTAATGCTCTCAACCTAATTTTCAACTTGTAAAACACTAAAAGCAAAGCTCTTTTGGGGCCCTTATTTTTGCCATCCTTCTCCTCTGCTGCTGCTGCTGCTGCTGATGTTAATATACACGATACTAGAGAGAGGTGGCGGCTCTAAACATTAGGGGACATTGTGGCACCATGATTGTGTGTATCTGTGGGGCAAATACTATTAGGATAAATACATTTCAACTGGAGGACAAAAAGGATGAGCTCTATGGGTATGGTTATGGCTTAATATTGTATGATTAGTCCTCCCATTGGGGCTCTATGGGGAATCCCCTTTCTTCGTTTGGCAGTTCTGTAATTAACCGAAGTTGGAGGGGGCGTTGAAGGACGAAAGCTCTGCACTTTGTTGTTGAGCTTTCCATGGCCACTGCTGCTGTATGAATCTTCAGAGTCTGATGCCATGGCGGCCATATGTCTCTTCTTCTTCTGGAAATTCTTTGATGTACCCACAATCTGAATGTTTAAAAGAGTAGAACAAATTAGAATTAACATTTCACATAGCTCAATGGGAATGGAGTTAGAGATTATAATGTCCTTTAGAAAAGTCGACATAGTTTCACCAAACAAAATTAAAACAGATTTTGACCATTATGGTTTTGCTTGGAAAACTACAACCTTTACTTTATCATACAGTTTCTCAGCAACCAAACAATACCGTTGACCAAAAGGGGAAATTTTAATTAAAAAGGAAACAGCGGATTTACCTTGCAACCAAGAGAGCAGAAGCGGAAGGAGTCGACCAGGCTACGGTCACAGACCTCACAGGTGTTGGTGACACCTTTTCCAGGCCTCGGCTGAGGCCTCTCATTGATGAACACAACCTTAGCGCTGTTAATAACATAGGTTTGAACACCAGATATATCCAGGTATTTCTGTATCTCAGATACCCTTATCACATCATGGTATGAGGACCTCCTAATCTGTCATATAACCAAAAACAGAAAGCAGGACAAATTAGATTAGCAAATCGAAATAACTGTACAACTTTTGTGGCGAATTACAAGTAACAGTCAAATCCAATGAGAATTTTGTGAGTTTAAGACTTTAAGTCCCATCTGCCAGATACTGCAAAATAAGATCAGATTACACACATTTTCACGAGAAAAGCATTTGGCTTTCTTGTTAGAAACTGAGGATCAGAAAACCACCATTGTTTTGAAGGACAAGTAGTGGTTTTTTTATTATGCAGAAAAAGGGCTTTTAAAAAACAGATAAGAGACCTTGAAAATTGAGTCATTGCCTGCTTGGATGGTGGGAAAATGTGAGGTGGCTAACTAGAGAAAGAAAAGTACGAACACCTGGACTGAACTGGGATGAAAGTTCAAATCTTTTTTAGTACATCACGAAAAACAGAGCAAGAACAAGTGAAACCTGGAGTAGAAATTCAAAGAAATGTGCTTAAGTCAAAATCGGAAACAAACTCGATTAATAAAGGACAGAGAACAGAATCCCAGAATTGGAAACATGAATGCCGAAAAGGGAATTGAATAACGGGATTCCTCATATCCCCATAAGAGGAAATGAGACAAATTTCAAAAGAAAAAACCGTAAAGATAGATTTTTTTTTTTTTAAAGAAGAAGAAAAGGAAATGCGATTTTAAAGGGAAATATAATTGAACCTGAATATAACGATGATCCTTGTGATGAGCAAGGCAGAGAGAGCAGAGAGCGCCATTCATACAATCTAAGCAGTACATATTGCATTCACTCTTGTGAGAATCAGCATGAAGCTTGCATTGAACGAAGAAATGTTCTCCTAATAAAGGTTTCAACCATGGCGGCCACCTATTGTCTTCTTCATCAGGTCCACCAGCACCCTATCAAAACGCCAAAAATAACATTAGAACCCATTTCATTAAAACACATTTCTAATCAATACCCAAAGTAAAGAAACCAAGAAAAAAAAAGCTGAATTAAAAAAGTACAAAAGTGAAAGAAACAGAAGAATGAGGAGCAAAAAAAAAAAAGTAGTTTTTTTTAGAGGAAAGAAGATACCATGATTCTTCTGTTCTTAGGCTTAATTTCACGGACAGTGGATTCTTGATTTTCGATCGCCAGCTTGAAGTCTTGAACTCGAAAGGGTAATGCTCTGTTTTGAGGCTGAGTGAGATTAGAGAGAGAGAGGGAGAGAGAGAGGTGAAGGCGGCGAGCAGAGACAGAAGAGGGAGGGAGAGAGATGAAAATAAAAATGAGAATAAAGAAAAGAAGAGATAGTTCTTATTATGTATTATAGACAGAGCCGAAGCTAAGCTCTCGAAGGTCGATGGGAGATGCGTTGGGTGCAAGGAACCCTTCCTTCGTATTTATTTCCCTTTCGTTTTCACATCTCTTTCTCTCTCTTTGGTCTTATCGTTATTTAATTTATTTATTTATTTTTCATAAATTTATTCTTTCTTTTTATTTCTTTAAAGTATGTGATTATTTTAAGTAAAATACCTAAATATATCAAAAAAATAAAAAAATTATGGAATTAGACCAGTTTCTTAAAAATTTATGAAAAAGAGTCATTTCCTCACAAAACGCGTCCACGTCAGCGCGTTTTGTGAGGAAATATGAGAAAAAGGCCTCTAGGGCGCTTTAGCTTTCAGAATTCAGAAAAAGACAGATAAAAAACCTATAAAAACTCCAACCCTTTTATTTTTTTTCACACTTTAATCCTTACTCATTCTTCTCTCAAATTCCTCTCAAAATTCTCTTTAAGTCCTTCAAAATTTTCTTTAAGTCCTTCAAAATTCTCGAAATAGTCCTTTAATATTTACAAAAAAGCCATTTTTAATTTTTTTAATATATATTTTTGAAACTTTTAAAATTTTCGATCAGATTACCAATGGTCGGGAATTAATTAAATCTAGACAACAAGCACATCTCCGTCGATCAAATGCAAATGGTAAGTTTTAATTTTAATTTTTCAATATTATTTAACATTTTTAGGTTTATGCAATTTTAATTAATTTTATTTTATAATTTTTTTTAAACAGTTTGTAGATCGGGTGTTGCAATGTTATATTCGCAATATGCATGGTCCCCCATTGTCGTTGATCGAGAATTACCTACGGGAAGCGGGTTTTTGGCATATGGCCACGATAGGCCGATGGTTCAAATTGGAGCCGCCTTTGATCGATCGTTGATAGAGGTGGAGACCGAGACGACACTTTCCATCTTCCATGCGAGAGTGTACCATCAATCGGAAGATGTGCGATTGCGATTAGGATTGCCAGAGTCATCGTCCGCAACTTCTGGTGATTGGGGAGCCGTATGCTACGAGCTTCTGGGTGCCATTCCGGATAACATTCAAGGAGCTTGGATCGAGATGGCCTGGTTACGAGACATATTCCCGGAGCTGAATGAGGGTTCGACTGAAATAGAAAGAATACGATATGCTCGGGCATACATTCTTCGAGATAATTGGAGGCTATCGATCTTGGACCTTTCTAGAAACCTCAGACACTTGAGATGGTCAATGAAACTTGTTGATTTCAGAGCGCCGGTGAATTGAGTTGGGGGCTGTTGTGTTATCGAGGTTGTATCGGAGATGTGCGGTGGTGACGCTGAGTAAAGCTAAAATTGGAGGTTGCCTATCACTCTGCGGTCATGGGCACGGTTTTGATTTTCATTTTACGCCCCGACTCGACCACCCATATTCATTCCCACTAATAACGAGGTAAATTTAATATTATATTTTACAATTATTACGTAGATTTATAGTATAATTGTATGCTAAAATTTATTTAATTAGGTGGAATCATTCATGAGTTATGTTGGAATACCTACCTCGCTTGAAGATATACTATTTATTGGACCAACTGTCGGAATCACAAGTAAGTTTAAAATTTCGTATTTAGTGTTTAGTATTATGTATATAACTAATATTTTGGTAATGTTAATATAGTTTCAATAGACACCGTATGAGGATCTGGCAATTCGGGCAGTAATTCCGGAGGAGTTCTTGCAAAATTCAAACCTTTGACACGTGAAGGTCCCATTGATCACCTATTCGACCGTGGAGATGCACTAGTCAGATCGGGTTCTGTGACAATTTAGATTTTGGCAACCGATTCCCATGCCACCTGAGGTGCTCGATGATGAGCACAATGTAACAGTCCGACTTTGGGCCTAATCGGAATAGTGGTTTCGGGACCACAAATCCGATGAGAAAAAATTTAATATTCTTATATTTTTATGATCTACAATTTTATGGAATGATTTCTTGAAAATTTCATTCGAAAATTTTGATATTTGAGCACCCAATTTAGTCAAAAGGACTAAATTGTAAAAAGTGCAAAACTTGAGTTCTAGAAGCTAGAGGTGTCTAATTGCTATGAAATTTTAAATTGGAGGTCCTTAAAAGGTAACTAGACCATTTTTTAACTTGTTGGACAAAAATTGACATCAAATAGGTGAAATAGAATATTTTTAAGTTAAGGGCATTTTAGTCATTTGGTGATTAAAATGAATTAAAAACAAAATTAAAAGTCAATTTTTGCTCATCTTCAACCCCTTCGCCAAAATTCACATGATGAAGACATAGCTAGGGTTTTTCAAGCTTCCAAGCTCGATTTTAAGTCCGTTCTAGCCCCGTTTTTAATGAGTTTTACGTTTTTAAAATTCTCGTAACAAGATTTACCTATTTCTACCATTATTTTGAGCTAGGGTTTGTGTTTAAAAATTTACCAATGGATGAAATTCATGTATTTTTATGTTTTATGGTAGAATATGAAGCTTGAAATTATGTTAAAGAACTTTTGCTAAGCGATTTTAAGTGAAAACTAGTAAAACGATATAATCGGTAAAAATACGTAATGTTCATAAGTGTATGTTATAGTAAGAATTTGATGTTGCCATAGAAGGGAAAAATGATTAGAATGTTATAAAACATAAGAATAAGGGCTGAAGTTAAATTTTCGAGTATTGGGGTAAAATTGTAAATATGTGAAACTTTAGGGGCAAAAATGTAATTTTGTCATAGTGTGATTTTTGGACTAAATTGAATAATGTGAGTATTAAATGAGTTAAATGTGTTATTATAGATCAAGAAAGACGAGGAATTGACCTTGAGCGGGGAAAAGAAAAGGTTGTGGACTAAATTGCAAATTCGTCATGTTTTGCATCGAGGTAAGTTTGTATGTAAATAATGCATCGTTTTTACTTACATTTTCATATTTTGATAAATGGTATGAATTGTGGCTGAATATTTGATGTAATTGACAAAATATCGACAAGTAAGAAATTTTCGGGTTGAACCTTAGGAATAAAAATGGATACGAGTGACATGTTCACTAGAAACCTATGTGAAATCTAAGTGAAATAAGTGATCCGGATGCTGGTCCGTGCGGTGGCTGAGTTATTCGACATGTCTTATGGATACTCGACAGCTTGTGTGAGCAGACCCGAGATTGTGATTATGTGAAACGGATGTTGGTCTTATAAGTTCTACCAGTGGCTGGGTAATTTTGCATATGTTGCGGATACCTGACATCTTGTGTGAGCAGCACTGAGTAGTTATGTATGACCGACAGCTTGTATGAGCAGACCCGCGAATGTGAATAGCTCGAGAACGAGCCAATGTGTGATAAGTGATGTGAAGTAGCTTTGGCTACAAGTGTGGCAGTATGTGCAATATTCCGATGTGTTCAACGGGAAATGACTAAGTGTAAATGACTGTGATTATGTGATGAATAAGTGCAAGTATATGTGCGTAAACTTATGAGCAATGTGCTCTATATGTGATAGAACTTTGATAAGATTGATACGGAGTAAGTGTTACAATGAAAGTTACTATATAGAAAACATGAAAGAGTGAAATTTAGAAATAAAACAGTTTTGGATAGTAGCAGTTATATGTTTTTGAAAAATCACCAAAATGGTGAAAATTGAATTAGAATTTGAATAAGATATGAAATTAAAGCTTATTGAGTCTATTTTCGTATAAAAGAAATGGTGTAAGCAAACTAATTTTATATTCTAAGATATTTGAATTTTGGTGAGATAGAGTCAGAATGATTTTGGAATCTCCTATTCTGATTTTATAAATTCATTAAAATTGTAAAAAATAATAATGGGATAAAATTTATATCCTTGAATTTCTTAATGAGTATATTTTCAATAGAAATAAACAGTAACATCATTTGAATTCTGTACAATGAGATCATTTATTTTTAGTGAAGAAAGGTCAAAACTATCAGACAATAGAATAGGGGATACTTTAAAGAATAAACTGTACTTATTAGCTAAACCAACAATTCTGAAAATTTTACGGTAAGCATATATTTGAGTCTAGTTTCAAGGAAAATTAACGGATCTTAATTTGGAGTTCTGTAGCTCAAGATATAAATAATTTAGTGACTGTGACTCAAGTAGACAGTTTAAAATGAACATGAGTAAATGGCGGAACTATGTGTAATTATGATTGCATTATCTTGAGAACATATTATGAGGATTGTTAAAGCCATGTTAATAAATTTTTTTATTATTTACATACATACTTACTAAGCTATATGCTTACTCCTTTCTCTTTTCCCTTATTTTATAGTATCACCAAGCTAGCTCGGGATTCGGAGATTTGTCGGAGATCCATCCACACTATTAACACTCTTTTGGTATTTTGAAATTAATATTTTGAATTATGGCATGTGTAGAGGACTGTTGTTTTGTTATGTGTCATAATTGATTTGGCCTAAAATGATGGCCTATGTTATTTGATAGCTCATTTTGTATTAGGCCATTGATGTTAGCTATTACTGATCAAGTTATATGTGTTTATGATAATACAATTTATGAGATGCATGACTAGGTTGAATGAGTGTGTGATGAAAATTAGAAATTTTTAAATTTGGATGTAAATTTTATGTCTCGGTTTAGTACGACTGTATGTGTTTTGTTTCGGTAATGCCTCTTAACCTGTTCCAACGTCAAACACGGGTAAGGGGTGTTACACACAAAGTGGACTTACGACAGTTGCAAATGGATTGGCCAAGATTTTGGTCAGCACACATCGAGACATGGGAGAACCGGTATGACTATTTACCTATCCGGGAACCGATCGTCGTTCCTGAGTTAGTGTACGTGCCGGAATGCATGCCATGGTTTAGGATCCATGGTAAGCCGTATTTGTTGTCGGAAGAAAAGAGGCGACGACAACTTCGTCAACAAAGGGAACGTTGGGGCCCTTTAAATCCAAGGAGAAGGGGTGATGAGACGGGGCCGTCAACAGCGCCGACACAGTCACTGGGCCCATCAGTTCAGCCGACGACACCGACATCACAGCCTTTACCCTTTATGCCAGGTGCGTACCCTACCCCTTATATGTATCCTAACCCATATATGTTTCCTTTTCCCAATCCCACCCCAGGTTGGAATGCATGGTCGGGTTCGAGTCTGTTCCCGACTACTCCGACTGGCCAGTCGATCTTGAGGCCGTCGTCGTGTGAGGGATCACAGGAGGCGCCGTCGGGGAGCACTTCTTTTTACCAGTCTCTTTCGCCATACGGGATTCAGACACCCCCGTTGTGGTTTATGCAAACACCTACAGGGTTGTTATTTTATCAATGTAGATTATCTTTGCAACACCCACAACTGCACCTCTCACGGAGGAACAGAATCCTCACTCGAGGTTCCACGACCCCACTGAAAGCTAGAAGAAGGAGGAATCCAATACAGAATCACGCCTTGCCTGTGTGCACCGATTCCAACCGACATTAACATTGATTCAGATGGGCTTTTTATTTTTAAATTGTAATAATTTTTTATTTTTAATAAAAAGCTATTTTTATTTGTGTTTGTAATTTAATTTTAATATCTTCACTAAAATAGAAGTTATTTATTTTTTGTATGTAATTTAATTTAAATTTTTTAATAAAATAAAAGTTATTTTATTTTTTATTTTTGTAATTTAATTTTAATATATTTAATAAAATAATAGTTGTTAAATTTTTATTGTAATTTAATTTTAATATCTTTAATAAAATAGAATTTTTTAATTTTTAATTGTAATTTAATTTTAACATATGTAATAAAATAAGAAGTTGTTTTTATTTTTAATTTTATTGTAATTTAGTTTTAATATATTTAATAAATAAGATTTTTTTATTTTTATTTTTTGTAATTTAATTTTAATATATTTAATAAATAAGAAGTTTTCTTTATTTTTAATTTTTGTAATTTAGTTTTAATATATTTAATAAAATAATAGTTGTTAAATTTTTTATTGTAATTTAATTTTAATATCTTTAATAAAATAGAAATTTTAATTTTTAATTGTAATTTAATTTTAATATATGTAATAAAATAAGAAGTTGTTTTTATTTTTAATTTTATTGTAATTTAGTTTTAATATATTTAATAAATAAGAATTTTTTATTTTTTATTTTTTGTCATTTATTTTAATATAATTAATAAATAAGAAGTTTTCTTTATTTTTAATTTTTGTAATTTAGTTTTAATATATTTAATAAATAAGAAGTTTTCTTTATTTTTATTTTTTAATTTATTTTTAATATATTTAATAAATAAGAAGTTTTCTTTATTTTTATTTTTTTATAATTTAGTTTTAATATATTTAATAAATAAGAAGTTTTCTTTATTTTTATTTTTATAATTTAGCTTTAATATATTTAATAAAATAATAGTTGCTTATATGTTTTTGTAATTTAATTTTAATATCTTTTATAAAATAGAATTTGTTTAATTTTTTTGGAAATTTAATTTTAAAAATAAAAGTCCAATATTTGTGGAGAGGAAAAGCGCCAGAGAGGCGCTTTGTTCCACATCGCAAGCGCCCACGTAAGCTTTCTTTTGCGATGTGGCACAAAGCTCGTCCCCAAGGCGCTGCTTTCTCGTTATTTCCCACAAAACGCACTAACGTGGACGCGTTTTGTGGGGAAATGACCATTTTCCGTAAATTTTCAAGAAACCGGCCTAATTCAGTAAATTTTATTTATTTTTAGTATATTTGGGTATTTTACCCGATTATTTTAATGTGTCATTTTTGTTGTGAGGTAATTAATTTGAATAATGCTGTGATGAACATATTTGGTATAATTTTTTTTATAGTTATTTAATATGTAATACGTTGAATTTTGCTTATTTTTATTTTCGGTGTTAGAAAGTTGCATAGGATTTTCAAACTTGGATTTCGGGTCTTTTTACATTTCAAAATATTTTATAAATTAATAGTATTAAACTCTTAATTCAAACTTTTGCTTATGTACAAAAATGATTATTTATATATATTTTTATTTTAAATTAATTATTTGTGACGTTGGGTTTGTCTAATTTTCTTTTATATATTGATTATGTTAAGGCTATTTTTTCAAAACAAAATTAAAGGGAAGAGTTACATAAAATAAATAGCAAAATGAAGACAAAATAATTAGGGGAAAAGCCTCAATACATGAAGTTTAGGTAAATAAAGAATAGGGATGAAGCAGGTTTATAACAAAGTTGGCCCTAATAATATCATGGAGTTTGGTTTTGGTCCGCCAAACCCTTGGTTACAAAACGTATATACATTTTCAAGAACTTGAGAATTATTATTGCATAATATTATCACCAAAAAGTTACACTTCACTCATGTTGTGCGAGGGAACAAAATTTAATTTTATTTTTTTAAATGAAATGATAGTTCAACTCGTGCAAATAATGGGTTTTGGTGGGTTATATTAGACATGTTTATAGGTCGGGTTACACGTTTAAGTCTAAAGGTCTAAAAGTTCGTCCAAAATTTGAAAGGATTTAGACAAAAATATTAAACTCAAAAAAAAAATCAACTCTCTCTCTTGACATCACAAAAGGAATGACTTTTGTTAGTGTTTGTTATATTATCCAAATACAATTCCAACCGCAAACTTAACTGCATATCGAAAACGTAACTTTTCATATTTGATGAACATTTTTTGACTAAGAAATCTTGGACTACCAAAGCACATCTTTGAAGATTTTTAGCAATACTTTATTAAAGTTAAACTATGGTGAAAACAAAAGGATAGAGAGAAGGTTGAGGAGGCAAGGTAACAAGGAGTAAGTGTTTAAAAGTTGCTTAAAGGCTCCAAAAGATCCTTTTCAATATTTTAAGAGAGGTTCTCTTGTCTGCTAGTCTGACGTAGCAGGTCATTACATAAGAAGTTACCATCATAACATACTTAGAGGGTGTACATAGTGAGGCCCATGGCAATACGAGATTGTGATGCTTAGGTAGGGCCCAATGACTTATAAAGACATGTTTACACTTAAAAAGCATTTCCTTGGCATTTCTTGATGCAAAGTCATTTATGATCATAAGGATGCCTATCAATAGCATTGCTAGACCATGACATTGTCGACATTTGGTAAAGTCATTTGTAACACTTTCATTTTAGAATAAAGGTCATCAGCATCAACATCTGACAAATTATTATGAGAAAATGTATCTTTGAAGTTATTGCAACAATCTCTTAATTTATTGCTTTCTAAAGACTTCAACCTTGTTGAGTCAATTAAAAATCCAAAAACATTTTCAAAAATCTTTAATTGATCAAATCTTTCTTTCAAAGAAGTAATCGCCATATCCACAATCACCAAAAAGTAGTTAACTCTAAAAGATTCCTCAGGTGATTGCAAATCTTCATCATGACCATCCTCACCAAATTGTTTTTTTCCAAAATAGGGCGTTTAGTTGAAAATTTTGGATCTATATCCATACTAAAAGCAAGATCTTTGGCAACACTAATGCTAGCTTCAAACCCTTCTTTTCTATAATTTTCAAAATATAATATTATACCTTCCACTTCTTTCATCGTAGTATCAATGCACATTGTCTTGGATTGTAACTTTTTACTCACCTTGTTAATTGAAAACAAGATATCATACCAAATAACAATTCCAAGTAAAAATTCAAAATTTTGAAGTGCATTAGCCAAACTTTCTGCTTCACTTTTCACCTTAGCATCATTACCTGAAGATTCGTATAATTTTGACAAAGCTAATATTATCTTGGAAGCATGAAATCTAATAGTTTTAACACTTTTAATTCGACTTTCCCATCGAGTATTCGATAGAGATTTCATGATTTACGAAACATTATCACGCAAAATTGTCCACCTTTTGGTAGAACTTATGAATAATGTATATATATCGTTGTACAATACCGAAAAATGAAATAGCTTTTGTACAAGAATGTGCCATATCGAAAGAGTGAGATTAAGACTATGACAAGCACAGGACATATACAAAGCTCTTTAATTCAAGTAGTCTCTTTGAACACCTTGATGTTTTCCTTTCATATTAGAACCATTATCATATCCTTGGCCTCTCACATTATCAACATTAAGCTCAAGAGATTTTAACGCATTTAATAACTCATTATAAAGCCCCATCCCAGATGTATCATCTATTTTCAAGAACTCTAAAAAGTATTCTTCTATTTTTACTTTGTCACTTGACATATTAACGCATCGTATTATTAAAGTCATCTGTTCTTGATGGCTCACATCAGGGGTACAATCAAGAATAATAGAGAAATATTTTGCCTCTTGAATGATTTTCAAAATAGAACTTCTAACACTATGGGCCAATATAGAAATTAGCTCATTTTGAATTTTGTGACCAAGATAATTATAATGCATTTCTTCATTTTGAATGCGTCTAATATAGTCTTGCATTGAGAAATCAAATTCAGCAATCATTTCAATTAGGCTCAAAAAATTACCATTATTCTCCTCATAAAGTTTCTCATTTGATCCTCGAAAAGCTAAATTATTCTTACCAAGACATTTAACTACAGCAAGTATTCTCAAGAAAACATGTCTTAAACGTTCTTTCTCTTTTGAGATTCCTTGTTGCAAGTCTTTATCAAGGCTATCCACATTTTATAAAAAAGGGAAAGAAAACGCACCTTTCTTTGATTTTCTACCACGTACGGTGGCATGGCATGACGTTATTGGCAAGAGGTCCATGTTTTTAGAGGATCCGCAGGAGGTCTAATTGCGTGTTTATGTTTTTATAATCGAATTGGAATAATTTTTCCATTTCAATTAAGTCCTCGGTTTAAACGCGGTGGCATAGGTCTCTTGTTGAGACCGGGGGTCAAATGGAGACAATAGAATCGAGAGGATTAATTATCAAGACGTCATGGTGGAAGAGACCCTTTAAAATCATGAAATGATCTTAGTACCGATAGTTTGAAACACCCGTCCTATCGTCTTGGAATAATTGGAGAGTCAAGAGTGCTGATTGTGGGCATTTCTTATATAGCTTATTATGTTAACACGTGTCTAAATCCAGAAGAGGTATAATAAAAACTTTATCTAATTAAATTTAAAGAGACTATTCATATGAAGAACTTATTTTACCGATACAAGAACAATACATTTAATTATTAAGGTCCAAATCGACACTCAAAAAATAACACTTGAAATATTTTCTGCTAGAGAACCAATTCCACCTCATAATAAAATATATAAAAAAAAATTCAACATGTTTGAGTTGAACCAACTTTCTATTGTGTTTTATGATTTTCAAAACCTACGTATGCAAGAAGAAGGTGTTCAATGTGATATATATAAATACTTTAAAATAATTGTTAATCATGTAAGGTTTTATGGTACTTAATATATATATTTTTTAAAGAAAAGGTTGCGGGGGTCCACAAGAGAACACCCATGCTTATAGATAATCCAAAAGAGACAGTGACTGGACAATTTCAACCTTGGTCTTAAATGATACAAAGAAATTCGTATATAAAATGTAAAATGGGGAAATTTGATGTGAAAAGATGATGCCACAAGTGAAAGATCACCAATAACAAATATTCTTCAAAGAATTTACCCCACACACGAGTAAAATGATAAAAGATTATACTAATCTTTTTTTGTTAACATTAATTCCAGATTTGATATCGAAATAATATTCCTTACCCATTCCCCTTATTAAAGAAAATATGACTACAGTTTAGTTATCAAAAAGAAGGTTTTGGGCTTCAAAAGGTGGTGGCACTATAAAGATGAAGTCACTAAGTAAAGTAATAGCATGCAATAAGGAGGCAGTAAAAGATGATTATTGAGAATCACCTAACTAAAGCCTAGAAGAAGAAGATATTTGAGAATCAGTGAGGATGATTATTACATATCCCTATTTCATATTCTGGTATACACACAAATCTTGTATGGGATTTTTCTGGGGAAAAGTGATTATTCCGCCCATATTTTTCTTTTATAAAATATTTTTTTTACTTTTGTTTTGTTTGCATTGCAGACTGTTGCAGTGAAATTTCTTTGAACACACCCATACATATACTATGATGCTTTTATTGTGAACCTGATATGTCCATATCATGACATGAAATATAATTGAAGTAATTAAGTTTTCTTTGCATTTCTTTAGGTTCAAGCTAGAAAGAAGCTTCTTTTTTTCTTACCGGTGAAAAACTAGAGAAGAAAATTGGTTTTTGTTCGTATAGATAGCTACGAAGTTTAACTCCTAAGCAAGTTCCTGTTTGAATTACATGGCAGAAACAAAAATCAACCTTTCTTTGCATAATTATACAATATTAGATGAAAGAAAAATAAATATTTTTGTCGTACATCCTCCACCTTACTTTCACTAAGAGACATCTCCGTTAGACCTCATTAAGGGCCTACTTCGTTTAAACACAAAAGATACATCCTTCAATCAACTTAACAACATGATTATTATTTATCATCAACATACTTTGTAGGTAAATCGCACAATCAACTTAACAAAGAACGGTTGGATGATAAGCTCTCCAATCAAAAGAAGACAAGTGACATGAAAAAGTCAACCTCACTACGTACAATTCTTCCTCTGATCCTCTCCAACTCTCTACAATTCTTCTACTAATTAACTTCTCTTCCCTTCATGACCCTTTATTCTTCGAGTAAATCATTGTTTTCACCTTCATATAGATTTACCACTTAACAATTTTTCTTTTTCGGTAAATAAATTTTCTAGACAAAAGTTTAATTGTACATAATTTATTATATTTCAGAGTAGTATTAATATCATGAAATTAAGTTTGTAAAAAATGGAAAGGAGTATAATCCCTATACGAATTAGAAGAATTGGGGATTGAACCTTCTTGCAAGCTTCATCTTGGCTCCAAAATTGCTGGACAAGTAATTGCATCTCGTAAGGAAATTAACAACAAACTTAACACCATAAGAAAGAAGTGCTTAATAACTAATTAAGAGGCTCATCTACTCTTCATTGTTGAATCTTGAATTGCAACTTGTACATACCAAACTCAATTCTCTAGCATTCGCACCCAGACAATAAAATGCCATAAATATTTTAAGTTTTTCTTTTAATAAATTTGTAACAGTTATACATATTCTAGTTTCCAATTTTACCCAAAAATATGACAAAGTAAACATTAATTATTGCTATATTTTCAAAGTTAAACACTTAAATTGTACTAAAATTTTATCTCAAGTATAGATTTGGATGAGCGGTGTGGTGTGATGCGTTTAACTTAATTTTTATTTCAAGTTATAACATCGTTATAATATTTAATCTCGCTGTCATCATTAATTTTACATTAATTGTAAATAAACACATTCTATATATATATATATATATATATATGAATGAAAAACAAAACGAATAGAAGATGTTTTATGGTAGAATTAATTGGGTTGATTTGAATATGGGGATGGGTTGCACTATAGAAGTCAATGGGCACACAAGGTTTGAACCCACCAAAAGATTGGTGCTGTTTGATGCTACGTCGTTTTTTCACACCGTGTGGTTTGGGTGTGGCACGGCTTTCTATTATTGCAACTGCGACTGCTCCCTTTCCGTCTCATTTCTCAAGTCTTCGTAGGTTTAGCGTTCTGGCCAATGACTTTGTGCCATGTCATCAAGTCAAGATTTTGACTTTGACTATTCTTCCTCCTCTTTTTTTTTTTTTTGCTGCGTACCTTTGCCGTCGTTTTATTTTGTTTGAATTTTCTCAAATTTAAGGGCATTAATATCTTTCTTTTTTCTTTTATTTTTTTACTTTTGGCTCTATTTGTTTGGATATCTGATTTGAAATTTGTTGTTCTCTCCTAAGGCATTCAATGTATATTATTCTTATAATATAATATTTCATCAATTTTAAATTTTAATTTTGTTTTATTATAAATTACAACTCCTTCTATCATTAAATAAAAATTAAAAAAAGAGTATAGTATCATTTATATGAATGATTACACTTATTCAAGAGTTGAATTAGTCTTTCAAGTTCAAAATCTCTCTCAATATTTGAAAGGATTTAAAAAATGAACTTGAGCAAAGCTCATTTAAAATATGAGTCAAGTTTGTACTTTAACGTTCAAGGTCTTAGCCTAACCCGGCTTGATTCGTTTTTAATGTTATAATATTGTATTTTATTTTTATATACATTATGTAATTTATAGGACATAAATGTCAAATATATAATATTATAATATAAAATTAATATTAGTGGATTAAATAAGAAGATTTCTTAATTGAAATTATTGTTGAATTTCTAGAATGTTGACTTGGTAAATGATTAGAATTTTATAATAAAATTTGGTCACACAAATTCCATCCTTGTGACCAAAAATTCTAAAAATAATAAGAAGGTAATTTTGTACTAACCATAAGTCTTACTAAAAACAAAGCTCCTTTATATAAATTTTATAATGTAAGGAAAAAAAATAAAGGATCTTTTAGGGTTGGAGGGGTGGAGCAAGTTGCAAAGAAGGTGGCATGATTTTCATTGCCACGAGGCAGCCCAACCAAGTTGTTTCCTTCTCTTTGTCATTTGCCATCTTTCATTATCACAACTACGTCAACTTCACTGTGTTTATACCAAAATTACATTACATTCCATGCCCTTTGATAGCCCAAGCTTGGAAGTTTCTTAGCGGTTTCCCACTATATACATACACACCCACACACACACACACACATATATATATGTGTGTGTGTGTTAACTGAATATATGTGAAAGAGAGTGGAGCTTACTTGTGATGATCCAAGAAAATACTGAAAGCCTGAAAAAAAGTGATTGCTTTGCCTTTTCTTAATTATTGTACACTAAAGTTGATTCACTTTGAATTTTGATTAATATGAAATTCATCCACTCATTCACCCACCCACTCACCATTTTTATATGATCCCTGGGACTAAATAATAATGTAGGGTAATGCATGCTTCTTCAATTTCTCTCCCTTTTGGGTTGTCTTTATTCTTGATCCAATCTCTTTACAAGTAATTTTAGAGATGTGTGTGTGTTTTATACTGATATCATACATTTATGATCTTACTTCCGAAATACAGCTATATAATTGGAGTGTGTCTATTAATGCAGGCAATTTCAGTTTCTTTTCGTAAAAGTTGCACTTAGCTTAGCTGATAAAGAATCCAAATGCTATTTCTCTTGCGAGTATTTGGATCTTGTCTTCAACAAGTGGGAGAGTCAATAATTATGGAAATGGATAGATCATGATAAGAGAAAGAAAAAAAAAAAAAAAAAGAGAGAAAGAGTTGTTTATTTATGTATATAATCACGAGTACAAAGAAATGAAGCTATTGGAAAGAATATGTGCCTAAAAGCAAACCTCATGGGGCTTTTTTTTTTTTTTTCAGGAAAAGGAGAAGTAAACAATAAAAGAAATTGAAATTGAAATTAGAGGTGAAAGCTCATTGGACGGGAAGGAGAGGTAGAAGAACCTTACCAAACCCATTAAAAAGAGGATTATGGGAAAAAAAAAGTATTGGTCTGGTCTTCCAAGTTCCAACGAGTACGAAGGAAACTATTCCTTTTTTAAAAAAAAAAATTAGAGCTTTTTGGTGTACTTTTTAACTAGTATTTTGTTTTATTTATTTAAAAATGAAAAAGCATAAGCATTATGTACAGCCAATGGAATGATGGTCGATCAATAGCTATGGCCTATATGCTTTGTTCCCATATCTTTTTTGGTGACTAGGGTTACGCTTACCCATCCTTTTTTGTTTACTTTAGATGGGTTTACCGATATTTATTCTCATAGGAATCTGATAACCATATAGGAAAACCATCCATTTGATGTAGCTTTAATATGCATTACTGGACTTTTAAAAGGTTTGATGGCTTTAGATCATTACTTTGAAAAAGAAGCTAGTACTTGGGGAGGGGCAGAGCACTATCTGAAGAAACACGGTGAGATAATCAAGAGATTTGTTTTGGAAACGTATGAAGTGGGTAGTGACTTGGTCATTAAGCTATTATTTGAATGAGAAAAGGAAAGAAAATTGCAAAATTTTTTGACGTAAGGAATCCCAAGCTACTAACATAAAGAAAAGAACATGAATACACAGGTAATGAAATGCCATTTTGGCAAGCTTTGATTTTTGATTTTCATTGTTTCAGGTCCCTAATACACACACACCATCCGCTCTGTGCTGTGGAGGTTTTTAACCATCTTATTTCTCCCTGTCAACCAATTGTATGATAAACCCACTTTTGCTCTTCATTCACTACAAAAACTCGTATATATTCAGACCCAAAACAATACATTACAGCATTCTATCCTGCAGATCCGACATAAAAGTGGATGCAAATGAGCTAAGTTTCCTTCCAGTCTCCCCTGCAATGTTCTTAAGGTTCGACATATCGTGTTGTGCCTGCAAGTAAAATTTTATACATTATAAATGAATAAATAATTCGACTTCATAAAATAAAGCAAAACAAAGGGAAAAGAACATTAGCCAGCAGACCTGGAAAGATAATCGGTTGATGAGGTCACTAGCGGTGAGGTCATGATCTGCGTCTTTACCAAATAGATCAGCACTGGAGATGGCTGTTGATCCCTGCAAAAAAGAACAAGATGGCTGGTCATAATACAAACCACATTTCAAAGTAAATTTGCACTTGTTACAGCTCTCACAGCCACTGAACTGATAATTGGATTACCAACTACTTCCAGTCATGCCTATATATTTTAGTTGAAGATGATTAAACAAAGCATATTACAAGAATTAGTGTTTTCTTTTGCTACCTTACCATAAATAAGTGACGCTACTACTGTTATATACTAAAATCGAAAACAAAAAATTATGATCACGGTTCTTCTAAGAATCTACTTTGTTTACAGCCGACTGCCAAACCATGAAACTAAGGGAAAGGATAACATGCAATGGTACTAAAATTTGTGATAGAGTAATAGTGTCTTTTGAGCACTTAAAAAAGATATCTTTCGAGAAAGGAATAGCCGCTGCACATACTGAGAATTTCTGCAAAGTGACTTGAGCGTCATTGTCTGCTGCTCTGGTCTGATCACCAAAAAATTGGGCTGATGAAATAGATTTCGCATTCAAGAACTTTCTTCTAGCTTCATCTGTTTCCTGAACCTGGGATTAAAAAGAAGCAATAAGTAAAACAGCAAAAAAGCAGAAACAGTTTAGAAAAGAAAACTAAGATTGACCACTTCCAGGGGCAATTATAAAAGTAGAACATAATCACTCAAAACTTCCTGCCCATCTAATTCTCCAACCTTGTATTTCATGGACATGTGCAATATAGGAGCATTTTCCTTTCAAATTCATGTTTTTTAATTTGATTTACAAAGAAAATTTTTACTTCACTTTAGCTAAAACCATAACCAGAATAATATACTGAATTCAATCCCTTGATGTCAAACATCCTCATTAAGAAAGTGGCAAACGTCTCTAGCAGTACAAGTTTGTGATATGAGGAATCAAACAGAAGAGCCATATGTTCTAAAACCAAAAGAAGGCCTTCCATTAAACCATCAGCCACTTGTACAAAATATTAAGCTTTTGGTCATCGAGGAGATATATTACTTACTTGCACTTTTGGGGAATTCCCCCTGTCCATTCCAAAATCAGCAAAGAAGCTTGATGATTTTGGAGGAACAATGTGGCTAACCACTTGTGGGCCACCACAATTAAATTCAGAAGATTGACCATTTTCTACGTACTCAAAACGCGATGGAAAAGATGAGGCAACGGGCACAGTGTTTTTAGTTGAGGAAGTAACAGGGGCAACTGGTTCTTCGGGCTTCTGGTCATAGAGGTTGTCACTTGGCTGAAATTAAAATGGACTAGGTTATAAAGAGAAAAGGACCTTAAAGTAACTCCAAAATAAGTAATTGTTCTAATCAAGATATCCCTATGATCATTCTGCTGTAACTGAATAGCTCACAATAGTCTATGCGAATACCTTTGAAGTAAGCTTCCGGGCACCAAGCCCCCCAGTTTTCCCAGTCTTCTTTGCACCAAGAGGCTTCTTGACAGTGCTTGTAACAACCGTATGAGAAACCTTTTGCGTAGCAGAAACTTCCGGTTTTCCTAACCCTCCTAAAGAACTTTCTTTAGGAGCTTCATCAATCTTGCTATCAAAAAACCCATTGGATGCTTTCGATGACTGAGAAGCAACAGGGGACAATGGCATACCCACCTCTTCTTCCATGCTTTTAGTGACTTCTTTTGCTAGTAGTTGCCTGTATAATTCGGCAGCTCTTGAAGTATATTTGGCCTCAATTTTGCCACCATCAGTCCATCCATGCTGCTTAAAGAAAACTTGTGCACGGTTGTTTCCTCCATAGATCATCATTTTCAACTGTTCAGGAGACCATGAATCTAAATTTGTAGACCTGCAAAAATATAAGTACTTTTAAGAACGAGAACAGAAACACAGAGGCTCAAAATATACCCAATAGCTGGGACATTGAATGATGGTATTAACACCATAAGATTCTCAAAGTCACAAGTCTTCACTAATGAACATGTTTCACAGTAGACAAAATATCTGAAAGCTCTTGCTGTTTTGGCTAGTAAGTAGGACACTCTAGGAAAGGTGCTTTTTCAGCCAGTAAGGAGGAAATTATTGAGAAGGTTAAGTGATTATGTACCTCCAATTTTGGCTAAACATGAGCATCAACAACCTTAATACCCAGAAAATAGCTCAATAGGAAGTAATTTTCATGCTACATTGTTTACACACGAAAAACTTGCAGAGATGTTAAGTATGATAGCATATTAATCTCTACAAAAAGGGTTTCAACTATCAAACCATTAAAAGAAATTCAATCCTCTGTGAGTAGTTTCTGGAAATATATCAAAGAACAAATACTAACATAGTAGCAGCTTATCTCATATGCATGATAAACCAGACAATGAATTTATCACATTCATTACAATAACACAAAAGATATTTCATATTACGATTCAGGTCCAATGCAAGCCACCTATAGAAATATGAACGGAAAATTCACACAGACACAAAATACAAAATGCGGGGAGTCATCTTTGAAAACAAAATATAGATCTCTTAGAAACAGTATAGAACAAATCATAATTCGGCTACTATAAAGGAACCAAATTTTCTCACAAGCATTCATTTGGAAATTCCATTTCCTGGAGAACCCCACCAGGCACCAATAGAACATAATCTGCTTAATCAAACCTTCCCTATATTAAATTTATAAATGTCAACACCAGATAGTTCAGTTTCCTTACGAAAAGATTAATCAGGAGGGAAAATAAAGCCTTTTTCTACCCTCGTATAATTTAAGAAAATTTATACCACTTCTTCACGCATGATTGGAATTTTGGATCACAAAATTAAAACACATCAATTAATTCAAAAAACATATATAAAAAAAGGGAAGTCGTATTTATATATTCATATATATGCTAGTACCTGACAAAGCTGACATGGACACCGAGACTCCGATGAACGGCAGAACAATCGATGCAAAGAAAGATCCCATACGTCACCGACGCCCACGTCGGGTTCTTTGCATTACAATCGAAACACATCTACAAAATTTAAAAAAGAAAAAGAAAAAGAAAAACCAGAGATCGAGTAACGGAATTTTCTAGAGCGGAATCAGATCTAAAAATAAAAAAAGAGAAAGAAAGAAAGAAAAAAAAAACAAACCTTGTTATCGGATTTTGTTTTCAGCTTTCTGAAAACAGCGTTCTTGTCGCTCAAGTTATCAGAGGACGCCATTGGTGTGTTTATTTTCAATTATCTTATTTAGAATTTCAGAAAGAAATATTGGGGAGTTTTGGCTTGAAGAAGAGAAGATCTGTAGGGAAGAGGAGGATATGTAACACCTCTCCTCGCCTCTCTTCTCTTCTGCACAGGCAGGCTTACGAATTTGGCGACAACAATGTATTAGCAAACAATATTTATTTACTTACAGAATGACGAATGTAGCCCTTTTGGTACTTACAGAATGAAGAGATGGTGGCGGGAAAAGAGGTGGAGGAGCTTCCTCTTATTTCCTGCGTGGAGGTGGCCAAGTGGCGGTTTTATTACCAACCCCCCTAATTCGATGTTTATACCTCAACTAACTAACTACATATATCGTCCACCTCATCTTTTTTGTTATTCTTAGGATTTTCCTGAATTTTTTTTTCTCCATTTCATTTTTTAAGCTATTACTCAACCACTTTTTTTTTTCTATTAAGATTTTTAAGCATATTTAATTAGATTATAGCATATTTATGTAAAATATTTATATAAAAGAATGGATATATGGCTTATGAGAATCATGTATATGTATCTATGTATTTTCTAATTTTAAAAATACATAAATTTATTTTTAAAATATATATATATATATAACTTTTAAAATGATATTTGTTATCTTTAAAATAATCAAGGCTCACTCCTTAGCCCATATATATTTGGTTTGCTGGGGCTTGAATTTAAAACTTAGTTGTAACCCCATATTTTGGATTGGGGTTCATTCAAACATTAAAAGCCCGTAGTAGTTAAATTCTTTTCCCGCATGGTAAAATATACTGCTAGTCAATCACTTGTTAGGAAGCTTTTTTTACTCACTCATATTTATTGATTATTCGATTTTTTTTTAGTTATTCATTGTTAAATAGCTAACAGAAAGATGACGTGTTAACTTTTAAAATTAGCACGACAATAAGGTTAGCCCTCAACATTTACACAATGTTTCTTTAGTCTTAATTTTTTTAAATTTTAGCACTCAATGTTTACACATTACTTAATTTTATCCTTTTTTTACATGAAAATATAATTCAATACGCTATGTGTAATTTAGAAATAAAATGACAATATTTTTTTAAAATCTGTTTATTATTAAACTAGACAATCCTCAAATACATTGTTTTCCTTATACTTCAAATAACAAATAAGTTAGTCTCTCTCAATGATAATTAATTCCTTTTTTGTTAGCTTGAGCTAACCACCATTGATGAAGCAAATCAAATTTTAATTTTTTTTTTTAAAGATGTTAAACTTACATTTGGGTTAAATTAGTGAAGCAAGTTTTATTTTATTTTATTTTATTTTCAAGCAATTGAATCGGCTATTGTTGAGGTAGATCGACCCTTTCAGAGAAGTCTTCAAAGTGTCGTCCGTTAGGCAGTCAATACAACCCCTCAACAATCGTAGGTATTGTCTCTCAACTTCACGGAGAGCCCCGATAGTTCACGGAGTGGGAGCACCTCGATTTTTAGAGAGAGTACGTACCTGAAGGACATGTAGATAATTAATCGGTGAAGTCACACGCGACGTGGATCGAAGTACCAACCGATTAATTATCCCATTTGCATGCGACTTCACCAATTAATTATCTACATGTCATTCAAGTACAAACTCTCTCCACCAACAGAGACGCTCCCACTCCGTGAACTCTCGGGCTCTCTACAGAGTTATGAGACAAAATTTGAGTCCTAGTACAATACCTACGATTGACGGGGGCTGTATTGACCACCTGACAGATGACACTTCAGAGACTTCTCCCAAAGGGATCGATTCTCCTCAACAGCTATTTTTCAAAATTTGGGTCATTTCGTTTCTTCTTGTTCATTTTCTAATTTGGGCCAATATATTAATGTTGACGGTAAAATTTGTTATTATGCCAAATTTAAAAGTTACCACGTCAACTTTCTTTTAATTATTTAATGACTTGTGACTAAAAAAGAAAAGATCAAATAGTAGAGTGAACAATTTAAAATTTTATATAGTTGATAACAAAAAAAAATTATACTTAAAATTTTGATTTTATATTTGATATTTTGACAACGTATAATTCATGCCTATAAAATATCACCATTTAAAAATATAATAAATACATTTAATTTTAATTTTAATTATTAACGATTTATTTTGATATGATTCATTGACAATGTGTGAAGTTATATTTTCAGCACATTAAACACATACCTTATAATTATATATTTTAAAACTAACCTTTGTTGAATAAAGTAGTAATAAGTTCGATAAACCTTAAATGGAGTAAACATAGTTAAGTTGAAGCCTTACAAGCATGGGCTAATTTTTAAGAAAATTCTTATTACATATTATAAATTGAGAGGCAACGGTGATATCAAGATTTGAATATTGATTTTTAGGGTACCAACATTGTAATAGCCCAAATTTCAGTAATGTTAGAAATAGTGATTCGAGACAACTAAATCCTACAAATGAACTCGTAGATTATATTATTTAATATTTACGAGCCAAATGTAGCTTTTAAAAGATTTTTTGAAATAGTAAATTGTGTTTTATAAAAAATTATTTGGTCAAAAAATTGAGAAAAAGAAGTATCGAGATCTCGATGTTATAAACCGAATCATAAATATTTTTATGAATATTTACGGAATGTCAATAAGGTAGTATTGAAATTTTATTAGAAAATTTTGATGTTTGGGTGGTTAATTAAATAAAAAGAACTAAATTGAAAAAGATGTAAAAGTTGCTAAAAAATTAAATAGCTCAATTGTCAAATGAGGAAGGACCTAAAGTGTAAATAAGCCCAAAGGAGATATTTTGGGCGGCAATAGCTGAGAAAAATCAGAAAATTGGTGAAATAAGGGCAAATTTGGAAAATTGTCAAAATTAGCTAAATAAAAATGGTACCAAATTGGAATATCTAGAATTCTCTTTATTTTTATCAGCTGAAAAACATCCATGGAAGAGGGTTCAAGCTGGTTTTCATACACTAGCTTCATGTAAGCTTAATTATTGCTTTCTCCTTGAAATTTCTATGTTTTTGGACTTTTACAATTGGGTCCAACTTACTATGTTATTATTTTTTTGATTCTATGACTAATTTTTAAAGTTTCTATGGATGAGTACTAGAAGCATATGATGAATAAACATAGAATTGAAGCTTTAATTTTGATATATGGTGATTTTATCAAGTAAAATTGGTGAAAATTGGCTTTAGGACATAATTGTGAAAGAGTTTGGAATTAAGGTCTAATGTTAATATTTTGATTTCAAGAGTTATGGAGTAGTTTAAAATGATAGAATAAAATATTAATTGAGAAAAATTAGCCCAATTGAGGAGTTAATTAGACAAGGACTGAATTGTATGAACTGTGAAATTTGGGGCAAAATGGAAATCAACGCTTTACACTAAAACAGTTTTGGATAGCAGGTAGTGTAACTTTGAAAAATCACCAAAATTTAGAAATTGAATTAGAGTATGAATAAAATATGGAATTAAAGCTTATTGAGTCTAGTTTCTTATAAAAGAAACGGTGTAAGCAATGGAATTGTAAATCATGAGATATAATAGGTTTTGTGAGACAAGATCAGAATGATTTCGGTTTCCCCTGTTCTGACTTTGGAAAATCATAAAAAATAGGATAAAATAATTATAGGCTTATATTTATATTTTTAAAATTCTGAATGATCCTATTTTCAAGAAAAATAAACAGAACATCATTCGAATTCTGTACAAGGAGATAATTAATTTTCAGTGAAGAAGGGTCGGAGCTGTCAGACAGCAGAACAGGGGTGACTTTAAAGAATAAACTGTACTTATTGGCTAAACCAAAAATTCTGAAAGTTTTATGGTAAGAAGATATGTGAGTCTAGTTTCAAATAAAATTAGTTGATCTTAATTTGGAGTTCTGTAGCTCAAAATAAAAATAATTTAGTGACTATGACACGGATAGACAATTTGAATATTTACATAAATAAATAGTGAAAAATTATAGATAATGTTACTTACAAGTGTGTTATTTATATTAAGGATGTGGATGGAGAGGAGGAGGAGGAAGAATATAAGAACGAATTATGTATAAACCGATCACATGCCCGATTATAATTGATAAATGTTGAATTAGAAATGATATAATGTTTTATTTGGAATATTTATTATGAAATTATGGTTATCGTTGTAATAAAAATAATAATTGAACTTATGAGTTTATATGGCTAAATTTTAGTGACCATTTGTTAATTTTATAAACTTCATGATGTATTATTTCATATGTATTGATGATAAAATCGTGAATAATGTAAAAGCATAAAAATTGAATAATTGATCAAATTGAGCACTTCAATTCAGTGACAAGATGAATTGACGGATAAATCCATGGTTTCACCATGGCATAATGATAGTGAACATGTAAGAACATAGCTGAACTATGGCATTCTGGTGAAAAGACCATAGCTATGATATGACATTAGCGATTATAAGTGAAATTCAGTGCATACCGGTGCAGACCAATTCTGTAAGATGTTCAATAATTTGATCTTTGTTAAGTGTTACATGGAATTATGTGATATAAGAAAATACGAGTTGATGGTACATGAAATATTGATATAATGAATTAACTGATTTATATTTAAGAAGAAACGGCAAGAGAATGATATTTATCATGACATGTAAATATGTGATTATCTTTGATATGTTGATACAAGGAAATTAGGTATGTTGAGACGAGTAATAAATTCAAGTAAAATATGTCGAGAAAAATAAGTACGTTTAAGGGACAATATGTTTGATTTTGATTGGTTCCAAATATGAATGTTAGATGAAATAAAATGTCTGATAAATAAATTTATAACTCCGGTAATACTCCGTAACTCTATTCCGGTGACGGATTCGGGTTAGGAGCGTTACAAACATTGTTTTTTTTTTTATATTATATTGTTGGTAATTTAACACTATTTAGACTTATTATTCTTTAAGTATTTAATTGAATTAGTGTCACCTATCACTCAAATTTCAACTCAAATGAAAAATTATCAAATGTAGAATTTTTGTCTTTATACATTTTATATAAAATCTAATAAATTATACACATATAATAAGGTTTAAATCTAAAACACAGTTACTTTTTAATGATTTAAGTTTACCATTACCATTTCAACGAAAACTACTTTATTTTCTATATTAAAGTAATAATTTTTGTTCACGATGTTTATAATCTAACCTATTTAATTCACCTAAAAGAATATTAGTCACTTAAATCCTCTGGAATAGGTAACCTCTAGAATGTCACGGGTCAAAGTGTAAAGCCCGTGACCATGGCACAGGATGCGCCCCATTGAGGTCTATCGATTAGATGGGGATTATTTAACCCACGAGAATTGGTTTGATTCCAAGAACTGTTAGAGAAGCCCGTCAGATTGAAGTCTGGTTGGCCCGATAATGAAGATATGACAATATAGGCTATTTTTAGTAAATATGGGAATCATATCTTGTAGATTTGATTTGATATGATGTAATATTGTAAATCCCTAATATCAAGGGATAGGCTAATCTCGTCCGTCAATATAATTTGATCTTGATCGTCGGTTTTAGGGGAGCTCAATTATAAATAGAAAGCCTCCCCTCATTTGTATCTCATCCATTGTATGTTGAATTCTTAAGAGTAATAGAATTCTTTGAGTATTTACTCAAACACTTTGTGTGCATTCTTTCTTTGGCCTACTGTTGTTCATTTGTAGCTTTTTTTGGCACAATTACTTCCAGGGGCAAAGCTAAAATAATTTTTTAGGGGGTCGAATGAAATTTTAATTTTTTATATTCTATATCTTTATAATTTTTAAAGGATTAAATCAAATTTTTATAACTTTAAGGAGGCCAAAGTACAATTTTACCTTTACTAATTTTATTTTATTTTTAAATTAAGGGCTTAAATAACAATTTTATATTTTAAAGGGATTCTAAAAAAATCCTCACTTTTGTGAGTAAATACTGACTTAGGCGAGTTTAGAGCGAATAGATCGCCTAAAGTCGTACGATTCTCGAGACAAAAGATCTAGTCCTGTGAACTTACACTATGTTTGGTTGGCATGAATAGCCATTCCATTAATTCAAGTGCTACAAGAATTTCGCTATTACACCGCTTGGTTCACCGCTTTCTTGATTCTACGGTTTTGCTATTACCCCAGATTCCCTCATATGCCGTAATAGGAATTCTCGGTGGGAGCATTGAATTGCTATTCAACACATTTGTTGTAAAATTTATCCCCAAAGTAGCCTGCTTTCTTCTCCGTTGCTCAAGATTTCTTCCATCGAAAATAGCTTTTTCTTCTCCCTTGCTCCAGATTTTTTCCACCCAAAATAGCCTGCTCTCTTCTCCCTTGCTCCAGATTTCTTCCGACATTTTTTCCCAAATCAACAGCACGTTCGCCCTTCATCTTCGTCTCTGGTACATTTTCTTATTTTACCTATTTTGTATTTCTTCTTCCTAACTTCATAACTTTTTCTTGTATAAAACTTCATAACTCTTCTCATAGTCATCTTTGATTGTCAAATTTTGTAATGGGTCTCTGATATATTTCTTTGTTTCCTTAGCTTATGAAACTGAGGCACCAACTGTTCAATAATCAAAAGGAAACATAAACATAGAATGAGAACAAAGAAGTAAGCTGAAACAAATATTTGAAAATCAAATACACATTTCTAGGTGATAGATTAAGAAAAGTTGTTGTTAATGTTTCACATTGAACAGGATTATAACGTGTAACTTACCTAGTCTTATGAACTGTTATTACTGCTACTAGGTTCTATGCTTGCTTTTGGCCTTTTTATTAAGCTCATTTGGCAGGGGTATGAACTTGTTGTAGCATCTTTATTATCATTCAAAATTTTTCCTTGGGTTTAGGGGGGACTGAACGTCTCTTGGGTAAGAAACTTGAAGAAGTGAAAGAAGATGGGGAGAACTTAATTGAAGAGATCATGGTGTTTTAGTATGTTTTACAAAGAGAATGTGAGGAATGTGAGTTTGACAGTGAGAGGAATGTGATATTTGTAGGAAAATCTGGAAATTTGATAGATGTGCAGTCTCAAAGAGAAGAAAAGAAAGGTTTTGGTTTGGTTTTGGGTGAAAAGAAGGGCAAAGCAGATAGGGGAATTTATAGGAAAGTGAAGAGCAGAGTTTGCAATATTCTCGTTATCTTTATCAATAAACATAGGCAACATTCTTTTCGCATAAGTTTGCAATATTCTCTTTTTATCCAAAATACGCTTCCTTTAGATTTACAAATTATTATAAATTGGTAACTCGCACCAACACCGCACTTGATTAAAGTAGTAGCATGTGGAGAAGTGGAACAAAGATCGACAAAGTTCCTCTTTTTTAATTAAAAATGTTCGAAAATGTTGTTTCTCCTTTATTCTTATTTCTCAATAGAAAGGAATTTTTTGAAGTTTAGCCAGTTAAGATATACTTTTGTAACATAAAAATCCAAAGGAAAAGATATAATTTTAGATGGAACCAGGGTTTGATTTCAATTAAAGGTCTTGTTTCTCTTTGATCAATTTATCGATAGGATAGTATTATTTTCATCATCATCATCATCACCATCTAAACACATACTTCCTAGGTCCCAAAACCGGTCACATTTTGATTCTTATGGGTAAATATTTCGACTTTAACCTCTTATTATTTTATATTCATCATTTATAAAATTACAACAAAAAAAAGATCTTTTAAAAGTTTTGAACGAAATTGTTACTAAAACTATATTTTATAGAACTTAATTCATTAAAATGTTAAAATGATAGATGTTAATTTTAGAAAATTTAACAAAAAGAAAAGTCATTTGTGATAATTTAATTGGGATAGAGATAAGTTTTCGTTGATTTATATTGTATAGAAGCATGTCAAACATATAGAGCATGTTTGGTTTCTTGTAATCCCTATTCAATACAGCTTTTATTAGGTGGAGTTCATCTGCTTATTTGTTTGGTTTAACCTTTTCGCCAAAAGAGTCATCCCTTGTTCCAAGACTATTCGTTGAATGGCGTGAATAGCCATTTAGAGACCCTCCCTTTGAATGGCTATTTGGCTATAGATTTTCTTTTTTTTTTTTTTTGGTCAGAGAGATATCAGAGATTGGTTGGACAACTAATTTCTCTCACACACTTGATCAAATATAACATATGCGATCAGTTTGATAAGTTAGTTCGCATGATGATCGAGAATCTCACATGCATGTCATTTTTACATTTTATGTTATCTAAAATTTGCCCCAAGAAAGGGTCTCCTTTTCTCCAAGCATGGTCACCTTCAGAGTGAGGCCTTTAAAGATGCAGGTTGGGTTGGATCTTCAAATTATAAGGAATCTACCTTTAGATATTACACATTTGTAGGAGAAAACCTTGTTATTTGGAGTAGCAAGATGCAAAGTGTAGTGATCAATCAAGTGTGGAAGCAGAGTATAGGGTTATAGCTTAGGTATCTGTAAGCTTTGTGGTTCATGAAAAGTATTGGAAGAATTAAATTTTCATAAGAAGATGGATTGTCCTTGTACTATGACAACATGGTCGCCATCAAGATAACCAAAAATTTGTTGCAACATGATTGAACTAAAATAAATCGATCGTGCTTTATCAAAGAAAGTTAACTATCAATATGTTGAGTTTATTTCATTTGATATTGGACAAGCAATTAGATGACATTTTCACTAATGGACTTAGCACTAAGATCTATCATAATTTGGTTTGCATATTGGGCATATGTGATTTTATGCACCACTTGAAGGGAGTTTTGACATATCAAAATCCACAACCTTATTAGAGAAAGATTGATAGGCACAATCCTAAATCAACCTTCAAATTTATTTTGACACTAGATAGATTAAATATCAAAATATCTTCATTACAAAACTCTATCATATGCCGCTTTCTTGAAGAAGAAGCCTCCAAGATGAGGCGGTACTATTTATTTTTCTTCACTTGCAGAGTTGCACATGCTTACTCAGTTTTAGATTGTTTTCTTTTTATTTACTAAAATATCTGTCTCCTTTGTATTTCTTAACTAATGAGAACATATAATTAGAGAATAAATGGGGGAAAGTGGAGTTGATTTCAAGGCACGCAGTAAATAAACTGTTGTCACTTTCTTTCTTCAAACAATTAAGCCTTTTTGTCTCTCCTTTGTTCTTTTAGCATTTTCTTTATATAATTGAATTCAAATACTAATGAAATATGAGTTTTTCTTTTTTTTTTTTAATTACAACTTTTTGCTTGTTATAACTTAAGGGATGGTATTTATAGCTTGGTTAGATCCTTTGTAATCAATGTGCTTTGGGTTTTTGATAATTTCCTTGGGTTTCATTGAGTTACTTTTTTATTTTGCCCAATGATGGAACTCGCTTTGATTGAACCATTCGGTTTTCGATTTATCTCTAGCTTTTACACATCGTCGCTTCATTCTCTCTTCCAATTACAATTATTACGTAATCTAGCTACCTATTATGTCTTAATGTCACAAATGTTAATTTGTTTTTTTTTCTTAAGATAATTATGTCGATTTTCGAATTAAATGTTTCTTCCCAAAGTTCTCGAGGAACCTAAAGGAAATGGGCTCCAGAAGAAGATGTTGCGTTGGTTTCTTGTATGGTCGACTTGCACAATGTTGGAACCTTTAATGCTGATACGGGATTTAAAGCCGGTTATTTAAATGAGTTGGAAAAATGTTAGAAAAGTTTTACATAATGCAATGTTGAAGGCTAAACCTAATATTGAGTCGAGGATTAGAATCTTGAAAAGGGATTGGTCAATCGTTTATGACATGCTTAATGGAAAAACAATAGCGGTTTTGGTTGGGATGAACATAGGCGTTTCGTTGTTGTCAAGATGCGTGGAACTCATATATAAATGTAAGAATTATTTCAAGTCTTTATTATCTTATTTTCACCAAACTTATAACTAATATGAATTCCTCTTTTATAGAGCCATAAAGAAGGGTCAATTCAAACATCGTAGTTTCCTTATTACGACCAACTTATCGCCATCTACGCAAAAGATCGAGCCATCGGAAAGATGCTCAAACAATTACGATATCATTGAAGAAATAAATCTTGAGGATGCAAATTACTACAAATATTCATGAAGAAAGAAACGATTTCTATGAATGTGAAGTCAATTTCTTTTGGATGACATGGATGTTCCAATTCAGAATCGCAACCATCTAGAAACCAAGGGGGTTCCACATCTTCAAAGAAGAAAAAAAAGAATTCTGATTCAAGTGATCATGTTTCTTCTTCATTTCATGATCTTGCCACTTTTTGGGGAAATGTCTTTGGCTTAACAAATCAGTAGGAGTATTGCCTCCGATGCCGTAATTCAACAAAAGTCAGAAGAATTTCAGACCATCCAAGAAAAAGCTATAAAATTATATCCAACATTATGTGAAATAGAAGGTTTAACTGTGGATGAGTGTTTTCGAGCATTGAGCAAAATTCCAGATCATCCAACGCAAATGCTCATTTTCTTTAGTTTACCTTCTTCTGTACGATTGGAATGGGTCAGAAGATTTCTTGCTGACCATTAAAAATCATAGTTGTATTGATGATAGTTTGGTAACTTTTTGTATTTGTAATATTTGGGACGATATAATGACATGATATATGTCATTACAATGTTGTAATTTTTTTGATGTAGCATATGAATTATGACATATAAACTAATGAAATCATGTAACCTTTTATTAATATATGAATATTATGTTTATGCAAAATATAATTCTCAAGTTATTTATTACTTCTAATATTTTTTTATTGTAGAATAATTAAATTATTTGTTTCAATTATGATATTTTAGCACATTAAAAATGTATTGCAGTTTAAAAATAATAAAATAGATTATATATATATTTTATAGTATTATATATTTTAATTTTTAATTCATATAATAATTATATTAAGAAGGTTATTAAATTATTTTTAATTAAATTATATTCAATAATAATTATGTTAAAATATGATTAAATTATTTATTATTTTATTAAATTATTTCTAATAATAATCTTATTAAAATTTAATAACAATAATAATAATCATCTACCAAAAAAATTTCGCTAAGGGTATTCGGTCATTTTAATTCTTTTCCTCATGCTATTACAACATCATTCCATTCAACCAAACACAAGAATTTCATATAAATTTATTCCATTCCATTCAACCAAACAAATTGAATTACTTATTACAATTCTATTCCATTACACCTCTATTCAATTACAGCTTTATTCCATTACAACGAACCAAAACTTATTGTTAGGTCTGACTAACATGCATGTTGAATTTACTAAACGTCACAAATAGCCCAACAGTAAAGGTTGGGCCTGCAAATTAAACATGTTAATTACTACCAATTAAACACAAAATCTTGCTTTCTCAACCCTTTGATCTACTTAAAACATTCATTAACGAATCAGTTACCATCAAACTTTTCCTTTTAACGCTCAACATGTGAACACAAGCAAAAAGAAAGGCATTAGAATTAATATGATTTTCTTTTAACTAAAAAAGTTCCCTACTGGCAAACGATTGCTATGGAAGTTCAAACCTTTGGTTAAAATCGAATTAATTGATTGAATTAATCTAATTCGATTAATCGATCAGTAGTCGTATTTAGTTCAATCGAAGTCGGTTTATAATTTTTAAAATTTCAATTATCGCTAATTCGATTCAAAATCGAATAATTAATCGAATTAACTGAAATAAATAATATATATTATATATAATATATTTTCATATTAGCAATGTTTTCTTAAACTATTATTTTATATTAATCAAAATAAATAGTATAGTATATATAATATATTTTTTGAACTATTACAAAAAGAAAATGAACATTAGCAATCTATTTTTATATGTTTTATACCTATTTTAACTAAAAAACAAAACATATAATTTCAGTTAATTCGGTCGGTTAATCGATCGAATTGTCCAAATATTTTAATTTGATTAATGTATTTGAAAAAATTTAATTTGATTAATGGTTAAAACTTTTACATTTTAAATAATTTGATTAATAATAATTCAATTCGTTAATAATCAAACTAATCATTTAAACAACCCTATTATATAGTGAGCTTAATACCTAAAATTTTCTAAAAAGTAAAGTATAAAAGAGAAAAGGGAAGCCAAATTAAAGCTGTGAAGATATTTTTTAATTAAAAATATGTTTGGTAAATATAAATGAAAATTTATTTTAATTATAAAAGTATAAAATATTTGATATGGCTTTTTTTATAATAAAAGCATGAAATAAAAGTCCTACATTTATTCAACTATGGTAAAAGATATTGATCTAAAAATTATTGAGAAAATATATTTTTGCATTAATATGATTTTAAAACCTACGAATATATTAGTAAAATTAAAATTTTAAAATGTTATTTTTAGTTCTAAAAAGTTTTTATGAAATTAAAATTTTAACGTATTTTATTTTTTTTAGAAAAACAAAGTTAACCACGATTTTCATTTTCTACAAAAATAAAAACGAAAGGCCTATAACGTAGCAGGCCAGCGAGGCGACACGTTTTTCAAATGCAAGAAAATTATATTCAATAATGACATGATTAGGGGACCCACGTGTCCAATCTGTCAATGTGAGTGTAGTTGGTGCAGGGAAAAGAAGCCAATGTTTGGTGATTTTCGATTGATGATTAAGGAAAAGACGCTGACCCTTCAATAAATTGGTCCCATGAATATTTGTAATTAATTAATTAAGGGAAAAAATTTCATTTAGGTCCCTAAAATAATAAAAAATAATTTAAATTTTAAAAATAATAAAATATAGATATTAAAATGGTGAAATTATATCTTTACTATTCTATAAACATATAATTTAATTTTGGTACTGTACAAATATTTTCTAATTTCATCCCGTTTCGACAAATGTTTTTTTCCTATTATATTGGAATTTGGCAACAAACTATGCATTGACAGCTTAGACCACCTTTAAAAATCCTCAAATATCATCGTAGATATTGTAATTTTTCATTTTGGTTCACTTCTAGAAACAGTAACATAGCTTGTGATTGGGTAGCTAAACGATTTTTATATAAGATTTGTTCATCGAAATCCCTAACCAAATTACAAGCTCTATTGTAATTTGCTCTTTCTTAAAGAATGATAGCATGTTGAGAAAAAAGGGAAAATTTTTCATAAGATCATACGTAGGTTTGTGTTTGGTCTTGATGCAATAAACTGGTAGTATATAAAGCTAATGCCCGCTTAAGTTATCACTTTTTCCTATTATGGTTGGCGCGAGTTAGGTTATAAACTTTACCATATTGTCAATGGTTGAAAGCATACAGAATTGCTATTTATAGTAAATAGTAAACCCTAATCATCATTTTGTGATAATTAGATGGAGTCAGTTTGAAAATACAAGCCTTAGAACACTTTTTCTTATAATCATCTCTTTCGATCTCCTTTTCATGTTGTAATTTTTCTTTTATTTCTCATATTTTGACATGAAATAATTTCCCCAAATTCTTAATTCTTACCTATATCATTAAGACTGATTCAATTTGAGGCAATTACGTAAAGAATTCCATTGAGATGACCTTTTTTCACGTTATATTTGACTATCCATCACCTCATACATCAATTAAACTGAAATATTAAGTAAATTTTCATATTTGCACCCAAAAAGGACTTCATATGATAATAGAATATTTCGCATTGCAAATATGGCAACTCATTAAACTGTCAATCAGGAAAGAGATAAAACTGAAAAGGTAGTGCTGTTGAGGAAAATTGCTTTACCTAAATAAGCGGAGAGTCGGAGAAAGAAAGAGGGCCAAGTATTGAGAGTGCTTAAGGTTGCTAAAAGACTAGAGGTTCAATCTCTCCTTTAACACGGTACGAGTTATTTATAGAGAAAGAATTGTGCTCGGTGAGGCCATGTCATCAATAAATCCGAGACATGGTAATCATGCAGTCGAACAAGTGACAAGGTTATTGTACGTGGATTGTCCTCATGCATGGTATTGCTTTGACATTTCCTTGATCAAGGTAACACCTAGTGATTCCTTGGTGGTCCCCTCTTTGGAGGTGAGTGTGCACCCACTAAAAGTGGGTGGCCTAAAGGATTCACCCAATGACCAACCGGGCAATAGAGAACTACCCTGGCATTTAGGTGGAGAATATACCAAGTGTTGTAAGTCAAGAGATAAGAGAGGGCCGTCCATAGGTTCTCTTAAGTGTCTTCTCATGGTGTCATGTGTCATGTGTCATGCTGGGTGGGGGTATAATACATATAAATTGCATGGTCTAATTTTATCTCTAATCTTTGTACCCTTTTAACTTTCAAAATTTAGTTTCCTAAACTTTTACTTTTAAGAATTTAATCACTCTACTTTTTTATCCAAAATTTAAAGTTTAATTAATAAATGAATTCTATTAAATTTGAATATATGCTATTAATTAAATTTTAAATTAAAATTAAAATTTAACCAAAGCACGAAGATGAAAAACTATATGCAAATTTAAACCAAATTATATTCGCTATAGATATTTTATTTTTCCTATGTTTCTTTCCTTCTCTTTGTCAATAGTGAAAAAGAGGAAGTAGATGAAGCAGGGCAGGGTCCTACTGGTTGCCTCAATCGACTACTAGCTATGTAGTTACAAATTAAGATGGGATGTCCATTGTTACGATATTTTATTATTATCACATTTTCATAGAGATTCAATTATTTTATTACTAATATTTAAGCATTAATCATTATGATCTATTTAAGTAATTATAAATTGTGGACATTCGAATCTAAATCTTTCTGCATTGTAAATTAAATTAAGATTAAAACAGCATGTTAAGTATAATTTTTATTATTTAGATTTTGCTCACATTTTCAAACAACTTTACTAGTAAAGAAAGGGGGCAAATAAAAAGTTGGATTGGACAAGTCGGGGATTGGAGCTCTAATTTTGAGTAATTTGTGCAGCTCCATAATGTTTCATAAGAGTGATGTTACTTTTCTTCCACTACCCTTTTGGAACTCCTATTCCTATTTCGGTTTTTTATTAAAATAGGATAAAAAAAATTCAAAATGGGACGGGCGGTGTTAATTACAAAAATGGGTGAAAAATGGTGTCCCATAGGCGGCACCACTTCTCCCCTAAATGCAGACCGACACACATGAAGAATGGTTTGCAATGGCGCACTGAGGTAAAAATACCTGCATAGGCATAACTGTGGTAAAAATACCCTCCCATAGGCGGCACCAAAACTTGATCAATACACCGGCATAGGCGGCACCAAGCCCGGAAAATGTGTTGGCGGCTGCACTGCATTTCCACACCTTAAAACAGCACTCTCCCTTCCCCACACCGAAGAAAGAAGTATCAAAGGAGGAAGAAGTGGTCTGGGAAGAAAAAAGAAAGAGAGGAAGGAAGAAAATTGAGAAGAAAAATAGAGGAAAATTAGGTATAAATTTTTTAAATAATATTTGTGAATTTAATTTTTTTATTATATATTAACTTTTATTTTATTACTTAGTAGTTTAGTATTGTTAGTAATTTAGTTATATTATTATTAGTAGGTAATTAGAGTATAAATCCTAAAAATATTTAGAATATTTGTGTATTTAATTTTTTATTATATATTAACTTTTATTTTATTACTTTAATTAGAGGTTTTATCTCTTTATTTTAGTTAGTATATTATTATTATTGTTGTTAGTGTAATATTATTATTTTGTTAGTATATTGTTATAATTATTGTTAGTATAAAAATATTAAAATAATATATAAAAATTATGCCATTTTATTGTTATTATTATTTTTATTTTTATTATTATAATATTGTTATTATTATTGTTAGTGTAATATTGTTATGTTGTTAGTAAAAATGGTAAATGTTATTTTATTTAGTATTATATTATTATTAGTAGATAATTAGAATATAAACCCTAAAAATATTTATGTTAGTTAGTTAGTATTTTAGTATAATATAAGGTTTTAATTAGAGTTTTTATCTCTTTATTTTAGTTAGTATATTGTTATTATTATTGTTAGTGTAATATTATTATTTTGTTAGTATATTGTTATAACTATTGTTAGTATAGAAAACATTAAAATAATATATAAAACATTATGCTATTTTATTGTTATTATTATTGTTATTATTATAATATTGTCATTATTATTGTTAGTGTAATATTGTTATGTTGTTAGTAAAAATGGTAAATGTGATTTTAATTATTTTTTATTATTATTAGTAGGTAATTAGAATATAAACACTAAAAAATATTTATGTTAGTTAGTTAGTATGTTAGTATAATATAAAACCTTAATTAGAGTTTTTAACTCTTTATTTTAGTTAGTATATTGTTATTATTACTTAGTGTAATATTATTATTTTGTTAGTATATTGTTATAACTATTGTTAGTATAGAAAACATTAAAATAATATATAAAACATTATTTTGTTTTAAAGTTATTTTGTTTGTTTATTTTGATTTGTTAGTAATTTATGTGTTTATATTAATTAATTTTTATTGTGAATGTTACGTTTTAAATTTTGTTTGAGAAATTTTGTTTATTTTTGAATGATTGACCATTGAAGATGGATGATCGGTTTTTCAGATGCGTTTATTTCGATGGAATCATCTTGACAACAACCGTTGGATGCATATTTGAATGTCGGCAACAAATAGCAATGAGATTTAATAGAAATGTATCGTTGGATGATATGAAGCGAAGGATAAACGCAAAAATCGTTAGACGCTAGTGGAAAACGATATCGAGAATTTTCTACAAGTTTCCAATTTCGGCAGATCCGATCAAATTCACAGAAATGGAACTTGTAGACGACGAAGACCTGGAAACAATGATCACGCTGTACTGTGGGAATGGGAGTAACAGAAATGCACCGATTCACTTATTTGTTGAGTTAGCCAGATTGAGGCAAATGAAGACAACAATGCATATGGTGAACAACATGGAGCTCAAGAACTGCATGGTGCCTCCAATATCGTATGTTGATGACGAATCGAATATACGTCGGATCGATATCGATCTTAATATTACACCGATATTGATGTGGTTGGTGATGATGGACATGACAAGAGTGATCATTGTGAAGAAGAGGTCGATATTGACAAAGTGATCCCGATATGGATGATATAACGGATGATATTGACGATGAAGACGTGAATGACGATGGGAACATTAGTGCGTCTTCGTCCGGGAACCATATGCGATGTATTACGATACACAATAATCTGGGCCGCATGTCACTCATAGACCACGAGGCGTAGCGTGTAATCGAGTTTCAGTACCTCGAAATATATCCCGCCATCGGCTTACAGAAATTCTAATCATGAGGAGTTATTCCTAGGCCGTAGATTTAGAAATAAAGAAGAGTGCGATCGCTATTAAACGGTATAGCATGGATATATCGATGGATTACAAAGTCGCAGAGTCTAAATCGACGATATATATTGCGAGTGTTGGAAGGCGGTGGAAGGATGCAATTGGCGGATACGAAATGCATTCATTCAAAAATCGCAGATGTGGGAGATTAGAAAATGGTTGGGCCTCATACATGCAGATCGACACGTATGATGTAAGATCATCGAAAACTTGATTCCAAAACTATATGTACGTGTATCATGCCAATGGTGAAGGACATGCCGACTATTAAAGTTTCGTCTTCGATTCTTTGAAATACAAGCACGATTCCAATGATCGAGTATCATATCGAAGGCGTGGATAGCTAAACAGATGGCAATGGAACAATTGTATGGGGATTACGATTCATCGATAATGAGCTACTGTGGATGGATAGTCGCTATGCGGAGTACATACCGAACTGTGATTGAGTTACAGACACGACCTTCTTACGGCCCAAATGACCAATTACAGCCGGGGAAAAGAATTTTTCATCGGATGTTCTGGACGTTTGATCCATGTGTACGGGCATTTCCACATTGCAAGTCGAATCGCAAGGGTGGATGGGACATGGTTATACCTGAAAATATACACGATCTTACTTATTGCGGTTGCTCAAGACGGCAATAGGAATGTACTCCCAATAGCGTTTGCAATAGTAGATAAGGAGAATATGGAATCTTGGGAATTTTTCCTCACCAACTGCGGAGGTATGTTATCGAAACGATAATATTTGCATCATCTCCGATAGAGGAAAGGATTAATTCTTGCAATTAGGCGTTCGGTGTGCCATGGAGATCCGCATCGTATCCATCACATTGCGCTAACTTTCTTCGAGAGTATAAGAATGCAAACCGGAAGAGAGAAGTGGTGAAAATGGGTAAAGGATAACCTTATATTTTTAATATGTATAGTTTAATATTTTTATGTTATCCAGATATCAGAATTAATATTTTTAAAACATGTACAGCTGACGAGTTAGAGCCACATATTTTTCACGAATGATGACTCAACTCGAGAGTGACATGGAAGGTCAAGCGAACAAATCTTTTCTGGAGTGGTTGGGTACAATGGAGCCGTGGCAATGGGCTCAAAGTTTTGACGAGGGCTTTCGTTATGGTCGATGACCACAAACTTGGTGGAGGGTCAACGTGTGTTGTTGAAAACACGGCATCTTCCGATTTCATCTGCTTCTCGGCAACATTCTACAAGTTGGCAACCTTGATGCCAAGAATGGGTGAACAACAAGTCAACCGGATGGATGCGGACACGTGTTTGTGGAAGATGTGAGGGATGCATTGATTGCAAATCGTCGGATTGCGAGGTCGATGACTGTAGAAATATATTCACGACGAATGGAAACTTTTCGAGTTACCGAGTCTATCGGTCGTCGACCCGGTTTGCCACCTAGGTCTTATGGAGTCGATCTTCGGAACAGACAGTGTGAATGCAAGAGGTTCCAAACACTTCATTATCCGTGTGCACATGTTGTGGCAGCATGTGCTAAAGCGAACCTTAGTGTTGAACATTTTGTGAATGATGTGTACACGCTAGAGCGTACTTTGCGTGTCTGGGAAAATGAGTTCCCTGTCCTGCCCGACCTGTCTACATGGGAGGTGCCCCAGACGACTTTCGAGCTTGTCCCAGATAGAGCGCTACGCAGAAATCCGAGAGGTCGTCCGCAATCATCCAGAATCCGTAATGAAATGGACATTATGGAAAAATCCGACGGTAAGCGCTGTGGAATATGTAGGTTAGGTGGTCATAATCGAAGTAAATGCCCGCAGCGAAACTATCATGTTGGACAATCGTCCACGAAGCGATCGAATTGAGCTTATTAATATTAACATTTGCTATCTATCAATATATGATGTCGCTATATATATAATTGTAATAAATTTGATTGATATATATTATAACTGTATACGATAATAATTATGAAACTTCCTGCTAAATTATTTGCGAATGAATTGTTTGAATCTTACTAAGTCGTGGAAGCTTATTTCGCTTTGTGGTTGATGGTATTGATTTGTAGATTCATTTGGAGAGTATATAAATGTGGTTAAATTGCAACTAGATCCCATGTGTAAAGCAAACAAATCAATTTAGTTGTTGGTGTACAAATGAGCTATTAGTGTCATGTCTTAAAATCTTGTTATGAAATTGTAAAGCTCCAAATCATCAAAACTCATAACAATATTAAGTAATCATAGCTACAAATAATCAAGTTAATTTTATAAAAATAAAGTATAAACATAGTTATATTTACAAATACAAATAATCAAGACCTAATAAACACCTTAAAACCGATGGTTCGATGGTGTAGTCCTCGGTGTGTATTTCTGCGGTGGTCGACGTTCACGCCGTCCCGCCATGATGACCAACATCCTCGCTGGCCTCCGTGGGGGTCCAGATGGCGGTGTGCTAAACATGGCCGAAAAATCATGTCGTCGAAGGGCATAGATGAACTCGAGCGGATGGAGTGTCTCGATGCAAAGGATACGACCCAGATACGAACCGAGAGTGCCATCTGCGGTGTGTACGATCCGAATATATCAACCCGACTTGGTATCCACCTCCGACGAGCCCGGAAAGTTGTCGCTGCTCGCACATATGGATGATACTGAATGTGCATCCGAATGTGATTGTAATTGCTCGGCCCGGCCGACCTCGCTCGGCTCCGGCCAGCTCGGTTCGGGCTCCGGCCGGATCGGGACTGCACGCCTCGGCCTCCATATCGCCATCGCTCATATGCCCCATGCCGCGCACATGTGGGGATTATAGTCGATCGCCTCCGAGAATATATGGCTTCCCATAATAGAGTACCATTGTATGTACTCTAATGGAGGTTGAAGACCGAAGCCATATCCATCTCGAGGATTCGGACATGCGATCATTCCACAACGCAATAAATTGACCATGTCTAACCCCCAATCCAAGTCTGGTCTCCTCTCTTATTTTTGCAATGAATCGCCCCACCGCACGGCGGTTCGGATGTATTGGACGCAACCAAATTGCCGCAAAGACTTTCGGTCCCCGTGATACCACTCTACTACATGGAAATGCACAATTGGTGCGTTTGTGCACCACATATAAGTGAATATAGGAGGACGGGGTATAACAAATGCAATTTTCGGCCTACTAGATGGCATCCATATAAACCGCACGATTAATAACATTGTTAAAATTAAACACAAGCAGCATAAGATATACAAACTACTACGTAACTAATATTGGAATCGCTACCCTTCCCCGCATGTTGTTCAATCATAAGCGGTATATCGAAGATGATGTACGACCTCCGATACCCGGATAATTACTCCACCTACAAAAAAAAATTAAGTCAAATAGTATCGATATAAAGAAATTTCAATTAAAAATAAGTTATATTTTATCACCTGTTCACTAACGGATATACGTATGGTTGGTGGGTAATCGATGCCAAGAATGGCATCCTATACAAAGCCCAGATCGCAATAGTGTAAGGCATCCGCCTATGTCTCCGGTCGTTGGTCTGTCGTCAAGAAAGCTCACGGTACAACCACGTAAGAATCATGAGCCCTAACTATCTGATCGAGCATTGCTTAAATCACCAATAAGGCGTAATCGAATATGAACCGTATTATTGTTTGAACGGGCATCGATACCCCTATGATGTGCATAATGCACGCCGACTAGCGCACATCAAGTCGCCTTGGTGGCATCACCGATATATTTTGGTACCTCGTTCTCACCATGTAAATTTTAATTACAGAAAATATTTTCCATCGATGACAGCACGGTGCCCTAGTAGGCTCGACGGAGGGTAAACGGGTCACTATCGCAGACCGACGCCAGTAACGGGACTCCCGCCAATTGGGAGCCCAAGCCGCAGTAACATCTCTAGGCGTGATGTGCACTCTCCACACGGAAAATGAAAAGTGTGGGTCTCCGCGCCAACGCCGACTAGTGCGGATATTAAATCATACCGCAAGTCAAACGTCCGGATCGAGTCTTCGACCAATCCAAATTTTGCTCTATATATGGCATCATCGTTCATCCGGGATTTTTAGGCCATTCACCCGCCCGTAATACACTCTGAAGTCCTGACAAGTGTTAAATCATAAAAGATTACTACTTATGTAGAATAACATAATTTATTATGTAGCTATTTTGTTAATATAACTCGTAATTAATAAATAACAATACATTACCATATTTTTAGCAATACGATATGTGAGGAACTTTACTAATCAATGAAGCCATTTCCGTCTCAAATCAAATTTTTACCTACATAAAAATAATAAATCTATATTCAATTAGTAACAAATAACATGCCAATACTAATCATATAATAAGAATATCATGTCAACGATGCATAATAAATATAATATTTTATTATTTATACAAACATCATAATATTAAGTTAAATATTAATTAGAGTTTTTTTATAAACAATGATAATAACTAATAATAATATTTACGGTTTCTTCATAATAATATTATATTAACATAGCTAAAGTAATAATATAGTTTTTACGATTCCTTAATAATAATATTACGATATCGTATAGCTTTTTCTATTACTAGCCTTTGTCCGCTTTTAATTATTTTATATTATTTTCGTATATAAGCATTCAAATATATTATCTATGTACACATTTTAGTGCATAATAAATCAAATATTTTATTTTACTATTTTCGTTTTTAATTATTTTATATTATTTTCGTACATAAGCATTCAAATATATTATCTATGATACATTTTAGTGCATAATAAATCAAATATTTTATTTTACTATTTTCGCTTTTAATTATTTTATATTATTTTCGTATATAAGCATTCAAATATATTATCTATGTATACATTTTAGTGCATAATAAATCAAATATTTTATTTTACTATTTTCGCTTTTAATTATTTTATATTATTTTCGTATATAAGCATTCAAATATATTATCTATGTACACATTTTAGTGCATAATAAATCAAATATTTTATTTTACTATTTTCGTTTTTAATTATTTTATATTATTTTCGTATATAATCATTCAAATATATTATCTATGTATACATTTTAGTGCATAATAAATCAAATAGTTTATTTTACTATTTTTGTTTTTAATTATTTTATATTATTTTCATACATAATCATTCAAATATATTATCTACGATACATTTTAGTGCATAATAAATTAAATATTTTATTTTACTATTTTCGCTTTTTATTATTTGATATTATTTCTTTTACTACGTAATATTTCAAATGTATTGTTTTATTACTTTTATATATCAATTTAATAAAATCCACTTATTTTAACTATTTATTCAGTATTTTTCTTTTCTCAAATACTATTACTTTAAAAAATATACTATTTTCGTATTTTATTATTTTATATTATTTTTTATATGTAATATTTTATGTATTATTTTAATGTTATTTATACTAACAATAACTATAATATATTACTAACAATAGTAACATAATACTTAACACTTGTCACACATTTACCTTTTTTATTAACGATAATATTACACTAACAATAATAATAATTATTTTATATATATACTAACTAAATTAATTATTAAAGTTTAACTAATAATAATATACTAACTAAAATCATGTTAGAGTTAAAACTAACATATTAATACACACTAACATAATAAATTATTAGCTAACTAACATAATTAAATATTTTTTAGGGTTTCTATTCTAACTACCTATTAATCATAATAGTATTTAACTTAGTTACTAACTAACTACAACTTAAACAACTAATGTTACTTATAAACTAAGTCATAAAATATAAATTAACATATAATAAATTTAATAAAATTATTATAAACTCTTAAACTACTTACATTATAAACTACTAACAACAAATATATCATAAAATAAAAACTAACATATAACAAAATAATTTAATAAAAATAAAAAATTAACAACATAAACATTATTTTAAAAAATTATACCTAATTTTCTCCAAATTTCTTTTCCTTCTTCCTTCCTTCTTTTCTTTCTTTCTTCCTTCCTTCCTTCCTTCTTTTTTTTTTCTTTCTTTCTTCCTTCCTTCTTTCTTTCTCCTGCTTGCTCCTTCTTTTCTCTTGAGCTTCACTCAATGTTGTTGGGGGGACGGGGAGGGGAAGGATTTAAGGACCTTAGTGCCGCCTATGCCAGGTATTATTTACCTCGGTGCCGCCATTGCAAACCAATCTTGAGGAGTGTCATCACTGCTGGGGGGCGATCTTTGTGGGGGGAGAAGTGGTGCCGCCTATGGGACACCATTTTCACCTATTTCGTAATTAATACCGCCTGGTCCCATTTTCAATTTTTTTTATCCTATTTTAATAAAAAACCCTCCTATTTCATTCCTATAAAAATGCTATCATTGATTTTTTTTTTTTTTTTTACCTCAATCAAAGAGGCCAGTCATTCCGTAGTGAGAAGGAATATCTCAGTTCCCAATACATAGCACCTAACCCTATCACTTGACAAGGAATTTAGGGATGATAAAAAAATGCAAAGTTAACGGGTTTCGAGTCGATATAATTTTTTTTTAATAGATTTGAATTGGGTCGGATTAAATTGAGATGATTTTTAAAAATGATTGGATCAGACTTAAAAGTGAATTATTTGTATATACGAAAGAGAATGAAAAACATAAAGCTTTCAATATTTATAAATATTTTTGTCAATTCAACTCCATTATAGGATGAGAATGAAGCAAGATGTTTTGACTTTCCAAGGATGGAGTTATTGCATTCATCTTGTAATCATTGCAACATACTAAAGAGTGATTATAGATTAATTGGGAAAATTATGGAATCACTATTAGTTATATAAACAGTGTTGAGAATTATGAATAAAACATAAGAAATAATCTGTCCCTTCTCTTTTCTTGTCTGTCTCCCATTCTCTTATAAAAATATTGATTAATTTTAATTATGTGGTAATCTACGTGAAACTTAAATTTGATAATTCACATAAATTTAATGTCTGACTTGTCTCTATTTATCCCATATGACATGTCAATAAATAATTAAAATTTAAAAATAAAATTCAAAAGAATTATTAAAAGTTCATAAAAATTTAAAAATATTAATAGGAAGTACACGTGATTCTCATATACATATTATTATGTTTAAAAATTTAATATTTTAGTCAATATTTTAATTAGAAAACATCAATTTTATTTTTTCAAAAATTGATGGGTCAAACTCTTTTAAAAGATTATAACCAAATTTGACTCAAAAAATAATAAAAGTTAAATTGATAAATAGATATAAATATTAAGGACTAAAATTGGCATTATGCCAAAATAAAAAGATCATTAACTGAAGTCAAAGTATCGGGGGCGAGTGAGTGGTGGCGATTAAATGGAAAAGTGCGGCTGATATTTATGGAAGCAGCCAAAAGATGAAGAAATCGTCAGGTGTGAAGACGTAGTAGGATATTTGATCGCATCACACACTGTTAGAATGTTCACGATGACGTTGCAACGTTATTGGACAGCATCGGCTGCGCTCACCCATTTATGTTCACGATGAGGTTGCAATGTTTAAAGCATGATCGGGTTCACAAAGATATAATAAAATATTTAAAAATTACTAAAAATAAAATATATATGATTATATTTTAAGATTGTTTGTGAGATATAAAATATAATATATTGAATATTAATTTTTATATTGTATTAAATTATTTATTATAATAAATAAGATTATTTTAATGGTTTTTGTTTTTATTTAAATATTTTTATATAAAATTTATAAAATGCGTATCGCAAAAAGAAAAGAAATTAAGAGATTATAATGTTTAAAATCACAATTTTAGCTTAAAATTTTGTTTTGTTTTTACATAATTTTTCACAAATATACTTTTACATATTATTTTCACTTATATAAAAAGTTTCATAATCTATTTAAAGTTAAATCTTTGATTAAATAATTGTTAGACACTAACCAACCAAATATTATAAAAAAGGTATATAATTATACATAAAAATTACACACATAATAAAAAAATTAAAACACAACAATGTCTAAAACTTCAACTTAATTATTTTCATTTTTTGCATATATAAAATATTTACATATTTTTTCCCACACACGATAAATTTATTTTTACTCACAATTTATTTAAAATAATTTGTTTTAATTTAATTTCGTATATATTGTGTATATAATGTTGTTATTAGTTTCAAACTATATTTTTATTTTTAATAGATGTTGTTTTAAACGTATATTTGTATTCTTAATATATGGTACCCATAAATGTACACTTGTGATAGAATTACTAGTATAAATAATATAATTGATTGAGTTGTTTTATAAATTAACTCGATATTAAATTTTTTATAATTAACTTTTTAATATTAAAATATTCTTTCATCAACATGATATCTTTTTGACGTGGTATAAAAAATAACAATATAGGGACGAAAGTGAGACATAAAGTAAAGTTTGTATTAGGGGCTTTGAAAATGAGATATTTAGCGATTTAATCGGCTCTCAATCGAACCTGCCCTTCGTAGAAACCCCCAATTTCCCCTCCAAAAAGAAAAATACAAAGAAACAAATCAGTTTGGCCCCAAAATGAAATCGCAACCCAAACGCAACCTCAAATAAAATAATTTCTTATTTCATTTGATCCCCTATTCCCATTTCCCACCATCCCTACATTCTTCATCTTCTTCCCAGCCACAAAAATCTACTTCCTTTGGTTAAAAAGGAAAATAATTTCACAATCCGGTTAAATTTTAGGTTATGACTGACTATCGATTTGTGTCGACGATGAATCTTTGGACGGACGATAACGCATCGGTTATGGAAGCTTTTATGAGTTCTGATCTTTCTGCTTTATGGCAGCCTCCGCCGCAATCCTCTGCATCCACTTCCACACCAGCTGTTGTTGCTTCTTCTTCTGCTGCTGCTGCTGCCAGTGGTGCTCCCGACCTTTTGAAGTCCTCTGTGGCTCCCCAATCTCACCCCTCCGTTGCTCTTTTCAATCAAGATACTCTCCAGCAGCGTCTCCAAGCTCTTATCGAAGGCGCCCACGAGTGTTGGACTTACGCTATTTTCTGGCAGTCCTCCTACGATTACTCTGGCTCCGCTGTACTTGGATGGGGCGATGGGTATTACAAGGGCGAAGAAGATAAAGGGAAAAGGAAGTTGAAAACTTCGTCTGCAGTTGCGGAGCAAGAGCACCGTAAAAAAGTGCTTAGAGAGCTTAACTCTTTGATTTCCGGTTCCACAGCCCCCACCGATGATGCCGTCGACGAAGAAGTCACCGATACCGAGTGGTTCTTTTTAGTTTCGATGACGCAGTCTTTCGTCAACGGCGGCGGGCTGCCGGGACAGGCTCTTTTCAATTCTACTCCGGTTTGGGTTGTTGGGTCGGAGCGATTAGCTAGTTCGACGTGCGAGCGAGTGAGGCAAGGGCAGGTTTTTGGTTTGCAAACCATGGTCTGCATACCGTCTGCAAACGGGGTGGTTGAACTGGGCTCAACAGAACTTATCACGCAAAGCTCTGGTCTGATGAATAAGGTTCGGGTTTTGTTTAATTTCAATAACGGAATTGAAGCTGGTTATTTGTCTATGTGTAATAATATTGCTGATGAAGGCGAAAATGATCCATCTTCGTTTTGGATCAGTGATCCAAATAGCGGGGTCGAATATAAGGAAAGCCATAACAATAATCAAAACCAGCAGATTGAAAAGTCAATTCAGTTCCATGACAATCCGAGTTCCAGTAGTTTAACCGAGAATCCCAGCTCCATTCAACAGCAGCAGAGTCAGAACTTCGGCTTGAATTTCTCCGATTATGGTTTTGATGGGAGTAACAGTGTGAGGAATGGGAATTCTTCTCACCTGTTCAAACCAGAATCCGAGGAGACACTGAATTTTGGTGAGAGTAAGAGGAGTGGGAATGTGGTGGAGGAGAATAAGAAGAAGACATCCCCCACTTCCAGAGGGAGCCATGAAGATGGGATGCTTTCCTTTTCTTCTGCTGTAGTCTTGCCTTCTTCTGGTATGATGAAATCCAGTGGAGGTGCTGGAGATTCAGATAACTCTGATATTGAAGCTTCCGTCGTTAAAGAAGCTGAATGTGTCAAACCTTTGGAGCCTGAAAAGAAGCCTAGGAAACGAGGGAGAAAGCCGGCTAATGGTAGAGAAGAGCCTCTGAATCACGTTGAAGCCGAGCGTCAAAGAAGGGAGAAGCTTAACCAGAGGTTTTACGCCTTGCGTGCCGTGGTACCTAACGTGTCCAAGATGGATAAAGCATCACTCCTCGGTGATGCTATTTCGTATATTAACGAGCTTAGCACAAAGGTACAAAATGCAGATTCAGAGAAACAAGAGTTGCAGAAACAATTAGAAGCAATGAAGAAAGAGCTGGCAAAGAAAGATTCATCGCCACAAAACCCCAAGACATCGAACCACCTTGGGAATAGACTGATAGAATTGGAAACCGAAGTGAAGGTTATCGGATGGGACGCAATGATTCGAATCCAATGCAAGAGAAAGAACCATCCGGCAGCAAGGTTAATGGCTGCTTTAAAGGAATTAAATCTTGATGTGCAGCACGCTAGTGTGACGGTAGTGAATGACTTGATGATCCAACAAGCCACCGTAAAGATGGGGAACCCATTTTACACACAGGAGCAGCTCAGGCTAGCTCTAATATCCAAAATCGGAAGTGAGATATAGAGCATGAAGCAGAGCTTGACATGTCACAGAGGATTGGGCAGAGCTATAATAAGCAATGGGAATAGAGATTGATCGGAGATAAAAAGGACTGCAGTTTGATTGATAAAAATGGCTGCAGGGCTCCGGGACATTTTAAGGCTCCTGGTAGCACACAACCCAACCCAACCCAACCCAACCCTAGCTCTTTAAAACACTGTTTCAGTTTGTTCTTCGTACTGTTAGAATATTTAATCGGAGGATCTTAACTGGTTTGTAGGTTGGTTTAGTTGTCAACTGAAATAGCCCCCTTTTTTTGTGTGTATTAAATCTTGGTATGTATATAGGTTGTTATAAATTGGAGCCTGAATGAAGATCTGGGTTTGTTAATATGTTGTCCAGCTTATTTATTTATGTGCTGGGACATGAAGTATGCATGTTACACCTTTTCACTGAGATGTATTGGACGATAACATATTAATGTTTGGAGCTCTTTGTCCCAGATTTTGTTTGTTTCTTTGTATCTCTGTTCCTACAATCACATGCGTTATTTTTATTTACTTGCGGATGTAGGAACCTTTTTGTATTTTAATTGTTTTCGACCATTTAATAGCAATGCTTCGTCATGCACATAATAATTCATCACATGCCAAATATGCACCGACATTTCGTGATACTATCCCCTCTGAAACTGCTTATTTATGGTTCACTTTCACTAATTATAAACATATTTTTTTGTTCATCAATCTTTTTTATAACAAAAGAATGAAATCACCTCGAATAAAATTTACCTTCTTTTGTTTGTTTGTGCTTCGATTAGATTGCAGCTCTGAACATGTGGCTATGGGCTGTAGGCACCTCCTTTTTCAACATATTGGAAAGTTATGTTTGCTGGTGGCATTATAAACCAAATTCTAATTTCGATCCGTCTCCAATAATTGGGACTGGAATTTTAATGCCATTGTTATAGTAAAACAAAGGGTCGGATCGTTTAACACATGGTTGGATGACAAGTAATTTAAAACGGAATTGTTGAACTCGCATCAGGCTATTAAGTCCAAATGTTGATAGTTGACATAAATTGATGAGTTGTTTCCATTCAAGGCATAAATTGTTGGATCATGCCATATCTTAAATCTTTATGGTATTCTTCAAAACCCTTTTTCTTATTTCAACGTTAGCTGTTAAATGAATGTAGGCATAAAGTAGGGGCGGCGATTCTAGTACTATAGTCATTGAATGTTTGAAAGATAAAGCAATGGAGAATCACGTATCTGTTCCTGGAAGTCGAGAATTTTTTTTATTTTTATTTTAAAAGACACCATAGCTGGCAAGGAAAATGCTATCACTGTGCAGATTTGATGAATCATGGGACTAGTAAAAAACTATCAAGTTTCTGTCTCATCCTACTCCCACAGAAAACCTAATGGAATATCTTGAAGAGAGAAGGGTTTTTTTTTTTTTATTTTATGACACAACGGTCCCTTCAATTCGGATTTGGAATAGAATACAAAGATTTCAACGTTAGATATGATTCGATTCACGGAATTCCATGAAAAATATTAAATATTCTTTGGTTATTATGGATACTTTCATAGGGTTTTCGATCAGCTTTATTTTGCCAACAATCACGTTTTTATATTTATATATATAATTCACTAAATTCGATAATAAATAAAAAGCATAATGAAATTGACATGAAAAACCTGGAACCAAATTAGAGCATAAAAAAAGAAAGAAAGAAATGAATAGGGTTTAATCAAAACAAAAAACTATACGAAAGAAAGAAAGGGTTTAAATTTAATTAATTAATTTTACAGAGGCATGCATGGGATATTGTATAAATATCTGTCAACCTACACTCATCTCTTTTCTCATCTTTTCATCGCTTAAATCCTCGAAGCTCCAATCCCTTCTCATCCCACAGCTCCTCACCAACCTTGGTTGGGCGTCATCTTCATAACCTTTACATTCATAGATGGTATGGATGGTATTTAAGCGGCGATGATCCTTCTTTATCTTCTTTGGATCACCAGTCACCGGCGTTGCCTCACTTCTGATTTGCTCATAATGCCCGGACCATGTTCTACTTACACAACAAAATGTCACTTTCTTTTGTTTACCAAATGGGTCCTTCTCATTGATCGAGTCGTTTTCTTCCAGAACCTGAAAATTCAAGCAGTTGAAACTCATAGCTTTTTATTCCTCCAAACGTTTAATATTTAGAGAAGGAAGCGGATGAGAAAAGCAATGGAGGGTATTGAAGAAAGATGTTTTTACATTCAGGCTTTAATATAGCTTTACAGGTGATGATGAGAAAAAAGAAAGAAAGAGATAGCAGGTTGGAATTTACAGATAAGTTTCTAATTTGGTAATTTATACAGCTTTGGGTTTTAAAACCAACAAATTGTTTTTTTTTTTTTTCTATATTTGGTTACAGCTACGAACAACTAATTATAAAGGCAATTAAGATACTCAGATAAATTTCGTAATTTAATAATTTATAATAAACTCATATAAGCTATCATTTCATCACCTTTCCACTTCTAATTGTGAATTTGGCTGTCGCATTATTCATTGAAGTCGAACAAACTACTTTATTACATACTTTAACATATAAATTAGCAAATATTGACCGGCACGGGGGTGGTGGCGCAGTTGGCTAGCGCGTAGGTCTCATAGCTTTACTTGAGTGATCCTGAGGTCGAGAGTTCGAGCCTCTCTCACCCCAGATTTTCTTTTTCCGTAGGGATGCCAACGGTCTCGCTTCCACTTATTTGATTTTCATGCCTTCCATTCCGATTTCCACCCGAATTTGCATTTTATCTAAAATTTTTGCACTTGAATTTGGTCTTATAAAAGAAATTCTTCGATTCATGCTTGATTCGCCTTAAATATTATATAATTTTTATTTAATATAAGTTTAGTCCTTAATGTTTATCTCTTCTATCAAATTGACCATGTTTTAACTAAATTTGACTTTAAATATTTTAAAAAGAGTCAAATGTGATAATCAATCTTTCAAAAACAACCGATTTGTTTTTTTTAAACAAAAACATTGGTTAAAACGTTAACTTGCTAAACATGGTTGTATGACAACCCATGTGTATTTCATACTAATTTTTTTAAACTATATACATATATTAAATATTTTATAAATTTTAAATTATTTATTAACGTGGTTTATATAACAAATGGCGTCTTGTCAGGATGTAGTACACATAGGTCGCCATGCGGGTTATGTAACACCCCTAAAATTGTTACACTCTAAAAGCAGTAATAAATCGAGATTGTGTACAATTGATTTCTCGATAAAGTAAAATAAGAAAATGAAAGTGATAAAAGAGAAGGTTTAAGGGTATCAAAGAAAGTTGAAATGAGAAGTATGTTGTGGTACACTAAATTAAAGTAAGGATTAAATTGTAAAGATGTAAAAAGGTTTGAGGTTTAAGTACAATTATTCAAAATTTAAAGGGTTGAAGCATAAATATGAGAAAATTGAAGGACCAAAAGTGAAGATAACCCAATTTCTTATGACATGAAATTGGTGTGCAGGGACCAAATTGATTAGGTGGAGAAAGATGAAGGACTAAATCATAATTTTATCAAATTGAGTGATGATTCAATGAAGGAATTGTAGAGAATGTTGAAGGGTAAAATAGTCATAGTCATTTTTCAATTAAGATAGTAATCATGAAACATCATGAATATTGATGTTAGACTTTGATTGGTTAAAAATTATTTTATTATTATTTTAATGTAATATGTTTTATTATTTAATTAATGGTTAAGAAAATAAAAAGAAAGGATGATGAAAATTTCTCCATCTTACTTTCAGCTCACGTCCACCATTCTAGAAGAAAAGAAAGTTTTACTTGTTTTGCAACTTGATCTTTTCCATCAAAATTAATTCACAATTTTCACCTAAAAATAGAAGGAATTTCCATAACCATCAAGAGAGAAAATGATAAGGAGGCTATGGAGAGTAAGAATATGAATTTAGATTCAATAAAAGAAAAGTTGGAGGAGAGATAAAATCAAGCTAAAGCTTAATTCCAAGAGAATAAGGTATGAATGTTAAGGTTTCATATTGTTTTCAAGTTTAATCTTGTTAGAAAAGTATGGAAAAGATGTTAAAGTGAAGATTACTCATGAAAAGTTTTATGTTTTGATATAATGTTGAAGAAAAGGGATTGAAAAAGAGGAAAAAGGAAGAGCAAGTGATTTGAGTTTGTAAAAGGTAACTACCTATGGGTTCTCTTGTTATTTAAGGATTAAAATGTAGACTTTGTGAAGTTTTGTGGTAAACTAGTAAAATAAAGTGTGAAACAATTTAATATGTGAATAAGGAAAATATGATAAAAGTTTAATGAATGTGTTATGAGATGATGAAATGTGCATAAAGTATTGTAAAATGTGAAATTGTGGATATATATATATATATATGGAATTTTTATGATGACAAAAAGTAGTAAATTGTCAAACTTGAGAAATATGTGGATGAAATAATAGAAGTGAAATACATAGAAATTGATATGTGAAACAAGATATTGAGATAAATTATGTGATTAAAGTGTGACAAGAAAGAAAATTGATTTAATATGATTAGTTAGTGAATGTTGAACCTTTATGACAAAAAGAAGAAGAAGACTAAATTAAAAAGTTATGAAAATTTACAAGAAAATATTTGATAAGTGAAGAAGGTAGTAGAGAATGTAAAAGAAAACCATGATTTTTGTAATTCAATTTATAAATTGATCTTTAAGTTGTGGAAAGATAATGATTAAATTGAAAAATATAAAATTATAGTTAAATTGTGAATTATTATATGGATAAATAGAATGTGTAAGAAAGTGTGATGAAATGGTATATGTATGAAAAGTGATAGCTAGATTTAATTACAAAGAATAGTGAATGATAGAAACAATTATTAAATTATTTTTATTATGTGAATTATTTTGGTGAAATGAAAGAATTATGAAAAGAAAAAGGGCTAAATTGTGAAATATGAAAAAGTGGAATGTGGGAAGCTATGGTAAATTTCATTAGTGAATATAGAATTTTATAAGATAATGACTTATGTTTTGAGTGTCAAAGAAAGTCAGTAGTTCTGTTTATTGAGTTGTTACAATAAGGGCTAAATTGAAATAAATTCAAAATATACAAATTCTATTTTGAAATGTGAAAATGAAGTGATTTCCGTCTCAATTGCCTAAAGTAGACAAGATGAGAACTATTAAGATATAGATGGCATGCCATGAAAGAAACACCTAGCATGCTCTTTGTTTTGATTACACATTTCAATACTGTCCTGTTGTGACATAGCACTTCGATGCTACTTTGTTATGTTATTGTACAATTTTCATGTATTCTATACTTTTATTAAGTCTATGTTGGACCTCTGTTGAATAATAAAAGGTAATGATAAATTAAAAAAGTCATGGTAAGCAAGTTCTAATGAAAATTTTCTATTACACAATAAGATGACAAATAAATGATTTTGATAACAATTTTGTTAAACCGTGAAGTGATAATGTAGTGAATTAGACTGGTAAAAGTTGTGTTCCTATCAATCCATGAAAAGATAAAAATAGTGAATTATGGTAATAACGAATCCTATAAATACAGAATGATTTGTTAATTATTAAAATATACTCCATTGATTATTAAGATATATTCAGGGATTATTATAGTGGTAAAAATGATATTTGAATTCTTGGGTACTTATTAAGCTTTCATGAGCTTAACGTTTGTTTTAAAGGCATAGGTGAAAGATCAAATAGAAGTTCTAGATTCATGTTGGGATTTCAACGCATCTCATCTCATCTTATCACCAAGGCTTGAAGAGGGTTCGAATTTGATATTTTGGTTATAGAATATGACATGCATATAAATTATTGCAAGTGTTTTGATATAATTTGAGTTTTATAGTGTTTAATTGCCGTGAGATTGTCAAAGTTGCTCTGGCAACGAATGTAACATCCCGGTGCTTTTATTTGATATCTGGGTCGGTATAGGGTGTTATAGGTTATCATGTCAGCATTGTTAAAAAAATTTATGTTTTAGTCAATATTTTCATTAAAAAAAGTAATTTGACTATTTTAAAAAGTTGAGGTCAAATTTAGCTAAAAATGAGTAAAAGTGAAAAAAATTATAAATGTTGAAGGCTAAATTTATCATTATACCTATTATATATTTTTATACCATTAATACGTATTATGAAATCTTATAAAAGTTAAAATATATAATAAAAATAGTTTATAAAAAGTTTTAAAAACTAGTTAAAATGTTGTGATTTATAAATAATATATATATATATATATATATATATATATATATAGGTAATGAAATTAAAAGAAGGATATTTTGTAGAAAAATTTAGGTAGGAGGGTGCGGTTTAAATCTAAACCCGTCCTTGATGAAATTAAATGAAAATCCACCTGTCTAGTCCCTCAATCCTATCTTTAAAACAATTTCATCTACTGGTGGTTGGACCCAGCCATTATTTGGTCCGACCAATCCATTCATCCCTCCTTATTGTATTTATACTAACTACTAATATTATAAGAACCAAATTATTAAATTATATAAAAATTATAATATAAATATTGAATCTCAAATTTAAGTATAAGGTGGGGATTCTAATCTAAATAAAAGGTAAAACGGTTATGTATTTAGATAATATTAAAATAAAATATTTTAATTAGAATAATATATATAAATTAGTAAATGATATTATAAAATTAAAATATTGATTATGTTAAAAATTAAAATATAAATAAATATTGAAAGAAAAAAATGTGTATTTGAATTATTAAAAAAATGTATAGGCATGTCGATTGAGTTTTAATTTGATTGGCATAGACATTGTTATTGTAAAACCCTTAACCCGTATCCACCGCCGGATTAGGATTATAAGACATTACCATGCATAATACAAATCTTATCAATTATTAACGTCTCAATAGACATGATTGAATACAACAAGGGTAGTATACTTTCATAGCATGCTTAAATATTAATATACATATCATATTTCATTTAGCCACAATTACAAAGAAGTATTTTTCATCGAATAATCTTATTACTACTCATTTTGGTAACACATTCTTCAATGACCGAATATGCTCATATTCTTATTTATCAAACCTAAACAAGATATCAAATATCAATATTAAGTTTTCATGTATAAGAATAATTATGCTTTAACCTTGCATATTCGAATTTAAACTTTTGTCTAACTTCCTATACCAATTACCAATACAACCAAACAAGGTATAAATCCATACACATTTAAGAACAAAATCGAGTAACAAGATCAAATAAATATCTTCCATAATTCGTGATTCATATCAATTTGAATTATACTCATACACTTTACAAAACATGTTCGACAGAGTCAAATTATCATTCCAACCAATAATATCATAACATGGCCGAATATACCTAATTAAGTGTTTGACATTATCACAACTGATTTGCATTTCAAAATGTGTACTCTATTAATAAATATTTATCAAAGCATGGCTCAAAACAACTTCAAATGTGCATATACCAAACTTCCTAATGGAACTCCTAATGTTCATAAACACTTAATATAACCAACTATCAACCAAGCACCAACAATCACATTCAACAATTATCTTAGTCTCAAAGTCAAGTCATAGAACATCCATCACAAATAATATACTATAAGATATACTTCTAAAATGAGCTATTTACTAAATAGCAAATGCATGGCATAAGAGACATATAAATCAACCAAATTACCAACCATGCTTACTTACTTTACCGATTCTACCTTTATAAAGATCAAGCATTAAGGCCGAATACATTAAAGACCAAAGTACTATAATTTAGCCATTTTTGCATGGCGCTCTCTCTCTCTATATATATATACAGGAACAAAATTTCATTGTTTCAAAATCTAGTCTAGCCTATACATGCCTTTAGTTCGAAATCTAGACTTTAAAGTTACCAAAATAGTCGATAGTGTGGATGACTTCGTTGACAATTCCCAGAGCTCGTAGATTGACCAATATCTATAAAACAGAATAACAAACACACATAATAAGCTAACCTAGCTTAGTAAGTCTTAAGCAAAAGTATTAAATCAAATGATCATTCAAACATTTTCAAATCCAAATTTAATATCATACAATTTCAAAGCTTAGTACTTAAATGATCTACTAATACCGAATGCTATTACCCTTTTCTTTAATAACCTCAAAATATCCTTATCTCACCTTAATTGTGCAAACTCACCGAATACTCATAAATGTAATATATATCCATATATAACCAGATCAAGTAAGTACAATATACCAATTAACCACATATAATCAATCATACACATATGTAAACATATCCATTTGCCCTCACATATAGCATTTACACATATGGTCAATCTTAAAGGCACAACCAAGATTAAATTCAATATATCATACTCATTATTTGTAAGACCAAATACACATATTAAAATCTTACAAAATACTTCAATTATATCACATATTGCTCACTTGAATAGTAATATAATAACTTACCTTATTCCTTGCAACTATGAAACTTATACTTACTGAACATTTAACTTACTTGTAGTAATTACATTCCACCTTATTGGTGATCCATGTATCCTCTATTTATAATAATTCACGGTAATAAGCACGCTAGGCAACAAAGCTCAAAACACAACCCAAGACTAAGCACTGCTAGACTCGAGGTCCGAAATTTAATCACCCAGATTTAGTCTGCTAGATATAATTCATCTAACAAGGTCTGCTAGACAATATAATTCACTGACAAGGCACGCTAGGCTCAAGCCCGAATATCGATATTATTAAATCATCTCATACATCTTACATATTACCAATATCACATATGTCACACATAATTCATATCACTTTCACATATCAAATTCAGTTAAATTTAACTACATTTCATTATTAAAAAAAAAAAAAAACTTATCACAATCTGCTTTGGCCAAATTTCCATTTATAAATTCAAAATTCAGCATGTAATTAAGTTCATAATCGATATTAATGGTGTTAAATTGGTTAAAGACTTACCTCAGATATCGTCGGATGACAAAAATCGACTATTCGATAATTTTCTCCTTTCCCAATCCAAGTTCATTTTTCTTTGTTCTTGATCTAAATATATCCAATTTAAGCTCATTCAAACACATTTCATTGCAATTTAATACAAAAACACCTAAATGGGTAAATTACCATTTTGCCCCTAATATTTCACACTTTTACAATTTAGTCCTATTTGCACAAAACACAAATTAAGCAAAATCTCACAACAACCTAGTTAGGCCAAATCTTCAATATAGTCATATATAAACCCATACATTTCATTTATTTTTCATTTTAGTCCCTCAAAAATTTATTTTCTCAATTTAGCCCTATTTAGTAAATTCATCAAAAATTCAAGAACAAAGTATGTTCATCAATTATATATCTATTATTTAACACCATAAAACATCATAAAGCTCAACATAGCATCAATGGCATTTTACACAAACATCATCAATTCATGAAATTGAGACATGGGCTTTAAAGCTCTCAAAGCAACGATCACAAAAACGTAAAAATTATCAAAAATGAATCGAAAACTAACCTTTAATTAGACCAAAACCATTGCCGAACATTTTGCTTATGTTTTTCTTTCTTTTTCTTCTTTAGTTTTGGTGAAGAAGAATGAAATAATTAGTGGAGAAACACATGTCTTTTATTATAATATTATTAACATATTTTATAACACTTTAACTTATATTTATATAATATATATAAAAAAAACATATTAACATGAAATTATAACCTTATGCCGCCCACTTACATGCAAAAAGGTAAATTTGCAACTTAAATACATTTACAAATGAAGACAAATCAATTTAGCCCTTTAATTTAATAAAAGCTACTTTTACCATTTACGCGATTTAGTCCTTTTTGTTTAATTAAGCACACAAACAATCAAATTTTTATACGAAACTTTCACACATGCTAATTCACACATAATTAATCACAGAAAATAATATTTAAAAATTTTTCGAACTCGATTCGTGGTCCCGAAACCACCGCTCCGATTAGGGTCAAATTCGAACTGTTACAGTTATCAATGAAATAAGATGTGAGTTTGAGTTTACTAAAACATATTATCCTCTTAGGGCTAGTTTAGCAGTACTTTTGAAAAGTGTTTTGAGAAGTGCTTTTGAAAAGTTTAGTTTAAAATTTGAGTGTTTAGTATAGTCATCAAAAGTACTTTTGAGAAATAAAATATCCATTTTAAACATGTTATTATTAAGTAATAAATATGAATTTAAATCATATTTAAATTAATTAATATTATTATAAAATTTAATTAGAATATATAAACTATATTTTAAATATTTAAATATAATCATTAAATAATTATAATTAATATTTTTTATTTTAATTAATTATTTTAAAATATTTATAATTAAACATTAAAATATTTTTAAAATAAAAAACTAAAATTTTAGCTTGTTCTTCTTAAAAGATAAAAATCAAGATTTTCTAGCGGAAAATTAAATGCATCCATATCTTTCTATTCCCAATAGATTATGGCGATGTCCACGTCATAATTGCTTCTCTTTAATTTTATCCCTAAAAGGTAAAATATTTTTAAAAAATTATAATGTAAATTAATTGAATTAAAATATAAATACATTCTTTTATAATTATAAAAATTATAATTCATTAGACATGTTTAATTAATATAATGTAAATACATTGTAATTTTATAAGTCATATTTAGTAGTAAAAATTGTAATTACATAGTTACATAATTTATAGTTTTAAAAATATTAATTATTATAGAACTTATTAGTGTGATAAAATAATTTCTAAACAAGTAATAAAAACTAAAATCAAATCATTGTATGCATTATTGACAAAAGTAGTTAATAATACGACTACTAATAAAAATAACAAGAAAAATAAACATCATATTCAATTTTATCTAATTGTTCTAACGTATATTTGTTGGATTATGCCTTCTTTAATATTTATCATATACTCCTTATTATCATTTGTTAGTCCTTAATTAAGTTCATCATCAAGATTATCCAGATTTCTTGAAAGTATGGATCATCTTAATTCCACTTGTCGTAACCATTTTTTTGACAAAACAGGAATCGAACTGGGGTTTTGAAAATGAAAAAGAAGGGAGTCGCCACCAATCTTTTTTGATGAGGTGCGATCGGGTCACGTCGTAAAATAATTGTCTTTAATAAACAATTTGATTTATCAAAACAACAATTTTGATCTACGAAATCCAGAAAACGAGTTCGGGAGTCGGTTACGCACGAGGAAGGGTTAGCACCCTCGATACGACCAAAATTGGTACCAAATTGATTGATCGATGTCCTAATGTTGAAAACTTTGAAATGATTCGAAAATAGATACTTTTACTTTCAAAATTTGAAGGGATCGGAAGGGATGTTAAGACTCTCTTATTTTCAAGAGATAAAGCATCATGTCCAAGAAGTTAGGGCGCAATACTTTAGACTCGAAACTAAGCTCGCTTTTTAAAACTTGGCTTTATATTTGAAGAGGATCTCCGTCATTTGTCAAACGAGAAGTCGAACCAGAAGTTAGGGCTCATGTTCTCGAAGTCCAAATTAGAATATTCCCTTATTTTAAAAAACTTATCCAAGTATCTAGATGTCAAGTCCAAGAAGTTAGGCGTGACATTTCAATTTTGGGATTAAGAGTTTTGTTTAAAATTTGAATTACGGTTTTAAAAGGGACATTCCGTTGTTTAGCTTAAACGAGAAAAACCAGATCCACTAAGTTAGGGCTCGATTCTCCCGAATTCTAACACGAAAATATTGGTCGTTATAAAGATTGAGATGTCGAAAAATAGTGAAATGACGATGAGAATATAGGTAGTGGTGATGTAAAAGTATTACGATAATAGTCGATATTAGCGATAATAGAAAGTGAAGATAATAATGATGATATATAAAAAATATTGATGGCAATTAATAAATAATATATATAAAATAAATAAATGAAAATATATACCTATGTAAAAATATAATAATAGTAATAATAATGATAATATAATGATAAAATAGATAATTATAATAATGAAAGCAACAAATAACAATAATAATAAATAAAATAATAATATTAGTAATGAGAATAATAATAATAATAATAGTAATAATAATAATGAGGAGTAATAATAAACATAATAATAATATAGTATTAAATGTAATACTAAATATGAAGTAAAATAGTATATAAAAAATTAGTAATAAATAAGTGGAAATAGTCAAAAAAGGACAAAAATCGAATTAAAAACAGAATATTGGGGCAAATTCGACATAAATAAAAGAGGGGAGCGGGACCGAAATGGAAATTATGCCCTTCTCCTAAAACGCAGCGTCTTAGCAGGGACCAAATTTGCAAACCAAATAAACTTTCGGGGAAAATTTAAAAAAATTAAAAAAAAACTGATTGCAAGAATATAAAAGAGCGGAGTGGCTAAAAGTGTAATTAGCCCCTCCGATGAAAAACACGCGGATCCTAGGAGCGGGTCGGGTCTGTACGCGGGTTTGGCCAAAACGACGTCGTTTTGGGCGTTCCCAAAACGACGTCGTTTTGGGGGGGCTATTTAAGGCAAATGTTGAAAAAAATTCATTTCCGCTTTGTTTAAAAAAAAAAATCTGATTCCTTTTTATTTTTTTCTCTGCAGTCCAAGGGGGAAGGATTCGGCCAGTTCTTCACGGCCGCCGCTCGCTCCCTACCACCATGCACGATGGCCGAAAAGGTAAAATTTTATCTTTTTTTTTTGCTTTTTATTCGTGCATGTGTATTTGATATTATAGGACCGTTTTAAGAGTAAAATAAGGTAAAATGAACTTATACAGATTCGAAAGATAGAAAAAAAAAAAAAACAGAAGGAAACCTCATAGCTCTTTTCTCCTTTTCTCTTCGATTTGTTTGTCATGTGTTCGTATTAGCCCTTGTTTGCTGATGTCTGTCACTAAAATTTCTATTTTTTTGTATTGATTTTCTCTGGTATATTTTTGGTATTGATTTTCTCTAGTACATGTTAAAAAGGGGAACCCCTTACAAACATTTTGAATCGACTTTTATAGCCAATCTTTTTTTGCTTTCTGTCTCTTCCGTTTTATTGCTTGCGTGCTTGGGTGATGGGCGGGGACGGATCAAGCAAGGCGTCGACTGTCGAGAGGCGTGTTCGACAAATAGTGGTCGCCGAGGTTAGGCGGCACCTAGGGGGCTAGGGTTTTGTTTTTTCTTTTTCTGATTTGGCATTGGGCTAATTGGGCCTTGTTAGTTGTAATTGGGTTTGGGTCTTTTATTTTGTTTGTTTCTGTTTATTTGGTGTTGGGCTCTTTGTTTGGGTTAATTGGGTTTAATTTTGGTTTGGGTTAAAAAAGGGCCCCGGAAAATTGGGCCTTCTACACCACTTATAATTGAAGTTATGAAACATGCAACAAGCTAGTACAATCTAACCTTTTTTATGCTATACTAAGGTAATATTAATGTAGCGACGTAAAATTTGCTCGGGCGCTAATTGAGGAAATTATTAAAACAAAGTTTCAATTTTATTATTAAAAAAAAGGGAGTCGCCACCGATCTTTTTCTTCTAGGTGTGATCGGACACCTAATAAATCCTCTTTTTTAAAAGAAAAATTATTTTTTGAATTTTTTTTAAAAAAGGGCCGAGTTTAGGTCTACGTCAAAATTCCAGAGAAAAATAGAGTTCGGGAGTCAGTTACGTGCGAGGAAGGTATTAGCACCCTCGCGACGCCTAAAATTGGTATCTCGTTAAACGCGTGTTGTCTTAATTTTCAAAAATACAAGTTCAATTTAATATTTAATCGTGATCTGATTGAAACACGAGAATTTTTTTTAAAACACAAAAATTTTGATTGGAGAAATCTTTTTGAAACTCGATAATTTTTTAAAACGCGAAAAAAAATTTGAAACACGAAATTTTAAAAACACGAGATTTTTTGAAAACACTAAAATTTTGAAATACGAGAATTTTTGAAAACCGAAAATTTTTGAAACTCGAGAATTTTTGAAAAACGAATTTTTTTAAAACACGAAAATTTTGAAAACACAAAATTTTTGAAATATGAGAATTTTTGAAAACACGAATTTTTTTGAAAACATGATTTTTTTGAAAAAACACGGATATTTTGAAAACACGAAAATTTTTTGAAACACGAAATTTTTTTTGAAAACGTAAAAATTTTTAAAAACGAGAATTTGTTTTTAAAAAAACGAAAATTTTAAAACACGAAATTTTTGATAAATTACATATAATCGTATTATATGCATTTAAAAACGAAGTTTTGATTAATTTAAAATAACCACAAAATAATCATTTTATTTTAAAACCCAAGAATTTTTTAGATTTTTGATTTTTAAAAGGCGTATCATATTTAACACGAACCGATGATACTCACCCAACATAGCGATGAAATCATCGATTTAGTGTCAAACCGATCCGTTGCCTTATTTATTAAAAATTAATCGAATAATAATAAAATTAAATAAAATAAAATTAAAAATACAAAATATGCTTAAAAAATACCAATAATGTCATCAAAATACACGAATTAAATTAAAAGTGGGTAAAAGGGAATTACCGAAAAGCTCAAAGTTACGAGCTTGAAGGATAGGATACACGACCTGGGGCTCTTTTTCTTTTTCTTTCTTTCTTTCTTCTTTTTTCCTTCCTTTTTCCTTTCTCTTTGGCCCGCTACCTTTGGGTTTCTTTGGATTTGGGCCCGGGCTATTGTTAAATGGCCTGCTTGGGTTGGCTTGTTGGGTTGTCACGATGATGGGTATCGACGCTGGATTGCATGGTCACGGTCGGTCGAGTCGACGACCGAGTTTGAGTTTTTTTTTTTTACTTTTTCTTTTTCTTTTTTTCTTTCTTTTTTCTTTTTTTTTTTTTTTTTTTTTTTTTTTTTTCTTTTCTTCTTTCTTCTTCTTCTTCTTCTTCTTCTTCTTCTTCTTCTTCGACGCCTTCCTCTCCTCCACTCTCCTGATGTGCCTTCTCTCCTCTTCTTTCTTCTTCTTCTTCTTCTTCTTCTTTCCTCTCTTTTTCTCTTCTTTTCTTTCTTTTTTTTTCCTTTTCGTGGGTCTTGTTTTTTGTTGAATGTTCTTGGGGGTTTTTTTTTTGGGGAAAAATCCCCTTTTATAGTGTTGTTCTTACACGTGTTAGGTGGCTAGGGGGAAGGAAGGCCATCCCTTAGGCCGATGGTAGAAAAATCGAGGGTGGTGCTGTGAAATCCTCCGATGTTTGGAGATTTTCCATGTAAGGACCGAATCAGTAAATGTAGTAAAAGCTGTTGGGGTTGAAGTGTAATTTCAAGAAAGATAAGGGGTAAAATGTAATTTTGAAAAGTTTTGAGGCCAAAATGCAATTTCAGGAGAGTTTAGGAGTCAAAATGCAAAATTTTTATTTTTATTTTTAATTTTTTAAAAAATTGAAAATTAAACCCATAATTAAGCCGGGCAAAATTTAGTGCTTACAATTAATATGGGAAATATTTTTTAGAACACCAAATATTTTCTCGACCGCATTTCGAAACCTTAAATGTTTCAAATTAACGAATTTTTGAGTTGTCTATTTTGCTTGTGTCTAACACAATTCTCAAATGATATCATACCCAATGATATGGTGCAAGAAAACTTTTTTCTATTTGCATAATTAATATTGACATTATAATATTTGGGTTCACAATCCAAATAGTTTGTAGCTTTAAGTAAAAAAATTGTATAAACTTAATTTGAAGAAAAACTTATGATAAGTTATATTCCTTTTACAATACGTAAATTAAATAAAAATAATATAAAATTTATAATATATAACATTTATAAAAAAAGTTTTATAAATTGTGCAAAAAATCATAACATTTGCTATAAAAATATAATTTTTATCATAGCTTTAGGGAAAAATTATAAATAAGTTATAATAAAAAATTATAACCTTTTTTATGAATAATTATATTATTTTTATAATATATAGCATATGTCCAATATATTATAACACTTCTATAACATATAAATTATTTTTATAATAATTTTTAATAATAAATTTAAAAGTTTTTAGGATTTGATTTCTATCATTTTTGTCATAACTCTAAAAATATACAAATCATATTTATAATATAAGAAATTTTTGCCATTATTATCCCAAGTACTCATACGTATTCATGCTTATAATGTAATTAGTATAACTTGTATAAAATAACTTTTAAAATTGAATTTGGATGTAATTACCTACCTAATTAATTCAACTCTCACTTTCCCCTAAAAATTGGTGTAACAGCCCGATTTTAGTTAAATCGGAACAGTAGTTTTGAAACCACAAAAACGAGATTGTAAAATTATTTTAATTTTATTTTGGTATTTACAGCATGTTATTTGATATGTGTGAAAATTTCGTAATTTAATTTTACCATTTGTGTGCTTAATTTAATAAAAGGACTTAATCGCGTAAAATGTAAAAATAGCTCGCTATATGTTAAAGTGCTTATTTGCTTTGATTAATTAAATGTAAGATCCTTATGTTGTAGTTTGACCATTGAATATTTGAGTGGACAAAGATGGACAACCATTATGTGTTTTGTTATTTAATTATAAAGGTTAATTAGGAAATTTAGTAATAATAGTTAAATAAATAAAATAAAACACAAAATGACATGCATGTTCATCTTGTTTGGCCGAAACTCAAACAAAAAGAAACCATTTGAGAGCTTTTAAATTTCGGCACTTTGGAAGCTTAATTTAGGTATGTTCTTTGTTCGGTTTTTGATAATTTTTACATTTTTGAGATCGTTGCTTCGTATACTAGCTAGCCCATGCTTTAATTTTCAGATTTGATGATGATTTTGTGATTTGCCATTGTTGAAAGCTTGATGTTTATGTTGTTTGATGATGAAAAATAAATAAATGTTGGTAGATTATCATAGTTAATTAGGTGTTTTGATAAAAATGCATTTAAGGATTAAATTGTGAAATTTGTAAATTGAGGGGTTAAAATATGAAATAATTGAAATTAATGGGCTGCTAGGGACCTAGGGAAGATTCGGCCAAGCATGGGTTTAAGGAATTTTGAGTATTTTGTGTTGTTTTGAAATAGGGACTAAATTGAGAAAATATGAAATATTAGGGGCTAAAGTGAAAAATGCTCATTTATGTGTTTTTGGATGAAATTGACTGAACTTGTAATTAAATAAGTTAAATTTAAATTGATTTAGATCAAGAAAGAAGAAATCAAATTTGGATCGGGGGAAGTCAAAAGTTGTTGAATAGTTGTTTCGATCCGTTCATTTCCGTACGAGGTAAGTTCATATGCAAATAAACATTTTTAAATTTAAATATAAATATTTCTGAATTGATTTGTGTATAAATACATATATTGCCGAATTGAATTGTGTGATGGAGGAATTATTTCGAGCTTGAATTGATTGAATTACAAAGTCGAAAGCCCCGTATGAGCCTTAAGAATAGTGTAGAATACTGATGTCATGACATTAGTATTTTCGAGGTGTGATTTCATATAAGACCATGTCTGGGACATTGGCATCGTATATGATTCATGTAAGACCCTGTCTGGGACAAAGGCTTCGATATGTGATAACATGTAAGACCATATCTGGGATATGGCATTGTAATTGATATATGTGTTTCTGAGCACCCTTAACGATTCGAATGGTTCAATGGGCAATGTCAAATGAATCCGAATGTGAATTTGAGCTAAATAATTCAGGTATGTATAAAGTTTAAATGTTCGTTGAAAAATAAGGTAAGTGAAGCTACTAATGTGGTATTATAGATTTTATGAGAAAAGTGAATGTATATGTATATGAGATTAGGTTAATTTGGCCTATTCAAAATTGAATTATTCATGTTCTTGTAATGACTTATTTGCTTATGACTTACTAAGCTTTTAAAGCTTACTTTGTGCATTTCTTTCATTGTTTTATGGATATTTAAAGTTAGCTTGAGCTCGGGGTTCGTCAAGGATCATCATCACACTATCGATCGCTATTTTGGTACTTTGATAGTTTGCACTTTTGATATATGGCATGTATAGCCTAGTTTTAATATGGTTTATTTTGATATATGTATAATTAGCCATGCGAAAATGGCTTTATAATGATGTTAATGTTTGTGAATGATCAACCTTGTTGCTGTGCTTATTTTGGAAGTATGTTTGATGAAAATGTGATTCAGCTCGAGTAATTACATAGTTGATGGATGTGTTTTTCAATTGGTGATACATGTTATTATAACTAGGTGATGTCTTTGCTTTATGATGTGAATTTGGCTATTTGAATGGCTTATTATTAATTTATAACTTGATGTATAATTTGTTTTGGTATATTGGCTTGGAATTGGTAAATGATGGCATTCATATTCGGCTAATGATGGATACATTAAATAGATATGCATATGACATGTTTGTATGTGGTTTGGTACCTAAAGATCAAGTTGGTTAGTTTAATGTTTGATTTTTGGTTACATATAAGAACTATATTTAATCAATTAGTGATGTTATATAATGAAGTTGTAAAATATGTTTTGTTTTGACTTGATATTCGGTTGTATAAAGGTTTATGAAATGGTACATTTGATAATAGAATAATGAAATAAATGTATGAATTTGGATGTTTTGACTTATGCATTGGTATTTGATTTGTAAGGGTATAAATACATACATCAATATATTTTAAATTTTCAAATGACATGAATGTGATGGTGACAAAGTTCAAACATTTGACTTATGAAATACGTGTGCTATAATGTTAATTCATGATAGCTTAATTCGAAAATTTGAATAGGAAACATAATTAAAATGTTTGAGTTTTTGTGTATGGTTTGTATGTGATATATGATTTTATATGCAAAATTGGTATATGTGAATTGAGGTATTCGAGTTTTGAAGATATTATAACTTTATGCTTGAATAGTAGTAAATGATTGGTCTGAGTTGTATTTTTGATCGGTAATGCCTCGTAATCTTAATCCGGCGACGGATACGTGTTAGGGGTGTTACAATTGGATAGTGTAATTGGAGTGGTCCAATTACACCTAATTCGATGGGACTCACCAATTACAATGATTACCCAAAAGTGTCATCCTTATATAATTACAAACAATTACCAGATAACTTTTCAAACACTACCTAAACAAAATTTGAAGCAATTTAAATAAAAAATTAATTTCAAAAGTAAGTAACTAAGTGTAGGGCCCAAAATTTGCCCGAGCCCATTAGCCAAACAAAACATTAGTCAAAACAAAACCAAATTAAAAAACACAAAAAAATTATTATTATAATAAAGTCCAGAGTCCATTAAATTATAGTAGGCCTAAAACCATTAAAACCCAAACACAAATAAAACCCGAATAGCCCAATAACAGAGCAAGCCCAATGCCAAATGGCCCAAAATTTTGAAGGTTTCGGAAAACCCTAGAAGAGCTTCCAGAGGGTTCCAGCATCGCAACAGCTTCCATCGCGTGTCCCCATGCGCACCCGCAGCCTCCAACGCACAACCTCCGTACGCGCCACGTCCACACCTCCATACGCCTCCTTCGTACCTGCAAATCAGACGACGACAACAGCAAGCATAACAAAAAGAACAAAAAAAAATAGTTGTAATTTTTTTTTACCTTTCTTCTCGGTTATATATAGAACCGAAACAAAATTTGTAAATGGATTTTTTTTTACGCATACAGAATATCATCAAAAATCAGAAACAAAAAGGTTTCTTTTTCGACTGCTTATTTTCTATTTTCTTTTGAATCGTCTTTTTCTTTTTGCGTTTCAAGTATTTCTTTTGTTCCGAGACTTAAAAAAAAGATAGAGAAAGCAAGGGTTCACCTTCGTAATAGGGACGTCGAGTTGCTTTCTTCGCAGTGATCGGAGCAAAGTGGTCCGTCGGAGCGTAGGCGCCAAATATCCTGGTCAGATTTAGAGGGGCAGTCGTCGAATGGTCTCGATTCGGCCACTAATCGCCGATCATCATGGCGTCGTAGTGGTCGTTTTCTCTCCCTTTTCTTTGCGGCGGAGAACGAAAACAAAAGTAAAAAAAAAAGGGCTAAGGTTTGTCAAAATGGGGGTTATCAGAAGGCTTAAGGTGGCTTTTAAAGGATTAATGGCCATTATTGAAACAACGACGTTTCAGGTTCAGTTTGATAGCCTTGAAACGACGTCGTGTGAGCGCCCAGATCTGATCCGATTCAGAACCCCCATTGACCAGTGCATTTTCATGTGAATGGTTAATTTACGCAATCAGTCCTCCTTTTTTGCATCGTTATTTGATTAGACCCTAGGCACATTTTCTTCTTTTTTATTTAATCTCTGTAATTCACGCATATTTTCATTTTAGTCCAACTTAAATGCTGCGTTTTGGCACCTTGGAGATATTTGGGGTTTAGCCCCTGATCATTCGCGCGTAGTTCAATTCGATCCCCGCATATGTTAAAAGGATTTTTTTTTAAAAATAGTCTTTTTAATTTTGGTTTTGTTTCAATTAAGTACCCTTATTTTTGTTTTCATATGCAGCCCATGCATTTTTTTAGTTTAACTCATCTATTAATTAGGTTTCAAACTATTTTATCATATAAAAAATATTTATATTATTTGTTTTTAAATTTCTTTATATATATTATATATATTTTAAACCTTTCATATTATTTTGAATTGCTCTATATGTTATTTGTTTTAAACTTTTATTACTTAATTATTTACTAAAAATTGTTTTGCTATTTATTTTAAATCGTTTTATGTATTATCTATCTTTTATAATTTTCTTTATTTCATTGTTCTTTGGCTATTAATACTAGTGTTCAAATGATGAATGTTGTTTGATTATTGCTATTGTATGGATTATAAATTTGTTAATTCAGTAGCCATTAATTATTTGTGATTCATCATTGTAATATTTGATGTTGGCTTTGTATATTAGTATTCCATTGTATCTTATGAAAAATATAGTGTTTTAATATTATTTCGGTTTTAAAATCATTTTTACCGAAAGTTTTTTTAAAAAAGTAAGGCAATGCTCGTGTTTAGAGGTTTCAGAAAATCGTGCTCTAACTTCATCGAGTTCCGATTCTCCTCGTTAAAACCTAGCAATCGAGTATCCTTTTCTCTTTAAATCAAAATGCATAATATTTTAAATAAAAACTTATTCTCGGAAGTTGAGATATTGCGCCTAACTTCTTCGGGTGTGATATTTTATCATCTCGAGATAAGAATTTCAAAAGAACAAAGGTAATATTCCGTATTCGAGAATTTTGAGAAATAGTGCCCTAACTTACTGGGTTGCGATTTTTCATTTGACCAAAATAATTGAATATCTTTCTTATTTTTAAATGTACGAGTATTGAATGTCGAAGGATAAACCTGATTTCGAGAATATAAGATGTGGTGCCCTAACTTACTGAGTACGGCATTTTATTTCTTCGAAATAAGAAGCTTTGGCATCCAATATGATTCTATCCAAATATATATTAAGTAAATGGATCGTAAATAAAAATCTTTTCAAATTTTCGACGTCAGGACATTAATTAATTAATTTGGTACAAATTTTGGGCGCTGCGAGGGTGCTAATCCTTCCTCGTGCGTAACCGACTCTCGAACCTGTTTTCTTAGATTTCGTAGACCAAAATTATTGTTTTATTAAAATAATTCATCTCAAGGTGATCCGATCACATCTTAAATAAAAGATCGGTAGCGACTCCATTTCCATATTTTTAAAGTCGATTCTCGTTTTTTCCAAAACCCGATAAAATAAATGGTTTCAGACTTTGCAACTCCACTAGGGACCCTAAAAAAGAGTCAAGCAGTAAAATTAATTAATTTCTGTCTTTTTGTCGAAAATTGAAAATTTGATTTGAAAAATTACAATCCTATTATTGCATTCATATTGTTGTGATTACTGTAAATCTTGTAAAATATTTTTGCATCATATTGCATGACCGCCGGGTCACACCTTTTTAAGTGGGAGTGAGAAGCTACTCCTTCATGAGGTTTTCTCCTCCGTGCAGGATAGTGAATCGCTCTCGGGATACATCCGTACCTATATCTTCGTGAGATTCTCATCTCCGCAGCCATAGGGAAATGTATTCTCCTGAACCAAACTAGTTTCGTATGAGCCTATAATGGGTGAGGATCGAGGAATCTGCTGGTTCAGGTACCCATTCTTTAGAACCAATCCGAATATAGCAGCCCTAGGCGCCTACCCTAGATAGAGCCACGCCAAACCTTAGTGGTCACCTGGTCGTGTTTTATGTTCTATGTTGTTTATTTTTCTTGTACTAACGTGTTTCCTTTGTTTTGATTGCATTGCATTCATTCCATGCATTTGCATTGCATGCATGTGCATTACATCATTTGCATTACGATGTTTTCATGACATTACACCATATGCATTAGATTTCATGAGAAGACTCTGATTGGTTGAAGTTATTTCAGTATTAACCTGGACACCGGTAAAACCAAACATCCCTATGGTACCCGAACCAAGATGAAAGACATGGATCAGAGATTAGAAAAACTTGAACAACTCCAAAGGGAGATGCAGGAAAAACTTCAGCTCCAAATGCAAGAGCAGCTTACTAAGATCCAGTAGGATATGATGGACAAAATGATGGAATCGCAGAGAAATATGATGACTCAGATGACGCAGCTATTGAAGGGGTTTATGGATAAAGGAAAAAGCCCCATGGTTAATATTGAAGAGAATACTGAGTATCATCAATATCTCCAGGATTTTACTCCACCACACGTGCAAACACTACCTAAAGTGACTGTACAAAGGCCATCTGTCACAATCAGGCCTCAAAAATTCCAAGTTGATGCTTCAGTGAACCCCCAAACTGGTTTAGGTTTAGGAGATAATCCAATCATTACTAATGTCCCTGATGAAATAGCTGAATGAGGGAGGAACAAAGCAGAATTACTAGGACAGCTAGAAGACAGATATAAATTGTTGGAGGAGAAGTTTAAGGCTTTAGAAAGTGCTGATAACTGTTACGGAATTGACGCTAAAGATTTAAGCTTGGTCCCAGACTTGGTGCTCCCATACAAGTTCAAAATGCCTGAATTTGATAAGTATAACGGGACAAATTGCCCTGAGGCTCATATTACTTTGTTTTGTAGAAGAATGACAGGGTACATTAATAATGACCAACTATTGATCCATTGCTTCTAGGATAGTCTGGTAGGAGCAGTAGCCAACTGGATAACCAGTTGAGTCGTGCCAGAATTGGTTCATAGAGAGATTTAGCCCAAGCATTAATGAAACAATACAGTCATGTGACAGACATGACGCCGACAGAATTACTCTTCAAAACATAGAGAAAAGGGCGAATGAAAGATTTAGACAGTATGCGCAGCGATGGAGAGAAGTTGCCATTCAAGTCTAGCCACCACTTTTAGAGAAAGAAACCACAATGCTCTTTATTAATACACTGAAGGCCCCATTTATCACTTACATGCTAGGGAACGCTGCAAAGAGCTTCTCAGACATCGTAATGACTGGAAAAATGATTGAAAATGCCATAAAGAGTGGAAAGATAGATGCTGGAGAAAGTGCCAAAAAATAGGCCACAAGAAATAAGGAAAATGAAGTGAACAGCTTGAGCAAGCGTCCCAAATTAGTCACTGTAAGTCAACCACAGGTTGTGACAACTGTTCATCAGGGCTCACCAAGACAAGAATCCAGTGCAAAGCAACTCCAGTTTACACCAATTCCGATGACATATAGGGAGTTGCATCAAAGCCTATTTGATACACATGAGGTGGCTCCTCACTACCCAAAATCGATGCAACCTCTATATCCAAAATGGTATGACCCAAATGCCCAGTGTGAGTACCACGCGGGGGTTACGAGGCATTCGATAGAAAATTGCCTTGCTTTCAAGAAATTGGTGGAAAAATTCATCGGCATGGGTATTGTGAAATTAGATGACACGCCAAATGCAGAAATATGATCCTGGAAGTGTTTTGAGCAATAGGACTGTGGAAGCGACATGTATTTTTAAGGCTAATCTAGAGTAATATTCAAAACACACTTATTGCTTTCAGCCTAGAGGCAATAAGAGTCATTTTATGAAATAGGCTCGTGTCCAGAATTTTTATTTCAATAAAATGCATCTCTTTAAGTAAATATTTTTTTTCATTCTTTACATTTCATACTATACATTCTTTTGTATTTTAGAATATTCTTTCATAACCATACCATAAAAATAATTATCCTTAGAATCATTTATTTTTTGGATTACCTTTATACCTAGGTACCCAGATATCAATGAAATGAGCGACGTTGTTACAGACTCCCTTTTTGAATGAAATATGGGTCCAAGGGATCTCAAGACTTTGAAGATGACAGAAATTGTAACACATCTTATTATTTGTTAATACTGGATGAAAAACAGATCCTACGTCGCAAGCCAAAGAAGGAGATGAAGATCAAAGCCTAGCTCAATGCAGAAATAAGATTTCCTATATGTGGGGCATGGACGTTATCAAACCAATCTCTTCAAAGGCTTCTAGTCAACATTGATTCATTTTCGTGGATGTCGATTTCTTCACTAAGAGGGTGAGGGTCACTTTATATGCCAATATTACAAAGTCGATAGTCATTAGACCAAAAAAAAGAGAAAAGAATAAGAAAAAGAAAAAAGAAAGAAAGAATACTGACAAAAAAAATGTTAAAAAGATCACATTTAACCGCACAATGTCAAAACTCTGCGGTCTGTTCAAAGATCAGGTGCCACATATCAATGCAGCAAAGGCAGCCAAAAAGAAAAACAAAAGATCATAAAAAGACCGAGACTTGTAAGGATTGGCATACAGAAGTTACTATTTACCCTCTATGCTTATCAAACTTTGGCCATGACTGTCACGAGGGCAAAACATTTCTCATTGGTTTTGCCTATTGGAGTTGAAATTCTGTCAGAGTTAAAATTGGATGAGGCATAATAGATCCAATCTCAATATGATCAGTTGACGCTAAAAGCTATCTTTCACGGTCAGGTGATGCGAGCTTACAACAAAAATGATTCACCCTAGAAAATTTCATGATAGGGCTTTGAAGAAGATTTTTTCCCATGCAAAAGGGACTTCAGAAGAAAGAGGATGCCAAATCGGGAAGGACTTTAGGCAACAAAGAAGGCTTGTTCTGGGGAAGTATAGATATTGTCTAAGATAGATGACAAGGACCTTGTAACACCCCTTACCCGTGTTCGACGTCGGAACAGGGTACGAGGCATTACCGAAACAAAACCATACAGTCATACTAAACCAAGACAAAAAATTTACATCCAAATTTAAAAATTTCTAATTTTCATCATACACTCATTCAACCTAGTCATGCATCTCATAAATTGTATTATCATAAACACATATAACTTGATCAGTAATAGCTAACATCAATGGCCTTATACAAAATGAGCTATCAAATAACATAGGCCATCATTTTAGGCCAAATCAATTATGACACATAACAAAACAACCAAGTCCTCTATACATGCCATAATTTAAAATATTAATTTTAAAATACCAAAAGAGTGTTGATAGTGTGGATGGATCTCCGACAAATCTCCGAATCCCGAGCTAGCTTGGTGATACTATAAAACAAAGGAAAAGAGATAGGAGTAAGCATATAGCTTAGTAAGTAAGTATGTAAATAATAAAAAAATTTATTAACATGACTTTAACAATCCTCATAATATATTCTCAAGATAATGCAATCATAATTACACATAGTTCCACCATTTACTCATGTTCATCTTAAGCTGCCTATTTGAGTCACAGTCACTAAATTATTTATATCATGAGCTACAGAACTCAAAATTAATATCCGTTAATTTTCCCTGAAACTAGACTAAAATATATTCTTACCATAAAATTTTCATAATTTTTGGTTTAGCCAATAAGTACAGTTTATTCTCTAAAGTATCCCATATTCTATTGTCTGACAGTTTCGACCTTTCTTTACTAAAAATAAATTTTCTCATTGTACAGAATTCAAATGATGTTACCATTTATTTATCTTGAAAATAGGCTCATTAAAAATCCAATGATATAAATTTTATCCCATTATTATTTTTTACAATTTTAATGAATTTCTAAAATCAGAACAGGGATTCCAAAATTATTCTGACTCTATCTCACCAAAATTCAAATATCTCAGAATATAAAATTAGTTTGCTTACATCATTTCTTTTATGCGAAAATAGACTCAATAATCTTTAATTTCATATCTTATTCAAATTCTAACTCAATTTTCACCATTTTTGGTGATTTTTCAAAAACATATAACTGCTACTATCCAAAACTGTTTTATTTCTAAATTTCACTCTTTCATGTTTTCTATATAGTAACTTTCATTGTAACACTTACTCCGTATCAATCTTACCAAAGTTCTATCACATATCGAGCACATTGCTCATAAGTTTACGCACATATACCCACACTTATTCATCACATAATCACATTCATTTACACTTAGTCATTTCCCATTGAACACATCGGAATATTGCACATAGTGCCACACTTGTAGCCAAAGCTACTTCACATCACTTATCACACATAGGCTCGTTCTCGAGCTATTCACATTCGCGGGTCTGCTCATACAAGTTGTCGGTCATACGTAACTACTCAGTGCTGCTCACACAAGATGTCAAGTATCCGCAACACATGCAGGATTACCCAGCCACTGGTAGAACTTATAAGACCAACACCCGTTTCACATAATCACAATCTCGGGTCTGCTCACACAAGCTATCGGTCAATACGTAACTACTCAGTGCTGCTCACACAAGCTATCGAGTATCCGTAACACATGTCGAATAACTCAGCCACCGGTAGAACGTACGGACTAGAACCCGGATCACTTATTTCACTTAGATTTCACATAGGTTTCTAGTGAATATGTCACTCTATCCATTTTTATTCCTAAGGTTCAACCCGGAAATTTCTTACTTGTCGATATTTTGTCAATTACATCAAATATTCAGCCACAATTCATCTTTCTTGATCTATAATAACATATTTAACTCATTTAATACTCACATTATTCAATTTAGTCCAAAAATCACACTATGACAAAATTATATTTTTGCCCTTAAAGTTTCACATATTTACAATTTTACCCCAATACTCGAAAATTTAACTTCAGCCCTTATTCTTATGTTTTATAACATTCTGATCATTTTTCCCTTCTATGGCAACATCAAATTCTTACTTTAACATACACTTATAAACATTAGGTGTTTTTACCAATTATGTCGTTTTACTAATTTTCACTTAAAATCGCTTAGCAAAAGTTCTTTAACATAATTTCAAGTTCATATTCTACCATAAAACATCAAAATACATGAATTTTATCCATGGGTAAATTTTTAAACACAAACCCTAGCTCAAAATAATGGTAGAAATAGGTAAATCTTGTTACGAGGATTTCAAAAACATAAAAATCATTAAAAACGAGGCTAGAACGGACTTACAATCGAGCTTGGAAGCTTGAAAAACCCTATCTATGTCTTCCTCATGTGAATTTCGGCCAAGGGGTTGAAGATGAGCAAAAATTGGCTTTTAATTTTGTTTTTAATTCATTTTAATTACCAAATGACTAAAATGCCCTTAACTTAAAAATATTCTATTTCACCTATTTGATGTCCATTTTTGTCCAACAAGTTAACCAATGGTCTAGTTACCTTTTAAGGACCTCCAATTTAAAATTTCATAGCAATTAGACACCTCTAGCTTCTAGAACTCAAGTTTTACACTTTTCACAATTTAGTCTTTTTGACTAAATTGAGTGCTCAAACATCAAAATTTTTGAACGAAATTTTCACGAAATCATTCCATAAAATTTTATATCATAAAAATATAAGAATATTAAATTTTTCCTCATCGAATTTGTGGTCCCGAAACCACTATGTCGACTAGGCCCAAAGTCGGGTTGTTACAGACCTGCCCAATCCGGTGAATCCAAAAAAAAAAAGGTTTTCCAAAAAAAAATCAAAAATTCAAAAATAGAAATTTTCAGCAAAAAAAAAAAAAGAAGAAAGAAAAAGGAGAGGCTAAGGCGAAAACTCGCAAAGGGAACTTTGAGACCAAAGGGGATTTGAGTTGAAAACCCGAAAAGGGCGGCTCAAAGTTTGATCAAAGGGGGCATACGCCAGTCTTGCTATGCCTGAATTAACAATGAAGAAGTATGCTACGTTTGCGGGCATCGATAAAGTACTCCAGATCTCCTAAACACATATTGAGCTTAAAATGGTCCTCAAAAAGTTGGAACAGAGAAGCTCAGACTGCGATATCTGGGGCACCTAGTTTCCATTTACCCATTTTAAATTTGTTATTTGTTATTATATTATTCCTTTCAAAATATGTTCACAATAAATTTCCTTCTTAATTGCGATTGCTATCTTTGCTTAGCTTATTTGTTTGAGCTATGCTCCTAATTAATTTCCTTCTTGTCCATGGTTATGATCTTTTTTAGGCATTTTGCATTGAAATAACGATTAGTGGACTAATAAAATTTTCATAAAATGAGTTTTGCATTTTACTCTGGAAATTTCTGAATAATACAAGAACTCGAAATAGGACTATTGTTTAAAACTCACCAAGCTTAAGGAAGAGTCTAAACTGAGGCTATCTCATTGGATTTTCTGTTAAAAATAGTTGGTGATACAATCTCGACAAAAACAGGCAATGTTAACCCAAGTGTAAAATGAGAATCATTCTCCGGAGAAAAATTGATATTCTGCATTCACGCGAGCGTCATGCATACACATCTGGTTGGGTCACCCGAGAAGTGATTAGTTGATGGAACAAGCTACAGGCTCTATACCCCCGAGTTATAGTGGGATAAATGGAAGATAATACAAATCTTATACCCTTGAATAACAATGTGATGGATTGAAGAAGAAACACAGTAAGATGGTTGGGAAAAGATTCAGATCCTATACCCTAGGTCATAAAGAGATGAACCCTGAAGTTACAGCGGAGCAAATCTGTTGAACAGTTATAATTGTTTCCTCAAGTTTTCTATCGAGAATACCAGCAGAATAAGAGGGCAGCATATTACCTTGATAAACAATGAACGATGACACCTTAAGCAAGGATCATTCTCATGAAATTCTGCATGCAGGCAAAACACATTTAGGAGCATTTGATTCATCCCGATCATTGCATCCTAATCATTGTAAGAAATCATTCTCATGACATTTTGCATTCATACAAATGTCATCTATAAGACACATCTATTTAGGGGCATTTGATTCATTCCGATCATTGCATCCTAATCATTGTAAGAAATCATTCTCATGACATTCTGCATTCATACAAATGTCATCCATAAGACACATCTATTTAGGGGCATTTGATTCATTTCGATCATTGCATCCTAATCTTTGTAAAAGACCACTCTCATGACATTCTGCATTCATACAAATGTTGTCCATAATACATTTAGTTAGGAGCATTAGATTCATTCTGATCATTGCATCCTAACCATTTTGCATAAGCATAAACACAAAACTAATTTTATAAGACAGGTCCCCTAGACGACGTTGTCGCAACATCGGTGAATTCAAAGATCTGGCCTTCCTGAGCAAAGCGGATTAAAAATAGCAGATCTGGCAATCCTGAAGTTGCAGGAGCAGATCGAAGATATCAGATCTTGTCTCCCTGAGTTTATAGTGGAGCAGATAGCAAATTTGGCAATCTTGAAGTTGCAGGAGCAGATCGAAGACATCAAATCTTGTCTCCCTGAGTTTATAATGAGGATTAGACCGTATTTCTTTGAAGTTTCAGCAGAGAAGATTGAGACTACGAATCTCTTCTCTCTAAATTTCTATCTCCTCAAAGTTCCAATGGAGTAGGTTGAGGCTACAAATCCCTTCTCCCTGAGTTTACAATGAAGATCAATTTGTATTTCTTTGAAGTTTCAGCAGAGAAGATTGAAACTACGAATCTCTTCTCTCTAAATTTCTATCTCCTCGAAGTTCCAGTGGAGTAGGTTGAGGCTACAAATCCCACATCCCTGAGTTTACAATGAGGATCAGTCCGTATTTTTTTGAAGTTTCAGCAGAGAAGATTGAAACTACGAATCTCTTCTCTCTGAATTTCTATCTCCTCGAAGTTCCAGTGGAGTAGGATGAGGCTACAAATCCCTCCTCCCTGAGTTTACAATGAGGATCAATCCTTATTTCTTTAAAATTTCAGCAGAGAAGATTGAAACTACGAATCTCTTCTCTCTGAATTTCTATCTCCTCGAAGTTCCAGTGGAGTAGGTTGAAACTACAAATCCCTTCTCCCTGGGTGTATTGAGGATCAACCTTTATTTTCGAGAAGTTTCAGTGAGAAGATCGAAACTACAAATATCTTCTCTCTGGATTCTTATTACCTCGAAGTCCCAGTAGAGCAGGTCGAAGCTACAAATCCCCATTCTCTGAGTGTATTGAGGAACAACTTTTATTTCCAAGAAGTTTCAGTGAGAAGATCGAAACTACAAATCTCTTCTCTCTGGATTCTTGCCACCTCGAAGTCCTAGAAGAACAGGTCGAAGCTACAAATCCCTCCTCCCTGAGTGTATTGAGGATCAACTTTCATTTTCGAGAAGTTTCAGTAGGAAGATCGAAGCTATGAATCTCTTCTCTCTAAATTCTCATCTCCTCGAAATTTCAGTGGAGAAGATCGAAGCTACAAATCTCTTCTCCCTAAAATTATATTGGAGCAGATCGAAGCGTTAGTTCCTATGCCCTTGAAGATGCAGTGGGATAGAATGAAGCTACTTGAAGAAAAGAAGTGCCAAAAAGTCAAGATCTTACAAAACCAGGCAAATTTGGCCCCCTTTAAAGTCTTTGTTTCATTCCGTTACCGACAATGAGCAAAGAGGGCGGTTAATAGGGCCCAAAATTTGCCCGCCCATTAGCCAAACAAAACATTAGCCAAAACAAAACCAAATTAAAAAACCCAAAAAAATTATTATAATAAAGTCCAGAGTCCATTAAAATACAGCAGGCCTAAAACCATTAAAACCCAAACACAAATAAAACCCGAATAGCCCAATAACAGAGCAAGCCCAATGCCAAACGACCCAAAATTTTGAAGGTTTCGGAAAACCCTAGAAGAGCTTCTAGAGGGTTCCAGCGCCACAATAGCTTCCATCGCGCATGTCCCCATGCACACCCCGTAACCTCCAACGCACAGCTTCCGTATGCGCCACGTCCACGCCTCCATCGCCTCCTTCAGAATCGCAAATCGATTTACGACAACAAAGAAGCGAAACAAAAAGAACAAAAAAATAGTTCTAATTTTTTTTTACCTTTCTTCTCGGTTATAAATAGAACCAAAACAAAATTTGTAAGGGGATTTTTTTTACGCATACTGAATATCAACAAAAATCAGAAACAAAAAGGTTTCTTTTTCGACTGTTTATTTTCCATTTTCTTTTGAATCGTCTTTTTTCTTTTTGCTTTTCAAGTATTTCTTTTGTTCCGAGACTTAAAAAAAAAAGAAGGAAAGGGTTCACCTTCGTAATAGAGACCGTCGGGTTGTTTTCTTCGCAGTGATCGGAGCAAAGCGGTCCGTCGGAGCGTAGGCGCGAAATATCCTGGTCGGATTTAGAGGGGTAGTCGTCAAATGGTCTTGTAACATCCCAAACCCGGCCTAAAATTTAGGCCCGAATCTGGCGTGTCACAGTGAAGGAAGTTGAAAAGCTAAGCAATTATTTAAAAAAGTTTTATTAGATCTTTTTTGAACTCCGAGTTCGTTGTTTGATTGAGAAAAACGTTATTTACTAAATAACCGTTTAAAAGTTGTTATTATTTTGAAATACTGTTTTGTTATGAAAGTTAAACTTGCATCGTTGCGTAAACATGATATTTTAGAAAACGATTGCCAATGTTTTAAGAAAACCCCGTATTTATAAGTTTAACAGTTATAAATGAAAACATAGAAAAATAAACCAATGGCCTTATTACAAAGTATTAACCCAAAATAAATAATCTACAAGAAAAGGTAAAATCAAAATTACTACAGCTTCACAAGTAGTATCTCCGATGTATAGCCACCCCGAGTCCTCCACGGCTCCCAATCCTCTATCACTGGAATTACTCAAACATTTAATAAAAAGAGGGTGAGTTTATGAAAACTCGGTGTACACAACCTCATCGGTAAGAACATGCATCACAACAATCCAGTGAAGCCCATTACGATAATCTGTGGCAATTAGGCCTTAGCCCAAAATAGCCTCGGTGGAGCCTTAACCCATATCATATGTCACAGCAGATAATGTATGCAATGCGATGCAAACCCAACCCCAACCTAGATTTTCCATCCTCTATACACCACCGTACCAACCAATCACACCGGGATTTCTATAATCAACCCTCCATCCGCTACACACCATCGATGGCGCTCATGTCAGTAGTTAGTCGCTTCATCGTCGTAATCGTGACATGGTCACCAAAACAGATCGTGGCAGAGCCACTACAACAGATCGTGGCAAAGCCACTATAACACTTCCCCTTTAGTAACATAATCCCAATCCCATGCAAACATAATAACTTTAATGCACAGATACAATAGGTTTTGGCATGCATGTATAGAATGCTCATAACATATATCATGCCATCTCATCATAACCATTTATTCAATATAACAGAAATCACTAACCTGATGTCTCACCTTTACCCTTCAAGGGTATCTTAACAGCCATATCGAGTTTTCGGCATTTAACAGAATATATTAATATATTAACACAACATTATAGATGGTGTGAGGAGTTACACACAATCACGCTAATCAACCCCAAAGGGTATAACGGTAATTTTACCTACCGAGGGTATTTCAGTAATTTACCTACCAAAGGTAATTCGGTAATTCTACTCATAACTAATCCATGTATGTAGTGCATCTCGAACATAATCAATCATACAATTAACACAAACAACATTGTACTACCACGAGGGTACAACAGTAATTTGTTGTTTAGGGGTAAAACGGTAATTACAAACTAAGGGTATTTTGGTAATTTTGTAATTCAGGGGTATTTTGGTAATTTTACAAATCAGAGGTATTTCAGTAATTTTACAAACCAGGGGTATTTTGGTAATTTTACAAATTAGGGGTATTTTGGTAATTTCACAAATTAGGGGTATTTTTGTAATTTCTCAAATTAATGGTATTTTGGTAATTTCGCAAACCAATGGTATTTCGGTAATTTTATAAACTGGGGTATTTTGGTAATTTCAGAAGCTATGAATCTCTTCTCTCTAAATTCTCATTTCCTCGAAATTTCAGTGGAGAAGATCGAAGCTACAAATCTCTTCCCCCTAAAATTATATTGGAGCAGATCGAAGCGTTAGTTCCTATGCCCTTGAAGATGCAGTGGGATAGAATGAAGCTACTTAAAGAAAAGAAGTGCCAAAAAGTCAAGATCTTACAAAACCAGGCAAATTTGGCCCTCTTTAAAGTCTTTGTTTCATTCCCGTTACACGACAATGAGCAAAGAGGGGCAGCTGTAGGGCCCAAAATTTGCCCTGGCCCATTAGCAAAACAAAACATTAGCCAAAACAAAACCAAATTAAAAAACCAAAAAAATTATTATTATAATAAAGTCCAGAGTCCATTAAAATACAGCAGGCCTAAAACCATTAAAATCCAAACACAAATAAAACTCGAATAACCCAATAACAGAGAAAGCCCAATGCCAAATGGCCCAAAATTTTGAAGGTTTCGGAAAACCTGAAGAGCTTCGGAGGGTTCCAGTATACAATAACTTCCATCACGCGTGTCCCCATGCACACCCCATAACCTCCAACGCACAGCTTCCTTACGCGCCACGTCCACGCCTCCGTACGCCTCCTTCAGAATCGCAAATCGATTTACGACAACAAAGAAGGTAACAAAAGAACAAAAAAATAGTTCTAATTTTTTTTTACCTTTCTTCTCGATTATAAATAGAACCAAAACAAAATTTGTAAGGGGATTTTTTTTTACGCATACAGAATATCAAAAAAAAATCAGAAACAAAAAGGTTTCTTTTTCGACTGCTTATTTTCCATTTTCTTTTGAATCGTCTTTTTCTTTTTGCGTTTCAAGTATTTCTTTTGTTCCGAGACTTAAAAAAAAAGAGAAGGAAAGGGTTCACCTTCGTAATAGGGACCGTCGAGTTATTTTCTTTGCAGTGATCAGAGCAAAACGGTCCGTCGGAGCGTAGGCGCGAAATATCCTGGTCGAATTTAGAGGGACAGTCGTCAAATGGTCTTGTAACATCCCAAACCCAGCCTAAAAGTTAGGCCCGAATCTGGCGTGTCACAGTGAAGGAAGTTGAAAAGCTAAGCAATTGTTTAGAAAGGTTTTATCAGATCTTTTTTGAACTCCGAGTTCGTTGTTTGGTTGAGAAAAACGTTATTTACTAAATAACCGTTTAAAAGTTGTTATTATTTTGAAATACTGTTTTGTTATGAAAGTTAAACTTGCATCTTTGCGTAAACATGATATTTTAGAAAACGATTGCCAATGTTTTAAGAAAACCCAGTATTTATAAGTTTAACAGTTATAAATGAAAACATAGAAAAAATAAACCAATGGCCTTATTACAAAGTATTAACCCAAAATAAATAATCTAGAAGAAAAGGCAAAAATCAAAATTACTACAGTTCACGAGTAGTATCTCCGATGTATAGCCACCCCGAGTCCTCCACGGCTCCCAATCCTCTATCATTGGAATTACAAAACATTTAATAAAAAGAGGGGTGAGTTTACGTAAAACTCAGATGTACACAACCCTTATCGGTAGAACATGCATCACAATAATCCAAGGGCGAAGCCCATTACGATGTGGTGGCAATTGGGCCTTAGCCCAAAATAGCCTCGGTGGAGCCTTAACCCATATCATATGTCACAGCAGATAATATATGCAATGCGATGCAAACCCAACCCCAAGCTAGATTTTCCATCCTCTATACACCACCCGTACCAACCAATCACACCGTGGGGATTTCTATAATCAACCCTCCATCCGCTACACACCATCGATGGCGGTCATGTCTGCGATTAGTCGCTCATCGTCGAATCGTGACATAGTCACTGAGCAGATCGTGGCGAGCCACTACAGCATCGTGGCTCGCCACTACAACACTTCCCTTTAGTAACATAATCCCAATCCCATGCAAACATAATAACTTTAATGCACGGATACAATAGGTTTTGATGCATGCATAGAATGCTCATAACGATATCATGCCATCTCATCATAACCATTTATTCAATATAATGTAAATCACTAACCTAATGTCTCGCCTTTACCCTTCAAGGGTATCTTAATGACCATATCGAGTTTTCTTGCATTTAATGTAATATATTAATATATTAACACAACATTATAGATGGTGTGAGGAGTTACACACAATCACGCTAAATCAACCCCAAAGGGTATAACGATAATTTTACCTACCAAGGGTATTTCAGTAATTTACCTACCAAGGGTAATTCGGTAATTCTACTCATAACTAATCCATGTATGCAGTGCATCTTGAACATAATCAATCATACAATTAACACAGACAACATTGTACTACCCCGAGGGTACAACGGTAATTTGTTATTTAGGGGTAAAACGATAATTACAAACTAAGGGTATTTTGGTAATTTTGTAATTAAAAGGGAATTTTGGTAATTTTATAATCTGGGGGTATTTCGGTAATTTTACAAACTAGGGTATTTTGGTAATTTTACAAATCGAAATATTCAAGAATTTTGTAAACCAAGGGTATTTTGGTAATTTTACTGAACTAGGCAAATCGAGGTACTTGGTCCCCTTTCGGGTTTTAGCTATGAACTTTGGCCCATCAACAAGTCCTCACTGGCTAAAGTGAATGCACACTACGCACTGTGTAGGATTCGAGAAAAGAGGAGGTGGGCCACTAGGGCGCTTAAGTACCAAGCTCTCCTTAGATCCAATCCTAGACATGCGTATGCCTGCCACACCCCAACCCAAATGACTTGTTCACAGGCATGTTTAATTAGAAATTAAATCTTATGGAATTTAAGAGTTGTTCAAACTAAGCCTAAGGTCCACAAACCCTAACATATATGTCTACGTCCCCAAAAGCCCATCAAGCCCAAATCACTCCCTTACGGCCCATTAGGCCCAAATTTATGTATAATGCATGACTAATTCAATTCGTATAATCAACCAAAGCATTTTATCAAACTTAGCCTTAGGGCCCACCGAGCCCATTTAGCCACTTTCGGCTTTTTGGCATTGCCGATATCGTGTGTGTAGTGTTTGTACACACCTGGTAACCACGCGGGCTGCAAACCCCTTAGTCACGAACCTACAATCGACATCACTTAACGATTAATCATAACTTAATATACACTTATCGAAATCGAAACCTCACCGTAACCTTCGCACTGCACCTCACGTTATAGTAGCCTTCCTTCGCTACTATTGGTGATTATCCTCAGGTCACCCTGCACCCAATCGCCCACCAAAGTATATTAACTATCCTCATAGAATGCTCTATATATAGCTAGCTTCTCACCTTCCTTCTTTGTATCTTCACCGATGTGGATCCTCCGTTAGCGAGTTTAAATCGAACTCAAACTCTTCCCGTCAATCCGCAAAAATAAATAGAGCTCCATTAAAATTTCTCTATTTCACTTGTTCATCTATTCTCGACTACTTTTCACTACAAATCAATTTTCTCCTTGTGCAGAATTCAAATGATGTTATAATTTGTTTCATTTGAAATTACACTCATTAAGTAATCTAACCATATAAATTATGTCCCAAAATTATTTTTATACAATTTTAATGATTTTTCCAAGTCGAACAGGGGATCTCAAAATCACTCTGAACTAGTCTCACAAAATCTAAATATCTCAAAATACAAAATTTCTTTGCTTTCTCTGTTTATTTCATATGAAAATAGACTCAATAAGATTTAATTTAATATCTCACTCAACTACTAATTCCATTTCTACCATTTTTCGTGATTTTTCAAAATTTCTCTCTTATCATGTCAAAACTGCTTTTATTTCTAAATTTCACTCTTTCATGTTTTCTTTATAGTAACTTTCATTGGAACACTTACTCGTATCAATCTTACCAAAGTTCGATCACATATCGAGCACATTTCTCATAATTTTACACGCATATACTTGCACTTATTCATCACATAATCATATTCAATTACACTTGGTCGTTACATAGCCACATTGTATTTTCACTTAGTCAATTTCCGTTGAACTCATTGGAATATTAACGGATACATCTGAATATTGCACATAGTGCCACACTTGTAGCCAAAGCTACTTCATATCGTTATCACACATAGGCTCGTTCTCTAGATATTCATATTCGCGTCCGCTCACACAAGTCGTCGGTCATACGTAACTTACTCAAGGTCTCTTGCTTTCACACAAAGTCGTCAGTATCCGCAACACATGCGTGATTACCCAAATACAACGGTAGAACTTATAAGACCAGCACCGTTTCACATAATCACAATCTAGGTCCGCTTCACAAGTCAGTCGGTCAATGACGTAACTACGTCTTTGCTCACACAAGTCGTCGAGTATCCGTAATACATATCGATAACTCGTACCCACAGTAGAACGTCACGGACCAACACGGATCACTTATTCCACTTAGATTTCACATAAGTTTCAAGTGAACATGTCACTCATATCCATTTTATTCCTAAGGTTCAACCGGAAATTTCTCACTTGTCGATATTTTGTCAATTACATCAAATATTCAACCACAGCTCATACCATTTATCAAAATATGAAACGTAAAAAAAGCGATGATTTATTTACATACAAACTTACATACTTACATTCTAAATCTCATCACATCATCAACTTAACTTATTCTCATCAAACTATGCTAGTCAATACTTTCTTGTTATCATACAAAGCCATAATACAAAATATGGTCTAACATATAAATTATACAAGTTCTCTTTCCAATATCGAATTATTATCGAACATTAATCATTATATTCAAACTCAATACTATAGTATTTATGGCCAAAATATCAATTTATCATTCAATATGCATAATTAAATGCTTATTAAACATATGAATTTACCTCGATACCAAAACGGTCATTTTACTAACTTTCCCGCTTTTCGATTTTTCTCCCTTGCTTGTCATGAGATTTGAACCAGGGCTCCTTGCACCCTTAATGATGCCTTGCCACTAGACCACTCGCTTCCTTGTGTCTAAAATCATGCGCAACTAAATATAACCCTATGGCAAAATTCTAAAGTCCATTTAAAAAGAAATCCAAAATGCAAGAGCCAAGACTTGAACCTTGACCTCTTTCCCTCCTTGTGGCATCACCCCCTTGCCTCTTATGTGGCGTCACTTTGCCACTACACCATATACTCCACTTGTGTCATTTTTCTCCATATTTTATCCTTAAAGCCTACCTACTAACTCCCAAGGTTTTTTTCACCTAAAACTAAAATTTCCCTAAAGCCAAAGTTTGAACCCAAGACTTCATAGAAGCCCCCTAACCTTCCAAAATCACTCACCTAATAGGTCCAACTTGCACTAATGTCGTTCTTTTATTCTTAAAAATTTTAAACGCTACCGTGCCCAAGGCCCCAATGGGCTCAATTCTTCTAGGCCCAATTTCGGGATGTTACAGGTCTCGATTCGGCCACTAATCGCCGATCATCATGGCGTCGTAGTGGTCGTTTCCTCTCCATTTTCTTTGAGACGAGAACGAAAACGAAAGTAAAAAAAGGGGCTAAGGTTCGTCAAAAGGGGTTACCAGAAGGCTTAAGGTGGCTTTTAAAAGATTAATGGCCATTATTGAAACGACGGCGTTTCAGGTTCAGTTTGATAGCCTTGAAACAACGTCGTGTGAGCGCCCCAATCCGATCCGATTCAGAACCCCCATTGACCTGCGCGTTTTCATGTGAATGGTTAATTTGCACAATCAGTCCTCCTTTTTTGCATCGTTATTTGATTAGACCCTAGGCACATTTTCTTCGTTTTTTTATTTAATCTCTGTAATTCACGGGCGTTTTCATTTTAGTCCAACTTAAATGCTGCGTTTTGGCGCCTTGGAGATATTTGCGGATTTAGCCACTGATCATTCGCGCGTAGTTCAATTCGATCCCTGCATATGTTAAAAGGATTTTTTTTTTAAGATAGTCTTTTTAATTTTGGTTTTGTTTCAATTAAGTACCCTTATTTTTGTTTTCATATGTAGCCCATGCATTTTTTTAGTTTAACTCATCTATTAATTAGGTTTCAAACTATTTTATCATATAAAAATATTTATATTATTTGTTTTTAAATTTCTTTATATATATATATATATATATATATATTAAACCTTTCATATTATTTTGAATTGCTTTATATATTATTTGTTTTAAACTTTTATTACGAATTATTTACTAAAATTGTTTTGCTATTTATTTTAAATCGTTTTATGTATTATCTATCTTTTATAATTTTCTTTATTTCATTGTTCTTTGGCTATTAATACTAGTGTTCAAATGATGAATGTTGTCGATTATTGCTATTGTATGGATTATAAATTTGTTAATTCAGTAGCCATTAATTATTTGTGATTCATCATTGTAATATTTGATGTTAGCTTTGTATATTAGTATTCCATTGTATCTTATGAAAAATATAGTGTTTTAATGTCATTTCGGTTTTAAAATCATTTTTACTGAAAGTTTTTTTTTAAAAAAAAGTAAGGCAATGCTCGTGTTTAGAGGTTTTGAGAAAATCATTCTCTAACTTACTGAGTTCTGATTCTCCTCGTTAAAAACCTAGCAACCGAGTATCCTTTTCTCTTTTAAATCAAAATGCATAATATTTTAAATAAAAAGCTTATTCTCGGGAAGTTGAGATATTGCGCCCTAACTTATTAGGTGTGATATTTTATCATCTCGAGACAAGAATTTCAAAAGAACAAAGGCAATATTCCGTATTTGAGAATTTTGAGAAATAGTGCCCTAACTTACTGGGTTGCGATTTTTCATTTGACCCAAATAATTGAATATCCTTATTATTTTTAAATGTACGAGTATTGAATTCGAAGGATAAACCTAATTTCGAGAATATAAGATGTGGTGCCCTAACTTACTAACTACGGCATTTTATTTCTTCGAAATAAGAAGCTTTGGCATCCAATATGATTCTGTCCAAATATATATTAAGTAAATGGATCGTAATTAAAAATCTTTTCAAATTTTCGACGTCAGGACATTAATTAATCAATTTGGTACCAATTTTAGGCGCTGCGAGGGTGCTAATCCTTCCTCGTGCGTAACCGACTCCCGAACCTGTTTTCTTAGATTTCGTAGACCAAAATTATTGTTTTAATAAAAATGTTTTATTAAAATAATTCATCTCAAGGTGATCCGATCACATCTTAAATAAAAGATCGGTGGCGACTCCATTCCCATATTTTTAAAGTCGATTCCCGTTTTTTCCAAAACCCGATAAAATAAATGGTTTTGACACTAAAGACAATATCATTTTGTGAACAGTTTCATCAATTGTACATAATTTTGATTGGTATAATAATAAACTATTTATGTCAATTGTACATAATTTTGATTGGTATAATAATAAATTTAGTCATTAATATTTATATATTTTACCAAATTGGTTTTATTCTAAAATTCAACAAATTAAACTTTAACATTTACATATTGTGAGCTAAATTTATTAAATTAAGATCAAATTGACATAATATGTTGACTTTGAAAACTAAATTTTTATTATACTAATTAAAATTATATACAATTAATAGAAATATTAACGTAATGATCGACTATCCTTTAATTATTTATCTTTAAAATTAATAAAATTAAATTACTTCAAATTTTTATAAAAAATTAATTTATTTAAAATCGAGAGAAATTGAAGCTGTTCTACCGATAAAAAGGAAAGGAAGTAAAACAGCCAACCATTGAACTTTTAGGCTCTGAAGATGGTGTTGTACGTATACGTAAACTAATAAATATGACATTAATTAACAAACCGACCTTAAAGTAGTCACCCCTACGCTCACCCAGACTCAATAATCAAAGACAAAAAACCATTGAAGGAGATGTAAGGAACATGCCTCAGTTCACTCATCACATCCAGATATTAAAGGACGGCTTCGAATATTAGAAAATGGCTAAAATTTGTCATAAGTCCCTATACTTTTAGTAAATTTAAAATTTAGTTATTATATTTTTATTTCCCGAAATTTAATTCCTTTACGTTTCAGATTTCAAAAGTTCAATCGTTAACATGCTTAAATATTTTTTTGAAAATTTGTTAGACATTTTGAATTAAAAAAAAACTCATTTGGTAGCTTTGTAATTAAAAAAGTATTGTAATAAATTTGAATTTAGCAAAAATATTTAACAATGTTAATAATTGAACTTGTATTTTAAATCTGAAAAGTATAGGGACTAAATTCCTTGAAGTAAAAGTAAAAGGACTATATTATAAAAATAAAAGGAGAGCAGAGACTTAAAGCATAATTAAAACATTGCTTCTTTATTGGAGCAGATTAGGTGAAATTTAGGTGCCGCCAATTGAATACACTAACACAAAGCTGATTTCAGTTCAACTCAAATTTCATTAATGATTGTTGGGAGTCAACCCTTGCCTTCCTTCCGTTTCTTCTCTTGATTTAAAAAAAAAAAAAGCTTTTTGATGAGAATACCTATTTTTTTTTATTTACAAAAATACTTACCTTTTCAATTAAATATATAATTGACCTAAAATAAACAATGAAAATAAGTGGTGCCAATCTATTTGGCATTACTACTCTGTCATGTCAGCCAATGATCGACTCAATTGCCTAAAAAATTATTTTTTTGTAGTGCCAATGTATTTGGCATTACCAATATAAATACTCCTTCTAATACTTGTATTTTGTGGGGAGAAAAAATTTTTCGGGTGGTGCCAATCCATTTGGCGTTTGGAGGAGGTATTTATACTGAATTGATTTTTTAAACAATCAGGTCAATCATTAGCTGACATGGCAGGGTGGTAACTCTAAATAGATTGGTATCACCCATTTTCACTATATATTTTAGGTCATTTATGTACTTAATTGAAAAGGTAAGTCATTTTTAGTAAATAAAAAAATCAGGTCATTTTTATAAAAAAATCAAATCTCTTTTCATCAATAAAAAAATAGCCTTAATTTGGTGGATTAAAAAATTAACTATGTGTCAATTGAGTTTTAATTTGATTAGCATTCATATTGTTGCAAGAGTAAGAAAATGTGAATTGTCTAGATTGTAGAAGAAGGTGAATTGTATAGAGTGTGTTTATCTTTGTATTTAAGGATGAAAAAAGATTATGAATAATTTCATAAAATATATTCAGATAAATCCCAACCAAAATAAGTGAAAATTGAAATTCAGCAACAACATGGAGGCCACGACAGTTTTGATTAAATAGTCATAGCCCAAATACAAAATATAATGAACAAATGCACAAGCATGTAAAGAGGCATCATAAACTAAACTATGATGACAGCAGAAACCCCACCCATGACAATGAAACATCTTTGATATGTAGCTAATGGATTGTGCATGATTCTGATCCAACGGTTAACAATATATCATTTCAAGAAATAATGTAGGGTCAAATGCAACCTTTTATTATACAGTTTAAAATAGAATATGTGGCTGTACTAAGTGCGAAGTTACAACCAACTGTCCCTTCTTTTTTCTCTATTTTTCAACCTTCTAAAAAAGTACACCCTATTTTACCTACCCTCCCCAACTGTTCTATTACAACAACATATCCCCAACCTTCTTCTTTGGTCTGTTCATTTTTTTTGGGTGATATAAATACAACGGAATATATGCATTTGACGGGGAAAATCTAAACCCTAAAGCACATATTCGGATAGTGGATTTGGGTGGAGGGAGGTGACGTATCCTTGTCTTAATTCATAACATAAAGAGGAGATTCTTAGCCAACCATTGCTTAATTAATCCCCACTTTACTGCTAACATTCAATACTTATAATTGAAAAACGAAAACGATACTTGAAAGTCAGAATTGCTATGACTGGTCCTAACTAGTACTAAAATTAAATATATTGGTGAAATTAGTGGAAAATGTCGTTTTTAAAAAAAAATTAATAATGTAGGCAGTCTTTTACATTGTTTAAGGAAATATAACACGTCCTGTAAAAAGTATTATTTAAAATTATTTTATATCAAATGTTTGGATTGTTGGTTAAATGTTTAGATCTTTAATCAACAGACTAAAGAGATTTTTTTTTTACTAAAATGTAAAAACTGCTTAAAACACTAACTTCTTTCACTAATATGACTAAATATATTGATTATTTATGAAATAAGACAAGTGATTGTTGTAAAATAAAAACTTTAATATATATAAACTCACTCAAACCTCCTTACAATGGATCATATTGATCCAAATTAAGAAAGGAGATGCATTAAAATTGGAGAAATGAAAGAAAAGAAAAGACAACTTATTATGAACTTAATAATTACTCACAAAAACTCACCGAAAAAGGAAAAGAGACAAATTTCAATTTTAATATATGTACATATATTTTCCCTCGTGTGTTTTTTTTTTTAACGTCAACTATGAATTATTACCGTCATTATCATCATCACGCGCTAACCTTTCGGTAACAGACGCTAGCTTTTGCAAGTTCAACTTCACAACGGTATCGGCGAACAGCCGCGTGTCTTCCTCCGTGTTACCTTCCGGAACATCGACAACGTAAGATTCCAAAACGACGGTCCAGATCCTCCCGTTACGATTGAAACCGTGTACAGTCGTCACAGACCGGTAATTCCTCAATCGGTGCTCCCCTCCAATGATACTAAACCCGGTGACCCGTCGTTCGTCGTCTAAAATATCCAGTCTCTCGGTGCTGGTATCAGCAGGTAAGCCGGAGATCACGTTGACCTTACGAGTGCACCCCACCACCATTTGCGAACCTTGTTCAACGGCACAGCTTCGGATGAAATGTTTGTAAGCTTGGGGTTTGTCGAAACGGCGGACGATGGACCATACAAGGTCGTGTGGGGCGCTGATACGTTTGGCTAATAAGGAAGAGCATTTTCCGGGACCAACTGAGTAGGTGTGCAACTGAGTTATGGAAGGGATTAAGTCGTGGAACTCGTCGTGGGATATGCCGGGGGGAAGGGTGAGGTGGTGAGTGGTGGTTTGGGAGAAGGAAGAGAAAGGAATAGGTTTTGAGACTGCCATTGAAAAGGGAAGAGAAAGATAAGACGTGGGGTTTATTAGGGGTTATAAGGGAATCGATGATGGGGAAAGATGGAGGGAGTTAAAATGAGGGGTGGCAGTGAAAGCGCCAAGCAGGCAGGGTTTCATGTTGGTTGCTTCATACATCAACTGTGGGCAACACTAGAGTTCAAAATCATGTGGGTGATCATTATATTATCAACACCAATACATCTTAAAATTACGCATTCATTTTTATTTAATATGTAGTTTTATATATGAATTTTAATTAATTTAATTTTTAATTTTGATATTTCATGAATTTAAGTTGATATATTATATATAAAAATAATTATATTTATCTAATAAAAATAAATTGATATATATATATTTACGTGTATAATTAAATTAAAATAATTTTTTATATATATATTTGAATTAAAATTAAAATTTTATATATAAAATTGTGTCAAATCAAAGTTTATGTACTAGATTATTAATAGTGGTTGGGTGCAACAATAAGAAATCTTGTATTCTTAAGGGAGGATGCATGTTCGAACCTTAGATACGACATTATTGAGAGGATAATCTCGAACCTCGAACATAGATAAAAAAACAGACATAAAAAATACCAAAAAAATTATGTATCAAGTTGAATATTAAATTAAAGTTTATATATAATTTAAAATTTTACTACTATTTTTGAAATATAAATACAAAGTTTACATTTACCCCTCAAAAGATTAAAATTTACTAATTTTTTTAATGATGATTTTTTCAAGGTTTGATACCTTCCATTATCCATTTTATTGAATTTAAGGCTCCCTGCAATCACATTTTCAATGCGATGGAAGGACTTTCATTAACATGGCAGTGTATTTGGCAGCACACGAATGAAATATTTTAATATCACTCAACTTTAAAATGTTGGACAGAGTTTAAAGCTTGGGAGAGTGCAGTTGCATTACGGGCTAGTAAGGTTAATTGATTTTTTATTTAAATATGTTTAAATTAATTTAATTATCGTAAAATGAGAATTTTGGTAGAATTAACGAAAGTAATTCAAGACAAAAAAAAAAAAGCTTAAAAGAACATAATAATCACATAAAAGCGTAACATTCAATATATTCTTTTACTCAAATAATAGAATACAATGAATTATTACATATAAGGAGAGGTTTTCTATTTATAGTTAAGTTTTTCTAAATTTAATGATACAACTAACTTTACATCAACGGGCGAGATCGAAACATATCTAGTTATCTACAATTAAAGGATTTACATAATTCTCAAGATTATAAAATCAAATATTATTAGATCACAAATTTTCTAATATTATTTTTCCTAATAGATTACAAGGTACGTAGCCTTAATTTACCGCTTCATTGGACCATCAAAATTTCAAGTAAACGAGCTTCATCACTTTTTATTCGAATCAGACCAATTCAAGTAAATCAGATGAGCCTCGATTAATAGATTAACCTCTATTAAACATTTTTTTATACAATGAAATTGCAGCCTGTAAAACTAAAACCTCAAAAATAAAGATAATTATTCTTTCCATAAACTATATAAATAATTATCACGGTCTTTTTTAAATCAAAATATAAATTTAACTATTTTAATATTCAATTTTATTGATACAGTTATTTTTAATCTTGACACCTCATAAAAAGGGTAAATAACGAGAATATACCTTTTTTTTTAAAAAATTTATGAAAAAGGGTCGAAAAAATAATTATTTACCGGAAATGGGGATTTCCCCCGAAAATGCGTCCACATCAGCGTATTTTCAGGGGATGCAGCAAGAAAATGCGTCCACGAGGGAGCGTTTTCTGCCACATCAGCAAAAAAGGCTTCCTTGAGGGCGCGCTTTGCTGATGTGGCAAAAACACTCCACTAAGGACACGTTTTAGCCTGTGTTTTTTAAAAAAAATATATTCTCTAATTTTTTTTTAAATTTATAAGAATAAACTTTTATAAATGCTCAAAATGACAATACCATTTTTTAAGGTGTTATCAATTAATAAGTAAATATAACTTACAAAGAAAATCTTTATATAGACCCAAAGTCTCATTTCCCTTGTTTTCTTGAGCAATGTGAGATATGAGATATGTGTATATATAGACTCATGAATAGTTTTGCAGCTTGTTCCTAAACAATGTGGGATTCCTTCCTCTTTTAACTAACAACATGAAATTAAAGGCTACACTAAATTTAATTTTTTTTACTTAGAGTTTAAATTTTTTTACAAAAAGTTAACATTTGTTACATTATAAATAAAACTTTTAAACTCTATAAGTAAAAAATATATAAAATATAAAATGAGCATGGTAAAATATTAAAAATAAATATTTAAAAATTACTAATAGTTGAGTAATCATTTTGTAAGTTTTATAATTCGATAGCTAAAAATATACTTAAGTGACTACTAATATAATTTAAACTAGATATAAAATATGAAAAATAATTATTATATTTTATGTATATTATATATTTCTATAAAAAACTAATTTAACATAATTATATACTATGTTTAAATAGATTATTTATCTAGTCAAAATATATCTGAAATAAATTTATCGACATTCATTAGGTGATGAAAATTAAATTAAATTAGAATTAAAAAATTAATTAGTATAGTAAAATATTAAAATTAAATAAATATTTAAAAGATATATCAATTTTAAAATTACAAAAAATACTCTTTGAGTACCAAATACTCACCCTTTATTTATTAATCAAACAATCATAATATAAAATAAAATAAATAAATAAAAATTAAAAGTATAACTTCTAAATTTAAATAATGAAAATTATTTTAAAAATTAGAATTGCATTGTTATTAACTTCAAACAATTAAAATTGAATAGAAGATTATTGCATAGTTTCATATGTGCAATTTGTTCTCTTTTTTAATAGTTCTTTTGTATATGTTAACAATTCTAAAATGCAACAAAATTAAAGATCTCAAAACATAATTTTATAATATAAGAAAATGTTAATAAAATATAAAAAATTGTTTTGTAAAAAAATCAAATATAGTGTATCATTTAATCTCATGTTGTTAGTTAAAATAGGAAGGAATCCCACATTGTTTAGGAACAAGTTACAAAACTATTCATGAGTCTATATATACATATATCTCATATCTCACATTGCTCAAGAAAACAAGGAAATGAGATTTTGTGTCTTTATAAAGATTTTTTTGTAAGTTATACTTCTTTATTAATTGATGACATCTTTAAAAAAATAATGTTGTCACTTTGAACCTTTATAAAAGTTTATTCTCGTAAATTTTAAAAAAATTTGAGAATAATTTTTTTTTAAAAAAAATGAGCTAAAATGCGTCCTTGAGGGAGCGTTTTTGCTACATCAGCAAAGTGCACCCTCAAGAGCGCTTTTTGCTGATGTGGCAGAAAACGCTCCCTTGTGGGCGTGTTTTTCTCCTGCATCCCCTGAAAACGCATTGACGTGGATGCGTTTTCGGAAGAAATGACCCTTTCCGGTAAATAATTATTTTTTGGCCTTTTTCGTAAATTTTAAAAAAATATATATATTCTCGTCATTTACCCATAAAAAGAAATTAAATTATAGTAAATATTTTAAATGAAAAAAAAGTATATTTCACTTTAAAAAAATTATTTAAAAGATGTTGAAGTGATAGTGATTTAGAGCGGATGAAATTGATGGTCTCAAATGGAAGAAGAATACAAAGCAAAAGAGAGGGAGTAAGTTTTATGGTAATAGTTACTTTCCATTGACATCAAAGCATCCAATCAGTCTTTCCTCCCATCACTATTTGTTTCCCTTTTCTGGTGACTGTCGTTTGAGAAGTTAAAAAAGGAGCATGTGAGATGAGACTTTGATGCATGCCGGTGAGACATTGATGTTGATTTTTTCCATTACTCACTTAAATTATTTGTGAAGGAATTTAGGCTTTGTATTATTGGTTTCACACCATGTTTGTCAAAAAAATAAAATAAGTAAAAACCCTTTTGTTGCTTGGAATTAACTATTGTGCCAATTGTTGAGTAATTTGTTTTTTTTTTTAGGTTAAACTGAGTTGATGTTTTAATTAATAGTAATAATAATAATAATAAAAAGATAGTTTCATTAATAGAAATAATAAAACAATAGTTAATATATATCACACATGGTACAGACTCCATTGTCGAGAAAGATGAAATGAAATTACTCATAATACTAAAAAGTTAAAAAGAAATTAAGCAGAGAAGCATCACTTTAATCAATCATCAATAATTGTTTCTAATTCTGTCATTATCAAATAATTCTAATAATAAAATTTTAGTAATTTTCATCAAAATTATAATATAATTAACTTTTGAACTGGATCAAAATATTTTTATTTATAGAAAAGAAAAACCCAACATTTGATCCATTGGCTACAAGTGTTCACCTCATCCTCAAGGTTGCAGGATTAGTTTGTAAGCTTTGCCTGCGTGATAGTTTAGGTTGGAACTAGCTGTCCAGTTGCCACCCCAGTAGCCATCACCCACCTCCCTTCTTCCTTTCTCCTCTACCTTATTTCTTTTCTTCCCTTTCTTTTTGTTCCTTTCACTTCCCTCTATTCGTCATCGAGCTCTGCTCGGTCAACCAGTTGCCAACTGCCCTTCGTCGCTCTCTTCTCGTTTTCTGAATCTAGTCATTTTTTCAGTTCAAAGGAGTTTTCTTCAGAATAATAAATCCCATCAAGCCGGTATCGTCTGACTTCCAATCAAACATTCATATCACTTATATGCAACTTTTCGGTTTTTATTTCCACAAGTACCGGAGCTTTTGTGCTCCTTTCCTTTAAAATTTACTTATCAATGAATTTCTTTGTTGAAAAAGAAAAACTGCTCTTCTTTCCTTCTAAAAACTGAATTTTCATTTGAGATGCTTAAACTTTGCTTTTGATCCTGTTTGCATTCAACATAATTATCTATCTGCAAAATCTCTTGATGGAAAACAGAAATGTGGGCGTTTGATGAAACAAAAATGTTTTTCTTCCGTACATACAATCAAATGGAAGTTACGGCAATCTTGAAGAATGGAGATCCTGTCGTCGGCTGTAATCATATTGCCAAAACTTCATTCGAACATCATGATTAATCCACACATAAAATGGCTTCAATAAAAACAACAGTAAACTTTTAATCGGAATCAGAGTGCAACAGCAATTGATTTAGCCCAAAGCAGACCTCACCACTTCGAATGCCAAGAAACATGCTGCATTCGCGGGCATGCTTCGTGCCATGGCAGGGCCGAACCCTTTGAATAGGCCTTTCAACCCTTCTAAGGCTAATATCCTATTAAATGCATTCATGGAGCCAGTGTACTTGGGGTTTCTGTAGTCATCCACCTGGACCACACTCTTGATGACATCAACTGGGTAAACAAAGATCCAGAATGAAGCTCCGGCCAAGCCTCCTGCCACGATCAAAGACCCTCTTCCTAATTTACTAGTGTCTGGTCCTTCGGCCATGTACTGCTTCAGTGCTTCATACACACCAAACATAGCAGCATTCCCTGGAACCTCGCGAGCCAAGGTGGGAACCAATCCCTTGAAGAGCCCCCTTACGCCACCCTCTGATCTGAGAACATGCCTAGCTACATCCATTGGCCCTCCATACTTCACTGCCACACTAGCTGAGCCAGAATGTGCCAATGCACTCTGGGCCTGTAATCTGCTTTCACCATAAGATCCAAGAAGTAAATATTATGTCCAAAGAATTTATGAGTTGATAGTTATCCCATTCAAATGACAAAGTGAAAAAATTATTTTAAAAAACTCATCAGCACTTGATACATCCACATTGTGCACACTGGTTGAGCGACAAAATTGGTACTATAACTATAATTTGATAGGAAAAGGAATATGAAAACCCATGATGCCAACCTGCATTTGATCAACTCAGTGGGGCAAGCTAAGAATGAAACAGCAACTCCAGCCCCAGCCCCTGCTACTATCTGTTGGTTAACTGTGAGGGAGGCACCAGACTCTGATCTCAACAATGCCTCCATTTGCCCTCTCACCATAAAAAGGACGGCATTAAGGCCTGCAACAGTAGCCAGTGGAGCCCCCATACCCTTATACAATCCCCTTAGACCTTCAGCGGCTAACGTCTGCCTGACAGCATCCATAGCACTAGCATATTTCGGTGGCTGCCCAGGGAGTGGAGCAGACTGGCTTTGAAGCTTAACCTTGATGGTATCAAAAGGGTGCCCAACTATCAACTGTGATGCTCCTCCAACAGTTCCAGAAATTAGGTCCTTAGCTACGTCTCCCATCTGCAGAAGTTAAGTGAGTAGTAAAACAATTAATTTACTAAAGCAGCATTGGATACATTAAATGGAAAGCTATTCCTCCTTAGAATGAATACATATCTCTGGTATCAATCTTATATCTGTACAGGCGAGAACGCATTAATGCATGGTCTTTACTCACAACCCTTTTCACTATAACTGCAGCCATCGCTTATAATACAACAACATATATGCTTTGGTTCTCATTGGCAGATATAATAAAGCCAAAGCACAAACCGGTATGCATGTTTATGGTAATAAAATCAGGTTACTCTACCACAAGGGTCCAAAGGAGGTAGATCGAAACATTAGTAGTACAGAACTTTTTTAAGTGAAATGGAGATAAGGACAAATGAACAATTAGCTTAGGCTAGGAAATTAACCCATAACTGATATTTAGTGGGCATTCTCTTTCTTAAAAATGCAATTAGCCTTGAAACTTTATGCATAAATCACTTTGGCTTCAGAAAGTAAACAAAGAACTGATTTGAGCTAAAGATATGACAATAGTTGATAGTATAGGAAACATTAAACATGGTGTAAATTTATAAAATAGCCACAACCAGTTGGTTTAAATTTATAAATGGTGTAAGCTTCTAATATTGTGGTTCAATAATCCGATTGCAAGAACAGTTCAACATAGAAGACAGTATTGAACAAAGATATTAACATTATAAAATAATAAGAAAAGGTAAAGAACCTCAAGCATAGGGTTAAGAAACTGAAGAACTAAAAACCACAAACAAAGCATTGAAATCTAAAGCTGTAAACTGCAAAAAATGATAATTTAAGAAGGAAAAAAAAACATAACACAATATCACATTTAGGAAGCAATAAGAAAAGGAAAGGAGAGTTAGGCAAGATATCAGTTACATCGGAAAGAAAATAGAATCAAATATAGGTCCTCAGTGCACATCCTTTTAAAAAAAAAGTACACTAAACAATCACAGGGTTCTAGGACAAGCCCAAAGTTCAATCTTTTACGCCATTTTAGACCTGGGTTTTATATAAAAACATAAGATCACGCTCTTCAATTGAACCAACCCCAAAATATTGGAACTCGAAAACGAACATGACGAATAGATGATGGTTTACAGACACAATTGAGTTGAACAAGTGTAGGGAAAATAAATTGAATACTAAAACAGGGTCCCATGAGAAATCCAAATGACTGATACATTTACGTTTGACATGAAAAAGGAATCTTACCTTGAAAACACAACACAATGGAAAAGAACCAAATTCTGGAGAGAGTTCAAGTCCCAAACCAAGTGATCAAATCTGATATAAAATAATAAGAAACTCATTAATCAGATCCAAGAACATTTCTGAAAGGTTGACAAATGATCCAAAAAACAGAAACAGAGGAAAATACCATCACAAAGTGACAGAGTCTTCTTTTTGGGTTTAATTTGAATGGAGTTTGGAGAGGTGAGAGATTGAAGAGAGAATCTAGGAATAAAAGGGAAACGTGAAACGGATCATTGGGTAGTATTAAATCGAGATCCAGAAGAGAGTGGTTGGGGACTTACAGAGAAGGGTGAAGCCAATCTGGTTAGCTCCTAAAACATACTGAACTGAGACTACAAAATGATATTGCTGGTGATGACCAACTGCCTATATGTGTATACTTCTTTTTGTGTTGGAAAGCGACTCAATAACCGGTTATTTGTGGTGATTGGCTTATTTTTTCTTTCTTTGTTCTGTTTTTATATCATGCCTGTCGGATCCAGAATATTAATCTTGCAGGTTCAAGCAATATTCTAACATCATAACGTGACCAAAGTTTTTTTTCCTCTCATTTTTATAACAAGTTAGAAATCATTTCCCATCCAAAAACATATGCATTTCTTTTAATTTTTATAAGCTTCCAAGTTCCATCAATATCCTAATTTACTTAGTAAAACCAAAAACTATTACTACATATATGTATAACAAACTTCAAATATTCAAAATCTATAAAAATTTGAAGACTTACAGGAAAAATGATAATAAAAAAATTTTTTTTTCTTATTGAGCACCAATACGAAAAAGAAAGCTGATAAAAGTCTTTCATCTTCTCTTTTCTTTTTATATATATTATTATATTATTATGTTAAGTAAAATATTAAATAAATATTAAATTATTATTATTTAAAAAATATCATTCAAAAGTCATCATGAGTAATTTAACTTCTTCAAGAAAATTTTCTTTTGTTTTTCAACAATAATTTTTTAATATTATTTTTAATCCTATAAAAATATTGGAGGGACCTATTTATATTTTTTGGAGGGCCACAGTGTAAATTTACAAAGGACTAAATTAAAAAAAATTTAAACTTTAGCTCTACCACTGCATGTGTTCATGTTCGAGTTATATGGTTCCCCTTCTAACAATGTTGTCTCCAAAGTTCGAACTTAAATTTTTCCCTTAAAAGTGTAATATACATTGCCATTACATCTAATCACTTTGTACATGAATCAATATTATCATATTCACATAACTTTTTAAAATTTGTGAATCGACTACTCAATTACTTAGAATAATTATTATTACTTTCAAATTTTATATTTTGAAATGGAGGTAAATATCAAATCTATACAAAATTCAATATCTAATTTAATATATAAATTTTGATTTTAATTTAGTTGTTTAAATAAATAAATACATGTATTTATTTTTATATTGAATAAATATAATTATTTGTGTATGTAATATCTCAACTTAAAATGATATTAATCCAATAATACTATCAATAATTTGTGAAAATTGAATCAAATCAAATATTACTTTATGATTTTTTTTTACTTTTCAAATTTTATTTCTAATTCATTTTTAAATTATAACACCTTATATAACTCTAATAAACTTTAGACTTTCTTGCAATAATTTGCGATATTCAAATATACTCTTAAATTTTTATATTCAAAATATAATTACACCCAATCTAACTTCAATAATTATTTTTATTTTTATTTTTGCAATTATTCTAAGATATTCAGATGATAGTAGTCAGTATCATTTGGTACCACTACATGACATTTCAGTTTTAAATCAATACCCTAAATTTCATTTTGGTCTAAGTTTCGACTATTTCGACAAATATTGATTTGTACCAATATGTATTGGCTAGCACTGAATGGTACGAAATTTTAATATTTTAAATCAATTTCCACTTTTTTTTTTAAATCTTTGACCATTTTAATTTTCAATAATTCCATTTAAATTTAAAATATAATTATTAAATTAAATTATTCAAATTTAATTAATAATTTTAAAATTTATATTTACGTATAAATGTATTTATTTGGATATATCTGGATATATATATATAATGTTTTTTAAAATAAAGTTATATTAGAAATATCTATGCGTAAAACGTATATATATTTCATTAATATTGTAAAGATACATGTAAAAAATATTTGAAGATATCAATAAAGTTACAATTATACACACATGGAGACAAAATTAATAATCTAACAACTTCGATTCAAATTAGAGGCTATCAATTTATCGTTCAAACCGATTTGATCATAAACCATAAACCGGACGCAATTGTCAAATCAATTTCTAGCTCTCTAGAGTTTTGTTTGAAGCAAAAAGATAAGCATCTCATTTTAACCTAAGCTATTAGTTTCCCAATTAATCCTCTCATTATTTTTGGGACCGCACCACATCGGGCTAGTTAAGCTTAAGATTATTTTGGGTGGATGGAAAACATAAGTAAAGATTGCCAAATTCATAATTTAATTGAGTGTAACTATTTATTACTATAAGTGGTGAGAAAGTCGTCTTGTGTGTATGTTTTTCATATTATATAGAAAGTTTGGAAACTATCATAAAACTGTCCTGAGAGCTCTATTTACAAACACCCATAACTGTATACCTAAGATTCTGAAGAGCCACCAAAAAGCGACAGTGTAGTGTTCACCTCTTGGCACTTGGGTAACTTCATGTCTGAAGCAAGTTTTAATGTGGTGCCGCTGCCGCTGCCGCTACCACCTGCCTTAGGATAAGGCAATGCAAGGGAAAGAGCAAGTGAAGGATTAGTGTCGGAGATCTCGTCTCGTGAATACCCACTGCTCATCACCACAAAAGATGGGGGCATATTTCTGTGAGCTGAAAGTCTCCTTTCAACCCCAAGGGCAAGCTCAAGATTTGAAACACTTGACTTTACCTGTTTCCCACCGTCATTTGAAAGAACTTGCTGCTGCAACAAGTGCTTCCAGCTATACTTATTACCTACTGAATCCGATTCGGAGGAACTATCAACATATCATACACTTCATTGCCGTAGATGCTAGGGCCTCTGCCATTTACAGGAAGGGAACATCTATCGTTTATTATATCTTTTATCCTATTCCTATCTACATCCATTCCACCAAAACAACTCTTTAATCTCTTGCCGTCATTAGTATCATCAGCCTCCACATGATCTCCAAAATATTCTTGTTTTTCTTGAAGAGAACAGTTGAGATCAATTTCAGGTCTTTTTCTTGACTCTCTTTCTTCTCTCTGCATGAAACACAATCAGTCATTAAAACAAATATTAATTGGTATGGTAGGAACCAAAACAGCAAAAGTAAGATGCCCCAACAATCTTTCATCAATGACAGATCATTATAACACTCTCTGACCATTTCCCCCTTTTAATTGGACACTATCAGCAAAACAACTAGAGAGTAAAAAATTTTACCTGAGATGAGTCGATTATGCCCACTTGCTGACTACTTATTTGTACATCCGGGGCATTCGTCTTCTGTTCCGAAGAAGATTCTTTGGTTTCACAAACTTCAGCATTTTTTCCAGAAGCAACTGTCATTGAGTCCGGGAAAGCGTTGGAGTTCAATGCAGATAAACTTTCACTTGAATTTCCAGGGGGGAACAATTTCTCAGAAGCAGACATGGCTGAAATTTGTTCTGAGCACTGAACCCTCTTTCCTCTAAATACACCCCATAAGAACAGCATGTTATTCCAACCTGCAATGTTCAAACTTTGTAAGACTTAGTCCAACAATGAAAAAGCAAATTTCATTTTGTTTATATGGATGCATGCGAAATGTAACTATCAAACTCTTACGCTGAGATTTTTCTGGAAGTAGGTTCGAGGGGAATATTAAAAGCTCAAACCCGCCAAAGTTCCCTTTGAGGCTAAAATCATACTTAATCATCCTATCCAACAAGTTCTTATAGCTTCTTTCATAACTGCACAAGAAGCATGTAAAATAACCTGAGTTATCTGAAAGAAAATTAGCTCTTCTATACAGAAACATTTCCACAAACCTGTCAAGTTCTTTTGCAAAAAAGTAGAGCGCAATATTATCTTCGGTGGCATGGCTTTTCATGAACTGAGTGGGCCACATGCTCAATCGAGGTGCTTCCTCCAACGACAGTTTTAGAGGCAGTTTCTGCACTACTTCAAGAACTTTATGTGAGGCATAAGTTGACAAGTGTGCTTGCAGTCCATCACAAGTAAATGGAAGTCCACCACTCCTTTGAATTTCAAACTTGCCTCTGCAGAACATGTCAGAAGGTATGTATAAGACATCGAATAGATGAGCAGTTAGGAAGGTAGGAGTCATTGACAAATTTCAAAATGAACAATAAGAAAGGCAATAAAAGCCATACTGCCATATAGAATCAAGCTGTGGAACAACAGAAATCCAAGGAGGCACATGTACTCCAGAAGCAAAAATAGTAGAATCTCTCAGGCAAGGCCGTTCAGACTGCACAGCAGCACTCGAATGCTTTTTACTGATAGCAGGTACTACTGTAGAGTACTCAACACGGTGCCTCACATTAAGAACTCTCTTTTTCTCTTCAGTCAGAAAACTTTTTTGTGCAGAAGTACTGGATGTTTTTAAGGAATTATCTGGAGTTTCATGACCTTTCACATCCACTAAATCATTACACAAGGAACTGGAAGGGCATGCCAAACCATTTTTGACAGAAGCAATTCTTTTCTCAGCCCTTGCAAGTGCATCGCTGTTGCATAATTTCAATTTCTTTTCTGTATTAATTGGAGACTGTCCTTTTGAATGCCTTGATCTCTTCAAATCCTCAACGCGAGAAGAGTTGGGAAGTAATTTAGTGTCGTGATTACTATTATTCACAGTATAGCTCATATTCTTCAATGACATAGATTTAACCGTTTGAATCCTCCTCTCACTCTCACTAGCAGCAGTTCCTTTAGCCAAGCCTTCATTGCCACAACTGCCTTCCTTTAGCAGTTGGACATCTTCTTTTAAGCTCCTATTAGAGAATGATTTGGACTTGGAAAGTAATCCTGCATCACCAGAATAAAAAATAATTCAGTTGGCAAATGTGCTAGGTTGACATTATAATTAATAAAGCACAGCTTCTGCCATTAAGGTGTATGTGAAATATACCCTTTGACACCTGATACTGTGATGGCAATTTAAGTGATTTACTCCTTAATTCAGTAGGCGACCACACAGTTCTTGGAGTAGTGCTAGACGAGTGTCCTCCAGATTTATGCATCGAAACTTTGCTGCTGCAACTCGATGTCGTAGGTGATTTCAAATCTGTTCCAAAAGCCTTATTTCTAACTGCTTGTAAACTGCCAGAAGGTCTCTTCGAAGTAAACAAAGGAATTGAACTAACTTTATGTGCTTCACTTTCCTCGACCTCCAAAGGTTTGGTTTCTGATTCTGAAGCATGTGTTTTTTTTAAAATCTTAACTCCTCCCTCCATTTTGTCTTGTTTTCGCCTCTCAGTTTCTTTACTGAGCACACATTCCTCACACATCCAATCACCTTTGGGAACACTGTCCATCTTCACACGCATACAATAACTGGTTCATGGAAATGGAATATGTCAACATTTAAGTGTCCCGTGATAAAAGGAAGAAACTATAAATACACAAACACCATACGTTTCAACTAATAAAAACTATAAAGAAAAGGCAAGCATGTATGCATGAGAGAGGCAGAAACGCAAGACCTACATGTGTTCTGCTCCATCAGTGCAGTTGCTACAAACAGCAAGCAACTCCTCTCGACCTATGTCACCGCATATATCACAAACTTTGACCTGATTATCAGATACAACAATTAATAACAGAAGGCCAACTCTTTTGAACAGCAAAAATAAAGCAAGAAAAAAAATGAAGTTCATCATTTGCACAGGTCTTGCGCCTGTAAAGATAATTGGAAGCAATGAAAAGAGAACCAACATTTAGAAGGTACCACCGTTATAATTAATGGACAGTAAGAAACTTATGAAAATTTTCCTCACGCAACTATTCTTAAAATGAGATATATGTATCCAAGTGGCAACATTAAAATATATTCTATCTCATGCTTTGTCAAGCCAAAAAAAACACCTGTTGTCAATATACAAAGGTTTTTCATCATCTTTTCTGACCATCTAGAAGATTTAATAGTAGATTTAGTCATGCAAAGGTCTATTGTAAGCATGCCTAACATAAGACTTTAACTGGAATAGCATTTTACGTACTTCATACTCAATGCTGTCTGGTGCATCACTGCAAGCAGCAGGCTGTGATCCAATATTAGTTTCCTCCATATTAATTTCCTTAGCCACTGTAGTGGACTTTAGCTCAGCTGTTTGCTCTCTTTCATTTGTTCTATTATCAACTTCCATAGATTCAGCATAGTTATGTCCATCACCGATCTGACTGCCAACCTGTACGGCACCTGTTCTGGCAAAAGATGATTGGACTTGTTCCTCAGAACACTCGGAATGTTCTCTCTGGAAATGAAGATTTAATTTTCAGTTTCTAGTTCCAAGCAGATGATAAAAATATACAGAAACATTAATAAATTTCACCACATAAAAAGTAGGAATTTCAAGAATACCTTTGCTGAGCTGGCACCAGCACATGAATCTCGTAAAGATGAAATTTCTGACAAATCTGACTTGTTTGAACAATACAAAATCTCCTGGGAAGATTCAATGGACGATCTGTTTGATCTCCTTGGATGATTATCATGTACATCACCACAAGGACTACCAACTAGAAAACAAGCAGGTTGACCGTTAACTTCCTTTTCAGTCCCAAGGAAACTATCAACTGAAGCTGAGTTGTAAGATGCATTTTTCTTGTCTTCATCACTAGTATGGTCAGCAGCCCTTGTTTTTGCATAGTCTGATACACACACAAAGGAAATATTATCTCCAAGGCATTCTGACTCTTGTTTCTCAAACTTATTGGGGGCAAATTTATTATGAAAGATTGGTGCTTTCGGTGGCCCAATATTATTTGCACAAGCCGAAGGCAGGTTTGATTTTGTATTCATCTTGATGCTCTCATAGGTGTTACAATCCCTCAACGTTTCTTCACTCTCTACAACATCAGAGAAGGATTCGCGACTCAAGCATACACTGAGAGGATGACTTGACTCACTGCTTGTACGCTGTCTATCATTGCATGCTCTATTCATCCGAGGAGATGACAAATCAGCATCGTTAAAAGAGTAATGGTTACTATCCTTTTTTTGACAGGCTTTGCCTAGAAACTCATTTGTCTTTGTTGCTGCCGATGCCATTTGTATGGACAAACACGGTGAAAACGAAGAAACACACACATTGCATGTTCCAGGTTCTTCTTTTAAACCTAGTTCCCTGCTTGACAATTGGGTGCCTCCAAAACCATTTTCAGCATTAAATGATCCCTGATAGGCAATAGTGTGTCACAACCAAGACAGAAAAAAAATGTAATAAGAAATTAGAACGCGGAAAAACCTGACATTTATGAAGCACAAAAGAAAGAGCATTATATTAACAAGAATCACATAAACCAAAGTAATATCAAAATGGCACAGGAATTACAATATAAGCAAAACTAATGAGGTTTTTTACTTTTTCAAACGAGGTTTTTTACTTTTTCAACGTGTTCTTTTTTATGGTATATATATAAAAAATGATATCTCATCATGGGTTAACAAATTTAGTACAAATGGAAACCACATATCATGTGTTTCTGCATTGTCAGTATTTTAAATATTAATGCAAGGGGAAAACAAATGTCATCATAAAATCAATTGCAAACTCTATTTAGAATATAGAATACAGATAGTTCATAGCTTTTCAATAGTGTCCATGCATCGGAATAAAGATCCGGAAGAAGAAACATCAAATCCATATAACTCTCCCTTCTTAGCAAAGGGAAAATAAATACCATGATAAAACCTATGGCAACATCTTTCAGAAAACGGAAGAGATTCTTCATTAATTTTCAAAGAGCCCATGCATCACAAATGAAGCTCAATAAAGATGACATCAAATCTACTAAATTCATAGATGTTATCAAAGTATCACAATTGCTATGTTTCTTCTTAGGACACAATCCTAATGACAGAGACCGCAAAACAATGTAATGCCTCCATGTTATTTGCTTGATTCTATTTCTTCTACTCCACCAAATAAACATTCAACTTAAAACAAGACAACTAAAAACTGCAGGCAGAGCCAAGCTTTATCAGAAAAACTTTGAAACGAGCATTAAAGATAAGCAATGCATTTAATCTGCATGGAGAATTTTGTTCAATGAATCATAGTAGTGAGAAAACTAAAAGAAATGAATAAACATGCTGCACAACTAAGAATTTTCTTACCATATTCAACGCAGCAGAGCAGTCGGCTTCATCAGGAAGCCCTTCTGAACACAAGCTTCCTATCACCACTGATGAGACCTGTACAGATATCAAACAACAAAATAACACAAAGATCTATTCACTAAGTAAAATTACAATGCTAAAGCTACAAAGTTAACACATTACACGAAGACACAGCAAATACAATATACCTTGACAAGCATTGAATTGATTAATGAGAATACACGAGGTAAGAACAGAAGAGAAACAAAAAACAAAGGGCAAAAAATATCTCTTGACCATTCCAATTTAGTGTATTATAACAGCCAACCTTTTAGGTTTCAATAAAACCAATGCAACACGAACTAAACCACCAAACACTTCTAATATATATCTTTACATCATAAACTAAATATTTCATATTTGAAGAAGAAATATGGTTGCTTGATCTTTGCCACCAATTTTGACACTCCACTAGAGACAACAATAAATAAAAGTGAACCTCCCCCAAAAAAAAAAAATTCAACAATACGAAATTGTCAACAAGCATTTATAACAAATCAAAGAAAAGCAATACATCGGCGGAAAAAATCCCAAGCCCAATAATCCCAACCTAAAGAGCCTTAAAATTATCAATAATTAGCCTTGATCACTAATTCTACTATCCAAGAACAATGAATCAACAAACAAAAGAACAAGTAAAAAGGAATTCCATGCCTTAGGCTTTAAAATCTCACTTTCACTTCCACCATAGAGTTCCTTCACATCCTTAAACTTGGGTTTTCCAATATCCCTAACAAAATATCAAGAAAAACGAAAATAACAAGTACAAGACTCAGCCAGATGAAACAACCTTAAGTCGTCAAAAAAAAAGAACACAGGTACATGAAAATTTGGAGATAAATGAAAGTAATTTTATAACAGCCCAGATAATCAAATCGAAAAAATTAACTCCTAAAAGACCTCTTTTTCTCTCCTTTGCCTTCCTTTTATAGATATCCTCCCCTTTTTGCAACGTTTTCTCTGCTCCCTTCTTCAGTCTCAATGAAGGAGAAAAAAAAAAGATAGTACATAATACAATTTCATTTTTCTTTATTAGCTTACCTTTTAAATACGGAGAGGGTAAGATTTTTTTAATACAATTTTCTTTTATTTGGTGCTAATGTCGGTGTATTAATAGGCCCAACTTGCTCTTAGGTTTTTAACGCCGTTGATATCATCTAATCAGAATTTTCTAGAATTAACGCTTTCGGGTTATGCCACGTATCGACCATTTTTACCAATCTAGCCACGTAGAGAGCAAAGAGTGGTGAATGGACATAACAGTGCCCGCATTTGATCGCAGCTGAGTTAACGGGAAAGTCCGGGACGTCACGCGTGGGGCGGATGGGACGCTAACGTGCACCGAGTGCGTTGGTTTACTATAAGGGAAGGGGGGCAGATATTATTTTACAAGGAGGCAACGAAAAAGTGACACGTGCCTCTAGTTATTCTCCGTAAATGATACACCAAAGGCCCAACTTGACTTCCCTTTTCCTGGAAGACCCCAACTGGACCTCTTTTATTTCTAAAATGTCATTACATTTACGTTTAATCTTAAAACTTTTATACCTTACATGGTTTTTTCATCCTTTAAATCATTCATTAGCTATATATTTGCATATTATCATCAGATAAAAACTGTATTTATTTTCAAAAAATATAAATTGTTTATTAAGAGTTTGATTGAGTTCATCTCATTATTAATCGAGTCCTAATTTATATAAAATTTTAAGTGCCTAACAAATAATATTTTAATTGTATTATTATAAATTTAAATATATATATACACTTAACACTAATGGCCTCTTTGGATGGGTGTTTATTTTTAATCTTGTGCATTTATTTTTTTTATCTCACGTTATAATATTTAATCTCATCGCCACCGTTATTTGTATATTAATCACAAATAAACATATTACCCATCCAAAAGAATCTTAATTATAAAATTTTAATATTCATCTATTTTAATAAATACCACGTTCCATTTTTATAAGTTATTAATGGCATTGTAGTTGTGTTATATTCTAATATATATATATATATATTATATTATTAACATATTAAAAAACATCTTTTATGATTTTATATATATATATATGAAAATAAGTATTAAATTATAGTATTATTACTTTTTAAAGTTTTAAAATTTGAATAGAAAGATCAGGAATGGACTATTATTGGTATTTAAAAAATATTAAAGAGAGAGAGATTCCGAAAAGGGACGGGAATGAGATGTTTTGCGTGAGAGAGTATGGGGGGGACAATGGGGTTATTAATATTACATATGAGATTATGTCACCCGGGGAAGCCAAGAAACTTTAGTAAAAGGGTTATTAGGGTAAATTATTGGGTAGTCAAACTAAACAAAAATAGGACCTAAAATTGCAATATATCCTTTTATCTAAGGACCTAAGTTTTATCTACCTCTTTGGATTTGGTTTATACGTCGGATATTGAGATTAAGAAATATTATCAATTATTATTTAAATAAAATCATATAAATTAATATTTTCTCAATTAAATTATTATCTTATTAACCCCTAACACTAATTTAATTAAAAGTTTTATGATAAATAATATAAAGGAATTTTATATATTTATTATTACTGAAGTTTATGTATATTTTCTTATTAGAATTGTGGGTTAAATTTGAAAAATACATATATTGAGATTAAGAAATTTATGGAACATCTTAAGATGAAGATAATTCAAAAGCATGCATTCATGATTCATGCAAATGGTAAAACATCATGACTTGAGATTAATAGGTTTGCTCTCTTCAATACGTGGCTTGTTTCGTACCACTTGTTTGCCACGCTACTAAATAAATTTAGTATATTTTTATATTATTTTACTAGTTCATAACTTTTCCCATATCATGCCGTGATATATTTTCCATTTTATATTGGTTTTTTTAATTACAGGTACAAAAGTAATACGATTGATGTGTGGGAATTTTGAGGTGAAGATTTTCATGAATCTTACACGACGATGCAATTTTCAAGAAGATAAGAGGCCTCCAATGGCCACTTATAAATATTAATATACATATGGCCATTATCTTCGTCCTATTTTCACAAACTTATCCTATAATTTTGTTTTGTTACATTAGCAATATATTATTTATTAATATTTTACGTCGATTAATTCAGTAAATTATTACCCAAACCATTCCTTTTAAAAACAAATTTGTTTCCTTTTTTATATTGTAAATTAAAGCTAATTTTGTAATAAAAATACAACTAATTCTGTAGTATACAACTAAATGAAATATATTATAATTTTGATTGAATTATATTATTATTAAAAAACAGTTAATACATACGATTTTAAAACTGCGTTAAAAGATAGTGTTATAAAATTTACTAATTTTACCTCAATTAATACCTGCAAATCATTCCTTTTAAAAACGTTGGACAAAATTTGAATGTAATTACTACTATACCTTGTATAAACGATTTTGCTTTACAACAAATTTAGTAATAAATTACAATGACATAATCGTGACAGACTAGCCCATAATTTTCTCAATTGACATATGATTTATCAACAATAGTAATTTAGGTCAAACATTTGTGTTAATATGGAAATCTAATTATGCTAATTTTAAATTAACCATATTTACTACTCTCTTTTCATTTTGTTTTGCATCTTATATATATGTTCCCCGTGCTTCTGATTGCAACCTTAATTTTACAAATACCTTCAACGATTGCTCAGATGTGATTGACCTCGATGGGAGGCAGTAAGGCAAGATGGCACTGAGTCAGTGACCGATGTGTGTTACCAACTTTATGAAAACGTTCTGTGAGATATACTTCAAATCAACCACCGTTCTTGTTTTTCTTTGATTTCTTATACCCACCCAGTTTAATGGACCATCGACAATTGAAACCTGTTGGATGTATCATATGTACACGAGCAGAAGTTTTAAGAATGCTAAAATTAAATTTTAATTTTAAGATAATAAAATATTATTTTATTATTTTAATAGTTTATATTTGTATAATTTTAAAAAATTAAATTAAATTAAATTATTATTATTTTAAAAAAGTCAAAATGTTAATTTTACTTTATTAATTTAAATTTTAAAATTTCTAAAGTTGGAAAATGTCATTAATTTATCAATGAATGGCGGCTAATTATAAAAAAAAAAAAGAAAAGAAAACACACACACACGAAGTCTTATTTTTAATTTAAATAGAATTTGACAACTCCACCAGCTGCTATATTATTATAAATTTCATTTCCATAACCAAAAATATGTAATGAGACACCACTAAGTTTGATTATGGAGAATGATTTCATGTTATTAACGTCGATACCATGCTGGTAATATCTGATAAAATTCCTACTAAAAAATATATTTAAAATAAATTTATAAAAATAAAATAAAAATCTAAATTGTTTTTCAAATTTATTTCAAAATAAAATTTGTGTATAGATTTTAAAACGCTAAAAAATAAAGCATTTCTAAATACAATATAAAAATTATCAAAACTTTTATGTATTTTTAAAATTTTATAATTTTGAAATGCTATTTAAAACAATTTTATAAGTTTTAAAATTTAAAATATTGTTTATAATTTTCCTAATAAAAGGTTTTAAAAAGTAAAATAAAATTTTGAATAAATTACACAAGTTTAAAGAATTTTTGAGGACACTATTAAATATTATAATTTATTTAAATAATAAATTTTAAAATACATAAGTAATTTTTTCAAGTTATTGACATATAATTTTGATAATTTTTTATTCTGAATCATAAAACTTAAATCCAAAATTTAGAATCCCAAACCTGAATCTAGAACCCTAAATTTAAGGTTTAAAATTGAGATTAAAATTTGAGGTTTAAATTTTAAGGTTTAGATTGAAATAATTAAATTTTGAAATGAGGAAAAGTGAATGGGATAATAAAAAAGATTTATATATGACTGGAGAGATAAGTATGAAAGGAAAAACATAGGAGATTCAAATTCAAATTACAAAGATTAGAAGAGAGTACTGGCTGATGGGTAGGTATAGGCTACCCAAAATAATATCCATAAATTTATGGCTTCGGCGGTAGAAAAAAGCAGTGAGATACATGTGATTTAATTGACGCATTAAAGCCATTTCTCACCATACATATCTCTTTACTTTTATTTTCTTTTTTCATTATATATTTTCTTCTTTCCAACTATCCATTAACTTAAATACGCCAAAATTATATGTATAAATGATGTCCATCATACTAAATTTACATCTTAATATTTATATTTTATTAATTTAATTATTATTTTATCTAATTTAAGACTTTAGTTATTAAAAAAAGAGAAGAATTGTTATTTTTATAATGAGAATATTGATTAAAATATTATTTTTAAATTTCATATAGTAATTTGTGTGTATTTCATATTAAATTTTTTATTTTTATGAATTTTTAATTTTGAATATGGTATAATTATTAAATTATTTATTGATGTGATATATTATACAATTTATATCACGTCAACATAAAATATTTGTAGATCACGTAAGTTGTCACACCAATATCATTAAAATATCAATATTTTAATAAATATTTTTGTTTAAAAAACAATTTGATTACTTTTTAAAAGTTTAATAATTAAATTTAACTCAAAAATGTAAAGACTAAATTAGACCTGTCTAATGACTGAGTAACTCGCTTTGGCCTAAATTCAATTTAAATAATAAAAAATATTTTAAATTTAAATTTAATTATAGAAGGATATAAAAATCAATTAAAATATATATTTTTAGTGTTTATTATTTTAAATAATGAAATAAGTTTTTAGGTAGGGTGAGTCAACTCGAAAATGAACATAGGCTCGACTCATAAACACTTTAAAATTAAATTGATAAAAATATAAATGTTGAAACATAATTTTATTATTATGCCTAAATATGTATTAAAAATAGTAAAATGAAAAAATTTGGCGAAGTTTGTGAGGAGTTACTCTATAAGTGAGCAAAGAAATCCCTTCACTAAAAACTGGATCAATCAAGTCGTTAATTATTGGAAGTAACTCGGTAAAATTGAAAATGGTGTTACCCGTAAGCAGCCGGAATTTTGACATGACATCGACGATGATGTCTAGGATATGATAAAATATTTATTTATAATATAATGAGTTTATTTTGATCAATTTATGAATTGTTTGTGTATATGAATTAAAATATATTATATTGAATTATCAAAAACATTACAAATTTTGTAACATTTTATAAATATTATCATTAAAGAAATAAAATAATAAAAAATTTAATTTTTATAATGACGATAGTTTAAATTATAATTCATATAAATTAAGATAAAAATATTTAATATTTAAAATAAAATTGAATGGTTTGATATTACTTCTAATTACGATTTACTCTTATAAAAGAGTGAAAATATAATTCAAAGATATTATGAAAATTAAGTTATTAAACAAAGAAAAAAATTAACCTATTCAAAAAAAAAAAATACATAATTGGTAACTAAATTAATAAATTAATGTTTGTAATTTCAATAATATATTTAATATGTTTAAAGAAATAAATATTATATATGAAATTCAATTTTCAATAATTAAAAAAATGAATGTACCAATGAATGAGTAAAATTTAAAGTTTTGGGATATTTATATTTTCCTATACTAGATATTAAAAATAGTATATAATGACTTAATATTAAGAATAAATTAAAATTGATCTGACTATGACTAAATCAATTATAGTCAATATTTCTGACATATATGATTTTTGTTATATGAATTAGTATTCAATGTTTATATATTTTCATAAGAAAATTAAATTGAAATAATATTTATTTTAAATTTTAGTCAATAAAGACATGTGACATATAATTGGTAATGACCGATTCTTAGATATATTACACAGGGATTATTTTCTTTTATTGTAACCTTAAACACTACAACAAAAAAGGCCTATAGCGACACTTATGGGGCGACACTTTCGTAAGTGTTGGGATAGACTGGTCAACATACGCTTTAGCCAACTCTTTTATAAGGGTCGGGATATGCATGCCTAAGGCAACGCTTAAATAAGAGTTGGCTTTGTCTAGTCCTAAGACAACAGTTTTGGGGCGACACTTTCCTAAGTGTTGGGATAGACTTGCCAACATATGCTTTAGCCAACTATTTGTACAAGGGTTGTGATATGTATGCCTAAGGCAACGCTTGAGTAAGAGTTGGCTTTTGTGTAGTCCTAATATGACAGTTTTGGGGCGACACTTTCCTAAGTGTTGGGATAGACTACACTTTTGCCAACTCTTTGTATAAGAGTTGGGATATGTATGCCTAAGGCAACACTTGAATAAAAGTTGGTTTTTGTGTAGTCCTAAGATGACACTTTTGTGGCGACACTTTCCTAAGTGTTGGGATAGACTATGCTTTGGCCAACTCTTTGTATAAGGGTTGGGATATGTATGCCTAAGGCAATGCTTGAATAAGAGTTGGCTTTTGTGTAGTCCTAAGACGACACTTTTGGGGCGACACTTTCCTAAGTGTTGCGATAGACTACGCTTTAGCCAACTCTTTGTATAAGGGTTGGGATATGTATGCCTAAGGCAACACTTGAATAAGAGTTGGCTTTTGTCTAGTCCTAAGACGACAATTTTGGGGCGACACTTTCCTAAGTGTTGGGATAGACTTGTCAACATACGCTCTGACTAACTCTTTGTATAAAGGTGTAACGTCCCAAATTTCCTTAATTCCGCCTTTTTTTAAATGTGTAGCACCAAAAATTGGATTTAAAATATGAATATTATTAAATTTTACATCATCGAGTGTGAATAAGGTTTTTAATAAAAATGTCAAAAAATCAATTTAATTTAGGGTTTAAGGTTTAGTGTTTAGAGTTTGGGGTTTAGGGATTATAGTTTATTGATTAAGGTTTTAAGGTTTTGTGTTTATGGGTTTATGGGTTTAGGGTTTAGGGTTTTAGGGTTTTTAAATATAAATGTTTCAAATTTTATGTTATATATATTTAAAATTTTAATCATAAATAAGATAAATATAAATTAATTAGTACATTGAAAATGTTATTTAAATTTCCTAAAATATTGAAAGAATATATAATATATCTAATTAGTTTAGGGTTTAAGATTTGGAGTTAAGGGCTTAGGGTTTGTAGTTTATGGGATATGGTTTTGAGTTTAAGATTCCAATATTTAAGGGTTATGGTTTATGGCTTAGAGTGAGTGTTTTAGAATTTGGGGTTTAGAATTATAAGGTTTACGGTTTAGGGTAGATCAAATGAAGACGTGAGTGAATGAGAGGCCAATGCTATTAAATAACCTGCTTGGTCTCAGAATCAATTAACCGATGTAAATCAAACTGAGCTATTTTTAATCAAGCCTTTTTCACCCTTATTTTTAGGGTTCTTAGAATGTCATATGTTTGTGCTCGTGTTAGAAATAGAACTAATCTAATTAGAATTAATCAGTCCGGTTTGACCAAGTTTTTCAGTTTCTTATTCATTGTTAGGCTGGATAATGATACCATTCTAGAAATCAATTTACTATTTTAGCGTTGGTCAATGATGTTTGAACCGACAATATTGGTTGGTCGGATTGGGAGCTAGCCCGAGTTACTAGTCTGAAGAATGGCTTTGATTCGGTTAGACCAGTAACTGGCATGGACCGATTAAATTGACAGTTGAATTGGGGTTTTTATTTTTTAAATTTTAACGATTTTTTAATTGAACCAGACGAATTGGTGGATTGGTGGCTGAATTGGTTCCGTTTAAAAAATATTAGTGTTGGTTTGTTTAGTTATTCGATTTAGAAATTTTAAAAAAAACCTAAAAATCAACCACACAATCACGCCCAAATTAAAATACATATCACTAAATATTCTTAATAAAATTGATGTCATGATGTGGTGCTCGATTTAAGCCTCTCATTTTGTATAAATATTGAGATTTATATTTAGCTTAGATCTTTCAATAAGTCGGTTTTGTCTAATGTTATTCGGTCTAGATAAGTCATGATTGAGTCATGTTTTTAATGTTTATTTTATACTTATACTCGCTCAATAAAAAGAATTACCTTATCAAATAAGGTAAAAGTCTAACAAATTTCTATTTTAGTATTTGTATTATTAAATGGATCTATTTATTCATTGTGTTATTATATAAATTTAAATTGAAATAGGGTTAATATTTATTGTTTAAAATAATATTATTTATTATTTTTTATAGTTTTGTAAATGAATTTTTGTTTTTTAAATTGAATGGGAATTGACATTTTATTTTTATATTACAAATGTTAATTCTAATACAATTTAAATTTATATAATTGGTTTAAATAGTACAGTGTGGTTTTGTAATTAAGTTTTTTATCCCAAAATTTCAAATAGAATGTCTTCTTTTCTTTCCCTTATTTTTCCCAAAATTTATTCCCCCAACCCCAGAAATCCCACCACCTGAAATCTATTCTTTATTTTTTCCCCCCCAATTTCTTTTATAAACCAGAAAGCCCGCCAATATCTCTCCTTCGGCTCTACCCTTTTATCAAAACAGAGAGCCACTTTTCACCCTTTCTTCCCTTAACTCAAAACTCCAAACCCCCCCTTCGCAACTGCTCACTTTCGCCAGATACCTCTTCATTTTCCTTCTCTATCCCTAGATCTCGATTTCACCTTTTCTTTTTCGATTTCTATTTCGTTTTATTTGATGGCATTGAATCGCTGATTCGCTTCCAAGCTTCGATTCTGCTTGGTTATTGAGAAAAAACTTGAGATTTGAAGCGCTTTTTCCCCTTTTGGCAAAGAAAAAATGGACCGGTATCGTAAGGTGGAGAAGCCAAGGTCGAGGCGCCGATAAATGAGAATGAGTGAGGATTACAGCTCAAGGAGAATGAGGAATTACATTTCTTACGCCATGACTCGCTTGTGTTTTTCCTTGTTTCGCTTAATATACCTTCCTCTCGTTATTCTTTTCATGTCGGATATTTACATTGTATTAGGCGTTAATTTAAGTGTGTTAAAATAGCTGAATCGTATTTTTTTTGAATCCTTATGTGAACTGTAGCTACTTGATGAATTACAAAAAAAAAAAAAAAAATACAGATCTGAAGTTTTCGAGCTAAGTTTTCTAAGATTTACGTAGGGAGGACAACTTTAGCTTGTTTTTAGATCATAGTTCTAAGTCAATCGCATCGCTTTCTTGAATATTTAGGTGAACTGTTAGCTATTTGTTGAATTAAACTTTGGCTTGTTTATTAGAGTTGTTATTATGTAGTTTTTTGCTTTAGTCTTAGTTTTATTTGACCTTCTCTCTTAAAAGCCTTAAAACAGTGATAAGTGTTAATGGTCAATGCTTTATTGCGTGGTTTTTTTGCTTTAGTCTTAGTTTTATTTGACATTTGGCTCTTAAAAGCCTTAAAACAGAGCTGATAAGTGTTAATGGTCAATGCTTCGGTTCTAATATAAACTTAAGGGTCTCGAGAAATTCATTAGTTAAAGCGCTTCGAGCTCATCTCGCGAATCGACATCGAAAATGGGCTAGAAAAAGACGACCCCGTAATGTAGATGGCGACTTCTTTGTAGGTAAATATCATATTTTGATAATTTCCCGAAAATTTCATATTTATGGGGAGCTTTTTTCTTTATAATATACCGTAATCGGTGGGAAATTGTTACCGAATTAGTTCATTGATTGAAGGGTTGTTAACATTTTTTTTATGTAGGATGGTATATTCTTAGTTCTTACGGTGGAAAATGAATAGGATATAGGTGTTAAATATATGTTTTAACTCTTAATAGATAATTGGAAGCTATGTTACTCTGATTGCTTGAGTGTTGAATACTGGGGGGCTGAAGCTAGGAATTTTGTTTAGGGTCAAATAAATTTGTAAAATTTGAGAGGGGGAAAGCTAGATATATAGTGTTAAAAATACTTAAATTAAATTATTTACTTTCTAGAGGGCCAAACTTTGAATTTTTCCATATAACTAAAGGCTTAAAATGCTTAATTTAATGTTTTACTTATTGGAGAGCCTTATATAGCAATTTCACCTTTTGACCAAGGGCTAAGTCCCCGCCTCCCAGCTACACCTCCGGATACAGTATGGTTAATTTTTTTCCTATGTTTTTCCATGTATTTGGAGAATCTTTGGAGGTGATATCTCCTGTTTTGCGTTGGACACGGTACTTTAACAAAATAATGAGTCCGAAAGCAGATAGATAAGAAGGATACCTATAGGAAAAAGTATTATTTTTAGTGCCATCTCTGCTAATTTTGGTATATTGGTTTTAATCATTTTGCAGATCATACATGCATAGATTGTGATACTTGTCGTTGGATGGCTCCGTAATCGCTTATCAATCAAGCTTTTTTCTTTTGGAGTCAACTTTTGGATTAGATGAATGTCGGCCATCGCTAGTTGAATATAAGTTTCGGTGATCTGGTTTACAAGGTATAGAACAAGATTGTTCATCAACAATTTTAGTTTCAATGCATTGAGACTTGAAGAAATGAAAACTATGTTTAACTCTTCGAATTGCCGCTTTTTATCGTGGTTCGAGATGTTGGCATATGGCAATATGAATTGAAAATAAAATTGTTTGATTAGCAATGGTATATATATAGGTGAGAGTCATGGAAGGCATCACGCTTGCCATTAAACGATTTCTTCCTTTCTTTTGCCTTATCTCTTTCCCTATAATAACAAGATCCGCAGACCCCAAATTGAGAGTTATTAACTATGTTTGCATAACAATATTCTTACTTTAATGTTTCTTTATTTCTTGTTTGTTTTTCAGCAAGTCTTCACAAGAGTTGGTGAAATGTCTGCAGCTTATAAATGTACCAACTTCTAGCGAAGATCGATTAAAGGCTCTCCAGGTGCCGTTTTATTGGTTCCCTTTCTTGTATATCTATAACATGATATATCATAATTTCACACATCCGTACGCTTGCACACCTTTATGCGTTTCTCATTTTTGTTTGTATCAATTATCATACAGCCTGTTTGTTACCGAGATACGTTAGTTTGATATCTATTCCAGAAGAAACTGCAATGTTATCAACGTTAATTACTAGTTTTATGGTATCATTATTTTTGCATGACATGTTTGAAAATGCATTAGATTATAGTTTTTAATTATGATAACTATAATATAAACTAGTGTAATCAACGTTATACCGTCACTGATTTCACTAGTTATATTATGTATGTTTTGACTCTTCATTTTATTAAAGTATTCGCGTTAATATAAATACAAGAATATGAACTTCAAATATCAGTAATCAATGTTTTCACTCACACTCAGTTTAAATAACATGATCAAAATGTTTTGTGTTTTTGATGCTTATTCATATTATCATATGGTTTATGGATTAAAATCTTCTGCTTAGTCTCCTGTTTTTCTTGTTGTATTGTTCATTGTTTTATTAATTAATACGCCCTGGATGCTGCCATTTTTTTTTTTCTAATTCTCTTGCTTTTTTGGCTGGCTTTCTCCCACTATCGTCATCCGCTATTGGTGAAGAGTGAAGACTACAAGGCTTAATTTAGATTGTAATTGGAGAATTTTTTTTCTATTATTGCATCTAGATAGTGTTTGGAGTTGGTTGATGAAGGCAAGATGTTGAAAGATGGCAAGACAGCAATTTGGGGATGGACCGGAGGGCATGTGATAGCCATGCGGGTGTACAAGTAGCAAAAAAAGACTCTCCGTGCCTAAGTTACTTATGGTGCCTAAGTTCTCCCCAATCGTGTTCTCGTGAAATAGGTAAGAATACCTGCTGGAAATTTCTCTTGTTTATTTTGGTTTTGCAGTACAGACTGTTAAGTTATATATATATCTGGTAGAATTTAGAATTTGGGAGTCACCCACTTATTTTGACTGCTTTTTTTCTTTGCTCTTTACAAGACTTGTAGGAAAGACTTGAGATATTTCTAAGATTCGGACCAGTTTTTTCCTTGTTTTTCTTTAACCTAATTATAGGTCCATGTTGGCTATTATTAACCTGTTTTCAAGCAAATTGGACTCACTGTCAAATAACGAGTAAAGGAAGAAGTTTCAGAAAGAAAATGTCCAAGTTAGGGTGTTTTTGAGTGATACTTTATAGGTTTAGGTAGGCTTGTCTTACGCTTTTAAGTTAGATTAATATTTAATAAATTCATAATATATAATTAAGATTAATTATTTTAAGTCCGCCTAAAATCAAATTTATCTAATTTTAATTATTTTATTTTATTAATTTAATCATTTCAAATAAAATATTTATTTAAACCTGAATACTTTCGTTAAAATTTTCTATTCATTCCAAAACATAAAGGAGTCGGCTTTAGAAATTGAAAAGTGTTTCGGGATAATCACATAGAGGTCTCCAAACATGGTCCAAAAACTTTAGTTAAAAGTTAAAAATAATATTATGTGTATTAGCTAATGTATCATGACAAAGAATGCATATAGAGAAAACAAAAATTTTAACTAAGTGATTAATTTAAACAATTATTTTATTTGAAGTGACTAAATAGAAAAAAAATTAAAGTAATTAAAATAGAACAAACTTTATTTTAGAGTGACATTAAGTATAGTTTTTAAAAGCTGCTTGTGGAATAAAAATAGTACCCCTTTTTCACAAAGTTCTAATCAAATGCACTGCTTATGTTACCCCTTTTTCACATGTTTGGGCAATAACCTTTTATCTGTTGTGTTTTACTCTACAATGTCTTATGCGACATTGTAACTATCATACGTATAACTTTAGAACTTTGTTTCTTTGTCCTCAGGAAGTGGCTTGATTTATCTCTTCAAGATTTGGAAGAGAAACAACACAACAAGGGAGATGCGGTTGGTGTTCTTCTTCTTTTTATGTGCCTTAATTGTTCTCTTTATGCTATATAAGACATTTCTATATTACGTTAAACAACAAGAGTGCAAAGATGTTTCGTTCTTCTTTTTACAAATAAATACTATTGTTCCTTGTTAAACAATTGAATAGTTTAGACAATTATTAGAAAGAATGCCTATTTGTGACACATGGAAGAGCTATGATTGAGATTGTTTGTTAGTATGGTTCAACCTGCTACTAAAGCTGCACATAATTGTTAAGTTCGGTTCCAAGCTTTTAGAACATTTGTTTTGTTTGATCATGAATCATGATTATATTTTTTTTAGCCTTAATGGCTATATATATTTTTTATTTTTAACATCTTTGTTGTTTACCAAGTTACTTGGTTTATCTTTTGCATCTTTGAGTTATACTTGAGTACTAATGTATGAGATTATACTAAGTTTTTCTTTTAATACTATTAGCATTTACCATACGCTTTTTACAATCCATATGATTTTATCTTTTGCACCTCAGTGTGGATGATAGATTGTAACTAGATTTATCAGCCAAAGTGACGATGAATCTGATCATTTGGTTTTTTCATCCTTTAGATATTGAAGGTGCAACAGAGGATTCAATCTTTTCAAGCTAGAAAAGCCAAGGCATAGCATTTCTTCAAGTGGCATGTTATTTAATGTTGCATTGAGTTGTTTACTTTTGTACATTGAGTTGAATGTTAGTGGTATACATTTCATTTAAATGTTAGTGTATTTTGATTGTTGGATCGATTTTTGTAGTGAATATTCAATCTTTATTTTAATTTTAATTTTATATTTTATATTTTATATTTTTTTAGTTGTATTTAAAGTAAAATTCTTATCACTATTCACTGTAAATATTTATAAAAATATATTAATATTGAAATAATAAAAAATAGAAAAAAATTACATTATACGTGTCTATCTCAATCTTTTCTTTTTAAGGTTGCTTTAAATGGGTCTATCCCAACCTTTTTAAAAATTGCATTAGGCAAGGTTTATCCCAACCATTTTAAGGTTGCCTTAGACAGGTCTATCCCAACCTTTTTTAGAGGTTGCCTTAAACATGATCTATCCCAACCTTTTTAAGGTTGCCTTAAACGGTCTATTCTAACTTTTTTAAAGGTTGCCTTAGATATAGTCTATCCCAACCTATTTAAGGTTGCCTTAGATAGGTCTATCTCAACCTTTTTTATAGGTTGTCTTAGACAAGGTCTATCTCAACCTTTTAAGGTTGCCTTATACGATTCTATCCCAACCGCTTTTAAAAGTTGCCTTAGACAAGAATTATACCAACCTTTTAAGGTTGTCTTAAACAGTCTATCACAACCTTTTCAAAGGTTGGACTTGACTAGGTTTTTCTCAACCTTTTTAAAGGTCAGTATTGACTAAACTTTTCACAACCCTTCAATAAGCGCTTCATTTATGTTGACTTATAGCGACGCTTTTTCAAAAGCGCCGCAATGCATATACCAACCCCACTATATACGACTATTTTGGAAGCGCTTGACGAAGCGTCAAAAACCAATGACAACCTTTTTTATGTGCCTTATGTCAAAAAAGTGTCGCTATAGGCTATTTTTGTTGTAGTGAAAATACTATAGTATATATATTAGATACGGATTTTAATTAAAATGTACATGTAATTAATTTATTATAAAACTAATATGTCATGTTGTTTATTTTTATTTACTTTGATTTACTTATTACTTTAGCGAATAAATTTAAAATATGATTGGTTCTAATTAATAAAATTGAACCAAAAAAAAAAACATAGATAACAGTTGACCTAAAGTTGATTCCATTAATAACAAGGAAAGAACCTAATCATATTAATAGAATGGAATTTCAGCCAAACTTTAAAAAAAAAAAAAACTCTTTTTCACAATTTAATTTTTATTTTATTAAATAAAATTAATTATATCAATATATTATTAATAGTTAGTATTTGGTGTACTCATAATGGTTTTTTTTTTTAAATTCACAAACAAAATTATGTCACGTGTCTCATTTCTTTTATACATTAAAATTTTTCTTTTAAAATCTAAAAATTCAACTAATAGTGTACTAAATATTTTTTGTATTATTAAATCAAAATAATTCTTTTAAAAAATTACATGTCAACTTTTATAATAAATTAATAATTGCCACGTATACAGTTTTTAATTAAAATATACATCATATTATATAATCATCGTTTTATTATATCCTAGTCATCCATCATCATCAATGCCACATTAATATTTTGGATGATTTTCATTAATACCATTATCAATTTCCCTAACTTGCTTTCATTTAAAAAATATATAAAGACTCGATTTGTAATTTTCAATAGAAAAACTTATTTGCTTAATTATTGATATTAGAGGATTAGTCAGGTAATTTTCATATAAAAGGGTAGTAAAAGTAGGGTAATGTTAGGTAATTTCCTATGTTTTTCTGTGATTACAAGAATTAATTAGTTTTGCTTAATGTTAAATAAAACCCAATATATAAAATATGTAACTTTACAGCTCATGTTCACATAAAGAGCTTTTTACTTAAGGAGTTATTATATTAACAACTATAAGGAAGTGTAAAGGAATTTTGAAAAGTGAGAATTGATAAGGAAAATTTTTTAACAACAGTTTGGCAAAGGTCTCAACCCTCTAAAATAGAAAAATTTTTATTTATACTTTTTAAAATTTAAATTAGTAAAAATAAAATTACATTTTATCTTCCTTAAAATAATAAAAATTTGATTTAATCCTTTAAAAATTAAAAAATATAGGCTATTAAAATGGTGAAATTATATTTTTACTATCGTAAAAGTTATAATTTAATTTCGCCCCTCTAAAAATTTTCTACCTTCACCCCTACTTGTGATTATATTCTCATGCTATATATATATATATATTTATAATTGTCCACACATTTTATTATATTTAAAATAATTACATTAGAAGGATTAAACACTGTTCAAAGTCGTTTACTCCATGAGCACTGGATCTCTAGAAGTAATTATCAATTAATATTAAAAGAAGAAGAAGAAGAAGAAGAAGAAGTAGGTAATATATTCTTAAGAGGCAAGTAATTAATTAAAAAAAATAGAAAAGCAACATGGAAAAGTGTATACGAAGGATTGGAGTTGGATTTTAGTCACATTGCAGTGTTTCTTGGCAATGAAGTTTGGGGATTACAAGATGGTTAACCAGAATTAAAAGAAAACAAATAAAGTTATATTTCATTTTCAGATGTGATTTTCTTTTTCCACTATTTATATTATTTTTTAACATGCTTATTTCTCACGCACACAACCATTTTAAAGTCTTTTGTTCTTTGGCCATCATATAAAAAGTCTTTGTTGATGCTCTAATTTTCACAACGCAAAACTTACAAAGAAAATAAATATCAGTTTTTGTTGGGAATTTTTCATTATATTATATAAGTAGAAATATAAATTCGAATTTAGGATTGTTTAAATGGTCAGTTCGGTCATTAATCGAAATAAATTAATATTAATCGAATTGTATAATTTTTTAACCGTTAATTGAATAGATTTTTTTCAAAAAATTAACCGAACTGAAATATTTCGTTAATTGAATTAATTGAAACTTATGTGTTTTTATCTTTTGGTTACAACAAATATAAAACATATCAAAAAATTTATTGATAATGTACATTTGTTTGAAAGTTAACTAAATTAAGCGAAATTTAAAGTCTTGAAATACTACATAATTATTAAGTTAGGTTAATTAATCGATTTCGAACTGAATTAGTCAATAACTGAAATTTTAAAAAATTATTAATCGAACTAAGTTCAACCATTGACCGATTAACTGAATTAGATTGGTTCAGATAATTACTTCGATTTTAACCAAAGTTTGAACACCCCTAATTGAATTTTTATATAAAACCAAACTAATGAGTAATCGAAAAAATAGGCAACCCATCCACCGCAATACCAAAAAATTAACACTGATCTTAACTCAATTATTAAACTATTAAAATGCCCTTATTTTAATAAAATAATAAATATTAATTTAAGGTTATTTTTATCTCTTTTTTTTATATATTTACAATGAGATTTAAACCCAAAACCCAAAACCTAAAACATACAATAACCTAACTCTATCATTCCAACTAAAACATATAACTTATATGTAAGTTGTTAATAAATATATGATATAATTATTTTCGCTCACATCATGAGTATGCAATAATTTTATTGATAATGTCGTCTATCAATACCGATTGTAAGCACTAAATTTTGCCCGGCTTAATTATGGGTTTATTTTTAATTTTTTAAAAAATTAAAAATTAAAAATTTTTACATTTTAACCCTTAAACTTTCCTCAAATTACATTTTAGCCCCAAAACTTTTCAAAATTACATTTTTACCACATCGTCTTTCTTTAAATTACACTTTGACCCCAATAATTTTATCGATTTACTGCTTCAATCCTTCATCGAAAAATCTCCAAAATCCCATGGATTTGGGCACCTACCCTCCGTGATTTTCACCACTAGCCTAAGGGATGCCCTCCCTTCCCCCTAGCCACCTGCTACCTGCAAAAAAAAAACACTATAAAAGAGGGATTTTCCCCAAAAAAATGAACCCATATCATCAAAGAAGCTACCCACGAAATAAAAAAAAAAGAAAGAAAAGAAGAGAAAAAAGAGAGGAAAGAAGAAGGAAGGAGAAGAAGAAGAAGAGAAGAGGGAGAAGATGGCCATTACGGCGTGAAGCGGCGGTCGGTGCACCACCAGGACGAGAGAGTCGATGGCGTGAAGAGAAGGAGAAGGGGAAGAAAAAAGAAGAAAGAAGAAGAAAGAAAAAAAGAAAAAAAAGAAAATAGATAGCGGGTCGACCTGACCCGATCCGCGTGACCCGACCCAGCCCGTGCAGCCCAGCTCCAACAACAAGCTCAATTCGGGCCCAAGTCAAAAACCCATAAAAAAAAAGCAGGCCAAATCAAAAAAAAAAAAGAAAGAAAGGTGCACCAGCCCAATAAAGGCCCAAATTTCAGCAGCCCAAGTCTACAATTTTGGGCTTTGGTACACTCTCAACCCATCTTTTATTTATGTTATTTCATTTTAATTAATTTAGCATTTTTAACTTTAATTTTGTTTTTATTTTGGAATATTATTTCATGATTTTAGCTATAAATTTTAATTTTTAATAAATTCTTTAAAAAAAAAGGCAAAGAATCGGTTTGACACTAAGTCGTTGATTTCATCGCTATGTTGGGTGAATATCATCGGTTCGTGTTAAATACTGAAGACGCCTTTTAAAAATAAAAAATAAAAAAATCGAGTTTTAAAATAAAATATTTAATTATTGTGGTTATTTGTAAATTATCAAAATATTATTTTTAAATTGTATAATACTTTAATATGTAATTTACCAAAAATTAGTGTTTAAAAAAATTCTTGTGTTTTTTTAAAAAATTTCGTGTTTCAAAAAAATTCTCGATTTTCAAAGTTCTAGTATTTTCAAAAATTCGTGTTTTAAAAAAATAATTTTCGCTTCAAAATTTTCGGTTTTAAAAATTTCATGTTTTTAAAAAAAAATTTATTGTGTTTTAAAATTTCCGTGTTTTCAAAAATTTCGTGTTTTCAAAAATTCTCGGGTTTTAAAAAAAAATTCACGAGTCTTAAAATTCTCTTGTTTTTTTAAAAAAAATTTTCGTGTCTCAATCGGATCACGATTAAATATTAAATTGAACTTGTATTTTTTGAAAATTAAGACAACGCGCGTTTAACGAGATACCAATTTTGGGCGTCGCGAGGTTGCTAATACCTTCCTCGTGCGCAACCGACTCCCGAACCCTATTTTTCTCTAGAATCTTGACGCAGACTTAAACCCTACCCTTTTTTAAGAAAATTCAAAAAAAATGATTTTTCTTTAAAAAGAGGATTTATTAGGTGTCCGATCACACCTAAAAAAAAAGATTGGTGGCGACTCCCTTTTTTAAATAAAATTGAAACTCTGTTTTCAAATTTTAAATAATTTCCTCAATTAGCGCCCAAGCAAATTTTAGGTCGCTACAGCTAGCGACTCCATTGGGGAATTTTTTTTTTGAGAGTCGAGTCTGGAATTAAACTCGTGTTGTCAAAATTTTCAAATTTCCTCGTTCAAAATAATTTTTAATCGTGATCCTTAAATATTTTTTTAAAAAAAGTCATGCATTTGCATCATGTTGTAAATATTTTTCTAACTTGTTTTATCTTATTATTTTTCACTCTAAGTTTTTACTGGTTTTAGTTTTTCTAGTTTTAAAATAAAACGAAAAGGTTTGTGAGTTTCTCCCACACACCGCAGTAATCGGCATTTTGCATAACATGAGCTCTCTACCCAGTTCGTCTGCTTAAGTGGAAGTAAACACTATGCCTTCGTGAGTTAACTCGTCCCTCCGCACAGGCTAGTGAATACTTCCGGGTTACATATGACTTATGCTTTCGTGAGTTAACTCGTCCCTCCGCATAGGCATAAGTAAATGTAATCCCTCGAATTGAGCTCGCGAGTCTATGATAGTCGATAACCGAGGCTCCGTACTAGCCTTAGTAGGCGACAGTACGGACAATTCGAGTACCTTTTTTAGAACCGAAACCGCATATAGTGAACCGTATGAGCCACCCGATTAGAGCCATGCCGAACCTCTGTCCGTTAATAGTTACCAAAATAAGTACATGGGAGAAACGCTTTTTACCTTTTATTTCTTTTACATTTACAATTTTTACGCAAGCAAATCAGGTCCATTTAATAATTTAGAGAGGGTAGATTATCTGATGAGCATGTGGGGTAAGTTTATTTTGTAAATATAATGGGGTAAAAAAAAAGTAGGTCAGTTTCACCAAAATGCAAAATTAAATATCTTAATTTGTTAGATTTTCCATAGTTTTTCTCCGTTTATATTTGTTGTAATTACTAACCAATGTTATTTGTCTTCATTTTTATTTTTCATCATGCATCATAGGCATCTTGTTAGGAAGGTGTTGATTAGAGATTGGTTGCCAAAAACGGGTTTCTGATGGAGGAGTCAATTGCACAAGTGATCGAGAAAAATGCCGTGGTTCGAGACTGGTCTTTGAAAACTCAGAAAGTAAAAGGGGACAGTTCAAAGGAAGGATGCGTCTCCAATCTTCCTGAACATGTAACTTCGAATGCTTGTCAGAATAACCTCGAAGACTTGACTCAGATCTGGAAACATTGGAACTCAGACACTAAGGGTATCTTCAAAGAAAAGTACGGAGGTATAGCTCACTTGATCGCTATCAACGTAGATGAATAGTTGATTCAAGCCATGGTTCGATTCTGGGACCCAGCTTACCAATGTTTCACTTTCAATCAGGAAGATATGACTCCGACCATAGAAGAGTATGTCGCATTGCTTCGCATTGACAATGTACAATTTAACAAAATATATGTGAAGGAGCCCAAACCAATGACCTTCAAGAAAAAGCTAATGAGGTTAACGGAATGACCGATACATGGGCTGAAAAAGATAAAGAAAAAAGAACGAAGTCGGTTGTGTTCCATGGTTTTCTACGAGACTTAGTTCAAAATCATCCGTATTGTAAAGAGAGTGGATCTGCTTGCTTTAGCCATTTACTGGATTAATTGTCTTCCCAAAAGTTCTTGGGCATATAGAAGTTGCAGTAGTGGATTTTTTTGAAAAGTTGAGGCAAGGAATCAACCCCGTTTCAACTATCTTAGCTGAGACTTTTAGATCTCTAAATTGTTGTAGGAGAAAAGGGGAAGGACGTTTTATCGGATGTGTACAGCTACTTAATTTTTGGATTCTGAGCCACTTCTGGAAAGTGGAGCGCATACCTTTCCACATGTTTTCGAAAACATTCGCTCCGTTGGAAGCTTATCTTGAGAAAGATTGGCCGAAGGATGTCACCGAACAAAGACCTGGATTTTAGTTTTCGAACCTCCGTCAAGATATAACTTGGAGAGCACCATGGATTCGTCCTTCGCCTCGCTATACAAATGCGGAAGCCAAGATTGGGTACCTTTACTTGGATTATGGGAGGAGTTGGATATGCACCGTTAATGGTTCAAAGGCGCTTTGCTTCACGGCGCTTCATACCAACTATCGGAGGATTAGCACATCGAGTTTGCTTTTACAGGTGAAGGTTATATGAAAAAAGTCCGAGATACTGCAAAGTCTTGGAAGAAAATCTACCTAATGGAGTTAGCTCTGTATGCTGATACTATCACTCAAGATTATGAAATATGGAGACAAAGACGAGTAAATAGTCAACAAACCTCACCAACGGATTATATTTTCCAAAATCATTTCTCAAAAGAAATGTCGTCCGAACTGGAAATAGCAAGACATGAATTTGAACGTGAAAAGGCCAGTCTGTTACGGGATATTAGTTCTCTTCAAGAGGAAAATTACCTGCTGAAGATAGATGTTCAAATTGAAAAATCTAGAAACGAGAAAGTCCAGAGAGAAGCTGAGATCATGAGAAATGACTTAAAGGATCTTCATTTGGAAAATAAGAAATTAAGAGACACCATAAAGAATAGCGGGCTGGGCAAATCATCGACGGAATGGAAGGAAGAATTAAGCAACATCAAAGGTGGGATGGAATTCTAGAGAGGGAAAGCGAAGAAGGAAGAGGAAAAAGCTGCTCATGCTATGATAGAGTTAAGGAAGAAGAATGTTGAATCTGAAATCATCTCAGAATTAATGACTAGTCGGTCGAAAGGTCAAGAGCTAAGAAGGAAAATACAAGATTTAGAAAATACACCGCAAGCTCATCAAGAACACTTGGATACTCTCCTAAAAGCCCTAGAAGAAAAGAATGGCCAGCATGACAGAGACATTTGTGCCTATGAAAGAGCTCTCCAAGAAAAAGATATGTATCTTGGCGGTTTGATTAATGAAATTCGCAAGGCGGCTGTGCAAATTGTGTAATTAGATGAAGCAGAAGATCTCAGTTACCAATTTTCTCCGAGACAAGGATCAAGCATGTCAGAATTCCTAGAACGAGTAAAGAAACAAGGCGATATGGCTAGGAAATTTATGTAACTGTTAGATCAGAGATGGCAAAACGTTTTGTAATAGACTCTTTTGATTAATGAAATGCCTAAGTATGGGGCTATCTTGAAATCAACACCAAATTCTTGCATATTTATTCATGATTAACATTCATTTGTCATTTATTCATTCATCCATTCGTTACATATGCATATCACTCTAATCATTTACTGAGGCTAAACCGTATAATCCACGATTCAAAGACTACAAATGAATCACGTCATTCTTATAAGACGCGTCTAAGAGCTAGAACTATGGATGCTGAACTCAACGAAAGAATTGAAAGGATGGAAAGGACCCAAAGAGAGTTACAAGAGTAGTAGGCTAAGTCACAACAGGAAGCAAGAGATCTGATGGTAAGATCTCGAGAGGAATCGCCGGCGAGGATCAAATAGCCAAAATGATGGAGATGATAACACTTTAGTCAAAGGAAAAGGACCTATGCGAGCCACGACATCACAGAGCCCATCAAGAGTTAATCAGATCCGCCTATCCTCCGGATTCACTCCACCTCACGCCCATACAATGCAAAAAGGATATCCTCAAGGGGAACCTCGCAGCTCAGAAGCAACGACCTATACCACCCGCTCATCTAGGGCAAGGTATATTCAGATCGAACCGGAGCTAATCTTGTCAATTCGATTGTTCCGATTTAGATGATCCAAACAGAAATAGCCGTGTTGAAAATGGATGATCATGATGTTCGGGATAAGTATAGAGCTGGAAGAAAGGCTTAAGGCGATAGAAGGTAATCAAGTCTTCTTCTGACCGAAGTGCTAAAGAGCTCGCTTTGGTGCCCGATCTAGTTACGCCTCCAAAATTTAAAGTGCGATTTTGAAAAATATGATGGAATGAGATGTCCAAAGGCGCATCTTATCATGTTTTATCGGAAAATGATTGGTTACGTAAATGAGGATAAATTACTAATACACTGTTTCTAAGACAGCTTGGTCGGATCGGCTCTTCGATGGTATAATCAACTCAGAGAGAAAAGATCCGATCATGGAAAGACTTAGCATCGAGATTTTGTGAACAATACAAGCATGTATCCGACATGGTGCACGATCGATTAACTCTGCAGATGATGGAAAAGAAGTTTACAGAGACTTTTAGACAATACGCTCAAAGGTGGAGGGATATCTCGGCCCAAGTAGAACCCCCATTAACAAAAACAGAGATAATAGTCCTCTTCATCAACACTTTGAAAGCGCCATTTTACGATAAATTGGTAGGAAGGGCCACGAAAGATTTCGCAGATATTGTAATATCCGGAGAACTTATAGAAAATGCTATCAAGAGTGGAAGGATGGAAGGCTCCGAGGGTTCGAAAAGGGCAGTATCCATAAAGAAAAAAGAGGCAGAAGCCCATATGGTGGGAACTGAGAGACACTACACTTCTAACCCATACCCAACCCAATCACGACCCCGATATTGCCCACCTTCAAACTTCTATTTTCCTCCCCAAAGTACTTACTATCAAGCACCTCCTCCTTACCCCGTCTATGCCATAAATAACCAAAGACCATTCACCATGTTCCCACCAAATACCATGCCTGCTCAAAGCCAACCCAAAAATGAACAAAACCGACTGCACCCAAACTTGAAAACCTCAATTCACCCCTATTCCTCAGATCATACGGAGAGTCAGTGTCAAGTTATTGAAAAACAATTAATATCCCTACATTATATGGCACCTTGAAGCCTCCATACCTAAAATGGTATGATCCTAATGCTAGATGCATGTATCATGCTGAAAACCAGGTGCATTCTATAGAAAATTGTCTAGCCTTTAAAAGAAGGGTTCAAGGTCTTATTGATGCAGAGATTTTACGATTTGATGGCGCTAGTAATGTGGCTGGAAATCCGCTCCCTAACCATACTGAAGGGAACATGAGCGTGGTGACAAAAGAAGACATGCGACAAGCTAAAAGTGACGTTTCTGAAATAAAGACACCTCTGCGAAAGGTTTGGGAGGTAATGGTTAAAAAGGGGTCGTTTTGTTATCCCAATAGAATTTTCAAAGAAGGAAACACAAAGATTCAATGTTTTTGTGATTTTCATGGTATTGAAGGGCATGACATCCAGTCTTGTGAGGGATTCAAAAAATTACTTCAAGACATAATGGATAACAATGAGGTCAAGATTTTTTATAAAATAGATAAGCCGAGGAAAGGGAAATATACACCTCTGATAATCAACTATCAACTATCCCTTATAGTACCGATCGGCCTCTGGTGATTTATTACGAGGCCAAGAAGAAGGAGGTCAAACCAAATATGGTGATTGAAGTGCCATCTCCTTTCCCTTACAAGGACAATAAGGTAGTACCATGGAAATATGATGTTAATATTGTTGTACCCGAAGGTGAAAGATCAAAGGCTGTGATTGGAGATATTAATAGAGTAGGACACTTTACCCGCAGCAGGAGATGTTATTCTCCCGAAATAGGTGAACCAAAGAAGAAAGCTGTTGACTCGAATCAGAAAGGAAAGGCACCAATGCATGATGCTGAGGTTGATGTTGAAATACAGTCTGAGCAAGAGATTAAAAGACCTGTGAATGAGGATGAAGCACATGAATTATTAAAGTTCATCAAACACAGTGAATATAATGTCGTGGAACAGTTGAACAAGCGGTACGGCAAGAATCTCTTGTTATCTCTATCGTTAAACTCGTAACCACATCGAAATGCTTTGATGAAAGTGTTGAATCAAGCGTATGTGGCGAGGAACGATTCATTGAAAAGCTTGATAGGTGGGTGAACAACTTAAATGCGGATAATTTCATCTCTTTTAGTGATGACGAAATACCACCAAACGGTAGGGGTTCCATAAAAGCATTGCACATTACAACCATTTGCAAGGGTTATATAATCCGAATGTGCTCATTGACAACGGTTCGCACTCAATGTCATGCCTTTGGCCACGCTTTTCTAGGTCGCCAATTGATATGTCTTATCGAGGCCTTGTCACTCTCTGATGAGGGCATTTGATGGGACACGACGAGGTCATGGGAAGATCGAGATTTCTCTAAGTGGGCCCATGTACATATGATATCAAGTTTCGTGTCATGGACATCACGCCAGATAATTGCCTTTAAGGGAGGCCTTGGATCCATTCTCATGGGCGCGCCTTCATCTCTCCATCAAAAGTAAAGTTTATCCTAGATAGCCGCTTGATCACGATCATTGGTGAAGAAGACATTGTTGCATCTATCTCTACTGACGCACCTTATATTGAAGTAAACAAAGATGCAGTAGAATGTTCCTCCGTTCCTTCGAATTTATCAATGCTACATTTGTTGCTGAAGGAAATAAGATTCCCACGCCCAAGCTGTCAAGGAATACCAAAATGGGAATTAAGCTGACTGTGGGAAATGGAGCCCGAACGAAGAAAAGTTTGGGAAAATATCAGCAAGGGATAGTTAGAGCACTAAAGCTAGTACACCACAAGGCTCGATACGGTTTAGGGTTCAAGCCGGATGTATGACAAAGAAGAAAACAGTTGCAGAAAGATTAAGAAAGGAGGATTGCAAGAGCCTCAGGCCAGGAATTGGGATGGGAGCCCATAGCGTATCTTCCTTTGTCAAAACATTTACATCTGCAGGAATGATGTACCTGTATGAGATAATTCATGAAGCACACCGTTATTGATTGAAAGGGTCTTGAGCGCCAAGATAAATGTTGTTGACAAAGAGGGTGATGCAATTGAAGATGTTTCAATGATACGCCTTATCCTCCCGGATTCATTTTGAACAATTGGATCTTGTGGATCTTCTTGTAGTTTCTAAGTCCTCTCCGAGTAATGCTCAATGTTAACTCTCTTTTTGTATGCCCCAAGTAATAGTGGGATTCTTTTGTAAGAGCTTATGTTTGCTCTTTATCATTTAAATGAACATTAATGGAGATACATTTTGTCATAGTCTTTTCATTCTTGTTAACTTCATAATTATTCTCTCTTCTCACAGTCTGTCCTTAAATGTACCTCATATCATGCCATAACATTATGTTTGTTTGGTTCAATAATTTGATGCTCCTCTATAGTTTTCTTTTCCATTCACCTTTCAGTGCTCGATACCAACGACATGAACAATCCGTTACAAGTCCCGAAATCGATTTTGAGAAAGCTATTTATTTAAGAGAATTCAAGTGAGGAAAATGTCAAGATTATGTATCGCCTCGACTTACTAAGGATGGTAGAACAAGAAGATAAATAGATTTTACCCCATCAAGAATCAGTTGAGACAGTAAATTTAGGAAATGAAGAAAAGAGACAAGAAGTGAAGATTGGGACTTCCATTTTAGAGAATACCAAACATGATTTGATCGCCTTGCTTCATGAGTACAAAGATGTATTTGCATGGTCGTATCAGGACATGCCAGGGTTGAACGAGGATGTAGTGGTCCATAGACTCCCACTGAAACTAGAATGCAAACCCATCCAACAGAAGCTAATACGAATGAGGCCTGAAATGCTGTTAAAGATAAAAGAAGAAGTCAAGAAATAATTTGATGCTGGCTTCCTACAAGTCTACAAATACCCAGAATGGGTAGCTAACATAGTCCCAGTACCGAAGAAAGACGGCAAGGTACGAATGTACGTGGATTATCGCGATCTAAATCGAGCAAGTCTTAAAGATAATTTCTTCTTGCCACACATCGATACGTTGGTGGATAACACAGTAAAACATTTATTATTTTCTTTCATGGATGGATTCTCGGGTTATAATCAGATAAAGATGGCTCCTGAGGATATGGAGAAAACTACCTTTATAGCGATGTGGGGGACATTCTGCTACAAGGTGATGCCGTTCGGATTAAAGAATGCTGGGGCAACATATCAGAGGGCAATGGTGATGCTATTCCATGACATGATGCACAAAGAGATAGAAGTCTATGTCGATGATATGATTGCCAAATCTCGGGGGGAAAGAGAGCATGTTGGGAACCTCAAGAAGTTGTTTGAAAGACTAAGAAAGTTCCAGCTGAAGCTTAATCCAGCCAAGTGTACGTTTGGGGCTACCTCGGGAAAATTACTAGGCTTCATTGTCAGTAAGAGAGGTATTGAGGTTGATCCAGATAAGATAAAAGCTATACAAGAACTACCACCTTCATGCACACAAAACGAAGTCAGAGGATTTCTAGGGAGGTTGAACTACATCGCTCGATTCATTGCTCAACTTACCAACCAGTGTGACCCAATTTTTCGACTCCTTCAAAAACATAATCCGGGAGAATGGAACGAGGAATGCCAAGTGGATTTTGACAAGATAAAACAGTATTTGTCTAGCCCCCTAGTGTTAGTACCGCCAACTCTCGGGAGACGTTAATATTGTATCTAACTGTGTTCAAAAACTCAATGGGTTGCGTACTGGGGCAACATGATGAGTCAGGGAAAAGAGAAAGGGCGATTTACTACCTCAGCAAGAAGTTCACAGAGTATGAAGTAAAGTACCCGTCAATTGAAAAATTCTGTTGTGCTTTGGTCTGGGTAGTTCGAAGGCTCAGACAATATATATTGTATCATACGACGTAGTTAATTTCAAAGTTGGACCCAATAAAATACATGATGGAATCACCTGCACTCTTAAGAAGAATGGCACGATGGCAGATCCTACTATCGGAGTACGACATCGTATATGTGAGTCAAAAGTTGATAAAGGGGAGCGCGATAGCTGACTTCTTAGCAACTCAAACAACAGAGGAATACGAGCCATTGAGATTTGATTTCCAAGACGAAGACTTGATGTGCATTACAGAAAAAGAGTGTGAGTCGTCAAAAGAGAAATCATGGAAGATGAGCTTTGATGGTGCATCAAATGCATTGGGGCATGGGATTGGAACAGTCTTAGTTTCACCAGAAGGGAACCATTATCCGTTCACTGCCAGATTAAATTTCTTCTGTACTAATAATGTAGCGGAATATGAGGCTTGCATCATGGGAGTTCGCGTAGCTATTGAACGAAACATTGAAATCTTAGAGGTGTACGAGGACTCAGCGTTGGTGATTTACCAAATCCATGGAGATTAGGAAGTGAGAGATTCAAAATTAGTTAAATATCGCAATCTCGATGCGGAACTGATTAAAGAATTCAAAGAAGTGACTTTTTATTACTTCCCACGATAAGAAAACCAATTGGCTAATGCCCTGGCCACTTTGGCCTCAATGTTCAAAGCAAACAGAGAAACAGAAATAATGCCTCTCCAAATGAGCATATATGAGGTCCCCGCACATTGTTCTAGCATTGAAAAGAGATGATATAGGCGGTAGTGGTTCCATGATATCTTAGAATATGTCAAGAATCAAAGGTATCCCGAGCAAGCAAATGAGAACGACAAAAGAACAATCAAAGAATGGCGGTGGGATTTGTCCTGATGGGGATATCCTGCACAAAAGAGGAAAAGATCAAGTGCTCACGAGATGCATGGATTCTGCTGAGCCGAAAAATACTTGAAGATGTCCATGAAGGAATTTAGGGACGATGCCAATGGTTTCACTATGGCCAAGCTGATTATGAGACTTCGGTTATTCTTGGTCGACGATGGAAAGCGATTGCATTAGTTACATACGAAGGTGCCACAAATGTCAAATTTACTGGCGATAAAATTCATGCGACCCTTCGCCCTTCATGTCATGACTTTTCCATGGCCTTTTTCTATGTGGGGTATGGATGTTATAGGGCCAATTTTCCCAAAAGCTTCAATAGACACCGATTCATTTTGTGGTTATAGATTACTTCACAAAATGGGTAGAAGCTGTTTCGTTTGCTAGTGTGACAAAGACTGCAGTTTGCAAGTTTTTAAAAAAAGAAATCATATATCGACACGGTTTGCCTGAGAGAATAATTTCAGATAACGCTTTAAATCTGAACAACAAGATGATGAAAGAAGTGTGCGAGCAATTTCAAATAAAGCATTATAATTCCTCACCCTATCGCCCAAAGATGAACAGAGCAGTAGAAGCGGCTAACAAAAATATTAAGAGGATTATTGGGAAAATGACCGAGACATATAGACTGGCACGGGAAGCTACCATTCACTTTGTATACATATCGCACATCTCTGCAGACATCTATGGGAGCAACTCATTTCTCTCTGGACTATGGAATGGAAGCTATGCTGCCCATTGAAGTTGAGATCCCTTCTCTACGAGTCTTAATGGAGTCGAAACTAGAAGAATTAGAATAGGTTCGAGCTCGATATGACCAGCTAAATCTTATCGAAGAAAAACGCTTGAAGGCAATCTGTCATGGACAGATGTACCAGAAGAGAATGATCACGGCCCATGACAAGAAGGTGCGACCAAGAGAATTTCACGAGGGAGAACTCATACTGAGAAAGATTCTTCCAATACAAAAAGACTTTCGAGGGAAATGGGCACCAAATTGGGAAGGGTCATATGTCATAAAGAATGCCTTCTCGGATGGAGCTTTGATTCTCACTGAGATGGATGGGAGGGAGTTACCTAATCCAGTGAACTCAGATACCGTGAAAAAGTACTATGCCTAAAAAAAATAAAAAGATCAAGATGAAAACCTGAAAATGACATCTTGATTTAAAAAAAAAAGATCAAGATGAAAAATCGAGGAGGGCGTATTAATAAAAAAAAAGAAAAGAAAAAAGATATCAAGATGAAAACCCAAAAAGGGCTTCTTGATAAAAAAAAAAAGAGAAGATCAAGATGAAAACCCGAAAGGGCGTCTTGGTAAATAAAAAAGATTAGGATGAAAACCTAAAAGGGCGTCCTAACGAAGGGGTTCGGACATAAGGAGCAGGATGATTTGAACGGGGAGTCATGTGGCGAGATTACAATATTTGAAGCTATCCCGGAAGCTCGAAATCTTCTACATAAGAAGCCGTGCTCGAAGAGATCCAAGATGAAGAAATATGGAGAAGTTCATGCGTTGAATATCTAGAGCATTTGTGACAATTGAATCTGCTTTCCTTTCTTTATAATGTCTTCTTTATTGAGCTTTTTCTTGTCAATTTTCTTTGCTTATTGCTTTTGAAATAAATATGAATGTGAGGTATTTCTTTCGTACCTACTTTCCCATTTTCATGCATCTCAGTGTGGTTTGTCTAAATTATAAATAGTGAAATGACATACTCTAAACAAAAGGAATGTTGAGTATTACCCGGATGAGAATTTGGTAAGTACAAGAGCCTCAAAGCAAGGAAAAAGTTTAACAAGGGGCAAAAGGGTGATACACGAGAAACGCAGATTACTCGAGGATGGGTACAAAACACGAAAGGGAAGTCAAGAATCGAAGCAATGAATGCAGTCATCATGAGAGTCGAATGAAAAGAGATATATGGCAAACAAGCCCAAGGCGTATGGCATAATCATGTAGGCATAAAAGCATTTAAGACCAAACATGTGCATATCATGATAACATCATGCATGACATATCTGTATTCCAAGAAAGCAAAAGGTTTTGATGATAGTCATGATCAACCAAGGACAAGGAAGACATTCGAGTTCCACGGATAATATGTTTTGAAATTCGATACTTTTAAAATTATTTCATTTCTTTTTCAAAAAAAATCAACTCATATTTGCGAGAGGTGAGTTGAGCCTCAGTCACATCACACGCCGAGGTATTTTTCAATTTTCGTTTTCAAAAAATCAACTCATATTGCGAGAGGTGTGTTGAGCCTCGTGTCACACGCGAGGTATTTTTCAATTTCTATTTTTTAAAAAAATCAACTCATATTATGAGAGGTGAGTTGAGCCCAGTGTCACACACGAGGTATTTTTCAATTTCATTTTTCAAAAAAAAATCAACTCATATTAGAGAGGTGAGTTGAGCCTCGTGTCACACGAGGTATTTTTCAATTTTCGTTTTTCAAAATCAACTCATATTGCGAGAGGTGAGTTGAGCCTCGAATCACATGCTTTGAGGTATTTTCAATTTTCGTTTTCAAAATCAACTCATATTAGAGAGGTAAGTTGAGCCACAGTCACATGCTGAGGTATTTTTCAATTTCTGTTTTTCAAAAAAAATCAACTCATATTGCGAGAGGTGAGTTGAGCCTCAGGTCACACGCTGAGGTATTTTTCAATTTTCTTTTTCAAAATCAACTCATATTATGAGAGGTGAGTTGAGCCTCAGTCACACGCCGAGGTATTTTCAATTTTGTTTTGAAAAAATCAACTCATATTATGAGAGGTGAGTTGAGCCTTGGGTCACACGCTGAGGTATTTTCAAATTTTCTTTTCAAAAATCAACTCATAATGCGAGAGGTGAGTTGAGCCTCAGGTCACACGCCGAGGTATTTTTAATTTCTGTTTTTTTAAAATCAACTCATATGGCGAGAGGTGAGTTGAGCCTCAGTCACACGCCGAGGTATTTTCAATTCGCTTTTCAAAGATCAACTTATAATCCGAGAGGTGAGTTAAGCTTGAATTGCATGCCAAGCTATTTTTGATTTCTTTTCATTAAAGAATAAGGATTGGACAATCGAACAAAATTTAGTGCTTTTAAGTCTTTGCTCTATCTCTGTTTCACAACGATGAGCAAAAAGGGGCAAATTGTAAGCACTAAATTTTGCCCGGCTTAATTATAGATTTATTTTTCAATTTTTTAAAAAATTAAAAAATTAAAAATTTACATTTTAACCCTTAAACTTTCTTGAAATTATATTTTAGCCCTAAAACTTTTCAAAATTACATTTTACCCTTATCTTTCTTAAAATTACACTTGACCCCAACAGCTTTCTTTGCATTTACGATTCAATCCTTCATGGAAAATCTCCAAAATCCCATGGATTTGGGCACCTACATTCCGTGATTTCCGCCACCAGCCTAAGGGATGGCCTCCTTCCTCCTAGCCACCGCCACCAAAAAAAACACTATAAAAGAGGGATTTTCCCCAAAAAATAAACCCCCATCATCAAAGAAGCTACCCACGAAAATAAAAAAAAAAAAGAAAGAAAAGAAGAGAAAAAAGAGAGGAAAGAAGAAGGAAGGAGACGAAGAAGAAGAGAAGAGGGAGAAGATGGCCACTATGGCGTGAAGCGGCGGTCGGCGCACCACCAGGACGAGAGAGTCGACGGCGGGAAGAGAAGGAGAAGGGGAAGAAAAAAGAAAAAAGAAGAATAAAGAAAAAAAGAAAAAAAGAAAGAAAAAATAAAGAAAATAGATAGCGGGTCGACCCGACTCGACCCGACCCGCGTGACCTGACCCAGCCCGTGCAACCCAGCTCCAACAACAAGCCCAATTCGGGCCCAAGTCAAAAACCCATAAAAAAAAGCAGGCCAAATCAAATCAAAAAAAAAAAAAGAAAGGTGCACCAACCCAATAAAGGCCCAAATTTCAGCAGCCCAAGTCTACAATTTTGGGCTTTGGTACACTCTCAACCCATCTTTTATTTATGTTATTTCATTTTAATCAATTTAGCATTTTTAATTTTAATTTTGTTTTATTTTGGAATATTATTTCATGATTTTAGCTATAAATTTTAATTTTTAATAAATTCTTAAAAAAAAAAAAAACGAATCATTTGACACTAAGTCGTTGATTTCATCGCTATGTTGGGTGAACATCATCGGTTAAATGTTAAATACGATGCCTTTTAAAAATAAAAAATTGAGTTTTAAAATAAAATATTTAATTATTGTGGTTATTTGTAAATTATCAAAATATCATTTTTAAATTGTATAATACTTTAATATGTAATTTATCAAAAATTAGTGTTTAAAAAATTCTTCTTTTTTAAAAAAATTTTGTGTTTCAAAAAATTCTCGTATTTTCAAAGTTCTCGTATTTTCAAAAAATTCGTGTTTTAAAAAAAATTTTCGCTTCAAAATTTTCGGTTTTCAAAAATTTCATGTTTTTAAAAAAAATTTCTTGTGTTTTAAAATTTCCGTGTTTTCAAAAATTTCGTGTTTTCAAAATTCTCGGTTTTAAAAAAATTTTTTTCTCGAGTCTTAAAATTCTCTTTTTTTAAAAAAAATTTTCGTGTCTCAATCGGATCACGATTAAATATTAAATTGAACTTGTATTTTGAAAATTAAGACAACGCGTTTAACGAGATACCAATTTTGGGCGTCGCGAGGGTGCTAATACCTTCCTCAGCAAGAACCGACTCCGAACCCTATTTTTCTCTCGAATCTTGACGCAGACTTAAACCTCGCCTTTTTAAGAAAATTCAAAAAATGATTTTCTTTAAAAGAGGATTTATTAGGTGTCCGATCACACCTAGAAAAAGATCGTATGCGACTCCTTTTTAAATAAAATTGAAACTCTGCTTTCAAATTTTAAATAATTTCTCAATTAGCGCCAAGCAAATTTTAGGTCGCTACACCGACTCAAAAAGAATTTATAATAATATGATAAACAATTAGAGTATATTTAATATTTGTATATTTAAATTTCCATTTACTATTTTTTTTTTAATTTTAATTCCTTAGTGATTTTAAATCAATGTGGTTTTATACTAATTATCTGCTCCTTTGGGCTTCCAAGTTCCAACCCAATAGTTTATTCAGCCAAGAATGACCATGTGACATGGGTGGTAGGGTTGAGGAGTAAATTAATAATGAAAATTAAAAAAAGATGTGAAACACTCATTAGCAAACAAATTGATAACTCAAGGCATTGCAATATTAAAGGCTAATTTAAATGTTGTGTTGAACATCAAGTTTGTTGAGGTTGATTTATTTAATTTCTCTGCCATGTGAAAATAATAATATGAAGTTAGTGAGACTGAGAGTCAGCCACATATCTACATACAAAATAATGACATATGGCACCAGGTTTCACCAAGCCAATTTTTTATGAATTCAGAGAGCTACTTATTTTATTGTCATGATGAGTACACCATCATATTTACGTTCAGCAAAAATAAAATATTTTGTGGTTTAATTTTGTTTCCCTGATCTACCCAAATTTTTTATCCTCAATCCAAGAATATTGATTAAACATAATATAATTTTTTTTTTTTTAAGATTTCCCCCCCTTATTTTCCTTTCATTTTCTCCAAGAAAACCCTAATCTTATTCTCCTAAAAATTTACTAATATAATTCCCTCTCGCTTTTTTTTTCCTTTCACTTTTCATTTACATTTACGTTTTACTTAGTGTTGTAACTATTTTTTGGATGAAACAGTGAACGACGCGGTCGACTCGATTTTTTTGAAAAAAGAAAAGGAAGGGAGTCGCCACCGATCTTTATTTGGTGTGATCGGATCACCTTTGTTTTAATAAATCTTTAATTTATTAAAACAGTGCTTTTTGGGTCCACGAACTTTGAGAAAACGGGTTCGAAAGTCGATTACGTGCGAGGAAGGATTAGCACCCTCGACACGCCCGAAATCGGTACCAAACTGATTGATTGATGTCCTATTTGTTGAAAACTTTGAAAGGGTTCGAAAATACAACGCTTTTTATTTTCAAAATTTGAAGGAATTGGAAGGGATGCTAGGTTGTCTTATTTTCGAAGAGATGAAACATCATGTCCAGTAAGTTAGGGCACAATACTTTAAACTCCCGAAACTAAGCTCGCCTTTTAAAACTTGTTTTTTATTTGAAGAGGATTTTCCGTCATTTGTCGAACGAGAAATCGGAACCCAGTAAGTTAGGGCTTGTTTTCCCGAAAATCCAAATTAGGAATATTGCCTCTATTTTGGAAGAAAAAGAAACTTATCCCGAAGTATCTAGGTGTCGAGTCCAGTAAGTTAGGGCGCGACATTTCGAGTTTTCGAGATTAAGTATTTTGTTTTAAAATTTAAATTGCAATTTTAAAAGAGACATCCCGTTGTTTAGCTTTAAACAAGGAGAAATCGGAACCCAGTAAGTTAGGGCTCGATTCACTTAAATTGCTAATACGGAACGTCAATTTGAAACCGGGACTTGTGATTTTGGAAGGGATATTTCGTTGTTTATATTGAACAAGGAAAATCAAAACCCAGTAAGTTAGGGCTCGATTTCCTCGAATCTTTAACACGAGATATCGGTTATTTGAAAACTGATGTATCGGGCAAAGGTTAATGTAACGATAAAATGCCAAAACAAATCACAATACTAATATGTGTAGCAAAATGCATTAAATATAAATGAATAAGCTAAAAATAATAGAAAACAAAAGAATTATAAGCAAATGAAAGTTTAAGAGAAAAGGAAAGAAGAAAATAATAATAGTAATGATGATAGTAATAATGAAAATAATATTAATATATGAAAGTGATAGAAATATATAAAAGTATAATAATAATATTAGCGGAATAGAAGTATATATTTTATATATACATAATAAATAAAAATTAAATAAATAATAATAGTATTAAACTAAGAAAATAAATATAGATAAAAATATAATAGTGAAGGAATACTAATAGTAATATCAAAATACCTATAGTAGTATTGACGATAAAAGTAATAATAATAATTAATAATATAAAATAATAATAAACATTAGTAATGATAGTGAAAATGATAATAATGAGAATAATAATAGAAATAATAATAAATGATAATAATAACAATAGTAAATATAATAATAATGAAAAATAAAAGATTAAATGATAATAATAATAATAAAAATTGCAAAATAGTTGAAAAGGGCTAAATTGCATAAAAATGGAAGTTTTAAATAAATTGTAAATAAAATAGTGATTTGGGGCTAAATGATAAATAAAACAAAGTTTGGGGTCAATTTGTAAATAAAAGCGGGCTTGGGGCCACGAAAGAACGCAGCGTGAAAGATGGGGACCAAAGGGCAATTTTCCCTAAGTTAAAACGCAGCGTTTGAGGGGGATCAATCACAACCCGAAAAAATTATTGGGCCAATGTTGCAATAATTAAGAGTTTGATTTTAAAAACACAAAATGCGGAAGGGCTGATTGCATGCAATTAACCCTTCCCTTTAAAAACACGCAGGTCCTAGGCCAAACGACGTCGTTTTGGGGCCACTGAATCAGGCCCTAAACGGCGTCGTTTTGAAATCCTTATAAAACCAAAATTTTCTCCTTTTTCCTTCATTTCAGCTACTTTCTCAAAAAAAACCTTCTGTTTTGTTTTTTTCTCTGCAGGAGGTTGGTCTCCGGTGGGATCTCCGACAGATCGCCGCCGCGCCGGCGCCGTCGCTAGCCACCGCGTGAAGTTAAAAAAGGTAAAATTTTTTTTGTATTTTTTTGTTCCCTTTTTTATTATACTATTATCTATATGTTATTTGTATGTTTATGAACAATAAAAAAGGGGTTCAAAAAGAGAAAAAAATGAAATCACCTGGGCCTTTTTCTTCTTTCTTTGCCTTCTTTTGTGTTGCGTTTTTTTTTGTGTTTAAATCTCGCTCTCTATTTCTTTTTGTATGAATCATTATGGTGCTAGAATTTTTGCTTACATTCAAAAAACAAAAAACCCCTTTACAATGTTTAGAATCGGCTTTTATAGCCTGTGTTTTACCACTTACTTTAGTCGTTTCTTTTTATTGCTCGCAGAGCGGGAGGAGGTGGAAGGCGGTGGACAAGACGCCGTGGACCGGTGGCTAGTCGGAAGGTCGTCGGCAAGTGGTCGAGGGTCGAGGCGAAAGGCAGAATGGCCCAGGGCCATCAATGTCATAGCTGATGTTAGGGTTCCTAGAACCCTAATTTTAGACTTTGGGCCATTGGGCCACCGGTGTAATAAAATTTGGAGTTTTTAATTTAGGTCGGATTTGGGTTTTAGTGTATTGGGTTTGGGGTTTAAATTCTGGGTAGGTTTTAGTTTGTAAAATGGGCCGGGTGAAATGGGTCTGTACACTTAGAATTTATTTTCTCCTTGATATTCCACCTTCATACATATTTAGGTAATGAAGATCTTATATAAGCATTGAAAAAATAGAAATAAAAATCTCACACACCAAGATATCCGAACTAGACTGTTATTTTATACGCACTCTTTCTTCCTCGAATTGATATATATAGCTAAATTGGACACTCACTCTCTTTGAATTTTTGGATCATGATGTTGGTGGTGGATGCCCTAGCCGAAGCTCTAGATCAAGCTCTTCAATGGATGTTTCCCTGAAGCTGATGCCACCAGCATTGCTCCCACCATTAAGATTACTGTAATAGAGAGAAGAAGAATTACTGAACCTGGGAGGCATTACGGAGGAGGATATAGTGAAATAGAGACAAGGGTGGAAGGTGAATCGATGGAGCATGCTGTCGAAACCATTCTTAAAAATCAGTTTTTGAAAAACGGGGATCGACTTTAAAAATGAAAATGGAGTCGCCACTAATCCCTTTTTACTATTGGATCACCTTGTAAAACATTTTATTTTTAAAATATTCGATTTTGGTCCATGTAAACAAGAAAACGGGTTCGGGAGTCGATTACGTATGAGGAAGGGTTAGCACCCTCATAACGCCCCAAAACTGGTACCTAATCGATAAAATCATGTCCAAATGTTTGAAATTTAAAAGTATTTAAAAATATGATTTCTTTAAAAAACTTCGAGCACTTTAAGTTAAAATTTGAGATTTAATATAAACATCACATCCAACACGTTAGGATATGATTTTTTAAAACCTTCGTAATCAAAATTATCTCACGATTTTCAAAACTTGTTAAAATGATATTTAGTTATTTAGCCAAACGGAAAATCACAACCCAGCACGTTAGGGCACTATTTCCCGAATTTCTAAATACTAAAACATTGCCTTTTTTAAAAAAACCTTACCTCGAGATAACATAATGTCATATTCAGCACGTTAGGACACAACATTATAAATTCTCGAGAATAAGTTTTTATTTGGAATGAGAATGGATATTTAATATTTGAAGTTCCACGAGAAAAATCGAGACCCAGTAAGTTAGGGCAAAATTCTTCTTGAAGTCCCCAAATATCACATATCACCGTTAAAAAAAATCTTTAATTTAAAAAGTATTTTTATAAAAAATGGTATGAGTAAAATGTTATAACATACATATCAATTCTAACAATAAATAATCAATAAATAATATAACATGAATAAATAAATAAATAAAAACATGCTAAAGCAATAATAAAGATACAAATAAATGTATATAATAATTAATAAAAATCATAATACATAATAAAATAATATAAAATAATTAATAAAAATATATAAAGATTATATATAAAAATAATTAGTGAATAATATATATTAATTTTAAGTAAAAACATTTATATACAAAATATACTAATCATAAAAAACTATATATGTAAATAACAATATAAATAAAATAGATTATATATTATAATAAATTTTATACAAAACAAAATTTTAAAACTAATATATAATATAATACTTAATAAGTAATATTAAAATAATATATAAAGATAGTACATATGAAATATACGTATATACAAATTTCACACTATTAGTAAATTAATAAACATATAAAATAATATAAAATTTTTAATATGGTAAAATAATTAAATATAATATAAAAATAAATTAAAAATAGGGATTAAAATAGCAATTAAAATAGATTAAAAGAACTAAATTAAAGTACGCATTAAAATCCAGGGATTAAAATGGCAATTATGCCAAATTTCAAAACTGCGTCGTAATAGATTTAGTCTTTAAAATAAACCGATCTAAATTGGAATAAAAACAAATTTTAGGGTTTATTTTATAAAAAATAAAAATGCAAATTGAATTGATTTAAAAACAATGAAATTACGGAGGGACTAAATGGACAATTTTTCCATTTTTAAAAACACGCGAATCCTATGAGTCAAATCGAGTCGAAATTTGGGTAAAATCTAAACGGTGCCATTTTTATGGTTATTGCCTTAAGCCAAGACGACGTCGTTTTGGTATTGATATATAAGTTAAATTTTGGCTAAAAAAATCATTTTCATTCATTCTAAAAAAAAAGAGAGAGAATCTCTCTATTCACTCTCGCTGGACGATTTTCTACGATGCTCAGAAACTCGGACCGCCGTCACATTATCAAGTCTTTACCACCGTGCAAGGTAGCCGAAATTTAAAAAAAAAATGTAAGATTTTCCTCTCTCTTTTCTTTAATATGCTTTAACTCTTATATGAGATAAAAACTAAAATAAATAAAAATAAATAAAAAATGGATTCGGGAAATGAACAATAGAAAGAGAAAAAAAAACCTTGTTCTTTCTTTTATTTTCTTTTTTTCGTATCGTGTATCCGATTTACAGGCTTTTGTAAGGCTTTTATAGCCTTCAAAATTAAAAAATAAAAAGGAAATAAACTGTTTCCATGTCTGCTGCGTTTGGTTTCCTTTCTTTTGTAGGTCAGGCAAAGAGATCTCGGGCGATGATGGTGCGATTTGGGCACCGATCGTGGTGCGATTCGGGCGCCGATCGTGGTGCGATCGAGGATTTGGTGTGAGTGCGAAGAGTGCGTCGCGACACTCGGGATGCTGCCTGCGGCGCCTAAGGTTTCAAGAAACCCTAGGCTACTAAATCTGTTAAGATCTTGGGCCTTTTGGGCCGTCTGAGTCTGGGTCTAGTCTGTTTAAGATGTTGGGTCATAGTTTTGGGTCAAGAGGTCCATTCAGGTTTGGTTCTGGTGGCATTTGTTTGGGTAGTAGGTCAATATTTATTGGGCTTTGTAAATTGGTTTTGGGCCAAATGTTGTAATTGGACTGTTTAAAAATAAACACTGGTTTATTTATTTTTATTTGGTTTATTTCAAAGCCCGGTCAAAATTGGGCTCTTACACATGCATTCATAGGTTGAGAAGTGGGATCCCCATCATGGTGGTGGAGGAGACAGAAGCCGGCATTCTGGGGGAAATGTCGGGTCAAGATTAAGAGGGTAGATGAGGAAATAGCAGTAGCAGATAATATTGATGAAATTGCAGGATCCATTAATGCAGCAGTTGCAGGGTACGTTTGGTGAAGGGGAGCCCTATCACGGCGATGCACGTTCATGTGACCTCCAAGGGCTTGAGCCTAATGAAATTCCCTTGTGCAGAAAGAGCAAGTATAAGACATTGGCGGCCAAGTTGTGCCCAAAACATTACCTATGTCCTCTGAAAGGCCCTAACCTCCCAGGAATCATCGTCTGCAACTTGAGGTTGAGCCTTAGGGTTCCACATGCACGAGGCAGGCGTTAAGTTAGGGTTAGGTAGACTATGATTTTGTGGAGGTTGAAATGTCTTTTAAGACAGCACTAGGCTAGACACATTTAAGACAGGTGATATAGAGAGTTGAAATGCAAAATTGGGTTAAATATATGGGTAAGGTATGGGCTCAAACTAAGAGGGAAAGGTAGAAACAAAATGAAACCCTAACACCGGGCATATACATCACCCAAAGTCTTGTAATGCATTTGGAACTTTGCCAAGTTGATTGACATTTTTAACAACTTTGGTCACTCATGACTCTACTATCCTATTCCTCTATGTGGGATGTATAGGTGTATATATATATCGGTCTCGCATCCATGACTAGATTAATGTTGTTCTTATCCAACAGCAAGGATTTTCTTAACGACATTAATTTAATTTCACACCTTATTTGTTAAGTATGCATGGTTTTAACTTTCAAGTAGGACAAGATAAGTAGCCTCGAAGAAAAAGATAAAAAAAGAAGGGAAGTGTTAATTCATCTTTGCATACATCAAAACAAAGTACCAACAAGTAATTTAAAGAGGCAGAAGTCGATTTCTTCCTTAAACGTTTGACAAAGTTAAATCTAGAAGTCAATATTATAATAAATTTTTTTTACTTGATTATCATTCTACTTGAACAAGATTAAGCTCAAACACTAAAATAGATAAATCGTAATCATAGAGCATTGAGAAGATAGAGAGAATCATAAAAGAATAAAATAAAAAAGCATTGAGAATGATAGAGCATGTCATTTTCAGTGATCCATTTTTAATTTTGGGCCATTCTTTAAGGTGTTGCAGGCTATGGATCAAAAGAATTTGGATGATATCAAGGCCCAGTACTTGGTTAAAAAATAATAGGCCGATCATCGTCTTCTGAAAACTGTATCCTATTCCAAAGTTATTTTCCACTCGTGTAATTCGGATGTCCAAATTACTAAATTTACATTAAAATAATAATCTATTAATATATTACTAATTATTATCAGATAATAACAAAAGTCATATCAATTAACTATTAGTTTATTGGATAAATTTAAAAATAATAAAGAATACCAAGATATCCTTAAATATAATTCCATAAATCAATGCTTGATTTATTTTTATTTCTGTTGTTAGATTTAGATGGAAATAGATTGATATTTTTTTTAAATTTTAAAAAGACGCTCTTATATGAATATAAAATATAATTAACTGTATTATAAAGCAAACAAATATCCCTCTTGATTGAAGAAGATGATGAGGATGTTATCATTCAAGAAGAAGATTAAGATGCTATTCTAATGATTAAGGGTGTTATATGTCCTAGGTATGGCCTGATTTCGAATCGCGCTAATTGCATTTGTTGTACGGGTTTTGCCTTGTAATTATAATTCATCTAAAAAAAGAAGAAGATTAAGATTAACAACATTAAAATGTTTTTTGTAATATTATTAGTATTTATTTTTAAATTTAATTTAATTTTATTGTTAATGTAATTTCATTTTAATTATTTTTATAAAGTTAGATTTTATAATTATTAAATTAATTTTATATTTTAATTTAGATATTGGTTGATAATTCATTGAAAGAATTAAATCAATTGAAAATTAATAATTTTAGTTACGTAATTTTTAAAAGAGGTTTGAAAACCATAATAAAAAAACAAATGATATAATTTTTAAATTTTTTACTATTATAATATCTAAATTGTTAAATAAGTTAATGTAGTTTAATTATATTCAATAATTGAAACAATAAAATTTCTTTTACACTAATTAAAATATAATATTTGGTCCAACCAAAAAAAATACAATATTTAGAAAATTAATTAAAAATTAAATACATAAATTACATGCAAGACATTTGGCATTAGAAATTAATATATATATATATATATATATATATATATAAAAGCTTGAGTTTAGAGAAATTTTGAAAACAAGAGAATTTTTTTTCCCATCATATTACTAACTTAACTTTAAAAATAATTAAATTTTATTTATAATTATTAGTTTAAAAAGTTGTGCTAATTTTGAAATAGAGTTATTACTTGAATATAACTCTAAATATAAAATATAGGAAAATTGTGATAATTATAATTATAATTTAATTTACAATCATTAGTTAAAATTTGACATAAAAGAGTTGTGTTAAAAATTTTAAATCGTGTTAATTTTATTGATGTAAAATAGAGTTATTGCTTGGAACTCCAAACATCTTAATTATCATTTAATTGATATATGACAATTAAATTTTAAGTTTAGATTTATAAAGAACATCCAGTAGTTAGGCAAATTCAATTAAGAAGCATCTAGAAAAAATTATCGGTAACAGAGAGATGATTAAAATTATATAAAAAAATTGAAGCGTTATTTGTTTTTCAAAGAGGCAATATTGAATCATATTCGAAAAATAATAGCAATAGAGAGCAATCGAAAATTATTTTAATTGATGATGAAGTAATATAATATTATGATTTTAATATTTAAAATTTTCTACAAGTTATTTATATTGTGTGAAGTAAGCACTCTTATAACCACCTTTTTTTTAAATCTATTTGTTATTTGTTTGGTGTAGATGAAAAGATATTTTGCGGGTTTGTTTCTAAAACAATGCCAAATTTCAACGATTACTATTCAATCATTATTCTTAAATGCGTTTATTAATTTAGCATAAATATCTTTTTATTTATCATTAACTATTATTATAATTGTTGTATGTTTGCTTTATGTAATTTTATTTTTTAAATTTAATTTTATATTTTACTTTCTTATATAGTTCTAATTTTTATATTATTTAAAAATTAAGAGATACGATCACTATCAATGATAGGTAACAATAAATAATTAAAATTACATTATTTAAAATTAATTAAAATTAAACATGTAAAAACACATGCAACAAAACATTTTATATTTTAAATAAATTATATTATTATGAAAGTGTTTTAATATTTTTATTATTTTAAAAAGTTATAAATGTTAAAATTTGAACCATACCTCAAATCTCTAAAAAATATTTTCTTTTCCACTTCAACCAATTAAAGCTATATCTTAATATTTTTATACATTTCAATGTTATTGCACAAATTATTTCACCCACATTATTTGTATATATTAATAATATTAGTATCGTAAGTCAACACAATAAAATTAAAAATACCAGCATTTAATATTCTTAATCTAGTGTGTTTATTTATTTAAATTTCTTTTTACTCAAAATATTTTAAACTATTATTTATTTTAATTTCGTACATATTATATATGAGTTGTCATTATTAATTTCAAATATTACGTTTGATATTATTAATATGATGTATTTACCTAATTAAATTTCCTTCTACTCATAATTTAAAATAAATTTTTACATCAATTTTGTACATAATATTGTATCGTTATTAGTTTCAAATCTTACATTTTATTAGTTCCACATATGTAGTTTTCAGGACAAAATTTCTAAAAAAAACAATAAAAAAAATCATATGGATTATTATTGTTGTTTTTGGATATTATAGTATAAAAGCAGCCAATATGTTTATTATTTATTGTGTTTTTGGGTTTTTTTTTTTGTGTACAGTTGTAATTACCCTATTCGGCTAATACAAATATTGGACCCAATCCAGAAATGGGCATAGTCCTTTCTGTCTTCCAGAACCCAACAAACCTGCATGCAGCATACAACAAAGGTTCCATATGTATCTTACAAATTCCGATCAAACCATTTTTTCCTTTTTTCTTTTTGAATTGAAGCCATAATTGTTGATATTTTTATTTTAACAACTACCTCTCTTTCTTTTTATAATTTGGTTGACTTAATAAAAATGTTAATGTTATTTATATATTGTAAAGGCACAGCTTGCCAATCTTCCATGTATTGTCTCTAGTCTCTATCCCAGGCACTGTATTTTTCATATGCTTTCGCTCCTATATCTAGACTCTTTTGGCTCCATTCAATATGCTTTATCTCCACCATTATTATTATTATTATTATTATCTCTTGTTTAATCTATATAATTATTCTTTCTTTGTAATTTATTGGGAAACGAGTACTGTTCCATTCATCAAAAGTGTTAATTATCTTTTCGAAAAAAGTCCCACTTGAACTAAAAAGCTCTTTCTGAGGTTTATATTTAAAAATGAACATTAGAGCCAAGAGAAATGGGTGTCTTCATCATCAGTGGCACAATATTCTCTCCATTGGTTTTATCTTTTGGAGGTGAGGACTGAGGACATGTTTTATTGTGACAAGTAATGGTTTTGAGCATTGCATGAATTTCCCATTTTAAACCTCAACCTTTCATATGTATTATATGAATGTTATGGAGGCATCACAATATATGTGTGTGTGTGTGTGTGTTTTTGTACATTTTAATGGCCATGACTCGCCTATAAGCAAATTCCAGTTGTGGGGGATATTGCACAGGTTGGGAAAATCCCATCATTCAACAATCAAAATCAATGGAATTTGGTAAAATTAGGGTTCATAATCAGAGACCGATGGGCAACGGCGAATGGGAAGGCCCCAACAGATCTGAACCAGTCTGCAAAAACTGGTGTCACGTGGGAGCGTGGAGTTGGGGGAAAGGCCGAAACCTTGAAAGGCACATGGGAAGGCATTGATGTTTGGGCCTCTTCCATTACACGTGCCGAAGAGGCTCACATGGCAAACTTTCAGTGACAACTTTTTATGCTAATTGCCTACACAAAATTTGCTCTACTTATTCCTACCGTTTCCTTTAATATATACCTCCTGATGATCGTAAATACGATTTCAAAGTGCATCTTATTACTAGCTTTTTTCTTTATTATGGGAAGAGGAAGAGTTTTTTTTTTTTTTTGTCACCTTTTTGTTAATTGTACGTAATTTTGATTGATATGATAACAAGTTTAGCTCTCGATGTTTACATATTCTTTGAAAATGTTATAACGTGAACACCTGAGACGGTGAACACCCTGACTATCAAGCTAACACACGTGATTCACAAATTTTAAATTACTTTGATTAATTTAAAAGAGACAAATTTAATCCACATCGAATTTGAAAAAAAAACCATAGAATCAATTAATATGGATATATGCAATTTCCAAATTCAAAAGCTAATTCTTAAAAAGATAAAAACCAATAAATAATTGTTTTTAATGATTATTAATTATAACAAGAAGGATTAGATGAATTGAAGCAGAGATGGAAAATAATGGCATGGCCTAGCTGCTTAATTTTATATACTACATAATTTAAGAAAAGTTGTATGTTGTCTTCAACGAATTGGGAAATGATTTGTTATATTATTTTGATAATCTTATACAATCACTTGGGGTTAAGGTACAAAAAATGGATATCAATTTATTTTGGAGGCAAACTTGAAAAATGAACAAAACATGTAAATAGCTAAAGAGAACAAACTGGAGGCCAGGCGATCTGTCATCTGTGGAACGTCATGTGGAGACCCTAATGGCCTCTTCATGTATTCATTTAACTATTCTTCTAACCCCCTCATCTGCAACATTGTCTGCTGTGTCTCTTAGTTAGGACCCTAATAAAGCTATGTCCTCTCAAGAAGCTGACAGGGCGCAGGTAATTATCCATAAAAAGGAAATTAAAGGTTTCTTAATAATTAAATTTAGGGTTTTCTCTTTTGTTAATTGCCATATAATATTAGGGTCCGGTCCGACTTTTTTCCTTAAAAAAATAACCCTACTCAATTTCTTTGTACGATTAGATAAGCAGCGTATTAAAAGTAGTGTGAGGTTGTAGAAGATAATGTAGCCCTCACCACTCCCCATTGCACCCCAAATCATAATAAAACGACAATGAAATCTTAATCATCATCCACGTGGTTCCCTCATTATCATACCCATTCTTTTTGATTCATCACATAACTTTTGAAACAAGATGGAATTAATATTTGTGTTAATGTCTTTGTTTATTTAAGTGTAGGGTCGTTTTGAAAGTTTTTCAAATAAGATGGGTTGGATGTGTCAATATGATGATACAAGTTCTCTATGGTCTTTCGACAGCAATATAGCTAATATGAGTGTATGTCTTCGCTGGCTTTGCTCTATATATATCTGGAATTCTGGATTCTTTATTTTTATTTTTAAATATATATACACATTTGTATTCAACATATAATCATGCTTTAATTTGATTATTTTTATGTATTGTAATTTTAAAATTCTAGTCTTGAATAACTGTTAAATTTATTGAGTTCCGCTATTTTCAAAATCAGATACAACATATTTTTCCATGTGCAATGCCCATGTCAATTTGATATTTTAACATATTACTCACAAAAAATCAGTTAATGGATTTTTAAGGATTGTCGTTTGGATCATGACTGAAATTTCAAAATATGAAAAAGTATAGAGCCTAAGACTGCTTCAAGTGGAGAATACTGACTAAATCTATAACATTATACATAATACAAGATTAATAACAGAATTTAACCAAAAGGATTTAACTGTGCCACTGTTTGGGTCAATGCTAAAATTTTAAAATTTGACAAGTAAAGACATTGAAATGGACAAATTCAAAAAAGTATATGAACTAAAATTGACCAAATTAAAGTATAAAAATTAAATCCATAACTTTGGTAAAGTATAAAGATTAATAGTAAAAATTGACATATACCATCCTCCAAATTGTAAAAATTAAATCTGTACCATATAATTAATACCATTATGTTTAAATGCTTAGTTTGGGCCTAAGCTTTACTCGGAAGGATCTCTTTAAAGTGGTGAAATAACGATGAGACTTTCAAAATAATCCAACATAGACCAAACGTTTTTGGACTTGATTCAAATAAAGACTAAAATTTATGGTAATTATGACGATTTTCTAGTTGTGATAGTATAAGAAAAATCAATCATGTATACTTTACCTCAATTTCATGTAAAATAATTTACCCTACAATATTATTTGAGAAGGCACGAACACAATATAATCCTTATTTTATTATTTTAAAAGATTTGATATTTTATGTAAACACACTCTCAAAATTTTATACCAAAATTAACATTTAGCCTATCATTATAAACAACTTTCTATTACATATCTATCATGAGATCTAGCATTTTCTTTCTTAAAAATTCATTTTTTTTTTATAGATAGAAGCCAAAATTACAATAGAATTAGTCGTCATTGAACAGATTAACGAGTATATAGTGCAATGGTTATCGTAATTTAATAAATCCTTCACATTCTTTGATGGTTCTTCATGAATAATTAAGTGTTCCATTTCGCCTTGGGCTTCTTTCGCGCAATCTATCACCTTATTATTCTATCTCAGTATCTGTCAAAACTTCACTTCCCAATCCTTAAGTTCACTATCGATACTATTTGCCATTTGCTCATTTTAAATAATAATTACCAACACCAAATTATCACTCTCAATCTCCACTCTACAATACCTCTTTGTCCAAACAAATTTTGAACCTTAAAAGTAATATTCCAACTTCAATTTAAAAAATATCCAGATAAACCCACCACCATGAGCCATCCAGCTACCATTCAATTATTAATTACTTACAATAATAAGCATCACATCCTTCATTTTTCAGTGATAAGAGTTCATAAAAACCACCTTTTTTTGGAAACCTGTGACATAGTTTAATATTTGACAAAAAAATTATAATAATTAATAATCTTTTCATTATGTTCTTTTATTCAGAATTAATAGTATATGTAACCAATGAGGCTTTTCCTTTTGTCAGTGGTGGACCCTTAATTGCTTATTTTATATTTATAGTATTTTTTTCTATGAAAGATACAAGTATTAAAATAAGATATACATATATATAGTAACTGTATTAATATAAACTTATAATAATTTAATAAGAAAAAAAGAATGTTACTATGCTTGCTGATCATCTCAATCTTTCCTAATCATTATTTTTTTCCCTAAATATATATTTCTTGGTACATATATAATAAAAGAATGTAGCCAAAATATTTTCCCTTATCCTTAAAAGTTAAAACTCCACGATTAATCATATTGATTAAAGTGATGGAATTATAAAATATAAATATTTTAATTGTTAACTGAGTTTTAATTTGATTAGTATCGATAAACACACTTAAATTTATTATCTCTTACATGGACAATAATATTGATACCAACTTAGTTTTATATATATTTTAAGAAATTATGTAAAAAAATTATAAATGATTATAGAATAAAGAGAGAATCGAGAATAAAGAACAAAAAAATATGAAAGCAATAAAGAATGTACTTTTTGATTACAATACTTTATTAAAATATTTATTTATAGGCATAAGAAATATAAAAGAAGTAGAAATTTAATTCTAATAACTATTATAATTTAAAGTATATTAAAACTTTATCTTGATCATGATCGACATCTACTTAATAAAAATATTCCTACAATAGATAATTAGTTATAATAATTTTTATTTTATTAATAAATATAATGTATTTAAAATGTTGTAAGATAATAATATATAATATTATTATTTAAGAATTATTATAAGGTTTGTTCTATGATAGATTTTTTTTCTTTTATACATTATATTGGTTTATTTTTAGTAATTATTTCACTTATTACATAAGTTATTTTATCAAAAACTCCACTATGAAAAATCATTTTCGGTTTTTAAATATTTTATTTTACCAATTTGTGTATTTAACTTTTTTAAAGTATCTGATTCTATATCGATTTTATTGTAAGCTTTTAATGAAAGATTCATCATGTTTAAAATAAAATAAAAACTCCCTCTGAAAAGCCATTTTCCCATTTTTAAACACTTTATTTTATTAATTTTGTATTTAACTTTTAAAGTAATTAAATTATGTTAATTTTATTGCAGGTTTTCAAAAGACTAGAAAAAAATTCAAAAAAAAAAAGATAATTTGCCACAACATATAGAGACGTACAAAATTATAATGCAAGAACAGAAAATTGATTTGTTGTTATTTTAAATTCAAAACAAATCATTTTTATAATATAAAACTTAAATTTTTAAAAATATTTTTATGATGTAAAAGTTATATAAAATTAAAAATATATAAATAATTCAACAAAAGGAAAAAAATTGTAATTATAAATTTGACAATATATTCAAACAGTCAACAGCTAATGACTGTTCAACACTTGGTCAATTTCATTAATGGTCAAAGGTCACATTACCAATTAATGGTCATGTCATCAGTGACTTGGAAAAAAAAAGACGAACAAATGGCATGGTTAAATGTTTCACTTAAATTTTTTTTTTTCAACATGGTTACTTTCTTGGACCAAAAATTGTAATAGAAAATAATTTAGGTATCAAAATAAAAAAAAAGCCCTTTAAATTCCAAATGAGAAATCGAGTCTAATTGGAAGGAGGAATTATAATCTAAGCGTTTCTAAAAATGTATTTATTGCAAGCTTAGAAAGTTTACCCCAATTAATGGCCACCCCGTCCTGTTATTTATTTACTTGTATCGTATATATTAATTCTAAATTATAATTTCATTAAAAAAAATCTTAATGTATTAATAATTTAAAAATAAAAGATAAATTCGTTTATTTTGGAAAATGTGATATATATATATATATATTTGTATAAGTTTATCGGTATCCTGATAGGAATTGTTGATGTGCATTGATTTTGTTAGAGCCTTATGAGTTTACAGACCAAAGAACAGTCATGTATTTTCTTTGATTATAATTTTGTTTTTAAAACTCTCTTGAAAGTTTAATAGGTTTATAAATTGAGAATGTCTGGGAGTGATTTGATTTGTGACCTCATAATATATGAAATGTAATTAAGTTATTACACGTGGATTATTGTAGGTCATAAATGAAGTCAAACTATGTGCATGGTTTAACTTGTTCGGCCATTTCGAAGTTTTCATCCTGTAACCTTATCAGATCTCTTAACAGAATCGAATAATAAAATGTTTGACTAAAAAAACACCAAACTTATTAATATACCTCTCAATTTATGATTTCATAAAACTTTCGACAGAACCAAGATACAACAAATACCCTTTTTTATTTTTTATTTGCTGCACATATATATATACACATATTAATATGCTGGCGAAATAATTAATTAATGTTTTCAACGACAACCGTGGTAATTGAACTCGTTGGATTAATTATTACACGTTTAATTTGACATTAAAAACTATTTTTTTTCTTGTACTACTTTTGAAGACTAAATCCACAATGATTGTTTTTATGTGTAAGCTGCCGACATTAAGAAATATAGTAAATATAATAATAAATTTATTTTTAATTAAATTTAGTTTTAATTTTTTAAATAATTAAATTTAAATAAAAGTGGAATTATTATTATTTAAACAGAAACACTAATTGAAACGTTAATGTTTCATATATATATATATATTTTTTTGAAACACTCCTTCAAATAATTTACCCCCAACTCTATTTTTTTACTTGCAAAGAAACAAAATGATAGTCAAGTTTCTCCTTCTTAGAAAAAGGGACAAAAGAGAAGAAAAACGTTGATCAAATAAAGGGAATTAAGATGGTCAATTCTTTTACATTGGTAAGTTTTAACGATCCTCAAGGTTTGAATTGAGAAAATTTCTTTGAAATTGGAATTTAATAATAAGAAGTTTGGATATTATTTACATGTTGTTCACATGGAGTTGATGTACAATCAATCAACTCATCCTCGAAAATAAGATCCTCTCTGGGGAAACCTTTTTGACTTCCTTATTTTTTTTTTCCTTATAAAATTAACTTTTCCAAATTTTAATTTCTTTTTCGGTACATAAATAGATTAAAATTAGTACCATATTGATATTATGAAGAAAAAAGCAAGTTATAGTCTGTTATTAGTTCCAAAGCAAACGTTACAAAATAATAATGGTTTAATGATAAATTTAGTCACTCACATTTGCATATTTTCTCAAAATGGTCCCAATTGTATTTTTGAATTTTTTGGCCACCAACCTTTGATTTCTTTTTAAATTACTTTTTCTAACACATTTAAAAATAATAATAATTTAAGGTTTCAATCTTTCTTTCTTTTTCTCTCTAAAATGTTTCAATATTTCATATGTTTGTTTCTTGAGAAGTTTTCCTATTGAGTTATTTTTTATAAAATAATTACGTTTATTTTATTTAAATTAAGAGTTATTTTCAATTATTGTATTATTTATTTATTTCCTTATTTTTCAAGTGTAATTGTCTCTTATAGAGATATTCCACATACAAAATCTCCGTTAACTTTTTAATAGTACTTCAATTAAATCTATTAGAAAAGCAGTTTCAAAAAAAAAGAACAAAAATTGATGGCCAAAAAGACTCAAAAATATAATTAAGATTATTTTGACAAACCATGTGAACGTTAATAGCTAAATTTATCATTAAGTCAATAATATATAATGGCCTACCATTTATAATTTCATATGATATAAAAATAATAATATTGATTGATTTTATACACAACAAATTTCGGTACAAATTATCATTTGTTAAATCATAAATAATAAATGTTTCTCCCCCATTATATACAAAAGGATTAAATTTAACTTGTGTTTTGTTATATATATTGTGTTAAAAAAATTTTAATTTTGTAGATTGAATCTTAGCTCAATTGACATGAATATTATTGTTAATATAGGAAGATGTAGGTTTAAGTACGCTTGTAACATCCTAGATTAGGGGTTGTGCGTTTGGAGCATAACTCAAGTGTTAATAGGCTTTAAGTGTAGTTGGTGATGTTTTAAGGGTTTTTAAAACTCTAGGATTAAAAGGGGATGCATTGGAAATTTTTGAAATTTTAAGTTAAAAGGGAAAATTGGGCTAAGGAGGCCTTAAAGAAAATTTTAGGAGTTTAGGGACATGAACCTGGGCTTAGTAAAGTGGCTTGGGACCCTACTTTAGGGGCCTTGGAGGCTTACGCAGGAGGGAAGAGGTTTGAGTAACGCAGGGCGCATCAGAGGCTTTTATTTTTGCGTCAAAAAGGGGACTAGGCTACAAAGGGTTTAAGAGAAATTGTTGGGATTTATGGCATAAGAAATGCCTTGGTAAAGTGGCTTCCATGCGCCAATTAATATAACCTACAAGATATAACGCCAACAAGGGCCTTGGTTTTTATTTTAGCTTTTACGTTAAGACAAGGGGAGCTAGGGAAGGAGGCTTTAAAAGAAATTGGGGCAAGTTTATATTACAAAAAGCGCTTTGGCAGAGTGGCTTGGGGCGTTAAAGCTTAAAGAGGCTTGGTGCAGGTCATGGGTTCAAGACGCAAGGAAAGCAAAAAAATTTTGAGGTTTTATTTTGCATTCTAGCGTTAGGGAGAAGGAGCAGTGGACGGCACTTGGGATCTTCAATTTGATAAGGATAATGCTTGTTTAATCCTTTTAAAATTCGGCTGCAGTAAGGTAGGATAATTGTTGGTTTTTTTTTTATTCAAATAGGTAGATTAGTAGATAGAATAGGGGATTAAGTGGAGGATAATTGATTTATTTTAGAATTTTGAATAGGTGATTAGGAGATAATGAGATGGATTTTATTTTATTTTATTAAGGTGATAAAGAAGAGATTAAGTATGGATTTATTTTTATTCACTTTGAATATGTGTTAAAGAGATAAAATAGGAGAAAGTGTGTAGTATAAATAGGGGTGCTCACCTTTTGATATTTCTTTTTTTCCATTCTAAATTCTTCTTGCCGAAATTGTTCTACCCTCTCCTCCTCTTCTTTATTTTTTCTTCCAACCCAAATTCCTTACTTATTCTCTTGTAGCCAAATCTCAAGGTACTTTATTTTCTCTTCGTTGTTGCGAGTCTTTGAAGCCAAAACCTCTCTAATATTAGTCACTATTGCCGAATCTTTCAACCTCTTATTCTCTTTTCTATTTCACAATCTTTGAGGCCGAATCTACAAGGACAGTACCATCGATCTCTTGCTTTTGGTCTCGTGGTAAGCGTGTAAGGGTAAGTATTCTCTATTCTAGCAATCGATTTGGGTTCCTATTTAGTTTGCCGAAATCAAGTGTGCAGGCCTTGATCCAAGGATGGCCGAATGTCCATTAAGCTATTTTATGTGTCTTTTGTGTAGCCGATATTAAGGAGCAGTAAGGAGTTCTTCGGGATTCGAAAGCATCAAGGTAAGTGGTATGTGTTAGTCGGCCAAGGGCCATTTTCCCTAGATTTATTGTTAAGCCGAATCTAACAGAGGTTAAGCAAGGAGTTCGACAACTTCTAAGACAATGAGCGGTTTCGGGATTTAGGGCCAGTTTGGCAATGCTTTTAAGAAGTGCTTTTGAGAAGTGCTTTTGAGAAATACTTTTGAGAAGTGCTTTTGAAAAATTTAAGTGTTTGGTATTCTTTGTCAAAAGTGCTTTTGAGAAATAAAATGTCTATTTTAAACATGATATTATAAATTAACAAATATGTATTTAAATAATGTTCAAATTAATTAATATTATGATATTTTAGCAAAAATATAAAAATAATTTATTATAATTTATTGTTAATATCTTAATAAATAATATTAATTTTAAATATTTCTAAGTAATTAATATTAATTATTTATTAAATTTAATTAGAATATATAAACTATATTTAAATATTTAAATATAATAATTAAATATTTGTAATTAGATATTGACACAATTGTATTATTTTAAAATTATTTTTTATTTTGAATTCTTTTAACACATTTGTAAAACTCATTTTAGATATTAACATAACATAGAAAACATAAACGTAACAAATTAAAATATTACATATATTTGAATTAAAGTTTCAAAAGGGATAATATTTATATACCAAATATAAATACAAAAATTTTACAATAGCATTTACAATTTAAAATGAATTCATTAAACTATAAGCTATAGCATCTCTTGTTAATTCCATTTCAAAACCACTTTTTTGTTTACTAACATACTATAAATTCATATCTAAAAAATGATACTACTTTCCTACATTTTTGTTGGTGTTAATAATCATTCATCTATGTTTCTACAAGGAAGAAACAACCATACAACAAATATCAATAGAAGCCAATAAAAGAAAACAAGAATTTTCGGCTACACTAAAGAGATAATTATATATTAGGCACTCACATTTACAGGGGCAGTAGGGATGGGCAAAGACCAAATTTTTGTGGCACCTAATATCTTCTATCCTTGAACTTTTCTTTTTATTCATCCCATTTACAGATGGACAAAGACCAAATTTTGCATTGTTTTAAGTTGATGTATGAACTTAAGCATTAATAATGTATGAAATACAACCAAAGTCAAATTTTGTAATTGTGTTAAAAAAAAGTTAAATTTTATAATTATATTAAAAAAATAATAAACAACGATTGAAAATGGTCGATTGGTTAAAATACATAGCCAAGAACTTGCCTAAGTGCTAAACCAATCTTGCAAACACATATTTACAAAAGCATATAACACCGGAAACCATATTTACAAATTCGAGTCACATGCCCCATCGTGATTGGATTCCTTTGCTAGCCTAAAGTCATCATCTCAAACATCTTTTCGAATGGAAGTTGTCATTACATTGCATAGAAGACATAATGGATTCTTTCACAAGCCCGTGCCTTGTAATAACATAGCGTAGAAGGATTCCAATCAAGACTATCGACCCCACTCTTCCACATCGGAAGAATCTCACATAACATTCTATAGTTCCTCCCGATCAAAGATAAATTAAATGGACAAATGAAGCAAATGCAAGAATAGCAACTATTGCGGGGAGTGGTCATTTAACAATATCCCAACAATCTGCAAAGTTTAAATATTTAATAGTACTAAACAAACACTATCAAAATATATTGTACAAGAGATAGATGCCTAAGGTGTGATGATACTAAAGACATCTAAATTTGAATGTCTAATTAAAGAATCATAAACAAACAGAAGAACCAATAATCTTTGCAAACTATAGAAATTCTTGGAAAATGTATGCATAAATACATTTTATATATGATCTGTGCAAATATTATGACAACCTAGTCTCAAATTCAAAGTAGACTTCTTAATAAGCACTTTTCACCGGATAGTAACATGTCAATTTGATCAAAATGAATGAAACTAGAAAGCAAAAATAACTATAAACAAATAAAATTATCAAGCAAACCTATTCAATTGTGGATTTTTGTTCCTCTAGGCGCAAATCATGCAAATTGGAAAGAGCATTTTCTGCGCATTCTCTAACATAAGCAGTTGGATCTCTAGCACACATGTTCACCGCCACCAAAACAAGAGATGCAATAACATGCAGACAAATTCACCCATCGCATGCGAAGTGCCCATGCTCTTACCAATGGATTCGGATCCCCAAATCCTTCCGAAACAATTAATTGACAAAATGCTTCATTTGGATGCCTACAAAAGTAAATCTGAAATGATTGGGAGTATGTTACATGCTTTAACACAACAAATACAATCCATTTTATCACCACTCTCTTATTTCAAACTAATGAGATGCTACCTACACAAGCACCGATTTTATGTTATGCATCAAATAGTACTCCCAAATGATTCATAAATCATTTAACCTTGAAAACCCCATAAAACCACTATTTAATAACTACCTAATCTTAACTTCTTCTATAACAAATTATCCATTATAATCCATTATAATTAGGGAAAGAGAATTATTTGGAGCAAGCGGACACTTGGTTGTACTAGATTCCCTTGGTTTAGCAATGTTGCTAATTTAACACAGGGGAACCTCAATTAAATTTTAAGAGAAAATTCACCAAAAAAAAAAGTTTGGAGAACTTACTTTTCAGCATAATGCAGTAGATACAAGTAAACCATCTTATTTAGTTCCAAAGATTGTGATGCAAGATTTTTGAAAACCTGCAATTCCATCAGCGAAAGAGTGAAAAACACATACGACACCATTAACCAAAAATATCCCATGAAGAAGAAAATAAGTTTCCCGAAACTTCAATTCCCCCAAATCAACACAATCAGTTTCAAACCAACAGATAGAACAAAACCCAAATTAAAATAAACTGAAACATCCCAGAAAATCGAAACAAGCACTCACCAGGAACAAAATCGATTGATCGAATCCAACGGCGGTGTTCTTGCGGTCGAGTTTCTTCTTGAGATTCTTGAGGGGGTTTTCTTGGAAGACCCAGGAATGGAATGGTGCGACAGGCGTGGTCCTCTCCTTCCTTCGATTCCTCTTCTTATCGGAACAAAGACCGTGACGGCAGATGGAACAATGAAGAAGTTTGGGGGATGAGGCTTGGACTTGGGCATGGGTTCTGGGCGTAGCAGAGCAGAGGAGAGCAGAGAAGAAGAGAAGGAAAGGGAAATTGAGGATGCCATAGGATTAAACAAGGTTAAAATAGTCAAATATCAGACAAGAAGCCCGTTTGGCTTCCAAAAGCCAAAAATTTCTCCTTCAGAAAAGCACTTTTGCACAGATGAAAAAGGAGAAAATTTTGAGCAAAAGCTGTTTGTTCTCCATTGCTTTTAGAGAAAAAGTACTTTTTTAAGCAAAAGCTCGTCAGAAAAGAAATGAAGAATGGAGCCTTAGATCCGTAAGGTAAAGCAGTAGTGATTTTCGGCCATAGGCCATTTTGGTATATAATATTAGCCGATTCTGACTTAGGTGGTGTAGGAAGGAGTTCTACAATCGCAAAGGTGCAAATCGTTAGGCGTGGGTTTGAGATTTAGTCAATTGTGCTAATCAAAAGTGCGTAGTTATCGCCTTGTCTCTTGAATGTTTATATGTGTTATATGTGTTATTTCATGTATGTGTATAAAGTGAATGATAGCCGAAATAAGGGCTAAGATTGTGAATACCGTGGTGGGTGATTGAATAATCAGGTCAGTGCTCTATTTTGCCTATGATATATGTGTGATATTTATGGTGAGCATGTGATAAATATTTACTCTGATTGTTAATCTGACATGATACACATATATGCATGGGACTTGGGATGTGAAAATTGAAGGAAAGGGTGTACATCATTATGTACGTGGTCTAATGCTAGCCTCGTGCTACATTAGCGCTTGATGTTAGCTATGTGCTTCATCAAGGGAGGTGGTGGCTAAGTGCCCATCTCGGCGGTTGATAGCTGTGTGCATCACCGTGGACTGATTGATATGTGGGATCCCTATGGGATCGGTGGCTCATTATGTGATCATTATGTGATCATTATGTGATCGGTGGTGGATTAGCCACGGCCTTGAGCAGGGGGTCTGCCAAGGTAGGTGTAATGGATGGACCCTAGGTTGGGATGGGCTTCATAATTGCATATTTATGTGTATGGACTGTGTGGATATGGGCCAAGCCCATATGTGGAGATATGTGAAATGACTATGCACTGAGTCGGTTTGACTCACCCAATATTTTAAACCTTTCGGTGATGCGTAAAGCTTGGACCGGGTTGGAGTGGATACAAAGGTGGCCATGCGAAGCGATTTTCATGCGAAAGATATTTTAATTAATTAAACATTTATATTTTCATGACTTTGATTATTCAATTATTGTAATAAGGCCCTAAAAGTATTTAAAGTCTGTTTAAGTGTTTTTCATTAAGTTTATTATTATGTTTTATTATGGATTGACAATTGAGCAATTATTTGCAAACGATTTTTATTTAAATCTATATATATTAAAGTTTTAATCCGGATATTTTTATAAACACCACACCTTACTTAAAAATTTTAATGAACATTGTTTTCTAAACTTAACAAAATTTTCATGTTTTATCCTTAAGTTCAAATTTGTTTCAAACGTTTTCCGCAGTGGCATTTCAAATTCGGTCGTAGTGAATGGGCCGGGTTTGGGGTGTTACAACGCTGAAGCATATTATCCTTGTATTTATGTATTGAGGAAAAGCTATAAATAAATCTAAACATTATGTAAAAAAAATATATATTTGATCAAATTCTACGATAAAATTATTTTATTTAATTTTTAATCTCTAAAGGGCAAATATGTTTTAATATTTATTGAGCAGCTTATAGGAATTAATTAATTAAGATGGATCTATAGCTTATCTATTATGTAGTTATTTAATATATATTACATTTGTTTTGTAGTGAATTTTATTATAAGGTATAAATTAATTGTTGAACACGTGGTCAAGGTATCCAATGTAGATATCAGATTTAAATAAACTTTGTTAATATATAAACATTGATTTTATTTTATGATATATACATATGATTTTGCAAACATTTTAAGATGTTTTTGTATGTTTTATTTGGATTTTTTAATTATATCTTAAAGTGTGAAATATAATAAGAGTTAACACCAGTCATTTCTAAATTATGTTTCTCATTTTGTATTAGTTTCAAACCTTAAACTATTTTAATAACGTCTTTAAATTATCATTTTATATTAATAAGGTTATTTTAATTGTTATTTAACCATTTAATAATATATTAAATCTCGTGTGACATAATTTAAAATAAAATGTTGTCACGTAATTTTTAAAAGTAAAAACTAAAAAAAAAAAAGAGTATGAGTTTGATAAAGTTTTGTAAAAGCCTTAAAAACTTCATAATCAAGATTTTTACTACGTTCATTTTCGTAATATGCATTTTTTTAAAAATATTTTATATTATGTTACATAAAATCGACGTCTCAATATTTGCACTTAAATTAATAATTTTAGTAATAGAAGTACCTTAATAATATAATATCAATAGTTTAAAGATATAATTAAAATATTTTAAAATTTAAAAATCAATTTAAAAAGAGAGTAATAGTTTAAGGATGTCTGATGGAGTTAACTTGTATAATTAAATTTGATTGGGTTTAGGTAGGGCAGTAACGGGTGAAAGGATGAGATGAGCGCGCCAACCATGACCAGGGTGGGATCGGAGAGGAGGAGGCGTGAAGAGTGGGAGGCTCGCGCAGTCGCGCCATTGCGCAGTTGCCCTGGAGAGAGATCAAAGTCCTTGGACTTCCGTTGTCAACTTACAATTTTTGTCATTTCAACTGTAATTATGTCATTGAAATCAAACTAGTCCAAATTTGTGGAGTATTGGTGAGGGGTAAGTATTTTTCTTTTTGCCCTTCAACTTAAAAAAGAAAAAATCATTTTATACTTTCATCTTTACAAAAAAAGAAAAGGTCATTTCAACCGTTCATTTAATTTTTCGTCACATTTTATCTTTGAATTTATATTTTTTGGTCAAATCAACACAAAATGAATGGAAAAATTAAAATTTGTTAACTTTTCTGACATAGTATGTAGATGAATTACAACGTGGATGACATGTCAATATTTAAATAATTTTTAAATATTTTAAAATATTTTTTATACTTTTTAATAAATTTAATGATTGTAAATTTGAAAAAAATTCTTATATTTTTGAAATTTTAAAATTTAAAAATTAATTAAATACTAATATGTCATTTACACAGCAACAAAGTTAAAAAAAGATAATTTTTTATGAAGTCTGAGGGCCAAAAATTAATATGGCTTTGAAAATTAATGTCGAAACCCTATCACTAGTAGAAAAGGCATTGGGTTGAAGATTAGTTTTTTATTCGTGGAAATATATGAATTTAAATATACAAATTTGTCTAAATTAAAATATTAGATAATTTTCCAAATTCTATATAAAATGAAATTTATAAGAATAAAGTGGATTTTCCAAATTCTATATTTTATTTGCATTTATTTTGAATTCAAAAGGAATGCTAATTTCAAAATTAAATATAATTAAATAAGATTCAAAATTGCAATACTGGAGATGTTACAGTTCAGCAAAATCATAGATGTATGTATGATCTAAGGCTACCCACAGAATCCGTTTTTCTTTATGCAGACAATCCTCCCTCAAGTAAAACGTTTAAATCATTAAATGACACTAACATAAGGAACAACAAACAACCTTCTACTCCTGCATTTCCATCTTTCTAGATCAAAACCAACCTTCCGTGTTTTTGCTGATGGGTGACATGGTGAGTTTGGGAGTTTGCTGTCGAGAGGGGAAAAGGTGAATAGAAACGTGGCAATCAACGTGAGTCTACATCAATTAACGGCACATAACGCTGGGATGACCTTTCTGTAAAACCCAAAAACGTATTCAAAAGTTCCATGACCGGAATGAAAATTCAAACAAAGTTAAAAGTACAATTGTTGTAGTTTACCGTTTATAGTTATATAGTATTCGACGAATTGGGGTTGGTTGGCATCCACCAGCTTCTTGTCTCAATAGTACAAGGGAAACAAACGACATTAAAAATTTTCTCAACCAATTACCAGTATTATTTTATGTTGTATAAATAATATAAAATTAAGCCTTTTGTGGGGTGAGAAATACCTGTGTCTTTTTTAGAGACCGTCTCTCCTTTCTTCTCCTCCTCCAATCTCCATTCCTTTCGCTGCACTTCATCTCCCTTTCTTCTTCTTCCTCTTCTTCCTCTTGTTTTAAATTCCTTCAAAAAGAAAGAAAGAAAAAAAAAACGAAAACCCTTTCTCTTCCTATAGCTATTGAAATCATATTTTTTTACTTTGTTCGAGTCTCCTTTCCTTTTGTTTATATTTTTCTTAATCAATTCCCTTAAAATAAACATAACCCACTCTAAACAGTTTTTAATCTAAACCCATAATTTAATTCTTTTTATATTTTCTTTTTGGTTACTTTTAATCGTTTGTTTTTCCTTCTTTTCTGTTGACCTTTGATGCCGGTATGGCCGGTCTTGATTTAGGCACTGCTTCTCGCTACGTTCATCAACTTCAAAGACCGGACCTTCACCTCCAACACCAACCTGAACCTGAAGACCAGGAAGGTTCAAACAACCGTGGAGGTCACTATGGCTCAGCTGCCCATAACCATGATGATGACTCTCACCACCACGGCTTAGACCTAGTCAACGCAGCCAACTCAGGTGAGCTTGGAGCCCGTAGGCCAAGGGGCCGTCCTCCAGGTTCCAAGAACAAACCAAAGCCTCCTGTCATCATCACACGGGAGAGTGCAAACACCCTCCGAGCTCACATTCTTGAAGTTGGGAACGGCTGTGATGTGTTTGATTGTATTGCCAACTACGCCCGGAGAAGGCAAAGAGGAATCTGTATATTGAGTGGGAGTGGTACGGTGACCAACGTCAGCATTAGGCAACCATCTGCTGCTGGAGCTGTGGTTAACCTTCATGGCAGATTTGAGATACTATCACTTTCAGGTTCTTTCTTGCCACCACCAGCTCCGCCAGGTGCCACCAGTTTGACAATCTTCTTGGCAGGCGGGCAAGGCCAGGTTGTAGGAGGAAGTGTGGTTGGGGAACTCATGACGGCTGGACCTGTTATTGTCATAGCCTCATCGTTCACAAATGTTGCCTATGAAAGGCTGCCCTTGGAAGAGGATGACCAACTGCAGGTGCAAAGTGGCGGTGCTGGGAATAACCTGTTTGCTGATTCGGGAGCTGGTCCTGGGGGTTTGCCTTTCTTAAACTTGCCACTTAATATGCAGCCTAATGTCCAGTTACCGTTTTGAGAATTTTGGGTCAAAATCTTGATGAGGAAATTCAAGCTCTGTTGAGAAACATGATACTTGCATATAAAGGTCAGGAAAATTCATGGAATCGTCATGCTTCTTCTTCTTCCTCCTCTGATATTAATGTTAATTTAGGTTTTTCCTCCTTTTAATCTTTGTTTTAGTAGTTATTATCTTCTTCTTAATTTTCGGATGTATGGGATCTAAGATTTCTGGAAATAGTTCTTCATTGTTCATGGCGGTACAAGTAATTTCTTTTTCTATTTAATACTTTAATGCTGTATAAACCTTTTGTTGATGATATCAATCAGGGACTGGATCTCAGTGTTACTAACAGATCAACTAGGGTTTTCCTCTGTCCACTTTTTTAGTCTATTAATTTTACATGAAATTAAAACAAAGCCGTGCACAGATATAAGGAAAAGGCTTTTAAAGTAAACCTTTGAAGGATATGGAAACATGGAATTGTGTTTTCATTGCATTGTTTTCAGGTGATAATGAAGAAGTAAAAAAAGCATCATTAAGAGGCAAGGGTCTCCTAAAAATTTCATCACCGAGGGATTCTTGTTGTTGGGACGGTGTCTGTCATAGTATTTTGATCGAGTTTCAACCTACATATCCAGCTCTCTTGGGAAATCATAAGCTTCTTTCTACATTTCTTATTACTTCTAAATCTTTCTCAACTACACCAAAAACATGTTGCTCAACTCCATTAATCTCCATTTGTAGAAGAATTTTTCTGATAGAAATCTTATTATTAATTAGCTTAGCTGAATATCCAATTATCTAGCTAAAGTGATCCATTAATGTAAACAGGTAGAGTTGAACAAAAGTCATATATATATATATATATATATTCGGCTTGCAACCAAAAATGTTTTGTGGCTATCTACTCAGACTCCAGTACAGTTTTTCTGATAAATTAATTTTAGATGCCCATTGCTCCTTACGTTTTCAACACCATGCATCCAATTCAAATTCCCATGAACCCTAAAATTAGTTACTTTATGCTACTATTATCCCTTCCAACCTTGAACCCAAATCCTAGTAAATGTTGCAATAACAATGGTGTCAACTGAATTAAAACTTAGTCTTCTTACTTTCATAAGTTGGAATATTGTTTTCCAAATAATGTGGATTTACTTCCTTGTAGTTTTCTGGGCTGATGGTTGTTTAGTATCTCCAGCTTCTGTTGATTGATAAACTACCTGATGAGCATATATCGGCAAGAAAATTAGGGCTTAATATAAAGCTTGTGCTGTTATAAGTTTTGATCATTTAGTATGGTATTAATTGTTTATCCACCTTGACCCTGATTTTCAAAAAATCATTTTATTGGCTTCTCAAGAATAATCTGGGTTGGAAAAGAAAAATCTTTTCACTTGGATTTAGTGTTTCAAAAGGTGGAAGCATAGTTAGAGCACAATATTTCGTTTATCGGTTAGGTATGGTATCAATAGTGGAACTCAGATTTTAAAAATTATTTGTTAATGATTTGAAACAGTGTTTGTTTTTTAGTTAAGGTACTCTTTTTTGGTACCAAATAGATATTTTGTTCTACCGATTTCATTGGTTTTTATTCCATTTGGATCGCTCTATGCTACCACTGAAGTCATATATTCATCTGGCCGGACCACCATCTTCAATCTCTAACTTGGTAGGGATGATGAATATGATTACATTGTTAAACTGTCTATATAAAATTGAAGAGCAGTGGTTGGAATTTTAATTCGCACAAGAAACCGTTGTTTTCTATTTAGTTTAATTTAATATATTAGGGGTAATTGACCTCATAATTAACAAAGACTAGGCAATCTTGAATTTACTATAAGAAAACATGGAGGCTGACGACTAACGTACCACGGAGTCACCTTTCTTGACCACAAATTCGGTTCTATATTACTGTCCAATGTAATCATCAAATCTAATTCATGTTTAAATCTATATTTATTAATTTATTATGCAATTATCCAAATCACGACATGAAAATGATTTTATGATTGACAACTTATCAATAGGTTTCAAAGTACCTCATAATTAAGTTTTTTTTTTTTTAAAAAAAAAATCATATCCATATCTTTCTAGGGCCCAATCGACCCTCACCAACCGAGTTGGGACCAATTTGCCGCTTATAATTTTGGGCTTGGGGGTTTTGGTACACAAATACTTGCTCTGATTAATAACTCACTCACAGCCATTCGCATTAAAATGGCCCAAAAAAGCCTGAAAGTTTGCTTAATTAGCACATAAAAATGACACCTCCTTTTGTTCCTTGTTTTCTTTTCTCTAAACAGGTTATTAAATTTTGTGAATTCAAACTTCACCAGTAGGTTGTAGTCTTAGGACATTGATTTGATGAATCCCGACAACTCAATATGTAAACTATTAACAGTGGTTGATATTATATAGGATCCTAATATAATGTTTTGGAAAGGATGGAGAAGAATAGTACTGGTTATTCTTTTATTTACATAACAACAAAAGGATAAGAAAAATATTTAAAAAACAAATAAAATCAAATTTAAACAAAGAGAAAAAAAACGATTGGCTAAAACTAAGTAAGCTCATATCATTAATATGCTCTCCTCAAGTTTGGGGTTATAGAAAAACACCTAAGTTGACAAACAAAGGCAAGTTTTTGTCCAACGTGATCTTGGACGAAGTGAAGATCGATTTCAATGTGCTTCATCTTACTATGTAGAAGAAGACGTTGATAGCTGTATGTGGCCTCAAGATTATCTCCTATAGAAACTCCATATTGCCTTCATATTCGCAGATCCAAAATTGGTGTAACACCCCTATGATTTATCCACTATTAACTGAATTGGTACATACATAATACATTCAAACATTTAACAATTTCTACTTTCAACCGTACATTCAAACCTATACTTAAGGCCGAATATATGTACAAAGAAATATACATGCAATAACCCAAACCAATGAACATTTTGATTAGTAGCATACTTCCCTTATAACAATTTCCTCTATTACAACCATGCTTTATAGAACTTAGCAAAGATCACCAAATCATTGACGTAAATAAGTAATCAACTTTTCCACTTTCTAAAGGCATTCGCCGAATCATATCACACCCAAATTATCAATATTAAACGTTGTTAAATTTTTCATCATACCTATAATATCAACTAGCTCATACTAGCTAGATTTTATGATTAAACCACCATTTATCATATATTTGACTTACCAATAAGTCCATTATCACACCTAACACCAAGCTAAAATTTTAAGACATTTCATAAGTGCAAAACACCTCACTCATGCATATATATAAGAACCAAGAAATAAATTTCCATATTAAGATTAGCCGAACATACATAGATGCTAACAACATGATCAAACATAACCAACTCAAACCCAAGCATAGAAATATAGCCATTTTCGCATGGCATTTGTATATACATTTGCAAAATAACATGTAAGTCTATTCTAGGAAAGCTAGCTTATACATGCCATAATATTAAGTTCATTTACAAAAGAGTACCAAAGGTTGATAGTGTGCTTGACTTGACACAAATTCCCGAGCTTGAACTTGACTTTAAAGATCTATAAAACAATGCAACAACTACACCACGTAAGCTTAAATAGCTTAGTAAGTTATAAACAATAAGGTAATGCATACAAACCAAGCAATTCCCAGTCTCTTTTAATATACAATCAATCTAACTATTAAACAAGTCATATTATCGCAAAACCTAGCGAGTTATCATTCATCAATAATTTACCTCTTCAATCTCCAACAGACAAATCAAATAATCATAGACTCCGTACCCATATCGAAGTGTTTTACCTAATCTTCATTTCATCAGAATAAGGAACTATTATCAATAGATACTTACCTGACACTTTCATTTACCTTTATTAGGTGTTTCAGTCTTTGAAGAGATGAAAAACGATAATTCGCACACCCAGTGATTGGAAAATAAATCCGCACACACAGTGTCACTACCGATCTCGCACACATAGTGCTCGGTGAATAAATTGCATACACACAGTGCCATTCTACCGATCTCGCACACACATGCTCGGTGAATAAATCCGCACACACAAGCCATTCTACCGATCTCGCATACACAAGGTTTCCGAATAAATCTGCACACAAGCCATTCTATCGATCTCGCACACACGATTGCTCGGTGAATAAATCCACACACACAAGCCATTAATCCATCTTCTCATTAGTACTATATATACATATGATTTCAATTCCATCCATATAAATACACATACAATTAAAGATTTAAAACAACTCATTTCTTTTATCACCTTATATCACATTCGCCACGCCCATATATATACTAAATTAATTATCACTTGACAAAGCAGACTTTTAGCGGCGTTTTTAGTGGCGTTTTAAACAAAAACGCACAAATATTACATTAGCGGCGTTGGAAAACGCATAAAAAAAGATAGCGTTTATTTACAAAGCGCTAAAATGATATATAGCGGCGTTTATTTGTAAAACGCCGCTAAAATCTGATCTTTAGCGCTTTTTAAAAACGCGCTAAAATCTGAACTTTTAGCTATTTTCTTATAAAAGCCGCTAAAGTTCGATCTTTAGCTACGCTTTATAAAACGCCGCTAAAGTTCGATCTTTATGCTTCTTTATAAAAAGCATATAAAAAGTCTAAAGTTTTTTTGATACATATGAATGATTGTTTTAAATTTATATATTAAATAATTTCTTATATAATTTTGATTCTAGTTTAAATTATTTAAAAGAAAAATATTTGATAAAAATGAAAAAATATTAAATAATTTCTTATATTAATTTTAAAATGTTGAATTAATTCTCATGATTGTTTAGGGTTTATGGTTTAGCATATATAATTTAAGATGTAAGGTTTACGAGTTACTATTTTAATGTTTAGGGATTATGGTTTAGGGTTTTAGGGTTTAAGGTTTAAGGTTTAGGGTTTAGGGTTTAGGGTTTAGCATTTAGGGTTAAAGGTTTATGATTTAGGGTTTGAGGTTTAAGGTTAAGGGTTTATGGTTCAGGGTTTAGGGTTTATGGCTGGATAGAGGATAGGGGTTATGAGTTTAGATTAAATTAGTGTATTATAAGCTTCGTTGTTTATGGTTTGGGGTTTAAGAATTAAGATTTATGGTTTCAGGTTTAAGAGTACGGGTTAGGTTATGGTTTAGGCCAGTTTATAGTTTAATTTTTGGTTTTAGATTTATATATTGGGTTTAGGGTTTAGTGCTTAAACCATATCGAACAATGAGTTAGAATGTTAGTGTTTAGAGATTTAAGTGTTCAAGAATTTGATAAAAGAGGTAAAATCAATTTCTTTTAGGGTTTAAGGTTTGCAATAAGATTATTTTTAATTACTTTTGCACCTTGTAATATATGTATGAGTTGCGGTTTAGGGTTTAAGGTGTATGAATAAGGGTTTATAGTGTATAATTTGTGTATATATACACAAACATGTTACAAAACACTGTCGATCTATCATATCGCAGTTTTAGTGGCGTTTTGTCAAAAACGCCGCAAATAATTTTAGGTTTAGTGGCGTTTATTCCAAAAACGCCGCAAAATGATACAAAACACCGCTCGTTTTATCTTGTCCCGCTTTAGTGGCGTTTTGTCAAAAACGCCGCAAATAATTTTGTATCTTTAGTGGCGTTTGGATCTAAAAACGCCGCAAAAATGTTACAAAACACTGTCGTTTTACTTATTGTAGTTTTAGTGGCGTTTGTTCGTAAAACGCCGCACATAATTTTATATCGGTTTAGTGGCGTTTGGATCTAAAAACGCCGCAAATATGTTACAAAACACTGTCGTTTTACTTATTGTAGTTTTAGTGGCGTTTGTTCTTAAAACGCCGCACATAATTTTATATCGGTTTAGTGGCGTTTGGATCTTAAAACGCCGCAAATATGTTACGAAACACTGTCGTTTTACTTATTGTAGTTTTAGTGGCGTTTGTTCTTAAAACGCCGCACATAATTTTATATCGGTTTAGTGGCGTTTGGATCTAAAAACGCCGCAAATATGTTACAAAACACTGTCGTTTTACTTATTGTAGTTTTAGTGGCGTTTGTTTATAAAACGCCGCCAATAATCTTGTATCGTTTTAGTGGCGTTTGTGCCTAAAACGCCGCAAATATATCACAAAAACACCGCTGTTTTATAACATGAGTTTGTAAACGCCATTTTTGTTAGTGGCGCTTGAATAAACGCACAAAATTTATATATCCTAAACGTCACTGCCTATCTTTTCTTTCCCTCTTTGATCGATTCCCCCAAATCTGACAACTAATCCCTAGCTAACAGCGAGTTCTTTCTCCCTTTCTCCCCTTCTCCAGTCCAACACCCTCCGGCCAGCACCAAATTAGCCACTGCCTATCGTTTCTTTCCGTCTTTGATCGATTCCCCCAAATCTGACAACTAATCCCTAATAGCGCTTCTTTCTCCCTTTCTCCCTTCTCCATCCAAATTTCTCCGTCTGCCCCAATCCACTGGCATTAGTTGCCGGATTTGTGAAACCCGACAAGGAATTTCTCAATAGAGGTATGGAATTTGTTTTCCAGCTTGTTTTATTATCAAATTGTTTTTTTACCGTAACCCCAAATACTTACAACTTCCTCATTCTTCTTCTTCCTTTGCTCCCTAGTTCCAAATTGCAGTCTCTTTCCGATAATAATGTGTCTCGCCTAGTTCTCGAAGATGACCAATCGGTTTATCGTGTCAGCGTACCAAGTACTATATCAAATATTTCATTTTCTAAATTTTGCCTTTTTTTTTCATTTTTCTGATGTTCATGTGATGTTTGCTTTGTTTTGCTCTACTTGTCTGAGAATATCGAGAAGGATTACATGAGAAGCATCATTAACTCTATGATTTTGTTTACAAAACTAAATGCACTGTTTTTGAATGATTAGAAGTTAAATTTTCATCTTTTGTGGAAAACAATTAACAGTTTGGTTTTAGGATTTTATATTATGTTGAATTGTTTTAGATTTGAACTGTTTTAGAATTGGTTTTAGGAAAACAATTTTCTTTTCCATGCAAAATTTGTTTCACCAAACAAGATAATTTATGTTTCTTATGGCAAAAAGTTAGAAAATAAAATAAAAAGGGATGGGTCAAGAAAGGGAAGTATGAAAATTGAACCTTTCAAGAGATTCTTTTTCAAAATGGGTACATACCGAACATCAAATAGAACCTTGGTTGATCTATTCGATTTTTAGTTGTATTGAACCTATCCCAATTTTTTACATGTGTTGTTGTTGCCCGTATAAACAACTCCTCCATCTAATTCCACCGAATTGAAAACCATTCTCGATTAGAGGACATATGATAAGTGCAACATGAATCCAATATCCACTCATTTGAATGAGAAGATGATGGTAAAACAACCTATGATATTTCGAGTCCCTAGTATCTCACTATGCAACACATGCATCTAGCGTTCTTATCTTTCTTCTTCTTTCATACGGTCTTTCTCATGAAAAAAGGCACATTCATCTTTTCCAAGTCTAACCTTTGACTTGATCTCTCCTCCTTTTTGGCTTTTGGCTTTTGAACGACCTTTTGCCACCAATGCCTCTCGCTACATTGTTATTGCTTTCCTTCTTAGTTTTTTTTCTGAGCTCATAGCTATACAAAGCATCGGTTACTTCATTAACGGTTCTTGTCCTTTCCATGATGTAAGACTGTTTCAAGATATTCAAATTCATCGGAAGAGATGATAGGAACATTAAAGCCAAATCTTCATCTTTGAAGGTTTCATCCAAGCTCAAGAAGTTTTGCACCAACTAATTAAAAGTTATGTTGTGTTCATTCATAGTAGTGTCCAGTTGATAATCAAACCTAAACAATCTTTTCTTCATGTAGAGATGATTCGACTACTCTACTTTAGGAAAATTTCCTCCTATGCTTTCCACTATACATATGCGAAGTTTCATTCTTGAAGCTATACTTGATCCTTGGAAAAACAAGACCAAATCGTATTGCATACCTAACAATTGATAGTATTTCATTCTTTCTCCTTCATATCTTCGGGTTGTTCTTCTTCAATAGCTATGTCTAGACCTTGTTGAAACAAAACGTCTAGCACCTCTTCTTGCCACATGTTTGAAATGACCAGCCCATCAAAACTCCATCGAAAACTTTGCATTTTACATTAATCAAATAGAACCTTGGTTGATCTATTCGATTTTTAGTTGTATTGAACCTATCCCAATTTTTTTAATGTGTTGTTGTTGCCGTATAAACAACTCCTCCATCTAATTCCACCGAATTGAAAAACCATTCTCGATTAGAGGACATATGATAAGTGCTGAATCAATATCCACTCATTTGAATGAGAAGATGATGGTAAAACAACCTATGATATTTGAGTCCCTAGTATCTCACTATGCAACACATGCATCTAGCGTTCTTATCTTTCTTCTTTCACTCTTTCTCATGAAAAAAGGCACATTCATCTTTTCCAAGTCTAACCTTTGACTTGATCTCTCCTCCTTTTTGGCTTTTGGCTTTTGAACGACCTTTTGCCACCAATGCCTCTGCTACATTGTTATTGCTTTCCTTCTTAGTTTTTTTTCCGAGTATACAAAGCATCGGTTACTTCATTAACAATGATGTAAGACTGTTTCAAGATATTCAAATTCATCGGAAGAGATGATAGGAACATTAAAGCCAAATCTTCATCTTTGAAGGTTTCATCCAAGCTCGAAAGTTTTGCACCAACTAATTAAAAGTTATGTTGTGTTCATTCATAGTAGTGTCCAGTTGATAATCAAACCTAAACAATCTTTTCTTCATGTAGAGATGATTACTACTCTACTTTAGGAAAATTTCCTCCTATGCTTTCCACTATACATATGCACGAAGTTTCATTCTTGAAGCTATACTTGATCCTTGGAAAAACAAGACCAAATCGTATTGCATACCTAACAATTGATAGTATTTCATTCTTTCTCCTTCATATCTTGGGTTGTTCTTCTTCATAGCTATGTCAGACCTTGTTGAAACAAAACGTCTAGCACCTCTTCTTGCCACATCTTTGAAATGACCAGTTCCATCAAAAACTCCATCGAAAACTTTGCATTTACATTACTATCCTCATGGGTGACAAGTTTGCGAATACATAAATGTTATTTCAATACCAACTAACAATATTCAATAGTAAACTCTTGACACCAAAATAATGAGTGTAATTCAAGAACAACGCACTAGATAAGCTCCCAAGAAAAATAGGCGGATCATAAAGACACTATTAAATACAAGTATTTCCTAAGCAAAACATTTCCTAAACATGCACTTTCATACAACTAGACTTATATCCAATAACCTACATTGCTTTCGACAATTCTCTTTACTATGGTTTTAGGAATCTCGAATTGTAGATGTTGATTTTCCACATACAACTGAATCTTACAAGTTGTACTCCAGTGTCGTATTTGGTCATTATTTGGCATTATAACAACATTCTTGAGTTGAGTGATACATGACTCAACTTGCTACTTGCTACTTGCTCTTCTTTTTGGCATTATAACACCATGCATTTACAGGACAACTTGTAGTAACAATCCATTGTCTAACTTTGTTTTAAGGCACTTAGAAAAATTGCCTTTGGATCTCGGTTTCTATTATTACTAATGTTAATGGTCCTGCATTTTCTATCATGTTATTTAGGGACAATTGAAATTGGCTCGATATATTCAAGATCCCCGATATTTTGTTTAACCACAGAACTTGAATAAAATGATTCCTTTTGAATTATATAGTTGAGACTTATTTTGAATAAAATGATATTCGTGTACTTATTTTCCTTGAAGTTTACTCAATATGCTTGGTGGTTTAGAATTTTATCTCATGCGATGAAATGATTATATTGTTTACTAAATCATCCTTCCTATTTTATTTTCTAGTATATTTGGGGCTATTTGAATCGTATTTGATCTCAAAGTTGGCAGCACCATTTCGACATTTCGTGTTCTCTAAACATTTCTTAGAGAATGCGTATATCTCTGTTTAAGCGTTTTGATTGGTTTAAATTTTCGTTTTACAGTAGTTGCTAAAGTTAATCAATTCATAACATGTGCCAATGTTATGGTTGAAATTAAAAATGGTTTCGGATTCTGAATATCTAATTCCTTTAAGGTTGTTTATGAAATTCAATACTAATCCTCCTTGAATATGTCAAACATATGCTTTTACGAACTTAATATTTTAAGAACTGATTCGATCTTAAATTATAAAGTGAAATAATTTTTAAAAACATCAAATTAAGAGGTATTTTCTTGAAAGTTTTTGTTGGAAGTGAAATAATTTTATTATATTAAATTATAAAGTGAAATAATTTTTAAAAACATCAAGTTAATACAAATAATTTGAATACTATAATTATATATGTATAAAAATTATATAAAAATAATAATTATTAATATATATAAAATTAAGCTTTAATAATAATATAGTAATATATTATATAACTATTATCAAACATTGCAACCGATTACCTAAATCCGACCTAAACTCTAAACCCTAAATTCCTAACCCTTAAACCCTAAACCCTCAAACCCTAAACCCATAAACTCTAAACTTTAAAACCCTTAAACCTTAAATCCATAACCCCAAACCTTAAACTCTAAACCTTAAACCCCTAAACCCTAAACCCTTAACCCCCAAACCCAAAACCCCCAAACCTCTAAACCTTAACTTATAACCCTAAACCACTAAACCTTAAACACTTAACCTATAACCTTAAACCCTAAACCCATAAACCTTAAACCCTAAGCCCTAAACCCTAAACCCTAAACCTTAAAACCCTAAACTCTAAACCCTAAACCTTAAATCTTTAACCCTAAACCCTAAATTCCTAACCCTTAAACCCTAAACCCTTAGACCCTAAACCCATAAACTCTAAACCTTTAAAGTTTTAAACCCTAAAACCATAACCCCTAAACCTTAAACCCCTAAACCCTAAATTCCTAACCTTTAAACCCTAAACCCTTAGACCCTAAACCTATAAACTCTAAACCTTTAAAGCTTTAAACCCTAAAACCATAACCCCTAAACCTTAAACCCCTAAACCCTAAATCCTAAACCCTTAACCCCCAAACCCAAAACCCCAAACCTTTAACCCCAACACAAACCTAAACCACTAAACCTTAAACCCATAACCCTAAATCTTAAACCCCAAACCTTAAACCCTTAACCTTTAACTTTAAACCCATAAACCCTAAACCCCTAAACCCCAACCCCAACCCTTAACCACTAACCTATAACTTTAACCACTAAAATTTTAAGTTAATATCAAACTTTATAACTTTGAAAAGATTCAAAGTATATAAATTTGGAAACTTTGACGGGTTGCCATATCTCCTTTATAGATATAACGGATCCTCCCTAGGTGTAACAATGCCACGTCACGATGGATCTTAACGAAACACCAAATTAAATATCAAAATAATATAACATTTATTAAACCCTTAAACCTTACACCATTGAAACCTTAAAACTTAAAAACTTTAAAACCTTAAAACCCTAAATCCCTAAACTTTAAATCCTAAACCCTAAACCCTAAATTCCTAACACTTGAACCCTAAACCTCAAATTTTAAACCCATAAACTCTAAACTTTTAAACCCTTAAACCCTAAAACCATAACCCCTAAATATTAAACCCTAAACCCTAAACCCTTAACCCCAAACCCAAAACCCCGAACCTTTAACCCACAACTTTGTAACCTAAACCATTAAACCTTAAACCCTTAACCCATAACCCTAAACTTTAAACCCCAAACCTTAAACCCCAACCCTTAACTTTAAACCCATAAACCCTAAACCCTAAACCCCAACCACAACCCTTAACCACTAACCTATAACCTTTAACCACTAAAATTTTCGATTAATATCAAACTTTATAACTTTGAAAAAGATTCAAAGTATATAAATTTGAAAACTTTGACGGGTTGCCTTATATCTCATCATCGGATATAACGGATCCTCCTAGGTGTAACAATGCCACGCGTCACGATGGATCTTAAAGCATAACTTACCTAATTTTAATATCAAAATAATATAACATTTATTAAACCCTTAAACCTTACACCATTGAAACCTTAAAACTTAAAAACTTTAAAACCTTAAAACCTAAATCCCAAACTAAACTTTAAATCCTAAACCCTAAACCCTAAATTCCTAACACTTGAACCCTAAACCCTCAAATTTTAAACCCATAAACTCTAAACTTTTAAACCCTTAAACCCTAAAACCATAACCCCAAATATTAAACCCTAAACCCTAAACCCTTAACCCCAAACCCAAAACCCCAAACCTTTAACCCCTAACTCTGTAACCCTAAACCATTAAACCTTAAACCCATAACCCTAAACTTTAAACCCCAAACCTTAAACCCCAACCTTTAACTTTAAACCCATAAACCCTAAACCCCAAACCCCCAACCCCAACCCTTAACCACTAACCTATAACCTTTAACCACTAAAATTTTCGATTAATATCAAACTTTATAACTTTGAAAAAGATTCAAAGTATATAAATTTGAAATAACGGATCCTCCTAGGTGTAACAATGGTTGCTTAACGAAACACCAAATTATATCTCATTTATCGAATATACACGGATCCTCCTTAGGTGTAACAAATGCCACGTAAATTCCTAACACTTGATGGATCTTAAAGATATACATAACTTTAAACCCTAATTTTAATATCAAATTTCAAACCTAAAACCCTTAAGTTGACGATAACCCTAAACTTTAAACCCCAAACCTTAAACCCTAACCCTTAACTTTAAACCCATAAACCCTAAACCCCTAAACCCCTAACCCCAACCCTTAACCACTAACCTATAACCTTTAACCACTAAAATTTTCGATTAATATCAAACTTTATAACTTTGAAAAGATTCAAAGTATAAATAACATAATTTTTCCTTAGTATCAAACTTCATAACTTACATAAAACTTAAGAAAAAGATTCAAAGTATATAACGGAAACCGACGGGTTGCCTTATATCTCATTATCAGATATAACGGATCCTCCTAGGTGTAACAATGCCACGTCGATGGATCTTAAAGAATACATAACTTACCTAATTTTAATATCAAATTTCATAAAATACTTAAGTTGACGATTAAATTTAATAGCTTACATAATTTTTCCTTAGTATCAAACTTCATAACTTACATAAAACTTAAGAAAAGATTCAAAGTATATAGGTCGAAAACTTTGCCTTATATCTCATTGATATAACGGATCCTCCCTAGGTGTAACAATGCCACGGGATCTTAAAGAATACATAACTTATAATTTTAATATCTTTCATAAAATACTTAAGTCGACGATATAACGGATCCTCATAACCAGGTGTAACAATGCCACGTCGATGGATCTTAAAGAATACATAACTTACCTAATTTTAATATCAAATTTCATAAAATACTTAAGTTGACGATTAAATTTAATAGCTTACATAATTTTTCCTTAGTATCAAACTTCATAACTTACATAAAACTTAAGAAAAGATTCAAAGTATATAAATTTGGAAACTTGACGGGTTGCCTTATATCTCACTTGTCGAGATATAACGGATCCTCCCTAGGTGTAACAATGCCACGTCGATGGATCTTAAAGAATACATAACTTACCTAATTTTAATATCAAATTTCATAAAATACTTAAGTTGTGATTAAATTTAATAGCTTACATAATTTTTCCTTAGTATCAAACTTCATAACTTACATAAAACTTAAGAAAAAGATTCAAAGTATATAAATTGAAACTCGACGGGTTGCCTTATATCTCACTTGTCGAGATATAACGGATCCTCCCTAGGTGTAACAATGCCACGTCACGATGGATCTTAAAGAATACATAACTTACCTAATTTTAATATCAAATTTCATAAATTACTTATATAAATTATTAATTAACAATTTAGTAGTATAATTTATTGTCAACTTTAGACTTCAACAACTCTGAAATGGATAGGAGTTGGATGAAATTGTCAAGGGTAAGCAACGCCTATCGAAATGGAGTAGAAACTTTTCGAATTTCACATTTCAAAATGCAAGCCAAGAGAATATGATTCTTTGCCCGTGTAAGAAGTGTTGCAATATTAATCGGCATTATCGTGAAGTGGTCTGAACATCCAGTTGTTGATGGTTTTGTCCGGGTACAAAATATGGTTTTTCATGGCGAGTCTACATCTAAGGGAGCATCTTCATCGATGAATTTGGGGTATTCTCATACTACTTTCAACCAGAATGTTAGTGGCGATAACATGGAAAACATGTTGCATGGATGCTTTAATATCTTGTGATGATGGTTTGGTCATTTCCACGACTTGGGTGCAACTGATGATCACAATTTTGGAGGAAATAATTTCACCAAGAGGAAAGAAGTGTACAGATGAACGACCAAATGAAGAAGTCTGCGAGGTTCTACGCGTTACTTGGTGAAATGAATGAAGAAGCGTATGAAGGATCAAAATTTTCCAAGCTGTCATTACAGATTCGTCTTTTCACTTGAAATGTTTGGGGGTGGACCGCAACTCCTTCACAATCTTTGTTAGAGTTCTTGCAAGAAATGTTCCGTTTGCAAAAATCCTCGATCTTCTAAAGACATGAAGAAATTGATAAAGTTTGGGCCTTGGATACAATAAAATTCACAGTTGCCCAAATGACTACATGTTGTATTAGGCGACCGCATAAACCAACAGATCTGTCATGTATCGCGCCAATCCGTTGGATTCATAGAAATACTGAGAGGACGTGAGCGAGGTCGAACATGGTACACAACAAAGAAGATCGATTAAGATTTTGAGATATTTTCCCTATCCGAGGCTTCAACGGCTTTTCATGTCGCCCAAGACAATAGAATCAATGATGTGGCACTTTGTGATGGACGAACCGATGATGGGTTGTTAAGGCATCCTGCAGATTCTTTAGCTTGGAAATGTTTTGACTCCAAATTTCCAAGCTTTGCAACGATCCTCGGAGTGTGAGGCTTGGGCTAGCATCCGATGGATTTAACCCTTACAAACTTATGAGCACAACGTGCAAGATCTGCCAGCACTGTGGTGCTTGTTCCCTACAATTTGCCTCCATGGGTTTGCATGAAACAATCTTCTTTTATCTTGTCTATGATTATACACGGAGAGAAAGGGCAGGGAATGATATTGGCGTCATTTGCGACCACTTGTTGACGAGTTAAAACAACTATGGGCTGGTGTTGGACATTCGATGCAATGAGAAAGAGAACTTTAATTTACGTGTGGTATTAATGTGGACTATTAACGACTTTACGCTTATGCTAATTTATCGGTTGGAGTACCAAGGGACGTTATGCTTGTCCGTGTTGTCTTTGCAGAACATGTTCGCAATGGTTATATAATGGGAAGAAGTTTTCTTACATGGGGCATCGTCGGTGGTTACCGAAAAATCATACATTTAGATTTCGAGTGCTCAATTTGATGGTCTTGAAGAGTTTAGATCAGCTCGCCCAGACCGGTGGATCCGAAATATTGTTAATGTTGAAAGATATGAATTTCATTTATGGGAAGATGAATCAACCGCAAACCCGCATAGAAAAAGAGGATCTAGGGATGAATCGATGATGAATCGATGAAGAGGATGATCCTAATGAGGTGACTTGTGGAAAAAAGAAGTATTTTTTCGAGTTGCCTTATTAGGAGCATCGACTTTACGCCATAACCTTGATGTCATGCATATAGAGAAAAATGTCTCGAGAACATCATTGGGACTATTCTGAATGTCGATGGAAAATCGAAGATAATCTTGAGTAGACTTGATTTAGTCCACATGGAATTGACGTGAGCTTCATCCTCGAGCACTTAGAATATGAAATATCGATTGCACCGCAATTTTTTCAATGTCGAAGACGGAGAAAGAAGTATTACATGCGGTGTTGAAGGATATAAAGGTCCGGATGCGTATGCATCAAATATATCGCGATGTGTGAGTCTTAAGGATCGAAGATTATATGGCTTAAAATCGCATGACTATCACATATTGATGCAAGACTTATCGCCGTTGCTTTGCGGTGTTGTATGTCGAAAAAGGTGACGACTCGTAATTGAACTGTCAAATATAATGAAAGTCATTTGTGGTAAAGTTTTGAATGTTCAAGAACTTGAGAGACGCAAGATCGAGCCACATTAACTTTATGCAATCTGGAGAAGATATTCCGCCTTCCTTCTTCACTATCATGGTGCACTTGTTAATTCATCTCCGTGAAGCAATTCTTGGTGGACCTGTTTTCTATCGATGGATGTATCCCATTGAAAGGTCTTACTTTATTTGCAAAATATTCCTTCATTCACTAAATGCCTTTATTTCCAACTTTTGATAATGTTGTATATCGTGTTTAGGTTCCTTTCCAAATTGAAGTCATCTTCGCAATAAGCGTTATCCGGAAGGATCAATTGCTTGAGGATACTTGGCGAGGAATGTATGACTTTCTGCATTCGAGGTATTTGGAAGATGTTGAAACAAGAATGAGCAGACCAAGTAGAAATGCTGGGCTCACGGATCATAATTTGTCCGAAACTTGTTTATTTCAAAGTTTGAGAACCGATCGGCGGTCGAAATTACGAAATTAGGCGATAGATCGTGGGTCCAAGCACATCGACACGTTCTTTTCATCACGATTCAATGGCTCAATTTCGGAAGTACGTTCTACAATTTGATAAATACTCATCAATTATGATTTGTTTGTCTTCTAACAAAGTCAAACCTTTTTTTCCGTAGTCAGTACAAACAAATATTGAGAGCTCGTTCACGATCTCAAGATTAAATCGACGAGAAATTAATAAGTTGTTCGCAGAATCATTCCATGAATGGTTAAGCCAAATGGTATGCAATTTAAATTTTCATTGACAAGTAACAATATTTTCTAATAATATTCATAATTACTCGATTTACTTTCGACTGAATAGGTTTGGAGTCGAATGAAGTAAATGACGACGTTAAATGGCTTTCACAAGGTCCAAACAGAATAGTTAAAAGATATAGTGGCTTCCTCATCAATCGGATCTGATTTCATACAACGTATCGCGAGAGATTGAGAGAACTCAAAATGCGGAATTGTTGTTAATTCTTCGATTACAAGTTATGCTAGTGCTAGGGACAGATAATCCGGTCGAGGGAATTTGGAATATTTGGACTTATTACGACATCATTGAGTTGGATTATTACGGTAAATGCAAAGTTGTCCTATTTCGAGGTGATTGGGCTGATGTGAATACTGCTTTCATGAATTAAAAGCGATCAATATGGTTTTACAATGGTAAATTTCTCGATTAATTCACACGGAGAACAAGCGATGGATGAGCCGTATGTGTTTTCTTCTCAAGTTAAACAAGTTTTTACTGGAAGATCCAACTGATAAGGGTTGGTACGTTGTACTTGAAACACCCTAGAGACTTCTTCGACGTTGGCGGTGGAAGTAGAGATGACATAGTCGAAAGATCGAAACTTTGCCTTTTCGAACAAGACTTAACGAAAATATCCCAGTACTAGTCAACAATTTCAATGGGTTCGTCAGGGATGTGGGCGAAGATATTTACGAAAATATGATGTAGTAAGATTTAACGATTTATTATTTATATGTAATAATATAATTTTTATGTTGGTCATGTTATATAATTTTCATGTGTACCGCAGAAAAATGCCTAGAAGACGATTACGAGGTTTAAATATTGTCCGAAACTCCAAATCCGAAGAACCTAATAGTAGTGAACAACCAAGCAGGTTGTTGGATCTTCTACTCTACGGACATAGATGACGAGCCCGGAGAATTTCAAAGTAATGTTAAGTTTATTTTACATGCATGTTGAATTTTATTATTGATTCATTTTTAATTTTAATATAATAATATATTATTTTTCAAATTGAAGGTGGTGGGGCGCAAAAGGTCGGGGACGTACATTACTTCAAGATTTATACGACTTAGAGCCTAACGATCGTGTTAAAGTAAGGAGAAACAATGATGGCCGACTGTTGGATCGAAGCTCATTGTTAGGAGGCTATTTGGGCATTTTAGCACGAAATTCCAATATGTTGCCCATTAACTACTTAATCATGGCATCACATGCCCGATGCCAACAAAAATCGAGCCCTCGAAAATATTAAGGTAATAAAACGTGAATGTAATTTATAATACTTTAATTTAATTTTCATTTATATTAATTTTTATACTTTTTTTTCTTGAGGTAGATTTAATTTAGAGGTCTCTCATGACTATGTTAAGTATGATTAAACCACCATTTATCATATATTTGACTTACCAATAAGTCCATTATCACACCTAACACCAAGCTAAAATTTTAAGACATTTCATAAGTGCAAAACACCTCACTCATGCATATATAAGAACCAAGAAATAAATTTCCATATTAAGATTATATCAAGGCCGAACATACATAGATGCTAACAACATGATCAAACATAACCAACTCAATCCCAAGCATAGAAATATAGCCATTTTCGCATGGCATTTGTATATACATTTGCAAAATAACATGTAAGTCTATTCTAGGAAAGCTAGCTTATACATGCCATAATATTAAGTTCATTTACAAAAGAGTACCAAAGGTTGATAGTGTGCTTGACTTGACACAAATTCCGAGCTTGAACTTCACTTTAAAGATCTATAAAACAATGCAACAACTACACCACGTAAGCTTAAATAGCTTAGTAAGTTATAAACAATAAGGTAATGCATACAAACCAAGCAATTCCCATCTCTTTTAATATACAATCAATCTAACTATTAAACAAGTCATATTATCGCAAAACCTAGCAGGTTATCATTCATCAATAATTTACCTCTTCAATCTCCAACAGACAAATCAAATAATCATAGACTCTGTACCCATATCAAGTGTTTTACCTAATCTTCATTTCATCGAATAAGGAACTATTATCAATAGATACTTACGACACTTTCATTTACCTTTATTAGGTGTTTCGGTCTTTGAAGAGATGAAAACGATAATTCGCACACCCAGGATTGAAAATAAATCCGCACACACAGTTGCCATTCTACCGATCTCGCACACACAAGGCTCGGTGAATAAATCCGCACACACAAGCCATTCTACCGATCTCGCACACACGCGCTCGGTGAATAAATCCACACACAGCTGCCATTAATCCATCTTCTCATTAATACTATGTATACATATGATTTCAATTCCATCCATATAAATACACATACAATTAAAGATTTAAAACAACTCATTTCTTTTATCACCTTATATCACATTCGCCACGCCCATATATATACTAAATTAATTATTCAATACCATCACCTATTTCCAAGATCCATATTTAACTACTACTACTCAATCCATAAATATTTATCCACTCGTATACCAATTTCATACATAAATCAACCACACATTCGGCTATTATGAACGTTTAATCCCAATCCACATCACGTTCGGCAATTAAAGAAAAACCGGATTTCAATATGCTTATTTCAACTAATCAAGAGATATACATATTTACATGCATATAATAAACCCCACTCGGCTAGTCTATTTTAATATTCCTATGTATCATTCGGCAACAACAACTATTATATATAATTAAATCCTCATTTTCAATTTTCAGCATCAATCACATTCCATTTTCACGTATAACTATACCTTGATAGATATACAAATATTCAATCCACCCAATTAATTCAAGCTTACATATATAAATATGCATTTTAATCTCATTTCGAATATAATAAAATATTTCCCATACCACATTCGGCTTTATACAATTAAGTCTATTATTTCACTTTAGCATATACAATTCAATATTGAATAAAATTTGTATCAATCCAATTGCTTACAAACTTACCTCATGATTGATGAGCTAAGATTTTTATTTTCGGCTAATCGTCCAATTTAGCTTTCCCCCGATCTTTTTTTTTTCGGTTCTTTACATCCTTGATCTAAATGATTCAAATTGAAATAGTTCAACCACATATTTATTCAATTAAAAGTAAAATCACATACGTATACTATTTTCCAATTTACCCCCTAAACATTTACAATATTTATAATGAAATCCTTAAAATTCAAAACTCAAATTATCAAAAATGTAATTGTCCCTTTCAATTGCCGATTGCTCAACATCTCCCTACAAGTCTTTTTAAATCATTTATGTTATAATTTAACACAATTAAATACAATAAGGTCGAATTTCACAAAATAAATTTCTTCTTTTCTTATGGCCGAATGTGCTATCTCAATGTACACCTTCATATTTTTATTATTTCCAATGCATAACCTAACATTAAGCAAGAATAAATAGTATATAAACTCATCCCATAACTTAGCCGAATACAAAGAGTACTCCTATGCTCAAATCCAAGATAATTTCATAACATCCCTACACTTTAATCCACTACTCTCCATTTTATCTAAGAATTTTTTTTCTTTTTCAATCAAACACAACATTTCAAGGAAATCATCCATGGCCGATTCTTAACTTGCTAACTCCAAAAATTCTAACATGGTTTTAATAGCATGCAAGCAACTAACTTAAATATGCAAGGATTTTACCAAATCAAAGCTCAAGCACCTACCTTACTACCACATGCAAAGCCGAATGATGGAGGTTTAAGCTTCCTTCATCTCTTAGGAAGAAAATCGGTAAAGAAGAAGATAGAAAATAAAAGATGAAAGAAAGAAAAATGTTTTTCTTTATTTAATAATATCTAAACCTATTATTATTTTTATTATATATATATATATATATATAACATTCCACTAACCAAATAAATTATAAAATAAACAAACATTAATGCTTATCATCATGCTTGCCGTCCACTCACAATGATTTAGGGAAATTTGACATGCAAGTCCCTTGATACAAGAAGCAATTCAATTTAATCACTCATTTATAAAGATTAGCTATTTCACTAATTATGCACTTTAATCCTTTCAACTAAATTAATCACCCAAACACAACAATTAATACATAATAATTTAACACATGCTTGACCTCATAACATAAATATCAAATAAATAATTGAAATACTTTTCTGATTTGGATTCGTGGTCTCGAAACCACTATTCTGATTAGGGTCAAAATTAGACTGTTACAACTGGCCTTGCCATCCTAACTATTATGAGAATTGGAGCGACAAACACATGCAGTGTGACCATATTTATTACAGAGTTGGCTATGAACATACTGTTGAGCATTATTGGGAACTTGTGCACGCCAAGGAACTTGTTGTTGAGGATGAAAAAATTGTGGCCTATAAGATTGACTTGCTTGTTGCGACGAATATTGCGAGATAGCTGCGAAGGATTGGTATTGCGTTTTGCAAGTGCAACAGTGATAGGAGAAGACATCCATTTCTCCTCATGTTGGAGAAAGAGTTTCTGGTCAACAAGTTTATGAAAAAATTCTTCATATTTGATTGGTGTTGGGCGAGTTTGAATAGAGGCAAAAACTTCTTGATATTTAGAACCAAGACCACTAAGGATCTCGATTGTAAGTTCTTAAGAAGTAATAAAAGAATCGATAACAACGACTAACTCGCCTATCATAGTCTTGATTTGTTGTAGATAGTCTACAACACTCTTTAACTTGATTTGTGACTTTAGTAAGTTGGTCATAAGAGCTGTAGATTCATATGTGTCTTTTGTTTGCATATAGAGTATGCAAAAGGGCCACGCTTTTTATAAAGTATCGGCAGCAATAATTGTGGAGGCAATTGAGCTATCAATAGAAGCTATCATGGCTTGCTAGATGAGCCAATCTTGGCGAAACCAAATGCAATAGTAGGATTTATTTCGAGGGCGTTATTCCCTTCAACATGTTTTGGTGGAGGGTGTGGAGCGGTTTTGGTGCCATTAAGATGGTCTCAAAGATCTTGTCCATCTAACAACATGGTAAGTTGTGCTTTTTAATTCAAAAAGTTGAAGCTACCATGAAGCTTAAGAGGTAATTGAGAGGTTGGATTGAAGTGGACAATTTGAATTGTTGTAGGAGTAGTAGTGGAGTTGGAAGTAATTATCGATAGAGTTGAGTTATTGATAGTCATTACAAAAAACTGGACCGAGTAGGGAAAAAAGTTGGATCTAGACTTGATTATACATTGATAATTGACCAAATTTATTATATACCATATAAGATTTTAGAAAGGATGGAGAAGAAAGTCATTGATTATACATTAATAATTGACCAAATTTATTCAGGCAGAAAATTGAATTAGATAAAGTTGGTTATTCAAATAATAACTGTCGAAACTATTTTTGTGAACAGGGTCGACTATGATTTTGAAAATGAAAATGAAAAACAGGAGTCGCCACTAATTCTTTTTGATGAGGTGTGATCGGGTCACCTCGTAATTCAATCATTTTAATAAAATTTAAATTTACTAAAACAACGATTTTTGGTCTACGAAATCCAGAAAATAGGTTCGGGAGTCGGTTACGCACTAGGAAGGGTTAGCATCCTCGATACGCCCAAATTTGGTACCTAGTTGATTAATTAGTGTCTTAGTGTCGAAAATCGAAAACTCGAAAAGAATTTAAAATACGATCCTTCTTTGCATTATGTATATTTTGTTTTGAAATGTTTAAATAAGTCGAAAATATAGTGAAGACTTTCTTATCTCGAGGCAAAATGTCACATCCCGTAAGTTAGGACACAACATTTCGAATCCTTGAGAATAATTTGGCCTTTGATTTTTATTTGAAATCTTAAGCATTTAAATTTTCGAAAGGATATTCGATTATTCGAATTCGACGAGGAAAATTGAAACCCCGTAAGTTAGGGCACGATTTCTCGAAGTTTTCAAATTCCGAGCATTGCCTCATGGTGAAAACATCTTGAACCAGGATATAGCAGAAAGATGAAATGCATTTTTAAAAACAATAGTTTATGAATAAAATCGTTACACTGATAAGTCACAAGATACGAACACTAAAAGGAGTATTTCGAGAAAATTTCGCGACATACATCATTTAAATGCTAGTATTAATAATCAAAGGAGAATGAAATAAACAATAATACAAAAACAATTTAAAGTGAATGACGATTTGAGATAAATAGTTTATAAAAAGGAATTAAGATAAGATAATAATAAAGAATTTAAAATAAACAAAATAATAAAGATATAAATAATAAATAATAAATTATGTATGAAAAATTTTAAACTAAGCAATTCATATAAAAATTTAAACAGATAATATGACTAAAAGTTTAAAAGTAATAGAATAATATCTATAAATTTAAAACCAAATAATGTATATAAAAGAATTGTAAAACGACAGTGGATGTAAAAACAAATAATAATACATTTTTAGATAAATAATACATGAAAATAAATAAATAATATGTATAAAGGAAATTTGAAACAAATAATATACAGTACAATTTTAAAAATGAATAATATAACAAACAATTCAAAATGACAACCCAAATAACAAATTACATAAAGCAATTCAAAATAATAACATGTGAAATAATCTGAAATAAATAACATCTATAGTAATTTAAAATAAATAATACCTAATATTAATTCAAAAGGAAAATAATTACACAAATTAATGAGCAAATAATAAAATAAATTAATATGAGGACTATATTGAAATCGAATAAAAATCAGGGGTTAAAATTGTAATAAATTAAAATAGAAAGGGCGAATAGGGACTAAAACATAATGCGCGGAAAACAAAGAGGACCAAATGGGCAAATATCCCTGGCCTCTATGCGCTGCGTTTTGCGCAGGACTAAATTAGAACAGAAAAAAATATATTGGGGCAAATTTAAAAAAAATTGAATTAAAAAGTGAAAGATGCAGAAGGGTCTAGTGCGCAAATATATCATGCGCCAAAAACAAGCGGATCCTCTTAAGGTACAGCCGGATTCGGGGTTGAGAGGCCTATACAGCGTGGTTTTGGCGTCAGGGCTCCCAACCCAAAACGGCGCCGTTTACCTCTGTTATAAAAGCCACTTTTTTTTTTTTTTATTTCATTTCTTCCTCTCTTCTTTTAAAAAACAAAACCTCTTTTAGAAATTCTCTTAAGACCCCAAAAGCCGGCCCTAGGGCACCACCGCCGGTCCGCCATGCCTCCGTCGTGGTGGCCTCCATATGCAGTGGTCAGAGCCTCAAAAGGGGGGCTTTTTGGTCGTTCGATCTCCAAGACAACGTTTTAACGCTAAAACACTTAAAAACCCTTCAAAAATCCGAGAAAGGTTGAGCCAACCTTTCGGCTCCCAAAGAAGCTTCGATCATCGAAAAGGTAAGAACTTTTTACCCTTTCTCTCGTGTTTGATATACCAAAATAAATAAATAAATAATTATTTGAACAAAAAATAAATGTAAATAAAAGAACGAAGTCATCAATTTTTATTCTGTTTTTGATACTTTTTGTGTGTTTGTTTATATTAGAATAGATTTGCAAAGAACGAAAAATGAACAGAAAGTAAAAAAAGAAACGAAACGTAACAAAACCTTTCCAATCTTAGGATCTGTTCTTTTTTATTTTTTTATTTTTTGCTTTTCTCTCTTTTTTATTTAAAAAAAAGTTCTCCTTTTACATTGTTAGTTCTTGGTCTTTATAGGCAAGAAAATGTTACAAAGTATTTTCTATTACTTTTTGCTTGTTTCTTGCTCTGTTGCGTGTTCTTCTTGCTTTGCAGGTGTCAGACGTGCGTGGAGGTGTCAGAGGCGTGCGGCGGCCAGGGGCAAGCCTAGGTGGCTGCTAGGAGCGGCGGCAGCAAGGCTTGGTGGTTAGGGTTTTGTGTTTAGCTTGGTGGGCTAGGGTTTAGTAATTGGGTTTTGATTTGGGTCTGTTTGAGCCCATATTATTATTGGACTCAATTTTATTTTATTTATTTATTTATTTGTTTGTTTGGTTTATTCTAATGGGTCACGGTTAAAATTGGACCTTACAATAACAAAAAAATATTTAAAAAAAACATATAAAAATGATAGAATAAAACTAATCAAGCTCATTTTGTTAATACCTAATTGGTTAGTGTGAACGATTTCAATGTGATTTGCAGATATAAAAAAGAAAGTTTATGAACTTAATCTTCCTGAGCTAAGCAATTCATGTAATTAATAAAACTAAGAATTGAAAGGTTAAAAGTATGGTTAAGAGAAGTTAAAACCAACAGGTTATGGTCTTTTGCACTTACATGGTCAGTATTCAATTGCATAGAACTTGCACTAATCCCATGATTCGTACGCTAAATTAATATTAATAAGGAAAAAGGAAAAACAGAAAGGTAAAGAAGAAGAAGAGAAATTTTGCAGTACTGTTATGGTTTGTGTGTGTTTACAATAGAAAAGGTTATATATGAGGTAAAATTAGTAAAAACAAAATCAAAGTTCTAGTAATCTTGAGCATAGAAGTCAATAATATCGTGGAGATCAAGTTGAAACAAAGAAGAAGAATCATTGTTCATCAACCACAGCATGTGCTCAAACAAGATAGCATCCACGTCCACGAATATCACCTTCTTTTTCTTCTCCCTTGTTGCATGGCTGCCATTCCCTTTCTTCAATGTTTCCATCAAAACCCGGAACGGACTCTCCTCTAACACCAAAGGGTCCACCCAAAATTCTCGTTTCTCTTTCCCTACCACCACCCTCACTTGTGGCTCCAACTCGCGCGATAGACGCCGGTAGCCTAGCCGTGATCCCATGCTGCGCTTTCCCAATAAGCAAACAGGCAATACCAAGCAATCCATGAGTTATGGGTAGGGAAATGAAGTAATTTATATGGATGTGAAAAAGTGGATGTTTTTGGGTTAAGAAAGTTGTGGGACTTGAGAGTGAAAGTGAAGGAGGAAAAATTGTGATTGATAAGTTTTTGTTGGGATTGAATGGGCCAAGCAACGGCTAGAGAGAGGGGGGATATATCATTTATAAGCAAAGGCATATGCTGGCCTTGGTCTGGCCAAAAGAGCCGTTGGCATGTGAAACAAGCATTTATTTATGGTTGGAATAAGACATGCCGGATTCAGCAAATGTCGCATTCAGTATATTATTAGGATAACTTCTGCCACTCTACGATTCAAATCGCAAGGTGAAAACTTTATTAGTATTTTATTGTTAGTTTCATTGGAAATCATGTTTGGTCTTTGTGCAGTAATTGTTTGGCACTGACTTTGGTGCTAAGCATTTGACACACCGAGGCGCGTCACATAATCAAAATACCTTACCAAACATCAACGTGACATCTGTGACTGTGTAGGCTCCGCGTAAAGCGTTGTCTTTGAAGAATTGGAAGTTAACTGTAATAAGGTCTAAATTGTTGTCAGTCCCTGTACCTTTATAAATTTAGAGATTTGATCCCTGTAATTCAAATGATAAAAATTAAATCTTAAAAATCACCGTCCAAATATTAGCACCAATGAGAGTATTCTCATCAAAGTCAACTCAACACGTATTCCGTGTCATATATGGACAATTTAATCAACATATCAATTTGGGAGATTTTAATAAAAAATACTAATGATGTTAATTTTTAAATCGAAAAGATAGAAAGAAAATTTAACTTTTTAAATTTTTTTTAAAGTATAAAGAGATGCATTGAAATTTATGTGTTTTGATTTTCCTTCACAAAACATACAAAACTAATATGGTCAAATAATGAAGTAATTGCGACAGCGGCAGTTTATCAAACATCGAGGCCTTTCATGGCTACAATTGGAAATAACAAAACTTAGGTAAACTTCTATTTTCAATGATTTTTATTTTTTTTTTTTTGTCGGGAATAGAAGGACTTGGTTGTAAGATTGAAAATTGTATGGTATTGTATGTGTTGGAGCCGCCCAAGAATAATACATAGTGGCATGAGACGCGGTTTTATGAGCTGTGTTTTAACGCAAGTAGGGATGCCATGGCCTTAATAATTCTCTGCCTCTTGAAATAGACGTTTTTTGAAAGCGGAAACAAACAAATGTATCCGTCCAAGCTACTCAATCTCATCATCTTATTGTAAGCTTTAGCATGCTAAGTGAGGGGACACATTGACATTTTAACAGAGTCACCAAATACTCGAAACTAACAGCCTGTTCAACAGCCTACATCTGTCATTTAACAAATTGATTCTCAAGCAATACATTGTCTAATTGTGGCTCCCCAAAATGGCAGTGCTGGTGTTCACACCTTTCCCATAAAACAATACATTATCTGAAGGAGGAGGAGGAGGTAGGTCAATGGTAACAAGCAATTCCACTCAAAACTATCGAGGACTGCCCCATATATCACTATTCTTTAAATTAAGGTTTATATCTGATACCTAACAAGAGTAACCACTACAGAAGCAATACTTTGAATAAGTAAATTTTAGATTCTAAGAAACTGGTGGAATGTTCTCAGCTATCAACAGCAGGCCATTTCTTCCCAGTGTGGTGAAGATATATCTCGACAACTACTTAAACTGAACCGATAACTTGATCTACAAGAAAATTGATTTTCTACCATTCCTATTCTTTAATGCATGTTAGCATTTGGAATTTGATCCATAGCTTGTTATGCCCCCTCTGATGTACTGTTTAATTCAGAAGCATCTTCATTGTTGAGTGTGGTCAGTCCAAAGTTGGTACATTTGCATATTGTTATTATGAATAGACGGAGCAGAGTTACCGTAGAACCCAGACCCTCGATTAAGAGGGCTACCACCATTCTCATCAGACGACTCACTTGAGCCACCTTGCGAAGGAGGGCTCCCTGTCATCCCTGGAGCTCCGAAATTTAGCATACTCGATGTTAGCATGGTCGAAGGTCCTGTTTTGGAAACATCTTGGCTCTGTTTTTTCCATCAGCAATAAAGCTGCCAACAATGACCTGGAAGTAGAAAGAAAACGTCATTAAACAAGAATAAAATACAAAGACACCTTTTGTCATGACCTGACAAGTCAACTTCCTTGATACCCAGATGGTTATCCAGTAAACACAAATTAGGGCTTCTGAGATGTGCATGTAGCAAAATTTTCAGCATACTGTTTTGGTGGTAATTCGTAATCACACATGGGTGCATGACAATCGCAAAAAAAATTAGCAACAGAGGGATACCTGAACTGGTGATGCTGCGCGTAGCATCCCCGCAACTCCACCACCTAATACTCGACCATCAGATCCAGCCAAGGAGACACTTAAACCACCACTCCTGCTGCGACTACCATTATTTTCAGAAAGCAAGAAGGAACCTGATAAAGAAATAATTTCAAAGCGTCCCTGCAATTAAAAAACATAGCCATATTTAATTTGCGTATAAATGACAAGGTAAAACAAGCCAAACAGCTACAATTGTGCGGATTATTTTGGTTAAAAAAATATTGTCTTTATAACCATGTAAATATGAGATTTCAGCTCGCCCTTTTTTTTGAGAAGATGGGTTAGGAAAAAGAGCTATCATACCTTTGGGTTAAATTCTATGTTACTTGGATTCAAATGTGAGTTAGATAAAGCGACTTGACAGAAATTGAGCATGATCAATTTTTTGTAAGTCTTTTCCATGTATTTAGTGGGTCCTTGAAGGGTCACATCTTAGTACTCTTGTTCGAATATATATCAAATACAGGTTTAGACATGGTTTCTTATTCTATTATCATTAAGTCGTTTCACTTATCAAATTTGACACTGTACCTTTTGACACTGTACCTGACTAAGCTAAAATGATCCAAGAGATGAACAGCACTATCCCCTCAGATCTATATTCACATAAAATTTCCAAATTAATGAATTTTATTTTTTGCTTGAACTGGGGTGCTAACATGCAACAAGAAACTTGTAATAAGTTAAAAAAGCATTCTTTTCAAAATCAAATGTAAAAAGAAACTATTCTGAGCGAGAAAGGCATCATCTGAAGCTTGTGAGCATAATGTAAGCATGCACACATAAAATCAAAACATATTTTCCTGTCCAAAGGCAAGTCCATAAAGTTTATACTTCAGCAGCCATGGAAACATGGAGCAATCCTACTCCTATCTAACATATGGTGCAAAGCAGATGCACCTGATTCAAGCTTAAGCTTAGTTTATCATATGGATCTTATATATTGATATTAAAAGTACCTCGTATGTCACTGTACCACCAGACATTGCAGGTTGGCGGAGTGTAACATTAGAGATGGCACCATTTGCAGAGAGAATACAGACTGTGCGTGGTCCTTGCTGTGAAAAAGCCATAACCTTTGATGCTATGTCCTGCAAATGAAAAAGCCACACATTTAGTCACTTTGTAAATAAGGTCTGATAGTTTAGAACATGTGCAAAGAGGATAGTCTTGCAAATTTGTTGGCCTGAAGTACTTTTTAAGGCAGATCTACCTTTGATGGAATAAGAGTATGCACTTTGCCTCAAGTTATTGACTGGAAGAGGCAATCCATTACACTTAAATAATCAATGAATCCTTGTCCTTTGACAACAACAGAAAAGGGGAAGGGAAAAAAATGTTAACATTTCAGGACTCAAGCTACTTTCTGCATGCACAATTTATATCTCCCCAACTCAGCATTTGGAGTATGCAGAAATACAATTAGAGCTAAAGATAATCAATTAACAAAGCTCCACTTAGGAATTATAGAATGAGTTGCTTTACTCAATCATTTTTCATAAAGCATAATTCTAGAGTTATCAACAACGGATTGAAAATAATTCTTTCATACTGCTAATACACAAAATCGATGACTCCACCAACATAGATGGCTTAAAACAATTGAAATTTCAATCTATGAACAATATTTCTCATTTCCATCTGAAAGGACAACCATTACAACCTCATATATTACTTATAATGGAACCTCACCTCACCGGCTTCGACGGTGATCACATGAGGAGTAAACCCCACTCCTCCAACTCCTCCTGCTCACAAAACAACCAAATAAAATGAACTTAGAAAACGTTAGTACATAATAAACAAAAACACTTAACTTCTTTTTTATTGCAACTATTAGTTACCTAATGCATCCATCTGTCTTTTGCTAGAACCCGGTGGCCTTCCACGGTTCCTTTTAGCCGGCGGTTCCGACAAAGCAGCACCACCAGCAACGCCACTATTACTTCCCAAACCGACAGAATCACCATCGCCATGATTCGCGGAGTTAGAAGCAATTGGAGTGGTCGGTGCCAATTGTAAAAGTGCAATGTTACCATCAGGAGCATACTTTCTAGGCCTACCTCGCTTCTTCTTCATGGCCGCCGGTTCCGTGTTGTACCGGAACTGCGGCGATCCATCAAAGCCAACGGAATTCAAAGAATCCAACGGTTTGGGCTGCTGCTGCTGTTGTTGCTGCTGCTGCTGCTGGTGACGCTGCAGCGGCACCGGCGAAGACAGTGAGTTAAAAGGGAAACAAGGAGTGGAAGGAGGAGGGATGTTGTTAGCCGTTGGATCAGAACTGATTAAGCCGGAGTTTGAAGGATACGACGAAGATGTGTGTCCCGTTAGCATCTGTTGAGGTTGTTGTACCTGTAATCCTCCTGCCGGACTTTGTACTTCTCTCGGTTCCATTTCTGAAAATGTGTGAGAGAGAGAGAAGGGGGTTTTTTAAGTTAAAAGAGTCTGTGAGTTAACTACTTTTGCGAAATGGGGGAATCAAATGGATCCTCAACAACAACAAGACAAGAGTACAAATGAAATTACACAACTGGGAAATGAAGAAAAATGCCCATATCAGTTTCGGTTAAAACAAATATGTAATTATACACCCTCCAACCTCCAAGTCCAACTAGGGTTCTTTCTTTCCTTCTTTTTTGCAAGTGTACACTATATTGTCCTGGTGGAGTTGTTTCCATGTTTTTCTGAATTTTTAATTAGGTTACGTGGCAGTTTATGCAAGAGTTAGTGGTTTTTAAGTAATATTATCATTATTCCAATTCAAATTGCTTAGTGGAGTGGATACCTAATTATTATATATTTTTTAATTTAGTTGATATTGAGAGAATATATGGTAATTTAGCGGTGTCCGTCCAAGCACGTGATACAATGTCATGTAAGAAAAGAAAAACCAATGACTGTAATTATTGCTAAAGGATACCAAAAACGGTGGCAAATTGAAATTGTAGTAGGCCTGGCATTGGCGTGTTGTAGATATAGTGTTGTATCAACTTTGACAGACAAAAACAAGACTACAGCAATCTCATAGTAATTGACGGATGCGTGCCTTCCTCATATACACATGTAACTGCCATATCATTTTAATAGCTACTGCTATATTCTCATACCACGACTTACTTTTGTATACTTTCAGGAAGTCATAATCTATATCTAAATAGAAAAACAGCCCAACAATCACCAAAATTAAACATTTTAGTTTTCAATTGTCTGAATCCACACCTCACCTCACTAGAGCATTGAGAAAGGATGGTATGAAACAGTGACGCCACGTAGGGAAAAGATTGAATGAAATAGTGACGTCACGTTATCTGTATCCCTTTCCAATAGATTTATGCCGAATTTTAATATTTTTATCCTGAAAAAAATTAAATCTAAATTAAAATCTTAAAATTCAAGATAAAATATTAAAATTCAGGATAAAAATATTGATGTGACATAAATCTATTAAAAAAGATACAGATGACGTGAACGTACCCCAAATTCATTTCTTGGAATTTTTCTATATAATTACAGTCCGATTAAAGTTCCATCCTCACTTCATTCATTTTTAATTATTTTATATGTATATTTGGTACATATTTAAACATTATATTTTAAAAATTGTTCGAATAATATTTATAAGAGAATCGGAGGCAATGCTTTAAGTATAAAACAGAAAACTATAAACCAAAATTTGTGCCTGAAATCTCCCAGAAACGTGGATAATTGAGCAAAGATTCGGAAGGAACGATGCTTTAAAATGGTATGCCTTATAGCCCCTTCATTGCTGTACAGCACCTTAAAAACAACTTTTCCCGACTTTTGAAAACAAAGGAAAAGCAAAAGCAAAAGCACAAATGGAAAAGAAAATTTATCATCTCAGGTCAAACGAAAATCTTGTATCGTAACATTTCAAATTACACAACATTATTATTGGAGGGCTTCAAAACATCAGTTTAGAAAATAGAATGAAAATCTTGTATTGAATGCAATTACCGACTGTCAGGTGAATCTAATTCCAAAATATAAACTTCCAGGTTCCAGCTATCCCGACCATGCTGCGTTCTAAACGACAAGTTATGTGCCAGTATAGGCAAGGTGAAAAACATGAGATATGTCCCTGTCATGCTCTGTTTAATTCATTTCCTTCAGCAAGAATCACTTTTCTACTTTGTTGATATCGGCAAGCAAGAATTCTTATCACTGCTCACTTGCTTTGATACAATCTAAAAGTGAATCCCTTTTTTTTATTTTTGTACCTGATCTCATATAGCGACCATTCAACCGTGTTATACCAACTAATCTCCCGCAACTGCAAATGAAAAAATGTAACTTGTAAAATTGCATTTGGTACAGGCTTTTGTGAAGGCTATTGATTTATTGCACAAAGAAAATAGAAAATGGTTATTTACAATGCAACTTTACATATATCTGCCATGAGTCTTGCCAAGATGCATTAAACCTCAAAATATAGCTTGCTCCGACAAAAATGGGGACCACAGTCCTTCCTGAGTAATGTAAAGCTTTAAAAGTGCAGGGTGGGTAGTCAAAGTCCATGATTTCTGCAATGTCAATAGACAACTATTCCAACTTTTAATGATTCAAATAACATTTGAGGCCAGTTTAAAATGATTTTCTTCACCCTTCCTTTCTATAGATCAAATGCCCAAATAAAATTCCTAGTATTGAAGTTAAGATGCAACCTGAGAGACAATAAATCTGCAGAGTCTACTAGTAATATTGAAATCTTTAAGTGGCTACCAGCTTATCACAAATAACTAGTGAATGCAAAAACATAGCACTGGAATATTAGAATATGATGACTCAAACTGAAAAAATGGGAAAGTGTGCAGAAGAAACATTCAACTGTCCTACAATACATACCAACCAGAAACTCATAAATCAGAACAAAATTATTATGAGTAGCACCTTCATTAAAGGCACCACCGAAATAATATTCGAACCATCCAGCAGCCTGCAAAAGGAGCAAAAATGCCACTACCAGTTATGATAGAAAAACGAATTGCATATTCTCTAGTGGAATGTAAGGCAAATCTGTTGTATATAGAAAGTAGAGAACATGAAATCTATGACTACCTCAACAACGAACTTGAAAGCACAAGCTACATTTGCATTAGCTTTGCTTCTAATGATTGTTGATGTAAACGTTACTGAATCTCGTGTAAATGAAAGAGCAACCTCCAATCTATCGAACGGGACATGTAGCGAGTTCTTTTGTTCGCGTGATTTCCATTCGGAAGGCGTGCACCATGTTTCTCCTAAATGAGAGATTATACAAATCAAACATACACTAAAACACTTAGGAGATTATGGTAAACCAAACTCTAGCCTCGCTGTTTCACGGAAAAGAAAAAAGAAAACTAGCTATGATGAGAGGTATAGTTGAATCTCAATCTAATCTTCTTGAACAGAGAATTTAGTAGGAATGTTAAACAAATGAAGAAGCAGAGAATTGATTTTTCTGTTTGAATGAATCTTGACTTACAATTGATATCTGTTCATTTGTTTTTATAGTACATACAAGCTAACAGCTTGTGCTAACCGAATCTAACAAACACTAACAGAAACACTAACAGATGATATTATTCACTCTCTATCAAGCTATTAGGAGGAACCGAGACGAATTCACGCCGAACTCAGCGAAATTAGTTCTCTTCATATATACAAATTTCTATTAGCTCGAACTGAAGGAAAAAGAGAGAGTGAGTTACCTGACACCGTCGCGGTAGAGACTATTGATGAGGACATCACCTTGGAGATTCAAGAAGTAGATGGCGGATGCGGCCACCAGCATCTTCCTCGCTCCATTGGCTCGCGTCCGAAGTTCAATGACATGAAATCAATTGGCGAAATGATTTGGCCATGGCTGAAACCGTTGCCGGAATCTGGAGAAAAGAAGGCGTCGGCGTTCGATTTTGGTTTGGTGATCATAGCATGTGTGAAGAAGATAATCGAAAAGTATTAGTAAATGTATTCGTAAGAAAGAAAAGAATATGCTAATCTATGAACTTAGCCCTTACCATTTATTTTATTTGTAATTTTGGCTCTAAATTTTTATCACTTTGTCCTTTATCCTTTAAATTTTAACTAAATTACTTTTCTTTTAGTTGAAAATTCACTCAACTATTATAAAACCTTAACGGTATAATAACCCATCACTGCGTATTTCGTAAAATTAAAAAAAAAACCATAAAAATTAATAAAAATATTCAAATGTTTTAAAAACAAATTCATATTTTCTTTTAAATATCTACATTAGTACTAAAATACATATAAACTTTCACACGAATAATTTTGTTAAAATTTTAATAACTATTTAATTTCTCGATAATATAACAATTTGACTAAGATTTGAAAATTAATAACCAATGTGACCAAAGGAGAATTTAAGGGGCTAGCAGGAGTTTGGGTCCCTAAAATAGAAAATTACTATTTAGGTTATTTAAAAGTTTTTAAAATTTTAAATTAAAAAAGGTAAAATTGTACTTTGCCTCCCCTAAAATTATAAAAATTTGATTTAATCCTTTAAAATTATCAAGATATAAACTATAAAAATTAAAATTTCATTCAGCCCTAAAAATTGTTCTTCCTTCACCCCTAAATGTGACAAAAGAAGTAAATATTAAGGGTTAGATTTAATATTATGCTTATATATTATCATAAAAGTTTGGTTTCAATTTTTTTATTTTGAAAACATAAAAATAGAGTAAATTTTCTATTTTTTTTAAAAATGCTTATATTATTTTTAATTTAATATTTAATAATTTTCTATTTTTTATATATATACATCTTAATTTTTTAATATTTATATTATAGGATTATATATTATTATAGATTTAGTTTTTATGTGTTTAAATTATATAATATATAAAAATAACATAATATAATATATTATAAACATAGAAAATGAGTCGGATCGCGCTGAGCTCGAGCTTGAGGACGACTCTTATTTTAAACAAACCTAATATTTTTTTGTCAAAGTTCATTTTTCAAGTTTTTTTTTTTTGTCGAAACCAGCGCATCCATTATCATTACTAATGACTAATCTACTCGCTGCAAGTGCTCTCCAAAGAGGTAAATGATTGGCCATGAGATGTGCTTTCTAAAGTTCGTTTTTTAAGTTTAATATTTTTGCTCAAATCTTCTTAAATTTAACACAAGCCTTTAGAATTTGACAGATAACTTAACCCATGAATAAGTCTAAATACAAATGACTTGCATTAAGTTGACATAGATTTTAGGTTCAAATATGTACAACCACATTCCTTACCTCTTAATAAAATAAATGGGTAAACTGCCTCTAAGGTCATTAAACTATTATTAAGTTTACACTTTGATCACTTGATTTCAAAAAGTTACAAATAGTCATTTAATTATTTAAAAGTTTTCATTTAAGTCATTAGACTATTAAAATTGCCATCATATGGCTTTTTTCGTTCACATTGCTGACACAAATTGAAAGCTTTTCTTCTCTTTTCTATAGTTTGGTATTTTCATGAAATGACTTTGAACATCATGATTTTGCGAATCAAATCCGAATGGCTTTCTTCTTCTTCTTATTCTTCGATACCAACCGTCAAATTGACTTAGACTTAAAGGTATATTCTTTTATTCGTCAATGTGTACTATTCCACAGTACTAATTGTCGAATCAACACTTGGAACTCACAGGCCGGACTTATAAAAGAAAAGGCTTAATAACTCAATGCCTTAAATGAAAACTTTCAAATATCTCAATAATTATTTTGTAATTTATTGAAGTTAAGTGAGCCAAACTGTAATTCTACTAATAGTTTAGTGATATGAGGTGTACTTTATTCAAAACAAATAAAACAAATGTAATTCTTAATATTCCATAAAAAGGAAAAGGGTAAACTACAAAGATGGTCACTAGACTTTGGTGAAAAATTGTTTTTGCCACCAAACTATGACAAGTTACATTTTCGTCACTAAAGTTATTGATTTATAATGTTTTGGTCAGTAGTCCGTTAAAAACTTAACGAAAAAGTGGGATGGTACCTTAATTTAAGGGTTAATATCCAATTTTATCCTTGAACTATAACTAGAACATTCAATTTGTTACTTTTACAATATTTTTAACAATAATTTTGGAAAAAATTTAAACCATCTAAAATTATCAAAATAATTTTAAAAAATTTCTGAAAATTCATTATTATTTTTATAAAATCATATAAATATTTTTGTAATTATAATTATTTAAAAAATATAAAATTATATAATAAACAAGATATTTTTAAATTATATAATATTTTTACAAATGAATAAATTTTAAGGTGACCATCAATGGCTTCCTATGCGTGCCTCTTACATGGAAAACACGTATTTTTTAATTTGTAAATACGTGTTTTGTTTATTATATAATTTTTATGAATTTTTAATTTTTATTACATATTTATAATTTAAAAATATTTTATAATTTCAAAAATAAATAATGAATTTTCAGAAATTTTAAGATTTTTAAAATATCTTTTTTTTCAGAATTATTGTTAAAAATATTATGAAAGTATCAAATTAAATGTTTTAACTATAGTGTAAGGATAAATTAGATATTAACCATAGCACCGTGAAAAAATCACCAAAATTTAATCATCTTTTTATAGTTTAATTCGAAATATCAAATCCAACGGTGGAAAATACAGTTTTAAATAATTTCTGTACAAAGGAAAGTAGGATATGTAACCCCTCTTTCTTTTAATTGTTTTATCTCCTGGTGAACCAATAACTGATTAGATTATGAGACCGGTATCAATGGAACTAGTGGTTCCCTGCAATTCCTGCACTTCACTCCACCGGAAGCCGCCTCTTCACCCGCGAGTCTCATCTCTGAAACGCAGTGCTTTTTCCTTGAAATGCCGACGCACAAATACATCAGAGCTCCAGTCTCCGGTGAGCGTTACCAGCCGGGACGGTAGTCTTTCCCCTTCCATTCCCACTCATAAAGTCACCGTCCACGACAGATTTCGAGGTGTCGTTCACGAATTTGTTGTTCCTGAGGTACAGCCTTTCACTCCGTCTATTAGGAAAAAGGGTAGTTGCAGTTTATTCATTAGAACAACTTACTAAATAATTTATTAGAGACTAATAATATAGGGATATTCGATTGAAATTTCAGGACCAATACATATTACATACGGCTGAATCTCAAAACATTACGCTTCCATTTGCATGCAGGCACGGTATTGTTCTTTAAATTCTGAATAACTTTTGTTTCTAAATGTCGCGAAGGGTTTTCTGATGATTCAAGTTTTTCGTGATCATTAAGTTACTGTAATTGAGCTTAATTTACCTATTGGACTTAAGGCTGTTTTCATTGTTTTGAATGAAGAGTTCCTTTACATGGCAGGTTGTTGTACTAGCTGTGCCGTCCGTGTAAAGTCTGGACAAATAAGACAGCCTGAAGCTCTTGGGATATCTGCTGAATTGAAAGCAAAGGCATGACTTCTATGTTTCAGATTTATGGAATATGAATTCAGTTGCTTGTTTGTTTTGCTTATTATTTGGCATTTGAGTTTTAACTCAAACCTTCAATTCTATTTCATTGTATTCAAGCCTTCTATTCCGTTTTATCTTATTTTCATGTCTAGTCATCATTTTTACTATACCTTAGGTTTATATATGAAGTCAGTGCACCTCTAGACATTTAACTAACAGGAGAGGCATCAAAGGATAAAGAAATGTTGTATAGACACACAAGGAATGTATATGTAAACTGAAGAAGATTCATAACATGGGTTTTATTGTGCAGATTAACCAAATTAAGAGTATTATTGGCCTAATTCGGAAGAGATGTAAACTTCTTCACATTGATGTTAAATTTTGCTGAAGTTTCTGTAGATCATAACTGAATAGATGCCATACCACTATTTAATGTCCACTTGGGCTTTAATCTTCCTAGTTTCTTATTGGTCTTCCTAACCAATAACCATAAGTGATGAATGTACCAAATCAGAGAGGGAGGGGGAGAGAGAACACCGTTATCATTAGCATGCATTAAATAAACTACATGTGCTCAAATATATTATACTACTTCATTTAAAACTTCTTTCATGATTGTTCCATTAACTTAGTGTTTGGAGTACTCCTTAAATTTATTTTCTTCTTATTTTGGGGGCTTAAATGCAGGGATATGCACTTCTTTGTGTGGGGTTTCCATCGTCTGATGTTGAAGTGGAAACACAAGATGAAGATGAGGTAATGTGAACTACTCTAACCAGCTATTTTGGAGAACCACTAGTTGCTCTTTGTATGTTAAGCAAATGTTAAGTTTTTGCAAACAAGTCAAAGGCTGATTGCTACATTATGTGCCTCAAATTTCTCGTGATAGGAGCATCCAAATGTGTCTTCAACCACATTTATCTGAATTTGGTTTTCTTGTGTGTCTGTAACCTTTATTTATATGAATAAAAAATAATCTGAATTTGCTGGCATGTGCAGGTGTATTGGCTTCAATTCGGAAGATATTTTGCTCGAGGACCAATTGTAAGCCCACAGCTTCTGAAAATTTTGTAAACATTAATATGCGACAAGTAGTCGATGAAGACAAAGGATAGTTGAAAAGGAGATAAAGCTGATGCACATCTACTGCCTCTTTCAGGATTTTAATACTTAATTACCTCAACTTTTTTGAAATGGTCTTAACACTGGTTTATTTAATTTTTACTACGGCAGGAAAGGGATGACTATGCGTTGGAGCTAGCCCTGGGTGATGAATAAGCTACTTACATTACATTAGTGAAAGTTGAGCATAAACCATGTAAAGCCTGCTGCGGATTCTGTATCTTTTCATTTTTATTGTACCCCAGCGGAAGCACTGTGATTATGACTCAGTGAATTTGACATTGTTGACATCTTTAAGTTACATGTATTAACTTCTTCAATGTATATTTTCCTTGTGCCAATTTAGCATTTTCAGCTGTTTTTGTTGCCATACTATGACTGCACTAGTATCTGTCATTATCTGTAATAGGTAGTTTGCATGTACAGTGTCTCTGGATGAAATGGTTCTTGGTAGATTAACTACCATCTTCAAAGTGAGCTTCATCATGTTTACATGGAAAATGATGAATCGAGGATAGACAGTGAGTGAGAAAATGGGAGGATGTCCAAACGCTCACTGACGCTTTAAATTGAGGAGATTTCAACGGCGTACTCAGCTTTTTGTATAAAGATTTTACAGCATAGAGTTCACGACCTTCCTTGTATCAAAAAATCAAGGTCTGGTGTGGTGGGAAAGGTTCTGTTTCTTCTAGAAAGTAGTTGATTTGGAATAAGAAATAAATATAAACAATTTATACATGCATGGAGTTGTGAACTTTGTTTTTCTTTGCTTGGGCTGAACGACATGGATGTAGAAGACCTCCCACTTGTAGTGAGTCCTCGATCAGTTTTTGATACAAAAAGTTAGCAAGCACGCAGTGTAGCGCTTTCATTGTGTTTCCATTAAAATGATTTTTGCCCCTCTTAATTCCTTTGACTCTGTCTTTAGGATCAATAAAGTCTTCTTATGAACAACCACCTGGTCGCATTGCTGTTTCTGGCCCCTTAATTTAAATATTACTGATTCACATTATTATTATTATCCTTTGTCCAAAAGGTCGAGTAGGGGAAGTGAATGATCTGTCTATTCAAAATCGACCACTTCTTTCTATTTTCTAGTTTCTAGACCCGACCATACTGTTTGGTTATCATATTTCTCTATACGTAAAGTCAATTTCATGTCTGAAAAATGTTTTTAGGCATCCTAGGGTTTCAATTGCTTTCTTGGATTCTTAACCTTTGGGGTATAAATTGGTAGTGTCTTGCTACATAGTTAGCCACTAAGCCCGACATAATCTGTTTTGAGACTTGCATCTTAGACAAAAATGAGGGGCAATAAAGGTTTACCTCTTTTTTTGTTTGCTCAAACTTGTATCGCAAGTAGTTTGATTTTGCAACAAAACTCTCCGGTTATTCAGAGCTGATGAATTCATGTTAAGGTCAATTGCTGCCTCTTGAAACTTTGTTGACCTCTGTTTCTTAAATCAAGTTTGCAACCCTTGTGTCATTCACGAAGGTCCTCGTATATCTGCTACTTTAGTATGCAAAGAACTTCGTGTATCTTTGTCTGTATGAATGTGCTTGAATGAAATCTTATGCTAATTGCCAAAGCTGTTGCCGCCTTCATCATGAGTTCATGACCATTAATTTAATCTTTATTCTCTTTCGGTGTTAGCTTGACATAGCATTTCATAGTGTAGTAAGTGTGCTTAAAAGTTAACTCTTCGGTGTGGTTGGAGAGTTATTCAACATGTATTGAAATACCTCATATTTCCATCCTAGTCTTTGCATCCACTTTCATATTTCAATGCTTAGACTGGCATGGACATGTCTTATTCTAATCAGTTTGGCAAAACAAGTGAAAGAACGAAAACTACAAACGGAGCGAGGTTAGTGCTATCTTTGTCTTTTTCAAAGATTCATATATAGAGATGAGCATGCATTGCAGAAAACAATAGAATTCCGTTATAATAGTTTATAACTTCTTCATGTAATTTTTCCATGCATGGAACTGACTTTATCATGTAGCTAAGCACCACCGGATAAGGTCAAAGAAATGGTTAAATTCATGTCTATTTGCCTTTTGGTCCTGGTTCCTGCTGTAAAAATTTTGGACCATGTATATTAGGAGATAGGTTCTATACAGGACCACCTGATAGGGAATTTGAACAATTAAAAAATATCCTATAGCTGGTAATAGCTAAGTGGAAATCAGCAGCAAAGCTGAAAAGGGCTTGCTTCAAGTGATAGTTTGCGAATATCAATTAATTGAGATAGGAATCTTAAGTCCATAATGCTAATCTTTACGTACCAGATCCAAAGGGACACAGATAAGGAGTGAAGTTAACAGTTGAAACAGAATATATTACAGAACAAAAGCAGTGGACTCGAGTCATTATCAACCGGCTCTACTTGTCAAAATGCATAACCGCTATTTCACATCACACATTAAGCTTTTTAGTAGTAATCCACACTGCAACATTTCACTTCCTGGTTATCCAAGAAAGATGGAAAAGAACTTGCCTTCAGGAATGTTAATATAGCTTTACAACCTGTCTTCCCTTATGAAAATGTGAAAGTGCTGTGGGCCTATACCTGAGTCATATGGACCATCTACCAATAAATATTGAGCCTCTACTGTCCTTGTTCTAAGTCCCCACTTAAGTGATGATAGGTCTATGGACCTCACCACCACTGGCATCGGTCTGATGGGCATAATTTTCTGAGACAAAGTCATGGTCGGTAGACCCAAAACTTAGTTGCTTTTACCTCTGCAGATAACATAACCTTTGGCCTCTGAAATGTGTGTGTCTCAACTTTATTAGATAGAAAATATGCCTCTTGGATATTGTAGTTTGATCCATGAGATCTGAAAGCGACATTATCAGGCTGTTTCTGAGAACCTAAACATCGGCATGTAAAACTGCGAAAACATTGAATTGGGAAATCTTTTCCAGATAAATGATGTCTTTTAGAAATAAACATTATATGCAAAGACTTCATCATAATGTCTGAAGATAGACATGAAGAAAGAGATGTTCCATGTTCAGGTCCAGCTGATTGTATTCCGTGCTCACCGACAGTTTAATATCAACTAGGCAAGTTTAGACTAAATGCTAGTTGTGATATTCTTTTCTTATCTGTACCGGGAATCTGGTTTCAGTCGAACTTGACCATGATGTGCAATATGACCAACTCGTTCGGTTTAAGCGGATTTAACCAGAAATATACACTTTAGTCTTCAGTATTCTTGCTGAAGTTTGTAGCCTGAACAATGAAGAAGTTATTGATTGATTTCAGGTCACACTGACATCATCAACCATGTAATCAGCTAGATTCTCTAAAATCTGCACCTCAATTTTTTCTATAAAAATCTATATGGTCCCCAATGTAATTTTCTTGGGCCAATATATGTTTTATAACGAGTGACTATGAAACAGTTGTCTTAACTTAGACCGTTGGTAATTAAAATTGAAGAGGAAGAAAAGTATCAGAGATGAACTTTATGCCCTGTATTTATTGCCACTCATATTCATAGCAAATCAAAAGAAGACAAAGTTTATCTTATCAGGATTCGGAAGATAACCGATTATTCAAACTGTTAAAAAACGTCTTCTCTGATGGAATTACTTATAATGCATCCAACCAGCTACCCAAAACCGCTTATTTCATATGTCACGCAAGGAAAAATAACTCAATACAAATCGAGGAGGAGGAGTTTCCTCCATTTGCCGATGGGATGCAACCTCGGTGGAAGATATTTATAATGTGCAAAAGCAAACTTGTTGCTTCTAATATTTGACTTGGGGTCTAATATAGTCTCAGCTGTTGAACTTCTGTTCAGCAGCACTAGCTGAGCCCTGCATCAATCAATGACACAACACAAACAGTGAACACAATGCTAAACAAAAGAAATCATTCATAGGAATATGAAAAACGGCTCGGGATGAAACTATTATATTGCCCCCAAAGAGGTAAGATTAACAAGTATAATCTTTAAATGACTTTTCTTGAGATAGTTACATTTGCAAGAAAAACTCAGATGCCATTCTTGTACTTTATATATTGCTGCAATAATTTCAGAATGCTAGTATATATTGTCCATATTTTATTTGTAGTGTAATCAAAATCGAACTCTGTAATCCGATATTATGATCAAGTATTATGGTTTCTTGCCTGAATTTTTTACTTCAAAGCCCAAAAGAAAATGGTGTATATAAATCATTTAGCAAGTGAGAACAAACTGTGAACTAACCCCAACTGATGTCACAAAATTGCAAACTGCACATTTTACGGATCTCGCTCCATACTGGTACATTAGTAACATCCTGCAGTTCCCACAATTTACATGTGCCACCTGATTTGCTGTCAGAAGTGAAGGAAAATTTGAAGCTTTGACCAAAAATAATAGGAGTTCAATTGACAAGCCTTTGAATCTCTATAATGTTTCAAGAAAACGAAAAACATTACTGAAGTTGCAAAACATCATAATCTGTTAAGCATACCTTCCAAGGCCAGATTGACAGTATGACAACACGAACATTGAACGCTTGTTGCTCCGCGGATGTACATTAATAAGGTATGACAGCCTCCGCAAACCAACTGTGCCATTTCTGTGCCTGTATTTTTCAGAAGTTTGACTTACAATTCATACACAGGCCTTCCAAAAAGAAGATTCAATCAAGTAAATAGCAGATGATGTACCGGGAGGCGGCACTGCTGTTACTGCATTGCAAACAGCACAACACACAGAGGTTGCTCCAACTGGATAGAGCAATAAATTTCGACAACCGGAACACACAAGTTGGCTTTGAGCACCTGGTTAACATAGGTTTGGCCACTAGATCAGTTGTCAATGGAAAGTAAAAAAAAAAGGAGAGTAGAAATACAGTAACTTTTGTAGATGCAGAAAGGTTAATGACTTAATTCATAAATTCTCCTGTCTTTGACCAATTTGTTGATGAGGCCAAGCTTGTTAGAAGCCAAACTAGACTTGTAATATTGGTACTTTACATCAATAACAACCTGTGTATCTTAATGCCAAAGCCATACCCTTGCACAGCATGAACATCAGAAAAAAAAAGGAAAATAAAAAAGCAAAAGGGGGCAAAACGAAATTGAAGCAGACGTCCTGAATCGGATATCAGAAATTCTATTTGGATTTGATTATCATATATGTAGTTAAAATGAGACTTAACTCTTTTATGATGAAAAAAAGGCTAATGAAAGAGGTCCTTCAACTAAATAGCAATGGAATTCACATTGTTTAAAGAAAAATCTGTTGCAGAACAGATAGAAGAGAACAAGATACCATTGGCAGCAGGAGGAGTGTAGGGTGCTGGAGGTGTGGGATATGGCGCAAGGGGAACTGGCATTGTAAAATCAGACAGAACTAAACTCTCCTTTCAATAGTTCACTGTCTAGAACCAGAGAGCATCAAGCTTTCTCCCATACTTTACCATGTCAGACAAGAATAATACAAGAAAAGCTCAGAAAACAGCTGAAATATTGCAACTATGGGTAACTCAAGAAAGTGACCAAAAATGAAAACAGAATCGACTATGATTAAAAATTATACCAGTTCAACTGTAAGACACAAGGGAAATGATGGGGGGAGAAAGAGTCTGAGTTGCACAACCAACAAAAACAATGAAAAATACCCAATTCCCAATTTGGAAACTTTCTTACATAGCCATACGATATGGTAGTTTTTTAATGGATACAAAAAGGAGAAAAAGAAAAAGGAAAAGGAAAAGGAAACAGAAACTTCAGGACAATTGATAAACAAAGAAATTCAGTTGAATCATTATGAAGTGGGGCAAACATAAATACCTGTTCAATATGCAGATGAAGTGGTGAGAAATAGAGAGAGAAAAGAGAGGATTAAGTTCAGAATAAAGTAGTTGTTATTGTAATGATTTCCCTTTTTTACCATGTGCCTTATCAGTTCATCTTAGGGAGTTAATGTCAACTGAAAGCTTTCATTTTTATCCTTATCAAAAGATAGATAAAAAATAGAAGCTTTCATGTCATTTTCCTTTTGGCGAACATGTATGCATTATGCAATGTGAAAAATTTCACTTCCCCCCCCCCCCTTTTTTTATTCTGATTTTTACCTGTTTGCAATCTCCATAGAATGTTGATTTGTATCTCCATTTTGGTGGTATATCAAGATCAACTTTGGGGCTGAAAACTCTGGACCCCATACCCTTTCCTTGTCTCACTGTCAATGGAGCTTTGCATTTACTGTTAAAAAAGAATTGCATGGAGGTGAGTGTTGCAATAACCCCACAGTCTCCTTTCTCCCTCATGGGAGAAATGGAGGGGCTAACTAAACCACTGAGCCACATCTCATGGCCAAAAGCAAATCAGGGACCATCTGTTAAAATTATTACTCTGGGGGCAAAATTCATACAACTTTACAAATATAAAGTTGGGATTCTCTTATACTCAAATTACCAAGAAAAAAAATCACAACTTTTTGGTGCTGTGCCTGTTATGGGTGAGCTTCGGAGTTTGGAGGGTGAATTGACAGAATCCTGTAATTCTGGGGTATCCATATCTTCATTTTCAGCTACATGCCTACACGTAATTAATACTCTCTCTCCACACATTGGTTGATTTGAACCATTTTTATCATCTATTTCTGGGCCTATGTAAAGCTTAAATCCTGTCTCATAAATCATCTTTGTGATTCCTTTTTTGTTGGCTAAGGTCTTTAATATAGTTAGGTTATATCCTAGGTCAAATCACCATCAAAACCACATAAATGAAGAAACCAATAAAAAGAAAAAGAGAAAAAAAAATGGGAAACCCATGAAAGTGAGTCAATGTCATTTCTTCTATTTTGCAACAGATCATTTCAGCTTCTATTTTCAATTATTATTGTCTGCAGCAAACGAATCAATAATGCATGAACAGAGAACAATAATTGTATTGAGAAAAAAAAAGAACTGGAAATATATATATATATATATATATAAGAAAATGTTAAAAGAACAAAGGGAGAGACAAAAAGGCTTAATTGTTTGAAGAAAGGTATGTAGTTTCATCAAGTATGGGCAGGGAGTTCTTACAAGAACTTTGATGACAATCTCCATAGCAGGTCCATAAACAGCATGCCATGCAAAGACACATGGGGACCGCCTCTTTATGTACTTTTGTTGGCTTTTCTTCGCATTCTAGACTGGATATTCTTGTCTTTTCCTTTAGTTAACTGCTAATTCAACCAATAATTTTAAACTCTGAAACTAGCTACCCTTGCTTTCCTATCCCATGCCCAATAACTCAATTGTTTGCTCTCCAATCCAACTTCTAGAAACCCATGTCTGTCATCAGCTATGTAAGTTTTTTTTAAAAGGGTATATTTTCTTGTATTCGATAATCACCTAACTAAATTAGGAGACAAGTTGAGTTGGATCCTAAATAAAGAGTAAATTTCTTCCAACATCATTTCCTCCGTCAATAAATTTGAATATAAGTTTTTAAAGAACATGAAACACCATACTATTTATAAATGAAAGATCGTTATTGAGCTAGTGTAATCAGAAGGGTAAATTTCTTCCAGTTTCAGACAAGAGTGTCATTAAATGGTCTGATTGAATGCTTGACCTGCTTTCTTTGTTGCCCTACAAATTAACCAAGCTTAGCAATATGCTAAGTTTCAATAATAATAATAAAAGATACAGTCTATGAGCATCATCCAGGCGTCACTTATACGTCAAACAAGAGATTTGATCTTATCTTGGAAAATCAGGCAGCCATTGTTTGAGCCATTTTAATTTCGTAATAAGGAGATGACAAAAAAGGTCTAGATCAATTGATGTAGGAAAACAACACGCCCACAATATCAGTCCTTTCACTTGGTAATCAATTAATCTGTTTAAGCAAATTGAGATCCGAGAAAGGATTTGGTATCTAATCTTATCTATTATAGATCAAGGATAATCCTAAATTTTGGAACTCATCCATGTATGAAAACATGCCACAAATCCTTCCTATTACACTGGATAAATATTATAATCTTTCTTTTTCGGGGCCTTATCTTTAAATATTTGAGTGAAGTATAATTAATTATATGATAAAAACAATCAAAGCCAACATAAATATTTGTTTTAGAAGAGCTAAAAATGCCATTACAGGACAAGAACCAGAAATGTGAAACACTTTTGTCCAAATTTATAGCCCCATAACATCAGATGCTGACATTTCAATCCATAGCTAGCCTGCATATCCAACACCATTCCAAAAGTTCAGCTATTCGAATTTTAAACCACATTTCTGGGGATTTTTGCATGAAAGGGAAGAGAGGGTGGCATTTTATGGATGACATCAAATATTTGCCAAAAGAATCATAAGTCCAATTTCAGACACCGACAAATCTGGGTCTGGACTAACATAAAAGAGAGGCAATTATTTAACAAGACTTGCCCCAACTGCATTTCAGCTACTTCCTGTGGCAAAATACGGAATATAATGTACTAAAAGAAAAAAAGAAAAAAAAACATTGATGTATTACATAGCAAGACCACAATCCATGAATATAAAATTAAATTTCCAAAATTATCAGAGCAAAAGGAATTGCCTGACTAACACAAAATCCGTACAAGGAAACGTATATGCTTATAACCATACCATTCCATGAAAATGTATGTCATTTTAGCATAAGGTATAATGGCAGCATCCAGAAGAAAATTGCCAGATATCAGTCATTATACAATCAATACATAGCCTAAGAGGCAGCCAAGGTTCGTCTTATACAAACAATACTATTTGTTCAGACATGCAGGTTCCACATGTTTAAACTCTGGTTTTATGTACAAAAAATTTATGGTTTAGTCATCATCATTTTCTGAATCAGGGTTCCCATACACAATAGAGAAATAGAAACCTACTGTTCTAAGTGTGAGGCCTGGAAACCTGTGAGAACTACTAGGCCGCAGGTCTACCTTGATAAAAGGCCAATTCATGGCTTGTGCAGCCTCGCACTCTTCCCATCCATCTCCAATTGCACAAAAGTGGGTATTTCGATTGTCAAAACGTTCCTTGATCCACTGGAAACATTGTAGTTTCCTACATCCCATGAACTGTAAACTGGAGAATAAATGTTTTGTAAGTACTAGGTCATTTGTTTTTTCTTTCTTCTCTTCACAATGAATAATGAGTTCACTTAAGAAAAACAGTATGCATGCAAACTAGTGACAACGATAAATATGACCACCACCTGAACTCTTGAAACTACATGGAATCGAAAATAATGTCCTTATAGAGAGAATGGGAAAAAAAGGGTATTCTAAAGGAACTTGATACACGGAAGGTATCTTCTATGTGAAATTCATCTCTTCCATTTAAAAGCTTTCTTCAACTGAAAATTTCCGCATTAACAAAAGATAAAATATTAAATTCCTGAGTCATGCCTAACAAGAGATATATTTACTGGAAGATCAATTTAGGATAAAATGATGTGCATTTAACCATCAATTACACTACCCTTGATTACTTCAACATTCATAAACTGCACAAAACATGAGGGGCCTTCATAATTATCCTCTTAACATGAGTATGGCTAACTTAGCTGGAAAAGTCCTTTGGTTTTTGTGTCAAGGACCTGAAATCAAATATTGAACTTGCCATGGACAGAAGTGGGGCACCCTCGTTCAGTAGCTAGCTGTTGGAAGAAAAAAGTTTACTGTGTGGCATTTATTATGAAGATACCACTTGCTATGAGGATATATTATAAGAGAAAGTAAGAATAGGCAGGCAGAATACAGTAATGCCAATTAAAGTAGAGGCTGGTGGTAACAGTTTCTACATGTACTATGAAAAAAACATAGGTTACTTCAAGAGAATACAAGATTACTCACCATTTTCATGCGATATCAAATTGTCAAGTCGAAAGAGTAGACATTTAACAAGGCTAGGAATCAAAGACCCAGAAGTCACCAAAACATTTATGTGCCGGGACCCTGTAGCATTAGATCTGACAACCCCACCAGCAATGGTATTACAAATAGTAGGATTTTCATTCCCAGCTAAACACTGCTCCAAGAGTGCCCGTGCTATATTTAGAAAATAAAAAATAAATACTAAGCAAAGCAAGTGATTTAAGAGAAAACATGAGAACTTTAGCTCAAGTTACAAGAAAATTCTTAATTTTTATGGCAAAGCTAAACCTTAAGCTTCAAATTAATGCAGGTTCTGTGAGAAGAATATCTCTAAGCCTTGAAAGACTATTAAGAGGTAACAACTTTAGTGAGTTTTGAGCCCCATTTTAGAATACCACAAAAACACATTGAATATGGTCTATACGTAAAAACCTACGGCACACATCAATTGATCTGCTTCACATACCCCAATATACATAGCAGCTATAACCTTTATCCAAAATACTCAAGAACTTAATCTTCGACATTGAACTAAATCCAGAAAAAAGAATTCATAACACTCAATGAAAACGTGCAGTGACCAGATCTAATTAAAACAAAACAGATTCAATATTAAGTAGAATACTATAACTGTCAACAACTCTAGTTCAGCACTAAACTAATGGCAGCTGGAAAAAAAAAAAAAAAAACTGAATGCATCAGTAGCCATATCATAGTTGGAACATACCAGAGGAAAGCCACCCATCTGTATACTCATCGGTCATTTTGTACAATGCATCCCAGAGATCCATCATCTCCTGGTCCAAAATATTGTGTAAACCCTGAAATGATAGAGAACTTTCTAAAAAAGAACGCACTTATGTTTCTATATCTAAGAAGCATTTGCAATTGCCTTTCTTATGTATGCATAGCCTTTGAAGAGAAATATAAAAGAAAACACAATCAGAGGTTACCGTTGGTAAACAAAGGTATATATGAGGAAATACAAAAGATGAAGCTTTAAACTGAAAAATAAAGATTAAGTTGCCTATGTCGTGCAAGGAAGTGCTTTCGAGCACCAAATCCCTACGATATAAGCACAATTTTTCCTTTTACATAGATATTAAATCCCAGATAAGGACCCAGCAGTGAGTACCTCTAGGAGATATATCTATTTACCATTAATATTCCCTCATTGCTAAACCATAAGGTATTATCTGATATAAACTACATGATTCAGATTAAGCTATATTAGATTTTTTGTGACAATTCCCCTCAAAATTCCAACTAACGGTTGTACCTGTTGCTAAACCTTGACTTCATCAACTGTGTGGCAATAACTATGACAAGCAAATACAAACAGTAACTGGTGGAACAACACAACTAACAGGAAGCAAAATTTATATTAGGCTTGAAAGGCATCAGATGGAATACTTGTTTATACTTGTTGGCTATGATTCGATGCCTGTATGCTAGTTTCCTTTTGTTGAGATCATCATGTGGAGGACTAAAACCATCTTGATTAAAATCATAATCAGACAGATCCTGCCCATCATCATATTTGCACAAGGCCTCAAGGAAAGGCTTATTGCAGTTTTCAATCTGCAGCCCATTCAATATATATAACCGTAAAATTCAGTATATATAGTTGCAAAAAAAAAAAAAACATGAAAAGGGAAAAAAGGTAAATGAGAAGAAGAACCTCAAGACATACTTGCTCATAGAAGAAAAAATCATCAGAAATTTGAAGAATATGTTTCTCCCACATCTTTCCAATTTCAACACCTTTCTGAGCATCTTTTAAACCGGCGAAAGCCTCAGCATAAGAACCATTCAACAAAGACTTGAGCAATATAAGGGTTTCATCCATGTCCCATATGTATACATTTGTTATCTGATTATTCATATCTATTAACCAAAACAAAGACAACACAAAAATCAAAATACCCAACTGAATCAGCCCATAATAAAAAATTAATATCATATAGCTATATTCATGGTCTAAATCGATTTGCCTAAGCTATTCAGTTTTCATCAGGGAAAAAGAAAAAAGCCAAAAAGGTCAACTTTGATTACAAAGTCAAGGATATGATAAACGTCACTAGAGAGCACGCAAAATAAAAGGGTAATGAGGATTTGAAGTTTACCTTTCTGGGTCAATGAGTTCAATGGCAAAGATGGAGCAGAATGAGTGAGCTGAGCGTTGCTATTGAAAGTACAGTATTCGCAGTCTGGCTCGTGCCTTTGGCCAATTCCCTTTCCCAAAGCGTTATAGCAATCATAATTCCAAGGTACCTCTTGTCATCTTTTATAAAGAAAAGTCGGGGCTCGAATTACGATCTTCGTGCATTCTTAGGTGCGTAAATTATAGGTTTTCGATTATGACTTGCGCCACCTTCACCCCTACCGCTTCGAATTCTCGGCACAGCGTGATAATCACACGGGTGATTGACTTTAAGGATCCTTTCTGTGACCTTCCTCCGTGGAACAAACATCCTCTCTTTCCACCAAGTCAAAGAACTCTAGCTCTTTATTATCCATTAGCCCTTGTACTAGGGCTCAATTCATATCTTTGGATTTCATGACCTTCCTTGTCATGGAACTCAGATGAGTTCCTTGTATCTCAAGACCGCTACATTCTCTTGCGTAACTAGTCCAAACTTCTCGCATTTCTTTCCAAACCATTCTCAGCGGGGTTCGACCTCAAGAATCTCCTGTTTGAACCTCCTCCTCGAATAAATTTTCTCAGAGAATATATAAACCCGAAAAGAGAAATACCAAAAAACAATGGCGTCGTTTATGGTCCGCTATGTCCATGCTATGTTGAAATGGGTTCGGCCGATTAGCCTTGAAATTCATGAAAGATAACCCAACACTTTGGATTTTTTCTATTGGTCCAACAAGATAAAAACAGATCCTCTTAGAAAGAACAATAATTCAACAACAAAGAATGCTACAAATACCACATCATTGGGTTCTTTGTTTACACCCCGAAAGGCGAAAATGGCCTAAAAATTTGGCCCAAACCTTTCTTCAGGAAGGACACACATTTGCTCGATTATTGGACAGGTCCTCACATGACACAACAACACAGCGCCAGAAATCACTGATATTGTCTCCCACGTTCTCACCCCTTTTTGAAACTACAATATATAACTGCTACTAATAAATAATAAGCTGAATATTTTCCCAGTTCTCCCTTCTCTAACTTCTCTGTCTCCCCTTCAACACTGAAACAAAAGAACCCATATTCACCTAAATCTCGTAAGTGCTTCTTATTTGTATTTCTTAACGGACCCTTTTGATTCTTGTATCTCTTTGTTGTTATTTTGATCTGCATGTCATATTTTCTTGCAGTTTTTTTTTTTTTTATATAAATTCTTTTGAATCTTGATTTATTTTGATTGTATTAAGAAAAAAAAAGGGGGGGGAAAAACACAAACAGATGGGTTGCACTAGAGACAAGCATATACGGTCGGCCCGAAGGACCCGATCGGTGAAACACGAAACCGATCCTTGCTGTCTTCTTGACAAAGCTTCGATATCCAAATCCATACTTGAATCGGGTATCAAACCCTTGAGTTACCATTTGGGTGTAAATGATTCGACCCAAAGCCCTAATCTTAACCCTAATAACAACGCCAATGCTAATTTTAATGATCATGGTTGGGGGTATTGCACTGAGGAAGAATTAGAGGAAATTTTGTTGAAAAACCTGGAATTTTTGTACAATGAAGCGATAACTAAGCTTATATCGTTAGGTTACGATGAGGATGTTGCATTAAAGGCTATTTTGAGAAATGGGCATTGCTATGGTGGAATGGATGTTTTGACTAATATTTTGCACAATTCATTGGCTTATTTGAACAGTAGTTGTGATAATAGTAATGGGAGTAATTCAGAGGAATCCGAGTCTGGTTTTCCAGATTTGAGGCAATTGGAGGAATATTCGCTGGCCGGTATGATTTGTTTGTTGCAGCAAGTTAGGCCGCATTTGAGTAAAGGTGACGCTATGTGGTGTTTACTTATGAGTGATCTTCATGTAGGTAGGGCTAGTACGATGGAGATTCCATCACTTCCTTCTCCTAATGGGTGTAGTCCGGTTTCAGATAACCTAGAGAGTGTGGATAATAACGGGGTTGGTGTTGTTTCACCGGCACTGTGTAGATTTCATGGTGGTTGGGGGTTTGGGAATGGAGGTGACTTTGCAGTGAATGGGTTGTTTTCCTGTGGTGCTGAAATGACTTTGCAGAGGGATATTGAGTGTCCTAAGAGGTTCAACCTTTCACCTTCAATGAAGTCTTTGTTGAAAAAGAACGTTGCTATCTTTGCTGCAAGTTTTCGAGCCAATTCAAAACAAATGCAGACACAAAATCAGGCATGTGTGGGCACAATGTCTAGTGGGGATGCCCCTCTGGCTGTTGCTGGGGGTGAGGTTTCTGCTGAGAAATCAGAGGAGTCACAGAATTTGATGAGCCAGGATGGGGTTAATTCAGTATTGAGTAAATTTCGTGATTTGAATATTGATGAGAATTTAGAGCGTGCTGGGGAAGACCAGAAAAGTGAGATGATAATTTCTCTGCTTCATCAGATTAAGGATCTTGAGAAGCAAGTGAAAGAGAGGAAGGACTGGGCTCACCAAAAGGCAATGCAGGCTGCAAGAAAGCTTAGTAGTGATCTAACAGAGCTTAAAATGTTGAGGATGGAAAGAGAAGAGATGCAGCGGATGAAGAAAGGGAAATACACAATAGAGGACTCAACCATGAAAAGGTTGTCAGAGATGGAGAATGCCCTGAGGAAGGCTAGTGGACAGGTAGATCGGGCAAATGCAGCTGTGAGACGGCTTGAGACTGAGAATGCAGAAATCAGAGCTGAGATGGAGGCGTCTAAATTAAGTGCTTCAGAATCAGTCACAACGTGTCTGGAGGTTGCAAAAAGAGAGAAAAAGTGCCTGAAGAAGCTTTTGGCTTGGGAGAAACAAAAGCTAAGTTACAGGATGAGATTGCTGATGAAAAGGATAAGATTAAAGATCTGCAACGATGCTTAGCTCGAGTAGAGCAGGATCAGAAAGAAAAAGAGGTATATCATCTTTACATATTGACACGTGCTTACATGCATAAGATATCTACTCCATCTCTTTAGGCCTAGTTTGATTGTTATCTTAGTTTGAAATAGTGGGAGATCTATTCAGCATTGTCGATGTCTATTGGGAATGCTTCTTTTTGTACCATAAATAAATATTGACTTAGAGACCCCTTATACATAAGCTGTCTTGTCTAGTTCATCTTAAGGTCTTATGATAGAGAAGCACGTGATCCTATTAGAAGCTGGAATTCACATTCTGGATTTATGTATCGTTAACATATATGTGTGATGTGAATCTGTTGGAAAGGACAAGACTCATTATTTTGGGTGTAAAATGGCCAGCCTAGGGAGGTGCCTCCTCTGAGCAGCAGCCAAAGAAAGCTTAATACTCTGAGGGACTCTTGTATGTATGATTGTAAACTTGCTTAGATTTGGTCTGTGAACACTAACTCTCAACTCTTGCTCGTGTAGTTCAATGCCCCCTTTTTCTTTTTGTGGATGAGGGCTGATTGTTTCCCTGGTTTCCCTTCTTTTAGTAATCTATGATTGTGCATTTGTTCTAGTTGGTACTTATATCTCTGATTTATATTTTATTTTGTCCCTGTTTTTGGAGGTTTTAGTTATTTATTTGTATGATTGACCCTTTTATGTTCATTTTCTCTCCCATGCTCTTGAGTATTCTTAGATCTCCCAATTTCAAGAGATTAGCAATTGTACTGTGTCATTTTCTTCTTTTATAGTTAAAATGGAGAGAGGAGTTAAAGTCCAAAGAACTTGCCTTGGCTCAAGTTGAGGAGGAACGATTCTCTAAGGAAGCAGCTGAGGCAAGCAATAAAAGGAAGCTTGAAGCTTTGCGCTTGAAGATAGAGATTGACTTTCAGCGTCATAGGGATGATCACCAACGTCTTGAGCAGGAGCTATCCCGTCTGAAACTATCTGCTCAATCTACTGAGTTGAATCATGAGTCCGATAATTTACTCACAGGAAAGTCAGAAGGTACAAAACCCCAGGGAGAAACAATTGCTAAGTTGCTTAATGAATTAGATAAGCTAGAGGATTCTTCTGAGAAAGAAGTTAACGGTGACAGAGAATGCATAATATGTTCAAAAGATGAAGTCTCTATTGTATTCCTGCCTTGTGCGCACCAGGTTCTATGTGCTAATTGCAATGACAGTTATGGGAAGAAGGGTAAAGCTACTTGTCCATGCTGTCAGGTGCCGATTGAACAGAGGATTCGTGTTTTTGGTGCTAGTTCATAGTCGCATTTTCGGTTTAAGAAAATACTATGGAACCAAAGTCTCATACTTGGTATTATGCAGTTTTCTTATCCTAGCGCCAGTGAGACTGCTGGCTTTTGCATATACCTAAGCATGCTGATACTACTTTAGCATGATGAGTTTGTATGTAAATAATTACCGATGTTCAAAATAAGTGGAAACCCGTGCTTGTTTTGTTGCCATCAGGTTGAGAACCTGAATTGAGCAACTCTCATATGTTCTATTCATGACAATACCAATCCCATAGCATTCAATGGATATAATGCTTTCTTGGCCTAAAGGATTTCGTGCTGAGTTCTTAGCCCTTGCATAATGAAAACCCATTTTTATCTTCTTTTCCTGTTCCATGGCTGCAATGGACAATTGTTGAACCATGAATGTCATCATTTATCAAGCACCAATCACTTCAAAACTAGGTGATTTAGTAACTTTTAAGATATTTCAAGATGGTTTCAGCAAAAAAAGCAGAAAAGAAAAGGGGTATTCTAGATATATCTAGCCATAACAATACCGGAAGAGAAGTTTTTTTTCTTTTTATGGTAATTAAGAAGGATTCTTCTAATATGAACACTCTTTTAGGGCTTCTTTTAAAGAGTTTTTATGGGATAATTACTTTAAAAAACGATATTGATAAATGAGATGTATTTAAGTCTAGTTACCAAAATTAAAAATCATTGAAGTCTTAATAAATGAGATGTAATTTATATCCACTTTTAATAGTTTAGTAAGAAAAAAAAAAAGGGTGAGATTTTTATGCATACGAAACCTTTTAAAACATCTGGTGTAGAAAAGTGAAAAAAAGTTGAGAAAGCGAGCAATAATAGACAACCAAATGGGAGGAAAGCAAAGGAACCAAACGGCAAAAGCAGAGCTTCATATGGAAAGGTTGAGAAAGCACGAGAAAGAAGGTTGGCAGTGGGAACAGCTGTTGGAGAGCAACCGACGCAGTCGCCCTATGAAAATGGTCACACTATGGCTATGGCTATGGCTATGGCAATGGGATGTTGATGTTAGGTTATCAAACAATCAAATAATAAAAGCCTTAGCCCTTTTGTTATTCCTTTTCTTTCAAGTTAGTATTTGCTGAGTTAGTCCGTGACCATCGCTCCCCATATTTCATAGGCAAACAAACTTCCCTTTTCAAGTCCAAAATCTTTTTGGTCAACCAGCTGTGCAAATCCAACCACAATTTTATGTGTCAAGTAGAGACCGATAGAGAAGGATGCGGGTGCAGGTGCAGGTTCGAAAATGACTTTGGGATCCTGGCCAGCTCTATGTTTTAATTGGTTCAACTCAACTTTGACCAATGTGTTGCCAATTCTTGGGAGTTCATTAATGTAGTTTATACGGTAGTTGAGATTTGAGAATCTCCATCACAGTCTTAATTTAGGTTTAACTCAAATTTGATTAAAGGGATGTTTAGAGATAATGGTAGAGAGTATTACCAGATAAATTCTTAGCTATACATACTATACTGCAGCTAATATAGGCTCCATATAGTCTGGTGATTCAATTCTGTCGAGTTTGCCAACAATCTATCCTATATACATACAATTATTAAGATTCCAACCCGGGGAACCATAAGATAATTGTGTCGTGATTAAATAAAAAGTAAATAATGATTTCATATATAAGCTATAACTATTTTATATGGAGGGCAACTATTGTGACTATGAGTCTATTTTTTAGTTACTGTTTTTTCTCCTAAAAATAGAATGTTTTTATTAATTATTATGAAAAAATTAAAATATATTTTCAATAATATAAAAATCAAATATGTTAAATATTTTCTTAAGTACAAAACTATTTTATCAACTAAATCATATATATATATATATCATTTTCTTTTGTAACAAGTGAATAACCTCATTGCTTGACACATCATCATCTTTTATATTAAACTAATGTGGAACCCATTGTTAAAAAAAATAAAAAAATATTTGAATCATAAAAATATTTTATCTATGATATATTATATTACCATATTTTATAATAAAAATAAAAATAATTTAATGCATTTTAACTAATACATAAAAAAGAAAAAGAAAATTAGTAAATATATATCAGGCAAACTTGATGTTTCTCCTTTTTGTTGACTTTAGCCACTGTGAAAATGACAGGTTTCAATATCTTTGTACACTTTATAATGGACGGCATGTGTTTATGGAAGTAAGTCGCCTCGCTCCATCCCTCTTCATATAAAGTAACATTGCCTCCTCTCAAGAAAGTTGGAGTTGCTCGCAAATAAACCAATAACTCCCCCCACAAAAAATATAACACCATATTTTTACTCTTCTATGCTCCTTTCTGGTCTGTATCTTCACAATTTCTTTAACTAAATACGTGCCCAATAATTAAAATACATTTTCAAAAATATGGCTACCAAAGTGCATGTGGGAATGGAAACGGAAATGAACGGAAATGGTGTACCTGAAACGTTTAAGAACAACTGGAAGAAACGCCTTATTGAATTTTCCGGGAAAATGAAGAGATCTCCAGGTTGGTTGTGGCGAACCATTTGGAAAGTCGGTCGAGAAGATCCTAGAAGGATGATTCATGCTTTCAAGGTTGGTTTGTCTTTGACGCTAGTCTCCCTCTTGTATCTGATGGAGCCATTGTTCAAAGGGATTGGAACAAATGCCATTTGGGCCGTCATGACTGTGGTTGTCGTGCTGGAATTCACTGCAGGTTTGGTTTTCTTGTTGAAATTTTCATGGCCTGCATTAGTTTAATTTCGTGATGAACAAACAAAATGTATTGAACCTTTTTTTTTTTTTCTGTTTGAAAGGTGCAACTTTATGCAAAGGCTTGAACAGGGGATTAGGGACTGTATTGGCCGGATCATTAGCATTTCTCATCGAGTTCATTGCAACAAAATCCGGAAAGATTTTTCGAGCTGTGTTCATCGGAGCTGCGGTTTTTCTGATAGGTAAATACTTAAAAAACTTGTATGGAAATTTCCCTTTTTCTTTATATCTTCCGATGACTTTCTAATTCATTTCTCAATCAACAGGAACTACTGCCACATACATGAGGTTCTTTCCCTATATAAAGAAAAACTATGACTATGGTGTTGTGATATTCCTCTTGACATTCAATTTGATCACTGTGTCAAGCTACCGAGTCGAAAACGTGTTAAAGATCGCACATGATCGGTTCTACACTATTGTCATCGGCTGTGGCATTTGTCTTTTCATGAGCCTTCTGGTATTTCCAATTTGGTCAGGTGAAGACCTCCATAATTCCACTGTTGGCAAGCTTGAAGGGCTAGCTAAATCTATAGAAGGTATATATCATTGAATAGACCTAACTGCAATTAATGCCTTGAGTGCTCTCGTGTTAATAAAAATGGTAATGAAATTTTACTGCAAATGGATGCAGCTTGTATTAACGAGTACTTCAATGATTCTGAGCTAAAAGAAAACCAAGAAAAATCATCAGAGGATCCCATCTACAAAGGTTACAAGGCAGTTTTGGATTCCAAATCTACTGATGAAACTCTGGTAAGATCTTTTACTTATATGTACTTTTTCTAAGCTAACCCTTCTAAATTGCAAATGGCTAATGTAAAGAAATACTTTTTGGTTTTTGCAGGCATTATATGCAAGTTGGGAACCCAGGCATTCAAGGCACTGTTACAGATTTCCATGGCAACAATATGTGAAAGTGGGAGCTGTTCTTCGCCAATTTGGATATACAGTCGTTGCTTTGCATGGGTGCTTGCTAACTGAAATTCAGGTAATCTTGGAATACAACTTGTCTTTGTTAGGAAATAACAAAAATAATTACATGTTTTGGCAAGGCTTTGTTGCAGACTGTTCAATGTGATCCCATTAATGAAATAAATAATTCATTTCCAAACAGGAAGCTACATCATAAAGCAGGATCTAGCTTTCCTCAATGGTCTCCACTCTTTGTTATTAATAGACCAATAATTTCTTATAATACCAACAATAGTAGTTAATTTCATTGCATTTTTTTTAGACCCCACGATCTGTCCGTGCTCTCTTCAAAGACCCTTGTATTCGACTAGCTGGAGAAGTAACCAAAGCATTAATGGAACTTGCAAACAGCATCAGAAACCGTCGCCATTGCTCCCCTGGAATACTCTCCGATCATCTTCACGAAGCCTTACAAGACCTTAATACTGCCATAAAATCCCAACCAAGGCTCTTCTTAGGATCCAACAATAACCAGGCCAACAACATGCTAGCATTAGCAGCTGCACATGCTGCTCGTCATAATAAGCCAGAGAAGGACAGACATGGAGTTTCATTATCAAGTGTAAAAACAGACTCGTCCGCATTGATGGAATGGAAAACAAAAAGGGCTAGTGAACAAGCTAAAGAGAATGAAAGGAAGGTATTGAGACCGCAGTTGAGCAAAATCGCAATAACTAGCCTGGAGTTCTCGGAAGCACTCCCTTTTGCTGCTTTTGCATCATTGCTAGTGGAGATTGTGGCAAGGCTTGATAATGTGATTGAAGAAGTTGAAGAATTGGGGAGGATAGCTTGCTACAAGGAATACAATCCTGAGGAGGATGAAATCATTGTGAAATGTGAAAAACCACCGGTGGATGTTGCTAAGAATCAGCTGTCAACCCATACATCAGATTAGAAGGGAGACAGGCCTTTTAGGAGTTCAGTTTCTTGAGAATATGGCTGGTTTATTTTGTCTTTCAGAGAAAAAAAAGATCATTACTGTGTTTTTTAGATTGATTTTCGTTTACAATTTTAGATGATATAATGCAAGTTATAGCCATTGATCTTGATGGGTGTGAATTTTTACTAGGTTGGCTCCAATAAAGCATGTAGCTTCATAGATACTTTCTCCACCAAAACAACATTCCTGATATTCTCATTACATTTAGATTTTTTTTCACTATTGAGAAGGAGATATAGAATTGAACAACAAATTAAAATATGCCGTTGGTACTTGTATTTTGATCAACTTTGAAATTTAGTCCCTATACTTAAAAAGTTAAAATTAAATATAACTTTTTTTAATTTAAAATCTCTCTCAATCATTAAAATCAGAAATATTTCAAATTAAAATTTATCCACTTGAAAGTTTTATCAAGCCATTCTCATGTGAAATGACATATGATTAATAAGAAATAAAATGAATCGATCAATTTTAATAGAAATTATTAAAAACATTGATGATTAGAAAAAAAATTAAATTAAAACAATAAGAAGATTGAATAAAGTTTTATTATAATTGAGAAAGAGTTGGAGTTTCTGTTATGCCACTTAAGAAGTTATTGGCTGATTTGATAAGATTATTTGCTGGAATAGCAACAATAACAAAAAAAAAAAAAACCCAAATAAAGGTGATAAAATAAGGTTACAAATATTAGATGTGACAAATACTTTATAATTATTTATTAGTGGGATTGCAGTGATCACATATTACCAAAATAAAGGAAATACTATGCTCAACGGTTTCGATCTCGAAAAAGAGTCTAAAATTTTATTTAAGTTTAATTCAAATAAAATATTAAGATTTGGGTTCAACTTGGCTCGATCCGTATTAATTTTATATATAATTTTTAATAATATATAATTAATTTCTTAACAAATTAAAAATAAATTTTTAAAAAATCTTTATACTTAAATAATACTAAAATAGGTGCAACTTAACAAGTAAATACCTCTAAAATAGTAATAAAATTAACAACAACAAAATGAGAGTTATATAATATCTAAACAATAACAACAAAATAGTAATAATATAATAATGAAATGACAACAAAACAATGAAAAAACAGCAAAAAAAAGTGGGAAAATAATAAGAAAACAGTTTTTTCTTTCTTTTGACAAATTCGGGCTAGGCCCAATCTAAAAAAGTTTTACCCAAGAAAATGAGTCTTATTTTTTTGTCCAAGCTCATTTTTTGAGCCTATATTTTATCTCAAATTCTCTTACTTTTCGAGCGAACTTTAGTCCGATCTATGAATAGATCTACTTAAAGAAAAAAAATCCAAACTAAATGGAGAGTAAAAAGACAAGAAATTGTATCAAAATAGGGTCAACCGGGTTGAAAGTGGTGACATATTGATAGCACTCAAATGCTAAATAATAGGGAAAGAAACAAATACTCAAGAAATACAATTCATCTAATATTATGAGGATGTTTGATGTTCTTTAAATAATTAATAAATTGACTAAGATAAGTGTATCTATTAATTAATAGTATAGTTATGATGAGCATCGATATCACTCTCTAGAATTATAATTACTAGTAATTATCGCATTTATATTATTTAATCTAATAATTCTCAATCTAATTTATATAATTTATTTTCTTAGCTCTTTGATCCGTAGAAATCTCTAATTTATGCTAATATTTCTTTTGAACATAAAACAATTAACTCTAAGTTGATTAATTGAAATTTATTTCTAATTAAAATTCTTATTATCGCATTAGAAGAATTTATTTCTAATTCATGTCGTCCTATTTTGATGATTCCATGCAACTTCATTCAATTATAAAAGATAGAATGATAAGAAGAATTTATTCACCCTTAGATTTATGCACATCAAATATGGATTAACATTCTAAAATTAATTAACATAATAATAAAGCATTCATAATTTAAAACAAAAGAACTAAGATTTTATTACATAAAATAAAAATTAAACAATAAAACAATTCATCCTAGGGTTTATTTCCCCTAAGTATTAAGAGAATTAGTTCATATGTCGAGAGTAAACATCAAAAATATAATAGAACCACAAGAATAAAATAAATCCATGATAACCCCCTTGAAAATCAACTTGGACTCTTCAATTTTGGTGGAAATTTTCTTGGAAATTAGCTTCAATGGTGTTCTAAAAGTAATTTTCGTGCTCTCTCTTGGTGTTTGCTTCTTTCTCTTTTATTTCCTATTTATATCTCTTTAAAGTGCTAAAATCCCTAAAAATAGCAACTTTCAATTATTAATGTACACAATTCCTGAGATTAACACATCCTGAATACATGACCGTGTGAATTGCCTATATGAAAATTTGTTGCATGTGTACAACTTTCAAAATGCTCCAATGTTTTAATTTCCACCATTTTTCACTTATATTACTCCCAAACGCCATATTAAGCATCAAAACATGAATATAAAAGAATTGGAGCATATAATTCACAATTAATGTCACATCATCACTTAAAAATACACTAAAAATGAGGCTAAAATATGTTACTTTTGACACTTATCAACGTTAGTGTAATGAAAGATTATATAAGACACATTTTTTTTTATTGAGTTTTATGAAGATGTTAGTAAGATGAAAGATTAAAAAGGTATGTTGCTCCTATGGCATCAAGGTGATATATCTAAGTTCCTAATTGAATCGGTGTCATGGGTAAAACAAATATCAATTTAATGAGTAAATGATTTTTAAAACTTTAACTTTACCTTTCTAACGAAAATTTCATTTAATTTTTATGTAAATTTTTATAAATATATTTCTACATAAAAAATTTCTCTCAAATCGTGAGTACGTGATAATCTTTTGTATATATGTATGTATATATGAATATATAAAAATATATAAAAACAAATCAAGTTCATATTATATGTGATTTGTCCTAGCATAGCAAAAGTAACTAGTAAAAATGTAGTTGTCATATGTTATCATTAGGTGGGGAACTGAAATGCTGCTATAAGGCTGCCATTGATGGATTTAGCACGATAACTGCAGTGATTTTAAGGGACCTTATGTGATAATTGGTGAAAAAGATTGAGTCCTTCAAGTTTGGTGCATTCCTCTTCTACTAGACTTGAAATGAAGAAACTGGTCCTATCATACTTCCCAAAATTGGGGCACTGAAGAAGAACATTTGGATTATGCTCGAGAGGTTCCCCAATTTGGGGTTTATGGGCTGCTCATTGGACCTCACCTGCCACCACTTATGGGCGGGTTTAGTGGCCCTTGTACTAATTCAGGCATTGAAGAGTTGAGGCAAGCCAAGTCTAGACAGAAATTATTATATGCCAAGAGAAAAGATGACAAGGAGTACCTAGTTTGCAATGAAAAATTATTTTGGCTCGAAGTAGTTACAGACATTTAACTTTTAATTAATTTAAGGAACTTACTCTTAAATACTAAGAAAATGTCCACTCCTTAATGTGCTATACAACTATCTCAGATTGTGGAAAACCTTCCATACGAGGAAAAGGATATCTTAATTCTTACTTTGTTAAAAGTTCACCACCACTTGAACTCTGGTGGAGTTCTTTTTTGGGATTTCATTTTCAACTCTCAGTAGTGGGAGAACATAACGTAATGTTAAAAGAAAAAAAAGAGAGAGTCCTCATGAAGCACGAAATGAAGTGCTTATTTGGTGAGGGAACTTGGGAAGAGCCCACTCGCTTACCCTAAGGGCCAAGGGTCAACATATGCAAATTTGGGGGGGGGGCGAAAGAATCTAATTTTAGAAGAATATTTACTTTCTGCTGCATGAAAAGAGTTTAGTATAGAGATATAAGGCCTTTCAATATTGCATTGTTAAAAAGTAAATTAAATTATTGTTGTTTCTTTAACAATGCTCTTAGGGATGATTTGGGGGAAGCAATTTAATTGTTTAAAACTAGATGGATGGGTTGGGTGGTACCTTTTTGGTTGTTCTCATTGAGTTTGGTTTGGCTTTAGTGCCCCCATAATGCTTGTTTTGTTTTTACTTTGAGGATTCACTCACAAATTTCATTTCAGGTTGAGAAGGTACTTTCCTAGTTATTAGTACATTCCATATGCAACAGTAAATCTTTCAGCTATCAATGGTTCACAAAAGCAAAAGTTATTTGTTCTTGTTTTGTTCTGACCAAGTCATCATTAGGGTGAGTTCTGCAAACTTCAAAAACAGGAAAAATTTTGAAGGTCGAACAATGGCCCTTCGCAACCGGTTGAGATAACTTGTTTCTAATGAATTATTGCTTTAAATAGATACTTGGAAGATAATCATTGAATGAACAATGCTTAGGGAAATTGCAGTAATGGGATCTAAAAGGAAATTGAATTGATAGTGACTCTTCTTGACTTCCTTTTCAGAATATGCCAAAGCCAACCCTGAAGAACAAAAAGACAATGTTGATAGCAGTGGCATCAACTGGTGTGAGTCACATTCTTATTGAGTGGTATATTTTGGGAAAAAGTTCGAAGGATACTGAGTTATCAACTCGCTGATAAAGCTTCCAAAATGTGAATACAATTGATTGTTAGTACAAATCTCTGGTGAGTAAAATCTCGAACATACGAATTAAACTCGAACAGAAGAAGAAATAGGACAAAATTTCAAGGAATGTATCAAACTACTTTCACGAGTTGTAGTCATCATGAAATATAACCTTAAAATTGTTAGTACAAATCTTTGATGAGGAAAATCTCGAACACACGAATGAAACTCAAATAGAAGAAGAAATAGGATAAGGCTCCAAGGCGTGTATCAAACCACTTTCTTTAAGGTTATATTCGCCCCACCTATTTTTGGTGTGCAAACGAGTTCCAAGTAAATTAACCTCGAAGATATAATGAAGTCAATGGCTATTTGCGTTTTGCACTGACGAGAATAGCCCACTACACACTAAGCAATATATGACAAGAAATTCAATTTTTATAAAGTATTTCTGTAGTAATACTTTATAGAAAAATTTAACAATATTAAAAATGAAGGAAGAAAGAAAGAATATTAAAATTTTATTGGTATATCTTCAAATGAAATCTGATTACTATTTATAAGAATTTTTACGTCTCTTCCTAGAGATATCCTTAATCTATAGATACCTTTTTCAAATATTTGTACTAACATTGAACAAACTCAGTGTAGTAAGTCAAGTACCCCCATTGAATTGATATAATGCCGACCAAAAGTTGCGAGTGTTTTGTCTGAAGTTAACAGAAATGGCGTACGACATATGACTAAACTTCATTCTGAACTTTAAAAAATCTCTACCGAATATTGCATTTTTTCAAAAGCTTCAAGCAATTTGATAGCAATAGGGTGAAGTTGACAACTCTGCTTCATGATTAAAGTTGAAAATATATATATTAAAAAGGTAAGCTCTGGTCAGTTCAAACATTCGCCTGATTTTTTCTGGTTTAAGATTCATTAGTGTACATATTCAGATAAAAAAAAAGATAGAGAATTTTACTAGACAATCAATAATTTCCATAAAAAGAAAGCTTATTTTATTTTCGTAGGCAACATAGATAGTTCATTTGTCATCAAACCAGTTCCAGATGCAATCGTTAAAAATTATTACCCCAAGAGATCATTTGAACATGAATCCGAAACTGATAAAAACAAAACACTTAGCAGCTAGCATTGCAGTTCCCAGTACAAAAATACAACAAACACACAGCAACCTTAATGGAATCTGACAGCGGTGAAGGGGTTGTTTTATTGTTTATTACTCCGAGAACAAACGTTAAAAGGCGTCGTCTTAGAGATCCCTTCGAGACAAAACTTGGCATTGTCATAATTTCATTCATTAGTCATACCAGTAGGGACCATCCTACATCACAATCAACAAATTACCATCTCCACTAGCTCCCCTGCAAATTGGAGCTTGGATTAAAGTTTCATGCCCTTCACTGAAAAAGAAGAGCTACCATGATCTTCCTTCCTTTTTCTCAGAAAGGGTTCATGTAGTTGAACAAACCAGTCTGGTCATTGCCTTCATTGCCATAGAAGTCCATGTAATTTGAATGTCCTGAGTAAGGTGACATGTAGCCAATGCGACTGAGATCATCATGTTCGATTTCCTCGAAATTTGAGTAGGATGAACTAGGGGAGAAGTCAGTCTGTTCATATTGCTGCCACGGTGTCAGTGAGCTCGGAAACTCATACTGTGGGAAGTATTGGGCTGTTGATTCACATGTTTGCGGATAGTCCTGCCATGAGCCAATGGAGGAATTGTTAGAGAAACCAAAAGAAACACTAACAAGTAACTGAATCTTCAAGTTCCATTTATCTTTCTTGAGAACAAGTTATATACCTTTGAAGAATCAAGAATTAGATCAGGTGAGACCCAAACACCGCGTGGATCGGTATTGACAGAAACAGGCTCAAATGGTGGCACTTGCTTGACTTCACTAGAAGTATAATGGCTCTCTTTGTTAGGGTAACTTGCTTGACAAGAAATCTTACCAGAATTGCAGGTCCTTGGTACAGGAAGTATGACATTGGTCGAACTGCTTCCGACCTTCGTGGCTTTTGGTTCTCCTCGAGCATCACTTGCTTTTGGCTCATTCCTTTTCACAACACGGCACAATGCAAAAGCACCCTGAAGAGTACACAATCAGTCATATAACTGTTTTTAATGAATCAAAGTGCAAGGACAGAAAAATGAAGAATCACATTCATATATGCTTATATGTTTTCACCTGATTAGTTGATCCTTGAGAAGGCTCATCGGAGAGGCGATACTCATGCATGATCCAATCCGTTCGATCCCCTAAAGGGGCACGTCCACGGTAGAAAACTAGGGTCTTACGGTAACCAGTCACATCAGATTGACACACCACTTTCCTGTCTTTCCCGGTAGCTTTCCAGTAGCCAGCTTTGGTGGCTCGGTTCGTTCTCGAACCATTCAGGTACTTTCGATCCCTGGGACAAAAAAAGAACCATTCCAAATCTCGTTTCGGAAGGAACGACTTCTCTGCAAAAGCAATTCAGGTTCACTTTTAAGTCCTCGATAAAAAAGCAGTGAACATGAAAGTGAAAACGACAAGAATCAATTGCAAAAGTAACAACACCAAGCTACAAAAAAGTGCTTTTCCAGAAACCCATGTTCAGATTAATCTCAAAGACAACAATATTTCGCTGTTATGTTTTTTGAATTATGAAGGTTTAATACCTGGTAAGTCCCAAGGATCAGACTTGTACAAATCGATCACAGGAATCACTTCAAGCTCAATTTCAAGGCCTTCAGTTTTTCTTTTCAAGTAATAACCTATCAGTTCTTCGTCAGTGGGATGGAACCGAAAACCTGGTGGCAGTGAAGCCCCTCCCATTATCTCAGTCGCCGGTTTAGAAATTTAAGGAAATGAAATAATAATTTTTTTTTAAAAGGTGAAAATAGAACAAAAAAAAAAAAAAACAGAGCCAAAAGTTCTGAGAAATCTGCCGCTAAGTGCCGAGGCTGTATGTATTAAAAATCTGGAAAATCCAAAAATAAAAGCTTTTATCAACACTAGATTTTTTATCAAGAACCGAGCACAATTTCCACAGAATGCACCCGCCTAATGGCAGAATCATTGTCTTTGAAATATAAAAAGTTGTTTTTTCCAGTGAAGGTAGAACGCCCTTTACCCACCCCCTCAGTTTTTTATCCAAAAATAAAATTCGATTGAATTGAACAAACGACTTTGACCCTATAAACTATACCCAGAAACAGATTCAACTCTGAAATCAATTGGACCAAAAAAGAAGTAGAACTTGCAAAAATTGGAGCCTAACTATTCAAAAATCTTATGACAAGTTTTTGATCGGGAAAAGAGGCTTAGAAGAAAATATATCAGTACGTTTTAGTATGAATTGAGCAAAAGTTGACTAGAGAACGAAGCTAAGGTAGGAGTAAAAATGGAGATTTGTGGGGTGTCTAATATATAGTGGTCGGCCAAGCCTCAAGTTCAGAAAAACACGCCGAAAGTGCGGAGATTGCTTGTCCCAACCTTACCACAAAATTCCATTACCCTTTGGCTCCACCTACTTCTACTCTTTCACACCTAACTGGTTACTACCCGCCAATTTTCTTTCATTACCGTTACCATCATTATTGTTTGTAGAATTTTTTTTCTTTTTTCTTTTATTGTTTTTTAAAATAAAATGGAAAATACGATGACAAATTTTCTACAAATATAATTAAATATTAAAAAATAAATTATATAAAAATTATGCCGTCTACCAAATAAAATAGGGATTCCAAAAAAATAATCTAATTTATACTTTATTTCGTTTTTAAAAATACACGAATTACGCATTTCTTTTTCTTTTTATATTTGGTTATAGAAGTTGGAACTTTGATTAGACATCAAAGGGTAGGCTAACGATTTGATGAAGAATGTAGGTATAACCAAAAGTCTATTTTCAATGATTTATTGCGATGAGGTACAAACAAGAAATAATGATTCACCAAATCTGTGCCATATTTGATATTTGAAATGCAATTCAGAGTATTTTTCAACGTGATTTACCATCATACTGTTATTACAAAATTTCGTAAGAAAAATCTCGATACATGAACGAAACTCGAACAGAAAAAGAAATAGTACAAGGCTCCAAGGCGTGTATCAAATTACTATCTTTAAGGTTATATTCACCCTCACCTATTTTCGTGTGCAAACGAGTTTCAAGCAAATTAACCTCGAGGATACAATGAAACCAATGGCTATTTGCATTTTGCACTAGCGAGAATAACCTACTACACACTGAGCAATGTATGATAAGAAAACCAATTTCTATAAAGAATTTCTGCAGTAATACTTTTTAGAACAATCTAACAATATTAGAAAATAAAGGAAGAAAGAAAGAATATTAAAATTTTTATTGGTATATCTCTAAATGAAATCGATTCTTATTTATAAGAATTTTCATGTCTCTTCATAGAGACATATTTAATTAATAGGTACCTTTCTGAATAATAATAATGTTTTAAAATAAAAACATAATTATTCATTTAATTATAACTATTTAAATAATATTATTTAAATAGTTATAATTCTTTTCAAAAATAAAAAATATAATCTTTTGATTAATTATACCTATTCATTTATAGTTATTGGAACACTATAAATATTTGAAAATGTTCCAACAATCTCCCCCTATTTTCAAAATATTTTAGATTTTGATATTCTTGGAAATCAATTTGCATAAATGAAGGTATCTTACAATTGAACCTTCACTTAGTGAAAACATGTTAAAGTTAATCGAAATTTCATAGTAGACTTAGCTTTGAACCAATTATTTCATTTGATTAACCGAACACATCTCACACAATGATTTCAACATCGGTCAATGCATAGTATCTAGGGACACTATTATGGCCATGTGTCTGTGTCCTCTTTTTATGAGTGCAGTCAGAGCTAAGCCCTTGAGCTTCTAGAAGCGGCCACACTTCCACTCACATAGGTAGATCCCATCAAAAGTGTTCCCGTAATTATAACACTCTAACATATTTATGTTATGGGTCCATTAAGAGTACATTACTCATCCTTCCCTCATCATTACGGGTACCTAGCACTTTAATTTTAGGATGGATTTATTTATAGTGCTAACAGTCACATACTAATGATGTACTTTGTCTCATTGAACTCAAGACTTGACGTTATACCAAGCGTTGAGTCAAGTTTCCATCATGGATGACTCTAATTAATGGGCTTGAGTCCCATCGCTTTTGAGGTCCTTTTTACTGCATCTCTAGCAAGACTTTTTGTCAAATGATTCGCCAAATTTTCACTTGACCTCACATAATTAATAGTGATCACTCCATCAGAGATTAATTGTCCGACATAACTATGTCTTAATCCAATGTGTCGACTTTCCATTATATACTTGGCTATATGCCTTTGCTAGAGTAGCCTCACTATCATAACGGATAGAAATAGGTGAAATTGGCTTAGGCCATAAAGGTACATCATAAAGCAAATTTCTTAACCATTCTGCTTCTTTAGATGCAGCGGCTAATGCAATAAATTCTCGCCCATGGTGGAATCGATAATACATGTTTGTTTCTTAGAACCCCAAGAAATGGTTCCTCCACCAAGAATTAAGATCCATCCACTAGTAGATGCATGATCTTCCAAACTTGTAATCCAACTAGCATCTGAATACCCTTCTAAAACTGGAGGATATCCATTATAACACAATCCATAGTTAATAGTTTTCTTTAAGTACCTAAGTACTCTATTCAATGCTTGCCAATGCAAACTACTTGGATTACTTGTGTACCTACTCAATTTCCCAACAAGATATGCAATATCCGGTCTTGTACAAGTCATTATGTACATAAGACAACCAATTAGACTTGCATATTTCAATTGATCAATTTTCTTACCAAAGATTAGATACTAATTTTATTTGAGGATCCATGGGTGTAGATGTTGGTATACAATTGAAAAGATCAAACTTTTAAGCACATTTTCAATGTAATGTGATTGTGATAAAGCTATAGTGCTTTCATCTCGGGTTATTTTAATCCCAAGAATAATATCTGCTTCATAGCAAAGTTGTTTGACAAGAATTTCTTTGTGTTTTCTATTTGTTCCAAATCCGTGCCAAAAATGAGCATGTCATCTACATATAAGCAAATTATGACACCTTTTCCATTTTCAAATTTGCCATATGTGCACTCATCGGATTCATTTATTTTGTAGCCATTAGCTAAAATGACATTGTCAAACTTTTGGTGCCATTATTTTGGTGCTTGTTTAAGTCCATATAAAGATTTAACAAGCTTACATACCTTATGCTCTTGTCCTGGAACAACAAATCCTTCTGGTTCCATGTACACTTCCTCTTCCAATTCACCATTTAAAAATGCAGTTTTAACATCCATTTGGTGAACAACCAAATTATATATAGAGGTAAGTGATATTAAGAGTCTAATTGTAGCAATTCTTGCCACTGGAGCATAGGTATCAAAGTAATCAATACCTTGTTTTTGTGTAAAACCTTTGGCTACCAACCTTGCTTTAAACTTATCAATGGTTCCATCGACCTTCACTTTCTTTTTGAATATCCATTTACAACCTATTGGTTTGGAACCCGGTGGAAGATCAATTAAGATCCAAGTTTGATTTCCCATTATTGAATCCATCTCATCATTTATTGTTTCTTTCCAAAAAGTAGAGTCTTGAGATTTCATTACCTCTTCAAATGTAATAGGATCAGATTTTGTATTATAACAATAAGGTATCTTATTGCATATACTTTCACATTTTCCTTCTACAAGAAACATCATGAAATCTGGTCCAAAATCTTTTACCTTTTTAATCCTCTTACTTCTTCTTAATTCTTGACAAGATTCACCATTATTATCAATTTGTTCCAATGGAATCTTATTCTCACTTGAAAAATGAATCAATTGTTGTGGCTGTAATTGTCTTGATATAGAATTAAATCTATTTTCATCAAAAATAGCATCTCTTGATTCAATAATAGTATTAATTGAAATTGAATCATTTGGTTCAATTACCATGAACCTATATGCCTTGCTATTGTGTGCATATCCTATAAATATGCATTCAATTCCTCTTTCACCTAACTTTTTACGTTTAGGTGTTGGAACTTTGACAATAGCTCTACAACCCCAAACCTTTAAATAATTAAGGTTTGGTTTCCTTTTCTTCCATTGTTCATAAGAGGTTATTTTAGTTTCCTTATTAGGAACTCTATTCAATATATGATAAGCTGATAGAACAGCTTCTCCCCAAAAACCTTGTCCAAGACCTGAATATGATAACATTGAATTTACCATTTTAGTTAATACCCTATTTTTCCTTTCAGCTACACCATTTTGTTGTGGTGTGTAAGGGGCTGAAACTTGATGGACAATCCTAGTGGATTCAAAATAACTTGGATTATAGTATTCTCCACCTCTATCCGATTTTAAGCATTTGATAAATGATTCATACTGAAGTTCAACTTCAGATTTATAAACTTTAAATTTATCAAGCGTTTCATCTTTTGAATGCAATAAATATACATAACAATATCTAGAACAATCATCAATAAAAGTAACAAAATATTTCTTTCCACCTAATGTAGGAGTATTATGCATGTCACATAAATCACTATGTATCAAATCAAGCAATTTTGTTTTTCTTTTAACCTTAGGGAAAGGGTTTCTTGTAATTTTAGTCAAGATACAAATATTGTATTTTTCAATATTATTATTAAAACAGAATTAAATCTAACTTATACATGTTATTCAATTTTCTATAATTCAAATGACCTAATATATAATGCCATAAATATAAGCGAAATAGTATTTTATTCTTATTAATAATATTCATTTGAACATACTCTCTACATATACCATTTCCTATAAAATTCCTCTCTTAGACAAAATAAACTTATCTACCTCAAAACAAGTTTGAAACCAAACTTATTTAATGACTTCAGGACACTAAATTCTTTCTAACTTCTTGTACATAATATACATCATTTAAGGTTAAAAGCTTTCCAGAAGTGAATTGTAGTTCAACAGACCCTTTGCCTTTGATTACTGCGGTGGAAGAATTTCCCATGTACAAGACATTGTCATTTTCACATTGTGTAAACTTTGTGAACATGCTTTTGTCTTTGCACACGTGTTTGGTTGCTTCGGTATCAATCCACCATGTATTATCATCTTGTGCCATATTAATTTCAGATATCATTGCAACGAACTTTTCGTTATTATCAGCCTTAGAAGATGATTTCTTTTTTAAAAATCGACATTCATTCTTGAAATGTCCCGACTTACCACAATGATAGCATGAGCCCTTTTGTTTCTTTTTAAACTTAGGTGCTCTATCAGTCTGTTTGAACTTTCTCTTGAATGGTTTAGTAGTCTGTACTTCCTCCATAACATGCACTTTGGCATTTTTAGAATTTAGATTCTGATCTTGCTTTCGATATTCTTCTTCGATACGAAGATAATTTGCCAAAGCCTCAAGAGATATTTCCTCTTTCTTATGCTTTGGACTTCTTTTAAAGTCTTTCCAAGATGGAGGAAGTTTGTCTATTATGGAGAATACAACAATCATTTCATCCATTTTCATATCATATTGCTTGAATTGATTCAGCATCTTTTCAATATCACGGAATTGTTCCATAACAGAACGACCATCAACCATGTAATAGCCTGAATTTTTAGTGGTGTCGGAACGGTGATTTGAGGTCACTAAATCCGACAAGTGAGTAGAAAATATTATTAATTTAGTGAGTATAAGTTAAATGTGAAGTTAGGAAAAAAATAATAATTAGAATAAAAAATGAGGTATCGAGACCTCGAAGATTTTTAATCTAGCCATAAATATTTTATAAATATTTATGGAGTGTTAATAAGTTAGTATTAAAGTTTCATCAAGAAATTTTAAAGTTCTGATAGTTAATTGAACAAAAAGGACTAAGTTGTAACAAATGCAAAGTTATGAGAAATGATAAATAGCTTAAATGATAAAAGAAAGAGGGCTTAAAAGGAAAATAGACCCAAGGTCTATTTGGGCTGGACGGCAAGGGCATGAAATCAGAAAGAAAATAAGGAGAATTAAGGGTCAAATTAGAATATTGCAAAATTTACTTAATAAAGCTAGGACTAAAGTGGAATTATCTAGATTTCTCTTTATTTTTCTGCATTCTCATTAGCAAAAACACCATAGAAGGGTTTATCTAAGCTGTTTTTTCATATTTTTACTGCAAATAAGTTCAATTCTTGATTATTTCTTGAATTTTTTGTGTTTTTGTGACTTTTACAACTAGGTCCACTTGTTGAATTCATTAGTTCTAGATTTTATGAATGAAGTTGGAAGTTGATATGAATATGTGCTGGAAGTGTATGGTAATTTAGCATGGAATTAGAACTTTAAATTGTTTATATGCTGATTTTATTGAAAGAATTGAATAGAAAGTGGATGTTTGGGACCTAACTTTAAAAGAATTTGAAGTTAGGGTTTTTATGTGGAAATTCTGAATTCCAATAGTTTTGAAATAACTTATAATGACTAGGTAAAGTATTAATTTAGAAAAATTTAGCTTAATTTAGAGGTTAATTGATCAAGGACTGAATTGTATGAACTGTGAAATTTGGGGCAAAATGGAAATTAACACTTTGCACTAAAACAGTTTTGGACAGCAGCAGTAGTCTAATTTTGAAAAATCACCAAAAATTTTATAAATCGAATTAGAGGATGAATAAAATATTAAATTAAATCTTGTTGAGTCTAGTTTCTTATAGAAGAAATTTTATAAGCAATGGAATTGTAAATCATGAGATATAATAGGTTTTGTAAGACAAGGTCAGAATGATTTCGGGTTCCCCTGTTTTGACTTTGAAAAATCATCAAAAATTGTATAAAAATAATTAGGGACTTAAATTTATATTCTTAAAATCCTGAATGATTCTATTTTCAATAGAAACAAACGCTAACATCATCTGAATCTCGTACAAGGAGATAATTAATTTTTAGTGAAGAAGGGTCAGAACTGGAAGACAGCAGAACAGGGGTGAATTTAAAGAATAAACTGTACTTATTGGCTAAACCAAAAATTCTGAAAATTTTATGGTAAGAATATGCGTGAGTCTAGTTTCAAGGAAAATTAGCGGATCTTAATTTGAAGCTCTGTAGCTCAAGATAAAAATAATTTAGTGACTATGACATGGATGGATAGCTTGAATATCCATATAAGTAAATAGTGAAATTATAGATATATAATGTTACTTATATGTGGGTTATAATCATTAAGGATGTGAAATAGAGTAAAGGTGAAATCAATACTGATAAGTGAATGATTTTACAATGATGGATCGAGAACCCGAAGCAAGTCGAGGAAAAGAAAAGTAATGGCGATTTGCCCTGAATTTTCTCAAATTCGCAAATCGACCTGTAAGTTCATATGGCTAAAAATTAATGATTAAATGTTAATTTCATGAATTATATAATGTATGATGAGATATATTTATTGATGAATTGAGAATAAAACAACAATGCGAAAATCGAATAAATGATCAAATTGAGCGGAACATCGGATTTGAGTACTTCTGATCAGTGATAAGTGATAAGTGGTAGCTTTAGCTACACTCATCTACACTTATCTGATCAGTGACAAGTGACAAGTGATAAGTGGTAGCTTTAGCTACACTTATCTGATCATGATAAGTGACAAGTGATAAATGTAATCCGTATAAGATCGTGGCAGGGCTATGGCTTCGGAAAATGATAAATGATCATACGTAAGACCATAGTTATACTATGGCAAAGTGAAAGTAAAGTACTCAATTTTTCCAAATCGTTCCCGAATTTGATTAATGATAGTAAGTGACAAAAGGGCCCAAAATAGTTAAAGTAAATGGATAAGTGGTAGTGAGATATTACAAGAGCACTCTTCAAATTGTGGTCGACAGGTGAATTTAGTAACTGAACTATATATAATATATAAGTGTATGAATGTTTGGTAAGATTTATATTTTATGCCTATGAACTTACTGAGTTTCTATAAACTTACTTGAGTGTATTCAATGTCTCATGTAGATTGACGTATAAATATATGGAAGATCGGATCAACACTGAGGATCACATTATCAAGATTGTCTCCGGTAGCTTTTGTAAATTTCCTTTTTGATTTATATGGCATGTATATGTTTGATGATTATATAAATACTAAAACTTGTTTAATGAATATGTATTAAAGTAAAGAGTGATGAATATGCTAAATAATATAATTATAATAGAAATATGATTTGGTATCAAATTGGATTAGATTGGTTGGTTTTAAAATTGCAGGGAAGATTGGATATTTATAAAGGGACTATATTGAATTCATGATAAAAATAATATTAACTCGTTAAACTTAAGTAATGCCTCATACCCTATTCCGACGACGAATACGGGTAGGGGGTGTTACATTTAGTGGTATCAGAGCCCGGTTTAGTCGGTTCTTGGAACAATTGTGGTGTATAAAGTGTTTAGAAATACATGTCATATAAATCTGTGATAGTGTGATGTGTATGATCCGATCTAATATTGTCATTTTTATAGATACTTCCGGTTATAAAGATGTCAGATAGACCTGAACGTACTGAGCAGGAAGAAGTTAACAGTAGAATAAAGATTTTCGAAAAAGCAACAAGCAGTGATGTTCCGATTTCCTTAATGCGAGAGCAAGAATTAAAGAATATGATTTATGGGATTATGAACCGTTGGTATCTTGAAACGATGCAAGAAAGAAATCAAGCTCACCAACTCCTCCCACTCGCTTGCTCCATCGGTGGTACCTCGGCTGCTCCTCCACCTCCTACAATGACCGAATTCAAGATGGCGTTCTCCATTGGAAAGGCTTAGAAAATTTGGAGCTGAAGAATTTCGGGGAAGGATTGATGATGACCCCATCAAAGCTAAATACTGGTTACAAGGTTTGATAAGATTTTTAAAGAAATGGCTTGCTCACCAGATGATTATTGAGATGTGCTGTGTCCTTACTAAAAGAAGAAACTTATAGTTGGTGGGAAACGATTAAGACCGTGGTACCAGCAGAGAAAATTTTTTGGGAATTTTTCCAAAAGGAATTTAAGAAGAAATATGTGGGCGACGATATTTGGATAAAAGAAAAGGAATTTCTTGATCTACTAGCGGGAAATAAGTCGATGGTGAATCTGAAGAGAATTTGTCTACCTCGAAAATATGCCCAGACATTGTACCCATCAAGAAGAAATGTGTATCGATTTGAAGAAGGGTTAAATGATGAGATTAGAATGATGATTGGGGCAATGAAATACCGAGTTCGTTGTTCACGATCGTGTTCAAAAGCTTGAAGAAGTATATAACGAGAAAATGCAATGGGATCAAAAAGTAAAGAGTCATTCAAAAGAGGTGCTTCTAAGTCATTTTTAGATTTGCTAGTAAAGAAACTTAGAGAAGAAATTAGTCGAACTATATCAGTACCGGGAAAATCGGGTAAAGATAGATCAAGACAATCTGATTTCAAGGTATTTGATAGACCTACAACAAGTGTGAGCAGTGTTCAGAATACTCCTCAACCTAAGTGTCAATATTGTGGAAGACATCATTTCGGTGAATGCAGGACTAAGATGGGGGCTTGTTATAAATGTGGGGCTACTGATCATCTTATTCGAGATTGTCCCCAGCTGCAAAAAGATGAAGTGGAACAGAAAGAGATACAAAGAATCACTTCTCAAAGAAATAGATGTTCGGGCCAGAGCAGTGCTACCGAGACTACCCGTTCGGGTATGAGAGAATCAGTTAATCGATCAGAGAATAGAGCACCAACACGTACTTATGCCATTCGAGCAAGAGAAGAGGCTACGGCTCCTGATGTAATTGCTAGTACTTTCTATCTTTATGATGTTACTATTTATGCATTAATAGACCCTGGGTCTACTCATTCATATATTTGTGCTATGCTAGTATCTGAAAAGAAACTTTCTGTTGAGTCCACTGAATTTGATATACAAGTCACTAATCCATTTGGTCAAAGTGTAACAGTTAATTTGATATGTCGTAATTGTCCACTGATAGTGAAAGGCTATGAATTCCCCGCTGATTTGATGTTGTTACCCTTTCGAGAATTTGATATTATTTTGGGGATGGACTGGTTAATGAAACATGAGGCGGTAGTGAACTGTCGTGATAAACATATCAGTTTGAAATGTCAAACAGGGGATGTAATTTCAGTTGGGTCTGAAAATATGGGTGATACAGTCAGAATTATTTCAGCTCTCTCTGCTTAGAGGTTATTACGTAAAGGCAACGAAGCATTCCGGCCTATATTCTTGATACTCAGAGTTCCGATTTAAAGCTTGAACAAGTACCAGTGGTGAATGAATTTTCTGATGTGTTTCCTGAAGAGTTGCCCAGTTTACCACCCGACAGAGAAGTTGAACTTGCAATTGATATGATTCCCGGAACAGCTCCTATCTCAGTAACACCGTACAGAATGGCTCCAGCAGAATTAAGAGAGTTGAAGATACAGTTGCAGGAGTTATTAGATAAAGGGTTCATCGATCGAGTATGTTGCCCGGGTGCCCTATCTTATTTGTGAAAAGAAGGACGGTTCTTTAAGACGTGTATAGATTACGAGCGATTAAATAAGGTAACGATAAAGAATAAATATCCTTTGCCTCGTATTGATGATCTATTTGATCAGTTGAAAGTGCTACAGTATTTTCCAAGATAGATCTTAGATCCGGGTATTATCAGTTGAAAGTTAAAGAGTGTGATGTGCCAAAAGCGCCTTAGAACCCGTATGGTCATTATGAATTTTTGGTGATGCCATTTGGTTTAACCAATGCTCCTGCTGCCTTTATGGATTTGATGAATCTAATTTTTCAATCATATTTGGATAGATTTGTAGTTGTGTTCATTGATGATATATTGATTTATTCAAAGACGGAGTCCGAACATGCACAACATGTAAGGATTGTGTTATAGATTTTGCGGGAGAAACAGTTGTATGCAAAATTTAGCAAATGTGAATTTTGGCTCCATGAAGTTGCGTTTTTGGGTCATATTATATCAGCTGATGGAATTAGGGTGGATCCAAGTGAGGTATCGACAGTGATAAATTGGAAAGTTCCGAAGAATGTTACTGAAGTACGGACTTTTCTAGAACTGGCAGGTTATTATCGTCGATTTGTTAAATATTTCTCCAGGATTACCCTACCGTTGACTCGATTACTACAAAATAATGTTGAATTTATATGGTCAAGTGAATGTCAGTAGAGTTTTGATCAGTTGAAAAAGATGTTGACAGAGGCTCTAGTGTTGACTCAACCAGAATCGGGTGTACCGTTTGTGGTTTATAGTGATGCGTCTCTGAATGGTTTGGGTTGTGTACTTATGCAGTCAAGCAAATTGGTGGCATATGCTTCTCAACAACTGAAACCACACGAGAAGAATTATCCTACACATGATTTGGAATTGGCAGCGATCGTGTTTACTTTGAATAGATGGAGACATTATTTATATGGTGAGAAATGTTATGTGTATACTGATCATAAAAGCTTGAAGTATCTAATGAATCAGAAAGAGTTAAATCTGAGACAGAGACGATGGTTAGAGTTGCTGAAAGATTATGATCTTGTCATTGACTATCACCCAGGGAAAGCAAATGTCGTAGCAGATCCACTTAGTCAAAAATCATCATTATTTGCATTACGGGCATTAAATGCTCATTTATCTATTAATGAAGATGGTTCTGTACTAGCAGAATTAAAAGCTAAACCTGTGTTCTTTCAACGGATTCGAGAGCTACAAGATGAAGACCCAAAGTTGATATTGAAACGACAGATGGTTCAAAATGAGTTAAACCCAGAATACTCCATTGATGAAAATAGTATGTTATATTATCGTAATAGAATATGTGTTCCGAATAACTTAGACTTGAAAAATGATATTTTATCAGAGGCTCACAGTAGTATGTATTCTATTCACCCGGGTAGTACGAAAATGTATTGTGATTTGAAGAAAATGTATTGGTGGCCCAGAATGAAACGAGAAATTTGTGAGTATATAGCAAGATGTTTAATTTGTCAGCAGGTGAAAGCCGAGCATCAAGTGCCGACAGGGTTGTTACAGCCCATTATGATTCTAGAGTGGAAATGGGAACATATCACGATGGATTTTGTATCGGATTACCAGTAACTCTGAAGAAGAACGATTCAATTTGGGTGATTGTTGATCGGTTAACTAAATCAGCACATTTTATTCCGGTTAGAGTAGATTATTCACTTGAAAAGTTAGTGGAGTTATATGTATCAGAGATAGTGAGATTACATGGGGTGCCAATATCTATTATTTCAGATCGAGATCCGAGATTTACTTCGAGATTTTGGGGTAAATTACAAGAAGCTTTGGGCACCAAATTAAATTTCAACCTGACTTTTCATCCCAGCATGAGAACATGAGAGTGATTCAGATTTTAGAAGATATGTTAAGGTGCTGTATACTTGAGTTTGGCGGCAGCTAGGAAAGGTATTTAACTTTAGTTGAATTTGCTTATAATAATAGTTATCAAACTAGTATAAAAATGGCACCATTTGAAGCTTTGTATGGAAGAAAGTGTAGAGCTCCATTATATTGGTCTGAATTAAGTGAACCAAAACTAGTGGGAGTGGACTTGATTCGGGAAACCGAAGAAAAAGTTCGTATTATTAGAGAATGTCTAAAAGCTGCATCCGATCGACAAAAATCATATACATATTTGAAGAGAAGAGATATAGAGTTTAATGTGGGTGATCGTATATTTTTAAAAGTGTCATCGTGGAAAAAAGTTTTGCGGTTCGGCAGAAAGGGAAAACTCAGTCTATGATTTATCGGGCCGTATGAAATTATTGAAAGAATCGGTCCGATAGCTTATAGATTGGCTTTGCCTCCAGAGCTTGAAAAGATTCATAACGTGTTTCATGTATCCATGTTGAGACAGTACAGATCAAATCCATCACATGTAATTGCTCATACGGAAATAGAGCTCCAACCTAATATGACCTATTCAGAGGAACCGGTGAAAATTCTAGCTCGGGAAGTTAAAGAGTTGAGAAATAAACGTGTACCAGTAGTTAAAGTGTTATGGAATCGACATGGATCAGAGGAGGCAACCTGGGAGATGGAGGAATTGAAGAGAATTCAATATCCGAATTTATTTACAGGTACGAAATTTCGAGGACGAAATTTCCAAAAAGGGGGGGAGAGTTGTAATAGCCTGAATTTTCAGTGGTGTCGGAACGGTGATTCGAGGTCACTAAATCCAACAAGTGAGTAGAAAATATTATTAATTTAGTGAGTATAAGTTAAATGTGAAGTTAGGAAAAAAATAATAATTAGAATAAAAAGAGGTATCGAGACCTCGAGATTTTAATCTAGCCATAAATATTTTATAAATATTTATGGAGTGTTAATAAGTTAGTATTAAAGTTTCACAAGAAATTTTAAAGTTCCGATAGTTAATTGAACAAAAGGACTAAGTTGTAACAAATGCAAAGTTATGAGAAATGATAAATAGCTTAAATGATAAAAGAAAGATGGCTTAAAAGGAAAATAGACCCAAGGTCTATTTGGGCTGGACGGCAAGGGCATGAAATCAGAAAGAAAATAAGATGAATTAAAGGCAAAATTGGAATATTGCAAAATTTACTTAATAAAGCTAGGACTAAAGTGGAATTATCTAGATTTCTCTTTATTTTTCTGCATTCTCATCAGCAAAAACACCATAGAACGGTTTATCTAAGCTTTTTTTTCATATTTTTACTGCAAGTAAGTTCAATTCTTGATTATTTCTTGAAATTTTTGTGTTTTTGTGACTTTTACAACTAGGTCCACTTGTTGAATTCATTAGTTTTAGATTTTATGAATGAAGTTGGAAGTTGCTATGAATATGTGCTGGAAGTGTATGGTAATTTAGCATGGAATTATAACTTTAAATTGTTTATATGCTGATTTTATTGAAAGAATTGAATAGAAAGTGGATGTTTGGGATCTAACTTTAAAAGAATTTGAAGTTAGGGTTTTATGTGAAATTCTGAATTCCAATAGTTGTGAAATAACTTATAATGACTAGGTAAAGTATTAATTTAGAAAAATTTAGCTTAATTTAGAGGTTAATTGATCAAGGACTGAATTGTATGAACTGTGAAATTTGGGGCAAAATAGAAATTAACACTTTGCACTAAAACAATTTTAGACAGCAGCAGTAGTCTAACTTTGAAAAATCACAAAAAAATTTATAAATCAAATTAGAGGATGAATAAAATATTAAATTAAAGCTTATTGAGTCTAGTTTCTTATAGAAGAAATTTTATAAGCAATGGAATTGTAAATCATGAGATATAATAGGTTTTGTGAGACAAGATCAGAATGATTTTGGGTTCCCCTGTTGTGACTTTGAAAAATCATCAAAAATTGTATAAAAAAAATTAGGGACTTAAATTTATATTCCTAAAATCCTGAATGATTCTATTTTTAATAGAAACAAACGCTAACATCATCTAAATCTTGTACAAGGAGATAATTAATTTTTAGTGAAGAAGGGTCGGAACTGGCAGACAGCAGAACAGGGGTGACTTTAAAGAATAAACTGTACTTATTGGCTAAACCAAAAATTCTGAAAATTTTATGGTAAGAAGATACGTGAGTCTAGTTTCAAAGAAAATTATCGTATCTTAATTTAAAGCTCTGTAGCTCAAGATAAAAATAATTTAGTGACTATGACACGGATGGATAGCTTGAATATCCATATAAGTAAATAGTGAAATTATAGATATATAATGTTACTTATATGTGGGTTATAATCATTAAGGATGTGAAATAAAGTAAAGGTGAAATCAATCCTGATAACTGAATGATTTTACAATGATGGATCGAGAACCCAAAGCAAGTCGAGGAAAAGAAAAAGTAGCTGATTAGCCCCTGAATTTTCTCAAATTCTGCAAATCGACCCAGGTAAGTTCATATGGCTGAAATTTAATGATTAAATGTTAATTTCATGAATTATATAATGTATGATGAGATATATTTATTGATGAATTGAGAATAAAACAACAATGCGAAAATCGAATAAATGATCAAATTGAGCGGAACATCGAGTACTTCTGATCAGTGATAAATGATAAGTGGTAGCTTTAGCTACACTTATCTACACTTATCTGATCAATGACAAGTGACAAGTGATAAGTGGTAGCTTTAGCTACGCTTACCTGATCAGTGATAAGTGACAAGTGATAAATGTAATCCGTATAAGATCGTGGCAGGGCTATGGCTTCGGAAAATGATAAATGATCATACGTAAGACCATAGTTATACTATGGCAAAGTGAAAGTAAAGTACTCAATTTTCCGTAATCGTTCCCTAATTTGATTAATGATGGTAAGTGACAAAATGGCCCAAAATAGTTAAAGTAAATGGATAAGTGGTAGTGAGATATTACAAGAGCACTCTCCAAATTGTGGTCGACAGGTGAATTTAGTAACTGTATATAATATATAAGTGTATGAATGTTTGGTAAGATTTATATTTTATGCCTATGAACTTATTGAGTTTCTATAAACTTACTTGAGTGTATTTAATGTCTCATGTAGATTGACGTATAAATATACGGAGGATCGGATCAACACTGAGGATCACACTATCAAGATTGTCTCCGGTAGCTTTTGTAAATTTCCTTTTTGATTTATATGGCATGTATATGTTTGATGATTATATAAATACTAAAACTTGTTTAATGAATATGTATTAAATTAAAGAGTGATGAGTATGCTAAATAATATAATTATAATAGAAATATAATTTGGTATCAATTGGATTGGATTGGTTGGTTTTAAAATTGCAGGGAAGATTGGATATTTATAAAGGGACTATATTGAATTCATGATAATATTAACTCGTTAAACTTAGGTAATGCCTCATACCCTATTCCGACGATGAATACGGGTAGGGGGTGTTACAAACCATTTGATAATTATTGAAACGACTGACAAGAAATTTCTTACTTGTAACATCTTCGGTCATGTATCTTGTCTCCAGTTTGTCTCATAATTCTTTAGCGGTGACCTCGTTTTGGTAGGTGTCAAACAAACCATCAGATAAACCATTCAATATGTGGCCCATGCACATGTAATCAGCATTGTCCCTATCGCGCAAAAGCAGTCTAGTTTTAATATTTATAAAAGAGTGATCGGACTCAGGTATCGATGCGACAACGATAGAGGCAAGCGCATCTATCGAACAGTAGTATAGCTCAGGCGAGAATATCTTTATCGAACCCAAGGAACCTAAAAGTACTATTACTCACTTTCTTTCTATTATTTAGCCTAAAATATGGAGTGATTGGTTTATTAAATCTAAAACAAATGAAATACTTAAACTTAAATGCAAAGACAAAAGAACAAAACTTTGGGAAAAGGCTTTGAAGAAAACTCAATTGATAAAGACGATACCCTCGGGAAGAATCCACCTATGACTTCACTTATTATCTAACTTTCAATTCATATGATTTCTTTTACTTAGCTTGATCCGTGAGACTCTCTAACCTATGTTAAACCTTCTCTCGAATCGAATAACGTCTAACCTTAGGTTAATTAGTGGAACTCTCGTTCTCTTATAATAACCCCCTAAGGAAGTAGTAAATCGATCAATGGACCCCCATATTAGGTTTTGCCCTAATCCGGCAAAATCTCGTAACCCTATCTCTAGGCGCCCGATCAACTCCGCTTAATTATGCTAGATCTTCTCTTAGGCAGGGTCTATTCCTCCTCCACCTAAGCATATCAGATTAAATTGAGCAACATAATTAAGAACAAACTAAGTATTTATCATATAAAACGAAAGAATTAAATAACAAAATCCATCATAGGTTTCATCCCTTCAGGTATCTGAGGGGTTTAGTTCATAATAAAATAGGAAAACATCTCGAGAGAAAAGATAAAACAAAACATAAGAAATCCTTAAAACCCCCCGAAGGAATTGAAGGAGAGATCCTCCGTCTTGAGTAGAATTCCGGCTCTTCGAGATGGATCAACTGGATATCTTCGAGTAATTCCCTAAACGAGTAAAGCTCTGGCAGAAAACTCTGCTAAAACCTACCGCCGTTTTAGCTTCTGCCGAACTCCCCTTCCAAGTTGCCTCCTAAGGTGTTTATATAGACTTTTTGATGCCTTACTCGGCCCTTAAGTATCCTAATTTAATTATAATTCCTAATGGGGTGTTTGAATAGGCTTTAGAATGTGTTTCTTTGCCTCCAAGTATCATTTCCCGAATGAAATTGCTCTTTCCTGTAGCAGGGGCACGGTCAAGGCACACTCGTGTAAGTCGTGGTCCAGCTTGTGTCTCTATTCTGTTGATTTAGGCACGGCCGTAGCACGCCCGTGCAAGTCGAGGATCAGGCCGTGTTGGGCTTTTTGTCGACGAGACACGGCCTTGTGAATTGGTGACAAGCCGTGTTCTAGGTGGATAATAAGGCATGGCCATGTGGAATAAAGCCCAGGCCGTGTTGACTTCTTGAGTTGGCCCAATTTGGTCCGTATTAAGCCCGTTTTACGTTCTTTTTATCCTTAGGTGTTCTCCTGAATATAAGACATGAAAAGAAAGGATTAAGAGCACCTTTTTACATAAATTGAGGGCTAAATCATCCAAAAGTATACTAAATATGGGGTTAAAATATGTTATTTTTATGGTTTATCAAATACCCCCACACTTAAGCTTGTGCTTGTCCTCAAGCAAAATTCTCAACTTACAATTAAAACGAACTTTCCATAATTCATAATTCCTATGGACAATGTCTCATCATAATTCATAGATAATTTATACATGGATAATTTAACTCAAATAACCCTAAAGGTTCAATCGAGATAAGTCATACCTTTGTAGTACGAAAACATAGGTGTCTCCCCTTATTTAAATAATTACCTTTGATTCAAAACCGACAAGGATTGACATCCTCACTAAAGATTCACTCAAAGCACTCAAAGTGTTTAAGGATCAAGAAAAAGCGCTCAAAAGTCGAACCTGAAAAGCTAATCCCATAGGCTTGCCTGAAAATCAAATCTCCACCACTGTATATGAGATGATAAATAGATCAAAAGGTCTTTATTAGGGTTGTAACGGGCTTGGGTTAAAAGGTGTGGATAAAGGCTGAATTAGAGAGTTAAAATCGAGATTGAATTGACTAATTACCTAATCAAAAAATAATGAACTAAATATGAATATTTACATCGAATGAAAAGTAATAATACCATTATTGATAATTACTCTATAATAAAGAGTATTTTCTTCACTTTAAAATTTGATAATACTTTAATCTGAGCTTTTTCTTCAATAATTGGAGTTTAATTGCTCTAAGCTCTTTTATTGAATACTTGGATTTTTTTCTTTTTAGGAACAAACTAAGTAAAACTTAATAGAAAGAACTTTGATAATTGAAATAACCTAATTTGGCAATTGATCAAGTCAATTCTCGATAGAAGGGTAGTCAAAAGAATGTTGATAACAAATACAAAGGGATTTTGGGTTAATATTAGTGGGTGAGTCAAAAAAAAGGTTGTTAGGATTCAACGGGGTTCACTAGGAGTTAATTTGTGTAGGTAGGCTTTTTAGTGGAGTGAACGGGTTAAAACCTAGGTGCCTTTATCATCTCAGTATATCAAATCATTATTGTGGTCTCGACATGCATAAACGAGGCAAATTCTAGAATAACAGTTCAAAGTTGACACACTCATAATCAATAAAAGTGAGCATGAAAAATAATATATGCTCTATAAGGCTCAATATCTCATAGAAATTATGGGTGTCTTTGACATCAATCCCTATAGATTTCAAATTTCAAAGTAATACTCAGATTTAGTTCAACAACCTATCAATTTTTATTTTTGAAAAATAGACTTATCATGCTTGATTCTCTAGTATTCTTCAAATTTAATCATCAATGCACAATTAACTATGACTTACTCTAAAACATATCAATAAAAATCATAAATCATTAGAAATTTCATCCTAATTAATAATATGAGAATAATACTTAAGATCAAGACTAATTTTAGGGTTTTGAGAATTATGCAAAAAGTTAGACACTATTACCCCCACACTTAAGATGTACATTGTCCTCAATGTACAAAGATAGATAATGAAATTTATGTGTCAAATCAAGAAGTTAAGTGGGGAAAGTAATACTCCCTGAAATCTGGATGATCCCAAGCGTCTTTGGTGGCGGTGATGGTATTTTCTATGGGCCAGGTGGAGTGGCTACCGAGAAGCAATTTGCTAGATGAAGAAATTGGGTAGCCGTGAAGATATAGCCAAGAGATCTAGAGAATTAATAATAATATACTAATAATAAATTTAAAGATCAAGGAAATAAAAAGAAGAAGACTAAGAAGAAAACTGAAATTGAAAGAAAAGACTAATGGACTAAGGAGTCCTTATTGTTGGATGGTTTTGCGAAGTGGGTGTGACCTCAAAGGTCGTGGTGTGTGATTCCTAGCAGCCTTTAGAACCTAAAACCAAGAAACTAATATGAAATAAATTAAATTAAGCAGAAAATAAGTATAGATAAGGAAAATAAAGGAGACAAGAAAAGAAAAATAGAACCAAAAAGGTTTCTGAGACCCTTGGCGTGTCAATTAAGTGAAGCTGCCGGCATGAACTCATGTTGAGGTCTCCTCTAAGGAGATAATGTTTACGTTTCTTCGGCATGATCTTTGTGTTGCTCAAGTGTCTTGGATCTTTTCTATGAATAGGGAAAAAATTTTGAAAGAAAATAAAAAGAAGGAATAAGAAAGAAGGTGGGATAAAGAGGACGGACTGTGGGGATTTAAATAGGATTTCAAATCTGGCACGTTTCCACGGCCGTGTTGTAGGGTGTGTTGTCCTTCCACGCCCGTTTTGTTAGTTTACACGCCCGTTCCTAAAAAGCCAATATAAGAGCACGGTTGGAATGCACGGGGTGGTCTGCCCGTGCTAAATAAGTCAGTATCCTCGCAAGGAGTGTTGGCACGGCTGTGGACTATTATCGCTACTCGTGTTTAGGAAAAGAAGTCGTGCACGATTTCTGGCAAGCCCATGATTCATCCCCTGGCTTTCACACGGCCACGGGCATGCCCGTGTGTAAGGCCATGTGGCCTAGAAATCGGCCCTTTGGTTAGTTTATGGTTAGGTGCTAAAAGGAAAAATAAAAATAAAATAATAAAAAATGTAAAAATAGGGTTAGTGCTCGGGTTGCCTCCCGAGAAGCGCTCGTTTATAGTCTTAAGCTAGACTTTACCTGTCATTCGTATGGTCATGGTGGTTTGAGGAGGTGAAAATCCTTTCTCATGCGATCACTTCGATTATGGATATATAGTTTAAGTCGAGTAATGTTTACCTCAAAAGTGTTGAATTTAGGATTGCTTACCTCGACTGTGCCATATAGGAAGACATTAAGTACCTCAAAAGTGATTTCTTCGTTTGCCTTGAGTTCTGAATTGGTGATTCGAGGGTCTTCCTGATTCAACAATACCTGATCCTCTATTTTGATGTGATTTGTTGTTCCTATCAGCTCGTCTGGGGGCTCCTTCGGTTTCACTTCGTGCGGTTCCTATTCCTCTTTGATTTGTATTTCCTGCTCTTTTAGTTTGTCAACCCTAAGGCTTTGTTCCTTATATATTTCTTCTTTGTTGGCACGAGGTCTAGGATCTAGCTCATCTAAGTGATTTCGTGATGCTTCCTGTAAAGAAGGTTGAACCAAATGATTATCAATAGAATTAACGTTCGTACCTTTATTACTCGATGTCCTAGCAGAGTTAAAAGCTTGTAGACTGATTGATTCGTCACCTACACGAAGAATGAGTTCTCCTGTACCAACATCAATTTTAGTCTTGGCAGTTGCTAGAAAGGGTTTTCCTAAAATTAAAGGAATTATGTTGTCCTTATCCATGTTTAAACCAACAAAATCTACTGGGAATATGAATTTATCAATTTTGATTAGAACATTTTCTATTATACCCTAGGAATTACGATAGTTTTATCGCTTAACGAATGCTCATCCTAGTTTGTGCGGGTTTCCTAGACCTAGTTGTTTAAACATTTTATAAGGCATAACATTGATGCTTGACTCTAAATCATTAACGATTATCAATAGATAAATTACCAATTAAACATGGAATTGTAAAACTCCCCGTGTCTTTTTGCTTCGTGGTAGTCTATTCGTAACATTCTTTGAGCATCTTGCGTTTAATTCCACGTGGTGCTCCTCATCTAATTTGCTTTGTTTGTCAAGAGTCGTCTTAAAGATTTCCTCGAGTCTCAAGTCGAAAAAGAGCTTCAAAGAAGAGGTAAGTTAATATGTAATTTCATTGCTTCGAAAAGAGCTTCAAGATGAGGTACTATATTAAACCTTCTCGTCTCCTTGGAATAACGTCTAACCTTAGGTTAATTAGTGGAACTCTAGTTCTCTTATAATAACCCAAATCGGTTCTCGTTGCTTTTACTTGTTTTCTTAGTTTCTTGGAAGTTTGCCATGAATCGATCAATAGACCCCTATATTAGGTTTCACCCTATAATTCCCATGCAAAATCTCGTAACCCTATCTCTAGAATAGCGCCAGATCAACTCCGCTGGGTACTCATGATAGATCTTCTCTTGTATTTCGGATGTAACCTGGAGGACAAAAGCAAAATAGAGGTCTATTCCTCCTCCACCTAAGCACATCGATTAAATTAAGCAACATAATTAAGAACAAACTAAGTATTTATTTATATAGTGATCGGACACTGAAAGAATTAAATAACAAAATCCATCATAGGTTTCATCCCAAGGAACCTAAAAGTACTATTACTCACTTTCTTTCTATTATTTAGCCTAAAATCTCTTTATTAAATCTAGGGTTTTGAGTTCATAATAAAATAGGAAAACATCTCTAACTTTCAATTCAGAGAAAAGATAAAACAAAATATAAGAAATCCTAAAACCCCTCGAAGGAATTGAATGAGATATCCTCCGTCTTGAGTAGAATTTCTCTTGGCTCTTCAAGATGGATCAACTGCTATCTATAAACCGAGTAATTCCATCATAAACGAGTAAAGCTCTTTAGAGAAAGATAAAACTATAAGAAATCCTAAAACCCTCAAGGAATTGAAGGAGAGATCCTTCGTCTTGAGTAGAATTTCTGCTCTTGAGATGGATCAACTGCTATCTTCGAGTAATTCCCTAAACGAAAGCTAAAGCTCGCGCTAAAAACCCTAAACGAGTGTGTAGAATTTGGCTCGAGATGGAATTTTGCTTTTGGCTTGTACTCTCCCTTCCAAGTTGCCTCCTAAGGTGTTTATATAGACTTTGTGATGTCTTACTTGGCCCTTAAGTATCCTAATTTAAGTCTAATTCCTAATGGGGTGTTTGAATAGGCTTTAGAATGTGTTTCTTTGCCTCCAAGTATCCTTTCCCGAATGAAATTGCTCTTTCCTGCGACAGGGGCACGGTCAAGGCACGCCCGTGTAAGTCGTGGTCCAGCCCGTGTCTCTGTTCTATTGATTTAGGCACGCACTAGTACACGCCTGCAAGTCGAGGTCGGTAGTGTTGGGCTTTTTGTCGACGAGACACGGCCGTGTGAATTAGTGACAGGCCGTGTTCTAGGTGGATAACAAGGCACGGCCGTGGAATAAAGCCAGTAGTGTCGACTTCTTGGGTTGGCCCAATTTGGTCCGTATTAAGCCCATTTTACGTTCTTTTTATCCTTAGGTGTTCTCCTAAGTATAAGACATGAAAAGAAAGGATTAAGAGCACCTTTTTACATAAATTGAGGGCTAAATCATCCAAAAGCATACTAAATATGGGGTTAAAATATGTTATTTTTACTGTTTATCAGTCCCATTTTTATCTTTTTCGGGTTGCAGCAACAGATTCGTTTTCAGTTTCCTCAAGTCTTGAAGTATCCAAAACATAAGCAATCTTCAAAGTTGATAATAAGAAGTGCATCTTTTTCTGCCATTGTCGAAAATTGCCACCATCAAACCGATCAAGTTTGACAAAATTGGAAGCCAACTCCCTTAGTGTTCCACTTTCATGAGTTGTTGTAGTCATCATGAAATATAACCTTAAAATTGTTAGTACAAAACTCCGGTGAGGAAAATCTCGAACACACGAACGAAACTCGAACAGAAGAAGAAATAGGACAAGGCTCCAAGGCGTGTATCAAATCACTATCTTTAAGGTTATATTCGCCCCCACCTATTTTCGGTGTGCAAACGAGTTCCAAGCAAATTAACCTCGAGGATACAATGAAGCCAATGGCTATTTGCGTTTTAATTGACAAGAATAGCCCACTACACATCGAGCAATGTATGACAAGAAAACCAATTTCTATAAAGGATTTCAGAGAATACTTTTTAGAACAATCTAACAATATTAGAAAATGAAGGAAGAAAGGAAGAATATTAGAATTTTGTTGGTATATCTCCAAATGAAATTTGATTCCTATTTATAGGAATTTTCATGTCTCTTCATAGAGACATATTTAATTAATAGATACATTTCGAATAATAATAATGTTTTAAAATAAAACATAATTATTCATTTAATTATAACTATTCAAATAATATTATTTAAATAGTTATAATTCTTTTTCAAAAATAAAAAATATATAATATTTTAATTAATTATACTTATTTGTTTATAATTATTAAAACATTATAAATATTTAAAAATAACTTCTGTATGGTGACATTATTAATCGTGTTGAAATTATGAACGCGGCCTTAAAGCAAATAAGTGGCGCAACTCTGATGCTGAAGGTTGTCAAAGAATGAATGAGATATATAAAAAAAAAAAAATTCTCCAAATTGAACCCCAATGACACACTATACAAAATATAAAATGAATTAAAATTATGATGATACCAAAACAACTAACATAAATCCAACATGAATGGTATATAATTTATAACACTTTAAATAAATAATAACACAAACACACAAAGATTTTCTCTTTTTTTCTTTAACCTATCCTTCATCTTTCCTTTTTAATTTTTTTCTCTATTTTATTCTAAAAGAAAAACCTAGACTAACTTTTTAAATATATTTTTAATCAAAACCTTTTACACATTGTTAATGCCTTAGCTTACTTGTTTTAATCCAAGAGTCCAATTGAACAGTTTGATTGAAATTGAGCTTTCTCACGGCAAACCTTTTGTAAGTATTTTATAAATTATTTATGTATTAACTTTTTCTTTTTAACAATCTCATTTAAGTTCTAATCATATATATATATATATATATAAAACTACTCATAACCCCTTCTCAATTCATAAAAAGGAGGATAATGCGTTTCAACGCATCTAAACCCAGATCCTCCTACATTAACAACACTATCTATGTCAATCAAATTAAGATTTAGTCGATATTTATACATTAACTTAAGATATTGGATATCAAATTAGAATTTTAATAAATTTGTAAAAGGCATTAACTTAAAATTCCCAATTTAGTGGGGGCCAACTAATTAAATGTTTAGCAAAGCTAGTGGGTGATGGAAACTACTACATCATTCTAAATTGAAAAAACCAAAGGAAAAAGAAAAAAGAAAAGATACATTAAAGCCTTGCTTTAAGGCTTAGAAGCAAATTTATGGTTATCCTCTACTATAATTTATATGGGAACTATTTAGTGGGACTTCTTGGCTTTTCACATTCAAGGAAAAGGGTACTCAAAATTGAAAAGAGACAAAGCTCAGTTCATACAATTTTATTTTATTTTTTTTTATTTATTGGAGATGTTTTTTTGTTTGTAAATGATGTGATTTGGATTTTAATTATGTAGGGTAGCAGTAGAGTAGATCTTTTTGGTTTGGTAAAATTGCTTATTTAAGTTTTTACATATTGATAAAATTTAATTAATGAAAGAGTAAATTTTTGTTTTGACTCCCAAAATTATTTAGTTCAATTTTAGTCCCTTCACTATAAAATTTGTTGCTTTGCCCTTGAATTGGAGGGAGGATATGCACAAGCGGAAGGATATATAATATCGTAGAAATTTTATTAACAAGAAGAAAAGTAGATAATTCACAAAAGTTTCTTGAAGAGAGCAATTATACAAGAAAGATTGTATATTGCAGATTTCAAGAAGAAAATGAAAACTAAAAAAAACTATCTTATTTTTCGAATGCCTTTTTTCAGGCTACATCAATGCCTATTTATAATAAAATTTCTAAACTCTAATTTAATTACATTTGAAGTCCGAATAGTATTCGGATAAGAATAAAAAGAATTAAATTCTAATGAATTAAAAAATGGAGTCCGAATAGTATCCTGATAAGGATGCTTTCGATGTCAGCTTCATGGTTGCTTCCACTTAGCTTCCTTGTTTGTCTGGTAGCAATCATGGTTGTTTTCACGTTGCTTCCTTTTTCGTCATGGATGCCGTCATGGTTTTTTTCACTTAGCTTCCTTTTTCGTCATGGATGCCGTCATGGTTTTTTTTTCACGTAGCTTCCTTTTTCGTCATGGATGCCGTCATGGTTTTTTCCACTTAGCTTCCTTGGATGTGACTTTTTGTCTTCATCCTTCCTGGATATTTCTTCAATTTCGTCCAGGTGTAGTGATTCCGGGGTAGGGACTGGTGTGTTCTAGTGTTCCAATGTCTCTCTGATCTCCGCTGTTAACGGATAATCTTCAAGTTCCATTTCCGCTATTTTTGTTAATAACGAAATGGCTTCTTCATCTCTTTCGATCTGGGGTTTTCCAGTGTCGTAAGATAGAATTCTTCTGCCATCGGTCCAGAATAATTGAGTATTTTGGTGTAGAAGATGCTGGGCCATGGTCATGAGATCAATTAAACTTGGACTTGATAATTTGAAAATTTTTATAACACTCGTCAATTGTTTTTATCAAGTCTCGTTCATCTTCTTGTCTTGATGAAAGGCGTTTCCGAAAACATAGTACTTATATTCCAAATTTGATATGGTGATAAAATTTTTCTTTTCACTATACCAATAAAACATTTATTTCAATATGAAAATAATAGACAAAATCATCGATATCTATAAAATTTGATAATCGAGATTTGACTATTGCTGGAAAATCTTTTAATAAATTGAAAGAAAGATTTTGGACTGTTATTTGTTTAACAAATCCCCATTCAATACTAGTTATATCAAATGGATCATGATTTAATCTAAATTTGATAGTAGGAATTTTTTCTCCTATATCATTTGTAAAAACATAAGATTGAAGAAAATATTTAGAAAATGATTCTGTAAATTGAGCTTGCTGGTTGCAAATAGCTCGATTTATTTTGAAAATATATCGGGGTAAAATTTGTCTACACTTGTTATATAGACATATTCTAAACATCTTATTAATAATAGGAGTGTTTCTCCTTTATTAATAAAATCTTGGAATATATCAAGAAGATTGTTTATCTCCTTAATATCTGTATACTTATTAGGATTTCATCCCAATCTCGATATAAAATAGATTTTAATAATAAATCTTCGGATATATTTTCTTTAGTTGTTTTTTCAACTAAGAAATCCGAGAATTGTGTAAGAGCTTTTCTAAAATTTGCTCTTTGTCCAGAAATATGGTTTTTCCATATTCTGTTTATAAAAGAATAATAATCTAGGGGCAGCCCTGGATTATAAAAATCTTTAATTTCGGGGAATTCGAGATTTTGTTGTTTTTTCAACAAATTCTCTGTATTTTTGATAATTTCAGAATAGCTTTTTTGATATTCTGAATATGGATTTTGAGAGAATTCAAAATAACTCACCGGGGTTGGTGATTGTGTTCCAAATGGTTGGTTTACCATTGGATATGGTACATAATATCACTGGTTAGGATAAAATTGTACTGATGTAGGTGCAGCAACAAATCCTTGTTTAGGACTTACTGGTGCAGGTGTAGCAACAAATCCTTGTTTAGGACTTATTGGTGATTTTCCCTTATTGGGTTTTTTATGGACAGTAGTCCATTCTCCAATTTTTTCTAGAGGCTTTTTACCTCTATCCATAAGGCTCTTAAGAAAATCAAGAATCATATTGTTAGTACCTTTTATATATATAACTTCGAAATTATACTGGCATAATTCATTATACCATCTAATTCTTCTAGGTACTGTTTCTAAACTTTTGTTAGTTAGAAACTGTTTAACAACTTGATTATCGGTTTTGATAATAAAACTTTCTGGTGCTAAATATATTAGGAATTTTTTATTCCTTTTTTTATTGCTAATAGTTCTTTTTCATAAATAGCATAATTTATTTCATTTGGTTTAAACTTTCCTGAATTATATCCACAAATTAATTCTTCATTTTTTATTGTTTTTGCTTTGAGAACACAACCCCAGTTTTTTTCTGAGGCATTTGTTTCTAGAATTAATTTGTCACCTTGTTTAGGTAAATAGACTTTAGGAATATAGTGTATTTCAGATTTTATTTGTTTTATAATATCTGAATCTTTTTTAGACCATTCAAAAGGTTTTTCCTTTTTAAGTTTTTCATATAACTCATCTAGTTTTTTAGATAAGTTAGGAAAGAAATTTCTGCCATAATTAACAATTCCTAAAAATTGTTGAAGTTGTTTCTTATCAACAATCTTTTGAGGAAATTCTTTTATTTTTATTATAATATGATCTTGGAGTTTAAGACCATCTGCAGATAATATTAATCCTAAGAATTCAATTTCAGTTTTTTCTAATTCAATTTTCTTAGGACTCAGTATAATTCCATGTTTTATGAAATCTCTAGCTATAATATTTAAATGCTTTCTATGGTTTTCTAATGTATCAGAAAATATTAAAATGTCATCTATATACACAACGCAGAATTTTTTGTGTTTATTAAATATAGAGTCCATCCATCTTTGGAAAACCTGTGGAGCATTACATAATCCAAATGGCATTACCTTCCATTGATAATGTCCATTGGGAGCACTAAAAGCAGTTAATGGTTTAGATTCTTCTGTTAGCATGATTTGCCAGAATCCTGATTTACAATCAAACTTACTAAAATATTTTGCTTGCTTAGCTTGATTAATTAAAACTTCTTTTCTTGGAATGAAGTATCCATCGAATATAGTATTTTGATTTAGTCTTTTATAATTAATGACCATTCTAGCTTTTCCTCTTTTTATTTCTGCATGGTTTCTTACCATAAAAGCAGGACTAGAATGTGGACTAGTAGTTTCTTCTATTAATCCTTTTTCTAATAATTCTTTTATCTGTATTTCAAACTCATCTATATCTTGTTTAGTATAGATCATAGGTTTTACTCTAATAATTTTATTGGGGTTTTCCAATTTAATGGTACAATATCTAGGACTATTTTTCCATAATTTTAATGGTTCTTCACTAAAATTATTTTCTAATATCTTGAACAACCAATGATTGATATCAAGTTGCTTTATTTGTTCGTTCCTAGGTGGTGTGAAATTTTGATTACATATATATTTATGATTTTCTACCAAAGGTACTTCTACCGAGGTGTTTTCAGTAGTTAATACCACAAAATTTTTATCTATAGAGAATGGTAGATGTTGATATATAAAATTATTTCCTAATAATATATCTCCATGCATTTCATGAAAACATAGTAATTTAGGAATCACAAATCTTACATTGTTTATGTAGATTGGTATATTTTTAGCTTTAAAAAGTATTAAAGTTTCAATGCCATTTACCCCTACAGCTCTAATGGGATTTTTCATTAGTTCCCATTTTTCTGATGGAATAGCATTTTCTCTACAACTACTAGTTGTAGCTCCGGTATCTAACAAAGCATTTAAAGAATATGTTTTATATTCTCTAAATTGAAATGTAATGTCTATATAAGTATAATATTTCCTTGGTTGGAAATGAGAAAGGGTAATAATATCTTTTTTCCCTAATTTCACTTGTTGTATTATTGGTTTTTCTTTTATTTTTGTATTTTTGAAATTTTTCTAGTTTATTAGGATAATATACTGATTTTAATTCTATTGGTAAATATTGGTTTTTCCAATATTCTTTGCTTTTATTATTTTCCAGGCAATCTCCTGTTTGAAGATCTGACTCTATTTTTCTTTTTCCATAAGGATCTCGTTTGTTGATTTCCTTAGGTTTTGGTATTTCATAATTATATGGATCTGGTGGTTCAGTATCCATAGGTTCTGGGATTTCTATATTTTCTTCTGTTGAAGTGTTTTCTTCGTCAGGATTTTGACCCGTAACACAAATGTCTACATTTGTGTTGCTACTAGAACTACTACTACTTTCGTAGTATCATAGTTTAACATATAATGATAATTATATTTTTGAAATAAATCTTTATGTTGTTCATAAAGATCTTCAATTAATTTTAAGTATTCTATTCTTTCTAAATTATTTTCTGCTTTTAGAAAATTGGTTTTTCAATGTTCTATTAAAGTTTTATAAGACTCAAAATCATATTTTTCTTGTTTTTTATCATTTTTTATTTTTGTTTTTATTATTATTATAAGTAGAAGAATCATCCAAGAGTCATCTTCATCGATAAAGTTAAAATAACATTACTATTACCGTAATATAAAGGACCTAAATCTAAATCAATCTATAATATTATTATTATTAATTACGATCTAATTTATTATTAACATCTATTAATAGATCTTTAGATTTGTTGTTCAAATCTAAATCATTATTACTCCCATATTTTCTACTTTTTCTTCTATATTACTTACTTTAGTATATAATTTATTAAAATATATAGAAGTCATATATATTAAACTATTGATACCTTTACTAAGAGTGATATATTATTTTCATTCTTAGAGTCTATATGCATAGTATGATTACAAGTTTTATCTTTATATAAACAATCCATTTTTTCCTTTATTTTTATCCCTGGTACCTAAAACCTTCTGTGTCTATAACGTCCTCACAACGCCTACAACGTCCCACACGGACTTAACGGCAACGAAGACAAACGACAGATATATGGGTTTTGAGACAAAAACAGTGAAAGAAACTAAATTGAAGATAAAAGATAGAAACTTACAATGATAACTACGATATGAAACTCCAGAAATCGTTACTCCGGGGCTCCTCTGATACCAATTACTTGGGGGGGAGGATATGCACAAGCGGAAGGTATTATAATATCGTAGCAATTTTATTAAGAAGAAGAAAAGTAGATAATTTACAAAAGTTTCTTGAAGAGAGCAATTATACAAGAAAGATTGTATATTGCAGATTTCAAGAAGAAAATAAAAACTAAAAAAAAAAAAAACTATCTTATTTTTCGAATTACAAATTTTTTATTGTTTATGTAAATTAGTATGTTTTTAGCTTTATAATGAATAGTGGTTTTGTTACCTAGAGGAAAATAGGGGATGAATTGAACATGGAGAGTGTTGTTTGGAAATTTCCAAAAACTGGGAAATAAAGCATGGACAATTTCTTACCATTACCGCTGGATTGAGATTAAAGGTGGGAAATTCTCACCTTTACTGGTGGAATGAGATTTCTTACCTCATGACTCTTAATTCAAAATGAATATATGTATGTACTTTAAAGTCAAGCAGACAATTGGTCTGTTGTAGATTCCATCAGCCCCAATAAGGGAGAAGTGACAGTGTGTGTTCCGCGTCGAAGTGGGGGTGAAATTGTGGGAAATCTGAGTCATGGAAAAGTTTCATCCTTAACAATACACCCACCCTATTATGGAGTCTGTGTAAGCTATTGGAAATGTGATGTGGATTTAGTTTGGATGCATCCATGGCAGGGAAACACACATGCCATTTTTGTAACATATTGTTTTCCTCCGAATGTAAATATCACAACCCAACCCAATTAGTTATATATGATTGTTTCGTAAATTATAAGTAAAAGCTCTTCAAAACAATATATCGCGTCACAACACACGAATAAGTGCACTTTATTAAATCAATTCGTATTCATTTTTATACTATTATGTGAAATGAAATCTTAAAAGCATATACGAGAGCGACAAAACTTTAAGAAGAGCTCTTGGATTTGAACTCATTTATATATTATTATGTGAGTTGGAATAACTAAAAGTACATTTGAATGCTATAAAACTTTGAAAACTCATGAATATTCAATAATTCTAATTTCTAACCTATATTTTCACAATGCGACCATACGGATGGGTCGTGATAATAAATATTAAAATTTTAATTTCATATTCATTAAGTATTATTTTTAAGAATAATAAATGTACTTAGTAGGTATTTTTATAACATGAATTAATATATGGTTCATAAACTATTAAAAAGAATTAAATAAGTTTAATTTTTAATATAACTAACATTTATTATTTTAAAAATGACATTTACTAATATTATTTTGGAAGTTGTTTATAATTTTACAAATGAAATCTTTTATTTGGATTTAAACTGCAAATAAAAAAATATATTTTTCATATCTTCTTTTAATAGTAAATATTAACTTTATTACAATTTAACCTTATCTGATTTTTCTTAGTAATATAGGAATTAAATTGATACAATTCATATAATATTATTAAATTTTGTAATTAATAATTTGGTGTATTTGGAAAATAAAAAATGTGCAGCCACCAAACACTATTCACCAATTAGCCAAATAAGACAAAGAAGCCAACTTTTGAGCTCTTTTCCAAAATAAATAAAATAAAAAACATAATCTATCACAATTATCAAAAATGTCTCCTTTAATCATCATTCATGCCATAAGGATTCATGAAAAGAAAAATGACATAGGGATTCATGTACCAGACATGTTTCAGCATGAAAGCAGCAATACAACTTACAGACAAATGGTTTAAGGTTGGATTAATTTAATCCACTTCAAATCTTCAACATTAAATAAATAATTAAAAGTTTGAATGTAAGAAGATTTGCTTTCCAATTGATTGAGTGTTTATTTTCTAAGTCAACAAAATGATATTGGAAGCAAGGTTTGTTTTAGTCAAATATAGAAAGAAATTTAACAGGTTTTGAGCAGACAAGATTATATATATTATATTTGTCTAAAGATTTTATGTTGAAATTTCCCCTTTTCATGTCTGAATTAAGTTTAAGAACATTTCTGCCTCGTGTTTTCTGCTGCCCAATTTTTTATTGCTTTACAATTAAGTATTATTATTTAGTCATTGTACAATTAATTGTCATTAGGGGCTGAGGTTATTACCAGGCTCTTGTCCAGATATAAATGAATGTATCATGTTAATTGTTAAAGACTCTGCTTGAACTTGAATCCAAAAGAAAATTAATATAACATTCCTTTTTCAGCTTGATTAATTTCTCTCTATAATTAAATTAGCTTATTTGGGAAAATTAGAATCCATTATCTGGTTTTGATGTCATTTAGGAATTCAGATAAGGTTAACCAAAAATATCTATGGCATATATACAAAGGCATATCAGATTTTTCTTTTCATTGCTGCTTCACTCAAAAAACACTTTTTCTAATGGCTGCTAGTCTTTCTACCGGTCTGGATGTCCATTTTGCCATTCCTCAATCTGATACGAAAAGGCCCATTTTCTTCACCAGAAGGAAATTCACCATTTACTGTAACTCATCCAAGTCTTCCTCAAAACCTCCCCAAAACCCACCTGTTAAAAGAACCCCATCTTTATCCGAGCAACTGCAGCCTCTTTCAACAACCACACTTCCCAAGAAGGACCAAGCTGGTCTCTTGTCAAAGCCAAAGTCCACATGGGTTAATCCCACCAAGCCTAAAAGATCTGTTCTTTCACTGCAAAGGCAAACGCGTTCTCCTTATGCATACAACCCTAAAGTCAGAGAGCTAAAGCTCTTTGCAAACAAGCTGAGTGATTGTGACAACAGTGAAGAGGCTTTCCTAAGTGTTCTCGAGGAAATCCCATTGGAACCCACTCGAGAAAATGCGCTTTTGATACTCAACAGCTTGAAGCCATGGCAAAAGACTCACTTTTTCTTCAATTGGATAAAGACCAAGAATTTGTTTCCCATGGAAACTATATTCTACAATGTCACAATGAAGTCTTTGAGGTTTGGTAGGCAGTTTGAGCTCATTGAGGAACTTGCTAATGAAATGGTAAGCAATGAGATTCCACTTGATAACATTACGTATTCAACCATTATTACCTGTGCCAAAAGATGCAATCTCTTTGATAAAGCTGTAGAATGGTTTGAGAGAATGTATAAAACTGGTTTGATGCCTGATGAAGTCACTTATTCTGCTGTTTTAGATGTTTATGCCAAATTGGGTAAGGCTGAGGAAGTTGTTAGCCTATATGAGAGAGGGGTAGCTAGTGGTTGGAAACCAGACCCTATTGCATTCTCTGTATTGGCAAAGATGTATGGTGAAGCTGGAGACTATGATGGTATTAGGTATGTTCTGCAAGAAATGAAGTCTCTCGGTGTACGGCCTAATTTGGTTGTTTACAATACTTTGTTAGAGGCTATGGGCAAGGCAGGGAAGCCTGGTTTGGCAAGAAGCCTTTTTCAGGAATTGCTTGAGTCTGGTTTAACTCCAAATGAGAAGACTTTAACTTCCCTTGCCAAGATATATGGAAAGGCAAGGTGGGCAAAAGATGCGTTGGAATTATGGGAGGAGATGAAGTACAAAAACTGGCCGATGGACTTTATTTTGTATAATACTTTGTTAACCATGTGTGCAGACATTGGTTTAGTTGAGGAAGCAGAGCAGCTTTTCATGGATATGAAGAAATCACAGCATTGTAGGCCAGATAGTTGGAGCTACACAGCAATGCTGAAGATATATGGAAGTGGAGGGAATGTTGGTAAGGCAATGGAGTTTTTTGAAGAGATGTCGGAGGTAGGTGTTGAGCTTAATGTAATGGGAACCACCTGTTTGATTCAGTGCTTGGGGAAGGCTGGAAGAATCGACGAGTTGGTGAAGGTATTTTCTGTATCAGTTGAACAAGGAATCAAACCGGATGATAGGCTTTGCGGATGCCTGTTGTCTGTTGTGTCGCGGTGTGAGAGCAGGGCAGATGTGGATAAAGTTTTAGCATGCCTGCATCGAGCTAATCCTCGGCTAGTTGGATTCGTGAAATTGATTGAAGAGGAGGTATATTGTCTTGACACTGTTAAAGAAGAGTTCAAGGGCATCATTAGTGACACTAAAGATGATGCCAGAAGACCATTCTGTAATTGCTTGATCGATATATGTCGAAGTAAGAATCTCAACGAGAGAGCACACGATTTGCTTTATCTCGGAACCTTATACGGATTATACCCAGGTTTACACAATAAAACCGCCAATGAGTGGAGTCTGGATGTCCGATCGCTCTCAGTCGGTGCAGCACAGACAGCTCTGGAAGAGTGGATGGGGACTTTGGCCAAGACTATTAAGCATGAAGAAGCATTGCCATTGCTATTTTCTGCCCAAACGGGTACCGGAACTCATAAATTCTCTCAAGGGCTGTCCAATTCATTTGCTTCTCATTTGAAGAAACTTGCAGCACCTTTTAGGCAGAGTGAAGAGAATGCTGGTTTTTTTGTGGCAAAAAGGGAGGATTTAGTGCCTTGGCTGCAATCAAGGTTGCAGACATGATGAATGTGTTTGTTGTGAACTACGATAAATATCAACTGCGAAAAAATTTGGAATCTCAAAATAACAGCAAATGTGACTTGTAGTCTGTACCAGTTTTATAGATAGCTGATTAGCAACAATAGCAGATATTTTCATATATCTGTGTTTAAAAATGAAAGAAAACTGATTCGATTGAAAAATTGAAAAAAATTTAAATTTGAATTATTGAATCGAGTTAATCTAGTTAATCGGGTTAATCGAATCAACTCAATTTTGAGTTTCAATTTCGAGTTCGAATCGAATTGAATTTTAAATTGAATAATTGAATAAACTGAATATAAATTATATTTTTTTAATTTTTTTTAAATTTTAGGCTTTTACCCATTTCTCCCCAAGCCCATCAGCACTCAGCCCAAAAATTTTTTTCTTAAATCCTAAGTTCCTAACCCAATTCCTCTTTCTCCCCCAAATTAAACCCCCAAATCAATTTTTAATTTTTTAAATTTTAAGATTTTATTTATTCATTTATTTACCTCAATTTTTATTATATGATCATGTTTTAAAAATTTAAAAAATTATTTTTAAAAATTACATAAAATAAACAACACTAAAGTCATTTTTTAAAATTTAACTCGAACAAATATATTCGATTCGATTCGATTCAATTTCGCCTCACTCGACTCGATTCGAAAAAATTTTAAATTAAGTTAGGATGATAAAATATGATTCGAAAACTCGATTAACTCGAAATTTTTCGATTCGATTCGATTCGATCGAATGCTCACCCCTATCTGTGTTCAATTAAAGGAGTTCCATAAAGGCTGGAACGATTGTTTGAAGAATTAGCAGATTTTAACTCCTTGGATGCATGTTCATCTGTAATTTTAACAGCTAGCTGATTATGAGCAATACCAGATTTTTTTTATCTGTTTTTAATGAAAGGAATACCATAAAGGCTGCAACAATTGTTTGAATGGAGCCGAAAAAGGGCTTGAAACCACAATGGCGGAAACAGACCTTACAGATGCTAAACTCTGTACGAGAAAATGCTCAAAGTTCAGTAACTATATCTAATATTTGTATCCCCCACCAAATTACAGAAACTATTTTCACTTTTTTAGTCTTTTTGGCTCTAAAAAGAAACAATAAAAGAAAGAAAGAAAGAAAAGAGGAAGGGACCTTGAATTGAACCAGCCTCCCGCCTATGCAAAATCCTCTAAGAAAGCAAAAAGTCTTTAAATGAAGAAACTGTGAAACAAAAAAGACTTATCTCTTTCTTTTCTGTCTCTGAAGAGCATTTCCTCATAATAATCCCATCTCCAGATCTTCCCTTTCTCTTATCCTGAAACCAGGTTTCAGGCATCTTCTATTCAACCCCTGATCACTACCTAACATTAGACTTTGTTCCTGCTACCCAATTGTAAGCTTATGGTGTAAGTACCCTAAAAAAACCCTGTTTGAGAGCCATGAAAAATGGGCCAGCACCCATATTTTTCCAAGTGCTTGCAATGAACTTCACCTCAATAATTTGAACTCCTTAGTTCTGAGTCACTTGTATTATAAAAATTGCTTCTTGTGAACCCAGCATCTGAAGAGTTTCATACATACTTTCCAGATGACTTCCAAATTCTTCCCTCCAATGATATCACCATGACAGTAACATCATCGTGATACTTTCTTCGATCTCCTTGAGGGATGTCCAGTAATTCATGGAAATCCATGCCTGCAGAAATCCCAACCAAGACAAAATTCAGTTCAGGAATCTACCTATGTGTCAATCTACATTTACAAAGAGAAAAAAAGGGTGTTCATGGATCATCCAGTTACACAATCTCTCATGCTTCATCTTAACAGCTAAACGTTCAAAGAAAATATTTTAGCAACTAAAAAGTTTAACCAAATTGAAAAGCTTGAATTTGAGATTTCCAACCTTCAAAACAATATAGAGAGTACAAATAGTATTAAAAACCAGAAGTAGAATAGAGGTGATAAACGGAATAATATGCTATTGAAGATTTTTTAACCTCGTAATACCCAAACACCAAAATGCAGTGCTAAACACCTCAATATAAATAATTGCCTAAACAAACATTTACAAAGAGAAAAAAAGGGTGTTCATGGATCATCCAGTTACACAATCTCTCATGCTTCATCTTAACAGCTAAACGTTCAAAGAAAATATTTTAGCAACTAAAAAGTTTAACCAAATTGAAAAGCTTGAATTTGAGATTTCAAACCTTCAAAACAATATAGATAGTACAAATAGTATTAAAAACCAGAAGTAGAATAGAGGTGATAAACGGAATAATATGCTATTGAAGATTTTTTAACGTCGTAATACCCAAACACCAAAATGCAGTGCTAAACACCTCAATATAAATAATTGCCTAAACAAAGGAACTGAACGGTAGAGAAGCTTTACTACTGAAACAAAAGCCAGAGGAATCCACATTATGTAGGGCAACAGCAGAAATAGACTAGTTAAACAGATCCCATCTAAGTGAAAATTTATACCCATGTGATCCACCACTGTCAATAAGTTCCAATTTGATCTTAGAATTACTTCTTCACATTATAGACAATGGAATAGAGAGAAGAAGCAAATTATGAAAAGAATGTTTACCAGCTTTCTTGGCAGCATGCATAAGAACCTCCTCTATCAGGCGTTGTGCAGGGTCTCCATCTGGAAACTTCTCCATGAAGCTCTCAACAAGAGAAACCACTTTCTGATTACTCAGATATTGATATAATCCATCAGATGAAAGGATTAAAAATTGATCCCTTGGGCAAAGTCTATGGTGACGAAGAGAAGGTGAGCAGGATATATATGGTGCAGTACCAATGTATTCATTTCGAAACATCTCCAATAATGCATCATTCAATTTGGGCTGCAAGAAGTTGGGATCATGTTATTGCCTACGCTGGTTATATTTCTTAAATATTTAACATAATACATGTGGGACAAGTCTGTTTCCTCCTCTCCCTTAAACCCCCTTCCCTCTCTCACATCCACAAAAAAGCATGTATAATTTTTACTTCTGACATTTGAAAACAATTACATTCAAATGTTGGATAGCTGAAATCCCTTTTTTTTGTCTGAAAATAAATTATTTTCCCCAGAGAAGTGGCAAGTAAATTGTACTCTTCTTAACCTTCAGGGTTTCCTTTATGGCTTCATCACGGTAACTAATTCATAAGCCACTAGATGTTTTTCTTAAACACAACATACCATAGATAAGATTTAACACTTTAATAGTGAGAAGACATGTGAAACAACCTTTTTCAGAAATCCTGCACCAAATGCTCTGGTTACTTTAAGTCGACCTTTCACTCTGTCATTGACAATGCACTGGTTGTCATCTGGATGCTCATACTTGATTCTTATGACTTCCTGCACAAATTTAAACAGTCAAATTCAGCAAATGTAGCATACAAATTAGGAGAACTGAATACAGTTTGAACTGCAATTCTTTCTTTTATGCCTGAAACAACAAAAACCAAGGAAGCTGCAATTTCATGCACTTTTACTGACTGATTAAGCAATATTATCATTCATCATTAGATGTGTTTGTTACACAAGAAGGACCTCTTCAACCCAAACTAGAATCTAACATGAATCCAAACTTTGAGAATATATAGATCCGAGTAAAAAAGGACTGGCATTCACAACATTGACTAATTCCAAGATTTAATGCTTATCAATATTCCATACCATCCTAGAAGATGTAGATCCATCTCTTTACATATACCTTTCCCTTGACAACCCACATGCTTTGTCGGAGCGGTGATCAGATATATTATGAAGCATAGAAGCTTGTAGTTTTTTCTTCTAACCAAAATGCTAAGTAAATGTCAATCATTCTTTATAACACTTAAAAAAGCACCAGGTTTCTGATTAAGACCCTTTCTAAACTGTTTGAAAACCAACATCAACATATTAAAATATACTAAATAGTTTTAATATGCAATAGTAAAATTTTGAAAAGCAGTGTAAAAGACTTCTACAGGATTTAAATTGACTTGTCTAAGATCTATCCTTTTGTTAGATCAATGTCCAGGAAACAAAGGATGACGGGTAAGGTATCATCATAAGAACCGGATAAGAGTTGTTTTATAAAGTAATTGTTCTGCATGAGAATTCATCTAAAGAATCTCCAAACACAAATTTGACACACATTGATACTGCACGGGTCACTCCAGAGCAACAATTTCATCTGCTTAAAATTAGACTTCCTAAATGTTTCCCCTTGCATGTCAAAAATCATAAGAGAATAAAAGAAGAATTTGAAATACTTTAAATGTAAGCCATGACAATATAAAATGACTAAAGGCATAACTGAGGTAATGGAACTAATATGGCTTATTTGTTCAGAGGGAAACTATAGCATTACCAAAGGTACAACAATCTCTACGCAAAACATTCCGGTTAAGTCACTAAACTCTCAATGAAGCTCTCAACTAAAATAATAAATAAAAGTTAGCATTCTAGGGCTCATAACTGTTATTTTCCTAATGAAAAAAGAAATCAGCCATGAAGCTAAACTTGAGTCATTTTAATGAAAACAGCATAAGCAAAGAAAATTGTCAAGCCAAACATTTCATATTGAAGAAGGCAGAAAACAAACAATGAACTAAATTTTCAATATTCAGAACATACATCTTCAATGCTTGTGCTATGGTCAGTTGACAGCTGCAATGCAGTCAATCTCATGGACTCAGCAGGAGCCCCAATCACTGGCTTGATTGCCTTTTCACCCGGTGCCAAAGTCTCCTCCACTATACCCTCCATGTTTGACCCATTTTCTTCATGCTTTCTTCCCTCCATGCTGGAACCAACATCCTCTGGTTCATACTGTGCAACAATTGCCCTACTATCCCCCACATTCATCACATAAACATCCTCATCCCTCATCAAAACCACCAGCAAACACGAACCCATTAATGCAAGCTCTGGATTTGTATCAAGCACCTTCTCTGTCATATCCAAATATGCTAACTCAGTCTCTTCCAGAGCCCTGGACAAAGCCCTCAAAACCAATTCATGATCAACTGGACCTTCTTTCCTTCTCCTCCCAGTCTTTTGAACCCTCTCCTCCACTCTATTATCTACCTCCTCAACCTTCTCCTTCTCTTCCAACCGAAACCTCCACGGAAACAACAAACTCCCCGTGCCCTCTCTATGCTTTGACAGCCCCTGCCTCAATTTTGACAATAATAACCACCTCCTACTCACTGCAGACCCCTCTTTACTTACAGAAATTGCATCATCCACTGAAAAGGCAAACCTATCAGACCCGGAGAGATCCAACCCATCGTCCGGGTCATCCTCAGCTAGAAACTCCCATAACCTCCTCCTCCTAATCTCAGTCCCCTCCGGTTCAAATGTTACCCTCCTCACTCTCTCTTGCACCACTCCACTCGATTCATTCTCCCCAATTAAACCCTGCCCTACACTCGTAACCTCCTCAACGGAATTATTCTGATTCTCAGTTTCACTATCAGTTTTATTTAAACTACCTGTAGCTATTAAAATGTTGGATGGGTTAGTTTTATTTTCAGCTTCGTTTTCATTCTCATTTTCAGTTTTATTTTCAATTTCTTCATCAAGTTCCCAAAAAAGACCATGGAGTTCATGGAAAACAGCTCGATAGAGATTACCCATCAAGAATTCGGGTGCGTCCGGCCCATTAAAACCATCGTAAATCCCAACGAACAACCACCCTTGCTCCTCCGAAACAACGACGTGGACCCGATCCTCCCCGGCCTTCCCTAATGCCCACTGCACATCCCCGCCGGTCTTCTCATCCGCCGCTGCCGACCCCTCCGTGCCCCCGGAATTCTCCCTTCTACCTACGAAATTCAACACCGGAACCACCCAAGGCCGTTTCTTGTCGGAGAAATTTCTCAAGATCCCTGAAATGCTCTTCTTTCTCTTCTTTTTGACATAAATGCCACCCAACGGTGCGGAGAAATGTACTCTCCCTTCCGGCCCAGCGTTGGCCTCCAGTGGACCAGACACCGCCCCGCGCTCTAACGGACCCGACATGAAGTACCCGCCCCGCTCAACCGGGTCATGAGCTCCGCCACGTGGCACCGGCTGCAGAGGCAAGGAACAAAACGACGACGTGCTCTCGAAGCCATTGCCGCTAACGATACTGCTCTTGACGCCGTAACCGAGGGTATTCTCAGTGGCATCGTCGTAAATGTTGTCAAGTTGGAGGACAGTTCTAGGAGTGGATGTATTAGCACTCACGGAGGCTCCGGATATGGCTTTAAACAAGGTTTCGGGTCCGGTGCGGGTTTTCGGGTCATGAGACGGGGAGAAACGCAGAGAGTGCGAAGGAGACACGAAACGATCGGAAGGAGTCGGAGAGAGGAAACGATTGGAAGATCGAACATAACAGAAGGAGTGGCCGAGGGTTTCATCCAACGGCTCTGATGCAGCAAAGATCAGGTCGGCGTGATTCTCCGGTGGCCGGTTTGACCGGTCTGTCACCGGATTAAAGCAAGGGCAGAGCGTAGAAACTCCACTTCCCATCACATTTGATTCATTCCACTCCCTTCCCCTCCTTTTCAACAATTTTTTTTTATTCTTAAACAAGCAAAAAAAATAAAAAACGAACAGTTTCTAAAAATGAAAAAAAAAATAAAATAGAGAGAGAGAGAGAGCTGCTTTTTTGCTGCTTCTTCTCTTCTCTTGCTTCACAGCGAAAGAGAAATCCAAGACACAAAAATATGTTTTTGAAATTTCTTTTGCTTTTTGTTTTTTCTTCTTTCCCTTGGTGTGTTTTTTTTTTTTAATTTAAACTAGCTGAGCTGAGCTGAGCCTGAGTGGACTTTGGTATTTATTTTTTCTTTTTGAAGTTTGAAATTTCTTCTTTTTTATTAATTTTAAATTCCGAGTAGTTGTTTGTTGGCCTCTGGGCTGACGGTTAAATGTGGCAATTGACAAAGGGACACCCATGCATGCCAGATGGGATAATACCGGGTCCACATGGATTGCCAGGTGTGCATGTGGGGTCCACCCATAATTCTTCTTTTGGGGGGACTTTGGCGGTTTTTGCCGGTTAATGGGGATAAAAAAAACCATAAAGAAATGAGGCAAGAACAAGGGGCAAGGGCAAGGGCGTCCTTAAAGGGGAAGGGTAGAGGGGACTGCTCATGGCTTTAAGGAAAGTGGTAGGGTCAAAATGCGGGAAGGAAACCGAGGAGTGAAGGGTCGTCACTTCTAGGGATGCTTTTGTCCGTTTCGTTGTTTGGTCAAAATACTCCATTTTGGGGCTCCTCTTCAACCCCCTTAGGCCCAACCTACCTGTATAACCCCCCTTTTCCTTTTCCCTTTATTGACTATATTGCCCTTTGGTATTTTTCACTTATTTTTTCCCTCCCTTTTTGAGATTCTTAATACTTCAATTCTTTTTACCCTTGACCTCTTACAACATCTTTTTGCATTTTCTTTTGTTTTTTTTCAACAATTTTGATTTGATTTTTTTTTTATGATTTTTAAGAAATTGCCTATCTGTAAAGTATTTTTATCTGACATCTGCCTATCTGTAAATTATTGTCGTGTTTTAAATGAATGCACGAAACGTTTCAAGAAACAAATAAGTTAGTTTTAAACTTTGAACATATTTTTAAGTTTGACATATAGTAAACGTTCACTGAAATTTTAAATAATTTTTTATTTTATTTATTACTATTTAATGCACACGATATCGTTTTATTATATTTTGTCGTATTTTTAATTAAAGCATAGTACGTTTCAAAAACGAAATGAGTTAATTTTAAATTTTGAACATCTTTTAAGTTTGATGTATATGTTAAACGTTCATTGAAAGTTTAAATAAACTCTTCATTTTGTTTATGACTATTTAATGCGTATAGATATCGTTTTTATTATATTTTGTCGTATTTTAAACTAAAATATGAAACGTTTCAAAATAAAATGAGTTAATTTAAAATTTGAACATCTTTTTAAGCTTGATGTATATGTTAAACGTTCACTAGCAATTTAAATAAATTCTTTATTTTATTTATGATTATTTAATGCACATAGATATCATTTTATTATATTTTGTCGTATTCTAAACTAAAGCACATAACGTTTCAAAAAAATGAGTTGAATTTGAATTTTGAACACCTTTTAAGTTTTGATGTATATGTTAATGTTCACTGAAAATTTAAATAAACTTGACAACAAACAAATTATTATTTTATTTATAACTATTAAATACACATATATCATTTTATTATATTTTGTCATGTTTTAAATGAAAGCACGAACGTTTCAAAAACATATGAGTTAATTTGAAATTTTAAATATCTTTCTAAATTTTGATGAATAAAGTTTTTGTATATGTTAACATTCACTATAATTTTTAAAAAATTGGCAACAAACAAATTATTCTTTTCTTATAACTATTAAATACATACAAATGTTATTTTTATTGTATTTTTCTTGTCTTAAATGAAAACACGAAATGCTTCAAGAAATATATGAGTTAATTTTAAATTTTGAACATCTTTCTAAGATTTGATGAACAAGGCTTTTGTATATGTTAACGTTCATCGAAAATTTAAATAAAATTGGCAACAATCAAATTATTCTTTTATTTATAACTATTAAATACATATAGATATCATTTTATGAAAACACGAATGTTTCAATAAATATATGAGTTAATTTTAAATTTTGAACATCTCCCTAAGTTTTAATGTATATGTCAACATTCATCAAAAATTTAAATGAATTTGACAACAAATAATTTTTCTTTTATTTATAATTATTAAATATACATAAATCATTTTTATTGTATTTTGTCGTGTTTTAAATGAAATAACAATTTTTTTAACATCTTTCTAAACTTTGATGAATAAAACTTTTGTATATGTTAACATTCACTAAAAGTTCAAATAAACTTGGCAACAAATAGATTCTTCTTTTTATTTATAGCTATTAAATACACATAAGTGTCATTTTATTATATTTTGTCGTGTTTTAAATGAAAACACGGAATGCTTTAAGAAATATATGAGTTACTTCTAAATTTTGAACATCTTTCTAAGCTTTGTTGAACAATGCTTTTGTATATGTTAATGTTCACTGAAAATTTAAATAAAATTGGCAACAAACAAATTATTCTTTTATTTATAACTATTAAATACATACATATATCATTTTATTATATTTTATCGTGTTTTAAGTGAAAACATAATGTTTCAAGAAAGATACAAAGTTAAATTTTAAAATTTGAACATCTTCCTAAATTTTTATGTATATGTTAACGTTCACTGAAAATTTAAATAAATTTGGCAACAAACAAATTCTTCTTTTTATTTATAACTATTAAATACACATAGATATCATTTTATTGTATTTTGTCATGTTTTAAATTAAAGAACGGAACGTTTCAAGAAAGATATGAGTTAATTTTAAAATTTGAACATCTTTTAAGCTTTGATGAATAAGACTTTTGTATATTTTAACGTTCACTAAAAATTTAAATAAATTTGACAACAAATAGATTCTTCTTTTTATTTATAACTATTGAATACACTCGGATATCATTTTATTATATTCTATCGTGTTTTAAATGAAAGCACAGAATATTTCAAGAAAGATATGAGTTACTTTTAAACTTTGAACATCTTCCTAAATTTCTATGTATATTTTAACGTTAACTAAAATTTTAAATAAAATTGACAACAAACAAATTCTTCTTTTTATTTATAACCATTACATACACATATATCATTTTATAAACAAATTCTTCTTTTATTTATAACTATTAAATACACATATATCATTTTTATTGTACATTGTTGTGTTTTAAATGAATGTACAGAATGATCTAAGAATGAAATAAATTAGTTATAAAATTTGTACAAATTTTAAGTTTTTGAAGAATAAGACATCCATTATAAATTTAAATAAATTCAACAATAATTAAAATATTCATTTTATTAATAACTATTAAATACAAACAAATTTAATAAACAAATTTTAATGCATTCAATTCACACCCTCTTACATTAGTAATTATGTCAATGCTAACTGGACTAAAACTCAATCGGCATTTAATTATTATTTTTATATTTAATGAATTGTTTTAGCCACTCCTATGACTTATTTTAGCAAAGAGAATGAAAATTTTCCGTTTATTTTGAAAAAGTTTTATTTTTACGAGAGTTATTATTTATTTTTTAATTTCAAGTTTAAATTTATATTAACAATTTTTATTTTATGTCTAACCATTATAATATTATATAATAATAAAAAGTTCTTGTATAATTACTCTAGTAACCATTTAAAATTTCAAAATGGAATGTGCAATAATACATCTTTCAAATTAACAGAATAGTTAAAGAAAGGGCAATTTCGTCTTGAAACAAAAAAAAACTTACGGGCCATAAATAATTTAGTAAAAAAAGGAAAATGGCATAACCCTTAAATTAGGCCCAAACCCAAGAAAAAAGAGGGAACGGTCGGGTACATTACAGTTTCATGCAATGGTATTGCGCCACGTCAACCACATAAGAATCATAAGATCAAACTCTTGATCAAAGATTCAATGGACGGCCCTGATTCTTTTGATCCCACAAGTAGAGAAGATAGAGAGAGAACAAAATTTTGTTCGTAACTTTTGCATGACTCTGTCTGATTAGTCAAACGGCACGATTTCCTCTTCACTCTTCGTTTGTCGTAATCCCAACTTTTTAAACCCCAAAAAAAAAAGTTAATAAATATAATTTTATTTTATAGTTTTGTTTTGATTTTGATTTTTTAATTATGACTAAATCATATTTAACTTTTTGTTTTTGGAAGTCGGAGTGTGAGCTTTTCACACTTTGTCAAAAATAAATAAAATAAATCCACCACTTTAATTAATTAGGAGGGAAAATAAAATAAACAAATAATAATATTTATATATTTTTGGGTTTGAAAAACATTTTTTATAATTATTGATAGAAGGAGAAAATAAAGTAATATATATATTGCATGTGTAGGCGGGAAAATCTGATTCCCCTTCTCTTAGATTGTTTGCTCATCAAAACTGCAAGTCAAAGAGTTTGTTGGTTTTGAGAATTTTAATCAAGGCAAAACGACAAAGCGGATGTAATGTCACATGATACGTGTGAAAGCCCACATTCTCTTTTTTATTTATATGGTTAGATTTAGATGCCCTTTTGTACTCAGGTTTCGTTTTTTTTTTTTTCTTTTCTTTTATTTCCAAGTTACTATACGTAATTTTAATATTAATTTGGTAAAAATATTAGGCTAAAAATGGGTTTGGTAAATATGAATTTAAGTTTACACCTCAATATTTAATATCCTAATTAGCATGGTTAGACTCGTTTTCTGTGTTATTTTATTTATTTTATATATTATATAGTTTATATCTTATGAAAAATTAATTATAATAATATAATGTAGATATTAAAAGATATTTAAGTTGTTAATGTTTTAAAATTTTAATAAAAATACTATATATAATTAAATATATACCATTAAAAATAAATTAATGCTTTTCAAAAAATAAAAGTAATCAATATTAAATAAAATCTATATTTTATAAAATAATTAAAAATAATATAAGACCCAAAGGAAAAGCAAAGAATTGCGGTTGAGGGCTAAGATAAAATTTAAAAATCTTATGATGGGCAAAGCTAAGGATTTTGTGTTAATATTGAATTTTTGTTAGAAGGAGCTAAAAATGTAAATTACTCGTTTATGTACGAAATTAGATTAAATTATTAATTTTAAGATGTATTAAAAATAAAATAATATTATTTAGATAAAAGGGCCAAGGTCGGACCATTCATAAATATAAAAGAATTTAAATAAAATTTGAACTCATGTTTTGAATTTAAACCAATTTAACTAACTATTGTATAATATTGATATAATCATAATTAATTATAAATTGAATTCATTCCGATCCATAAATACTTCTCGTATCAAATATTCTCTATATACATATTTATCTCTTTTTATTCCCTTTACATGGGTCAATCAAAATTTTAATATATACATACATATATATATATATATATATATATATGTCTAACATGAGTTAGAAAGAAAAAAAAAAAGAGATATAAATCATTAAATAGAAAAGAGAATACATGTAAAGTGAGGAATTGTAAATTCAAAGGTATATATTTTGTAAGCTTCACCCAATTTCGCAACTTTTAAAGTGTAAAGTTTATGAACGAAGCATAGAATAGTATTCCAATTGCTAAAGTAATTTATTATTTACGCAAATTGGGTATTTATTTATATTTCTTTGTTTCCACTTTACTTGCAAGCTTGACTTAGGTAGTGCTTGAAAATCTATATGATAATTAGATTTAGGTATAATTGTTTGTAATTATATAAGAGTGACATATTTAATTAATCATTGTATTTTGTGAGTTTCATTGAATTTGGTGTAATTAGAACACTCAAATCGTACTTTCTAATTTTTAGGAAATGTAAGAATTTAAATAATTACACTTAAATTCAATTATCCTATGGAGTTTCAAGTACGTACAAATAATTTAAATAAAAAAATATTTTTATATTTTGAGACATCAAGAGCTTTGAAATGTAGTTGAAAGATCATTTGTTGTTCTAAAAAAAAACTTCTCATATTAACATCATCTCGGTATAGCATAAAAAAAGTTGAATCGTATTAGCATACTTCATACTTTTTAACTTCATTCATAAGTAGAATTGATATGATTCATACTTTGAAGAGTACATGAAAGAATGAGACATTGATAATTTTAATGATATAAATTTAAATTGAGATGATGATAAAGAGTATATGTTGAATGTTAAAAAAAAAAAAGAAGGAAAAACCCAATAAATATGAAATGCTAAAGTAATTAGATAAATTGCATGTGACTTTTATTGCTTTTGTTATTTTATTAGTAATCGTGTTATCGACTACTTTCTTGAACTAGCATATTACATATGATGCTTTGATTTCAAATTTTGTTACTCGTTTAGATTTTTTATCGTATTAATATTTTTATAGTAATTAATATATTTAAAATATAAATTATATAATTATGTAATTATAATTTGTACTACCAAACATGACATAAATAATTTCGGTATAATTACATTCTATTAATCAAACACGTCTAAAAATTATAAATTTTATGATTAAAAATAAAAAAATAATTACATTTTTATCCAATTATTCTATACTATCTAATCAAATGGGAAAATAGAGTATTAGACTTAGTCTCTTCTCCATGCATTTAGATGGAAAAAATGGGAAGAAATCTTTTCTCACTTGAATTTTTTTTCATGTTTATTGCAAGAAATAAATGTTTTTGAAAAATAAAGTCAAAACAAAAGGAAAAAAGAATATGGTTCAAATTTCTTTCCTAATTTTCATATTAGATTATATTAGTCTAACTGATCACTTTAAATATTGAATCATCGGAAATATATATAATATATTAATTTTAGAAATACTATAACATAAATTATTATTATTACTACTACGTAAAATATGAATAAACTATATATATATATATTTATATAAAAAGAATACTCAATAATGAACAACTAAAAAATAAATTGTAGAAAGGGGGATGGTGACAATTAGCCAATTAGAGGGGTTGGCAGTGGGGTCCATGATAAATCACTTGGTCAACGACCAAAGACAGAGTCCGGATACGTGGGGTCCACACTAGTGACTATACCTTCGTTCTGACGTCATCTTTGTCGGATTTCTTCTTCTTTTATTTTTTTCGACTGAACTTTACCAATAACGGTTTATTTAAATCAATTTTTTCATATTTAGGTTGTACTTACGTACATATTTATTCAAGTATTCTTATACTTAATAATTAATAGTACTTAATCAATCGGGAAAGTAAATTTGTAAATTATAATTTAAATAATATTACTATTCTTAATACTAAAATGTGGTGTGAAAGCTTGTTGCAGTTCATTCAATGGAGGAAAATTGTTGTAGGGTAGAGATTAAGGTTTTTAAAATTGGATTCGTGGTCGAATAAGTTAAATTATTGATTTGTTAATTTGATTATTATTCTATCCAATTCGATTAAAAAATTATTAAAAAATAAAAATATTAAAAATACGCTTTAATTGTCTGTTATGGAATGAAGTAAATAGAAGTTTGTTAAAGTTTCTGTTAAGCTTTAGTTGTTATGCAGTTAGTTAGTTAGTAGTCAGTTACTGACTTACTGTATTAAATACTCTGCTAGTCCTCATTTGATGAATGGAATAAATTCATTTCTCTCCTTTACTGTCTCTGTTAACATGGTATCAAGAGCCATGGCATTGTTGGTATAATTTTTTTTCTTTGTTCTCTTCTTCCTCGTGCTAATGGCTACAGACGGTGTTCCAACATTTGACACACGTCAGCATTCTACCAACTAAGGAGAAGCAATCCATCAAGCTGAGGTTCTTCTTTCGACTGGTGTTCATTACTTTGCCAAACATGATACTATTAAACTCAGTGAACAGAAGTTTCCGCTATGGAAACATCAGTTACTGTTGATTCTTAAAGGTTATGGTCTTGAAAGGTTTGTTTTAGGCACAACATTTCCTCCTCCAACTTTCATACCTGACACTGATGGGCAGCTTATAGCAAATCCTACATTTCTTGTTCATAACAAGCAGGATAAGTTATTGGCCTCGTGGCTTTTGTCCACGGTCACTGATGAGATATTGGTGCATCTAACAGCGGCTAAGACCAGTCTTGAAATTTGGACAACCATTGACAGAAAATTTGGTGCCAAGTCCAATATCAAGCTCTCAAGTATGCGACATGCATTATACTCGATCAACGAAACAAGTCTCTCCATTAAAGATTACATTTCCAAGGTTAAAAGTCTAAGTGACAATCTGACTGCAGCTGGTAGCCCAGTCACTAAGCAAGAACAAGTCAGTGTTATCTTGGCTGGCCTCCCCATCGAGTTTGAGTCCATTCGAGTGCTTGCCTCTGCCACTTCTATGAGTCTTGAGCTGGTCACTGAGATGCTTTTTGATTGTGAAGCATGTCAATTGGCTCTGTTGACTGATGTGCCTCTACAAGCCAACTTGGTGTCTCAATCACAGCAAGGTAATTCGACAACATGAAGTCTAGTTCCGATTCTACCCATACTTTTAATCACAACTATAGGAGTCACGCTCGTGGGTGGTCTCGTGGTCGTTCTCGTGGTTCGAGAAGAGGATGGTCCCGCTCTAAACCACAGTGTCAATTGTGTGGTAAAGTGGGACACTTGGTGCAAACATGCTATCATTATTTTGATGAGAATTTTTCTGGACCTGGTTCGAGTTCTTCAATGTCGGTCAATTACCATTATCTTGGTGCGTTTTCCACTTCAGTGCTCCTCAACTCACTGTTGTAGCCCGTATTCAACGCATCCCTTGGCAGCTTATGCATTATCTTCTCAAGCTCTGCCTTCTTCATTGGCTACTCAGACTTGGTATCTTGATCCGAGTGCGACTGATCATATCACTCCGACCATAACCAGTCTTAATGATACTTCCACTTACACAGGTACAAGTCAAGTTTCAATAGGTAATGGTGAGTCTGTTTCCATTGCTAATATCGGTTCTTCAATATTTGTAGCTGGTTCTCGATGTTACATCTCAAAAATGTACTTCATGTTCCTGTAGTTTGTAAAAATTTGATATCAGTAGGGCAATTTGTAAAAGGCAATGCAGTGTATTTCGAGTTTCATCCTTTCTTGTGTTTTATGAAGGACATTCAGATAGTGAAGATTCTACTGGAGGGCCACATGCATGATGGCTTGTATCGGTTTGACTTTTCTTGCCCTACTTCACATAGACCCAGTTCTGTTCGAAGCTTAAGTTCTCCTATTGTGTGCAACGTGCAAACTCCATCTCCCGTTGAGCTATGGCACGACAGGTTTGGACATCCCTGTCATAATACTCTTGCCCGTATTTTAAATTCTTGTAATATTTCTTTCAAGCATCACAACTTACAATTTGTGTATACACCTTGTAAGATGAGCAAGTTCCACAAGTTGCCCTTCGGTACCTCACAAACAGTGTTCAAGTTCCCATTTGAATTAGTGGCATCAGATGTTTGGGGACCATCACATGTGTCATCTAATGGCTTTTCTTACTATGTCTCTTTTGTGGATATATATAGCAGATATACATGGTTATATTTTCTTAAATCCAAGTCTGAAGTGTTTCGCTGCTTCATCCATTTTCACAAGATGATTCAAGTACAATTTGGATTATCAATAAAAAACTTCAAACAGATTGGGGGTGAGTATCGTTCCTTATCCACCACTCTCTCTCAACTGGTTTTTCAGATCGATAACCTGTCCTTACACCTCAGAACAAAACGGGGTTGCTGAAAGGAGACATCGTCATGTAGTTGACATGCGGCTTGCACTACTAGCTCTGGCTTCAATGCCGTTAGATTACTGGTCATCGACTTTTTTTCATGCATTACATCTCATCAAAAGGTTACCAACACCTGTTTTACAACATCAAAGCCCTTATGAGAGGCTCTATAAGGCTCAACCTAACTACTCTCAATTGAAAGTGTTTGGGAGTGCATGCTTTCCGTACTTGAAGCCTTTTCATTAATATAAACTTCAGTTTCGTTCTCAGCAGTGTGTTTTTCTTGGCTTTAGTTTTTAATCAGAAGGGTTACAAATGCCTTGCTGAGGATGGTCGTGTTTTTGTTTCACGCCATGTTCTGTTTAATGAGGCTTGCTTTCCATTTTAGGATGGTTTCTCTCTGACACCATATGGTTTCCATGACTCCTGCACGATTTCTTTATCATAATTCTCATGTTCTTGTGGTGGCATCCAATAATCATTTTTCTGCTGGTCATTTGCATTCTACTATAACTCCCTCTACCTCAGCTTCAGCTCAGCCTCCTGTTGTTCTCCATTCTCCTCATTCGTCACCTTCACCAAGGGAGTCATTTCCAATGACTAGTTCACCTCCATCTCATGCTCCTGCTCCCACTTGTTCACAGCCACCTTCTCTTATTAATTGTCATCCAATGAGAACTCGGTCAAAGAATGGCATTTTTAAACCAAAGCTTTTCTCTACTACCTTGCATGAAAATGAGCCATCTACTATTGACGAGGCTTTTAAAAGTCCTGCTTGGACTGTAATTGTGCAAGCCAAATATGAGGCCTTATTAGCCAATCATAAATGAGACCTTGTACCATTGCTTGAAGGTCGTCGAACCGTTGGTTGCAAATGGATTTTCAAGGTCAAACGCCATGCTGATGGGTCAGTAGCTCGCTATAAGGGAAGACTAGTTGTTAAAGGTTATTTATAAGAGGCTGGTATCGATTTCTTGGAGACCTTCAGTCTTGTCGTCAAGCTGACAACAATCCGAGCCGTTTTGGCTCTTGCTGTGTCTCGAGGATGGTCTCTCAGACAGTTTGACATCAACAACGCTTTTTAAATGGGGATCTGAATGAAGAGATTTATATGACACAACCACCTGGTTTTGAACACCACCAACTTGATAGTCGACCACTTGTTTGCAAATTACGAAAGGCACTTTATGGCCTTAAATAAGTACATCGTGCATGGTTTTACAAGTTGCGTGAATACTTGCTGGCTACTCAGTTTGTTGCATCTAAGGCTGATAATTCTCTCTTCATTAGACGCATAGGGTCTCAACTTATTTTTTGTTTTGGTCTACGTTGATGATATAATAATCACTGGTAATGACTCTCCTGGCATTAATCACTTTGTCAAGGATCTTAATATTCATTTTTCTTTGAAAGACTTGGGCCAACTGAACTACTTTCTTGGAATCGAAGTAACACATACCTCGAGTGGTACTTTTTTTTAGTAAAAAAAGGTACATATTGGAGTTACTTCAACGTGCTTCCATGGATAAGGCAAATGTTTCTCCTACACCAATGATGTCCACCTGTCGGTTGTCAGTTCGTGAAAGAAGTCCAATAGAGAATGAACGCCTTTTCCGCAGCATTGTGGGTGCTTTACAGTACGTCGTAATAACAAGACCAGACATTACATTCTCTATCAACAAGGTTTGTCAGTATATGCACAAACCCTTGGATACACATTTCAAAGCAGTCAAAAGAATCCTAAGATACTTACAAGGGACACTAGACTTTGGGTTACAGTTCACTTGGCACTCAAAGCTAATTCTTGAAGGCTATTCCGATGCAAGTTGGGCATCTGATACTGATAATCACCGTTCCACCTCTGGCTTCTCTGTCTTTCTAGGAGGCAATCCAATTTCCTGGAGCTCTAGGAAGCAATAAGTAGTGTCGAGGTCCACCGCTGAGGCCGAATATCGAAGCTTGGCTCATGTCACAGCAGAAATCGGTTGGATTCAGTCTTTTCTGTCAGAACTCGGTGTTTCAATTTAAAAGAGAGCAATGGTTTGGTGTGATAGCTCAACTGCTGTTGCTGTAGCAAGCAACCCTGTCATGCATTCCAAATTTAAACACGTTGAATTAAACTTATTTTTTGTTAGAGAAAAGGTGGCAAATGAGATGCTTCAAGTCGGTCATATATCTGGACAAGATCAGATTACCGATATTTTGACCAAGCCCTTGTCAGTAGGGTTGTTTGAAAAGTTTAAAAGAAAGCTTGGAGTTGTTTCACCAGGAGAGGGTGACATGCGGAAGCTGGGAAAGTTAAGAAGCATGGGGCATGTTATGGAATGAAGTAAATAGAAGTTTGTTAAAGTTTCTGTTAAGCTTCAGTTGTTATGCAGTTAGTTAGTTAGTAGTTAGTTACTAACTTACTGTATTAAATACTTTGCTAGTCCTCATTTGATGAATGAAATAAATTCATTTCTCTCCTTTACTGTCTCTGTTAACACTGTCCAATTCAAATTAGTTTTTTGCTTAGTTCATCTGTACCGATTCTCGAGTCAATTAGTTCAGTACCCTTATTCGAATCGATACCTCACCGATTCCTAATTCGACCGGCTGGTTCGATTCAATATTGTTGGTGTGGAGGATAAAATGAACTTACGAGAAATTAACGAATGGTTCAAGGTGTGAAGATAAAATGAACTTATGATAAATTAACGAAGGTTTCAAGACGTGTATCAATGCGTTTTTTGTTTATGGTTCTATTCGCTCCCACCTATATTATGGTGTGCAGAAAAATTATTTTGAAAACGCTCCAGTAGATTCAAACAACCTTGGTTGAGATAGTTGTTATAAAAGAAAGAACTAGATTAGGAGGAGGAAGGCTTGAAGTCTTGAACCGAAGTAAGTTGATGTCTTAAGAGAGCCCCTCTTCTCCCTTTTAATGCCATATGATGGCTGATTATAGGTCGATAGACTAGTAATGCGATGTGAAGTGATTAAATTATAAAATTTATGTGTGACAAGTGATATGTGTTTTGTTAAAATGACTAAATTGTTAACAAAATTAAACAATAGAGGTGATAGTCTAATGGAATCCAGAATAAAGATGTCTCTAGTGATCAGAATGTCTGTAATACGATAAAGAAGGCGTCTAAAATTCTAACAATTAATGGGGAATACCAAAATTCATTTATACCAAACTTCCATTTTCCTATCTCTCAACTGATTGACAATTAAAAGAGGGGAAAAAAAAATCTTAGTAGAGATAATATCGTTGCTGCTGCTGTTGTTTTCATTTAAATTAAATAAAATAATTGGTGTGGAAAAAAGTGAAGCGTTGGCTCGCTCTGTTTGGCCAAAAATAAATTGGCAAGTTGTAGTCTCTTTCTGGCATTTGAATATTTTAGTTGAATGATATTGACACTGCCATAACACCAGTTTTACTGTTCTGTTTCATATGGAAAATTCAATTTATTGTTTCACAAATACACTTATTAAAATAAACATATTTCTATATAATTTTAAAAATTAAATCTATTATTTACATCAAATTAGACTTGATAATGAAAAACAGTCTTCTCCTGTAATAAATTGTACCCCGTCAACTTCAAATTTTGAATATCAAACAGTCAGACTTTTATCTTAATCTTAAAAAGAATTGTCAAATACTTTGATATATATATATATAAGAAACCAAAGTTTTCAAATGGGTTGATTTTGAAACAAATTATTATTATTTATTTATTTTAAACTTTAATATCAAGTAATTGACTCAAGTCCAAAAATTATTTGTTTATTTAAAAAAATAAATGTATAACTTTCAAAATTACAAAGCTAATTGGCTGTTTATATTTGGTTTGTCTTTGATTTGAAGTGTAGCAAAAGGAAATATTATTATTCTATTTCTACATTAGTTTAATTAATTCAACAAATCCTTGTTTTTTGTGCGACCATTTAAAATCTTATTATTAAATGATTAAAACTATTGAAAGTTTCAAGGGCTGTTGTTTAGTTCACATTCAAAATACCTTGTAAAACAAACATTATATTTAATGAGACGTGTTAATATGACATATTTAAATTTTATATTATTAAATTTATTGTTAATATGAGAAGATGTGAATTTAAATATATTAAAAATATTATTATCTCTTTATTTATAAATCAGAGAGAAATTATGAATAATTTAAATATTATGTCAAAAAAAAAATACCAAAATTCCAAATTCTCTCTTTTCGTTGAATAAAACATGTAAGGCCCACCTAAGCCTTGCTTTACCAAACACCTCTGTCATTGGTAAGCTATTAGATGGCTCCATAATCATAATTCATCCTTAAATTTCAAAATGGAGCAAACATTTGGAGGGAAGGTACAAGTTTCCCTTATTCTTTTATAAATTGTTTTTTTTATAAACATATAGATATAAACAGCTGCTTGAGGCAAACACATACACATTCAAACCTTCTTATTTATACTCCTCTTACTTATAATATTCACCAACTCTTTTTTTTTTTTAAATTCAATTATAAACCTACAACTTTTTTCCTTAATATATATTTCAAACATTGATGATTGATTTGTTCTTTTACTTGATTATCTATTTATCAGTTTTTTTCTTAACTATAATTATAATTATACATTTAAATAATTGTTAATGGATTCAACTATTTTTAGAAGAAATTTTTAAAGTATTGTCTTTTGAGTAATTGGTTGGACCCCAACAACAATGAAAGTTATTGTCCTTCAACGGGGTTCTGTTCCTCAAATTTGTAGAGAGCCTAAATGCTTTTAAGAGGCTTGTCGTGGGTGTAAATTTACAGAATAGAGAACACTTTAATTAGTAAAAATATGACTTACAAGATTTATAAGAGAGATTGATATATAATGTGGCATTCAAAAATAACTTGATGTGCACGAGTATAAAAGAAATTTAATTCAAAATAAATTTGGAAAATCACAATAAAATATGAAAAGAATGAACTTATAGAGTGATAGTAAAGAATAGCTTTAAAGATAGATTTGTAAAGGAAGGAAATGGGTGACGGGGGATGGGATCTAGAAATGAGTGCATCCAGTGAGAAGAAGAAGAAGGAAAAAAAAAGAGCCATTGACTTTGTCTCTATTATCGGTTTGGGAGTGCAATTAGCGCTAAGACAATGTGAAATAAATTTAGTTCATTGCTTTACTATTATTCTTTTAGGCATTGCAAAATCAATGTCATTTCAATTTGAAAAAGAGAGAGGAAATCAGGAAATTGAGATGGATACTGAAACTGAAAATTCCACCTAAAAAATTTTAAGATTTGCTTAATTGTCAAATTGCCTACCATGTGTTTGGTTTGACCTAGTGGTTTTCTTAAAAAGAAGAAAAGAATAGATACTAAAGCATTAAGTTGTGTTTCAAAGTATAAGGTGAAAACCATTTCATAATAGAAAAAAGCAATGATAATACATTTTGGGTTATTTCTAATTCAAACCTTTGGAAGTGAGATTTAGTGTAAAAAACTAGAGGGTAGCCACCTAATCCACAATTTCTGTGTTTGTTGGTCGAATTAGGAAAGACCTTCCCAACCTCATGGTTTAGACTTTTTTCAGACTTTGCTTGCTGTAGGCTTTTTATATATATATATATAATAAAAACCTTCTTCAATCGGGATCTTGATATGATCATTTGACCTAAATTAATTGCTTATATTTTATAAATTTTTAGGTCTAATTATAAATTCCATCCATTAATTTTATGATAATTAAGAAATTAGTCTCTCTATTTTAATTTCTCATGTTTTGATCATTGGGCTTTATAAAAACAAAGAAAAATCATTTGCTCAGCAGTTCAACAATTTATAGGTGAAAAATTAGCAACAGATTATGATAAATCAAAGTAGGACTAATTTTTAGTTTTCATAAAGTAAAAGGATGAAAATAAAATTAAACAACTGTTTTTTTTTTTTTTTTTGTATCATCCGCAAATTAGATCCATAACAATCAAAAGAAAATTGAGAGACAAGGACCTCCAAAGCAAGGTTAAGTTGAATTTATGTCGTACTTAATTGGTTTGATTTTGTGGCCTTGGTGCCGGTATGGATTACCGGTCACACATGATGCGAGGGCAAGCGTGACTGGCCGATGGATTATCCTTTTGGGGACTTTGCGTCTTTTAATTAAACCTAAGATTTGGTGAAGGAGGCAAAGGGCAAGAAAGGGAATCCAAGGGAAGGGACTGTTGGCTAAGAAGTGATAGGTCAAATGCGGGAAGGAAACCAGTGAAGGGTCTTTCGATGCATCTTCTTGGGAATTCATTGGGCTTCCTTGGTCAAAATACCTGTTTTCAAATCTTTTGCCTATTTTTCTTTTTCCTCCTTGGTTTTGCCTTTTTTTTTTACCCTCCTTTGACTTTTCTTTTACCTTGATTTCCAACCTTTGATTTTTTTTTTTTTAATTTTGAAATTTGCTTTTTTTATATTTTTTCCTTTGTTATAATTTTATCTTCCTTTGTATTATTTTTTTAACAATTATGAAATGATTTAAGAATAATTAATTTTTGAACATTTTTTTATTATTAGTTACAATAATTTTAATAATTTTTTTAATTTAAATATTTAATTTAAACAAAGTTATGGTTTTAAATTTTTAATTTTTAAAAAATAAAGAAAAAAAAGATTTTTTAAAGACCCCAAAACAACCCCTATGCCCTATGATAATCTACAAGAGGTTCCTGCGCGTGAACTTCGCTAGTATTTGGTCATTGGTTCATATGCTTAAGAAATTCTCCACAGCTACCTTTGAGAAAAAGTCAGAAGAAAACATAATTCAAACAAAATTTTCATTCCATGGTTTGTTTGGAAGTATCAGGGGTATCAGCAACACATATCAGAGTATGTAACAGTTTATTTGTTATTATCTTATACATATATCATGAACTTTGGCTACCTTAGGAATTGGAGTTTAGAAGCAAGAGGATACCTGACATCGCCAGGTTGCCGCCGTCCAAGGTTCAGGAAAATTGTACAAAAACCAGTTCCAAGTATCTGAGCAAATGGGGGGCAAAGAAAATATGAACATATTTCATAATGGAATTGCTCTGGATAATCTAAATAAATATTTCGTGCAAAAGTGTGATAGATTGTCCATGTCTTTAAATAATCTTTCTCCTCATCTCTGATTTTGCATTGTTATATGTTTTATACAAAGTACATAAGATACAAAACACAACGGTATGTATGATATAACATCAGAAATTATGTCTTGAATCCTTCTAAAAAATCTTGAAGGTAACACCACAATTTTTTTTACATGTAGGCACACACTCTAACACACTGAAAATTATCTGTCAGATTACAGTTTCCTAGTTAGGAATATTCAGTAGAATCCTGTAGATATTTTATATAATCCTGTAGATATTTTATACCCCTAACTTTAGGGCTGTGTTTTAAGGGACAGCATCCCTAGAATCAGTTGTTTCCTAGTTTAGAGTTTCCTAAAGTTAGGCTCACCATGTGTATAAATGTTAGTGTAATTTCTTGTGAAAGAATAATAATAGAAAAAGTCTATTTCTATCATGGTATCAGATTAGATCGATTTCTGGGATTTTTTTCTGGTAATCGAGTAGATGGTTCTGCCCTAGTTACAAAGGCTGTCAGTGAGAGGAAAATTGCCATGGAACAGCCAACTGGCAATGATCTGAAGCAGAAAGATTCTACAAGGTCTATTAAAAGGGAGTCTGTATGGTGCACCTACTGTAAAAAATCTCGTCACACAAAAGAACAGTGCTGGAAGCTTCATGGGAAGCCACAGACAATAAAAAGGAATTTTTCTGACAACAGCGGACACCCAAAGGAACAAGGGCGAGCAAATATAGCACGGCAGATGGATGAAGAACAGAATTCTGGTGTTTTTAATAAAGACGAAATTGAGAAGTTAAAGACATTGCTGGGAACATTGGAAAAATCTTCTTCCACAGGTACTTGCAGTTTGGCACTTTCAGGTATTTCCTCTTCTCAAAATTCTAATGTCATTGACTCAGGAGCTACAGACCATATGACCCATTCCTCCCACAAATTTGTTTCATATACCCCTTGTCCTAGTAATAGAAAGATTACAGTAGCTGATGGTTCTATGCTAACATGGCTGGTCAGGTGATATTGTTATAAATAAGACCCTTACCCTTAAAAATGTCCTTCATGTTCCTAAATTATTTCCCAATCTTCTCTCCATCCAAAACTTACCGGGATTCTAATTGTAGTGTGGTTTTGATCCCAAACAATGTTTTTCCAGGACGAATCTGAAGAGGATGATTGGACATGCTAAGGAAGCAAATGGTCTATACTATCTTGAAGAATCTAGTGGAGAAGTTAGTGCTCAATTCCTCAACATTATCTTTCCTATCCAAGTCTGTTCAAGCTAATAAAGACCTAATTTGGCTCCATCACCTCTGCCTCGGTCATCCTTCGTTTCCAGCCCTTAAATTTATGTTTCCTCCTTGTTCCTAGGAATAAATGTTGATAATTTCCATTGTGATGTTTGTGAACTTGCCAAACATAAACGTACTCTCCTTTCCAATGAAGCAATAAAAGAACATCCGCTCCTTTTACTCTTATTCATAGTGATATTTGGGGACCATCAAACATTTCAAACATCTCTGGGGCTCGGTGGTTCGTTTCCTTTATTGATGATTGTACCCGTGTGTCTTGGATATTTCTATTAAAACAAAAATCTAATGTCAAGTCTGTTTTCAAACCTTTTACAACTTTGATCAAAACACAATTTGGGAATGCAATAAAAGCGGTTTAGGATGACAATGCTAAAGACTATTTCAATCACTTTCTCTCTCATATTTTCAAGAAAAAGGCATTCTCCATGAGTCCTCTTGTGTTCACACACCCCAACAAAATGGTGTTGCCGAGAGAAAGAATGGTCATCTTTTAGCTATTACTAGAGCTCTATTGTTTCAAAGCAATGTTCCTAAACAATACTGGGGAGGTGTTTTAACTGCTACTTATTTGATAAATAGGTTGCCTACAAAGGTCCTTGACTCAAAGTCCTATACAAGCTCTATCGAAATTTTTCCCGATTTCCATACCTCAAATCTTCCTCCTAAAATATTTGGGTGTGTTGCCTTTGTCCATGTCCATTCTCAAAATAGGGAAAACTCGATCCACGAGTGTCAAATGTGTCTTTCTTGGTTATTCCTCTACACAAAAGGGTACAAATGCTACAATCCACCACCAAAAATATTTTGTTTCAATTGATGTCACTTTTGCGAAGAAGAACACTTTTTACTCGTCCTTATCTTCAGGGAGAACTTATTCACGAAGATAAGGGTAGAGAGTTTTTCTTCTTGATTTTCCAACCATCACCGCCTAACTTCATTTTCCAACTCCTATTCATGCCAAACACTCAATCTTACCTACCAACCATTGCTCACCTTGACCCTATGCAACCCGAAATTGAGCTTACTACACCTAAGTCACCAAAAGGAATTGAGACACTACTCGACCCTTACTAGTTTACTCAAGGAAGAAGGCACCTGCAAGTTCAATCATCTTCTTGGATAAACAACCATCGCTTCTACAACCCGAGGTAACTCATCGAACCTACTTTGAATACTCATGAAAATTCGGATCGAGAGACTATGAGTTTCCTATTGCTATTAGAAAATGAACTAGGGCTGCATACAAAACATCCCTTGTACTCATTCATGTCCTACAAAATTTGTCCCATAACCACAAAACCTTCCTTACTAGCCTAAATTCAATCTCCATTCCCAAAGCATATCCGAGGCATTAAATAATGAGAATTGGAAAATGCCATGAATGTCAAATGGAAGCACTTGAAAAAATAAGACATGGGATTTGGTAGAATTCAGAAAGGAAAGAAAAAGCATTGGTTGTCTTTGGTGTATACAGTAAATACAATTCAGATGGCTCTTTGGAGAGGTACAAAGCAAGATTAGTTGCTAAAGGGTACACTCAAAAGTATGGAATAGATTACCTTGAGACATTTGCCCGGTTGCAAAGATGAACACGTGAGAGTGTTGTTGTCACTTCTGTACAGAGGTGGAAACTACTGATTTGACATCAAGAATGCTTTCTTACATGGTGATCTTGAGGAGGAAGTCTATATGGATGTTCCACGGTTTTGGTTCGAGATCTGAGACAGCGCTTTGCAAACTAAAAAGGCTCAGACGGACTAAAAGCAATTCCAGAGCTTGGTTTGGAAGGTTTACCAAAGTGATGCTCAAGTGGGTATAAAAGAGTCAAGGAGATCACACTCTGTTGTAAGGCACTTATCTTCGAGGGAATGACGCTTTGTTAGTCTATGTAGATGACATTATAGTGAGGTGATGATTTGGAAGAAATGGAAAACTTGAATAAATGCCTAGTAAAAGAATTTGAGGTCAAAGAGTTTGGTAAACTAAAATATTTTCTTGGTATTGAAGTGGCACACTCTCGGAAGGAATCTTTAAATCTCAAAAAAATACATAATTGATTTGTTGATGAGAGCGGGCAAGTTGGGATGCAAACCAAAGAGACACCTATAAGTAAACCACAAACTTGGAGATGCACTAGAAGATGCAGTAGTTGATAAAGGTTCATATCAAAGACTCGTAGGAAGCTCATTTACTTGTCACATACTAGACCGGATATTGCCTATGCAGTTGGTGTTGTAAGTCGGTTCATGCACAATCCTAAAGAATCACATCTTAAGTGTCTACGATTCTACAATACTTAAAAGGCACTCGTGCAAAGGAATCCTATTTAAGAAAGGGAGAATTTAACCTTGAAGCTATCTATGATCGATGCGATTATGCAGGATCTATGGTTGATAGAAGATCAACCTGGCTATGCACATTTAGGAGGCAACCTTGTAACTTGGAGAAGTAAAAATGTAATGTTGTGGCTAGATCTAGTGCGAAGAATTTAGAGCGATGGCTCTTGGAATTTGTGAATTACTATGGTGATAATTATTTTGGAGGATTTGAAGATCAAGTGGGAAGGTCCAATGAAGTCAGTATTGTGATAATAAGTCTGCTATCAATATTGCACATAATCCAGCAACATGATCGTACAAAACACATTGAGGTTGATGACATTTCATCAAGGAGAAACTTGACAATGGCCTAATTTGCACTCCATATGTGTCCACGATGGTCAATCGGCGGATATCTTAACCAAAGGATTATCGGGAAGAGCTTTGAAACTAGTAAGCAAGTCGAGAATGGATGATATCCACTTCGACTTGAGGGAGATGTCGATTACAGCTTCCTAGTTAGGAATATTCAGAGAATCTGTAGATATTTTATATAATCCGTAGATATTTTATACCCCTAACTTTAAGGCTGTGTTTTAAGGACAGCATCCCTAGAATCGATTGTTTCCTAGTTTAGAGTTTCCTAAAGTTAGGCTCACCATGTGTATAAATGTTAGTGTAATTTCTTGTGAAAGAATAATAATAGAAAAGTCTATTTCTATCATTATCTAATCTATTATAGTAAGACAACCAAAGATACCGACTCTCTAAAAGAAAGTGACATCAACAACCATCTGTTTTTCTATGTAATCAAGGAAGAAACTACAAGTTCCAGTATTCCTCAATGTTGTGGAGATAGAAAGAAATTGGTTAAGTGAACTCATCCATATAGCCCTACTTCCCAACAAGTGAAAAGAGGATACATCCAACACACATAAACAGCAGTACAGAGGAGACAAATCCAACTTACATATAATGGTCCAAGATCCCATTTATGGGCAACATGTGCCAGTATAAACCATAAGATAACAAGAATCCATGCCTTAAGACTTAGAGAAAAAATTGCCATCAAAAGGATATCTACAAAAAGACATACAAGGAATGGTCAACAAGTGAACTCTTACTAGGAAAAATAACAACAGCTCAATTCAAAGTAGATTCTCACCAGGAAGCTTCAATCTATTTAGTAAAAACGAGTAAAGCTTCTTTTTCCACCGACTTGTTGACTGTGGAAGCTGAAATTTCTGTTGGAAGAATTGAGGGGAAAAAAATTAACAACGAAAATTCTTGGTTTACCAAAGTGGCATCCAAGCTCAGTTTAGTGACTGTTAATTCAGTCATACCAAATCTTCCTCATCATCGTCAATATCGAGTCCACTTGGTGCCTTTGGTTTGACAGCAACAATGAGTGAATCTAGAAAATTGGAACACAGTCAGTGCCTGCATATCAATAGCTAAACATTAAATGGGACCACAAAATGAAATTTACAGAGCCCCTGGATGTTAAGAGCAAAACCAAAGGGTAGCAATAGTCAAGACATGAGGAAGTTATTTTGAACCTAAACAACAGAAAATAATAAAACGTTAAAGATTATAAAAGTGAGGGAACTTGGAAAGGAGCTAGTTCCTTCCCCCACAAACTTCATGATAATTGTATGCAGTGAAAGCAAAGTAATTATAAAAGAATAAAAGCCAAGATATATACCACCATCATTGAGTTGTATGTAAATGTCATCTTCATCTTCACGGTCATGCAGTACCTTCCCTTGTGAGATTAGTTTCAAATTCTCTACTGGTAAACGATTCTTTCCAGCTATTAATTTTCTCAAATCATGAACCTAGTTTTGATAAAAATACAAGCACCTCATAAATATGTGTAATGGTACTAAAAGTTTTCTACCAAGTTTGTTCTCATCATTAAGATACATGATTTTATTTTATACCAAGACACAAGGAAAGCTCCTATGCTAAAGAAAAAAAAAAAGAGAAGAAAAGATAACAACCTAAATTCTAAGTGCTTAAGAAAACTGCATTAGCCACGGTACATGATATACTACGAGAAGGCAAATGTGACCTAAAATTCACATAATGTTTTTTCTTTTCAATGCATAGGAAATGACAATTTTTCATTGTAAAATGAATCAGAGAAATATCTTTAGACTCAATACTGGAAAGTAAAAAAATGATCAAATATTATTAGGCACTATGGACCTTAATGTTCAAGGTAGATCGACAACAACCCAGAAACAATAAAAAGATAATTGAAAATTTGACGTCCATTCTACAAGTATATGCATCTTAGTGTGCATGTCAATCTTTCAGCTAGCAAGCATTCTAAGATTCTCTCCTTTCCATTATGAGAACTGCAGTGTAAAGTAATGCTTAATTTGACCCAGCACCTACATGGCTATATAATTGAATCAACCAATTCTGTTTAAGATACAATGGAAATCAAATATCAAAGGCTTCAATGCTTCTACGATAGAAATTAGACATAAAAGTCAGATTTGCAAACAAATTCAATGCCCTCAATCTTATCTCAGCCATGGTGCTCTACATTGACTCATAATTGTTGTTAACAAAAAGACAATTGATAACATAAAAATACATATAAATCAACAGATTGAAACGTACTCTGAGGGAAGAAGGGACGTGAAGGCGAGAAGGGCGAGCAGGGCCAATGATTTTGAGAGTAATTTCCACCATCTTTTCGTGTTTTCCATTGGTTTCCTCTACAATCTCTTCCATTCTCATATCATTATCTGATCTGTGATGGGTGTCGAAGAATTTACTCTCTTTTGTCTTGAAAAAAAAAATATTCAAAGACCCAAATCTTGTCTCAAGGCTCCAAGCTTTAAATTTTGCCGTTTAATGGCTTCCTCAAAGTCCTCATCTTGGGAGACTTCTCGGCTGAAAGCTGAAACTTCCCAAAATAACGAAACTGCCCCAAGAGATTAGACCCATCCGACACTCTTCAAATAGACCGGGTTTTACCCTAAAAGTACAGACCGGGTTTGCAAACCTTACTCGCAAAAAACACTTTTTTTTAATAAAAAAAATACCACTCAAGTATTAAAAACTCAACACATAATCTTTGTCAACTAACCACGAACCCGGTTTTCTGTCCCGCCTAAGCTTGATAATCTTGTCAGTAATTCTATTCTTTTTTAGGAATATAATTAAGGTTTCAATAACTTAGAGGTTCAAAAGCAAAAGTATTCTCCTTATCAAGACAGTGTTAGAGCCATTACGAACTCTTTCGTGAATAAGATTAATAGCTTCAAGACTATTTGTCCAAATGATGATTTTTCGATAGTCACATTTGAGAGTCATTTGAAGCCCATCAAGGATGCCCCATAACTCTGCATCAATAACTTCATCCTTTTTTGATCAACTACAAAGTTGGTAATTATATTTGGGAGTTTACATTATATTGACTAGTATTATCAATTTATTACCTTATAATTATTTAATTATTAACTCTTATTAAAAATGTAATCATAAGTTAACGTGGTATATTAATTCGATCGCTTTTATTTAAAATTAAATTTTTAAAATTTCCCAAAACCCTTTTTAAATTTTTCTTAAAATTTTATCAAAATTTTTTAAATTTTTTTAAACCCTTTTTCTTTTAATTTTCAAATTTTTCCCCCTTTTTAAAATTTAAAATTTTAAAACACCTCTTCCCCTTTTTAAAAAACCAATTTTTTTAAAAATAATTTTTAATTTTTACCCAAAACCCCCTTTTTTTTTTCCAAAATTTTTAAAACCCATAATTTTAAACCAATGGTTTTTTTTTCCATTTTCACAAAACTTCAAGTTTTTCCTTTTAATTTACCACCCAAAAATTTTAAAAAATTATTTAAAATTACTTTAACAAAAAATAAACAAAAAAAAAATTGAAAACCCTTTTAAATTTTTTAAAAAAAAAAGACCTTTTTTCCCCTTTTTTTTTTTAAAAATTTAAATTTTCCAATTTTTTTTTCTTTTCCCCTTTAAATTTTCCCTTTTTTAAAATTCCTTTTAAATTTAATTTTCTTTATTCTTCTTTAAATTTTTGAAATTTTTTTTTAAAACTTTTTATTTTTAATATCCCCTTTTTTTCCCTTTCAAACAACCCAAAAATTTTTTAAAATTTTTCCCAACAAATTTAAAAACCCTTTTTTAAATTTAAAATTTTTAAATTCCTTTTTTACCAAACCATTTTTTAATTTACCCACCTAAAAAAAATTTTTAATTTGTTTCAAAACTTTTAAAAAATTAAACAATTTAAAATTAAAATTTTCCCCCCTTGAAAATGGGTTTCAATTTTTTTTGTTTAAATTTGTTAAAATAAAATTTAATTTTCCAATTTTTTTCTTGGTTTCCCCAAAACCTTTTAATTTAAACCCTTTCCCAAAATGGTATTTTTTTTTTTTAATTCCCCAAAATTAAATTTCCAAATTCTAATTTTAAAAAATTTCAAAAATAAATTTTCTTTTAATTTATAACCCATTTTCCTAACCAATTTTCTTTTTACCAAAAACCAAAATCAAATTTAACCCTTTCAAAATTTATAATTTTTAAACTTCTTTTTTTGACCCCTTTCCCGGGAAACAAAAAACCCAAATTTCTTTTTTTTTCTTTAAAATTTGCCCAAAATTTTTTAAATTTAAATTTTTCTTTAAAATGTTTTCTTTTTCCAAAAATCCCCAAAATTATTTTTTTCCCCAAACCAAGGAAAACCCCCATCTTTAAATTCTTTTAACTAAAAATTTTAAATTTAAAAAATAAATCCTTTAATCCCAATTTGGGTTTAAAAAATTTAAAAATTTCAAAAAAACCCCTTTTTTATAATTTCTTTTTTTCCCAAACCAAACTTTTCCCAAATAAAAAACCCCCAAGATATTTTTAAATCATGATTTTACTTTGAAAACTAACCAATAAATTTTCCAAAATAAAAAACCCCTTTTAAAACCAATTCCCAATTTTTTTCACTGGACCCAAAAATATTAAACTTTTTTTCTTTTAAATAAATTTTCAAAACTTTTCCCAAAATTTAAACATTTTGGAATTTTTAAATTTTTTAAATTTTGGGCCCAAACCCCAATTTCCCAAAATTTTAAACCACCCCAAAAAATAAAATCAACCCTATTAAAATTTTCCAAAAAATTTTTTTTTAGAAAAACCAAATTATAAATTTCGGGCAAAACCCCCCAAAAACTTCCCTTTTAAACAAAATTTTAAAAATTTTTGGTTTACCCTTAAAAAATCAAAATGGGAAAAATTTTTAAACAAAAACCTTTTCAAACCCAAAACTTTTATTCAATTTTTTTTCTTAAAAATTTCCCAAAACAAAATTCCCCGGGAATACAAAATTAAACCAAAACAAAACCCTTACTTTTAAATTTTTTGGGTTTAAATTTTTCCTAAAATTAATTTAAAACCTTTATTTTAAATTTTAAAAACCCTTTTTAAAACCAAATTCATTTAATAAAATCTTTCATTTTAAATCCAAATAAAAATTTCCCGATTATTAAAAACCAAAATTAAAACTTTTAAACCAAAACAACCGTTCATTTATACCGGTTTTAAACCCTTTTGGTCAAAAAATTAAATTTAAAAAAAAAACACTTTTGAATAAACAAATTTATTGAAAAATCATGGGGAAAATTTTAAAAAAACCTTTTCCCCTAAAAACCCCAAACTAAAATTTTTCCTTAACAAATACCCCCAAATTTTTAAACATGAACTTTATCCAAAACCCCTTATTTTTCCCAATTTAACTTTTTTAAATTTAAAAATCAAAATTTTTAAATTCATCTTTTAAAAAATTCAACCCTAAACTCCAAACCAAAATTTAAAAAATTTAAAAACCATAAAAAAATTTTTCCCCATTTCTTGTTAACCCTTCAAAATTTAAAACAATCTTTACCCTTTTCCCTTTTCTAAAAATTTAAAATTTTAAAATTTTTAAAAAATTTTTTCCAAAACTCCAAATAAAGGGAAATATTTTTTCCCGCAAATTTTAATCAAAAAATTCCCAATTTTCTTTTTAAAAAAAACCCATTTTAAAAAAATTTTCAAATTTTTTTTTAAAATTTTACCTTCAACCTTTAAATTCACAAAATACACCAAATTTTTAATAAACAAATTTGGGAAACGGATTTAAACCTTCAAAAATCGGGTAAAATTTTCTTTTTCAAAATTTTAAAGGAAATATAGAATCTTAATAAATTTTCAATAATTTAAACCGAAATTTCAAAAAAAAAATCCCTTTTAAAAACATTTTTCCCTTTTTTAAAAAAATTAAATTTAATGTTTTAATTCAAAATTTTCCCGAAAAAAAGAAATTTAAACCCTTAAACCCCCCTTTTTTTTTAATTTTTTTTTCACCTTTTCTTTTTAATAAAATTCCAAAAATATATCAAACCATTTTTTAAAACAATAAATTTTGTTGTTTTAAATTAAATAACCAAACCAAAGGAAATTTTCCGCTAAAAATTTTTTTCTTCGGTTAAATTTCTTTTTTTTAAATTAAAAGTAAAATTTTAAAAACCGAAACTTCTTTCCTCCTTTTTTTTGATTTTTTTCTTTTTCTTTCTTTTCCCAAAAAAATTTAAACCATTAAAATCCCCATTTTTTCCCTTTTTTGAAAAATTCTTCGTTTTTTCAAATCCCTATTTGTATTTTTTTTTTAAATTTTTGGGACCCTTTTTTTTTCTTGTAAACCAAAATTTTCCTTTTTAAAATTTTTTTTTTTTTTCTTTTTTTAAACTTTCCCATTAAAATTCTTTTTTTTCCCATACATATTTCAATTTCTCTTTCTCTTAAACTAGAGTAATTCATCTTCAAGCCTTATAACATTGTTTTTCTAGCTGTTAAAACTAGATTCATTGACATTCAACCTTAATATAACTATTAAAATCACATAGTGTCAAATGAGATAATATTGTTAACCTAATATATGATTGGCTCAAGCAAAATTATTTAAATTCTCTTGGCTTTTGATTTCGATATTTATTTTCTTTCTTAGCCTATCAACTTATGAACTTCGATTTTGATACTTATTTTCTTTTTTAGCCTCTAATATCATCAAATTATGCAAGTTCTAAATCATTCTAGTGCTAGATAAGAGGATATTACTTTCTTTTGGCTTTCAATTTTAGTACTTATACTCTTTTTTAGCCTCTAATATCATCACCTTATTCAACTTTTAATACGCGACTTGCAACACTTTACCTTAACTTTGATTCAATACTTGCTCTTTTTTTTTTTAACCTATAATATCAAAGTAGTTTCGATACCAATTTGCCACAATTGAACTAATGACAAGTAAATATCTAAAGAAAAATAGAAAAGAGTTAAAAGAGATATGGAAAAGTTAAATGAGTATGAGGTTAAAAAAGAATAAAGTTCAAAATTTTCATTTCATAATGTCAAAGTTGTTATATAATATATATATATATATATATATATATAACTTATAAATTATTGTGAAAAATTTCACTGCACCCATCATTATCAACCAAGTCCATTTTGCATATATGACACATTTCTTCATTTAGCCCCACTCCCTGCTCCATCAGTCAAGTCTTTCTGTTTGAGGTTTTCAGTACTTTATTACAAATTTAAAATGAAAAGGACTTAAAATAATATTATGCAAAAAATATTAAAAATTTAAATGAAAAAGATATATAAGTAATATTATCTAAAATAAAAATAAAAATATTTAAGAGTAATATTGTGTAAAATACGTCATTGTAAATTTAAAATAAAAAATTAAGACTAATATTATGTAAAATATGGGTATGATATAAAATATTTAAGAATAATTTTGTGTAAAATATGTGTATGATATGATTTATTTAAAAGTCTAATTTTAGAATCTGATTAAAATAGTTAATTAAATTAAAATTTAGAGATTCATTCGGTATCATAAAAAGTTGAACCAACTATTTAATTTCGATTTTATAATTTATAAAATAAATGTTTATGTTTCTATTTTATTTGTTTTTGTTTATTAAAATTCGTTTTTATTTTTGTTAATAATTTGGGTGGATTTTTATGAATTTTTAAAACTTTTAAAATTTTTAAGTATAAATAATAAATTTAGTCTCAACATTTACATATTTTGTCAGTTTGATCTTTATTCTTTTTTTTCAAGCTAATTTTTGCTCTCAACCTTTTAAAAGTATCGAATTTGACCATCAACCTTTCAAAAAAAGTCGAGTTGTTAGTTTTTTAATGAAAATATTTATTAAAGCATTAAATTTTTAAATATGATAGCTTACACGACAATCTACATGTATTTCATTTTTTTAATCTTTATAAACTTTTAACATAAAGTAAATATGAACTACTACGTAAGTTGTCACCAATATAGTTAAAAATTAAAGTTTTAGTCAACATTTCTATTTAAAAAAATGTAAACATTAAAATTAAATTTATTATTATAATTTTTTTTGCAACTATTTAAGTGGCATTCAAACTTTGAAACCGTAGACGGTGGTCTGATTAGTTGAATCACAACAATATTTAAAAAGAATAAATTATATTCAATCACAACAATGTTTAAAATGAACAAATTATAAAATAACAAAAACATTCTTTAAAAAGAAGAAGAATAAATTATAAAATAACAAAACATTATTTAAAAAGAACAGATTATAAAGTATTATAATCGTAATTATCAATAAAATATTATAATCGTCATTGTCATTATTATAATCGTATAATCAAATATTAGGTTGTTTATAATTCTCATATTAATTATATATAATATTACTAAGGATACTATCTGATCAAGCACTCAATCTATATATACAAGTTATTCCAATGACACCAAATTAATTGAATTCTAAGTATTAAAACTATATATAAAAGGGAAAGAATTGTATGAAATAGAGATGTTATTTTTTAATAATTTAATGCTAAAATACAAATAATATGATGTCACCATAATACAACCTTTTCTCGTATATATAATATAATAGTGACTATCAGCACAGTACCTTAAGCTCAATTCTTTGATTAATGAAATAAGTTTAACATAGCTTTCCAATTTGGATTATCATCTTATGAAACAATAAGCGGTACTAATTAATAATAAAACCTAATAAAATATATTAATATCAATAATTCAAATAAAATCAATGAAACCGAAAGCAGTAAATTAAATTTGGTTTAAAAAGAGTCTACCATCACATATTCCTGGTGTTATGGAAGTGTAATCAGTAAGAAAGTAGGCCATCACATTGGCAGGAATATAACTATTGTTGGAGCTTCCATTACCTGTAACTCTCAAAGTCTTCAATCTACTAAACGGGCAACTCTGTTTTTCTAGTGCACCAGGTATCACGGTAAGCATCTGACAAACAGAATAAATATACTGTTATATATATAGAGAGAAGAAAGAGCAGAATATGAAGAATATTATTTTTTGGTTGAGGGGATCGACTCTTTATAAAGAAGTTTTTGAAGTGTTATCTATCAAGTAGTTGTTCGGTTTGTAACCCAAGTGATACCGTGGTTGCAGATCCACCAATTGGCTCAATGAACCAAGTCCATCAGGCAGTTGTTCAGAGCACATTAGCTCTTGATAGGGTACGAGACCTATTGACTATCCAACAATACTTGAAAAACTTCTCTTAAAAAGATTGATCCCTTCAATAATTCTACATACCTCAATGGTTTTAAAGCAAATTTTGACAGATCGTGCGTAACGAAGCCCTTGGAACATAGTGATCAAACGTGAAAAACTAAGTGTCTTAAAGTTATTTGGTGAACAAATTCGAATTTCCACATTGTCCAATGCAGGAAGGTGAAGAGCAGTGAAATTGAAAGGCTTATTTAATGTAAGGCTAAAAGATACGAGTTGTGGTGCTAAAATTAAATTTATCGTCAACTGGATCTCTAGTATGTACCTTCAAATCAGTTAACACCAAGTTGACAAGTCGAGGACACGAAATATTCAAAATTGCCTTCCCTGAAAAGCTACACTTATGTAGGCGCAGTTCCTTCAAATATAGACAATTTTCAAAAGGATTGAAAAACATGATCTGCGGACAAAAATCACATTTGTGCAAATACAATTTGGTCCATGTGGGCTTACAATCAGATTCGATGGACGTATATGGCACCGTGTGAGCTCTAGGGTTTTCAGAACCTGAGGTCGGCTAAAACTAGTTGGGAAATCTTGGTCGTTATAATTACATAAGTTTTGATCGAAACTAATACCGAGACATCGTACATTGTGAGATTCCAGATGAGCTATGGTTTTTTTCAAGAAGCCTGAATGTGTGCCCATCCACATGAGATGCAACCTAACTTCGTTCATTGGATACTTATTATGATGTCGACCACTGATCGCTGCAAAATAGTCTAGTTTTAATATTTATAAAAGAGTGATCAAACTTGTAGACTGACTGCGACAACGATAGAGGCAAGCGCACCTATCGAACAATACTATAGCTCAGGCAAGAATATCTTTATCGAACCCAAGGAACCTAAAAGTACTATTACTCACTTTCTTTCTATTATTTAGCCTAAAATATGGAGTGATTGGTTTATTAATCTAAAACAAATGAAATACTTAAACTTTAAATGCAAAGGCAAAAGAATAAACTTTGGGAAAAGACTTTGAAGAAAACTTAATTGATAAAGACGATACCTTCGGAAAGAATCCACCTATGACTTCACTTATTATCTAACTTTCAATTCATATGATTTCTTTTACTTAGCTTGATCCGTGAGACTCCCTAACCTATATTAAACCTTCTCTCGAAGCGAATAACGTCTAAACTTAGGTTAATTAGTGAAACTCTCGTTCTCTTATAATAACCCCCTAAGGAAGTAGTAAATCGATCAATGGACCCCCATATTAGGTTTCACCCTAATCCGGCAAAATATCGTAACCCTATCTCTAGGCGCACGATCAACTCCGCTTAATTATGCTAGATCTTCTCTTAGGCAGGGTCTATTCCTCCTCAACCTAAGCACATCAGATTAAATTGAGCAACATAATTAAGAACAAACTAAGTATTTATCATATAAATCGAAAGAATTAAATAACAAAATCCATCATAGGTTTCATCCCCTTCAGGTATCTGAGGGTTTAATTCATAATAAAATAAGAGAACATCTCAAGAGAAAAGGTAAAACAAAACATAAGAAATCACTAAAACCCTCTGAAGGAATTGAAGGAGAGATCCTCCGTCTTGAGTAGAATTCCGGCTCTTCGAGATGGATCAATTGGCTATCTTCGAGTAATACCCTAAACGAGTAAAGCTCTGGCAAAAAACTCTGCTAAAACCTTGATGCCCTGAATTGCTGCCTTGGATTTGTTTATATAGATGTTTGGGATGCTTTACTTGGCTCCTAAGTACTCGTAATTCAAGCGAAATTCGTCCTAAGTGTTTGAGTGGACTTAGGATTGCGTTCTTAGGCTCTAAGCATCCAATTCTGAGTGAAATTGCTCTTTTTCGAGGCAGGGGCACGACCTTGACACGCCCGTACAAATCGTGGTCCAAATTTCGTCTCGGGTCTCGCCAATTGAGGTACTAGTAGTGTGGCATGAAGTCCGTGTCGTGTTGGGCTTTTTGTCGACGAGGCACGCGTCGTAAATCGAGGTGTGACCGTGCAATCTAAATATTGGGGCACGGCCGTGTGGCATGAAATCCGTGCCGTCGACTTCTTGGTCGACCCACTTTGGTTCATTTTAAACCCGTTTTGCATTCTTTTTATCCTTGGGTGCTTTCCTGAGTATAAGACATGAAAAGAAAGGATTAAGGGCACCTTTTTACATAAATTAAGGATAAATTCATCCAAAAGCATACTAAATGTGGGATTAAAATATGTTACTTTTACGGTTTATCAACCACGACGAAACAACGCTTCGAGCACGAATCGATGAAAATCGGGCAGTCTGGTTCCATCACATCTGTCGAAATATAGATTTGAAAGAGAAGTCCACAGGAGTTTCCATCTCTTCGAGAGCATACTGGTTCGGATACAATACTTGAAATCAATGAAACCAAAGATGTGATGAAGAAGGCAATTGGGTAGGTCACTCAACCTATCCTCCAATTCTAGCGTTGTTTTAATTCTCGCCATCGTCACCAAAATTATTAATTCTCTAAGAAATATAATTTGAAAGTAATGAATACCAAAGATCAGACTGTACTAGTTTTAATAGGACTCTAACTCTGATTAAAAAAAGAGAGAACAAAGGATATTAATTCTACTCTAGGAGTTAAATATAAATTATATTTAAACCGTACGTGATGATTTGATAGTTAAAGATGTTCATTGCTTCAGGTGTGGTATGGGTTTGAGTTACGCTAATTGCGTTTGTTATAAATACTAAGATTAACTTTCAAAGATTTTATTATTATTATTATTTTGAATGTATGCCCATGCTGTTGGGTGTGGTCTCATTATGTGGGGAACCCTTACACTGGTTAACCTAACTTTAAAAAAGGTTGTTTATTTTCTTTTGTTTGGTTACAAAAAGGAAAGCTTCTGCCACATATTTATTACCCTTTTTGGATTTGACAAAAGCCATTCTTTTTGGCTTTTACGTGTGGATGTGGGCAGCCATTTATTGTGAGCCAAAATCAAATTTTAAAAACAGAGAGAGATTGAAGCTAGAAAATCAATTTTTTTATTAAGTTTGGTGCAGCAGTGATCAACTTTTTGATCGAAGGTCCATCCGTGGTTCGATTGAGCTGAGCTTATTTTTGGACAGCAACTAGGCTATAAGGTGTTCTTGACTTTGTACGGTCGAATTTTTCATCCGAGTCCTGTAGCGTCAGAAATACTCATTTTTCAGCAGCTGCAATTTGGTGATGTTCTCCCATTTTTTTCTCTTTTACTAAATATTACATATTGTTAGCCTTGTTGGAGTTGAATGCTTATTATAGGCTTGATATTGTGATCTTGTAGTTGAACATTTGATGATAGTGGAGCTTTTGATCGGCCTCTAAAGTCCCGTGGTTTTTACCCTTGATTTAGAGGGGTTTTCCACGTAAAAATACCGGTGTCTCTATTTATTTATTTTTGTTGTGGTTGCATTGGTTGATTAAGGTTGCTAGAGAACATATTTTTGTGCTATTGTGTTTGCCATAATTTTTTACTGGAGTTATAGGGAGAGAAAGAACACCGGTTGTGCTTCACTTTGTTTCGGTTGTTTGATTTCTTCCCAATAAACTGGTATCAGAGCTCGATTATTGTGTCAAATAATTATGGAAATCAATACGAGTAAGATGATTATGTTGAATGGCACAAATTATCAACTTTGGCAGAATAAAATGAAGGACTTGTTGTTTGTGAAGGCTTTGCATCTTCCGGTCTTTGCTACTCAAAACCCGATTCGAAAAGTGATGAAGAATGAGAATTTGAGCATCAACAAGTGTGTGGATTTATTCGAAATTTGTTGAAGAAAATGTTTACAACCACATTGATTAGGAGACACATGCTTGAACATTGTGGGAGAAGCTTGAAAGCTTGTATGCTTCGAGGTCGGGCAATAACAAGTTGTTTTTGCTGAAGAAAATTATGGCGTTGAAATACAAATAAGGAACGTCTATAGCTGACCATGTTAGTGAATTTCAGAGTGTGATGAATCAGTTGCTTGGAATGGGTGTCAAATTTGATGATGAGATTTTAGGGCTTTGGTTGCTTGCTACTCTACCAGACTCTTGGGAGACCTTTCGGGTCTCGCTCATTAATTCTGCCCCACAAGGTATTATTACTTTGGATTTGGCTAAGAGTGGTGTGTTGAATGAAGAGGTTAGAAGAATATCTCAGGGTCCTACATCACAGTTCGAGGTGTTGGTTATCAAGAACAGGGGGAGGAATAGAGACAAAGATGGAAAGGGTAGAGATAAAAGCCGAAGCAAGTCAAGATCGAGATACAAGAATCTTGAGTGCCATCATTATGGTAAGAAAGGCCATATCAAGAAATATTGCTTCAACTGGAAGAAAGAAAACAAATGTGGTGGTGATAAACACGATCGGAATGATGATAAAAATCCGAGCGTGTTGCTATTGTTACTTGTGAATATCTGTTGGTAATTTGTGATGAGAATTTGGTCAACCTAGCATGTGACGAGACTAGTTAGGTGATTGATACTGGTGTATCACTTCATGTCACGTCGAAGAAGGATTTCTTCACATCTTATACTCTTGGTGATTTTGGGGTATTGAAGATGGGTAATGACGGTTTGGGTTCGGTTATTGGTATGAGAGATGCTAGCTTGGTGAGTAACAATGGAACAAAGTTAAATTTCAAGGATGTTAGACATACACTGGATATCTGTAACAACACTTACTCGAGACCGTCACCGGAGTTGAGCACGAGGCGTTATTTAACTTAACTTACTACTTCGGGTATAAAAATAATTTTATTTCTTCATTCACAGTAAATCTGTCCATCTGCACAATAGTAATTAATTTAATTATAACTCAAGTTAAAAAATTAAAATTTAGATCCGTAAATTTTCCCTGAAACTAGACTCATATATCTTCCCATCATAAAATTTTCAGAATTTTTGGTTCAGCCAATTAATATAGTTTATTCATTAAAGTCTCCTCTGTTTCACTGTCCAATGGTTCTGCCACTCTTCAATAAAAATAAATTATCTCAATTTACATTTTTTATATGTTGTTCGCACTTATTTTTACTGAAATCTATACATATAAATTATAACTCATGATTATTTTTTTACAATTTTAAATGATTTTCTAAAGTCTAAACAGGGGACTTCAAATACCATTCTGACCCTGTCTCACAAAAATTCAAATATCTCTTAATATGAAAGTCTTTTTCTTACATCGTTTCTTTTATGTGAAACTAGATTCAATAGGCTTTAATTTCATGTATTATTCAACCTCTAATTTGACTTTCATAATTTATGGTGAATTTTAAAATTCAAACTATTGCTACTAACCAAAAACTATTTTAGTACAAAATATTGTTAACTAGATTATAACATCTTTACTTCATTTCATTTAAACTCTATACATGCCATATAAATCTTTAAACATAAAGCAAAAGCTAACGGAATTGATCTGGATAGTGAGCTTTGTTGTGATGATCCGATCTACCAACTTCCCTTTAATTCAATCTACATAAAATATCAAACACACACAAGTAAGCTTATTGAAGCTTAGTAAGTTCATAGATTTAAAAAAAATGCTTATCAAACATAAATTTCCAAACAATAACAAAACATTTACTAAAGTTCCCTGTCATTCACAACCACTGGTATACTACTTCACATAGTTGAGCTCAACATTAACACTATGCAATCTCTTTCATTTGGTTCACTCCTCTTGCATTACTTACTATCAAATTAGGAAACGTCTTACGAATTTGAGTACGTCGTTGTTCAGTGTCACGTTTCACAGCTCAGTATGGTTTTCGTTATTGAAATACCATACCTACTGTAGAAGGCCCAAATTGTTCGGGGCCCATTTTACAACCCAAACCCGAATAGCCCACTAAAGCCCAATTACAAAGCCCCTAACCCACTAAACAAATCAGCCCAAATTCACTAAAGCCTAATTACCCAAACACCAAAATAAAAAAAAAAATCAGAACCTAACCCTAGCTACTTGCGGCGCCGAACCAACCCCCACCTGCCCCCTGACAGCTATTTGCTCCCTGCACCACCGGCCACCGGCTCCACTTGGCCACTTGCACCTGCGAGCATTAAACGACAAGACAGAAAGCAATAGGAAGATGGCTATAAAGCCAAGCAAAAACGGTGTAACCAGGACCCTTTTTTTTCGATTAATAAGAGAAGAATAGACAGATTCAAACATTCAAAAAACAGCAAGCAAAAAATCAATACAAACTCAAGAACAGAGATTAAACAAAAAAAGAATCAAAAACAGAGGACAGAGGTGATTCCATTTGCGAAGTTCTTTTTATTCTTTTCTTTTTTCTTTTTTTCTTATTTTTGGCAATTTTATCGTTTATCGTTTATCATTTTTTAGATTAATATATATAAATATAATATTTTCTCTAAAAATATAAAAAAAATAAAATTTTACCTTTTACTACCACTGCAGTGCAGTGGCTTGCCAACGTAACGACGACGGTGAATCCATGCCCACTCACGGAGGCTCCCCTGCAGAGAAAAAAGGGAGAATGAAGGAAATTTTTTTAAAAAAACTCGGGTGAAATGATTTTTTTGGGGTTATGGGGCCTTAAATAGTCCCCTGAAACGATGTCGTTTTGGGGGCTGGCCTTTAACCCTAAAACGACGTCGTTTTGCCCTTGGGATCCGCGTGTTGACCCGACCCGACCAGAGGATCCGCGTGTTTTTGTTTTTGGGTCTAATTGCGCAAATGGCCCTTTCGCTTTTTTGACCTCTTTTAATCAAGTTTTTATTATTTTCAAATTTGACCCCACAATTTACTCCGGTTCGTAATCTGGTCCTTTCTACTGCTGCGCGTTTTGGCCGAAGGGGTTTATTACCTCTTTGGTCCCTCCAGTCCTTTCGCGCGTGTAAATAGGCCCTTTTCCTTTTATTTTATTTTGAATTGACCCCCAAACTTTCATTTTAAAGGCAATTTGATCCTGTTTTAGTTATTTTGCAATCCTTTTAGTCTTTTTGTTATTATATTATTATTGTTATTACCATTATTATATTTTTTTATGTATATATTTTATTATTATCTTGTTTCACTAGCTTTATTGTTATTATTATTATTATCTATTTTATTATAAGTATTTTTTTTTTACGTATTATCATTATTATTTTATTTTCATTTCAAGTATATTTTTATTTCTATATTTACACTTCTATATTTGTTTTCTTAGTTAAACAAAATACATTTTGTAAAATCATCATATTTCATCTAAAGTTTTAAAATAAAGGCAATGTTTCGTATTTAGAAATTCGGGGAATAGTGCCCTAACGTGCTGGGTTGCGATTTTCCGTTTAACTAAATAACTTAACATCCCTTTTACGAAGTTTCGCGAATCACGAGATAACTTTGATTACGGAAGATTAAAATGTCGTGTCCTAACGTGCTGGATGTGATGTTTGTATCCTCTCGGAACAAAGAAATCTCAAATTTCAGCCCAAATTATCCGAACATTTTCTAAAGGATCCGTATTTTAAAATCTTTTCAAATTTCCGACATTAAGACACTAATTAATCAATTTGGTACCAATTTTGGGCGTGACGAGGGTGCTAACCCTTCCTCGCACGTAACCGACTCCCGAGCCCATTTTCTGAGTTTCGTAGATCAAAATCGTTGTTTTGATAAATCAAAATGTTTATTAAAAACAACCGTTTTGCGAGGTGACCCGATCACACCTCATCAAAAAAGATTGGTGGCGACTCCCATTTTTTCATTTTTAAAACCCAAAGTCGAACCCCGTTTTGTTTTCCAAAAAAATGGTTACGACACCTACATTTCACAACTCAGTATGGGAAATACCATACCTACGTTTTTTAACTCAGTATGGTTAATACCATACCTACGTTTCACACTTTGCCTTGGATCAACCATGGTCTTATCCGTCAATTCAACACATGTCACGATACAAACGTACTCAATCCTGTGTTTTTTCCTAATTTGAATTACTACCTTTATTCTTTCATTATATCATAATTTTCACAATCCCACAACAAATTCATATTTAATAGCACATTATATCATTCAATCATTCACAAATAGACATGTAAATTCAACCATATGAACTTACCCGGTTGATTTGTAGAAGATATTAAAATTTAGGGACTATTCTGCAACTTTTTCTTTTCCTCGTTCTTCTTTGGATTCTTGATCTATAATGTAAAATATTTTCACTCATTAGCATTTATTTCATTTCTATTTCACTTCATAAATTATGCTCTTCAATTTTCAAAATTACACTTTTACCCCAAAATTTATAGTTTTTACAATTTAGTCCTTACTCAATTCACCCATCAATTGAACTAATTTTTTCTCAATTAACACTTTATGTTATCATCATAAAATATTTCACAACCTTTTATATTCTTAATCTCAACACCAACCTCTAATTCACAACTTTTTCACAATTAGGTCCTAAATACCATTTTCTATCAAAATCACTCAATAAAACCAACTTAATATGAAATTTTAATTTAAATTTCATGATAATTCATCATAAACTTCCCTTACTCAGCCAGGTTAACTTCTAATTTCACCCACCAAATCAAAAACTAATGAATTCTATAAGTGGACCTAGTTGTAAAAGTCATAAAAACATAAAAATTATCAAGAAAAAGCAAGAATTAAACTCACATGATGTAAAAATATGAAAAACCAGCTTTCTCCAGACCTCCTATGGCATTTTGTCTGAGAAAATATGAAGAGATCTCTAGATTTTTTAATTTTGTCCTTATTTTATATGTTAAAATTGTAAAATTTCCAATTTTGCCCTTATTTCCCTTATTTTTCTGGTGATTTTCTTGCCCTTGCCGTCCAACCTATTCACTTTTAGGTTTAATTACCCTTTAAATCCTCTTTCTTTTAACACTTGAGCTATTTAATCTTTCTAGAAATTTTGCATTTATTACAATTTAGTTCTTTTTATTTAATTAACTACCCTAACGTTTAAATTTCTCAACCAAACTTTAATACTAACTTAATGTCACTCCATAAATATTTCTAAAAATATTTATGGCTCGGTTTTCAATTTCGAGGTCTCAATACCTCTCTTTTTGACCTATTTGACCTAATAAATTCTTTTAATTCACCAAATTCACCAATTCACAAATTCTTCTAAATCCTTACTTAACTCAAAAATATTAAATTAATATCTTGTTGAATCTTACTTATCGGATTTAGTGATCTCAAATCACCGTTTTCGACACCACTGAAAATTAGGTCGTTACAACTCTTCCCCCCTTTAAAAATTTCGTCCTTGAAATTTGTTACCTGAAAATAGATTTGGATACTGTGACCTCATTGACTCCTCTATTTCCCAAGTTGCCTCCTCCATACCATGTCGATGCCATAATACTTTAACCAATGGTACTTTTTGTTCTGCAATTCTTTAACTTCACGAGCCAAAATCTTCATTGGTTCTTCTAAATAAGTCATATCTGGTTGAAGCTCAATTTCAGTATGAGGAATTACGTTTGAAGGATTTGACCTATACCATCTTAGCATAGACACATGAAACACGTTGTGAATCTTTTCAAGTTCCGGAGGTAAAGCCAACCGATAAGCTACAGGACCAACCCTTTCCACAATTTCATATGGCCCTATAAATCTCGGACTCAATTTTCCTTTTCTGCCAAACCGTAACACCTTCTTCCACGGTGAAACTTTTAAAAATACTCGATCACCCACTGCATATTCTATGTCTCTTCGTTTTAAATTTGCATATGACTTTTGACGGTTTGAAGCAACTTTTATACTGTCTCGAATAATCCAGACTTTCTCTTCTGGTTTCCGAATCAAATCAACCCCAACTATTTTTGATTCACTCAATTCAGACCAACACAATGGAGTCTTGCATTTCCTACCATAAAGAGCTTTAAATGGTGCCATTTTTATACTAGACTGATAGCTATTGTTGTAAGTAAACTCAGCCAAAGGTAAATACCTTTCCCAACTGTCACCAAACTCGAGTATACAACATCTTAACATATCTTCTAGAATTTGAATCACTCGCTCTGACTGTCCATCTGTTTGAGGATGAAATGTTGTACTAAAATTTAATTTGGTACCTAAAGCTTCTTGCAGTTTATTCCAAAATCTCGAAGTAAACCTCGGATCCGGTCCAAAATGATAGATACTGGAACTCCATGTAGTCTCACAATATCTGACACATACAGTTCTGCTAACTTCTCAAGTGAAAAATCTATTCTGACTAGAATAAAGTGTGTTGACTTTGTCAATCTATCAACAATCACTCATACTGAATCTTTCTTTCTTGGAGTCATAGGCAATCCTGACCCAAAATCCATTGTAACATGCTCCCACTTCCATTCAGGAATCATAATGGGTTGTAATAAACTCGTTGGTACTTGATGTTCTGCTTTAACTTGCTGACAAATCAAACATTTTGCAATAAATTCTGAAATTTCTCTTTTCATACCAGGCCACCAATATATCTTTTTCAAATCACCATACATTTTTGTACTACTCGGATGAATAGAATACATACTATTATGTGCTTCAGAAAGAATATTCTTCTTCAAATCAGAATTATTTGGAACACAAATCCAGTTATGATAACGCAACATACCTTCATCATCAATGCTGAACTCTGAATCTAAATTATCTCGAACTATATGTCGTTTAAATACTAATTTTGGGTCTTCATCCTGCAGTTTATGAATTTGCTGAAGAAACATGGGTTTCACTTTCAATTCTACTAATACAACACCTTCTTCATTAAGAGCCAAATGAGCATTCATTGCCCGAAGTGCAAACAAGGATGACTTTCGACTAAATGCATCAGCAACTACATTAGCTTTCTCTGGATGATAGTCAATAACCAAATCATAATCTTTCAGCAACTCTAACCACCGTCTCTATCTTAAATTCAGTTCCTTCTGAGTCATTAAGTATTTCAAACTTTTGTGATCTGTATAAATATAACACTTCTCACCATATAAATAGTGTCTCTAAAATTTTAAAGCAAAAACAATTGCAGCTAATTCAAGATCATGTGTAGGGTAATTCTTTTCATGTGGTTTTAATTGCCGTGAAGCATAAGCCACCACCTTTCCCGACTGCATTAACACACAACCCAAACCATTTAAAGATGCATCACTATACACAACATACGATATACCTGATTCTGGTTGAGTCAAAACTGGAGCTTCTGTTAACATTTTCTTTAATTGGTCAAAGCTCTGCTGACATTCATCAAACCACACAAACTCAACATTCTTTTGTAATAAACGAGTCATTAGTGAAGCAATCATGGAAAAATTCTTTACAAAATGGCGATAATACCTTGCTAGTCCCAAAAAACTTCGTACTTCAGTTACATTCTTCGGTGTTTTCCAATTCACCACTGCTGAAACTTTACTTGGATCCACACAAATTCCTTCAGCTGATACAACATGACCCATAAATCCAACTTCATGAAGCCAAAACTCACATTTACTAAATTTTGCATATAACTGCTTTTCTCTCAAAGTCTGTAATACAATTCTCAAGTGCTGTGCATGTTCGGATTCTGTCTTTGAATAGACCAATATGTCATCAATAAATACCATCACAAATCTATCCAAATAAGGCTGAAAAATCTGATTCATTAAATCCATAAATGCAGCAGGGGCATTTGTTAAACCAAAAGGCATTACCAGAAATTCGTAGTGGTTATACCGAGTTCGAAAAGCAGTCTTTGGCACATCACACTCTTTAACCTTCAATTGATAATACCCAGATCTAAGGTCTATCTTTGAGAACACTACAGCACCTTTCAGTTGATCAAACAAATCATCGATACGAGGTAATGGATATTTATTTTTAATTGTTACCTTGTTCAACTGTCTGTAATCAATACACAATCGTAACGAACCATCTTTCTTTTTTACAAATAAAACAGGTGCGCCCTAAGGTGATGTACTCGGTCTGATGAACCTTTTATCCAATAACTCTTGCAATTGTGTCTTCAACTCTTTTAACTTAGTTGGTGCCATTCTATACGGTGTTATTAATATCGGAGCTGTACCCAAATTACATCAATTACGAATTCAACCTCACGATCTGGGGGTAAACCAGGTAATTCCTCAAAAAACACATCAATAAACTCATTAAGAACTGGAAATTATTCCATCTTCGATTCAGAACCCCGAATATCAAGAATATAAGCTAAAAATGCTTCATTACCCTTCCGAATCAATTTTCGAGCTGTAAAGGCTGAAATAGTTATGACATCCTTCTTTTTATCTCCAAACTCAGCTGAAACTATTTCCTTTGTCTGACATTTTAAATCAATACGTTTTTCTCTACAATTCACTGTGGCATCGTGTTTAATCAACCAATCCATTCCAAGAATAACATCAAATTCTCGGAAAGGTAACAACATTAAATCAGCAGAGAATTCACAGCCTTGTATTTTCAGTGGACAATTCTGACATATTAAATTAACTAACACACTTTGCCCTAGCGGATTAGTGACTTGCATTTCAAGGTCAGTGGACTCAACAATCATTTTCTTTTTTGACACTAATGCAGTGCAAATATATGAATGCGTAGATCCAGGATCAATTAAAGTATACACAGAATCATCAAAAAGATAGAAAATACCAGCTATCACATCTGGAGCAGAAGCTTCTTCCCTTGCCCGGATAGCATATTTACGTGCAGGTGCCCTTGTTTCGAATGGGCTGTAGCATCTCTCATTCCCGAATGAGCAGTCCCAGCAGCACTACTTTGACCCGAACGTTTACTTTTTTTAGGAGTATTTGCTTGCTTCTCACCTTTTTCTTTGCTTTCTTTTAATAATTGAGGATAATTCCGAATAAAATAATCAGTTCGCATCTAGGTCTCGAAATATTTTGTATACTACTAGCACTAGTCTCTGGTTTATTAGTTACTCCAACATCTCGTTGAGTTGTTTTACTTTTTTCGATCGTTCCGAAATTGTAACATGTCGACTAGAATCTTCTTTGAACTTTTTAGCCTGAAAAGTCAAAATTGGTCTAGAGAAACTTCTTTTGTATACTTCTTTACCTCTTCTTTCTCTTTGCATCTTTCTGTTATACACTTCTTCCATCTTTTGAGCTCGATCAGATAGAACCACAAATTCTCGAATCTCTGTGCCTCCAATCATCATTCTGAATTCATCATTAAGCCCTTCTTCGAATCTAATGCACATTTCTTCCTCTGTCGGTATAACATCCCGAGCATATTTACTGAGATACACAAATTCTCTTTCATATTCGGCCACTGTTTTATTCCCTTGTCGAAGACCAAGAAATTCCCTCTTCTTCTTATCCAAATATCTCCTTCCCACATACTTCTTTTTAAACTCATTTTGGAAGAATTCCTAGGTAAGTTTTTCTGCAGGTACCACTGCCTCAATGGTTTCCCACCAATTATACGCTTCTTCTTTCAGTAATAAAACTGCACACCTCAGATAGTCCTCCAGAGAACACATCATCTGTTTAAAAACTCTCTCCAAACTCTTTAACCAATACTCTGCTTTAACTGGATCATCTTCCGATCTCCCTCGAAATTCTTCAACTCCGAACTTTCTGAGTTTCTCAATCAGTGTTCTTTTGCTAGATTCATCTATTAAAGGAGGAGCAAACGGGGTTGTAACTGGCGGTACAATAGGGGAGAAGGAGGTTGTTGTACCTGACTTCTTCCTTGTATTGTTTCACTATGCCACTGATTCATTAACCCGTAAATCATATTTTTAAGCTCTTCCTCTCTCATCAAAGAAATCGGAACATTACTACTTGTTCCCTACTTAGAAGTTTGTATTCTACTATTAACTTCCTCTTCTTGACCAGCACCCTCGGGTCTATCAGACATCTTTACAATCTATAACAAAAATTAGTAGTTAGATCGAATTATTCACATCACACTATCACAAATTTATATGGTATGTATTTCTAGACATTTTACACATCATATTCGTTCGAGAATCGTCTAAACCAAAGCTCTGATTCCAATAAATGTAACACCACTTACTCGAGACCGTCGACGGAGTCGAGCACTAGGCGTTATTTAACTTAACTTACTACTTCGGGTATAAAAATAATTTTATTTCATCATTCACAGTAAATCTATCCATCTGCGCAATAGTCATTAATTTAATTATAACTAGAGTTACAAAAATCAAAATTCAGATCTGTAAATTTTTCCTGAAACTAGACTCATATATCTTCTCACCATAAAATTTTCAAAATTTTTGGTTTAGCAAATTAATACAATTTATTCATTAAAATCTCCCCTTTTTCACTGTCCAACGGTTCTGACCACTCTTCAATAAAATAAATTATCTCAATTTAAAATTTTTATATGTTATTCCCACTTATTTCTACTGAAAGTATACTCACTAAGGAATCTATACATATAAATTATAACTCATGATTATTTTCTTTACAATTTTAAATGATTTTCTAAAGTCTAAATAGGGGACTTCAAATACCATTTTGACCCTGTCTCACAAAAATTCAAATATCTCTTAATATGAAAGTATTTTGCTTACACCATTTCTTTTATGTGAAACTAGATTCAATAGGCTTTAATTTCATGCATTATTCAACCTCTAATTCGATTTCCATAATTTATGGTGAATTTTCAAAGTCGAACTACTGCTACTAACCAAAAACTATTTTAGTACAAAATATTGTTAACTAGTTTATAACATCTTTACTTCATTTCATTTAAACTCTATACATGCCATATAAATCTTTAAACATAAAACAAAAGCTACCGGAATTGATCTGGATAGTGAGCTTTGTTGTGATGATCCGATCTACCAACTTCCCTTTAATTCAATCTACATAAAATATCAAACACACACAAGTAAGCTTATTGAAGGTTAGTAAGTTCATAGATTTAAAAATAATGCTTATCAAACATAAATTTCCAAACAATAACCAAACATTTACTAAAGTTCCCTGCCATTCACAACCATTGTTATACTACTTCGCATAGTTGAGCTCAACATTAACACTACTCAATCTCTTTCATTTGGTTCACTCCTCTTGTATTACTTATCATCAAATTAGGAAATGTCTTACGAATTTGAGTACGTCGTTGCTCAGTGTCACGTTTCACAGCTCAGTATGGTTTTCCTCATTGAAATACCATACCTACATTTCATAACTCGGTATGGGAAATACCATACCTAAGTTTCTTAACTCAGTATGGTTAATAGCATACCTACGTTTCACACTTTGCCATGGATCAACCATGGTCTTATCCATCAATTCATCATATGTCACGATACAAACGTACTCAATCCTGCGTTTTTTCCTAATTTGAATTACTACCTTTATTCTTTCATTACATCATAATTTTCACAATCCCACAACAAATTCATATTTAATATCACATTATATCATTCAATCATTCACAAATAGACATATAAATTCAACCATACGAACTTACCCGGCTGATTTGTAGAAGATATTAAAATTTAGGGACTATTCCGTAACTTTTTCTTTTCCTCGTTCTTCTTTGGATTCTTGATCTATAATGTAAAATATTTTCACTCATTAGCATTTATTTCATTTCTATTTCACTTCATAAATTATGCTCTTCAATTTTTGAAATTGTACTTTTACCCCAAAATTTATAGTTTTTACAATTTAGTCCTTACTCAATTCACCCATCAATTGAACTATTTTTTTCTCAATTAACACTTTATTTTATCATAATAAACTATTTCACAACCTTTGATATTCTAAATTTCAACACCAACTTCTAATTCACAACTTTTTCACAATTAGGTCCTAAATACCATTTTCTATCAAAATCACTTAATAAAACCACCTTAATATGAAATTATAATTTAAATTTCATGATAATTCATCATAAAATTCCCTTACTCAGCCAGGGTAACTTCTAATTTCACCCACCAAATCAAAAACTAATGAATTCTATAAGTGGACCTAGTTGTAAAAGTCATAAAAACATAAAAATTATCAAGAAAAAGCAAGAATTAAACTCACATGATGTAAAAATATGAAAAAAACCTTTCTCCAGACCTTCTATGGCGTTTTGGTTGAGAAAATATGAAGAGATCTCTAGATTTTTCAATTTTGTCCTTATTTTATATGTTAAAATTATAAAATTTCCAATTTTACCCTTATTTCCCTTATTTTTCTGGTGATTTTCTTGCCCTTGTCGTCAACCTATTCACTTTTAGGTTTAATTTCCCTTTAAATCCTCTTTCTTTTAACACTTGAGCTATTTAATCTTTTTAGAAATTTTACATTTATTACAATTTAGTCCTTTTTATTTAATTGACTACCCTAACATTTAAATTTCTCAACCAAACTTTAATACTAACTTAATGACACTCCATAAATATTTCTAAAAATATTTATGGCTCGATTTTCAATTTTGAGGTCTCGATACCTCTCTTTTTGACCTATTTGACCTAATAAATTCTTTTAATTCACCAAATTCACCAATTCACAAATTCTTCTAAATTCTTACTTGACTCATAAATATTAAATTACTATCTTATTCAATCTTACTTATCGGATTTAGTGATCTCAAATCACCGTTTCTAACACCACTAAAAATTAGGCCGTTACAATATCCTTTTGAATTTGATTTCTGCAGGAAAGCTTGATGATGAGGGATTCTGTAACACCTTCAGTGAGGGGAATTGGAAGTTAACTAAAGTCTCCTTGGTTGTGGCTCGAGGAAAGAAGAGCTCAAATTTATACTTGATGCAAGATTCAACTTCTCGAAAGACGGTGAATGTGACAGTGAATGATAGCTCAACTGAGTTGTGGCATAAACGACTCAGTCACATGAGTGAGAAGGGGCTTAACTGTTTAGCGAGGAAGAATCAACTTTCGGGTTTGAAGAATGCTACACTGAAGAATTGTGCTCATTGTCTAGCAGGGAAGCAGAGAAAAGTTTCATTTAGAAGTCGTCCTCCTCATAGAAGATCAGAGTGGCTAGAGTTGGTCCATTCAGATGTTTGTGGTCCGATAAAAGTAAGGTCACATGGCGGTTCACTTTATTTTGTGACTTTTTGTAATAGCCCAAATTTCAATTATATTAGAAATAGTGGTTCGAGACCATCAAATCTGACAAATGAACTCATAGATTGTATTATTTAATATTTATGAGCCAAATGTAGCTTTTAAAAGATTTTTGAAATAGTAAATTGTGTTTTATAAAGATTTATTTGGTCAAGAAATCGAGAAAAAGAGGTATCGAGATATCGGTGTTATAAACCGAGTCAAAAATATTTTTATGAATATTTACGGAATGTCAATAAAGTGGTATAAAAATTTCGTTAGGAAATTTTGACGTTTGAGTGGTTAATTAAATAAAAAGGACTAAATTGAAAAAGATGTAAAAGTTGCTAGAAGGATTAAATAGCTTAATTGTCAAATGTGGAAGGACCTAAAGTGAAAATAAGCGTAAAGAAGATATTTTGGGTGGCAATAGCTGAGAAAAATCAGGTAATGGCTGAAATAAGGGCAAAATTGAAAAATTATCAAAATTAGTTAAATAAATATGGGACCAAATTGGAATATCAAGAATTATCTTCATTTCTCTTCATTTTCTTCAGCTGAAAAACAGCCAAGGGAGAGAGTTCAAGATGGTTTTCATACTCAAGCTTCATTTAAGTTTAATTCTTGCTTTTTCCTTGAAATTTCTATGTTTATGGACTTTTACAATTGGGTCCAACTTATTAATTCATTAGTTTTTTTTATTCTATGGCTAATTTTTAAAGTTGATGTGGATTAGTGCTGGAATAATATGATGAATAAATATTTAATTGAAGCTTTAATTTTGTTATATGATGATTTTATCAAGTAAAATTGATGAAAATTAGTTTTAGGACCTAATTGTGAAAAAGTTGAAATTAAGGCCTAATGTTAAAATTCTGATTTTCAAAGGTTATGAAGTAGTTTAAAATGATAGATAAAATTATTAAATGAGAAAATTAGCTCAATTGAGGGGTTAATTGAGCAAGGTTGAATTGTATGAAATGTGAAATTTGGAACAAAATAGAAATCAACATGTTATGCTAAAGCAGTTTTGGACAGCAGTAGTTGTCTAACTTTGAAAAATCACCAAAAATGTTATAAATTGAATTAGAAGTTGAGTGAGATATAAAATTAAAGCTTGTTGAGTCTATTTTCATATAAAAGAAACAGAACAAGCAAAAGAAGTCTACATTTTGAGATTAAATTTTTGTAAGACTAGTTTAGAATAACTTCGTGATCCCCTCTTCTTAATTTAGAAATTTACTAAAAATTTTACAAAAATAATTATGAGTTATAATTTATATATTTTTATTCCTTAGTGAATCTATTTTTATTAAAAATAATCGAAAACACTATATGAAAATCGTACTATGAGATAATTAATTTTTAGTGAAGAGAGGACAGAGTCATCGGACTGTGTAACAGGGGAGAACTTAACTAATAAACTGTACTAATTGGCCATACCAAAAATTCTGGAAAAATTATAGTAAGAAGATAAGTGAGCCTAGTTTCAAATAAAATTAACGGATCTTAATTTGAAGTTCTGTAGCTTAAGATAAAAATAATTTAGTGACTATGACATGGATGGACAGCTTGAATATTCACATAAGTAAATAGTGAAAATTATAGATAATGTTACTTACAAGTGTGTTGTTTATACTAAGGATGTGGATGGAGAGGAGGAGGAGGAGGAAAAATAATATATGAACGACTTGTGTATAAATTGATCACATGCTCGATTATAATTGATAAATGTTGAATTAGAAATGATATAATGTTTTATTTGGAATATTTATTATGAAATTATGATTATCGTTATAATACAAAAATTGAACTTGTGAGTTTATACGGCTAAATTTTAGTGATCATTTGTTAATTTTATGAACTTCATGATATGTTATTTCATATGTATTAATGATAAAATCGTGAATAATGTAAAAGCATGAAAATTGAATAAATGATCAAATTGAACACTTGATTCGGTGACAAGATGAATTGATTTAAAAGACCATGGTTGAACCATGGCAACAAGTGATAAGTGATAGCTTCAGCTACACTTATCTGATCAAGGAAAAGTGAAAGTGATAAGTGATAGTTTCGGCTACACTTATCTGATCAAGGACAAGTGAAAGTGAAAAATGGTAGCTCAAGCTACCTGATCAGTGAAAAGTGGTAGCTCTGGCTACCTGATCAGTGAAAAGTGAAAAGTGGTAGCTCCGGCTACCTGATCAGTGAAATGTGGTAGCTCCGGCTACCTGATCAGTGAATAGTGGTAGCTCCGGCTACCTGATCAGTGAAAAGTGGTAGCTCTGGCTACCTGATCAGTGAATAGTGGTAGCTTCGGCTACAAGTAACAAGTGATTTTCGTGTAAGACCATATCTGGGATATGGCATCGGTGTGATACGTGTTTAAGATGTAAGGCCATAGCTGGGCTATGGCATTCTAGTGAAAAGTGATGAATTGACGAATAAGTCCATGGTTTCACCATGGCATAATATAGTGAAGATGTAAGACCATGGTTGAGCTATGACATTCTTGTGAAAAAAAACCATAGCTATGTTATGGCATCAGTGATTATCAGTGAAATTCAACGCATACCGGTGCAAAATAATTCCGTAAGACGTTCACTAATTTGACGAAGCTGGTAAGTGTTACATAGAATTATGTGATATAAGGAAATATGAGTTGATGAGACATGAACATAGAACTTGGTTGATGAATGAGTTCATTTGTAATTATATATTTGTACACCCTTGAGTGTATTATCCGTATGAATTGGTATTCCAAATGAGTTAATGAGGAGAGTTCTAATATGACATAATCTAAATTTGAAATGAAATATTATGAAAACGTACTTGGAATACATTGGTATGTCTTGCATATGTTATTTGAGTTCATAATATGGAAAGTAAATGTATGTGAAAATATGAGGTGATGATGCTTGTACATGGAATTTATTGGTGGATACGTACATCCTAATAGATTTTAGTGAACACTGAAATTGGGCTCAATAAGTGATTTGTCAATTTAAATTATGATTGGCATGATGAGTTAGTGAATTGCATGTTTATGAATTGTTACATGTATTTGTCAAAATACGAGGAAATGATGGTAATTGATACATGGAAATATGAGACTATACATATAAAAACATGGAATATGTTTGATAAATGTGTTCATTCGTAATTATAGAATTGTGCATCTCTAGTGCACTATATGTGTAAAGATGATGTTTCAAATGATTTGATAAGTAAAACTCAAATATGAAGTAGTTTGAAACCAAGATAATTTGTTATAAAATATATATGAAATAAAGAGGTGTGATTGTTATATGTTATATGAATACATAGTGTTAAAAAGTATAAGTACAAGAGAAATTTAATGAGAATTGAGCCCATATACATTTCTTGTTATTTATGAAGTGTACGACTAACAAATGGTATTAAGTATAAGGCTCGATTGAATATCTTAAATTGGTTTTGTATGTATTAAATGTGGGTGAAGAATAAGGATCAAATGAGTGAGAAATATGGCTTGGAAAATAGCCTAATTTGTGAAAATTAACTTTACCACACGGCCTAGCAACACAGCGTGTACTAAGGCCATGTGACTCAAGTTCCTTCATAGACGCAAGTCAAAGAGTTATACGCCCAGAGGCACGGTCATGTGAGCCACACGGCGTGGGACCTTTGTAAATGAGATAAACTTAGGGATTTTGTAAAAATTTCATACGATTCGATTTAATCCCACCCAATCCCAATGCATGATTTGGACTTCAAGGGTCAGTTAAAGGAAACTTTTATAATCAATTTTGATATTTGAGCGATAAATGGTTTAAATCATCTATAAGTGTTCCGTACTCCTCGGTAATGCCTCGTACCCTGTTTTGACATCGAATACGGGTAAGGGGTGTTACATTTAGTGGTATCAGAGCTATGGTTTAGTCAATTCTCGGACTAACATAGCGTGTACAAGAGTCTAGCTATACATGCCATATGTGAATTGTGATAGTGTGACATCTCCCGACTCTAACGAAATTGTTTTGTTAAGACAGAGATAACTTCTAACAAAGCTATTATCGATAATGCTAAAAATGATATTGAGATGATTGAAATGTTCTTACGATGTATTGAAATGTGGAAAGGTATGAATAGAAGTTCATGATAAGCATGTGTTAATGTGCTTAATGAGATAACCATATGTTGGGAAATGTGAAAAAGTGAAATGAAACGGAAGTCTTTATTGTGATAAGCTCATTCATGTATGTTAGTATTCATATGATGTTATGTGTCTAACATGCTTGATTAAGTGTGTGTTATGAGTAAATTTACTCAAAATTCATGGAATGTATGTTTAAGTACGCTTGTTTGAATAAGATAATCGAAAAGTTTGTGTAACATGACTAAGTATGAAAATTTGCTTAGAGTGAACTATGTGATTATGATGATGTCACGTTGATGATGAATGCTAAGTCATATGTGTGTATTTATGAGAGTCAAGTTAGAGGCTTTATGACCTCACCCCCTTACTAATATTGTTTTATGATGAAAGTTCGCGAGAATTATGTTGAATAAGTTCATAAGTGGGAAAATAAAGAGTCCAGTGGTGGAAAAAAAGAGAGAGAGTTGAGTATAGTGCGACAAATGAACTCATTTTTAAAAAGAAATATCAGATTATTTTAAAGATTACACAGATTATGCAATGTCACAGATAAAGAAGAAGCTAGTCTCGACTATTCTGCTCAATTAAGTATGAAGTTTAAAGTATGAGTTGCTGATATTCTTCTCGAATTGGTTTTCGTTGATGAATGGAATGATGCAGGGAACATGATGATAGAATTAGTTAGAGAAATAATAATTGAGTAGTAAAGATGTCTGTGTGTGATAGTTATAGTTGAGATGAATATGATGATTTTTCCGGGTATTCTATATATATTCTTTTATCCTTAGAGATATGTGTGTGATTGTTCACGATGGAGTTCTTGATGGAGTTCTTGATGTCCTTCTCGAGGAATCATCAATATCTTTATTATTATTTTTTATGAGTTATGTTCTCGGATTTACGGTATGGTATTGTATCTTGAATTTTCTTATCTTGGTTTTCCTATCATTCATACTTCAGAAATTATTAGTCATGCTTATCTTTAAAGTGTGTTGTTCAACTTGTGATAACTATATACATTATGATTATGCTTTTGGTTTGATCATAAAAAGCGTGGTGATTTTGGTATCTGGATTTCTCTAAATTTTGTGTAAGGAATTGACATCGGAAAAGGTATAAGTAGTGAAAAATATTTGAACCTTTCCATTAAAGGAATTTTCGAGGACGAAAATTCTTAAAGAGGGGAGAGTTGTAATAGCCCAAATTTCAGCTTATATTAGAAATAGTGGTTCGAGACCATCAAATATGACAAATGAACTCATAGATTGTATTATTTAATATTTACGAGCCAAATGTAGCTTTTAAAAGATTTTTGAAATAGTAAATTGTGTTTTATAAAGATTTATTTGGTCAAGAAATCGAGAAAAGAGGTATCGAGATATCGGTGTTATAAACCGAGTCAAAATATTTTTATGAATATTTACGGAATGTCAATAAGTGGTATAAAAATTTAGTTAGGAAATTTTGACGTTTGAGTGGTTAATTAAATAAAAGGACTAAATTGAAAAAGGTGTAAAAGTTGCTGAAGGATTAAATAGCTTAATTGTCAAATGTGGAAGGACCTAAAGTGAAAATAAGCCCAAAGAAGATATTTTGGGCGGCAATAGCTGAGAAAAATCAGGAAATGGCTGAAATAAGGGCAAAATTGAAAAATTATCAAAATTAGTTAAATAAATATGGGACCAAATTGGAATATCGAGAATTATCTTCATTTCTCTTCATTTTATTCAGCTGAAAAACAGCCAAGGGAGAGAGTTCAAGATGGTTTTCATACTCAAGCTTCATGTAAGTTTAATTCTTGCTTTTTCCTTGAAATTTCTATGTTTATGGACTTTTACAATTGGGTCCAACTTATTAATTCATTAGTTTTTTTATTCTATGGCTAATTTTTCAAGTTGATGTGGATTTGTTCTGGAATAATATGATGAATAAATATTGAATTGAAGCTTTAATTTTGTTATATGATGATTTTATCAAGTAAAATTGATGAAAATTAGTTTTAGGACCTAATTGTGAAAGAGTTGAAATTAAGGCCTAGTGTTAAAATTCTGATTTTCAAAGGTTATGAAGTAGTTTAAAATGATAGATAAAAGTATTAAATGAGAAAATTAGCTCAATTGAGGGGTTAATTGAGCAAGGATTGAATTGTATGAAATGTGAAATTTGGGACAAAATAGAAATCAACATGTTATGCTAAAGTAGTTTTGGACAGCAGTAGTTGTCTAACTTTGAAAAATCACCAAAAATGTTATAAATTGAATTAGAAGTTGAGTGAGATATAGAATTAAAGCTTGTTGAGTCTATTCTCATATAAAAGAAACAGAACAAGCAAAGGAAGTCTACATTTTGAGATATTTAAATTTTTTAAGACTGGTTTAGAATAACTTCGTGATCCCTGTTCTTTCTTTAGAAATTCACTAAAATTGTACAAAAATAATTATGAGTTATAATTTATATATTTTATTCCTTAGTGAATCTATTTTTATTAAAAATAATCGAAACACTATATAAAAATCGTACTATGAGATAATTGATTTTTAGTGAAGAGAGGACAGAGCCATCGGACTGTGTAACAGGGGAGAACTTAACTAATAAATTGTACTAATTGGCCATACCAAAAATTCTGGAAAAATTATAGTAAGAAGAGAAGTGAGCCTAGTTTCAAAATAAAATTAACGGATCTTAATTTGAAGTTCTGTAGCTTAAGATAAAAATAATTTAGTGACTATGACACGGATGGACAGCTTGAATATTCACATAAGTAAATAGTGAAAATTATAGATAATGTTACTTACAAGTGTGTTGTTTATACTAAGGATGTGGATGGAGAGGAGGAGGAGGAGAAAAATAATATATGAACGACTTCAGATAAATTGATCACATGCTCGATTATAATTGATAAATGTTGAATTAGAAATGATATAATGTTTTATTTCAATATTTATTATGAAATTATGATTATCGTTATAATACAAAAATTGAACTTGTGAGTTTATACGACTAAATTTTAGTGATCATTTGTTAATTTTATGAACTTCGTGATGTGTTATTTCATATGTATTGATGATAAAATCGTGAATAATGTAAAAGCATGAAAATTGAATAAATGATCAAATTGAACACTTGATTCAAATGACAAGATGAATTGACGGAAAAGACCATGGTTGAACCACGGCAACAAGTGATAAGTGATAGCTTCAGCTACACTTATCGATCAAGAAAAGTGAAAGTGAAAGTGATACTTATCGATCAAGGATAAGTGAAAGTGAAAAATGGTAGCTCAAGCTACCTGATCAGTGAAAAGTGGTAGCTCTGGCTACCTGATCAGTGAAAAGTGAAAAGTGGTAGCTCCGGCTACCTGATCAGTGAAATGTGGTAGCTCCGGCTACCTGATCAGTGAATAGTGGTAGCTCTAACTACCTGATCAGTGAAAAGTGGTAGCTCTGGCTACCTGATCAGTGAATAGTGGTAGCTTCGGCTACAAGTAACAAGTGATTTCCGTGTAAGACCATATCTGGGGTATGGCATCGGTGTGATACGTGTTTAAGATGTAAGGCCATAGCTGGGCTATGGCATTCTAGTGAAAAGTGATGAATTGACGGATAAGTCCATGGTTTCACCATGGCATAATGATAGTGAAGATGTAAGACCATGGTTGAGCTATGGCATTCTTGTGAAAAAAAAACCATAGCTATGTTATGGTATCAGTGATTATCAGTGAAATTCAACGCATACCGGTGCAGAACAATTCCGTAAGACGTTCACTGATTTGACAAAGTTGGTAAGTGTTACATAGAATTATGTGATATAAGGAAATATGAGTTGATGAGACATGAACATAGAACTTGGTTGATGAATGAGTTCATTTGTAATTATATATTTGTACAACCTTGAGTGTATTATCCGTATGAATTGGTATTCCAAATGAGTTAATGAGGAGAGTTCTAATATGACATAATCTAAATTCGAAATGAAATATTATGAAAACGTACTTGGAATACATTGGTATGTCTTGCATATGTTATTTGAGTTCATAATATGGAAAGTAAATGTATGTGAAAATATGAGGTGATGATACCTGTAGATGGAATTTATTGGTGGATTTGTACATCCTAATAGATTTTAGTGAACATTGAAATTGGGCTCAATAAGTGATTTGTCAATTTAAATTGTGATTGGCATGATGAGTTAGTGAATTGCATGTTTATGAATTGTTACATGTATTTGTCAAAATACGAGGAAATGATGGTAATTGATACATGGAAATATGATACTATACATATAAAAACATGGAATATGTTTGATAAATGTGTTCATTCGTAATTATAGAATTGTGCATCTCTAGTGAACTATATGTGTAAAGATGATGTTTCAAATGATTTGATAAGTAAAACTCAAATATGAAGTAGTTTGAAACCAAGATAATTTGTTATAAAATATATATGAAATACAGAGGTGTGATTGTTATATGTTATATGAATACATAGTGTGAAAAAGTATAAGTACAAGAGAAATTTAATGAGAATTGAGCCCATATACATTTCTTGTTATTTATATGAAGTGTACGACTAACAAATGGTATTAAGTATAAGGCTCAGTTGAATATCTTAAGTTAGTTTTTGTATGTATTAAATGTGGGTGAAGAATAAGGATCAAATGAGTGAGAAATATGGCTTGGAAAATAGCCTAATTTGTGATAATTAACTTTACCACACGGCCTAGCAACACGGGCGTGTACTAAGGCCATGTGACTCAAGTTCCTTCATAGATGCAAGTCAAAGAGTTATACGCCCCAGAGGCACGGTCATGTGAGCCACACGGGCGTGGGACCTTTGTAAATGAGATAAACTTAGGGATTTTGCAAAAAATTTCATACGATTCTGATTTAATCCCGACCCAATCTCAATGCATGATTTGGACTTCAAGGGTCTGTTAAAGGAAACTTTTATAATCAATTTTGATATTTGATCGATAAATGGTTTAAATCATCTGTAAGTGTTTCGTACTCCTCGGTAATGCCTCGTACCCTATTTCGGCATCGAATACGGGTGAGGGGTGTTACACTTTTATTGATAACTGTTCAAGAAAGCTATGGGTTTACACTTTGAAGTCTAAAAATCAAGTCATTGAGGTGTTTAAGCAGTTTCAAGCATCAGTTGAAAAGGAAACATGGAAGAAGTTGAAATGCATTCGTACTGATAATGGTGGCAAGTATACAGGGTCGTTTCATGAGTATTGTCTGCGACAGGGAATCAGACATCAGAGAACACCACCAAAGACTCCACAGTTAAATGGGTTAGCTGAAAGAATGAACCAAACATTGATTGGGAGAGTCAGATGTTTGTTGTCAGATGAAAAGTTGCCAAGATAATTTTGGGCTGAAGCTTTGAATATAGTAACACATGTGATAAATTTGTCTCCTAGTGTTCTTTTGCGAGGTGATGTGCTAGATAGAGTTTGGTTTGGTAAAGACTTGTCATATGATCATCTAAGTGTGTTCGGTTGTAAACCATTTGTTCATGTTCCAAAGGATGAAAGATCCAAGTTGGATGTCAAGACTCGACAATGTATTTTTATTGGTTATGGACTAGATGGTGAGTTTGGTTATAGACACTATGATCCAGTTCAGAAGAAAGTCGTGAGAAGTAGAGATGTTGTCTTCATTGAGGATCAGACCATTGATGACATTGATAGGATGAAGAAAGTGAATTCACAAGATAGTGGTGATTTGATCGATGTGAACTCTTCACCAGGTCCTATCCAGGATGATGTGAATGGTGATGTTAGTGATGACCATCAGGATATAGGTAACTTTGATACTCCCATGGATAATGTTGTGAATGATCAACAACAAGCACCTATAGCTCCACCAGCAGTTCCACTTTAAAGGTCTTCCAGAGATCGATGATCTTCTGTCAGGTATTCTTCTGATGAATATGTTCTTTTGACTGACGGGGGAGAACCTAAATGTTATGAAGAGGCTATAGAGAGTGAATGCAAAGATTAGTGGGTTGAAGCGATGAAAAATGAACTTCAATCCTTGCATGAGAACCATACCTTTGAGTTGGTGAAACTGCCCAATGGCAAAAGAGCTTTGAAGAATCGGTGGGTTTACAGGTTGAAGCAAGAAGAGAAGTCTTCATCTCCACGATACAAGGCTAGATTGGTCGTCAAGGGTTATACTAAGAAAAAGAGGGTTGATTTTGAAGAAATCTTTTCTCCGATTGTAAAGATGTCCTCTATCAGAACTATACTAAGTTTGGCAGGTTGTTATGACTTAGAGGTTGAACAAATGGATATGAAAACTACTTTTCTTCATGGTGACTTGGAAGAAGAGCTTTACATGGAAGTATGGAACAGCCAGAGTGATTTGTTGCACAAGGGAAAGAGCACTATGTGTACATATTGAAGGAGAGCTTGTATGGTTTGACGCAAGCTCCAAAGAAATGGTATAAGAAGTTTGAATCTGTTATAGGGGAGCAAGGCTACAAGAAGACTACTTCTGATCATTGTGTGTTTGTTAAGAGATTCTCTGGTGTATAATTCTTTTGCTCTATGTTGATGATATGCTTATTTTTGGTCAGAATGCTTCTAGAATTGAGAAGTTGAAGCAAGAGTTGAGTAAATCCTTTGCAATGAAGGATTTGGGGCTAGCAAAGCAAATTCTTGGCATAAGATTGACACGTGATAGAAAGGCCAAGAAATTATGGTTATCACAAGAGAGGTACATCGAGAAAGTACTTCAAAGGTTTAGTATGGACAAAGCTAAAGCGGTGAACACTCCCTTTACTACGCACTTCAAATTGAGTGTTAAGCATAGTCCTTCCACAGAAAAGGAGAAGGAAGAGATGCAGAAAATTCCTTACTCTTCAGAGTGGGAAGTTTGATGTATGCAATGGTTTACACGAGACCAGACTTGGCTTATGCCGTTGGTACAGTTAGTCATTTTCTTTCTAATCCAGGCAGAGAGCATTGGAATGCAATGAAGTGGATTATGAAATATCTCCGTGGCACTTCCAACATGAAACTTTGTTTCGGCAATGAGAGACCTGTTATTGTTGGGTATACAGATTCAGACATGGTCGGAGACATTGACTCGAGGAGATCTACTTCAGGTTACTTGATCACTTATGCAGGAGAGCTGTGGCATGGCAATTGAGATTGTAAAAGTGTGTTGCATTGTCCACCACCGAATCACAGTTCATTGCAGCAACCGAAGCATGCAAGGAGATGCTTTGGATAAAAAGTTTGTGCATGAGCTTGATTTTACTCAGGAGAAATATGTCCTATTTTGTGATAGCCAGAGTGTTATTCATCTCGATAAGAACCCAACTTTTCATGCTAGATCTAAGCATATTGATGTGAGGTACCATTGGATACGAGATGTTCTTGAAGCTAAGCTGTTAGAACTTAAGAAGATATACACTAATGATAATGGTGCTGATATGTTGACGAAAGCCTTACCAAGAGGAAAGTTTGAAGCATGTTGTTTGGCCTTCGGCATAGAGGCATTCCCCACATAGTCGGAGTGAGAGATTTGTTGGGTGTGGGTCCCACTATGTGGGGAACCCTTACACTGGTCAACCCAACTTTAAAAAGGGTTGTTTATTTTCTTTTGTTCGGTTACAAAAAGGAAAGCTTCTGCCACATATTTATTACCTTTTTTCAATTTGACAAAAATCCATTCTTTTTGGCTTTTATGTGTGGATGTGGGTAGCCATTTATTGTGAGCCAAAATCAAATTTTGAAAATAGAGAGAGATTGAAGCTAGAAAATCATTTTTTTTAAGTTTGGTGCAGCAGTGATCAACTCTTCGATCGAAGGTCCATCCATGGTTCGATTGAGCTGATTTTTGGACAGCATCTAGGCTATAAGGTGTTCTTAACTTTGTACGGTCGAATTTTTCATCCGAGTCCTGTAGCGTCAGAAATACTCATTTTTTAGCAGCTGTAATTTGGTGATGTTCTCCCATTTTTCTCTCTTTTACTAAAGATTACATATTGTTAGCCTTATTGGAGTTGAATGTTTGTTGTAGGCTTGATATTGTGATCTTGTAGTTGAACATTTAATGATAGTGGAGCTTTTGATCGGACTTTAAAGTCCCGTGGTTTTTACCCTTGATTTAGAGGAGTTTTCCACATAAAAATACCGGTGTCTCTATTTATTTATTTTTGTTATGGTTGCATTGGTTGATTAAGGTTGTAACACCCCAAACTCAGCCCAAACACTACAACCGGATCTGGTATGTCACTAAGGAAATTTTGTAAAACATGTTGCATTTTCAGAAAAACATTTTGGTAAAGTTTAACCTTTTATTTGGGAAAAATTTATAATTTATAGTTTTAAATGAAATATGCCTTTATGAATTAAAACCTAAATTTAAATACATGTCTTAGTTCAATTAAAAATAAAATTTAAATAACTAAAAGTAATAAAAGCCCGTAATAAAACAAAATATAAACTAGTGGCCCATGGCCTTATTACAACAGATTTAAAATCCATTAAATAAGAATATAAAATAATAACTAGAGTCTTTTGTTGGATCCAAATGTTCTTTTGCATGACCACCTTGCGCTCTCCACCTTCGGTCCGATGCACTAAATGCTACCGAAATGTTAATTAATTGGTTGAGTCATGAGACTCGGTGTGCAACCCTCATGCACCATTAGATTTGGGCCTTAGCCCCATAAAACTAAAATAATCGAATTAATATACATAATAAAAATAATATACAAGCCCAACCCAAATCCTAGGTTTCCATCCACTACACGCCTAATTTTGCCTTTTAAAAATTTAAAATTTAATAAAATGACCCTTTTTTTTTCCCCCTTTCCAAAAGGGTTTTTCTTAAACCCCTTCTTTTAAATTTTAAATTTTTTTAAAAAAATTTAATTTAAAATTTAATCCTTTTAAAATTTTTTTAAACAACATTTTTTTCACCAAATTTTTAAAATTTTACAAATTAATACCCAATAAATTTTAAAAATTTTTTGAAAGCCCCTTTTTAAAAATTAATTTAAAAATTTTAATTTTCACTTTTTTAAAATAATTTACAAAATTTAAAAAATTTAAATTCAATATTTTTTAAAATTTTAAAATTTTTAAATCAAAAAGGGTTCAAAACCTTTGATTTAAAAATTCTTTTTCAAAAAATTTTTTAAATTTTTTTTTAAACTTTTTTAAATTTTTTCAGATTTTAACCCTTTCTAAATAAATTAATTTTCCAAAAATTTAAAATTTTTTAAAGTTAAAAATTTTACTTTTTAAAAAATTTTAAAATTTCTATAAAATCTTTAATTTTAAAAAATTTTTTTTTAAAGCTGGGGTTTTTTATTAAAATTTTCTTTTAAAATTTTCAAAAATAAAAATTAAAAAAATTTTTTAAAAAGATTAAAGTTTTAATTATTTTTTAAAATTTATTTTAAAAAAAATTAAAATTTTAAAACCCAAAAATTTTTAAATTTAAACAAAAAAATTTTGTTAAAATTTTAATTTTAAAAATTTAAATTTATTAAATTTTTTTTAAAATCTTAATTTAAATTAAAAAAAAAATAAGCCTTTAGTGGAGAAAATTTCCCAAATTTTAAATTCAATTAATTTAAAATTAAAAAAAAAAAATTATTTCAAAAGGGAAAAAAAATTTAATTTATTTAAACCAAATTTTTTCCCTAACAAATTTAAAAAATTCCCTTTTAAAATTTTTTTACTATTTTATTTTTTATCAAATTTTAAAAAAAAATTTTTTTTTTAAAATTTTATATAAATATAAAATTAGTTTTAAAACAATTTAAGGTTGAAAAGGGTTTATTTAAAAGATTTTTTTGGAAATTTTATAATTTAAAATTTTTAAAAAATACCCATTTTTTAATTTCAAAATTTATTAAATTTCAAATTTGAAATTAAATTTTACCCAAAAAATTTTAAAAAGTTTACTAAAACCCCCAAAATTTGAAAATATTTTTTTTTAATTAAAATTTTTTTTTAAAAACAAACCAACAAAAATCAATTTTAAAAATTTTAAAATTTAAATTTCCTTCCCCATAAAAATTAAAAATTTTAAAATTTTGGGTTTAAATTTAAATTTAATATTAAATTTTTAAAAATTTTCCCCTTTTTCAAATAAAATTTTAAAAAAAATGTTTAAAAAAAATTTAAAAAAAATTTTTAAAATTTGTTTAAAAAAAGGGAATTTTTTTTAAGGTTTAATTTAAATTTTCCTTATAAATTTTTTAAAAACCAATTTGCCCTTATTTCCCTAATTTTAAAAATTTTTTTAAATTCAGTTTGTTAAAATAAAGCTAATTTCAATTTTTGTATTTAATGTTTTATTTATATATTTTCATTTATTTTTTGGTCAATTAAAATTTTATATTTTTTAAAAAACATCTGATTTTATTTTTTTGGGTTTCTTTGGGCTTTACATAAAAATATTAGGCCTGGTAATAGTTATTTTAATTTTGAATGTGATAAAAAAGGCCAAATAAAAGAGGTGTAAGGCCGACAGTTGTAAGGCCAAATTGGCTAGTGACACAGGCCTAATGCAGATAGGTCATTTCAACCTTCTGCTTTTTTCATTTCATTTCATTTCATTTGTTTCATTTGTATTTAATTTTATTTCATTTCATTCTTATTTAATTTTGATTTCATTTTATTTTTATTCCATTTCAATTTCATTTCGATTCCCATTTCCTTTCATTTCATTTAAAATTTATATTTTTCAATTTCAATTTATTTTTTCTCAATTCATATATTATATTTTAACAAAAGTTAACATTTTCCGCATTTCATATAAATTTTATATTTTCAATGCAAAATTTTTCTCTTTCCATGGTCTTTTAAATTTAATTTACTTTCAACATTTTTCTCATTGCATTAAAATTTCCCATTGTTTTTAAATATTTACAATATTTTTAGAAGAACATGCACTGAATAATATATCACTCATCATCTTGGAGTCCAAAGATTACGAGATGATTGACCGGAAACGAGACACGATGTAGGCATGTTGATCGGTTGTGTCCCGATATTCGACACACAGTGCACAGTTTGGGTTCACCCGTTTCCCTAACATCCATATCATTTCTAATTCTCGTCGATTATGGTCGACCTTTAGGATGCCTGTGAAGACTACGGTCAGGCACCATCTCGATAGTAGGCGGTAGAACTTTCCAGTTTGAGACATCGGGCATTACATGAAATTCGTTCCCCCATATACATAATGTTCGTTGCAACGTGTAGGTATCGTCTATGAATTGTTCAACATTTAAGTTTGCTCTCGCACACGCTGCATGAACATGCGCACATGGATATCGAAGAGTCTGAAATAACTCGCACTCGCATTGCCTGTTTCTCAGATCAACTGCGTACGATCTAGGAGGAAGACCCGAAAGACGGCCGATGTACTCTTGAACTCGAAAAGTCTCCAAGTCGCACGAATACAATTCTGCGTTCATTGTGGCGGCCCTTCGACTATTTACCGCCATGGACTTTCGGATTGCCTCTACGTACACGGGCCCGGCTCGATCTACTTAGCTTGTCTCAACCCCATCTTAGGCATCAATGTCTCTAACCTATAAAATGTTACAGAGAAAACAGCAAAAATCAGAAGATGGCATGTGCACCTCAATACAGAGTTGACCGCCTCTACTAGGTTAGTCGTCATTTGCCCATATCGAAACCCCTCACCGTAACATTGAGTCTATTGCCAGTTCTCTATGCTGCCCAACCATGTCCAGAGATTTGTTGGTAAAGATGACATATGAGATTCAAGCCTTGCAAATCTCTGCCTGAATCTTCTCGGTTCTAACTCATGGGCTGCATATTTAAATAGAAATCATTAGTTTAAAAACAACAACAAAAATTGCGAAGTAATTTTTGAAATAAATACAAACAATTTTTTTTACCCATGTTCACGAGTTCTTTTTTCCAATTTTTATTCTTATAATCTCTATGAAAGTTTGCCGCGATGTGGCGGATGCAATAAACAGACCTCCATGGAACCCCCGATCGCCTTATCGCAGCAAGTAATTCTTTCGATCTATCTGATATAAGGCAACTGTTGTCTTCTCTGACCACGTGCCTCCGGAGATTTGTGAGGAAGAATTCCCAAGACTCGAAGCACTCACGCTCCATGATGGAGAAAGCGATTGGAAGTACATTTCGATTGCCATATTGTGCAACAGAAATAGGAGGATTTGCGTGTATTTGTCATACAACCATGTCCCATCCACCTGCACCATCGGCTTGCAGTGAGGGAAGGCCTTAACACACAGCTCGAATGTCCAAAACAATCTGTGTAAAACTCGTTTCCCATATTGTATCTCCCCGTCAGGGCCTTTATACGACAGTGTTTACAAATCAGTCACTGTTCTAGGCACATACTCCTGCATCCCGTCTATCCACCCTTGAAGCTCATTGTATGACGTATCCTAGTCACCATACAACTCTCGCATCACAATTTGCTTTACCCACCATGCCTTCCGGTACGACACTTTGTACTTGAATCGAGCTTGCATATCCGTAATAAGGACGGACACTTGAATGGTGGGCGGCTCTTTCACCAAAGAGATGATGCTCTTGCATATAGTTTTTGCATCTAACTTTCTATGGTCTTGTGACATACGAGTGGACGTGCACGTGTGTGGGCCTTCTAGTTTCCTTATCATCCACATCTGTGTTCGCCCATTAACGCGGCCCGTACACGCCATTTACAACCACTCGATGATTTCCAACATTCTCCTACGTACAGAGACTGCGTCGACTTCGTTACTTTATAATCCACACCTAACTTTAAGCTAAGTTGTTTTATAGCACGTAAACAGTCTTTTTTGTTATCAAACTGTTGTCCTACAAACAACTCATCTTCGTCAATTTCATTGTCAACTAGGTGAGCCGGTACAATATTTGTATATTCTGGGAACTCGCGTGCAAGAGTCGCATCAAGATCCACGTCGGTAATGAAGAACCCTGAATTATTTCTTATAACTATACCAGGGCCCCTGTTTCCATCCGAATAGGGGTTCACATTTTCTACCTCCACTGGCCCTTCCTCGTCTATGTCTTCAGGGATGTCATCTAAATCGGGGTCACTAAAATCATCGTTGGGATCACGGTGGGACTGATCATCGTTATCGGACCTTTCATCACTATCTTCGATGGTGACCAACACCTCTGGATGGATCTGTAGAGGAGGACACGAGTTTGGGATGTTATACGAACAACCACCGGTGTTTGAATTTTCGAGAGTTGGCGTTAACCGTCTAAAACTGACTGATCTTTCCAAGAGACGTTAAGATCAAAATCAATTCCGGAGCATTGGCTTACTGGAATTACCACTTAAATGGAATCCGATTCAGCTATCTCCGCGAGCAACTCAACCAGGCTGGGATTTTCTATCTCATCTGGGCAATAAATTACCATCATTGTCCCTAAATCATTATCATCTTCAAGCTCCATTTTGAGAACTTTAACGGATCAGTTGAAACCGAAAATTTGTAAAACAATCTCAACATTTGCTTTCCGCAACGAGTTGCTATCTTTGAACTGATTTTTCGTTTTAAATCCGACAGCGAAATCCGCTTGTTGAATCTCATTCCTATTTTTTCCGACTTTGAAATACACAGCCTTCTTCAGTTGTATTTATCATTTCGAAATGAACATAAACAAACAACATTTGAGAACTCATTTTAAAAATTTTTGCTTTCTTCAAAACAAAGGGAAAAAAATTTAAACCAAACAAGTTGTAAGATAAAATACCTATATATATAAGATAAATTTGGTGTTGGCCATAGACATGCACCAAAAAAAAAATTTTTGGGAAGGGGTGCCGACCATTGACAGGCCAGCACCCAAAAAAAATTCTTTTCGGGGAGGGGTGCCGGCCATTGACAGGCCAACACCCAAAAAAAATTTTTTTCGGGGAAGGGTTGCCGGCCATTGACAAGCAAGCACAAAAAAAATTTTTCGAGTAAGGGATGCCGACCATTGACAGGCCAGCACCCAAAAAAATTTTTTTTTTCGTGAAGGGGTGCCGGCCATTGACAGGCTAGCACCCAAAAATTTTTTTCTTTTCGTGAAGAGATGACGACCATTGACAGGCCAGCACCCCAAAAAAAATTTTTTTTTTGAGAAGGGGTGTGGGCCATTGACAAGCCAAAACAAAAAAAAAATTTAAGGGAAGGGGTGCCGGTCATTGACAGGGTAGAATTAAAAAAAAATTTTGGGGGGCCAAAAAAATTTTTTTTTCGAGAAAGGGGTGTCGGCCATTGACAGGCCGAACCCCAATCTACTATTCATTTCAAGTCATTTTGGTGATTGTTTTTAAATCTAGGTCATTTTTATAAATAATAAATTTTTTTGAGTTAAACTGATAAAATAGCCTCTCTTTTATTTTTTTTTTAGATACATAATACTTATGATTTTTTTTGTCTAAATACGTTTAATATGATGCCATAAGCAATCTCCAGAGCATAAAAACGTGACCATGGTTTAGGAAATCAAAATAGGGTCAGAGTCAGATCAAATCAGCCCAGTGAATTAAAAGAGATTTTAAATTTGAACTCTGAAAATAATATTATTGATAGTGATAATTATAATTTTCAAAAAAATTATTCATCGAAAATGTCTTCTAATATGTTTGTGAGCACGAGTATATTGAAAGGGATAAATAGTCCTCGGCCTCTCTATCGAGACCAAAAAAAAATTAAATATTTAAAATGTTAAAAATCAATTTAGGTATTTTTAATAATTTAATTATATCTTTTAATACAATTCTTTTAAATTTGACCTCAAATACTATCAAACAAATACTAGGTTATGCCACACTTGGGTGAAAGATTTTTATTATTATAAAAGAGAGACATGCTTATAATTACATCTTTAAAATTAAAGAAAAAACATCTTCTTGAAATAGTGATTGAGATTTTCTTTGTTTGGTTAATATTTTAAAAAAAGCTTAACCTATTATACTTTGTTTAGATAAACCTTTATATTATTTTACAGTTAAATAAGTCATTGATTTTACTTTAATATTAAAATTAAGGACTTTTATGAGTAAAAAAAAACTTATTTAACTATAAAAATGGTGTAAAGGCTTATTTAAAAAAATATAACAATTTAAAAGTTTTTTAGGTAATTTTAAGTAGGCTACTTTAAGGATTTTGTAATAATATTTTTGTTGTTCTTTTAGTGAGCAAAAAATATTACTTAATTAATTAAAATATTTTAAAATAAAAATCCAAAATTTTCAAATTTCAAAATTAAAAATCTTATCTAATTATTTAATCTTTGAATAAAAATATACATCAAAAATTTAAATTTAACAATAAAAATATGGAATTATCAATTATTTATACTTTTCAAATAATTTCATTTTGAATTACATCTTATTAGATTCTTTTTCCAACAATTTTTTTTAAAAATGGTATTTATCAATTATCTTTACCAATACATGTTTTAATCAATTTAAATTAAGATAATTATTTGATACACCAACAAATTAAACATCCTGTGTTAGTATTTTTTCCTATTGCTTATGAAAGATATTATAAAAGTCAATTTGATGAATATAAGAACATCCATAAATTTAGTTTGGTTTTTTTTTTTTTTTGATTTCTGAAGTAAAAATAAAATAATTGACCTGATTGATTATTTATTTGGCACAAGTATAAATAACTTTCATTTATCCCATTTAAACAATGATGATGATAAACTTAAGTTAATTTAAACAACAATTGCAGTGATAAGAATTCTACTTTTGAACTTTAAATTAAACTAATCTTTATCTACAATAAATGGATTAAATTTTAAGTTTGTTTGATAGGTTTGAGTTTGATTCGGTCCGAAATGTATGTTTAAAATTTTGCCCAAATTGGTTTGCTTGTTTTAATTTTTATATAAAATAAAATTTTAAAATATAACAAATCAAATACACTAAAATATTAAAATACATATTTCTAACAAATTAAAATAAAATTTTAAAAATCTTTACATTTAAATAATACTAATATAGGTGTAACTTAACAAGTAAATGCCTCTAAAATAGTAACAACAATAAAAAAATAAGAGTTATATAATATTCAAATAATAATAACAAAATAACAATAATATAATAATAAAATAATAGCATAACAGTGAAAAAGACAACAACATTTTTTTTTACAAATTTAAGTTGGGTTGGGCCCGTGTCAAAAAAATTTACTCAAGACTCTGCCTTTTTTTACACAGATTTTATTTTTTTACTTAAGCTTTTTTTTTTTTTGATAATAACTCAAATTGGGCTTTATTTCTCAGATAGTAAAGAAAAAAACAAATTTGTGAGGCCCAATCACGTTGGGCTAGAAAGAAATATTAACTAAAAAACCGAATGAAAAACCAATTAAAAAACAATGAAAAGAAACCTCTAGAATGTCAATTTGAAATTCAAAACTGAGTCCTGCAAAAAGGCCTAATGGGCAATCCTTTCGCTTCCCCAAACGCCCTTTTCAAATTTTCTTCATTAATGGCGATGGTTCCTTACCGAGGGATAACGTGACCTCTTTTACTTAGTTTTGTTTCATTTTGCAAGAAACCCCTCTTTCCTTCCCCATTTCTACCTCTCAATCCGGCTCCCGAATGCTATCGTCCTCATCCGATTCTCTCGCAAATCGTGGCACACTATTCAAAGGTATAGTCCTCATTTCTCTTTAATGTCTCCGTTGCGATGATATGTGCTAGTTTGTTTGATAATAGTGGAGTATATGCAAATTTTAAAATCGCTACCCCGTTCTTCACCTTTGAATATCATGAATGAAAACCCCAATCTGTGATTTGTCAAGATTTTTCTGATTACATTTTTTAATGATTGTCAATGAATCGCCTTCAATGCTAATATGTTCTCTTCCCATGTCGATTGCGATCTGAGTCGTTCGTCGGCATGCAATCGCTTCAAAGAAGAACGCAGATTCGACCCTTGATGAACGTCACATGTTGACGAGAACTCGACCAAAGACTATCCTCGCGACAACCCCAGACGCCGAGCGCTTATTTTTTCCATCAAAAGTCGCGTCAAAATTGATCTTTACCTCCTGATCAGAAGGATGTCTCCATTTGGTGTCCATATCAGTGGTATGTTGGGTTGATTTCTTTGTTCCATCAAGCTCTTTGATATAACTAATAACAAAACGTGCAGTCTCCTGACCCGATCTTCTTATTTTTTCATGTATGTGAGAGTTACGATCTCCCCAGATAGCCCATATTGTTACGCAGAAAAATGACACGACTCCGAAGACAGCGAAAGCAGTACCATGGTAAGCCAGTCACCAAACTCTTCCTGAGTGAATACTGATAAGTCCAGGGCTAATAGATTCCTCTATACCTCATTTGAAACCGGACACATTCTAAATAGATGGTTCATGTTTTCCTCTCCAATTCCACAGCGGGGACATAAGCTATTAGCTGCAAGTCGACGGATCAGCATATTTGCTTTTGTAGCCAAATAGTTCCAAGAGGACTTCCAGATGAAGATTTTAATTTTCATTGACAGATCTATTCTCCATAATTTTCTGTAAAAGTCTCTATAGTTACTTTGTAAAGCGTAAGCTGTAGGCTCTACATTTTGTAATAGTTTATAGGAACTTCTTACGGAAAACTCTACTGATGGTTCACCACTCCAAGCTAGCAAATCAACATGGGGGTTCTGCGACAGAGGGATGCAAAGAATCAGATCCGCTACTTCTGCTGGGAAGGTATTCAAAATCAATTCTCTGTCCCATTCTCTATTATTACTGTTAATTAATTCAGCAACTCTATCACTCTGCAAAGTAACAAAACTGGACATTAATCTACCATTACTGTAATTTAGAATCCACGCATCTTCACTGATCGAAATACCCTGACCCATTCCAACTCTCCATATCGAACCCCGCTGTAAAATATCTTTAGCTGCCCAAATACTTCGCCACACATAGGAGCATGAATTTCCCAAACGGGAATTAAGAAAATTACTATTGAATAGTACTTCGCTTTAAAAACTTTTGCAACTAATGAATATGGACATAATAATGCTCTCCAAATTGCTTTTGCTAAAAGAGATGTGTTGAATTGAGCCATATTCTCGAAGCCTAGTCCTCCTTCATCTTTCTACCTACACAAAACTTCCATTGGCACCAATGTATACCTCTTTTACCTGCTCCTTTTTGCCACCAAAAATGTGCTATCTTGCTTTCAATCCTCTCACACAAAGCCTTAGGAAATGAAAACAAGACATTGCATAGGTAGGTATTGCTCGCAAAACCGATTTGATAAAAATTTCTTTGCCTGTCTGGGATAGTAGCCGTGAGCTCCAAGCCTCAATTTTTACTACAATTCTATCAATCAAATTTTGGAACGCTTCTCTCTTCCTTCTGTCGACCATATTGGGAAGGCCTAGATATCTCTCCAGACTATTTGAGCTCCGAACTCCAAGTAAAGACGAAACCATTACTTTGGATGCCTCAGCTGTATTTGCACTAAAGAAAACTGTAGATTTGTTGAAGTTGACGCATTGCCCAGAACATTGCGAATATACCTATAGTATCTCTTTAAGAATCCTGGCTCCCCTTTCAGTAGCTTCTCCAAACAGTATGCAATCATCTGCAAATAATAAATGTGAAATCTCTGGCCCGTGCCTACTAGCCTTCGCCCTTTTACTAGACCCTTTTGCTTTGCCATCCTCATTAAAGCTGATAGCCCCTCACTACAGAAAAGAAATAAAAAAGGGCTAGGTGGGTCCCCCTGTCTGAGGCCTCTAGAAGATTGAAAAGTACTTCCCCTATTTCCATTGATAATAACTGTATATGAGACACTAGTGATGCATTTCATTATCAATTCGATCCATTTTCCAGAAACCCATCTTTCTCATCACTTGCAAAACAAAACCGCATTCGACCTGTCATATGCTTTGCTCATATCCAAGATAACCGCCATATAACCCTTCTTTCCGCTTCGCTTTTTGACGAAAAGTATGCAACAATTCATAAGCAAGAATCACATTATCCAAATTGCGACACGGAATAAAAGCGCTCGAGCTTCATCAATGCAACCCCTATGACTACCGCAATCTGCTGGCAATTGTTTTGTCACTAGTTTGTAAATAACAAGACAAAGACTTATAGGCTGAAATTAACAAGGGTCGTAGGATGTGGGACTTTTGGAATAAGTACTATATCCGTCATATTTGCTGCTTCAATCCCTTTCCCATCATTCAAAATTCCTATACAATACTCCAGCACTTCTTTTCCAACAATATGCCAATATTTTTGAAAAAATAGAGCTGGAAATCCATCCGAACCTGGAGCTTTTAAAGGTCCCATTCCCTTTAGTGCTGCGTAGACTTCATCTTCCTTAAAAGGTAATTGTAATTCATCATTAATCTCTTGAGAAATACATCTATCAATTCCTTCCAGCACCTCTTTTGGATCAACCACACCCTCTGATGCAAAAAGGTTTTCAAAATAAGATTTAGCCGCCTCCTGCAAACCTATTTTATTAGTGATTTCTGTACCAGCATCCGATATCAGTTTGGTAATTAAATTTGCCTGCTTTCGAGTTGTTGTGCTTTTGTGAAAGAAGGCCGTATTTTTGTCCCCAAATTTAAGCCAATTCACCCTAGCTCTTTGTTCCCAGTACCTCTCGTCTTTGTCAATCTCTAAATTCAAATGAATTTTCGTATCAATAAGTTTTGCCAATGTTTCATCATCTCTATCCTCCATCAATAAAGCCTCAATATCTTCTGTTAGTTTCTTCTTTATTTCTCATTTTTTCAGTTTTAGCTCCTTAGCCCACTTTTCTAGTCCAATCTGCAAAGTCTTTAATTTTTCCATTAGAGGTTCTGACGACGATTCCCAAATATTCTTTAGCACTCCTTCAAAAGACTCCTCCATGGTCCACCAAGCCTCGAAATGAAATCTACAATTACGTTTGAAAGAATTATCACTGTTTGTAGTAAGAAGTAACGGACAATGGTCTGATGTAACGAACGGAAGGTGCTGAATACGACCCATCGGGAATAAGGCCAACCATTTATCATTTGCAACCCCTCGATCAAGTCTTTCTCGTATATTTGTTTCCGGAAGATTGCCTCTTTCCCATGTGAACCAAGTTCCCGAGTAGCCAATATCCATTAAACCACATTTTTCTAATGTATCCTTGAAAGTCTCCATTCGTCTTTGATCTCTTGGCAAACCTCCTTTTTTCTCGAAGAAAAACATAATTTCATTAAAGTCGCCTACAACTAGCCAAGGGTAGTCTCTATCCTGACTTAACCCTCTGAGTAGATGCCAAACATAATTTTGATCTCTAGCATATAGTGAGCCATAAAATCCAGTAAACCTCCATTCTTCTTGGATACCGTCTTCCTTTATCAACACATCAATGTGCCATTTAGAATAGCTCCTCAACGTAACCTCAATACCAAACTTCCAAGCTAAACAAAGACCCCCTCGAGACCCTTCTGCTTTCACATCAATACCGTTAATGAAACCACAACTCTTCCTTACTCTCTCCATGCGTTTCGAAACCAACTTTGTCTCCATTAAGATGACCAAATGGGGATGATACTACTTTAGTAGATGTCGCAGCCTCCGAACTGCCCGTGGGCTTCCCAACCCACGAGCATTCCAACAAATATGTTTCATTGTGTCCGATCAGCTGGCTCACTGCCAGCCGCCGATTCTAAAGATCTTGAAACAATATTCATTTCCCTATCAACACACATGGTGTCAACATATTCTGTAATACTCCCTGCAAAACCAGTGCACTTTAACTTTTTCTGTTTTTCACCGCCAAATTCCTCCATGTTTTCCTTCTCCCCACTTAGATATTTCCTCTTGGACCCAACACTAGCATGTGTAGAATAATCTTTCTGATTTGTTGAGGCAAGTCTTTTCCAGGTAGATCTACTCGAGGTTTTACAACAACTCTCCCCTATGCCGGAACTCGTTTGTGGTTGCTCCTTCCCCAAACCATTAATGCTTTCCTCTTTTTCCTGTAGACCATCAATCCAATTATTCAACAATTTCCCCCTAGTAACTGCCCGTCCTTGCCAACATCATCATTATTTCCATCTTGTTCAAAACATGTTCCAGTTTTTCCTATATAATTACGCTGCTCTCCCATTTTTTTTGTAAAAGCATCAAATCGTATACTCTCCTTTCCCATCATTCTTGATTCTGCTTTCAAGGCTACTGAATAAGGAGGATCCTCTAATTCTATTTTTTCTCTGAGGTTAAACGTCCGTGATCATTAAGGCCATGATCCATTCGCCCACAACCAAAGCAAAACAAAGGTAATTTTTCAAATTTGAAAGGAATCCAAGACTTAAAGTTATTATCACTAGAAACAAAGATACCTCCCCGAAGGGGTTTTTGCACATTCAAATTAACTCGAAGTCTGCAATAATCATCATTAATTTCAGATCTAAGAACACCACCAAATGTACTACCAATTGCATGCAACAGATCTTTCTTATCATACTCTGGTGCACATGCCTCAATTTTAATCCAATTTGGCGATGTAGTTAATTGAATCTGGTCTCGTTCTATTGGACTGTTTAATCTATCAAAAAGAATGAGATACTTACGGAATAACCATGGGCGCCCTTCCATAATAAGTTCCAGATCTTCCTCTGCATCAAACACAATAGTGAATAAGTTCTGCCCAGCCACTTTAATTTCAAACTTTTTATTGGTCTTCCATATACTTTTTAACTGAGCCCTAAAACTTTCTGGATTAAAAGTTTTCTTCGTCCAAACAGTACTAATCAAAGTTAGTTTAGTATCAGGCACAACCAGAGATCTCTTAATAGACAATTGGATCAACTCTTCTGCTAACAACGAGATATCCTCGCTGGTTTCCCTCTCCACACCACCACTCTCTGCCATCCCAAGCCACAGCAGTTGCTGTTCTCTCTAGGGTTCTATTAGGGAGCACTCTTGGCTTTCAAGGGAAAACTCCGCAAATAATTACTTAAGCTTATTTTTTAAACATATAATTTCACTTGGATTCTTTTATTTTTCAAACGAATCAAGTAACCCAACCTATAATAAGTTTTAGAGATGACACAAGAAGATCCAACGCGTATTAGTAGATAAGGACTTCAAAATTTTATTTTAAAACTTATTTTTTAAAATAATGGGCAAAGAATCGAACATAAAGCATGGAAAATGAGATTCTTGACCATAGCCATAGGCATCAGTCATCTCATAAACGAATAATCTAGCCGAAATATTGGATTGGAAATTGCTTGTCCACTGAATCTTTTACTCTAACAAACAAAGGTCTAATTCTTGTTTCAGTCCCTCTACTCTTTCTTTTAGCTTTTAATTCCTAGAATTGAATTCCGTTATTTATTTGATTTAATAATTAAAACTGTCAAATTACTTTCGTCGAATTGAATTATGAGACATTATTTTTATAAAAAAAATACTCATGGGGCCAATTTTACATCACTTGGAAGCTATGTAAGCAAAGTGAAAGTATTGCTTCTCCGAAAAAATATTGGAGAATTTTACAACATGAATTCAAAACCTAAAGTAAATTACACATAACCTAATTAAATAAATTTTAATTTAATACTGTTATCAATTGGAATTTAATTACTAAATCTAAAAGGAAAAAGTAGAGGAGAAAAAAATGGAATTAAAAGCAAAAGGACTAAATTTTAAATGTGTGAAAAGTACAAAGACTGAAAGCATAATTAATTTAGGTAAGTGTGAAAGCAAGAGGCTTGCCTTGCATGTTTCAGTCCATTCCCACCGCCCAGTACTTTTACTTTCTGGACGTGGCATAAACCCAATAAAAGGACGTACCCGGCTGTTCAACTTATTTATTATCGTTTACTTTTGACTCCCAAACCCCACGTCCAATCCTTCTCTTTTTAGTATTCTCAAATCCGGTCTGTCACCATAAATAATGATAATAGAAAATTTTAAGTAAAAATAGGACATCAAATTTTTTAATCAGAAATTTCGTTTCCGAAATAAAAAAAATTCATGCAAAATAAAAAAATATAATAATTGAATTAAATGTCGGGTGTAGTCATAAGTATATTATTTTTCTAAAAGAAAATATATTTTCAAATTTTAAAATGATATTATTAGAATAAATTGATATAAATATTAAACACGAACCATAAAATGTACATAAAAAATATAATGATAGATAAACTATATTTTTTACTCAATAATTAGTTAGGTGCATGATATTAGAATATATATTATTTTAAATTTATAATTAATTAATGATTAAAATAAATTTTGATTTAATGTATTTTTCGTACATTTAAAATTTAATTTTTACTTTTATTTTTAAAATTTAAGGCTTTTTATTAACGCTGTTAGTATTATTCTAAAATTCATGAATATGATATTTTGAAATTAAAAAATAATTTTTACACACATAATAAAAAATGACATTATAATAAATATAAATTTAATAAAAGAATTTAATAGTATTAACAATTAAACTTAATTTTGAATATAAAAATAAAAACACTAAATCTAGATTTTAAAGGTATGAAAAGTTAAAATAATTTGAAGCATATTAACCTTAATTATTTTTTTTTTTTTGTAATTTTACTAAATGACAGTGATGTTAACCAATTGGTCATTCTATATATAGGATAAGTTAGTATTTGAGGAAATGAAATCCACAATTAATGAAGTTACTTTATTAAGCATGAAAATATTCAATTTATTCACTAAATCAGTAAAATAAATACCTACTTGCATTATAAATATTAAGACTCAATCCACTGCATCTTAAATATTTTGAATATTTTTAAAGGAAAAATTATGTGATATTTTTTCAATATTCTCTAGACTTCTCAAATATAGTTCTAACAAGTTAGGTCTGCTTTACTAGCACGTCTCTGTCTGCTCTCTCTGGCAGTTTGTTAGGGTTTTCTTTTGTTTAGTTGTTCTGTGTGACGGCGGGGTGGGGTTTTATTTTATTCTTGGTCTTGGCAATCTGACTAAGCCAATTAGTTAACGTCTTAGAATGTAAACAAAATTTGTGAGGTTAACAATTGACGAAGAGGAAGATGAGATTCTTCAGATACCGAATGAACCCACTACGACGGTTGAAGGAGGTTTTTTCGTTTGGTGGGGTGTTTTCTGGCAGCAAGTATGATCCACTTTCCGGCTATGAAGAGTACAATGGCAAACTTATGGCATCCAGTTCGAGGGGTTCAGATCCGCGATCTGGGGGAAAAAAAGGTATTTATTTCAATTTTTTCACGTTATGGATTCAGAGAGAGTGATCAAGGGTTCACCATGGACTTTTAATAATCATTTATTAGTCCTTCATAAGTTGCAGTGGGGGGAGGATCCCTTAAAAGTTCCTTTAATTTCTTCTCTTTTTTGGGTACAATTACATGATGTTCCTGTTGGTTTTTTCTCAGAAAGTTTTGCAACCCAAATGGGCAACTTTATTGGCACCTTCATGGAGTATGATGACTTAAATTTGGGAAAGGAAAATAGAAATTTTATGAGAATAAGAGTGCTAATTGATATCCGAAAGACTTTAAAAAGAAAGAAACAAATTATGTGCTATGGAAAATTTTCCTACATCAAAATCAAATACGAAAGATTGACTCTAATTTGTTTTTACTGTGGACGAATGGGACATAGTGACTCTTTTTGTGAAGCAAAGATGCTTTTAGGAGTGGAAGTTGCTACAATGGGATGGGATTTATCTCTGCAGACTCAATCATGAAGGGCTCTAGCGATAAACAATGTGTGGTTACGTGAAGAGGGAGATCAGGAGTGGGGTGATCATAAGGATGGAACAAAACTTTTAGGGAATAATGGGAAAGTCTTAAAGCCAGTAATAAGTAGCAGAGGTAATATTGATCCCATATTGGGGATTAACTTGGAGGGCCGACAAACAAACTCATGGAGAGGAAATAAAAAAGTAAACGAGGGTGAGTTCCATACTTTAATGGAACATGATCTTGAAGACGAAATGAATATAGGAGATGAGGGTAAAAAGCGTAACAGAGGGGAGATGGAGGACTTTTTGGAGATTGACGAGATGCATAGTTTGGAGGGAAAAAATAAGAGGCAAGGGGAAACCAGTCAACTAATATCGGCGACTGCCAACAGGCAAGCTGACCGGTCGCAATGAAAATGTTAAGTTGGAACGTCCGGGGTTTGGGGAGCCCTCAGACAATTCGAAGACTTCGGCATGTACTGAAGTTATATAATCCTCAAATTATCTTCTTTATGGAGACGAAGATTTATAAGAGCAGGATGGAAAAAATTCGAAGAAGCTATGGTTTTATGTATGGAATAGATATTGATTCAAATAGGTCTAGAGGTGGACTATGTTTGGCGTGGAAGGGAGGTAGTAAAATACAATTAATGAACTTTTCACAAAGACATATTGATGTGACTATAGAAGAAGATGGAGGTAGTAAATGGAGATTTACAGGGTTCTATGGGTCCCCTTATCCACAAGATAGAACTGATGCTTGGAATCTTTAACGTCATTTGGGTGTTTTTAAAGATCTTCCATGGATGGTGTGTGGGGACTTTAATGAAATCTTATATGGTTTTGAAAAAAGGAGGTTTACCTCGAGATAAAGGAAGAATGGAAGCGTTTCGCAATGTTTTGGAGGACTGCAATCTGATGGATATATGATTTACAGGGAATTGGTTTACATGGGAGAGGGGCAATCTGTCAGAAACGAATATCCAAGAACGACTAGACAGGGGAGTGGCGACTGAAGAATGAATTTCATTATTTTCTGATTTTCAAATTCAACACCTACCTCATACATTCTCAGATCATTGCCCGATCCTTCTGAATAAAAAAAAAGAGAGAAGATCTAGATGTTTAAAATTTGAAGCCTGGTAGATTTTGGAGGAATTGTTTCTTAATGAAGTCAAGAATATTTGGGAAAACTCCACAAGAGATTTGTTGATTAAATTAGAAAGTGTGAAAAAAGGTTTGGAGAGGTGGGCTGGTTAGATTCAGTGTAATAGAAAAGAGAAGGTTCGAACGTTATCATACAAATTGGATGAGTTGATGGAAGCTGAGAGAGATGATAATAATTTGGTAGATCTCATTGATACCAGAATATAACTCAATTTTGAGATTGAAAAAGATGAGTGGTACTGGGAAAGAAGGCGCGTGTAAATTGGTTAAAATTCGGGGATAAAAATATGGCTTTCTTTCATAAGCAGGCAGCACAGAAAAGATAGAGGAATCAGATTCGAAAATTGTAATATGATTATGGGCGAGAAATAGATGAAATAGATAAAATGGAGCAGATTGCTAGATTTTTTTCTCAACTTGTTTTCAGCTGGAAGAAAGGGAAATTATGAGCACATTTTGTCAAGAATTTTGCAACGTATTTTTGATGAGGACAATTCTAAGCTCAAGGCAAGATATACGAAGGAAGAGATACAAGAAGCATTAGCACAATTAGGCTCGATAAAAGCACTAGGAGATGATGGTCTTCCGGCGATATTTTACCAGAAGTGTTGGGCAATAATTGGGGATGATGTTACAAGCTTTTGTCTTAGTCATCCGAATGGAGGGATGAACATTGACGCCATTAATAAAACAAACATTGTGCTGATTCAAAAATTGCAAATCCGATAGATATTTCTCAATTTAGGCCAATTAGTTTATGTAACGTACTTTATAAGCTTTTGGCTAAAGTAATGGCAAATCGTCTTCGGATGATAATGGATAAATGTATTAATCTGGCTCAAAGCGCTTTTGTTCTAGGGAGGCTAATTTCTGATAATGTATTACTGGCTTATGAACTTTTACAAGCAATGAGACAAAAAAGTTAGGGAAAAAGGGACTGATGGCGGTTAAATTGGATATGAGCAAAGCATACGACATGGTGGAATGGAATTTTGTGGAGGAAATAATGAAAAAGCTGGGTTTTGATCCGGGCTGGGTGGTTCAACTCATGAAATGTGTCACTACAGTATCTTACTCGGTAGTCTTAAATGGAAGTAGTGGAAAACTTTTTCCTTTCAATAGGGTTAAGATAGGGTGATCCGTTGAGTCTATTTTTATCCCTATTCTGTGGAGAAGGGCTTTTCAGTCTTATGAAGATGGGGCTACAAGAAGAATCAATGAGAGGAGTTAAAGCAAGCAGAAGTGGGCCTCAAATTTTCCATCTACTTTTTGCAGATGATTGTTTATTGTTTGAGATAGCAACAGAGAGGAGCGCAACTGGCTTGAAACGGATGCTTCATGAATATGAAATTTGTTTAGGCCAAAGAGTTAATTTATCAAAATCCACAATTTTTTCAAGCACCAATACAGAGAAGGAAACTAGAAGAATAGTAACTAGAGTGCTCGGAGTTCGTAGTTCCAATGATCCCGAACGATATTTAGGATTGCTTAATATGGTTGGTAGAAAAAAGAAGGCTGAATTTTAGACCCTAAAAGACAAGCCGATAACAAATCGACAATTGGAGCATAAGGTATCTATCCCAATGAGGTAAGGAGGTATTTATAAAAGCAGTTTTGCAGTCTATTCCAACATACTCAATGGCGTGTTTCTTGCTTCCTAAGTCTCTATGCACAGAATTAGAGGGGATAATTGCTAAATTTTAGTGGCAAAACAATAAAAGGAAAAAAGGGATTCATTGGTGTGCTTGGAAGGATATTTGCGTGCCAAAAGAACTTGGTGGTTTAGGTTTTCGAAGTTTAGCCCAATTTAATATTACATTATTAGCTAAGCAAGGTTGGCGTCTCATTAATTATCCAGATTCTTTGTTAGCCCGAGTTTTAAAAGCTAAATATTTTCCAAGAGTGAATTTTCTAAATGCTACATTGGGAAACTTACCTTCACTCACCTAGAGAAGTATTTGGTCAGCAAAAGGGTTACTGGAGAAAGGCTTCTATTGGAGAATAGGCAAATGAGACATCATTTCGTTGTGGAATGATCTCTAGGTGTCGAGTAATGAAGAAGAAGATTACAGAATCATAGTAGAAACAAAAATATCAAATTAGTGTCTGATTTAATTGATGAAAGTAACAGAACTTGGAAGAATAATTTGATTGTCAATACCTTTGATCCGAACACTGCTAGGAAAATTCTACAGATCCCGTTGGCGACAGTGGCTTTTGAAGATTTTCAAGTATGGAGAGGGGAGCCATCAGGGAATTTTTCAGAAGGAGCGCCTATAAACTATTACAAGAAGCTACACTAATTCCTAGTAATATTATACAACCCGATACCAAATTTTTTTACAATAAACTATGGAGCTTAAACATGCCATCGAAAATAAAAATTACAATTTGGATAATTGCATGGAATTCCATTCCCACGTTTTCGAATCTCATGTTGAAGAGAGTAACTACAGCGAATCGGTGCCATAGGTGTCAACAAGAAGTGGAGGACATCAATCATGTTTTTCGGTACTGCCCTACAACAAAATAAGTATGGAAGCTGATAAATTTTGAATGGGTCCTTGAGAATACCTCTTCAGAAAGTTGGGAGTTGCTTACCTGGGTTTTCAACAGTGGAACGAATGAACAATGCCGATCTTTTTGCTGTGGTCTCTGGATAATATGGTCAAGCAGAAACAAGTTAATATACGAGTGGAAAAAACCAATAGTTGGACATTGCAAGATAAATAATCAGTTACAAATCAGAGTTTGATAGTATAAAAGAAAGGACACTTAGCTCGGATGCATTAACGAGATCTTCCCATCCAGAACAGAGAGAGAATGTGGCGATTTATTTTGACGCGGCTTTCGATCATCAAACTTTTAGATCTGCATGGGTTTGGTGGTCCAGAATGTGGGGTAGAATATTAGCTTCAAAGTCGGCTCTCCATTCTAACGTGGCATCTCCATTTGCGGTGGAAGCACATGCAGGGTTACAAGCCATAAGGTTAGGAAAGCAAATGGGATTTACGGATTTGGATATAATCGGTGATTCGAAAACGGTTATTAAAAAAGTCAAAGTACAGATCGTGATAGTTCAAGCATAGGAGCACTAATCAGAGATATTCAAGAAACAAAGACCCATTTTCAAGAGGTCCGATTAAACATATCCCAAGGGTAGAAAACTTTTATGCTGATTTAATTGCAAAAGATACGCTTAAGAAAGGATAAGAGTATTACCTGGAGGGAGAGATTCCAGAACACATCCGAAGAGAAATGGAGCAGCTTGGTCGAAAGGATTCCAGTAGAAAGAGAGGGAGCGTCTGTGAGGCTTAAATTTTTTCAATGAAGAAGGAAATGGGTGAGCACTGGATAAAAAAGGGAGTTAAGATCTGCGATGTAGGATAAGAAAGAGTTTGCAAGGGATGAAATGAAAGAAATGATGAAAAAAAAAAGACATTTGAAATGAAAGGGAAAAATTAAAGCTTTGAAAACGTAGTAGATAAGAGAAAATCTGCAGAAAATCTGCTATGGTACAACTATATCTTGGTGTTGGGAAACGACAATATTCAAAAGAAGACAACTATTCTGTCGACTGGATAATTAGGTATAGGCCTCTTAATTGCTTTTGACTTTCCACTTTCCTTTCTTTAAAATTTTTTTCTGCTAGGCAATCTGTAATTTATATGTTTTATTTAGTTTTTGTTTAAGCCCACTTTGCTGGAATGGACCTAACCCAGCAAGTGGATTTCTTTTGTTTTTGAGCTTTATTGTTTTAATAAAAAATAATCCAGTTGAATTTCATAAAAAAAAGGTTCTAACAAATATATAATAATGTTTAATATCTGATTTTAGTAATTTTTTCAATTCAGTTATTAAATTTATTTATTTTCATTGGTTTTGAAATTTCATAATTTTCTTAATTTGATCTTTGAATTTAAATTTCACTAGGTTGTAATGACGTGACACTAATAAATTATACCTTAATCGCTTAAAAATATAAAATCTAAAAATTAAAAATATTCAAAATATAAAAAATAAGTGATTATATGACACTCTTAAATTATGTCATGTCATTATATTTTAGCGATCTAAATTTAGAGATCAAATTAAAAAAATTATTAAATTTTGAAACTAATGTTGACTAAAAAATTCAAAATTAAAGTTAAAAAACTATCAAATTCAAGAAATAAATATTATTTTATCCTTTTAAAAACAATATTTTATACTAAAATAAAAGTTTTGAAATGTTATAACTACTATCAAAGTAGAAATGTAAATACAAGTCTGAATAATTATTTTAATAATAATATTTTATAATAAAATAAAAATTTAAGAATTAAAAAAACATATATACAATATTTTAAATACTAACTATATTTTTGTTTCGAGTAAAATACGCTAAGCTCAGTGTCGTCATCAGTAGGATAGAGACAAAGCGTGTAGCTCGTAGCGTAGGAATCCAAAAGTGGGGAGTAAAAGAAAAAAGAACGGGGACCGCTACACTTTCTCGACCATCTATATTATAAAATGCCACCGCATATTTACTCCTTCATCATCTCCTTCGCCGCCACTTATTTTTCTTAACCGCCGCGAACCCAGCCCTAATTGCCAGAAGAAGAATATATATACATAAATTAACAACCAAAGGAAGAATGGCTTCGTTGACGATTATTTCTCCGTGTAACTCCTCGTCGTCGTCTTTGTCGTCCTCTTCGTCTTCACTCTTTGCCGGTTCCTCTCTCAGTCATAAAACCGTCGGTTACAATCAGTCTCGCTCTCGTACCTGTGCTTCTAACAGCTTCGTAAGCCAAATTTATTTTATTATATATGAACTTTAATTTCGTTTACTGAATTTTTGGATGTCTTTAAGAATCTCAAGTGAGTTGTTTTTTTTTTTTAAACTTTTTTCCGATGTTAGCTTTCTTTTTCTTATTATATAATTCGGTTTTAATTTCTGTTTTTAAAGCTGAATATTTGATTCTTATTAGTATTATTTTTTATGTATTGCGCCGCACGTGGGGGTATATGATGAAATCGACAGTGTAACGTTTTTTTTCCTTGAAAAATTTGGCTTCGTTTTGATTCGTCCGCAACTATTTTCCAGTTAATGGAAGTTCTTTCAACAAAAGGCAAGTTTTTGGGTAACTGGGAAAGAGAAGAAAACAAAACAAAACAAAATTATAGAACCCTCTTTTGTTTAGTAGCGTTAAAGTTGGCCTGATATGGTTGCTTGCTTTTCTTTTTTCTTTTGAAAATACTAGAAATGTAACCTGCCGCAACCAGTGGATATTGGAAATGGGAAGCCAACGGTTCCAATCGTTAGTGAAAGGACACTGCCCAAGTTCTTGGAATCGGCTCGAATGGAAACAAGTGTTAACAGAAATGGTGCCAAGCTCAAAGTGTTTTCTGGGACTGCTAATCCTGCTCTTTCTCAGGTTAATGGATTACATTTTGATTACCTTATTGCTTTCTGTTGTAGAGAGAAGAGGCCTTTTTAAATGTATCGCTTTCAATAACCTTGTCGAAATGCTATGATTAGTAAGTTGTAGACCTTAAGGGACTGTTGCCAATGCAGCTTTCGGGTAATTGACTGAAGGTTTGAAGGATGCTTCTAACACCGTCTCAATTCTAAAAATTATACATGTGTATATATATACGTTTGACAATTTGCTATAAGATTTTCGGAAAATGTCATTTGACCCAAAACAAGAGCCTTTCTGAAATAAGAAAATGTTGCTGGGCTGGTTCCCATAGTCTCTCATGATCCCTTCTAGCTTGAACCAGTCAATATGTTGCCGCCTGCTTGCATGACATTTCGACAATTTCTCCTACAAAGATGGATCTGCATCGCTATAACAATATTTTGCAAATTCTTTTTAGAGATGGTGTACCTAGTCAAGCTTCATGTGTTTTTCATGCTTTTAAGTATTAGGATTACTCTTCATCTCTTAACTTATGCAATTATGCTTTCTTATTTCTTGCAACCTGTGTTTGCTTGCTATGTTATTTTATTGCAGGAAATTGCATGGTACATGGGCCTGGAGCTGGGGAAGATTAACATTAAGCGATTTGCTGATGGGGAAATTTATGTTCAGCTCCAAGAGAGTGTTAGAGGATGTGATGTATATTTAGTGCAATCAACATGCCCTCCTGCAAATGAGAATCTCATGGAGCTTCTTATAATGGTAGATGCTTGTCGGAGAGCATCAGCCAAAAATATCACTGTGGTGATTCCTTATTTTGGTTATGCCAGAGCTGATAGAAAGGCAAGTTCAAGTGTCTCTATTTGGTAATGAATTGTAGGGTATAAAATTGGATTATCAACTAAGATACCTGCTGCAAATTAAATTGATTAAAATCTGAACACCTGATGTAGCCTGGTCTAGTGATATTTTGTTATTCATATTATCATAATCAAAACAAAATATGACATATTGTGTTTATGTTGATTGAATCAATGTCCTTGCTTTGCAGTTTTTATTTCCACAAGATATGAACTTCTGAAGCTTTTGAAACATATTATATTTTCCATGGGATACTAAATTATATTCTCTTTGTCTGTATACTTATTTTCAGACTCAAGGGCGTGAATCCATTGCAGCCAAACTTGTTGCAAATCTGATCACTGAAGCTGGTGCAAACCGTGTTCTTGCTTGTGACCTTCATTCTGGGCAGTCCATGGGTTACTTTGATATTCCAGTGGACCATGTCCACTGTCAGGTAATCAACTTCTAATTTATAGCTGTTGACTGTCAATGGCTAAGTGATTACTGATTCATATATGTTTTTACTGTGCTGTGGATTGTAGTCTGTGATTCTTGATTATCTTGCCAGCAAGACAATTTCTTCTGATGACATGGTGGTGGTTTCACCTGATGTTGGAGGAGTAGCAAGAGCACGATCTTTTGCAAAAAACCTATCAGATGCACCTTTAGCCATTGTGGATAAAAGACGTCATGGACACAATGTTGCAGAGGTAATGCTTTCTCTTCATGACTGCTCTCAGTATCTTTCTTCCACATTGATTGTGCTTTTATATTTACTGTTATTTAAGGCGGGTTTTAGTGTTCAAGACAGGATGATGTTGTCCAGGGATATAGTAGGATATTTGGCAGCTATTGTAGAGACAATCAGTTTGGAAAGTGTTGTGCCTTTTTCCCATATTTAGTTGACATTTTGGTCTACCATAAGTTAAGGTTTTCATAACCGGACGGATGTTCTAACTGGTCAGGCCATAGTCTGGACAGTTCGATTAGATAAATCATTAAAAAAATTCATAAAAATAAAAAATTAAACCTGTTTTTTAGTCCGGTTCAATGGGTCTGTTCCGGTTTGTGGCTCAACCAATCTAGAGCCTTTCTCCAGACTGGTGGTTGGCTGGTTCCTGGTCTGGTTCAGATAGCCATGCCGTAAGTGTTTAAATAATTGCTACAGTTATTAATCAATATCAAGACATTTCAGACTTGGCATTAAACTGATATCTGCGGCCGATAAGTCTTCAGAATTCACTGTTTTTAGTTCTATGTCTATTATGTTATTATTGTCTCAAGGTCTATGGTTAATTTTTATGTTGCAGGTAATGAACCTTATTGGTGACGTTAAAGGAAAAGTTGCAGTTATGGTGGATGATATGATTGACACTGCTGGTGAGTGAAAGCAATGTGAAGTGAGCAAACATAAACCTGTTCTCAATCACAAATATACGTGTAACTTTTGCTTGTCATTAAGTATTCAATGGTCAAATGGTAGCAAAAAACTCGTTTCTTGCACCTTTTTGTTTTCTCTTGAAAGTTCTGTTCTCGTCATCTTTTGTAAAGTACTTTTCTTATCCTTTTGGAGAAAATACTTCCATCAGGATTTTCCATGGCTGCCTTGAAAATTGTCTTTTTTGTCCATGAGCTGTGTTATAAATTCAATTTATGTTTTACTAGGAACGATTGCAAAGGGGGCAGCACTGCTACACCAAGAGGGGGCGAGGGAAGTTTATGCATGCTGTAGTCATGCAGTTTTCAGGTTTAAAATTAATTTTGTTTGGATTAGTGTGTCATATGTGTCAACCTTTTCATGGATATCATTTTGCTAAAATATATATTGTTTTTCATGGCAGCCCTCCTGCAATAGATAGGCTGTCAAGTGGCCTTTTCCAAGAAGTGATCATTACAAATACTCTTCCAGTGGCAGAGAAGAACTACTTCCCCCATCTCACAGTTCTCTCTGTGGCTAATCTGTTGGGTGAAACCATTTGGCGTGTTCACGATGATTGTTCTGTGAGTAGTATTTTTCAGTGAAATCAGATAGGGAAGGAACTCCCAAAGGTGTTTTCTCCTTCAAAATTTTGCATGTGCAACCTAATGATGCCTTGGCTGCCTCCACTGGTAAAACTAGAGATGAATGGGATAGGAATAGGTTTGAGATTCAAATCTGGCTTTAGTCCAAATACAATGGAGAATGAACGCGATGTTGCTCCATTCTCTCTGCATCTATCTTCATTGGATATCCTAGTCTTTTCTTAGTTTCACTTTTTACTTTTTGCCAAGTATCTTCCTTTTTATTCTTCATTAATCAACAACTTAGTTATAACTTTTCCAATTACCTTGCATCAGTTGGATGTTCTCTATTAAGACATCAAAAAACCTGATTGGTTCTTGTAACATAAAAGCTCACCCATTTGTGTCTGGCTGGTTCAGAACTTTCAGATACCGGTTTCTGGTTCTGGGAGTTTTCATTTATACAACAACGCGAATTGTTATCATTGTGGACAAACCAGAGTGTTCATCTAAGATATTTATTTCCCAGCATACAAGTACATCAGAATTTTTAATTTTAAGTCTCCTATGTCATACTTTTGAACAGAATCAGATTTTTTGTAAATATGAATGAAACATCTCCCATTTGATGTGATTGAGAGTTTTTTTTTTTTTTGTGTGTGTGTGATAGTGTATAATTGTATTTCATGGAACATTAATCTTGGTCTACTTTCCTCTTTTTCTTCCTGTCTCTCTCTTTTTCTTCTTCCGCTTTATTTAATTGAGCCTCGCTGCTCTGAGTTTATTAATTTTTGCAAATTTGTATTTATCTTAGCTTTAGTTTGCCCGCAGCTATTAAATGCTTTTCACTCTGCCAGCTTAAAGCAAATTGTAATTTAAGAAAATGGGAGGGATCTACTTTGTAAAATTGAAGAAGTTTTACATCTTTAGCATATATTTTTTTTTGACTGAGTTTCCCTTTCCTATGAATATATATATATATATATATATATATATAGAGAGAGAGAGAGAGAGAGAGAGAGAGTTTTAAAATTCAATTAAATAAAAGCTAAGTTTGTGTGTAGGTGGTAAACATTGAGTATAGTATATCTATATGTAAGTATTTTATAAAGTTGACAGTAAAAGACGGTATTTTTGTCTTTTAGATTTTTATATGAAACATTTAAATGAAGGTCTAAGAATTGAATCCAGTGCAGAAAATCTTGAATTTCAAGCAATTTATTATTTTACTTATAACTCAATTATTGATTCTTTTTACATCTATTGTGAGTGTGATACTAATTCAATAATAAAGTTAAGAAAAATAAAAATTATCATATTTTATTAAATAAAGATAAAACATGTAATTTACTCTTTAAAAAAAAAACTACACTTTTAAAAAGCCCAATACATTAATATGACTATCCAATCTTAAAAACCAACCCACTAAAATATATATATTTTCTTTTTATGTTAGGAATTTTAGTATAATTTTATTTGATTTATTAGGGGAAATGTTTTTTTGGTAGATTGTAAGGTTATTTAAGAATGCATTTTATAAGATTGATGGTATAAGTTATTTCTATTGTTTAAATGTAATAATCCTTACCCGTATTTAATGTCGGAATAGGGTACGAGGCATTATCGGAACACATATACTTGTAAATGTATTAAACCGAGTTATAAAATTTTATCCAAATTAACACTTTTCAATTGTCATCACAAAGTCCCTAATATGGACCTACGAGGCCCAAAACATACTTTGGAAGCGGTTCAGGACTAAACCGAGAACTTTGGAAAACATTAAAAAAATTTCTTGAAAAATAGGGGCACAAGCCCGTGTCCAAACTCGTGTCCTTCTCACAACCATTCACATGCCACACTTTTTCCTATTTAATCATCATTACACTCATTCACGCAAATTATGCATTTCATAAATTTCATCATCACAAACATATAACTTGAATAATACTGACCAACATCAATGGCCTTATTCAGAATGAACTACTAAATATTAAAGGCCAACATTTTAGGCCAAACCAATTATGACACATACAAATGACTATGTAACGTCCCTAACCCGAATCCGTCACTGGAATAGAGTTACGGAGCATTATTGAAGTTACAAATTTATTTATCAGACATTTTATTTCATCTAGCATTCATATTTGGAACCAATCAAAATTAAACATATTGTCCCTTAAACATATTTTTTTTTCTCGACATGTCTTACTTGAATTTATTACTCGTCTCAACATACTTAATTTCCTTGTATTAACGTATCAAAGATAATTACATATTTACATGTCATGATAAATATCATTCTCTTGCAGTTTCTTCATAAACATAAATCAGTTAATTCATTATATCAAAATTTCATGTACCATCAACTCATATTTCCTTATATCACATAATTAGGTTACACGAACTTATCTGGCTAAATTGCAGAAATACCAAAATTCAGGGACATTTTGGTAATTTTCTATTTTCATCGATTTTTCAACCGATCTTAATCTAAATTAATAATTTCATTCAATTTATTAATTTAGACAATAAAATAATTCATTTAACTCAATTTGGTCATTTTTGATATTTTTACAAAATTGCCCCAGTTTTACTTTCATTAAATTTAGTCCCTGAGTCTAAAACATGCAAATTATCCATTTAACATAAATCCATGCTAGCTGATTATTCATATACATATTTTTCCTCCTCCTCTCCATACCACATCCTTAGTATAAATAACACATTTGTAAGTAACATTATCTATAATTTTCACTATTTACTTATATGGATATTCAAGCTGTCCATCCGTATCACAGTCACTAAATTATTTTTATCTTGAGCTACAGAACTCAAAATTAAGATCCACTAATTTTAATTGAAACTAGACTCACATATCTTCTTACCAAAAAATTTTCAGAATTTTTGGTTGAGCCAATTAATATAGTTTATTCTTTAAAGTCACCCCTATTTTGCTGTCTAACAATTCAGGCCCTTCTTCACTAAAAATTAATTATCTTCTCATACGGGATTCGGATGATGTTCCTATTTGTTTATCTTGAAAATAGAAATTTTAAACATATAAATTTAAGCCCCTAATTATTTTTCTCCAATTTTTGATGATTTTCCAAATTTAGAACAGGGGAACCCAAATCATTCTGATCTTGTCTCACAAAACCTATTATATCTCATGATTTAAAATTCCATTACTTACACCGTTTCTTCTATAAGAAACTAGGCTCAATAAGATTTAATTAAATATTTTATTCATCCTCTAATTCGATTTCTAAAATTTTTGATAATTTTTTAAAGTTAGCCTACTATTGCTGTCCAAAATTGTTTTAGTGCAAAGTATTAATTACCAAGTTTATAACACCCTTATTTCCTTTCTCTACAATATTTCCCATCACTTTCTCTTATTTTCCTTCACTAACATATCAAGAACACAAAACCTTATATAATAAAACTCTACATTAACATTATTTCCATGCTTTTTCAACAATATCAAACTTAGAAATATATTGAAATCTTAATGTTCTTCCATTGTCTTATTGATTTCAACGTTTAACTTAATTTTCTCTCTCCTCCAACTTCTATTTGTTGAATCTAACTTGATATTCTTGCACCCCATAATCTCCTTGTCATCTTCCTCTCTTGATGGCTATGGAAATTCTTTTAAATTCTAAGTGAAAATGGTGAATTTTTGGTGAAAGGACCTAATTCTAAATAAAGCAAAATTTTCTTTCTTTCTCTCTTCACAAACGTTGGATGCATGGGAAGGGTGGTAGATGGTGTGTTTTCTTTGTTCTTCCCCCCAAACACATATATATATATATATATATATACTAAATAAAATAATAAAATAATAATAAATATCTTATTAAAATATTAATAAAGTAATATTTATCTAATTAATTAATTTAAAATATCATCAACATAATCATTACATTCTAGAATTCTCTCTCTTACTAGTTGACCATTTAACCCTTCATGATCTTTTAAAATCCATCATTGAGTCATCACTTAATTTAAAAAATTATAATTTAGTCCCTCATAATTCTTCACCTATTCAAATTGGTCCTAATTCATCCATTTTCCTTAGTTTCTAGATTATTCCACCCTAAAATATTTACTCTATTGGTCCTTCACTTTTCATATTTACACTTTAACCTTCAAATTTTGAGTATTTACTCTTAGACAATAAAACTTTTCTCACTTTTACAATTTAATCCTTTCATGAATTAATAATGTAATATATCATAATATACTTCCCAATGTTGACATAATCCAAAATTTCCCTTTTGTCACTTTATTTTCTTACTTAGCTATATCAAGGATAATATATTACTTTTTTACTTGTAGTAATTTTCGGGTATTACATTGAAACACAAAATTAGTATTTTATTTAATTGATAAATAAATACATTTTCATTTAATAAATCAAAAGTGAAAATTTATATTATATTATTTAATTGATAGATAAAAATATTTTTATTCAATAAATTAATTATATATATGAAATTAGGGAGGAGCAACAAAACATTAAGGTTTTTCTCTTTATCTAAGTGATAGAAAAAAGAAATATATATATTTTTGTAAAATGTTATTTGCTATAATTAAGGGAAAAATTGATTAAAATAATAAAAATGATGATTTTTGAAAATAATAGACAAAATGTAATGTAGTAAACGATAAATGTTAATTTCGTCATCTAATAATAATAACAACTATATATGTTGAAAATTGAAATGTTACAAAGAGTTGGAGAATTATTTTTCAAAAAAAAAAAAAATTGGAGAAGTATATTTCTTGGGTAAATTTCATAAGTAATACCTAATTATTTATAAGTTTTTTTGTCACCAAACTATGAAAATAGTCATCCAACTATTTAATTTTGATATTTTGATACATTTTCATTTACATATTGCATTAATTTGGTCTGATTCTAAAAAAATAGTCCTCAACATTTAATCATTTTATAATTGGGTCCCAATTATAAAAACATAAAATTAATTTTAATTATAAAAATAAATATAAATTTGAAATTCAAACAATTCAAAAAATTCTACTTTTTTTTTTCTTACTCACAAACCTAGCTATCATCTTCTCTCTTCTTACTCAACATATAATTTTCGACTAATTTATTTAGAACTCTTAAATTCTTTTTATTTTCCTTAAAACTCAAACGTTCTATACTGTTTTTAATTCTTTGACTTCAATCCTTCATCACCATCCTTAAGTTCTCCATTGACATTCTTTAACTCATCACCACCATCACAATTGCAACAATCCTCATCACCAATATCTTTACCCTCACTGCACAATCTCTCCTCACCTCCCTGCCTTGACCCTTAAACACCATTCACTGGCCACCATAAGGTTGAAGCTTTATTGGGTTTTAGCAACCCTTTTTTTTTTTTTTTTTATTTGGTTAGTTGTTTTTCAAATGACTATACTTGAAATTCCATTTTATTGTTAAGTAAATCTATGCGAGCAGATGACATAGCCTCTTATTAATATGAACTTGAGCATAGATCGTTATTTAACGATTATGAAATACTTACACAACCATTTTCTGCCTTTTTATCTTTTTGATTATATTTTTCATTGGTTTCCTTTGTTTGATCATTGAGGGTTGATCAATATAGGATTCTGGTGTTGTAAGTTGATTAATACTAGCATAAAAGTTTTTGTATCAAAGGCTGAGTTTGGATGGGCGGTCCGTTTAGCTATAATTACTGTAAAAATAACAGTGACAGTAAGATTAAATAATATAATTTAAGACAAAAAGTAAGTTAAACGTACCGCCCATCTAAAACCACCTTAAATGCCAAAATTTATATTCATTTTGAAAAAAAAACTATAACTTTTAATCCCTAAATTTGAAATTTAAGTCCACTTTAATACCTATATTTTTTTATCCTTTTAGTAATTCAACTTAATAATTAAATTCATTTTTATTTCTGAACTTGGCAAAAGCAAAAGTGACCTGGCACTATCATCAAAATTAGATGGAATCTAAGTTCAAACTAAAATTGATCTAGTTGCCGAATCCAAATACTTAAGTGGACCAAAACAAAAGTCTAAGTATCAAAATGGACTAATTGCCAATTTCAGAGACTAAAAGTTATATTAACCCAAAAATTAGGGCATTCACCTTTTTTATTTATTTATTTTTAATTCAATACTTGAATTTCGTTATTTCGCAGCACATTGTCAAGTTGCTACTAGGGTTTCACCCTGCATTATAAATATCCTTTTCGCTGCCCAGCTTCAGCAACTACTTGAGCTTCGTTAAGCTGCCGTCTCTCTAATTTTCCTTTCTTTGCTTCTAAAAATAGCGTTGATGAACATCATTTGGTGTACCAGAGGAGTTTCCGGTGATGGTCACACAATCCCTCTAAGATGTTCTGAGCTTACTCATTCCATATTTTTGTTTTAATTTTTTTAATGTTTAAAATAAATTTTCTTTGATTTCTTATAAAAGAAGGGAGAAAGAAATAAAAAGCGATGTGATGATAGAAATTCAATGGTCTGTCAATCCACTGATCTAATTTGATGTTACATTGAAGTTCCGACAGGTTCTGATCGCTTTTTATTCCCCCTTCCTTTTAGATTTCTTTAAAAAATGATTTTAGGTTTGAACTTGGTTCTACTGAGTTCATGTTCTGGGCATATGATGAATCTGATGTTGTAATGGGTAATTTGCGTCTGAACTAGTATTTCTTGATGCTAAAACACCTTGGAGACCTGATGCCACTTTTTTCAATGTATTTGGAAACATTATTTTCTTTAGTGATTGAAGCCAGATCTTATGCTTGTTTCGTTGGATTCCTTTTTACTTAGGTTATGATGGTTTTGCTTATTAGATATCATATCGCTGAAGGTTTGCTTACATCCTTAAAGTAATGTTTCAATTTTTGTACGCTAATTCATTCAAAGCTTTGCTTTTTTAATTTGTTCGTTTATCACTTCAACAATTTTCCCCTCATGTTTATGTGTTTGGGCAGCTGATGAATTCCTTTATGCAATGGGTAATTTGCGTCTGATAATCTTTACTGATGCTATCACCTTGGAGACCTGATGCCCTTTTCTTGCATTACTTTTAAAGCATTATGTGCTTTGTCTTTTCTAATTTGAATTGCCTTTTGGATTCATAATTAGCTTGTCAAGTTGGGTTCAGGTTTTATAACTTATATTTGAGTTATGATTAAGTGTATATCTTTATATTGACTGTATATTGATTCAAAGTGTCATTGTACTGCATGTGACATCTCCTAACAACTATTTAGCCCCAGTTTTCTTTAAGGGGACCTGTAATACTGAATGGAGCCTTAAATGAGTTTACTGATTTTCTTTTTTCTTGATTTCTAGTCTCCTCCAATGGATTATTAACGGTGTAGAATATAATGTCACCTCTTCAGAATTGTGTGCGTTACTTTTTAATAAACCTTAGTTTTGATTTATGCTTCTCATGCCTTATTCAAGACAATTTCTGATATTGGTCAGATTTGCTGTAAATGCTTAATGGATGAGCAATCTTGGCAAGGGGACTCGGAAGACTTTTTCTCTCGTTTGTAATATGCAATGGCTTGATTATGGTATATTTTTTTGTTTATTTGCCGAGAAGATCAAGTGTGTAATGTTTTGAGAAACACACCAAATTGTATTTGTTCTTTTTATTGCATAGCAATTGGATTTGGTGGTTCTTTACTTGTAACTTTTGCAATGAATCACATCCGACCAATTTGCGGGATAACGTGCTGTAAAACTATATACTTCACTGCTGCCTCTAGTTTCTAATGTATCACTGTCAAATGATAACTTATTTTGAGAAACATAAGCGATTAATTTCTCTTGGACCAAGTCGAGCATGATGAATCCATTTAAGAGAGAGAGCTGATACGGTCAACTAAGAATTTAAACTAGAGCTTCAATTTCTTCACCATAAATTTCCCATCAAGCTTGCTGCTCATCTTCAGTTTCATGAACTCCTCAAATGATACAGTCTTATACAGTGCCTTGTTGGTCTTAATAAGATCTGGCAAAGGACCAATCTGGGTACAACTTTTTGGATTGTGAAATGCGGCAATTGACAGCCGCTCTTTTTCCGGATTAACCACAGCTCTGTGTTCTATGCTTTTATATTCTCCATTGCTCATAATCTGCATGTATAATTTCTTTTCGTTTAGTGGCACTTTACGTATTCAATCAGTCAAGTGTATGGAGTTTCAAGTATTGTTATGCTTGTGCTACCTCCATCATGTCTCCAATATTGATGATAAATGCGGCAGGGATAGGTTTAACGGGCACCCATTTCTCATTTCTCTTGATTTGTAATCCTTCAACTTCATTTACTTGAAGCAAGAGCGTTAAGCCTGTAGCGTCTGAGTGTGGTGCTAGACCATATACCTTGCTTGCCTCTGCACAGGGTGGATAATAGTTCATCCTTATTCCTTGTATTCCATCCTCAAAAAAGCTTGCAAGCATCTCGGGATCAGTCCCCAGGTTGTTGGCCATCAGCTTCATTAGATGAATCATAACCTTATGCACCTTCATTGAGTACTTATCAAAACTTGCTCTGAAAACAGCAAAAGTTGCAGACAATTAATGCTATACCCAGTGGCGAATCTAAGGATTGACAGGGTCCGACCTCTTTTAAAATATAAAATTATTATTTAACTCATTAAATCTTTTAAAATTTTAAATTAGTAAAAATAAAATTATACTTTTTTCTTAAAATTATAAAAATTTAATTTAATTTTTTAAAAATTATAAAGAAATATAAAGTATAAAAAATTAAAATTTCATTCTCCTAAAAAAATTATTCTGGATTAACCTCCGGCTATGCACTATTACGGTCATAAAGTTGAAGGGTCAAGAGGGGCTTCATTGATTTACCCGAATGAAGGGGGATTGGTCGGCCGGAATCTCAGATCTCTTGTGGACACAGGCAGGCCAAAAAGGAAGAGCATGTCGCCCCAATCAAGCTTCTGGTCTTCTGAAAGAACGAAAGCTTGACCGTACCCTTCAAGGTAATTTGGTATCTTTGCATAAGCCATCTTCTCCTCCAAGGGCAAGTTGAAGAACTCCTGTGTATCGGTCTTCATTTTCTCAATCACTTCATCTGCTACCCCATGGTTGATTAACTGTTGCACCCAACAGTAAAAATGAACTACTGAATCCATAGACGTAAAAAAAGTATAATTGTGTTTCAATTAGGTACCTGGAAGAAACCCCAGTCTTTGCAAGCCTGGTGGAGTTTTTTCTGTTCATCATTATGATCTAGTTTGCTCATGTCAATTACAGGAATCTGCTGGGATTCATCTAAGGAAACTACATCGAATTCGACCTCTGGTCTGATGTATCTGGATGGGATGTTGTTGAGGTTCTTGGATGCAAGAGCTTGGACATTCTCAACTGGTAAAGAATTTAACATATCTGTGCTCTGCACTTTTGTTTCCATTGCTGTAAAGCTGTCTCAATCGTGTTGATGCGCTAGGTAATTTCTTAAAGCGTGCTTTGCTCCTTTTACATCATTTTCTATTTTCTAAAATACAGAACACCACCAAATCGTTTTTGTCCTTTGCATGAATTATTGAAAAATATATCCTTTCTTAATTATTATTTTCGAAGCTTTTGTTGCCTTCACTTTGGATCAAATCTTTGGCAATCTGAAACGATCCTGCAGCGACAGGTTATAAACACTCAGAAATTAGAATTGCACACCAATTGTTTAATCAGAACTATTTAATACAATCATTTTTACATCAACTGTTTTTTTTTAGTTCCTTGAAGACCCTGTTTTGTCATTTTCTCGAGGAAAATCCTACCATTATGTTAGGAGCTAAACTAAAATTACTCAGTAATTAGAATAACAGACAGAAAACAATGAAAAGAAGATGAAGAGAGTTTAGAGAATATAAAAAATATATATAAAGAAGAGAAAGTGTTTAAAGGAATGTTACCTAAAACACGGAATGAAAACAGCAACAAAAATCTCCAAGTGTTTGGATTCTAATTCAATAAGAGTAGTTTTTCGGAATGAAATAGAATTTTTCTTTTCTTTTAATAAGAATGAAATACGATTTATTAGAATAGAATATAATTTTTATAACTTATAATTTATAATTTAATTTAATAAAGATACTTGGGTTACAATAGTAAAATTATTTATTTATTATGTTGTATAATAAATATATTTATAAAAAATTTATTTAAAAATTATTTGGGTCAATTGATATGTGACAATATAGATAGAAATACTTAAAACATGTAATTTCTCCATCAATTCCGATGAATACATTTATATTTCCCTGTCTTAACAACTGATTTTGCAAATGAACTAAAGAAAGCTTCTTCATTAGATGCAAAAGTTCATGCTGTTGGAAACATGTCAAATAAGCTTAATCGATTTTTAATATGATTTTCACAGATTGTTGCATTTCCAGATACAACAATCCTGTTATTTCAAACATTGGAAACAAGTTGCAAAAGAAGAGATTTAACATGAACGAAGAGCTGGTAAAGCCAATAGGATTTTTAACTAGAGCTTCATTTGATTCAACATCCCTGGACCTTTCCCGCTAAGTCTCTGTTATGTGACTTAAATTTTAAAAGATTGTTTGCAAGTCAAGTTAAACAAAATATATTTTTTTCTAGAAAATTTAGTATTTATTAGTATAATATATTTAGCATTTATTAGCATAATTTGTTTGACTTGACAATTTAGCCTATAAATATGTTCTTTTACCACCTTAGAAATAAAACACCCATTAGATATTAAAACTCATAAGACATTTAGATAATTTTGTGTTTACGTTTTGAGGGTTCTTTGTTTTTGGTTTTTCGGGGTTTAGTTTTTATCTCTAATTTTTGTACTCTTTGTTCTTTTGCCATTATAGTAAAATTATATTTACCCGTAGTTTTGTTATCCTCTTTGGAGGAGTTTTTTCATGTTAAATTTGTATGTTCAATTTCTCAATTTATTCGGCTATTTTTTTTACTTGTTGTTTAATCAAGATGATCCTAACAGCCTCAGTATCAGAAACTCCTCAAGTGACATAGTCTTGTACAATGCTTTCTTTGTCTTAACAAGGTTTGCCAATGGTTCAATCTTGGTACCTACTTTTGGATTGTGAAATGCTACCATTGACAGCCGCTCTCTTTCTCCTGATTCACCACAACTCTATGTTCTATGCTTATGTATTCTCCATTGCTCATAATCTGCAGTCATAGCATCTCTTCACTTCGAGGCACATTACATATACAATCCATCAATTCTAAAGCCTGTATGTAGCTTCAAATATTGTTATGTTACCTCTATTACCTCTCCAATATCAACGATTAATGCACCAGGGATGGGTTTAACAGGCACCAATTTCTCATCTTTCTTGATTTGTAATCCTTCAACTTCATTCACTTGAAGCAATAGTGTTAAGCCTGCGGCATCAGAATGTGGAGATGCACCCAATACCTTACTTGCCTCTGCACATGGTGGATAATATTTCATTCTTATAACTTGTGCTCCATCCTCGAAAAAGCTTGAAAGCATCTTAGGATCAGTCCCCAAGTTCTTGGCAATCCGCTTAATGAGATAAATCGTAACCTTATGCAACTCCGTTGAGTACTTGTCAAAGGTTTATCTGAAAACAACTCAAGTTACAGACATCCTAATACGGTCATGAAGTTGAAGGATCATTATTGTCTATTGATTTACCTGAAGGAAGGGGGATTGGTCGGCCAGAATCTCATGTTTCTTAATGGCACAGGTAGGGGAAAAAGACAGAGCATGTTATTGCAATCTAGCTTCTGATCTGCCCGACGTTACCAGGGTTTGATCGTAACCTTCAATCTCATTTGGTAGCTGTGCATAAGCCATCTTCTCCTCTAATGGCAACTTAAAGAACTCTTGAGTGTCAATCATCATTTTCTCAATCACTTCATCTGCTATCCCATGATTGATTAATTGTTTCAACGTCAATAAAGATGAACCAGTAAGTCCATTGATGTAAAAAAAAGTTATTTTTCTTTAAGAATTCTGTTTCAATTAGGTATCTGGAAGAAACACCAGTCTTTGCAAGCCTGGTGGAGTTTTTTCTGTTCATCACCATGATCTAGTTTGCTCATGTCAATTATAGGAATCTGTTGGGATTCATCTATAGGAACTATTTCAAATTCGATCTCAGGTCTGATATCTCTGGATGGGATGTTCTTCAGGTTCTTGGATGCAAGCGCTTGGACACTATCAACAAGTAAAGAACCAGCAAATGCTCTATTCACCACCTTTGTGTCCATTTCTGCGAAGCTGTTGTTGTAAAATATGTATATCACATATCACATATATAATAAGTATATTTACATGTATTATTGTTAGATCATTGCAGCAACTTAGCAAACACTTTGCTTGAAGTTTTGCATGTGATTATGTGAGAAAACAAAACAAAAGAGAAAAGAAACCAGAAGCTTTGAAAGAGAACTTGAGCTAAAAATAATTGGCTGAATAATGCATCCATTTCATTGAAAATTGAAAATTATATACATGAGTAACAATGTAAAGTTGAGAATTACCTAATGACTTAACTACTCCCACTAAGTTTACCAAATACTAACTTATGTAATACACAAATGCAAAGCTAATAATATCAGCTATTACATCCATCAAATTCAAATATAAATTTACTAACTTTTGATATCAAGTTACAAGCCAACTTGATTAAGTTACAAAAGAACAAAATGAAACAAAAACACTATGCTGCTTCTAGTTCAGTCTCGATGCTGACTTGTAAGCCAAGCTGCTACTGGTTACTTGTTGCATTGCAGGCCAATGCTCAACACTTCTCCTTGGACTGTATGCAACAAACACCAATCGAACTTCTCAAGACCTCAAACTTTGTTTTACCAAGAGGCTTTGTCAAAATATCAGCCAATTGATCTTGTGAGCTGCAATGAACAAGACTAACTTTTTTGGACTGCTCAGCCTCTCGAACAAAATGAAACTTAATCTTAAAATGTTTGATTTTGCCATGAAAAACTGGATTCTTGGCTATTTCCACTGCTGATTGATGGTCAACCTTGATCTCAGTAGGTTCAAGTTGTTCTTCATTTAGATCACATAGCAATTTTCTAAGCCAAATAACTTGATTGACTACTGCTGCAGCTGCTATGTATTCAGCTTCAGCTGTGGATTGAGCAACTGTTTGCTACTTCTTAGAACTCCAGCAGAAAGCTCCTGAGCCAAAGGTGAAGAGATAGCCAGAGATGCTCTTCATGTCTTCGATAGAGCCAGCCCAGTCACTGTTTGAGTAACCAATCAGCTTAAGCTCACTTTTTTCTTGAACATGACCCCAAACTTCAAGGTTCCTTTAATATACCTCAGTATCCTCTTAGCTGACTTGAAATGAGTTGTGTTACAACAATGCATGAACCTTGACAATAGACTAACAACATGCATGAGGTCAGGTCTGGTTGCTGTTAAGTAAAACAAGCAACCAACTAAGCTTCTGTACTCTCTTTCATCAACCCTTTCTTGGTTTCCAAAACTTGTCAGCTTCTCCCCTTGAGCCAATGGTGTACTCACTGATTTGCAATTTTCCATACAAAATTTGTTGAGAATTTTTAAAGCAAAGGCATGCTGACTGATAAAAATGCCTTGTTCGGATTGGTTCACTTCCATACCAATGAAGTATGTCATATTTCCCAAGTCAGTTATGTTAAACACTTTTTGCATTTGTGCTTTAAATTCTTGGATCAAATTTCCCTTGCTTCCAGTCACCAACAAATCATCCACATAGATTGAGACAATTAGCAAGGTCTCATCTTTGGACTTTTTACATAGAGTGTTGACTCACTCAGGCTCTTCTCAAATCCAAGCCTAGACAGATAAGTATCAATTCTATCATACGAAGCTCGAGGTGCCTGTTTCAGGCCATAAAGAGCTTTCTTTAGCCTATAGACTTTGTCCTCTTCTCCTTGGACTTTAAAACCATCTGGCTGCTCGATGTATATCTCTTCTTTAAGAAAACCATTCAATAAGTTTGACTTAACATCAAGTTGATGAATTTTCCAATGTTTCTGTGCAGCCAAGGCAAACAGAAGCTTGATGGTGTCTAGCCTTGACACTGGAGCAAATATCTCTATAAAATCAATGCCATGTTGCTGGCTATATCCTTTTACCACAAGCCTTGCCTTGTGTTTGTTCAATGAGCCATCAGCATTGAATTTGGCTCTAAAAACCCACTTGACACCTATGATTTTCTTCTGATCAGATCTGTCCACAAGATCTCAAGTGTCATTCTTGTGAATCATGTCAATCTCAGCTTCTATGGCCTTCTTCTCAATGCTTGTTTCTCACAGCCTCTTCAAAGTTTGAAGGCTCAATTATAGCTACATTACATCTTTGATAGATGTCAGCAATGGATCTGGTCCTCTCACAGGAGGATCATCTACATTTGCATTGCTGAGCTCATTTTCTGTTGATTCCAAGTCATTGTCAATTTGATCTTCTTCAAACTGACTTGTATCTGAACCATCTAAGCTCCAAAACTTTTCTTCATCAAATTTGACATCCCTACTCACCAAAATCTTCTTGGTTGAGGGATCATATACTCTGTAACCCTTCTTGGTGCTATTGTAGCCAACAAATATGCTTGGAACTGATTTTTTTTCAAGCTTAGTTCTTCTTTCTACAGGTACAAGCACATAACACAAACATCCAAACACTTTTAAATGAGAAACAGATGGCTTGAGTCCATGCCATGCTTCTAAAGGTGTCTTGTCCTTCACAGCATGTGTAGCCAGTTTGTTGAGCAGATATATTGAGGTATTGACACTCTCAGCCTAAAATATGCTTGGAAGTTTACTTTGAAATAGAAAACACCTAGCCATGTTCATCACTGTCCTGTTCTTCCTTTCACATACTCCATTTGTTGAGGAGTATACACTGTGGTTAACTGATGATGGATCCCAGCTTGCTCACACAATTTGAAATCTTTCAAACAAGTATTCAGTGCCATTATCTGTCCTCAAAGCCTTAATCCTGCAGCCTGTTTGATTCTTAGCAAAAGCTTTAAAATTTCCAAAGACTTCAAACACCTCAGACTTCTGTTTCATGAAGTAAACCCAACAAAATCTGGTTAGATCATCTATAAACAGTACAAAGTATTTACTGCCACTCAGAAAGGGGTATTCATTGGTCCAAAATATCTGAATGCACCTTTCTCGAGCCCTCCATGCCTTATTGACTGGAAAAGGCAATCTAGCTTGCTTACCAAGCTGGCATACTTCACAAACAGTGTCTCTTGCCTTAACCTTGGTCATGTCCTCAGCCAAATCTTGCTTGTGCAACAAATCGAGTGACCCGAAATTAATATGGCCTAGTTTTCTATGCCATAGGCCAGCGTTGTCAGCTAGGCTTGTATAAGCCTTTTTCTCAAGCTGACTTACATCAAGCATAAAGCATTTTGCAGCCATAGGTATTGGGACCATTTCCTGGCTATGAAAGTCTTCAATAACACAAGAATCATTCTTAAAAACTAGTGAATAACCTTTTTCAACCAATTGGCCAACACTAAGTAAGTTCTAATCTATATCAGACACATAAAGCACATCTGAAATAACTTGGTTACCTGAACCAGTGTTGATCACAACATCACCTCTGCCTTTGGCTTCAATCAGGTTCCCATTGCCTATCCTGATCTTTGAGGTAAAAATCTTGTCAAGGTTCTTGAACAAGCTTACATCAGCTACCATGTAATATGAACAGCCACTATCCAAAAGCCAACTGCATTTGACTTTGCTTGTGGTTGGAAAGCAAGAGGCAGAAAAGACATGCTCCTCTTGAGCTTGAAGATCCTCAGCAGCCTTAGCTTGGATTTACTGCTGAGCTTGTGGTTTCTCCTTGTTCCTGCACACCTTCTCATGATGACCATACTGTTTACAACTTTTGCACTAAATATCTGGCTTGTTCCAGCAGTACTTCTCCAAATGATTGGTCTTCTTGCAGTGTATGCATGGTGGAAACCTCCTTCTCCCTACATCTCTTTTTGATTTTTCCCTTCTATCTACCCAATGCTTCTTTGCTTTCTGACTTGAGCTCGAGCCTTCTTTGGCTTTTGCTTGGAAAGCTCCCTCAGGGTGCTCTTCCTGCCTATTGACCCTTCTCTGCTCAAGTGCATAAAGAGAGTTCACCAACTTAGATAATGAAATGGTAGTGAGATTCCTCGAGTCCTCCAATGAGGAGATCTTTGACTCAAACCTCTCAGGGAGAGTAGTGATAACCTTGTTAACAATCCTGCTCTTATTGAAGTTTTTTCCAAGGAGCCTAATGTTGTTAATAATAGCCATTATCCTATCATAGTACTGTTTGATAGTCTTTGACTCTTTCATTTTCAAATTCTCTTCCAAGGTTGATCACTTATTGTTGCCTTGTCTTATTTGATCCCATAAACTCCTCCTTCAGCCTTTCCCAAGCTTGCTTAGGTGATTCACAAGCCATAATTTGAGTGAAGATTACATTAGGCACTCCATTCTACTGGCAGACCATGACTTTGTGCTTCTTGGCTTGCTCCTCACTATGCTGTCTAATATGAGCAATGGTTGGATTGGCTCTCAATGGAGGTGGTTCAGCATCATTCTTGATTACACTTCACAAGTCATGTGCTTGGAGGTAAGTTTTCATTTTAACTACCCAAATATGGTAGTTCTCTCCAGCAAACACTGGTGGTGGTGGTGGTGTGAAGCTCATATTTCAGCAACGAAAATAATCAGACCAACTAAAAACAATTTCTTCCTTCTCAAGCTTTGCTTCCATAAAGAACACCAACAAGAAAGGTCCTCAAAGACAACAGGCTCTGATTACCATTTGTTAGATCATTGCAGCAACTTAGCAAACACTTGCTTGAAGTTTTGCATGTGATTATGTGAGAAAACAAAACAAAAGAGAAAAGAAGCCAGAAGCTTTGAAATGGAACTTGAGCTAAAAACAATTGGCTGAATAATGCATCCATTTCATTGAAAATTGAAAATTATTTTCATGAGTAACAATGTAAAGTTGAGAATTACCTAAAGACTTAACTACTCCCACTAAGTTTACCAAATACTAACTTATGTATTACACAAAAGAAAAGCTGATAATGTCAGCTATTACATCCATCAAATTCAAATACAAATTTACTAACTTTTGATATCAAGTTACAAGCCAACTTGATTAAGTTACAAAAGAACAAAATGAAACAAAAACACTAGGCTGCTTCTGGTTCAGTCTCAATGCTGACTTGCAAGCCAAGCTGCTACTGGTTACTTGTTGCATTACAGGCCAATGCTCAACAATTATTTACTATCATCATTGGTTAGCCCAAATTAAAAGTAATCTAATTTGGTTAGAGTTTTATAAGGTTTTAATTATTAAATAAAGTATAAGTCAAATATGTGTAGATACCTTAATAATTGAGTTCTAATTAAATTCTAATTAACGATGGACTAATTAGGAATTAGAACTAATATGCCAAGGTTATAAATATTAGAATTGTGGTCGCACAAGATATCTTAATTTGTTGTGTGCTAATTTGAAATGTCAAATCCCCAAGATTCGAAATTTGTAAGAAATTTATGGACTCAGTTACGCTGGTAATTTCTTAGATCATTTTTTGCTTGTTATGCATCATTTCTAATTTCTATAATACAGACACCTCCTAACCACTTTTGTTTCCATTGCCGTAAAGCTGTCCCAAGTTAAACAGTACGCTTAAATTATCATGTTAATGCATTAATTATTGAAAGGATATAACATCACCAAACCATTTTTGTCTAATTTGGAACATCAAATCTCCAAGATCTGAAACTTTCAAGAAATTCATGGATTCAGCAACAAATTCTTTCTAATTTTTCTAACAATTTTGGTAAATACATTTATATTTCCCCGTCTTAACAATTGATTTTGCAAATGAACTGAAGAAAACTTCTTCATTAGATGCAAAAGCCCAAACCAACTTTATTATCTCCCCTTCATGATCTAACACCATTAACAGATCATAAAAATCCATTTCCTTCAAAAGTGATAATGTTAGCTTAGATTTTAGGAGTTCATTTGAGAGTATGGGTCAAACGCTATTTAGGAGTTTCATGCAGTTGGAAACATGTCAAATAAGCTCAATCGATTTTAAATATAGTTTTCACAAATGGTTGCATTTCCACATTCAATAATCCTGTTATTTCAAACATTGAAAACAGGTTGCAAAAGAAGAGATTTAACATTGGAAGAAGAGCTGATAAAGTCAATAAGATTTTGAACTAGAGCTTCATTTGATTCAACATATGTTTCCCTTGAACTTTCCTGCTAAGCGTCAGTCTCAGAAACTCCTCAAGTGACATAGTCTTGTACTGTGCTTTGTTTGTCCGAACAAGATCGGCCAATGGTCCAATCTCGGTACCTACTTTCGGATTGTGAAATGCTGCCAATGACTGCCGCTCTTTCTCCTGATTCACCACAACTCTATGTTCTATGCTTTTGTATTCTCCATTGCTCATAATCTGCATTCATAGCATTTCTTCACTTCAAGGCACATTACATATACAATCCATCAAGTCTAAAGTCTGTATGTAGCTACAAATATTGTCATGTTCCTCTATTATGTCTCGAATGTTGACGATCAATGCGCCAGGGATGTGTTTAACAGGCACCCATTTCTCATCTTTCTTGATTTGTAATCCTTCAACTTCATTCACGTGAAGCAATAGTGTTAAGCCTGTGGCGTCAGAGTGTGGAGATGCACCCAAAACCTTGCTTGCCTCTGCACATGGTGGATAATAGTTCATTCTTATAGCTTGTGCTCCATCCTCGAAAAAGCTTGAAAGCATCTCAGGATCAGTTCCCAAGTTCTTGGCAATCCGACTAATGAGATAAATCGTAACCTTATGCAACTCCGTCGAGTACTTGTCAAAGGTTTCTCTGAAAACAACTCAAGTTACAGACATCCTAATACGTTCATGAAGTTGAAGGATCATTATTGTCTATTGATTTACCTGAAGGAAGGGGGATTGGTCGGCCAGAATCTCATATTTCTTAACGGCACAGGCAGGGGAAAAAGAAAGAGCATGTCATTCCAATCTAGCTTCTGATCTGCCGACGTTACCAGGGTTTGACCGTAACCTTCAATCTCATCTGGTAGCTGTGCATAAGCCATCTTCTCCTCCAATGGCAACTTAAAGAACTCTTGAGTGTCAATCTTCATTTTCTCAATCACTTCATCTGCTATCCCATGATTGATTAACTGTTTCAACATCAGTAAAGATGAACTACTAAGTCCATTTATGTACAAAAAAAAAAGAAAAGAAATGGTTCTTTAAGAATTCTGTTTAAATTAGGTACCTGGAAGAAACCCCAGTCTTTGCAAGCCTGATGGAGTTTTTCCTGTTCATCATCACGATCTAGTTTGCTCATGTCAATTACAGGAATCTGCTGGGATTCATCTATGAAAACTATTTCAAATTCAACCTCAGGTCTGATATATCTGGATGGGATGTTCTTCAGGTTCTTGGATGCAAGCGCTTGGACACTATCAACAGGTAAAGAACCAGCAAATCCTCTTCTCACCACCTTTGTGTCCATTTCTGTGAAGTTGTCTCAAGGTCTCATCTGAGAAAATTTTTATTTGTTTATATGCTAAATACTACTCCAACATGTCTCTTTAATGCGTTAGGTAATTTCTTAGATCTTCTTTTGCTTGTTATCCATCATTTCTAATTTCTATGATACAGACACCTAATCATTTTGTCCTTGAATTATTGAATAATATATCCTTTTTTTATTATATATTCAAATTTTGACTCCTCTAGGATCAAATCTCTCAAAATCTAAAATGCACCTTGCACAAATTCCACGTGATAAAAAGGAAAGGCCATAATGTTGAGCATTGGCCAGCAAAGCAACAAGAGACCAGTTATATTAGTCATCCATTAATGGAGCAATTATGTCATTAGGTAACCATCCAATTGTTATGTAACTTATACATTTTTTTCAAATTTTCAATGAAATTAAGCAAGTTTTCAGTTATCTTCTTATTCAAATTCTATTCTCTCGTTTTTGCTTCTGTTTTCATTTGATCTCATAGCAAAATCTAAGCTTGTTGTTTGCTATGTTGCTGCTAATGTTCTAACACATAAAGATTAATTGCATAGCAATTGGTTAATCACAAAGATATAATACAATTAACTTTTTTTTTTTAGAGGTCTTATGGTTTTCTTGTTAAAAAACTATGTTGCTGCTAATGTTCTAACACATAAAGATTAATTGCATAGCAATTGGTTAATCACAAAGATATAATACAATTAACTTTTTTTTTTAGAGGTCTTATGGTTTTCTTGTTAAAAAACTCAGTTTGTTAACTTTAGGCCTGTTTTATTATTAATAAAAAACCTAGGTATTATATGAAAAAAAAATTTTTCATTAAAAAAAAATTATGGTTCTTTAAGAATTCTGTTTAAATTAGGTACCTGGAAGAAACCCTAGTCTTTGCAAGCCTGATGGAGTTTTTTCTGTTCATCATCATGATCTAGTTTGCTCATGTCAATTACAGGAATCTGTTGGGATTCATCTATGGAAACTACAAATTCGACCTCAGGTCTGATATATCTGGATGGGATGTTCTTCAGGTTCTTGGATGCAAGTGCTTGGACACTATCAACAGGTAAAGAACCAACAAATCCTCTGTGTTGAAGCTGGTAAATAAGTTGTTATAACAGCCCCTAATATTTAGGGATTGGTTACTTGTAATTAAGTACTAAGTATGTTAATTAGTTATTACCTACCCTTTATATCACAATCATGCTGTAGCAGCAAAAAATGTAGTGGAAATATTTTTCATTCTATACTATCCTTTTATTGTTTCTTAACATGGTATCAGTATCCAGGAAAAACTTTTCCTTGCCTCTCTGATTTTTTTTTCATAATCTTCTTCAATGGCCATCAATCCATCTTCTTCTCTCATTGACTTTCATCACCCTCTTTACCTTCATCCTTTTGATACTCCTGGCACTATGTTGGTCTCTCATCAACTTCTTGGTTTTGAAAATTATACTGTATGGAGTCGATCTATGCATATCGCTCTTTTTGCCAAAAACAAACTTGGATTTGTTGATGGTACTTGCTCACGGGTTGATTTTCCAGCTGATCTTCATCCTCAATGGGATCGTTGCAATGCCATTGTACTCTCTTGGATCTTTAACACTGTTTGCCAAGAACTTTTAGCTGGTATCGTTTTCGCTTCGAGTGCCTGCCTTGTTTGAAAGGATCTTCAAGAACGCTACAGTAAAGTCGATGGGTCTAGAATTTATTACCTCCATCATACTATTTCTTCTCACACTTAGGGTACTGCTTCTATCTCCACGTATTTCACACAACTCCGCCTTTTATGGGATGAGTATGATGTTTTGGTGCCTTGCTCTCCATGTGGCTGTGACAATGCTTGAACTGCATCTATCTCTTTTCTTCAACAATGACTTTTTAAATTTTTAATGGGTCTCAATGATTCTTACTCTGCTATGCGAAGTCAAATCTTACTTATGCAACCGTTGCCGTTAGTTAATCAAGCCTACTCTATGCTTGTTCAGGAAGAATCTCACCGTCAGCTCTCTTCTCCATTACTTTCTGCATCTGAACCGACCACCATTTATTCCTCGACTACTCCCACTGGTAGCTCCAAGCGCAGATTCAATAGCATTTGTGACCACTGTAATGTCCGGGGTCATAAACGTTAGACTTGTTATAAACTGATTAGTTTCCCTCCTGATTTTAAGTTCACTCGCAAGAAATCGGTAGCTACTAATGTCACCTCTTCGGTTAATTTTGTTGACACTGTGAATCCCTCCTCTGTTCAAACTCCATCTGCTCTTAGTTTAACATCGAAACAGTACCAGTAACTTTTGCATATTTTGTAGAAGGATTCATCTATTTCTGCTACTGCTCAGATGGCTGGTATGCTCTCTTCATCTACATCATCTAGCTGGATCCTTGACACAAGAGCTACCAACCATAAGACATTTGACTTTCAATGCTTGAATTCTTCTGTTGTTCTTGCTCCTAACAACTCATGTGTTCAATTACCTAATGGGAAATCAGCCCCGGTTACTCATGTTGGCCATCATATTCTTTCCCCCCACTTATAAACTCACTAATATTTTATACATACCTGACTTTAATTACAATTTAATTTCTATTTCTCAGCTTACTAAAGACCTTAATTGTTTTGTGTCTTTTTATCCTTCTTTTTGCCTTTTACAGGACCTTTGCAGTGGATGGATGCTGGGGATTGGTAAAGAACATACTGGTCTCTACTGCTTCCAACCGCTCCAGCTTTCTTCTAGTATTGTACTTCCTCACAAATCTGCCAATCCTTCTGTGCCCATTGTTACTTCTTTTATGGCTTTACATTATGATCCCAATGTATGGCATGCTCATCTTGGTCACACCTCTATTTCCACAATGAAAAAAATTGTTCAATTGCAATCTATTTTACATGATCTTAATGAATTATCTTCTTGTTCTGTTTGTCCATTGGTTAAACAAACTAAATTGCCATTTCCTCGTAGACTCACTCAAACAACTCATGCTTTTTCTTTAATTCATATTAACTTATGGGGACCGTATAGAATTTCAACTCATAGTGGTCATCGTTTTTTCCTCACTATAGTTGTTGATTTCACTCAAATGACTTGGGTCTACCTTTTGAAGACCAAAAGTGATGCATCTATTACTCTTAAACAATTTGTTACCTATGTCAAAACACAGTTTTCAGCTGATGTTAAGATCATTCATAGCGATAATGGTTCTGAATTTTTTAACTCTACTTGCACATCTTTTTTCACCTCTCTTGGTATTGTCCATCAAAGTTCATGCGTTGACACTCCACAGCAAAATGGAGTTGCTGAACGTAAACATCGCCATCTCCTTGAGCTTGCTCGAGACTTGAAATTTCAATCTAATTTACCCTCTGGTGAATGTGTGCTAACAGCTTGCTACATTATCAATCGTTTACCTTGCTCTGTTTTGTCTTGGACATCTCCTTATGAAAAAATCCACAAAACCCCTCCATCTCTCGATCATCTAAGGGTTTTTGGATGTTTATGTTATGCCAGTATACCCTATTATCATGATAGGCTTTCCCCTAAATCTATTCCTTATGTTTTTCTTGGTTATTCTCTAGTTCAAAAGGGTTACATTCTCTTTGATCTTCTTTCAAAGAAATTTTTTGTTAATCGCCATGTTGCTTTTCATGATAATGTTTTTCCTTTCAAGTTTTCATATTCTCCTTCTCCGATGTTTCCCATCACTAATTTTGGCCCCATCGAAGACTCAACTTTTCTTTCCAGCCCTCCTATACCTTCTCCTATTACATCATCTGATTCTTCTTCACCCTCTTTCACTTTAGATCCTTCTTCATTTCCACCTTTACAACCACCTCCTCCACTTCGACGATCCACCCGAACCACTACACAACCATCTTGGCTACAAGACTTTGTATGTTCTCCTCCATCTTCTTTATCCTCTTCACTTGCAATACAAGGTTCGTATCCTCTTACTCTTTCTTATACTCATTTTCCTTTACATACACACCACTTTACTGCCACCCTATCACAACTTGTAGAACCACAATCCTATTCTGAGGCTATTAAACACAAGTGTTGGATAAAGGCTATGCAACAGGAAATTCAAGCTTTGGAATCAAATGGCACTTGAGAAGTAGTCTCTTTACCTCCTGGGAAACCTTCTATTGGTTGTAAATGGGTATATAAGATCAAATATCATTCTGATGGCACTGTTGAAAGGTTCAAAGCTCGACTCGGCGCCAAGGGTTACAATCAATAAGAAGGTATTGACTTCCAAGAAACGTTCTCTCCAGTAGAAAAATAGGTTACTGTCCATACTGTTATTGCTCTTGATGCCCTCTTTCACTAGCCTCTTTATCAGCTAAATGTTTTCAATGCCTTTTTAGAAGGTGATTTACACGGGGAAGTATTCATGACTCTTCCTAAGGGATTTCGCAACCAGGGGGAGAATAGGGTCTGCAGGTTGCGTAAATCTCTCTATAGCCTGAAACAGGCTTCACAACAGTGGGACTTGAAGTTGACTGAAATATTGATTTCACATGGCTACATTCAGAGCAAACATGACCACTCAATGTTCACAAAAAGGATAGAACTCAAACAAGTCATCATGTTAATATATGTTGATTATTTGCTGATTACAAGAAATGACAGTAATTTGATCAATGAATTAAGAGGCATATTGCACAAGAATTTCAAGATGAAGGATCTTGGGAGTCTGAAATATTTTCTTGGGATCAAAATATTAAGGTCGAACGCAGGTATTGTGCTAAATCAGAGAAAGTATGCTCTTGAATTAATTGAAGATGCTGGTTTAAAAAGAGCGAAAGCAGCATTCACTCCATTAGAGCAAAGTCAAAAGCTTACAACAGTAGAATTTGATGAAACATTGCAGTCAAAAAATGATGACAAAGTCTTAGCAAATGCAACAATTTATCAAAGACTAATTAGAAGATTGTTATACTTGACAAACACCAGACCAGACATTGTTTATAGTGTACAACACTTAAGTCAGTTCATGCATAAGCCTAAGAAGTCTCACTATGCAGCTGCATTAAGGATTGTGAGATACTAAAAGCAATCTGGGATAAGGAATTTTGCTTGTTTCTGATAGAGATCCTGTATTAACTGCATATTGTGATTCAGACTGGGCATATTGCCTTATGTCTAGAAAATCAATAACGGGATACTGCATAAAGCTTAGAAGTTCCTTAATCTCTTGGAAATCAAAAAAATAAAATACAGTCTCAATATCTTCAGCAGAAGCAGAATATAGGAGCATGGCATCTGTTGTAGAGTTGAAATGGTTAAAAGGATTACATGAAAAGTTGGGGATTAAAGGAATTAAACCAGCTGTGCTTTATTGCAACAGTCAAGCTGCAATTCAAATTGCAACGAACCCCGTTTACTGTGAAAGAAACAATCACATTGAAATCGACTGCCACTTTGTGAGAGAAAATATTCAAAAAGGCTTGGTGAAAACTGAACATATTTCCACAAAGGAATAACTTACAGATATTCTCACCAAAGGATTAGTAGTACAACAACATCGACACTTAATATCTAAGTTGGGAGTGATAGACATATATCACCCTTCAACTTGAGGGGGAGTGTTGAAGCTGGTAAATAAGTTGTTATAACAACCCTTAGTATTTAGGGATTAGTACTTGTAATTAAGTACTAAGTATGTTAATTAGTTATTACCTACTGATCGTGTCAATTATCTAACTTTAATTCATATGAATCCGTGAGACTCTAACCTATATTAAACATATATTAAACCTATCGATTAATATTTATAAAAAGAATGATCGAACCTATAGACTAACTATGACAACGATAGAGGCAAGTGCACTTATCAAACAGTAGTATAGTTTAGGCAAGATTATCTTATCGAACCCAAGGGAACCTAAAAGTACTACTACTCACTTTCTTTCTATTGTTTAGCCTGAAATATGGAGTGATTGGTTTATTAATCTAAAAAAACCTAATGAAATATTTAAACTAAATGCAAAGTCAAAAGAACGAAACTTTGGGAAAAGACTGTGGAAAAACTCAGTTGATTACGATGTTACCCTTAGGAAGAATCCACCTATGACTTCTCTTGTTATCTAACTTTTAATTCATATGACTTCTTTACTCAGCTTGATTCGTGAGACTCCCTAACCTATATTAAACCTTCTCTCGAGGCGAATAACTTGTAACCTTAGGTTAATTAGTGAAACTCTCGTTCTCTTATAATAACCCCCTAAGGAAGCAGTAAATCGATCAATGGACTCCCATATTAGGTTTCACCCTAATCCGGCAAAATCTCGTAACCCTATCTCTAGGCGCTTAATCAACTCCGCTTAATTACGCTAGATCTACTCTTAGGCAGGGTCTATTCCTCCTCCACCTAAGCACATCAGATTAATTTAAGCAACATAATTAAGAACAAACTAAGTACTTATCATATAATTTAGAAATCAAATAACAAAATCTATCATAGTTTTCATCCTCTTTAGGTATCTGAAGGGTTTATTTCATAACAAAATAAGAAAACATCTCAAGAGAAAAGATAAAACAAAACATAAGAAATCCCTAAAACCCCCTGAAGGAATTGAAGAGGAGATCCTCTGTCTTGAGTAGAACTCCGACTTTTGAGATGGATCAACTGCTATCTTCGAGTAATTCCAAATAAAAGCTCGTAGAAAACTCGCTTTGCTTCGCTTCCGCCAAACTCCCCTTTTTAATTGCTACCTTGGGTGTTTATATAGGCTTTGAGATGCTTTACTTGGCTCCTAAGTATCCTAATTCAAGTAGAATTTCTCCTAGGATGTTTAAGTAGACTTAGAAATGTGTTTCTTTGCCTCCAAGCATCCAAATCCGAGTAAAATTGCTCATTCCCGTGGCAGGGGCACGCCCATGGCACACGCCCGTGTGAATCATCTTCAGGTCGTGTCTCGATTCTATCGATTAGGGCACGACTGTGTAAATCATGGCATGGCCGTGTGAAGTAATTTGACGAGGCACGACCGTGTGGCTTGAAGTCCAGGTCGTGTCAATTTCCTCTTTGGCCCAAATTGGCCCGTTTTATGCCCGTTTTACGTTCTTTTCATCCTTAGGTGCTTTCCTGAGTATAAACATGAAAAGAAAGGATTAAAATCACCTTACATAAATCAAGGGCTAAATCATCCAAAAACATACTAAATATGGGGTTAAAATATGTTACTTTTACGGTTTATCACCCTCTCTCGAGGCGAATAACGTCTAACCTTAGATTAATTAGTGGAACTCTCGTTCTCTTATAATAACCCCTAAGGAAGCAGTAAATCGATCAATATACTCCCATATTAGGTTTCACCCTAATCCAATAAAATCTCGTCACCCTATCTCTAGGCGTGCGATCAACTCCACTTAATTATACTTGATCTACTCTTAGGCAGGGTCTATTCCTCCTCCACTTAAGCACATCAGATTAAATTAAGCAATATAATTAAGAACAAACTAATTACTTATCATATAATTTAGAAATCAAATAACAAAATCCATCATAGGTTTCATCCCTTCGTATCTCAAGGGTTTAGTTCATAACAAAATAAGAAAACATCTCAAGAGAAAAGATAAAACAAAACGTAAGAAATCCCTAAAACCCCCTGAAGGAATTGAAGAGGAGATCTTCTGTCTTGAGTAGAACTCCGGCTTCTTGAGATGGATCAACTGGCTATCTTCGAGTAATTCCCTGAATAAAAGCTCTGGTAGAAAACTCTGCCTCCTGTTTCGGCTTCTGCCAAGCTCCCTTTTTTAGTTGCTACCTTGGGTGTTTATATAGGCTTTGAGATGCTTTACTTGGCTCCTAAGTATCCTAATTCAAGTAGAATTCCTCCTAGGATATTTAAGTAGACTTAGGAATATGTTTCTTTGCCTCCAAGCATCCAAATCCGAGTGAAATTTCTCTTTTCCGCTGTAGGGGCATGGCCATAGTACACGCCCGTGTAAATCGTCTTCAGCCCGTGTCTCGATTCTATCGATTGGGGCACGACCGTGTAAATTGTGGCATGGCCGTGTGAAGTAATTTGATGAGGCACGACCGTGTGGCTTGAAGTCCAGGTTGTGTCGATTTCCTTTTTGGCCCAAATTGGCCCGTTTTAAGCCCGTTTCTCGTTCTTTTCGTCCTCGGGTGCTTTCCTGAGTATAAACATGAAAAGCAAGGATTAAAAGCACATTTTTACATAAATCAAGGGCTAAATCATCCAAAAGCATACTAAATATAGGGTTAAAATATGTTACTTTTACGGTTTATCAAATACCCCCACACTTAAGCTTTTGCTTGTCCTCAAGAAAAATTCTCAACTTACAATTAAAATGAACTTTCCATAATTCATAATCCCTATCGACAATGTCTCATCATAATTCATAGATAATTTATACATGGATAATTCAACTTAAAGTGTCCTAAATATTCAATCACGATAAGTCATACCTTTGTAGTACGAAAGCATAGGTGTCTCCCCTTATCTGAATAATTACCTTTAATTCAAAACCGACAAGGATTGACATCCTCACTAAAGGTTCATTCAAATCACTCAAAGTTTTAAGGTTCAAGAATAAGCACTCATAAGTCGAACCTGAAAAGTTAATCCCATAGGCTTACTTGAAAATCAAATCTCCACCACTATAAATGAGATGATACATAGATCAAAAGGTCTTTATCAGGGTTGTAACGGGGCTAAGGTTAAGGGGTGTGGATACAGGCTGAATTAGAAGGGTTAGAATCGAGATCGAATTGACTAATTACCTAATCTAAAAAAACAGGAAACTAGAAATAACTGATTACGTCAATTGAAACTTTGAAACTAATAATAATACGAGCTTTTTCTTCAACAATTGGGATTTAAATGCTCTAAGCTTTTTTATATACTACTAATATGGAATATACTTGGGTTTTTTTAGAACAAACTAAAATATTACATCATAAATGATAAATGTAACTATTGAACTAATATAATTCGGTAACTTAATCAAATCAAACCTCGATTAAAGGGTAGTCAAAAGAAAGGGTGATAAAAAATACAAAGGGGTTTTGGGTTAATATTAGTGGGTGAGTCAATAAAAAGGTTGTTAGGATTCAACGGGGCTCACTAGGGGTTAATTTGTGAAGGTAGGCTTTTTATGGAGTAAGTGGGTTAAATCCTAGGTGCCTTTATCATCTCTGTATGTCAAATCAAAAGTGTGGTATCGACATGTATAGACTAGGCAAGTTCTAGAATAACAGTTCAAAGTTGACACACTCATAATCAATAAAGTGAGCACGAAAAAGAATATATGCTCTATACGTCTCAAAATCTCACAAAAATTATGGGTGTTTTTGACATCAATCCTTATAAATTCCAAATTTCAAGATAATACTCAAATTCAGTTCAACGACCCTAGATAATTTTTTTTTAGAAAGTAGACTTACCATGCCCGATTCTCTAGTATTCTTCAAATTTAATCATCAATGGACAATTAACTATGACTTACTCTAAAACATATCAATATCAATCATAAATCAACAGAAATTTCATCCTAATTAGTAATATGAGAAAAATACTTGAAAACAAGACTAAATTCAGAATTTGAGAATAATGCAAAAAGTTTGACACTTTTACCCCCTACACTTAATATGTACATTGCCCTCAATATACAAAGATAGATAAACAATTATGTAATAATAAAATCAAAAGAGAAGGGGAGAGGTAACACTTCCTGAATTTTTGGATGAAGTCTATGAAAAGAAACCGAATAAGATTGGAGGTGAACGTGGGCAAGTGTCTTGAATCGTTTGTAATTGAATCCTCGAAGTAGCCGGCTTGGTTTTATTGTATCCTAAGCTAAATCTAAATGCCATTGAGAAAAAGAGAAAATAATAAAAGAAGTAAAAATAAAAATATGAATAAAAGTAAATAATTAAATAGAGATAAGGTCCACGCTCATGTGCCTAGTCGTGGTGTCCACACGGCCACGGCCACGGCCGTGTGGGTATGGAAACCTATGCCTAAATACGAAAACAAATAAAACCAACCTAATTAGTATGGTTAGTACTCGGGTTGCCTCCCGAGAAGCGCTCGTTTAAAGTCTTGAGCTAGACTTACCTATTGTACGCACAATCATGGTGGTTTGAGAAAGTGGAAATCCTTTCTCATGCGATCAACTTGGTTATGGTTATAAAGTTTAAGTCGAGTAATGTTTACCTCAAAAGCGTTGAATTTAAGATTGCTTACCTCGATCGTGTCAGATAGGAAGACATTAAGTACCTCAAAAGTGATTTCTTCGCTTGCCTTGAGTTCGAATTGGTGATTCGAGGGTCTTCCTTATTCAACAATACTTGATCCTCTATTTTGATGTGATTTGTTGTTCCTATCACTCGTCTGGGTTTCTTCTGTTTCACTTCGTGGTTCTCGCTCTCATGTAATTCTTCTTTATTAGCACGAGGTCTATGATTCGGCTCAGGTTTGTAGCTTTGTGGTGTTTCCTGCAATGAAGGTTGATCAAGTTGGTTGTCAACTGAATTTACTTTCTCACCTTTATCACTTGATGTTCTAGCCGAGTCAAGAGCTTGAAGAGTGACTACCTCGTCGCCTATCACGAAGTATGGGTTCTCCTGCATAGATATCAATTTTAGCTCTGGCAGTTGCTAAAAAGGGTCTTCTTAAAATCAAGGGGATCGTGTTGTCCTCATCCATGTTTAAAATGAAAAAGTCTATTGGGATACGAATTTATCAATTTTGATTAGAACGTTTTCTATTATACCCCTAGGAATTCTTATAGTTTTATCAGTTAATTGAATTCTCATCCTAGTTTGTCTGGGTTTTCCTAGACCTAGTTGTTTAAACATTTTGTAAGGCATAACATTGATGGTTGCCCCTAAATCCACTAACGCATTATCAATAGATAAACTACCAATTGAACATGGAATAGTAAAACTCCCTAGATCTTTTAATTTTCGTGGCAGATTATTATGTAGAATTGCTGAGCACATTGCGTTTAGCTCCATGTGGTGCTCTTCGTCTAATTTTTGTTTGTTGGTCAAGAGCTGTTTTAAAAATTTCCTCAAGTCTGGCATCTGAAAAAGAGCTTCAAGAAGAGGTAAGTTAATATGTAATTTCTTTAAGAGTTTAAGAAACTTACCGAACTGTTGCTCTGGATTGTCTCTTTTCATTGCTTCGGGATAAGGTATGCAAGTTTGGTACTCCTTGATTACCGGTTTCGACTTTTCTTGTGTTACCTCTACCTTACCTTCGTCAACCTTGGCTTTTTGTATTGGATTAGGTTCCTCTAACCCTGTACTATCATTAGCTGAGATGGCTTGAATTTGCTGCTTTGGGTTGATCTCTGTGTTACTTGGTAGACGTCCTTGTTGACGTTCAGAAATCAGCTTTGTGAGAAGTCCCACTGACCTAGTAAGCTCTCCAACTTGATTCTTGACCTCTTTGATCGATTTTTGTTGTTCATCAAGTGCTGCTTCAGACTTTTGGAAACGAGAATTTGTGGCTGCCATGAATTTCGTCAGCATCTCTTCAAGATTCGACTCCTCTTCTTGTTGGTGAGGTGGTCGTTGAAAATTGGAGAAAGTTTCGATCTTTGGCTATTTTGATCATCCCACGAGACATTGGGATGGTACTTCTAACCTGCATTATAAGTGTCACTATAAAAATTATTTTGATATCTAGAATAGTTACCTATATAGTGAGCTTGCTCGTTTTCCATGCCATATCCATAGGGTGGGTACTCAGGATTCGCCACGCCTCCTAGATTCAAATCATATTGTATTTCTGGATGTACATGCGAGGGACTATACCAATCATCAATCTTTTTATTCATCATCTCTAATCGATTAGATAACCTGGTGACCACGTCGAGGTTGAAGACACTGTCTGTTTTAGTAGGAATTGTCTTCATGACTTGCCACTGATAATTATTCAGTGCCATCTTTTCCATAGACTAAAATTTTCTGCCAAAAGAAAAATAGAGGAAAAATTAGCAAAGTAAAAAAAATAAAAATAATAATAAAAATAACAATAAATTGTAATAAAAAATTGGCTAAAATAATAGAAATAGAGTTTTCTTAATATTTTAGCGTTCCCCAGCAACAGCGCCAAAAACTTGATCGTGTCAAACAGTCGAGTTTTAATATTTATAAAGAATGATCGAACCTGTAGACTAACTATGACAACAATTGAGGCAAGTGCACCTATCGAACAATAGTATAGTTTAGGCAAGATTATTTTATCGAACCCAAAGAAACCTAAAAGTACTACTACTCACTTTCTTTCTATTATTTAGCCTAAAATATGAAGTGATTGTTTTATTAATCTAAAAAATTAATGAAAAACTAAACTAGATGCAAAGACAAAAGAATGAAACTTTGGGAGAAGACTGTGGAAAAACTCAGTTGATTTTAGACGATACCTTCAGGAAGAATCCACCTATGACTTCTCTTATTATCTAACTTTTAATTCATATGACTTCTTTACTTAGTTTGATCCATGAGACTCCCTAACCTATATTAAACCATCTCTCAAGGCGAAAAACGTCTAACCTTAGGTTAATTAGTGGAACTCTCGTTCTCTTATAATAACCCCCTAAGGAAGCAAAGAATCGATCAATGGACTCCCATATTAGGTTTCACCCTAATCCGCAAAATCTCGCCACCTTATCTCTAGGCGTGCGATCAACTCCGCTTAATTATGCTAGATCTACTCTTAGCGGTCTATTCCTCCTCCACCTAAGCACATCGATTAAATTAAGCAACATAATTAAGAACAAACTAAGTACTTATCATATAATTTAGAAATCAAATAACAAAATCCATCATAGGTTTCATCCCTTCAAGTATCTCAAGGGTTTAGTTCATAACAAAATAAGAAAACATCTCAAGAGAAAAGATAAAACAAAACATAAGAAATCCCTAAAACCTCTCAAGGAATTGAAGAGAGATCCTCTGTCTTGAGTAGAACTCCGACTTCTTGAGATGGATCAACTGGCTATCTTCGAGTAATTCCCTGAATAAAAGCTCTGCTTGTTTCAACAGGTCAGCTTTAACTAACAGATTAAACAAAAACATCAATTCAATATCCGAACCTTGCTCAGATTCATTTGGGGTTTGCCAAAACCCTTGACAGCTCATACTTTGTAAGGTCTTGAGTTGTTGGGCCTGTGCGTTTAATGTGTAATTTTGTTTAATGTGTTAATTAGAGTGTTAGGGGTTCAGGTTGGGCTCGAGGTTAGGCTAAGGCCTTAGTAGAATTAGTTATTGGACACTCTAGTGGAAAGCCAGTTCAGTTAGGACTTTAAAAAAATGATTATCAGCGCTTAAAGTACCAAAATGGGCTTGTGGCCCAAGGTTAAGTGGCGCTACATGGAACTATGGGGTGGCGTCATTAGCAGATGAAGAGGGCCCAAGTTTGAGTCATTTGAAGCTCAATTCTTTTAATACAATTTTAGCTAATTTCTGGCTTTTAAATGGATAGAGTGGGACGACATAGGGGCTTGAAAATAGAAGGATAATAACATGTGGATAATGCGCTGATAAAGGGAGGAAGTTTAGGAGTTATCTGCTAAGCACAGTGGTGGCCGAATTTCCAACTCTAGGGAGGGTGTCGAAATTCTCTTTAAATAGAGGGGATATCTCTTCAATTCTGGTATTTGGTCCCTATTTTCCTTTTTCCATTCTCTCATCCTCACTTTTATGTAAAAGCCGAAAGTCCATTATTCTGTTCTCTTTTCTTTTCTTTCAAAAGTCGAAACCTCCTAATTTTTCCTTAACATCTTTTCTTTCAAAAGTCGAAAATCTGAACTCTCTTCTCATTCCCATAGCCAAATACTTCCTATTCCCTTTTACCGATTTCTTCACTAAAGCCGAATCTACATAGACTTCTTCCTATCATCTTTTCTTCTGATTTTCTCATAAGCCAGAATCTCTAAGGGGTAGTCGAATTCTTTGTGTTAAGGTGAGTACCAATTTTCCTATCTCTTCACTTTTTTTTTGGTTTTAGAAGACAAAGCCTAAAAGCTAATGGGTTAATTATTTTGTATAGTTTCTTGTTGGGCGACATTCGGGAATTTAGGTAGATCGCCTAGATTTAAAAGCCAAAAACGCTAGTCTCAGAGTCTCAATCTCTTTTCGGGATTTCAAGGTAAGGGTTCAATTCTTCCTATGTTGTTTAATCGGGATTTTTTTCATTATTCGTGCCTTAACCTAATGTTGCGTTAAGCAATCATCATAGTATCTTCTGACCAAAGATCACTCATGGACTCGAATGTCAGCAAATCAAAGGAAGGGGTTGGATCTGTAGTTTTAGCCCCAAAGTTCAAGAAACACGAGGTGTCAGTAGTTCGGGATTGGCCACTGGGTTGTGGACCGACTTCGGAGCAAAACCTTAGGCAGTTAGCAGTCGTATCGACTTCTGATAGTGTCGACATAGAAAATACTATCCTGTCGGCAATCAGGTGTGTAGATCTCTATCACACTAGTTAAACTGTACTATGTATATGTTATGGGCTAAAAGCCAAAAATTGAGGCTGTATGAACAGTCGTAATACCTAAAAAGGGTAGGCAAGGGATGCCAGGTACGCAATCTTAGAAACTTCTGTATGTATATCGAAGTATGTGAAAGTATGTGATCTATTTAGATAGTCTAATGTTCTGATTCTTGCATGTATGTATGCATGGGATGGGATTGATATGATGAAGGGGAGTAGGTCGCGAGGCGATCGGTGGCTTTGCCACATAGGTCACATAATAATCGGACTTTATGAGAGGCAGCACAGCTGTCGATATATTATTAAGGTCGCATAGCGATCGGTGGCTTTGCCACATAGGTCACATAGTGATCGGTCTTTATGACAGGCAGCACAGCTATCGATATGGTGTGTAGCGGATGGAGGGTTGATTATAGAAATCCCCACGGTGTGATGGTTGGTATGGGGGTGTGTAGAGGATGGACTTTTAGGTTTGGGATGGGCCATGTTGCATGTAATATATTCTATGCCATTGTGAATAGGCCTAGGCCCATAATGTGTTTGTGGGCCCAAGGCGTTTATGTGTTTTCGGGATTTGCACACTGAGTCTTGGTGACTCACCCTTTTATTTTTTCCCAACTTTTTAGATGAGCAGTAGATCGTGGACATGGGAGCCGAGGCGCACTTGAGGGGCCATCAAGTTTTTTTTTCTATTTTTATACACTATTTCCATTTTTTTTCCTTTAAGTTTAAATTTGGGATTATTTTTGTAATAAGGCCCCCTAACTTAGGTTATCGATTTATATATTTTTTATTTTTATTTTAATACATCTTACAAACTTATTTTTTCAAAGTCTTAATTATAAAGTGAAACTAAAACGGGTTCCTCAAGCATGTTCAACGCAAATTTTAAGGTTTCTTCAAAATATCACAATTAATTATTAACCGATTAAGATAAACCGAGATTTTCAAAACCCTTCAAAGCAAAGTTTTCAACATTCAACCCGTAGCATACAAGATCCGGTCATGACGTATGGGCTGGGTTTGGGGTGTTACATTTTTGGTATCAGAGCCCAGTTAAAAAATTAGGCTGTGAAATGGGTCCAGTAGTGATTTGTAAAAGTGATGTAAGTTTAGAAAAATTCAGTTGAGATATGGTCTTCGAGTCTACCGGCACCCGATCCACGCAAGTAAGTATCCTAAACTCACTATGTGATGTGCATGTTGGGCTTCATGGGGCTCTCTAGGGACGTAGGCTAGTATGCTAGAGTTTATGGACTTTAGGTTTAGAATAAACAATTCTTCAAATCTCATAAGACTTAATCTCTAATTAAACATGTCTGTGAACAAGTCACAGGGTTAGGGTGTGGTAACAGGCATATGCATATCTAAGATTGGATCCAGGAAGAGCTTGGTATTTAAGCGGCCCTAGCGGCTCACCTCCTCTTTTTTGGAATCCTACCTGGTGCGTAGTGGTTGTTCACTCTAACCGAGAGGACTTGTTGACGGGCCAAAACTTATAACTAAAACCCGAAAGGGACCAGCCACCCTATTTTTGTAAAATTATCCCTAGTTTTGTAAATTTCTGAAATACCCTTGATTTGTGGAAACTTCTCAAAAATACCCTGGATTTGTAAAAATTACTAAAATTTGTAAAATTATCGAAATACCCTCGATTGGCAAAATTATCGAAATACCTCGATTGTAAAATTACCAAAATACCCCTATATTGTAAAATCACCAAGATACCCTATTTTGGAAAATTATGAAAATACCTCTGTAGGATAAAATTACGAAAATACCCCTAGGTAGTGAAATGACAAAAATACCCTTACGTGATGAATGTGAGTTTATGGATGCTTCTTGTATGTTGATGTGTGATGGTTGAATGTATGTGGATCCTAGAGTGAGGAAATACAAACCTGAGAACTACACATTGTAGATAGAGTTCGAATTCGAAAGAACTACTATTAAAACTACTTTTCATAAGATTATTCGTTATTAATCAGTGGAAGAAATTAATAATTCATAAAAATTCCTAATCAGACAAAAGTGAATCAGTAGAATGAGCACTAGAGGACGGGGCGGGTCGAGGTAGAGGCGGGATTGTCGTGTTTGAACCCGTAGGTCCGTCACGACTCAGGGAATGAGGTACCAGTGCCACCAGTCGTAGAGGCTAAATTTCAGGTTCAGATGGTCAGAGATGATGCGGTATCTCAGGTGATATTGAGGGTGTTAGAGGGGGTTACTGGGGCAGGCATGGGTACAAGAGCCCGAAAATCTGTATCGGAGCGACTTAGAGCTAACGGGGCAGAAGTGTTTAGGGGAATTTCTGGGATAGCCCCGAGTATAGCTGGGTATTGGTTGGAGGCGGTCGAACGCATAATGGATGATTTAGATTTTATGAAAGAAGAGAAACTAAGAGGAGTAGTGTCCCTTCTTCGGGACGAAGCTTATCAATGGTGGCTTACGGTTAAGGATGGTACCATGGCTGACCGTATCACCTGGGATTATTTCAAAGCGGCATTCCAGAGCAAGTACATTAGAACGAGTTATGTGGATGCGCAGCGTAGAGCGTTCCTGAATCTGGTTCAGGGAAGTAGGTCGGTGGTGGTGTATGAAGCAGAATTCTTACGCTTGAGCCGTTATGCTCGTGGGATGGTGGCCACAGAACATGAACAGTGTGTTCATTTTGAAGATGGCCTGAAGGATGATCTACGTGTATTGATAGCTCCACAGCGGGAGAGGGAATTTGTTGTGCTTGTGGAGAAAGTTAAGATAGCTAAGGAGGTGAGACGGACGAAAAAACTAAACCGAGATAGAGATAGGGGTGAGGTAAGAGAAATTTTAGATCATTAGGAGCAGCTGAGTGTACTTAGAAAAGACCTAGGTCGGATGGACCGAGTCAGGCTGAAAGACCTGCTGCTGCCAGTCAGACACAGAAGTGTGCTCGATGTGGTAAATTCTATGTAGGTGAGTGTTGGGCAGGCAATAGGAAGTGCTTTAGGTGTGGATCTATAAACCATCAGATTAGAGACAGTTTACAGCCACGGGCCGATGGAGGACCAGCAGGGCAGGGAAATGCTCAGTCGGGTAGAGGAGGTCAGCAGCCGCAGAGAGGTCGTGATCCAGCCAGAGGTGGTAACGGTTTCGGTCGAGGCCATGGTGCATCAGGCCGAGGTGCAGGAAATATTGAGGCGAGACAGCCAGGGTTAGTTTATGCTGCTAGACATCGAGAGGAGGCCGACGCACTAGATGTTATAACCGGTACGTTTTTAATATTTGGTTTGCCTTACACTGCATTGATTGACATTGGGTCAATGTATTCATATATTGCTAGTAGTGTGTCTGGAACTTTAAGTTTAAATTTCGAGATTACCCCTAGGGTGATGATTGTAATTAGCCCATTAGGACAATCTGTGGTAGTAGATAAACTCTATTGGGAAGTACCCCTAGAAGTTCAGGGAATAGTTTTCCGGACAGATCTGATAGAATTATCGTTCGGGGAGTTTGACTTAATATTAGGCATAGATTGGCTGGTGAAGTATCAAGCTAATTTAGATTGTTCAGCCAAGCGTATGGTGTTAAAACCCCGAGGGTGGTGAAGTGTTGGTGATAGGAGAAAGAGGAAACTGTCTGTCGAATGTGGTGACTGCCCTAAGAGCAGAAAGGATGGTGAAAAAAGGATGCGAGGCAGTTTTAATGTTTGTTCGGGCTCTGGAAGCCAATGACCTAACTATTGGGGACATTAAGACGGTGAAGGAATTTTCTGATGTTTTCCCAGAAGAGCTTTCGGGATTACCTCCGGATAATGAAGTAGAGTTGGTATTGATCTTCTTCTGAGAACAACGCCAGTATCTATTGCTCCGTATAGGATTGCGCCAAAGGAGTTGGTAGAGTTGAAAGTACAAATACAAGAGTTGTTAGATAAAGTATTTATTCGACCAAGTGTGCCGCCTTGGGGAGCGCCGGTGTTGTTTGTTAAGAAGAAGGATGGATCAATGCGTATGTGCATTGACTACCGTCAGCTGAACAAGTTGACTATCAAGAACAAGTATCCATTGCCAAGGATTGATGACTTGTTCGATCAACTAAGAGGGGCGTCAGTGTTCTCAAAGATAGATTTGAGATCAAGATACCATCAGCTTAGGGTCAAAGAATTGGATATTCATATGATAGCTTTCAGGACCCGTTATGGCCATTACGAATTTTTGGTAATGCCATTTGGGTTGGCTAACTTACCAGCGGCGTTTATAGGTTTGATGAACCTAGTGTTCCAACCCTACTTGGATCGATTTGTCATAGTATTTATAGATGATATCTTGGTTTACTCAAGATCGGAAGAGGAGCATGACTTACATCTACGAGTGGTTTTACAGATTCTGAGGGAGAAGCAGTTGTATGCCAAATTTAGTAAGTGCGAATTTTGGATAAGTGAAGTTACTTTTCTAGGCCATGTTGTGTTGGCAGAGGGGATTAAGGTTGACCCTCGAAAGATTGAAGCGGTATTGGATTGGAAGCCGCCTAAGTTCGTGGCGAAAATTTAGAGTTTTCTTGGTCTGGCCGGGTATTATCGAAGGTTTGTTGAAAGATTTTCTTTAATTGCGGCACCATTGACTAAGTTATTACGAAAAGAAGTTTCGTTTATTTGGTCTAGTAAGCAGCAAGAGAGTTTCGAGAAGTTAAAAAAGATTTTGACGGAGGCTCCGGTATTGATTCAGCAGGAGGCTGAATAGGAATTCGTAATTTACTGTGATGCGTCACACACGAGCCTAAGATGCGTGTTGATGCAAGATGGAAAGGTTGTTGCGTATGCATCTCGACAGTTAAGACCGCACGAAACAAATTATCCCACCCATGACTTGGAGTTAGGGGCGGTAATTTTTGCTCTAAAGATTTGGAGACATTATCTGTACGGGGAAAAATCTATTATTTATACCGATCATAAGAGCCTAAAATACCTTTTGACCTAGAAGGAGTTGGATTTAAGGAAGAGGAGGTGGATCGAGTTGTTAAAGGATTATGATTGCTCGATTGAGTATCATCCGGGTAAAGCTAATGTGGTGGCGGATGCCTTAAGTCGTAAAGTAATCTCCGATTTGAGGGTAATGTTTGCTCACCTTAGTTTGTACGATGATGGGAGTTTGTTACCTGAACTTCAAGTGAAACCCTCTTGGGTCAATCAGGTTAAGGAGAAGCAGCAGACCGATGAGTGGCTAAAAGAGAAGTTTCATGTAGGATCAAGTGATGGATCGACGGACTTCAGTATGAATGAGGAAGGACTGTTATGTTTTCAAGGGAGAGTTTGCATGCCAAAGGATCCGGGATTGAGGCATAGGATTTTGCAAGAAGCGCATAGAAGTTCATACGCTATGCACCCCGGAAGAAGTAAGATGTATTAGGATTTGTAGGATCAGTTTTGGTGGCCGGGCTTGAAGCAGGAAGTAACTGAATTGGTGAGTAAGTGTTTGACCTTCCAGCAGGTGAAGGCAGAGCATCAGTTACCATCAGGGTTGCTGCAGCTAGTGAAGATTCCACAATGGAAGTGGGAAAGGATCACAATGGACTTTGTTAGTGGGCTACCCCTCACGCCTACTAAGAAAGAGTCAGTCTGGGTAATTGTTGATCGCTTGGTGAAGTCTGCTCATTTCATACCAGTACAGGTCGATTACTCTTTGCAGAAATTGACTAAGCTATATATAGCAGAGGTGGTGAGATTGCATGGGGTACCATTATCAATCATATCGGGTAGGGACTCGAGGTTCACGTCGCGGTTCTGGAAGGCTTTGCATCAAGCATTGGGTACGAAGTTGGATTTCAGTACATCGTTTCATCTTCAGACCGATGGACAGTTTGAGCGGGTAATTCAGATCTTGGAGAACATGTTGAGGGGATGTGTCATTGATTTCAGAGGTAGTTGGGAAGAGTTTTTACCGTTGGCGGAGTTTGCATACAACAACAGCTACCAATCTAGTATTCAGATGGTGCCCTATGAGGCATTGTACGGGCGGAAGTGTCGTACTCCTACCTATTGGAAAAAATTAGGGGAACGTCGGATTTTGGGTCTGGAGTTGGTTACCAAGACAGATGAGAAGGTTGAGTTAATTCGAGCTCAACTAAAAGAAGCGTCGGACCGACAAAAGTCCTATGCGAACTTGAAGCGTAGGAACATAGAGTTTGCAGTGGGTGACAAGGTGTTTTTGAGGTGTCGCCATGGAAGAAAGTACTGAGGTTTGGACGGAAGGGTAAATTAAGTCCCAGATTTATCGGGCCTTATCGAGTGTTGAAACGAGTAGGGCCAGTAGCCTATCAGCTAGAGCTACCTTCTGAGTTAAGCTAGATTCACAATGTATTTCATTTCTCTATGTTAAGACGATACCGTTCGGATCCGTCTCATGTGGTGCCTGTGGAAGAAATCGAGGTGAGACCTGACCTATCCTTTGAAGAGGAACCAGTGGAAATCCTGGATCGTGATGTCAAAGTGTTGCGAAGGAAGACGGTTCCGTTGGTTAAGGTTCTATGGCAAAATCACAGTTTTGAGGAGGCTACATGGGAACCAGAGGAGATGATGCGCAGCAGTACCCCCATCTGTTCTGATCAAGTAATTTCAAGGTCGAAATTTCTTTAAGAGGGTAGAACTGTAACATCCTGAGTTGTTGGGCCTATGCGTTTAATGTGTAATTATGTTTAATGTGTTAATTAGAGTGTTAGGGCTCCAGGTTGGGCTCGAGGTTGGGCTAAGGCCTTAGCGGAATTAGTTATTGGACACTCTAGTGGAAAGCCAGTTCAGTTAGGACTTTAAAAAAATGATTATCAGCATTTAAAGTACCAAAATGGGCTTGTGGCCCAAGGTTAAATGGCGCTACATGGAACTATGGGATGGCGTCATTAGCAGATGAAGAGGGCCCAAGTTCGAGTCACTTGAAGCTCAATTCTTTTAATACAATTTTAGCTAATTTCTAGCTTTTAAATGGATAGAGTGGGACGGCATAGGGGCTTGAAAATAGGAGGATAATAACATATGGATAATGTGCTGATAAAGGGAGGAAGAGGTGGTGCTATCTAGGCCTCTTTTGAAGGAGTGATCGGATAAAGATAAGGGAGAAAGTTTAGGAGTTATCTGCTAAGCACAGTGGTGGCCGAATTTCCAACTCTAGGGGGTGCCAAAATTCTCTTTAAATAGAGGGGATATCTCTTCAATTTCGGTATTTGGTCCCTATTTTCTTTTTCCATTCTCTCATCCTCACTTTTATGCAAAAGCTGAAAGTCCATTATTCTGTTCTCTTTTCTTTTCTTTCAAAAGCCGAAACTTCCCAATTTTTCCTCAACATCTTTTCTTTCAAAAGCTGAAACTCTGAACTCTCTTCTCATTCCCATAGCCGAATACTTCCTATTCTCTTTTATCGATTTTTTCACTAAAGCCGAATCTACATAGACTTCTTCCTATCATCTTTTCTTCTGATCTTCTCAAAAGTCAGAATCTCTAAGGGGTAGTTGAATTCTTTGTGTTAAGGTGAGTGCTGATTTTCCTATCTCTTCACTTTCTCTTTCGGTTTTTGGAAGATAAAGCCGAAAAGCTAATGGGTTAATGGTTTTGTATAATTTCTTGTTGGGCGATATTTGGGAATTTAGGAAGATCGCCTAGATTTAAAAGCCAGAAACGCTAGTCTCGGAGTCTCAATCTCTTTTCGAGATTTCAAGGTAAAGGTTAAATTCTTCCTATGTTGTTTAATCGGGTTCTTTTTCATTATTCGTGCCTTAACCTAATGTTGCGTTAAGCAATCATCATAGTATCTTCTGACCAAAGATCACTCATGGACTCGAATGTTAGCAAATCAAAGGAAGGGTTGGATCAGTAGTTTCATTTCAAAGTTCAAGAAACGCGTGTCGGCTAGCTAGGGATTGGCCGTCGAGTTGTGGATCTGCGAAGCAAAACCTTAGGCGCTTAGCGATCATATCGACTTGATAGTGTCGACATAGAAATCTTGTCTGTCGATAATCGTGTGTAGATCTCTATCACACGAGTTAAAGCTGCACTATGTATATGTTATGGGCTAAAAGCGGAAATTGAGGTTGTATGAACAAATGTAATACCCAAAAGGGTAGGCAAGAGATGCAGTGCGTAATCATAAAAACTTCTATGTGTATCGAAGTATGTGAAAGTATGTGATCCGCTTAGATAGTTTAATGTTCGATTCTTGCATGTATGTATGCGGGGATGGGATTGATATGATGAAGGGGAGCGGTCGGCGAGGCGATCGGTGGCTTTGCCACATAGGTCACATAGTGATCGGACTTTATGACAAAGACAGACAAATTGTTGATATATTATTAAGGTCGCATAGCGATCGGTGGCTTTGCCACATAGGTCACATAGTGATCGATCTTTATGATAAGCAAGACAAATTGTCGATATGGTGTGTAGCGGATGGAGGGTTGATTGTAGAAATCCCCACGGTGTGATGGTTGGTACGGGGGTGTGTAGAGGATGGACTTTTAGGTTTGGGATGGGCCATGTTGCATGTAATATATTCTATGCCATTGTGAATAGGCCTAGGCCCATAATGTGTTTGTGGGCCCAAGGCGTTTATGTGTTTTCGAGATTTGCACACTGAGTCTTGGTGACTCACCCTTTTATTTTTTCCTAACTTTTCAGATGAGCAGTAGATCGTGGACAATGGAGCTGAGGCGGACTCGAGGGGCCATCAAGTTTTTTTTTCTATCTTCATAGACTATTTCTGTTTTTTTTTTCTTTAAGTTTAAATTTGGGATTATTTTTATAATAAGGCCCCCCATAACTTAGGTTATCGATTTATATTTTTTTTTTTATTTTAATACATCTTACAAACTTATGTTTTCAAAGTCTTAATTATAAAATGAAACTAAAACGGGTTCCTCAAGCATGTTCAACGCAAATTTTAAGGTTTCTTCAAAATATCACAATTAATGATTAATCGGTTAAGATAAACCGAGATTTTCAAAACCCTTCAAAGCAAAGTTTTCAACATTCAACCCGTAGCATACCAGATCCGGTCATGACATATGGGCCGGGTTTGGGGTGTTACACACTTTGATGAGCTCGCAGCTTTGTTTGAGCTCGTAAGTTCAAATAAGCTCGCATCTTTGTGACTTGAGTTCGTCATTGCATGAATGGCCACTTCGCAACAGAGTATAGTGATGTAACATATACCTTGTTTTCCGACTATTTAACCCATTTGACCCAAACAATAATATTTACAAAAATGACTCTGGTTCAAAAATATTCACCCAAATGACTTGAAATGAACAGTAAAATTGGGTTATGGGAACTAGTTGATAGGCGCCACTATTTTTTCTATTAAAAAAATAATTTTTAGGGTTTTGGACACTAGATGGTCGGCACCCATGTATTTTTTTTTAAAAAAAATTTGGGGTGCTGGCACACTGATAGCCGGCACCCATTTATCTAATTAAAAAATAATTTTTTTGGAAAGGTGTGGTGCCCACCAACAAATGGCTAAAATCACCCAACAAAAAAGATTGGGAATATTGCAACATAACCCCTCCTTGTTTTCCCATCTTTTTTATTTTCCAAGTTTAATTACATATTTTATATTTTAAAACAATATTGAACTACTTATAATGTTGTTTTTTAATTATTATTGCATCACTCACATTATTATTAAATTTAAAATTAATTTAAAATATTTCAATATATTTTAAATTAATTTTAAATTTAATAATAATGTGAGTGATGCAATAATAATTAAAAACGTGATAAGTAGTTCAATATTATTTTAAAATATAAAATATGTAATTCAACTTGGAAAATAAAAAAGATGGAAAAAAAAGAGGGGTTATGTTGCAATATTGTAACACCCCTAACCCTTATCCGTCGCTAGTACAGGGTTTCGGAGCATTACCACACTTTTCAGATCAAATATGAACATTTCATATCATTTAACATACATATCAGAAACCAATCAAAATCAATCATATTGTCCCTTATATAAGCCTTCGTGACCCATAGTACACATTAGAAAAAATCGGGACTAAACCAGATACTCAAATTTTTTTTTCAGAAAATATCAAAAATTTTTAAAAGAGCAGGGGACACACGCCCGTGTGGCCAGGTCGTGTGGGCTGTGGAAATAGGGGCACACAGCCGTGTCCTAACCCTTGTCCAAATTAGGGTGCTTACTGACTTGGGTCACCCAGCCAAGCCATACGCCCGTGTGCTAGGCCGTGTGAGCATACTAACTTGTAATATTATGGTGTAGGGGTCACACGGCCAAGCCATATGCCCGTGTGCTAGGCCGTGTGAAAAATCATGGGTATTCTATTTTACAATTTAATAGATGCAGGGGACATACGACCAAACCACATGCCCGTGTGTCACACACGGCTGAGACACACGCCCGTGTGGGCGAAAATAGACTCTTTTTCAAGCCACATTTCTCACCCATTTTTTTATTTCAACCTAAACACTTCAATTTGCACACTCATAAGCCATAACAAGACCTTTAATACAACCAAATCAAGCTTTAAACATATCATATTATCAAATTTATTTAACATTCAAATCTACCATACTAATCAAAACACATATTTGCATATTTATACCAAACATACTATACTATCTCATTCACCAACATGCCTATAAACTATTCATCACTTAACCACACCAAACATATATCAAGCATGATAAGACCACACACATATATATAAGTTGATTGTAAAAAAAAAAAAAATAACTTCATAATATTTACACAAACCAACTTTGATCAAATCCACACCAACCCTATACATGCTATATAAACCATAGTGTACATTTCAAAAACTACCGGAATAAGCTGGATAGCGTGACTTGATGTGCTGATTCGATCGTCCAACCTCTTGAAAGTCTTCAAAGACATTAACCAACACGAGTAAGCTTAATGAAGCTTAGTAGTTCGATGGGTTAAACATACATTGTACCGAACCTACTATAACAAATCAATTAATTAAATTCATTCAATGTAAACTCCCTGCCAATCACAACTTCACTCGATGAATACACTTATTTCAGATCAATACTAATGACAAACAATATGTCTTTCAATTTCAATTATATATTCACTTACCAAATCTTCCAAAATCGGAGAATGGCTTACGGATAAGAGTATATCTTTTTCAGAAGTCCGAAGGCTGAATAAAAGCTCATGGGAGCTCAATAGAAACCCATTGACCATGTCTGTCGAGTCTTAAAAATTTATAAAAAGAATGATCGAACCTGGAAACTAACTAAGACAACGATAGAGGCAAGTGCACCTATCGAACAGTAGTATAGCTAGCGGCAAGATCGAATTGTCGAACCCAAAGGAACCAAAAGTACTAATATTAACTCTCTTTCTATTATTTAGCCTACGAATTAAGTGAATTTTTGTCTAATCTAAAATTAACTATTCAACTAAGCTAAAGGTGCGAAGACAAAGAAGAAATTTAGGGAAGGACTTGAGAGGAAAATCGATTGATTTAGACAATACCTGAGGAAGAATCCACCTAGAATTCACTTGTTATCTAACTCTGAACCGGACGATTTATTCACTTGACTTGATCCATAGGATTCCCTAATTTATATTAATACCTCTCTTCAAGGCTACTAACGTCTAACCCTAGGTTGATTAATTGAAATCTCTTTCTAATTAAAACCCTGAGAATTGCATTAACTCGATTTATAGACTCCTATATTAGGTTTGACCCTAATCCGACAGATTTTCGTCACCCTATCTCTAGGCGCACGAGCAACTTTGCTTAACTATGCTAGATCTACTCTTAGACAGGGTCTCTTCCTCCTCTGCCTAAGCACATCACTCTTGAATTAATATCCCGAAAATACCAAAACAAGAATTAAGAACACATAGTTAAGAACAAATCAAGTATTTATCATTCAGTTAAGATAACAATAGCAAGATCCGTCTTAGGTTTCATCCCCCTCAAGTATCTGAGGGTTTAGTTCATAATTGTAAAAGAAAATATCTCAGAAGAAAAGATAAACAAAACATAAGAAATCCCTAAAACCTCCTGAAGGAATTGAAGGAGAGATCCTCCGTCTTGAGTATGATTTCGGCTTCTTGAGATGAATCAACTGGCTTTCTTTGAGTAAATCCCTAAATTTAACTGCTCTAGCTTCGCTCTTTAGCCTAGCTGAACGTGCCTCTAAAGGTTGGCTTCTATGGTCTTTATATAGGCTTTTGGAATACGTTTCTTTTCCTCTAAGTACCCAAATTTGAATAGAATTCTTCTTTCCTACAGTAGAGACACGGCCATGGCACAATCCCGTGTAAATCGTGGCTAGACCATGGCCGATCCTATTGATGAGGCACAGCCATGTATTTTGGGGTCCAGGCCATGGTCGACTCTCTCTTACGGGGCACGATCGTGTGGTCTTGGGCCCGGGCCGTGTGGATTTCATACTTTGGCCCATTTTCTCCATTTTCGGTTCGTTTCTCGTTCTTTTCAATCTCCGATGCTCTCCTGAGCATAAAACATGAAAACAAAGGATTAGGAGCACCTATTTCCATAATTAAAGGGAAAAATCATCCAAAAGTATGCTAAATGTGGGATTAAAATATGTTACTATTTCGGTTTATCAAATACCCCCACACTTAAGCTTTTGCTTGTCCTCAAGCAAAATTTTCAAGTCATAATTAAAATGAACTTCCTCAATTCATAATATTCATCAACAATGCCTCATCATAATTCATAGATAATTTATACATGAATGATTCAACTTAAAGAGTCCTAAAGATTCAAACAATCAAAGTCATGAGTTTTTAGCGTGAAAACATAGGTGTTTCCCCTTACCTAAATAATCACTTTTAATTCAAAATCGAAAAGAGTTGACATCCTCACTAAAGATTCACTCAAATCACTCAAGGTGTTTAAGGTTCAAAAATTAAGCTCTCAAAAGTCAAACATGAAAAGTTATTACCGTAGGCTTGCTTGAAAATCAAATCTCCACCACTGTAAAATGAGATGATACACAAATCAAAAGGTCTTTTAAATGTTGTAATGGGGCTTAGGTTAAATGTGTGTATAAAGGCTGAATTAGAAGGGTTAGAATCGAGATTGAATTGATAATCACCTAACTAGAAAAATGACTAATAACCTGAATAATTACATTAATTGAAAACCTGTAATACTAATAATACGAGCTTCTTCTTCAAGATGTTGAAATTAAACGTATAGGCTCGCTTTAATCTCATAACTAATAATGAATATACTTTGAATTTTTGATTGATTTTGATTTTTGATTTTTTTTAAGAACAAATCAAGTAAAATAGAACTTTAACAACTGAAATAATCTAATTAGGCAACTAATTAAAACAATTCTAGTTAGAAGGGTAGTCAAAAGGAATGGTGATAACAAATACGATATGGGTTTTGGGTTAATATTAGTGGGTTGAGTAAAGAAAAAGGGTTGTTATGATCAAAGGGGTTTACTAGGGGTCAATTATGAGGGTAGGCTTTTAGTGGTTTAAGTGGGTTAAATCCTAAGTGCCTTAATCATATCTGTATATCAAATTAATAGTGTGGTCTCGACATGTATAATCGAAGCAAGTTCTAGAATAACAAATCAATGTTGACACACTCATAATTAATAAAGTGAGCACGAAAAGAATGTATGCTCTAAAGGCTCAAAGTCTCACAAAAATTATGGGTATTTTGATGTCAACCTTGTAAATTTCAAGATTCAATGTAACAATTTAGATTCAGGTAGACAACCTAACAGAATTTTAATTTTTTGAAAATAGACTCATCATGCTTGATTCTCTAGTATCTTAAAGTTTAAATCATCATTGCACAATTATCAATGACTTAATCTAAAACATATTAATAAAAATCATGAATCAACAAGAATTTCATTCTAATTAGTGATATGAGAAAATTACTTTAAGGCAGAATATCATTCAGGGATTTGAGAATAATGCAAAAAGTTAGGCACTTTTTCTAATAAACTTTCACCCCCACACTTAAGATGTACATTGCCCTCAATGTACAAAGATAGATAATAATCTCATAATAAGAAAATCAAAAGAGAGGGAGAGAGGTGAAACTTCCTGAATTCTTGGATGGATTCCTTAAGTTGGAAGTGTGGAAACTTGATTCGGAGGTTAAAGATAAGCTGGAGGGAGTGCTTCTAATTCCTGTGCTAGATGAAGAAATTGGGTAACTCGTGAAGAATTAGCCAGGAAATAATAATAATTATTTAAATTATACTAATTATATAATTAAAGTAAATAAAGATAACAAGAAAGAAAATATGAATTAAAGTAAAACTAAAAGAGAAGATGAATAGATTAGAAAGTCCTTATTGGTAGATGGTTCGTGAGGTGGGTGTGGTGTCTAAGGCCGTGGTGTTGTGATTCTCTAGCAGCCTTTAGAACCTAAAACTAAGAAACTGAAATAAAATAAGCTAAATTCAATATATGAAAGATAAAGAAAAGGAAAATAAAGGAGAAGAGAAAAGTAAAATAAAAGCTAAATGGTCTCAAAGACCCTTGGCTTGTCGAGTTAATGAAGGGCCGGCATGAACTTATGTTGGTTGATTTTGCACAGGGAGACAGGACTCAGATCTTTCCATTTCTTCGACATTGTTGAAGCGTGGATTGAGATTTTTATAGAATAAAGAAGGAGGAGAGTGAAGAGTGGATGGGAGTAGAGAGTGGATAGGGAATGGGGGAGAGGGGTGTTTTAAATAGAAATTTTTTGCTCTGGTACGTCCCCACGCTCGTGTATCATGGGCGTGTTGTGTCACACGGCTATATCACACGACCGTGTGATGGTTCAATTGTTTCTCCTATGCCTGATATTTAAGTTGCCACACCTGTGTTGGTTCAACAATGTCGACCACGGCTATGTCGCACGGCCGTGGTGTTAGGTGAGTGATAAACCGTAAAAGTAACACATTTTAACCCCATATTTAGTATGGTTTTGGATGATTTAGCCCTCAATTTATGCAAAAAGATGCTTTTAATTCTTTCTTTTCATGTCTTATACTTAGGAGAACACCTAAGGATAAAAAGAACATAAAAGCGAATTATCTGGACCAAATTAGGCCAACCCAGAAATCGACCTGACACGGACTTCATGCCACACTGGCCCGTGCCCCAATATTTAGATTGCACACGGTCACACCATGATTTACACGACTGTGCCTCGTCGACAAAAAAAGCCCAACACGGCCTAACCCCGATGTACACAGCCGTGCCCCAATTGGTAGACCCGAAGCACGGCCTCTAACCATATATTTCACGAGCGTGTCATAGTCATGCCTAAATCAACAGAATGGAGACACGGGCTAGACCACGACTTACACAGGCATGCCTTAGCCGTGCCCCTGCCGTGGGAAAGAGTAATTTCACTCAGAATAGGATGTTTAGAGCCCAAGAAACGTAATCCTAAGTCTACTCAAACTCCTAGGATGAATTATACCTGAATTACGAGCACTTAGGAGCCAAGGAAAGCATCCCAAAGGTCTATATAAACAATCCAAGGCAGCAATTCAAGGGCGTCAGGTTTTAGCAGAATTTTCTGCCAGAGCTTTACTCGTTTAGGGATTGTCTCGAAGATAGCCAATTGATCCATCTCGAAGAGTCAGAATTCTACTCAAGACGGAGGGCCTCTTCTTCAATTCCTTCAGGGGGTTTTAAGGATTTCCTATGTTTTGTTTTATCTTTTCTCTTGAGATGTTTTCTTGTCTAGTTATGAACTAAACCCCTCAGATACCGGAAGGGGATGAAACCTTTGATGGATTTTGTTATTAATTCTTTCGGTTTATATGATAAATACTTAGTTTGTTCTTAATTATGTTGCTTAAATTTATCGATGTGCTTAGGTGGAGGAGGAATAGACCACGCTAAGTAGATCTAGCATAATTAAGCGGAGTTGATCGAGCGCTAGAGATAGGGTTACGAGATTTTGTTGGATTAGGGTGAAACCTAATATTGGAGTCCATTGATCGATTTACTACTTCCTTAGGGGGTTATTATAAGAGAATGAGAGTTCCACTAATTAACCTAAAGTTAGACGTTATTCCCTTTGAGAGAAGGTTTAATATAGGTTAGGGAGTCTTACGGATCAAGCTATGTAAAGAAATCATATGAATTGAAAAGGTAGATAATAAGTGAAGTCATAGGTGGATTCTTCCCGAAGGTATCATCTTTATCAATTGAGTTTTCTTGAAAGTCTTTTCCCAAAGTTTTGTTTCTTTTGTCTTTGCATTTAGTTTAAATATTTCATTTGTTTTAGTTTAATAAACTAACCACTCCATATTTTAGGCTAAATAATAGAAAGAAAGTGAGTAGTAGTACTTTTAGGTTCCTTGGGTTCGATAAGATATTCTTTTTGAACTATACTCTTGTTAAACAGCGACAGCGATAGAGGCAAGTGCACTTATCAAGCAGTAGTATAGCCGAGGGCAAGAATATCTTATTGAACGAAAGGAACCTAAAAAGTACTACTACTCAAAAAACAGCCTAAAAAAAAAGCAATTGAAAAAAAATGAAAACAAATAAAAATAATGAAAGATTTGAAAAAATGAAAACTTTGAAAAATCAGTCGTTCTAAGTGTTTGAGTGGACTTAGAATCTTGAATGGCATCCAATTCAGTGAAATTGTGAGCTGGGTGAAAGCCGGCGAGAGACCGTGGGTGATTAGTGTGACTGCGGTGCATTCTATTGAGGCCGTAGTTTGAATTGTGAAGGCGACAACGTGGCCAAGTGTCAAATGAGAGTACATGGGTCAGTGAACATCGATACGCTGGTAGTGTCCTGGAGGTTCTCTGATTATAAGACATGAAAGAAAGGATTGAAACATCTTTACATAAATTGAGGGCTAAATCATCAAAAGCATACTAAATATGGGGTTAAAATGTGTTACTTTTACGGTTTATCAGAGTGTTCCTAATATTTTAGTTCCCCGGCAATGGCGCCAAAAACTTGATCGTGTTTGTCGAGTCTTAAAAATTTATAAAAAGAATGATCAAACTTGGAAACTAACTAAGATAATGATGGAGCAAATGCACCTATCGAACAGTAGTATAGCTAGCGGCAAGACCGGATTGTCGAACCCAAAGGAACCAAAAGTACTAATATTAACTCTCTTTCTATTATTTAGCCTACGAATTAAGTGGATTTTTATCTAATCTTAACTATTCAACTACGCTAAATGATAAACCGTAAAAGTAACATATTTTAATCCTACATTTAGTATGCTTTTGGATGATTTATTCCTTGAATTGTGTAAAAAGGTGCTCTTAATCCTTTCTTTTCATGTTTTATACTCACGAAAGCACCTAGGGACGAAAAGAATGAGAAACGGGCTCAAAACGGACCAAATTGGGCCAAAGAAGAAATCAACACGGCCTGGACCCCGAAACACACGGGCATGTCTCTTTAGCAGACTCGACCATGGTCTGAAATCGATTCACACGGGCGTGTGCCATGACCGTGTTCCTACCGTGGCCAATAGGAGTTTTACTCGGATTTGGATACTTAAAGGCAAAGAAACACATTCCAAAGCCTATTCAAACACCCTAATAGGAATTCCACTCAGATTTGGATACTTAAGGGCCAAATAAAGCATTCCAAGAGCCTATATAAACTCCCTAAGCAATACCTTCAAAGGGGGGCAGCTAGGCCAAGGAGCCAAGCCGAAAAGGTCAGGTTTGTAGGAATAACTCGAAGATAGCCAGTTGATCCATCTCAAGAAGCCGAAATTATACTCAAGACGGCAGATTTCTCCTTCAATTCCTTCAGGGGGTTTTAGGGATTTATTATGTTTTGTTTTATCTTTTCTTTTGAGATGTTTTCTTTTATCATTATGAACTAAATCCTTCAGATACCTGAAGGGGATGAAACCTAAGACGGATCTTGTTATTGTTTTTTGAACTATATGATAAATATTTGATTTTTTATTAATTATGTGAGCTTAATTCTTGTGTTAATATTTCCAGGATATTGATTCAAGTTGAATGTGCTTAGGTGGTGGAGCAAAAGTCCCTGCTTAAGAGTAGATCTAGCATAGTTAAGCAGAGTTGATCACGCGCCTAGAGATAGGGTGACAAGATTTTGCCGGATTAGGGTGAAACCTAATATGGGAGTCCGTAGATCGAGTTAATGCAATTCTAGGGGTTTTAATTAGAAAGAGATTTCAATTAATCAACCTAGGGTTAGGCGTTATTAAGCCTCGAGAGGGTTTAATATAAATTAGGGAATCCTACGGATCAAGTCAAGTGAATAAATAAATGCAGTTCGGTGTTAGATAACAAGTGAAGTCTAGGTGGATTCTTCCTAAGGGTATGGTCTTAGTCAATGAGTTTTCCTAAAGTTATTTCTTCAATTCATTCTTTTGTCTTTGAATCTTAGCTTAGTAGTCGATTAGGTTTAGATTAAACAACCAATCACTTAATATTTAGGCTAAATAATAGAAAGAAGGTTAGTATTAGTACTTTTAGTTCCTTTGGGTTCGACAATCCGGTCTTGCCTAAATATACTACTGTTCGATAGGTGCACTTGCCTTAAGTCGTTGTCAGAGTTAGTTTTTAGGTTCGATCATTCTCTCTTTATAAATTTTTAAAACTTGAAAAAACAACGATCAAGTTTTTGGCGCCGTTGCCGGGGAACTAAAATATTAAGAAAACCCTATTTTTATTACTTTAGCCATTATTTTTATTTTTTTACAATTTATTTTTATTTTAGTTTTAACCTTGCTAAATTTCTTTCTTTCTATTCCAACACAGGTACTTCTAGTTTCTGACTAAAAGGAACCCTAGTATGCGATAGTGATATTGAAGCTATCGCTCGCAGGAATATCAGAGAAATTAGGCGAGCCGTAAATTACAGAGAAGAAGAACAACAAGGCGGATCCAATCCTACTGAAGGGATGGACGAGAATAACCCACCACCACGAGATGTGGCAGAAAACAATGCTCCGCGTACTATGTATGATTATGCTAAACCTCATTTAACAGGAGCAGAATCGAGTATTGTTAGGCCTGTTATAGCTGCTAATAATTTTGAATTAAAGCCTAACACTATACAAATGATTCAACAATTTGTTCAATTTGATGGTTTGCAGGATGAAGACCTGAATACCCATATAGCTAATTTTTTAGAGTTCTGTGATACCTTCAAAATAAATGGCGTTTCTGATGATGCCATATGTCTTCGGTTATTTCCCTTTTCATTAAGGAATAAATCCAAACAGTGGTTAAACTCGTTACCATGAGGGTCAATCACCACATGGGATCAAATGATCGAATTTTTTTTATTAAAATATTTCCTACCGGCCAAAATGACCAAATTACGGAACGATATCTCTTCTTTTGTGCAAATGGATTTAGAGACATTATACGACGCATGAGAGAGATATAAAGATCTCTTGAGAAGGTGTCCTCACCATGGTTTACCCTTATGGCTCCAAGTCTAAACTTTCTATAATGGTGTAAACCCCTCAACGAGGCAACTAATTGATTTAGCCGCCGGTGGAACCCTGAACAACAGAACTCCTGAAGCAGCCTATGAGTTTATTAAAGAGATGCCATTGAATAACTATCAGTGGTAGGTTACAAGGACAAAACCAACAAAATCAACTGGAGTTTTCAACCTCGACGCAGTAACCATGCTATCAACACAGGTAGAGATGATGGATAAAAAGCTTGATAGTTTGTGTTCTTTGCAGGTACATCCGATGTCTGCGGTCGATGCAAGTGGGCTGTGGTGAATCTTGAGTACCCACCCTACCAACCAGGCACAGAAAGTGAACAGATGAACTATATAGGTAATAATTTTAGATCTAATAATAACCCTTATAGTAATACTTATAATCCAGGTTGGAGGAACCACCCAAATTTTTCATGGAGAGGTCATGTAACACCCCAAACCCGGCCTATACGTTACGACCGAATCTGGTATGTCACAGGGTGAAGTAAAATCAAGTCTTAGTTATACTTATGAAAAATCAGAAATTTGAAAGAAAACTTTTTCCGAGTATTTCGTAGTCTTTTGAAAACATTGATGTTTTGATTAAAGAAACTCCACTTTTACCTTAACATTTAAAGCGTAAATGGTGTCGAATTTGATATAGCGATAACTAATAAAACCAAAGTACAACTTTGAAAGGCCTTAGTACATAACAAAAGTCCCAAATTAAAATAAACTTATAGTATCTGAGACTATAAAAGAAAAGGCAAAATCAAAATTACTAAAGTTCACGAGTAGTATCTCAGATGTATAGCCACCCAAGAGTCCTCTACGGCTCCCAATCCTCAATCGTTGGGAATCACAGAAACATTTAATAAAAGAGGGGTGAGTTCACGAAAACTTAGTGTGTAGAACCTCATCGGTAAGAACATGCATCACAACAATCCGAGTCGAAGCCCATTACAGTAATGGTGGCAAATGGGCCTTAGCCCAAAATAGCCTCGGTTGGGCCTTAACCCGCATCATATGTCACAAACGGATAATGTATGCAATGAGATGCAAACCCAACCCCAACCTAGATTTTCCATCCTCTACACACCACACACCAACCAATCACACCGTGGGGATTTCTACAATCAACCCTCCATCCGCTACACACCATCGATGGCGGTCATCTGCGATTAGGCGCTCATCGTCGAGAATCATGACATAGTCACGAGAGCAGAACCGTGGCGAGCCACTACTGTGAACAGATCATGGCAAAAGCCACTACAACAGATCATGGCAAAAGCCACTACAACAAAACACTTCCTCTTTCATCAATCACCCAACTCCGTGCAATCACAGAAATCAGCATACATGTTTATCATATCAAATCAACAGAACCATTCACTTTAGAATGACAGAGATCACTAACCTGGTGATTCACCTTTACCCTCTCTAGTTTTCAACAGTTATGTCGGTATTTCGGCATTTAACAGAATATAATAGATTTATAAGCATATACTAACAGGCAATCCAAATGGTGTGAGAATGTTACACACAATCACGCTAATCAACCCCAAAAGGTATAACGATAATTTTACCTACAGAGGGTATTTCAGTAATTTACCTACCAAGGGTAATTTAGTAATTCTACTCATAACTAATCCATGTATGCAGTGCATCTCGAACATAATCAATCATAAAATTAACACAAACAACATTAGTACTACCACGAGGGTACAACGGTCATTTGTCGCTTAGGGGTAAAACGGTAATTACACACTAAGGGTATTTTGATAATTTTGTAATCCAGAGGTATTTCAGTAATTTTGTAATTCGAGGGTATTTCGATAATTTTGCAAATCGGGGGTATTTTGGTAATTTCACAAATCGGAGGTATTTTGGTAATATCACAAATCGGGTGTACTTCGATAATTTTACAAACTGGGGGTATTTTGGTAATTTTACAAATTGGGGTATTTTAGTAATTTCACAAATCGGGGGTATTTCGGTAATTTTACAAATCGGGGGTATTTTAGTAATTTCACAAATTGGGGGTATTTCGATAATTTCGTGAATTAGGGGTATTTTGATAGTTTTGTAAATCGGGGGTATTTTGGTAATTTTACAAATTAGGAGTATTTTGGTAATTTTATAAACCAGGGGTATTCCTGTAATTTCGTAAATCAGGGGTATTTTGGTAATTTTACAAATCGGGGGTACTTCGGTCCCTTTCAGGTTTTAGCTGTGTACTTTGGCCCATCAATAAGTCCTCGTGGCTAAAGTGAACAGACACTTCGCACCAGGTAGGATTCCAAAAAAGAGGAGGTGGGCCACTAGGGCCGTTTAAGTACCAAGTGTAATGGCCTAAATTCAAGATTATCGGAACAATGGTTTCGTAATCATAAATCCGATTTAAAGAGAAATTTAATTCAATATATTTGCATGAATATTTATATGATAGGAAATATTTTTATAAATATTTATAAAATGTTAGTAATGTGGTATTAAAATTTAGTTAGAAAATTTTAACGTATGGGTAGGTAATTAAATGAAAAGGACTAAATTGAAATGAAAGTAAAATTTGAATTATAGATTAAAAATTATAAAGGACCAAAATGGCAATTATGCCATTTTTAAATGTTGAGGCATAAGCATAAAAATCTTAAGATTTTATGTGATAAAATATATTATTATTAGATAATTATGTTAATATAATATTATATTATAAAATAAGGTAAAGAATAAAAGAGAAGAAACAGAGAAGAAAACAGAAACAGACAGCAGGGGAAAGAAAGAAAGAAAGAAAGAAGAAAAAGGAAAAATAGAAAGTTTGAAGCTTGGAGTTTAATTTGGTAAGTTAATTTAGTCCTTTTCTTTTAATTTTGATGCTTTATAAGTTTTAGAACAAAGTTTTGATGAATTTAAGTTGAAGTTTTGAAGTTTTAGAGTTTTGAATATAGCATATGATGAATACAATGATGAATTAGTGGTTTAATTGAAAGAATTTGAAGTTAGAATTGGATAAAGGACTTAATTGTAAAACAAGCTATAAGAAAACAGTTTTGGGACAGTAGCAGTAGAGTAAGTTTGAAAATTCACCAAAAATCGCAGAAGTGGAATTAGAAGTTGAGTGAGATATGAAATTAAATCTTATTGAGTCTATTTTCATATGAAAGAAACAAAGAAAGAAAAGAAGCTCTGTATTTTGAGATATTTAGATTTTTGTAAGACTAATTCAGAATGAATTCGGGTTCCCATGTTTTAGCTTTATAAAATCATCAAAAATTGGATAAAAATAATTAGGGGCTTAAATTTATATTTTTAGAATTATTAATGAGTCTATTTTCAATATAAATAAACAGGAACATCATCCGAATCATGTATGAAGAGATAATTAATTTTTAGTGAAGAAGGGTCAGAACTGTCAAACAGCAGAACAGGGGTAACTTTAAAGAATAAACTGTACTGATTGGCTAAACCAAAAATTCTGAAAATTTTATGGGAAGAAGATATGTGAGTCTATTTTCAGGGAAAATTAACGGATATAGATTTGAAGTTCTGTAGCTCAAGATAAAAATAATTTAGTGACTATGACTCAAGTAGACAGTTTTGAATGAACGAAAAATAATAATAGAATTATAGAAAATGCTACATGTGAACATGAAATGTATTGAATTGATGATTGAATTTATTTATTTAGATTCGGAAAAATCAAATCTGAAGCTAGATCGAGGAAAGGAAAAAGTCCGGATTAGTAGATTTTATATCTGAACTAGTATCGAGGTAAGTTCATGTAACTTGAATTATCTTCTTAAATGCTTGAAATGTGTGTTATTGATGTGAATATAATTTGAATGTTCATTGTATGAAAGTTGATGAAACATTGATATATTTGATAAAAGTGGAAGAAATCCGGTTGAATGAAAGGAAAATTCGATGGATCTCGAAAAGGAATTGGCGGTAAAAGGATCTAGCAGGACGGGTGATCCTATCTGATATAGCCCTCACGAAGAATATGTGTAAAATGGATTTAGCCCGGACGGGTAATCGAATTAAGTCAATTGCTTTGGTGGTAATTCAGATCCAAGCTCATTAGAGTAATTATCGTTGCGAAGTTGCTTTGGGTGGTAATCCAGACAATACTCTATGAGTTTATATTATAGAGATTTAGCTTTGGTGGTAATCCATTTGTAAGGATGAGGTTCATGAGGAGTGTGCTCTCGAAATGAAAATGTGCGCACATAAATATGGATTGACGGACTCGGTTTGTACACTAAAGTGTACCTCTGAAAATCCATCGAAATTCAGAGTAATTCAATGGGATAAATATGGAAATATAACAAAGCGGAAATCATGGTATTGATGAGCTCATCAATCATGGTATATATTATTGATATATGGAAATTATTGAGGCGACTTGAATGTTGAGTTTGTGAATGTTAGGGTAATAATGCATTTAATGGGTATATGAATGTTTATCGTTTATATTGTAAATATTAGGTAAGTATAATTCTTGTTACATGGACTTACTAAGCACAAAGTGCTTACCTATTTCCTTTTTCCTGTTTTGTAGTGTTAAGAGCTCGGAGGTCGGATTGGTGGGAGACTCATCACACTATCAACCCCATATTCGGTACTTAAAGAAACTTTAGTTTGAAATGAATGGCATGTATAAGCTAATAAAATAAATGTTAATATGAAATGAATGTAAGGTCCATCATTGGTATGGCTAGCAAACCTTGGTTTGGTATGTGTTGATGTTATCTTATAAATATGCATGAATTTATTTTGAAAATATGTTGAATTGGAATGGTCTCGGTTTAGAACTTGCGGAAATGCTAGATATTTATAAATGGGTTATATTGAGTAAAAAAAAAATGGTAAACTCGGTAATGCCACGTACCTATTAGACAACGAATACGGGTGGGGTGTTACACCAAGCTCTCCTAGATCCAATCCTGAACATGCGTATGCGGTTGCCACCTCCAACCCAGCGACTTGTTTACGGACATGTTTAATTATTAGAAAGTCTTATGGATATTAAGAGTTGTTCAAACTAGGCCTAAGGTCCATAAACCCTAGCATACTTGTCTACGTCCCCATAAAGCCCATCAAACCCAAATTACATCATTATAGCCCATCAGGCCCAAGTCTCATCATATGGCCAAATAGGCCCAGAACAAATTCAGATCATGTATCATGCATGTCTAATTCAATTCGTATAACCAACCAAACCATTTCATCAAACTTAGCCTCAGGGCCCACTGGGCCCATTTAGCCACTTTCGACTTTTCACTTTTCGGCATTGTTGATATCGTGTGTGTAGTGTTTGTACACACACGTAACCGTGTTGCATTTAAAACCCATAGTCACGAACCTATAATAGACATCACCTAACGATTAATCATAACTTAGTATACACTTATCGAAAACAAAACCTTACCATACACCTCACATTATAGTAGCCCTTCCTTCGCTACTATTTGCGATTATCCTCTAGTTACACTCAAGCGCCCACCAAGGTATATTAACTCTCCTCAAAGAATGCTCTATATATAGCTAGCTTCTCACCTTCTTTCTTTGTATCTTCTGATGTGGGATCATTAAGCTAGCGAGTTTAAATCCAACTCAAACTCTTACTTCCCATCTTAGCAAAATAAATACTCCCTTGCTTCTCATGAGATTGAACCGGGCTCCCCTATAACATAAACCACGTTGCTAGCCACTTTACCAACTAGCTCCTTATTTCAGTAATGCCACGTACCCTATTCCGACAACGAATACGGGTAGGGGGTGTTACACCAAGCTCTCCCTAGATCCAATCCTAGACATGCGTATGCACGTTGCCACACTCCAACCCAGCGACTTGTTTACGGACATGTTTAATTATTAGAAAGTCTTATGGATATTAAGAGTTGTTCAAACTAGGCCTAAGGTCCATAAACCCTAGCATACTTGTCTACGTCCCCATAAAGCCCATCAAACCCAAATTACATCATTATAGCCCATCAGGCCCAAGTCTCATCATATGGCCAAATAGGCCCAGAACAAATTCAGATCATGTATCATGCATGTCTAATTCAATTCGTATAACCAACCAAACCATTTCATCAAACTTAGCCTCAGGGCCCACCGGGCCCATTTAGCCACTTTCGACTTTTCAGCTTTCGGCATTGTTGATATCGTGTGTGTAGTGTTTGTACACACCTGGTAACCAGCGCGCTGCAAACCCCTTAGTCACGAACCTATAATAGACATCACCTAACGATTAATCATAACTTAGTATACACTTATCGGAAACCGAAACCTTACCATGCACCTCACATTATAGTAGCCCTTCCTTCGCTACTATTTGCGATTATCCTCTAGGTCTGCACCCAAACGCCCACCAAGGTATATTAACTCTCCTCAAAGAATGCTCTATATATAGCTAGCTTCTCACCTTCTTTCTTTGTATCTTACCGATGTGGGATCATTCCGCTAGCAGAGTTTAAATCCAACTCAAACTCTTACCGCCCCATCTTAGCAAAATAAATACTCCCTTGCTTCTCATGAGATTCGAACCCAGGCTCCCCTATAACATAAACCACGTTGCTAGCCACTTTACCAACTAGCTCCTTATTTCTAAAATCATGCGCAACTAAATATAAGTCCTATAGCCAAATTCAAAAATCCATTTAAAAAGAAAACCAAAATGCAAGAGCCAAGACTTGAACCTTGGACCTCCTTCCTTCCTTTTGGCGTCACCCCCTTGCCTCTTATGTGGCGTCACTTTGCCACTACACCACACTCTCCACTTGTGTCATTTTTCTCCACATTTTATTCTTAAAGCCTACCTACTAACTCCCAGGGCTTTATTCACCTAAAACCAAAATTTTCCTAAAGCCAAAGTTTGATCCTGGGACTTCATAGAAGCTCCCCAACCTTCCAAAATCACTCACCTACTAGATCCAACTTGCATTAAAGCCGTTCTCTTATTCTCAAAAATTTTAAATGCTCCTATGCCTAAAGCCCAATGGGCCCAATCCTACTAGGCCCAACTTTGGGATGTTACAGGTTAAGGAAATCAAAGACAACAACCTCCTCAAAATTTCCAAAATCAGCTCATATCCACAAGAAAAGAAGCCGAACCTCGAAGAGATGCTGGCAAAATTCATGGCAACCACAGAAAACCGTTTCCAAGACACTGAGACAACACTTAAAAACCAACAAACATCGATTGAAGAGATCAAGAATCAAGTTGGAGAACTTACTAAGTCAGTAGGACAACTTACTAAGATAGTTTCTGAACTCCGATCAGAGATTTTTTCTAAAGGAACTGAACAGGTAAAGGCATTTACACTGAGAAGTGGAAAGGAGTTAGTTGAACCAAAGAAAAAAATACCACACGAAGATAGCAAAGCAAAGGATGAGGGAGTTGAGGATGTAACTCCAGTACGCAACAAAAGTAAACCACAAATCCCATATCCGACAAAGTTTAAGAAAGACCAATTAGATGCCCAATACGGTAAATTTCTTGAACTTTTTAAACAAATACATATTAACTTACCCTTTGTTGATGCCATTTCACAAATGCCAACGTACGTAAAATTCTTAAAAGAACTCCTGACGAATAAAAGGAAGCTTGAAGAAATGTCAACAGTGGAGCTTAATGAAGAATGTTCAGCTATCCTTCAAAACAAGTTGCCAACCAAATTAAAAGACCCAGGAAGTTTTACTATTCCCTGTTTAATTGGTAGTTTAAATATTAAGAAAGCATTAGCTGATCTCGGTGCCAGTATTAGTTTTATACCTTATAAAATGTTTAAACAACTAGATCTTGGGGAACCAAAACCCACTAGGATGAGTATTCAATTAACCGATAGATCTATTAAATATCCTAGAGGAGTTATCGAAGATGCCTTGGTAAAAATTGATAAATTTATTTTCCCTGTTGATTTCGTTACGCTTGACATGGATAAGGACATTGAGGTTCCCTTAATTTTAGGGCGCCCTTTTTTAGCTATTGCTAGGGCTGTTATCGATGCAGGTGACGGTAAACCTTCATTAAGGATAGGCGATGAGAAAATTATTTTTCAAATTTATGATGCCATGAAATATTCTAGAGAACAAGATGATTCCTGTTATTTTGTTGATACTACTGATCATATCATTCAAAACTCATTACAGGAAATCATACATGATGACACGATGGAATCGTGCCTTACTCAAGAAGAGGGGGAAGAAGATGAAGTCGACGAGCTGAACTGGAATACATCTTCATCTAGACATATGGAAAAAGAAAGCATTGAAATCAATGATGATCTAAAATAAAAACCTTCTATTGATGAGCCGCCAAAATTAGAATTAAAACAATTGCCGAAACACTTAGAATATGTATTCTTGGGGGAAAATTCTACGCTACCAATAATTATCTTTCAGAACTAGAACCCAAGGAGAAGGAGGAGTTGCTACAGATACTAAGAGAACATAAAAGAGCCATAGCTTGGAAAATCTCTGACATTAAGGGAATAAGCACAACATTTTGTACTAGCTTGGAAAATCTCTGACATTAAGGGAATAAGCACAACATTTTGTACCCATAAAATTTTAATGGAAGATGAGTACAAGCCATGCGTGCAACCTCAAAGACGATTAAATCCCAACGTAAAAGAAGTTGTGAAAGCTGAGGTAATTAAACTTCTAGATGCTAGAATAATTTATCCTATTTCTGACAGCAATTGGGTAAGTCCTGTGCAGGTTGTTCCAAAGAAAGAAGGCATGACGGTGGTGGCCAACGAAAAGAATGAACTAATCCCCACCAGAACAGTCACAGGTTGGAGAGTTTGCATTGATTACAGAAAGCTGAACTACACCACTAGAAAAGATCACTTTCCTTTACCTTTCATGGATCAAATGTTAGAAAGGTTATCTGGGCATATGTACTATTGTTTCCTAGATGGACTCTCCGGCTATTTCCAAATCCTAATAGCACTTGAAGATCAAAAGAAGACAACATTGACATGCCCGTACGGTACGTTTGCTTATCATAGAATGCCTTTTGGATTATGTAATGCTCCTGTTACTTTTCAGTGTTGCATGTTGGCAATCTTTGACGAACTTGTGGAAGACATTATGGAGGTATTTATGGAAGATTTCTCAGTATTCGGTAATTCTTTCCATCTTTGCCTTAAAAATTTAAAACGAGTTTTAATGAGATGTGAGGAAACAAACCTTGTTTTAAATTGGGAAAAATGCCACTTTATGGTACAAGAGGGAATTGTATTGGGACATAAAATTTCTAGTAAAGGAATCGAGGTAGATAAAGCAAAAGTCAAAACCATAGAAAAATTACCTCCTCCTAGCTCAGTTAAGGCTATTAGAAGCTTTTTAGGACATGCAGGATTTTATAGAAGATTTATTAAAGATTTTTCTAAAATAGCTAAGCCTCTAACGAAATTGCTAAAAAAAGATACACTTTTTAAGTTTGATCAGGAATGTTTAGATGCATTTAATATCCTCAAAGAGAAGTTAATAAATGCCCCAATTATAATTGCCCTCGATTGGAATCTTCCTTTTAAACTAATGTGTGATGCAAGTGATTTTGTAGTAGGTGCAATTTTAGGACAGCGAAGAGACAAGCACTTCCAGCTGATCTATTATGCCAGCAAGAGATTAACAGCCGCGCAAGAAAATTATACCACCACTGAAAAAGAATTACTAGTGGTGGTCTTTGCATTTGATAAATTCAGGCAATATTTAGTATTATCTAAAGTTGTCGTTTACACTGACCACTCCGCTCTTCGTTATCTTTTAACTAAACCCGATGCAAAACCTCGACTCATAAGATGGATTTCACTCTTACAGGAATTTGATTTGGAAATACAGGATAAAAAGGGAGCTGAAAACCTTGCAGCAGACCACCTCTCCAAGCTTGAGAACCCACATATCGAAGAGCTCGATGAAAGTGAGATAAACGACTCGTTCCCTGAAGAACAACTCTTTTCTATAGCCAACTTCGAGGTACCATGGTTTACAAATATTGCAAATTATTTAGCTGCTAACATCTTACCAAAAAGATTAACACATCATCAAAAGAAATGATTCTTTGCTGATGCAAAAAACTATTTTTGGGAAGATCCTTTTCTTTTCGCATATGTGCAGATCAAGTAATTCAAAGATGCGTTACAAGGGCAGAAGCAAGCAAAATCCTGGAACATTGCCATTCAAGACCTTCAGGAGGACACTACAGTGGTATTAAGACAACACATAAAATACTCGAATCAGGTTTTTATTGGCCCACTCTATTAAAAGATGACAACAGGTATGTCGCTCTGTGTGATAAATACCAAAGAACAGTAATGTTTCTAAACGCGATGAAATGCCTCAAACATATATGCTATCATATGAAATGTTTGGTATATGGGGTATTAATTTTATAGGTCCATTCCCTAGTTCATTTGGAAATAAATACATCATAGTGGCAGTTGATTACATGTCAAAATGGGTGGAGGCCGAAGCTTTACCTACCAATGATGCTAGAGTAGTAGTTAAGTTTCTCAAGAAACTGTTCTCTTGATTTGGAACACCTAGAGCTATCATTTGTGATAGGGGCACTCATTTTTGTAATACTCAATTTGACAGATTCTTAAAAAACTATGGAGTACACCACAGGATAGCTACCCCATATCACCCTCAAACTAGTGGGCAAGTTGAAGTAGCAAACAGAGAACTTAAACGTATCCTACAAAAAACGATTGAATCAAATAGAAAAGATTAGGCATTGAAAGTAGATGATGCCCTTTAGGCCTATAAAACAGCGTTTAAAACCCCTAGGAACATCCCCATACAAACTTGTATACGGAAAAAGCTGTCATCTACCATTCGAGTTAGAACATAAAGCTTTTGGGCTATAAAATTTTTAAATTACGATCTTAAAACTACAGGAGAGAAAAGAATGATGCAGATGAACGAACTAGAGGAATGGAGATATGAGGCTTACGAGAACTCGAAACTATACAAGGAGGCAACAAAGAGACGCCATAATGCTCGTCTAAAGAAATCGAAACAATTCGAAGTAGGGGACTTGGTCCTGCTATACAACTCAAGGCTTAAACTGTTTCCTGGAAAGCTAAAATCAAGATGGTCAGGCCCATTCATGATCAAAACAATTTTTCCCTATGGCACAATCGAGGTAACTCACCCCACTAAGGGCACATTCAAGGTAAATGGCCACCAACTCAAAATTTATAATGGTGAAGATTTTAGGGATATGAGAGAGGAGCTTCAGCTCCGTGAACCTTCTGTTAGAAATGAAAACAGGGTAAGTCTAGCTTAAGACTTTAAACGAGCGCTTCTTGGGAGGTAAACTAGCACTAACTCCACTAACGTTATACTTTTAATTGTTAGCATCTAACTTCATACTAATCCAATTAAGCGCAGGTTTTTAGACCACATGGCCTAGCACACGGGCATGCCCATGGCCGTGCAGAAGCGATAGGATAAAACACGGCGTACTTGTAGTCGTGCACGACAAGAGGTAAATTTTTCTAAGCACGGGTAGGACACGACCGTGCCTTACGACCGTGTGAAGATACTGACTTGCCAACCACAGGCAGAACACGCCCGTGCCTTAAAATCGTGGACTATACTGACTTGTCAAGCACGGGCTAAACACGCCCGTTCTAAACAACCATGGAAAGAGGAACATGGGTATGGCACCTTGACCACGGTCGTGGCCAAATACCCTGAACGCGCCCAAAATTCAAAATCACGAAAAACACGGGCTGATTAAAATCGAACACAGGCGTGGCCCCTGGCCATGCTCTCACCCCTATTTAAGGAACTTAAACTCTCATCTTTCCCAAAATCACAACCCTAACCAATTCTCTCAACCCTCTCATTCCCTAATCCAGTACCATCCTAAAATCACCCCCATTTTGACCTCCATAACTCCTCCACCTTCCTCATCTCAAATATCCATACAAAAACGCAGCCACGCCCGTGTCAAACAGGAGCTCACGCCTTCGTCCCAGCCGTGCGTATCTAGAAATTTCACAGAACACGACCGTGCTTCGACTGTGCTCCGCCAGTTCACGTCGCCCCACATCCGAAAACACTACTAGTCACTCTTCACTATTTCATTTTTCATCTATTTTAACTATTGTTTGATTAAAACTTCATGTTAGTTCTTTTCACTCTTAGTATTATTTAGTTTTATTAATAATTTCTTAAATTCTAGAACTAATTTGATTGCTATATTTTTTGCTATATTTCTTATGATTAAAATGCTTAAGTAGTTTAAGTTAGTTTAATTTCTCATGTTTTACTTTTGTTTAAGTTAGTTTTGAATATTTTTGCTATATTGGGTATCAAAATAATTGACATTATTTGGTAGACAATTACTTGAATAAAAAATATTTTCAGGTATAATGTCATCGTCAAGAGGAAAGCGAACTGCAGCCACCACTTCTAAGAAATGGAAAGGACTCGACTCATCCTCTGCTAGCGCAATGATAAACCATAGAAGTAACATATTTTAATCCCATATTTAGTATACTTTTGGATGATTTATCCCTGATTTATGTAAAAAGGTGCTCTTAATCCTTTCATTTCATGTCTTATGCTCTTGAAAGCACCTAAGGATAAAAAGAACGTAAAACAGGCTTAAAATGGACCAAATTGGGCCAACCCAAGAAATCGACATAGCCTGGACTTCAAGCCACACGATCGTGCCTTGCCATTTACTTCACACGACCATGCCACATTTTACACGGCCGTGCCCCAATCGACAGAATCGAGACATGGCCTGAAGACGACTTACACGGGCGTATGCCATGGGCATGCCCTTGCCACGGGAAAGAGCAATTTCACTCGGATTTGGATGCTTGGAGGTAAAGAAACACATTCCTAAGTCTACTTAAACATCCTAGGAGGAATTTTACTTGAAATAGGATACTTAGAAGCCAAGTAAAGCATCTCAAAGCCTATATAAACATCCAATGGAGCAACTAAAAAAGAGAGTTCGGCAGAAGCCGAAACAGGAGCTTTTTGGCAGAGGCTTTTAGACCGAAGCATTCATCTTTTAGGGAGTCACTTAAAGATAGCCAGTTGATCCATCTCAAGAAGTCGGAACTCCATTCAAGACAGAGGATCTTTCCTTCAATTCCTTCAGGGGGTTTTAGGGAGTTCTTATGTTTTGTTTATTCTTTACTCTTGAGATGTTTTCGTATTTAGTTATGCACTAAACCCCTCAGATACCTGAAGGGGATGAAACCTATGATGGATTTTGTTATTTGATTTCTAAATTTATATGATAAGTACTTGGTTTGTTCTTAATTATGTTGCTTAAGTTAATCTGATGTGCTTAGGTGGAAGAGGAATAGACCCCGCCTAAGAGTAGATCTAGCGTAATTGAGCGAAGTTGATCGGGCACCTAGAGATAGGGTTACGAGATTTTACCGGTTTAGGGTGAAACCTAATATGGGAATCCATTGATTACTGCTTCCTTAGGGCATTATTATAAGAGAACGAGAGTTCCACTAATTAACCTAAGGTTAGACGTTATTCGCCTCGAGAGAATATAGGTTAGGGAGTCTCACGGATCAAGCTAAGTAAAGAAATCATATGGTTTGGGGAATAAATTATAAGTGAAGTCATAGGTGGATTCTTCCTGAGGGTATCGTCTTTATCAACCGAGTTTTCTTAAATTCTTTCTCCAATTCATTCTTTTGTTTTTGCATTTAGTTTAAGTATTTTGTTAGTTTAATAATCCAATCACTCTATATTTTAGGCTAAATAATAGAAAGAAAGTGAGTAGTAGTACTTTTAGGTTCCCTTGGGTTCGATAATAGATATTCTTGCCTGAGCTATACTACTGTTCGATAGGTGCACTTGCCTCTATTTTTGTCGCAGTTAGTCTACAGGTTCGATCACTCTTTTATAAATATTAAAAATCGACTATTTTGGCGCCGTTGCCGGGGAACATCTAAAATATTAAGAAAACTCTATTTCTATTACTTTAGCCAAATTTTTTTTATTTACAATTTATTATTATTATATTATTCTTTATTATTATTTCTTTTTACTTTGCTAATTTTTTCGTCTATTTTTCTTTTGGTAGAAAATTTTAGTCTATGGAAAAGATGGTACTGAATAATTATCAGTGGCAAGGCATGGGGGCAATTCCTACTAAAGCAAGCAGTGTTTTCAACCTCGACGTGGTCACCAGGTTATCTATTCAGTTAAAGATGATGAATAAAAAGATTGATGATTGTATAGTCCCTCGCAGGTACATCCAGAAATACAATATGATTTGAATCTAGAAGGCGTGGCGAATCCTGAGTACCCACCCTACGGATATGGCATGGAAAACGAGCAAGCTCACTATACAGGTAACTATTCTAGATATCAAAATAATTTTTATAGTGACACTTATAATGCAGGTTGGAAGTACCATCCCAATTTCTCGTGGAATTATCAAAATAGCCAAAGATCGAAACTTCCTCCAGATTTTCAACAACCACCTCACCAACAAGAAGAGGAGCCGAATGTTGAAGAGATGCTGACGAATTTCATGGCAACCACAGATTCTTGTCTCTAAAAGACTGAAGTAGCACTTGATGAACAATAAAAATCGATCAAAGGGATCGAGAATCAAGTTGGAGAACTTACTAGGTTAGTGGGACATCTCGTAAAGCTAATATGACCGTTAAGACATCTACCAAGTAACACTGAGGTTAACCCAAAAGAGCAAATTCAAGCCATCTCAGCTCAAGACAGTAAGGGGTTAGATGAACCAAACTCAATACAAGAAAACAAGGTAGACGAAGGTAAGATAGAGGTAATACAAGAAAAGTAAACATCGGTAATCAAGGAGTACCAACCTCGCATACCTTATCCCGAAATAATAAAAAGAGACGATTCAGAGGAACACTTCGGTAAGTTTCTTAAACTCTTAAAGAAATTACATATTAAATTCCTTCTTCTTTAAGCTCTTTTTCAGATACCAAACTCGAGGAAATTTTTAAGACAGCTCTTGACCAACAAACGCAAATTAGATGAAGAGCACCACGTGGAGCTAAATGCAATGTGCTCAGCAATTCTACCAAATAAACTGCCACGAAAATTAAAAGATCCAGGGAGTTTTACAATTTCATGTTTAATTGGTAGTTTATCTATTGATAATGCGTTAGTGGATTTAGGAGCAAGCATCAATGTTATGCCTTACAAAATGTTTAAACAACTAGGTCTAGGGAAACCCAGACAAACTAGGATGAGCATTCAATTAACTGATAAAACTATAAGAATTCTTAGGGGTATAATAGAAAATGTTCTAATCAAAATTGATAAATTTGTATTTCCAGTAGACTTTTTTGTTTTAGACATGGATGAGGACAACACGATCCCTTAATTTTAGGAAGACCCTTTTTAGGAACTGCCAGAGCTAAAATTGATATCTATGTAGGAGAACTCATACTTCGTGTAGGCGACGAGATAGTCACTCTTCAAGCTCTTGACTCGGCTAGAACATCAAGTGATAAAGGTGAGAAAGTAAATTCAGTTGATAACCAACTTGTTCAACCTTCATTGCGAGAAACACCACAAAGCTACAAACTGAGCGGATCATAGACCTCGTACTAATAAAGAAGAATTACATGAGGAACCGAACCACACGAAGTGAAATCGAAGGAAACCCAGACGAGTGATAGGAACAACAAATTACATCAAAATAGAGGATCAGGTATTGTTGAATAAGGAAGACCCTCGAATCACCAATTCGTAACTCAAGGCAAACGAAGAAATCACTTTTGAGGTACTTAATGTCTTCCTATACTACGACAAGAGAGGTAAGCAATCCTAAATTCAACACTTTTGAGGTAAACATTACTCGACTTAAACTTTATATCCATAACCGAAGTTGATCGAATGAGAAAGGATTTCCACCTCCTCAAACCACCATGACCATACGAATGAGAGGTAAAGTCTAGCTAAGACTATAAACGAGTGCTTTTCGGGAGGCAACCCGAACACTAACCCTATTTTTACATTTTTTATTTTATTTTTCCTTTTTCTTTTTAGCACCTAACCATAAACTAACCAAAGAGCTGATTTCTAGGCCACACGGCCCTACACACAGGCGTGCGTCTGTGGAAGCTAGGGGTGAACCATGGGCGTGCTAGTTAGCAGTGCACTAACAGGAATAAACTTCTTTCTCCAACACGGATGCGATAGTAGTCCATGCCTGCGTCGACGCCCGTCACGAGGTTCTTGACTTGTCAAGCACGGATAAACACGCCCGTGCCTCCCAACCGTGCCAACATTCTCGACTTATCGAACAGGAGGAGCACGCCAGATTGAATGACCGTGTGAAGAAAGAAACGGGCGTGCCACAACACCCACGGCCATGCCCGAACACCCTGAATGCGTTCAAAATTCAAAATCCCAAAACACGGGCTACATCTCTATTTAAACCTCATTCCCCATTTTTCTTGTTGTCTTTCATTTTCCATTATTTATTTTTTGTTTCTATTTTATTTCATTATTATTTTTTTACTTTATTTTATTTTATTTTCTTCTTCTTATTCTTTATGATATTTAGATTTAGCTTAGGATATAATAAAACCAAACCGGCTACTTCGAGGATTCAATTTCAAATGGTTCGAGATGCTTCCCCACGTTCACCTCCAATCTTATCCAGTTTCTTTTCATAGACTTCATCCAAAAATTCGGAAGTGTTACTTCTCCCTTCTCTTTGATTTTATTATTACATAATTGTTTATCTATCTTTGTACATTGAGGGCAATGTACATCTTAAGTATGGGGGGTAAAAGTACCTGACTTTTTGCATTATTCTCAAAATCCTAAATTTAGTCTTATTCAAAGTATTTTCTCATATTACTAATTAGGATGAAATTTCTTATGATGTATGATTTTTATTGATATGTTTTAGAGTAAGTCAGAGTTAATTGTGCATTGATGATTAAATCTGAAGGATACTAGAGAATCGAGCATGATAAGTCTACTTTCTAAAAATTAAAAATTAATAGGTCGTTGAACTGAATTTGAGTATTACTCTGAAGTTTGAAATTTACAGGGATTGACGTCAAAAACACCCATAATTTTTGTGAGATTTTGAGCCTTATAGAGCATATATTCTTTTTCGTGTTCACTTTATTGATTATGAGTGTGTCAACTTTGAACTGTTATTCTAGAACTTGCATCATTTATACATGTCAAGACCACCCTTTTGATTTGATATACAGAGATGATAAAGGCACCTAGGATTTAACCCACTTACTCCATAAAAAGCCAACCTTCACAAATTAACCCTCTCGAACCCGTTGAATCCTAACAACCTTTTATTGACTCACCCACTAATATTAACCCAAAACCCTTTGTATTTGTTATCACCCTTTCTTTTGACTACCCTTTAATCGAGGTTTGATTTGATTAAGTTACCAAATTATATTAGTTCAAGAGTTACATTTATCATTTATGATGTAATATCTTAGTTTGTTCTTAAAAAAAAGAAGAAGAAGCTTAGAGCATTTAAAACTCCAATTGTTGAAGAAAAGCTCAGATTAAAGTATTATCAAATTTCAAGTGATGAAAATACTCTTTATTATAGAGTAATTATCAATAGTAAGTATTATTAGTTTTATTCGATGTAAATATTCATATTTAGTTCATTGTTTCTAGTTAGGTAAATTGTCAAGTCATTCTCGATTCTAACCTTCTAATTCAGCCTTTATCCACACCTTTTAGCCTAAGCCCCATTACAACCTTGATTAAAGACCTTTTGATTTGTGTATCATCTCATATACAGTGGTGGAGATTTGATTTTCAGGCAAGCCTATGGGATTAACTTTTCAGGTTCGACTTATGAGTGCTTATTCTTGAACCTTAAAAACTTCGAGTGATTTGAGTGAATCTTTTGTGAGGATGTCAATCCTTGTTGGTTTTGAATTAAAGGTAATTACTTAGATAAGGGGAGACACCTATGTTTTCGTACTACAAAGGTATGACTTAACGTAATTGAATCTTTAGGATTCTTTGAGTTGAATTATCCATGTATAAATTATCTATGAATTATGATGAGACATTTTCGATAGGAATTATGAATTATGGAAAGTTCATTTTAATTGTAAGTTGAGAATTTTGCTTGAGGACAAACAAAAGCTTAAGTGTGGGGGTATTTGATAAACTGTAAAAGTAACATATTTTAATCCCACATTTAGTATGCTTTTGGATGATTTATCCCTGATTTATGTAAAAAAGTGCTCTTAATCCTTTCTTTTCATGTCTTATGCTCAGGAAAGCACCTAAGGATAAAAAGAATGTAAAACGGGCTTTAAAACAGACCAAATTGGGCCAACCTAAGAAATCGACACGGCCTAGACTTCAAGCCACATGGCGTGCCTTACCATTTATTTCACACGGCCATGCCACGATTTATACAGTCGTACCCCAATCGACAGAATCGAGACACGGCCTAAAGACGACTTTCTCGGGCGTGTGCCATGGGCATGCCCCTGTCGCGGAAAGAGCAATTTCACTTGGATTTGGATGCTTGGAGGCAAAGAAACACATTCCTAAGTCTACTTAAACATCCTAGGAGGAATTCTACTTGAATTAGGATACTTAGGAGCCAAGTAAAGCATCTCAAAGCCTATATAAACACCTAAGGTAGCAACTAAAAGGAGTTCGCGAGGTTCAAAGCAGAGCTTTTGGTGAGGCTTTTAGGTCGAAGCATTCATCTTTTAAGGAGTCACTTGAAGATAGCCAGTTGATCCATCTCAAGAAGTCAGAACTCCATTCAAGACGGAGGATCTCTCCTTCAATTCCTTCAGGGGGTTTTAGGAAGTTCTTATGTTTTGTTTATTCTTTACTCTTAAGATGTTTTCGTATTTAGTTATGCACTAAACCCCTCAGATACCTGAAGGGGATGAAACCTATGATGGATTTTGTTATTTGATTTCTAAATTTATATGATAAGTACTTGGTTTGTTCTTAATTATGTTGCTTAATTTAATCTGATGTGCTTAGGTGAAGGAGGAATAGACCCCGCCTAGGAGTAGATCTAGCGTAATTAAGCGGAGTTGATCGGGCACCTAGGGATAGGGTTGCGAGATTTTGCTGGATTAGGGTGAAACCTAATATGGGAATCCATTGATCGATTTACTGCTTCCTTAGGGGGTTATTATAAGAGAATGAGAGTTCCACTAATTAACCTAAGGTTAGACGTTATTCGCCTCGAGAGAGGGTTTAATATATGTTAGAGAGTCTCACGAATCAAGCTAAGTAAAGAAATCATATGGTTTGGGGAATAAATTATAAGTGAAGTCATAGGTGAATTCTTCCTGAGGGTATCGTCTTTATCAACTGAGTTTTCTTAAAGTCTTTCTCCAATTCATTCTTTTGTCTTTGCATTTAGTTTAAGTATTTCATTAGTTTAATAATCCAATCACTCTATATTTTAGGCTAAATAATAGAAAGAAAGTGAGTAGTAGTACTTTTAGGTTCCCTTGGGTTCGATAAGATATTCTTGCACGAGCTATACTCTTGCTTCGATAGGTGCACTTGCCTCTATTGTTGTCGCAATATCGATCTGAGTTCGATCACTCTTTTATAAATATTAAAACTCGACTGTTTTGACATGATCACGCAACCACCAAAGTGTTCCACCCGTTCCTCCAATTCCCTTAAGCCGCCCAAGAGGACTGTTATATGGCACTAAGGGTGAGACCTCTCGGCACTGATAGATGCATTGATTGGGCCACTTTAGAGCAGGTTCTATCTCGCAGACGATGTCCGAGCACTGCTTACAACTGATCCGTGGGATCAATTTTTTACCATCATCGAGCCCACGTACTTGGAGCTCACTCTAGAGTTTTGCTCGACGTTCCAACTTCAGACAGTGATGACGAAACATGATGATCTAGGTACAATACAATTCTGCCTCAGAAGCACTATATGATAGATGAACGTACCATAGTTCGAAGCTACGCTCGGGCTTTATACGGACGACTTTGTAGCAGAGAATAATCTCTTTGAGGTACATCGTCATTTTCATCGCACCCCCATAAGCTGTTGGTATAACATTGCCTCCGATGGCGGAAATTATGACCCCAGCTACTCCAAAGCGACAGCCCTTGCTCCGTCCCTAAGGTACATACATGCTATTCTAGCCCATACACTTAATGGTCAACGAGAAAGCACTGGCATCGTCAATACTCACGACGCCTACTACCTGTGGTGCATGTCAAACGGGCACGTCTTCGACCTATCCTACTTTATAGGCCGTGCCATCCAACACCAGACGGAGCCATATAGGAAGGAAATCTTATCGATGGGCCTATACATCACACGTTTGGCTCGATACTTTGGCCTCCTCAACACCGAGACCCATACCTCCTCCCTAACACTGATGGGGCAGATGGTACCCTAGGGTATCCAGACGATGTTGCACATGAGAATGATCTAGTATCGACGTGGAACCAATCCTCCTCAATACCGACTAGCTATCCACACTGACGAGGAGAGACCTAAGGACATTACTGATGATGTCCCACCACCACAGGAATAACCATTCCCGAGCCAGCGCCCCTCCCATGCAGCAGCTTTACTTTCAGATATTTTTGCATGCCTTACCCAGTTCGAGTAGTACTGTACTCAGCAGTTCAATAACACCGCTCGAAGATTCAACGGCATTGAGGCGACTCTCCAGCAGACCTGTCATCACTTCCATATATCAACACCACCTCCACATGTCGGTCCAGCCGACGATGAGGACTTTTGAGGCCCTTCTTATTATCTTATTTCTATTTTTATTTTGATTTTAATTTTTAGTTTCTTTTCTTTTTATTTTATTCATCTATTTAAGCTTTTCATTATTTTTTACTCTTATTATTACAGTCTTATTCCTTTTATAATTGACTATCTAAGCATCGAAAATCCCTAACAACAAAAAATTAATTAATACCCCCGAAAAATTTAACTGATGACTTCGCAGTTTAAAGGCTCAATGGACCATTCTGAGAGTGGAAAACATCATTAGGAGTCTTTACTACCACACTCACTTATGTTTAAGGCATCATCATTAATCATCCAACTCAAAGAATCAATTCAAAAATTCAGGAAGTTTCACCTCTCTCCCTCTCTTTTGATTTTCTTATTTTATGAATATTATCTATCTTTGTACATTGAGAGCAATGTACATCTTAAGTGTGGGGGGTAAAAGTGCCTAACTTTTGGCATTATTCTCAAATCCCTAAATTATATCTAGTTCTTAAGTAATTTTCTCATATTACTAATTATGATGAAATTTCGATGATTTATGATTCTTATTTATATGTTTTTGAGTAAGTCATAGTTAATTGTGCATTGATAATTTATACTTTAAGATACTAGAGAATCAAGCATGATAAGTCTATTTTTCAAAATAAAATTTTTTTCTAGGTTGTCTACCTGAATTTGAATATTACTTTGAAGTTTAAAATTTACGAGGTTAACATAAAAAACATCCATAATTTTTGTGAGATTTTGAGCCTTACAGAGCATACATTCTTTTTCGTGCTCACTTTTTGATTATGAGTGTGTCAACATTGAACTGTTATTCTAGAACTTGCCTCGATTATACATGTTGAGACCACATTTTTGATTTGATATACTGAGATGATAAAAGCACCTAGGTTTTAACCGACTCACTCCACTAAAAAGCCTACCTTCATAATTAACCCCTAGTGAACCCCGTTGATCTTAACAACCCTTTTTATTTGATTCACCCGCTAATATTAACCTAAAACCCCGCTCGTATTTGTTACCACTATTACTTTTAACTACCTTTTTGTTGAGATTTGATTTGAGCAGTTTCCTAACAATGTTCTTTATTTCCATTGATAAAGTTCTTTCTTATTAAATTTTTGATTTGTTCTTAAAAAAAATCGAAGTATATTCAGTATTAATTCTGTAATTAAGTGAGCTTACATGTTTAAATTCAATATCTTGAAGAAGAAGCTCGTATTATTAGTATTTTCATGTGATGTAATTATTCAGGTTATTAGTTCATTTTTCTAAAGTTAGGTAACTTGTCAATTCAATCTCGATTTTAACCTTACAATCCAGCCTTTATCCACACCTTTAACCCAAGCCCCATTACAACCCTGTCAAAGACCTTTTGATTTGTGTATCATCTCATATTACAGTGGTGGAGATTTGATTTTCAGGCAAGCCTATGGGATTAACTTTTCGAGTTCGACTTGTGAGTGCTTTTTCCTAAACCTTAAACACTTCGAGTGCTTTGAGTGAATCTTTAGTGAGGATGTCAATCCTTGTCGATTTTGAATCAGAGGTAATTATTTGGATAAAGGGAGACACCTATATTTTCGTGCTACAAATATATGACTTAGAATTGTTTGAATCTTTAGGAGTCTTTGAGTTAAATTATCCATGTATGAATTGCCTATGAATTATGATGAGACATTGTTAATGAGAATTATGAATTGTGGAAAGTTCGTTTTAATTGTAAGTTGAGAATTTTGCTTGAGGACAAGCAAAAGCTTAAGTGTGGGGGTATTTGATAAACCTTAAAAGTAACATATTTTAATCCCATATTTAGCATACTTTTGGATGATTTATTCCCTGAATTGTGTAAAAAGGTGCTCTTAATCCTTTCTTTTCATGTTTTATACTCAGGAAAGCACCTAGGGACGAAAAGAACGAGAAACGGGCTCAAAACATACCAAATTGGGCCAAATAAGAAATCAACACGGCCTGGACCCCGAAACACACGGGCGTGTCTCTTCAGCAGACTCGACCACGGCTTGAAATCGATTCACACGGGCATGCCATGACCGTGTCCCTGCCACAGCCAAGAGGAGTTTTACTCGGATTTGGATACTTGAAGGCAAAGAAACACATTCCAAAGCCTATTCAAACACCCTAATAGGAATTCCACTCAGATTTGGATACTTAGGGGCCAAATAAAGCATTCCAAGAGCCTATATAAACACCCTAAGCAATACCTTCAAAGGGGGGCAGCTACGCCAAGGAGCCGAGCCGAAAAGGTCAGATTCGTGGGAATCACTCAAAAATATCCAGTTGATCCATCTCAAGAAGCCAGAATTATACTCAAGACGTCGGATTTCTCCTTCAATTCCTTCAGTGGGTTTTAGGGATTTCTTATGTTTTGTTTTATCTTTTCTTCTGAGATGTTTTCTTTTATCATTATGAACTAAATCCTTCAGATACCTAAAGGGGATGAAACCTAAGATGGATCTTGTTATTGTTTTCTGAGTTATATGAAAAATATTTGATTTGTTATTAATTATGTGAGCTTAATTCTTGTGTTAATATTTCCGGGATATTGGTTCAAGTTGAATGTGCTTAGGTGGTGGAGCAAAAGTCCCTGCTTAAGAGTAGATCTAGCATAGTTAAGCGGAGTTGATCGCACGCCTAGAGATAGGGTGACGAGATTTTGCTGGATTAGGGTGAAACCTAATATGGGAGTCCATAGATCGAGTTAATGCAATTCTAGGGGTTTTAATTAGAAAGGGATTTCAATTAATCAACCTAGGGTTAGATGTTATTCACCTCGAAAGAGGGTTTAATATAAATTAGGGAATCCTACGGATCTAGTCAAGTGAATAAATCGTCTGGTTCAGTGTTAGATAACAAGTGGAGTCTAGGTGGATTCTTCCTAAGGGTATCGTCTTAGCCAACTGAGTTTTCCTAAATTTATTTCTTCAATTCATTCTTTTTGCCTTTGAATCTTAGCTTAGTAGTCAGTTATTTTTAGATTAAACAACCAATCACTTAATATTTAGGCTAAATAATAGAAAGAAGGTTAGTATTAGTACTTTTAGTTCCTTTGGGTTAGACAATCCGGTCTTGCCTAAAATATACTACTGTTCGATAGGTGCACTTGCCTTAAGTCGTTGTCAGAGTTAGTTTCCAGGTTCGATCATTCTCTCCTTATAAATTTTAAAACTCGACAAAACAACGATCACTAAAGATGCGAAGATAAAGAAGAAATTTGGGGAAGGACTTGAGAGGAAAAAAATTGATTTAGACAATACCTGAGGAAGAATCCACCTAGACTTCACTTGTTATCTAACTCTGAACTAGACGATTTATTCACTTGACTTGATTCGTAGGGTTCCCTAATTTATATTAATACCTCTCTTCAAGGCTACTAACGTCTAACCCTAGGTTGATTAATTGAAATCTCTTTCTAATTAAAACCCCTAGAATTGCATTAACTCGATCTATGGACTCCCATATTGGGTTTGACCCTAATTCGATAGATTTTTGTCACCCTATCTCTAGGCGCGCTAGCAACTCCGCTTAACTAAGCTAGATCTACTCTTAGACAGTCTCTTCCTCCTCTGCCTAAGCATATCACTCTTGAATCAATATCCCGAAAATACCAAAACAAGAATTAAGAACACATAGTTAAGAACAAATCAAGTATTTATCATTCGGTTCAGATAACAATAACAAGATCCGTCTTAAGTTTTATCCCCCTCAAGTATCTAAGGGTTTAGTTCATAATTGTAAAAGAAAACATCTCAGAAGAAAATATAAAACAAAACATAAGAAATCCCTTAAACTCCCTGAAGGAATTGAAGGAGAGATCCTCCGTCTTGAGTATGATTTCGGCTTCTTGAGATGAATCAACTGGCTTTCTTCGAGTAAATCCCTAAATTTAACTGCTCTGGCTCGACTCTTTGGCCTAGCTGAACACGCCTCTAAAAGTTGGCCTCTAGGGTCTTTATATAGGCTTTTAGAATACATTTCTTTGCCTCTAAGTACCCTAATCTGAATAGAATTCTTCTTTCCTTCTACAGAGACACGACCATGGCACACGCCTGTGTAAATCGTGGCTAGGCCGTGGCCAATCCTGTTGATGAGGCACGGCCATGTATTTCGGGGTCCAGGCCGTGGTCGACTCTTCTTGAGGGGCACAGCCGTGTGGTCTTGGGCCCAGGCCATGTGGATTTCATAATTTGGCCCATTTTCTCCATTTTCGGTCTATTTTTCGTTCTTTTCAATCTCCGGTGCTATCCTAAGTATAAAACATGAAAAAGAAAGATTAGGAGCACCTATTTCCATAATTAAAGGGAAAAATCATCCAAAAGTATGCTAAATGTGGGATTAAAATATGTTAAAGTTTCGGTTTATGACCCATAAGGGTTGAACGGAAGCTCGTAAGAGCTGAACGGAAACCCATAAGGGTTAAACAGAAGCTCAATAGAGCTGAACGAAAACTCATATGAATTAAATAGAAGCTCGTAAGAGCTAAACGGAAAGTAAATATGAAATTTTGCAACAAATGCTGAACCTCGGTTTACTTGGGTAAATTGACTGTCATTTTCCTCCAACGCCGTCAATTCCCTGAATGCCGAATGTACTCAAATCCCGCATTCCATTCAATCCAAATATCAAATTCAAATTTATAACTTTAACAATATTTCATTTTAAACAATAGAATAAATACATAATATCATTCATCAATTCAATATAAATATTAAAATTTAACCGTACGAACTTTCCTGGGTTCAATTGTAATATTTGCAGGAGTTTAAGGACTATTCTGCTAATTTTTCTTTTTCACGAGTATCTATGGGATCTTGATCTAAAATGTAAAATTATTCATTTATTAGCAAATATTTCAATTCTAATTCATTTCACAATTAATACCCTTTAATTTTTGAATTTACATAATTAACCCAAACTTTCACAACTTTTGCAATTTAGTCCTTAACTAATTAATCTTATCAAATTAACTAATTATTTGTCTCAATTAATAATTTATCTAAATATTCTAGGCTATCATACAACCATTGATAAAACAAAATTTAATACCAAACCCTAATTCTTTAATTCTTCACAATTTGATCCTAAAATTAATATTTAATAAAATCAATTTATAAAATCATCATACAACAAAACTAAATCTCTAAATCCATGTTATTCATCTAAAACATCTAATACTCATCAATTAAAACTTTCAAAATTTTCAATAAAATCAAAAACTAAGGTAATATTAAGTTGGACTTAATTGTAAAAGTCTCAAACACATAAAAATTACAAGAAAATAGTAAGAATTAAACTCACATGGAGCTAAAATATGAAAATAAGCTTTAAGAGCTCTTCAAAGGTGTTTTTAGACAGAAAATTGGATTAGAAATTGTCTAGAAACTATTAAAATCCAATTTGGTTATTTTAATTTCATTTTATTTACAATTTTGCCCTTAAATTACGTTATTTTATTATTTTTCTTTGCTTATGCGGCCTCAGCCATCTCATTTAGGCTTAATTACTCTTTAAGTCTCTCTTATTTACCATTTAAGCCATTTAATCACTATTTCTTATAATTCACAAGTTTTGCACTTTTTTCAATTTAGTCCTTTTTAATTAATTTAGTATCAAAACATTAAAATTTTCTATCGGAACTTTAAAACTACCTTAATGACACTCCATAAATACTTATAAAAATATTCACAGGTCGGTTTATAGAAATGAGGTCTCTATACCTTATTTTCTAAAACCACTTGACCTAGAATTTTACTACTTGAACCTAATAATTCATTATAAAACTTAAATTGTCAGTTCAAAAATCTTTCTAAAACCACATTTGACTCATAAATACTAAATAATAAAATTTACGAGCTTACTCGTCGAATTTAGTGGCGTCAAACTACTGTTTTCGACACCACTTAAAATCAGGCTGTTACAACTATTCCCAATATTTCTTGTTGGGTGATTTTGGCCATTTGTTGGCCGACACCACACCCCCAAAAAAAATATTTTTTATATTAGATAAAGAGGTGCCGACCATAAGTGTGCCAGCACTCTAATTTTTTTTTTTTGAAAATAAATACATAGGTGCTGATCATCTAGTGTCCAAAACCCTAAAAATTATTTTTTAATAGAAAAAAATAGTGGTGCCGACCATCTATTTCCTATAACCTAATTTTGCTATTCATTTCAGGTCATTTGAGTGAATATTTTTTAACTAGAGTTATTTTTGTAAATATTAATTTTTTTTTAGATTAGATGAGTAAAATAGCCTTATTTGTCTCTAGACAGGGTGGAGTTCAACCTTATTCCTTGTGTTCCATCATCAAAAAATCTTGCAAGCATGCCGGGAACAGTCCCTAAGTTGTTGGCAATCAACTTCATGAGATGAATCATAACCTTATGCAACTCCATTGAATATGTTAAAGTTGGTCTGCATGCAGCACATGAACAACTAAGGAGCAGACCATGCAGTCCAAGTTATGTGGATGAAGTATGAAGATCAAGCTGCTGTAGTATTTCTGGATGAAGTACATGCAGCTACTGAAGTTGATGCTACTGTTCAATTTCAGTTTCATTTTGTTACTTTAAGTAATATTTTGTAACTTAGTTTAATTAGAACTAAGTAGGTAATGTATTTAATGTAATTGGGTGCTAATAAGATTAATAGTCAGCTTTCCTAATTATGCAAGTTGTGTTTTGTAAGTTGTGCAGGTTGCAATGAAACTTAAAGGTAGTAGGTGAAACTTGTTAAAGCTGACCAGCTTATGACTGGTATATGTATTGGCATCATGCCATCTTTTTAATTAATGAATTTTTATTAGAAATCATTCAAGAGAAATACTCTCTCAATTTTTGCTTTCTTAAATCAAGCCAGATTCTGTTCATTTTTGCTAAAAAATCTCCAGACTAGAATTTCAAGTTTTCTTCATTCTTTATCCGGGTTTATTACGTTGTTGCTTAAGTTCTTGACTGAGCCTCATACTTACTCCGGATAAATTGTTCCAAAAACCCCAACATTTGGTATCTAGAGCCCTATTCTTAGTGGACCTGTCATTTTCAATCCTTAGAACTATGTCTTCATCAGGATTCTTACTAGCACCACCACCAGTGTTTAATGGAGAAGGCTACCACATATGGGTAGTAAAAATGAAGACCTACCTGCAAGCACTTGATTTGTGGGAGGTTGTCAACTCAGATGCTGAACCAGCACCTCTAAGAGCCAACCTAACAGTGGCTCAGATAAGGCAACATTCTAATGAAAGAACCAAAAGGCACAAAGCCATGTCTTGCATCTAGAACAATGTGTCTGATATGATTTTCACAGGAATCATGGCTTGTAAGTCACCAAAACAGGCCTGGGATAAGCTGAAGGAGGAGTTCCAAGGGACTGAGAGAACAAGGCAGCAACAACTACTGAATTGGAGAAGGGATTTTGAAAACTTGAAGATGAAGGAGGAAAAAACAGTGAAACAATACTCAAACAGAATCATGGTTGTAATGAACAGCATCAGACTGCTTGGAGAATAGTTCAGTGAAGTAAGAATTATGGAAAAGGTGATATCAACCTTGCCTGAAAGGTATGAGGCAAAAATATCATCTCTTGAAGACTCGAGAGACTTAACCAGGATATCATTGAAAGAGCTGATAAATGCTCTTTATGCTCAAGAGCAAAGGAGAGCTAGCAGACTGGAAGAGCATCAAGAATGTGCCTTCTAAGCTAAAAGCAGACCAGCCTCGAGCTTCTCTGCCTACAAGGGAAAGAAAACCTGGAAAGACAGGCCTGATGTGTATTGTAAATTCTGCAAAAAAATGGGCCATGCTGAGAAAGTCTGCAGAAACAAAGGTAAGCAGAGACAAAATAGTCTCAACAGCCAAGAGCTGAAGCTCAAATAGCAGAGGAAGGCAGTGACCAAGAAGAGCAAGTCTTTGCAATTTCTTGCTTGGCTGCCAAATAAAAGGCCACAAAGGGATGGCTAATAGACAGTGGTTGCACAAACCACATGACACCAGATGCTGCCATCTTCAAGAAAATTGACAGAAGCTTCAAAACAAGGGTGAAGGTTGGAAATGGACACTTCATCAAAGCAGAAGGCAAAGGAGATGTGCTGATAGACACTCCTACAGGCATCAAACTTGTCTCAAATGTACTTTTGGTTCTAAAATTGATAAAAACCTGCTTAGCATTTCTCAGCTACTTGAGAAAGGATATTCAATTGTGTTCAATGGCAAGGAGTGCCTAATTAGTAATCCAAATGGATCCAAGCTCATGTCAGTGACTATGGCTAACAAAAGCTTTGGTGTGGACTGGAACAAGGGCTTAGACAGTACCTATACAACTGTTTAAGATGAATCCAAGCTGTGGGACAAAAGGTTAGGCCATGCCAACTACGAATCACTGACTCAGCTGACCAAAGGGGATTTGGTTGAAAACTTCACCAATTCAGTTGAAAAAGAAGAAGTTTGTAAAGTATGTTAGCTAGGAAAACAAGTTAGACTACCATTCCCTACAAACAAAGCCTGGAGAACTTTTAAAAGACTGTAACTTGTGCACACTGATGTGTGTGGTCCCATGAAGACTCAGTCTCTAAATGGAAGCTCTTATTCATTGATGATTACTCAAGGTATTGCTGGATCTACTTCATCCATCATAAGTATGTGGTAGCCTCAATTTTATGGAAGTTCAATGTAACATCCCCTACCCGTATCCGTTGCCAGAATAGAGTACGAGGCATTACCGAGGAGTACGGAAACACTTGCAGATAATTTAAATCATTTATCATTCAAATACCAAAATTGATTATAAAAGTTCCTTTAACGGACCCTCGAGGTCCCAAATCATGCATTAGCATCGGGTCGGGACTAAATCAGAATCGTATGAAATTTTTTGCAAAATCCCAAAATTTATCTCATTTACAAGGGTCCCATACCCGTGTGACTAGGGACACGCCCGTGTGGCATGGCCGTGTGGCTCACGTGGCCGTGTCTCTGGTGCGTGTAACTCTTTGACTTACATCTATGAAAGAACTCGAGTCACACGACCTTAGTACACACCCGTGTTGCTAGGCCGTGTGGTAAAGTTAATTTTCACAAATTAGGCTATTTTCCAAACAATAACAAAACATTTACTAAAGTTCCTTGCCGTTCACAACCACTGTTTTAATACTTCACATAGTTGAGCTCAACATTAATAACTACTCAATCTCTTTCATTTGGTTCACTCCTCTTGTATTACTTATTATCTGTAACACCCCAAACCCGGCCCATGCGTTTCGACCAGATCTGGCGTGTTATGGAACACATAACACTTTATCGGATTTTGAAAACACAAGTTAATTATTTAAAATTTGAATAAAGAAGTGGCTTTTTGGAAATAAAACTCTTTGTATTGTTATTATGTATAAATAAACCTTGTCATAAATTCATAAGTTGCATAACATTGAAAACTACTTAGTTGAATAAAAACTAGGGGCCTTATTACATAAATATTCCTAAATAACAATAAAATAAACTTAAAGAAATCCCAAAAAAAATAATTTGTAGAAATAAAACTTGATGGCCCCTCGAGTCCGTCTCGGCTCCCATGTCCACGATCTACTGCTCATCTGGAAGAGTAGAGAAAAGGAAAGTGTGAGTTACCAAGACTTAGTGTATAAATCTCAAAACACACAACGAGCCGAGCCCAAAAACACATTATGGGCCCTGGCCCATACATGAAGGTAACAATCATAATCACATGGTAAACGATAAATAATGAATAACCCAACCATCCTAGGTTTCCATCCTCTACACACTAACCCATACCAACCATCACACCTTGGGGATTTCTACAATCAACCCTCCATCTGCTACACACCAAAACGATAGCCGCACTGCCTATTCCTATTAATTAGGAATCATTGAATGTGGCATAGCCACCGATCACTATGTGACCTAACATTTGTATATGTGGGATTTCCACCACCGATCACCAAGTGACCTATCATGCACTTCCCCTTCAATATCATATTCCCACCCCATGCATACACATAAAGAAAACATCATGCAATCATATATATTTTTCGATACACATAGGGAGTTCTATGTTTACGTCCCTGGCATCCTTGCCTAACCCTTTTAGGGTTCCACTCGACTGTCTATACAGCCTCTTTCCGGCTTTTTAGCCCATAATACATACATATAACCATACATACAGGATTAGAAGTGTGTTAGAGATCTACACACCTGATTACCGATAAGACGATGCTTTCTATGTCGACGCTATCCTTAGTCGACACTACTACTATCTGCCTAAGGTGTTGTTCAGAAGCCGGTCCACAACCAAGTGGCCAATCTCGAATGGCGAATCTAACGCTTTTCTTAAACTTAGGTATTTTCTCCTTTGCCTGATCCATATTTAATTCCATCACAAGTCCTTATCAGAACTACTATCACAATATTTAATCGTTAATTCTCATTATAACCTTAAGATCTTTCATATAATGATCAAATCTAATAGAAATCTAGGGAAATATTCTTACCTTAAAAATCCCAAAAGTGGAGACTAGCTATTTTCGGCTTTTAGATCTAATTGACCAAGCTTTCTTCAAATCCCGAATTGCCGCCCATCATAAAACCATTAAACTATTAGCTTTTGGCTTTTGCCTTTCAAAAATCGGGAATAGATCATGAGAACTAATCAAAAATCGACACTTACCTTAGCATAGGAGATTCGGCTAGCACTAGAAAGAGGATTCGGTAATGCCAATGGAAGATTTAAATGCCAGAAGTATAGAAATAATTCTCAAATAAGATGAATAAAAGAGAAGACTATGGATGCTTCGGCTTTTTAGAGAAATCGACACAAGGAGGAAAAAGTGGAGAAGACTTTCGGCTTTTGAAGAAATTAGAGACAAGAAATTGGAGAGGGAGAGGCTAAGGAATTTCGGCACAATGGGAGAAGAAATTAGGGTTTTCAATGTCAGAATCAAGGAGCTATCCCCTATTTATAGATATTTCGACACCTCATGTATAAAACCGAAAACGCCCTTCCTAATTAATTAAAATTCAAGCTAAATGAGAGGGAAAATTCGGCACCCCCTTTGCCATGCAGTAGCCGATTTCTACACTCCTCTAGGTGATGGATTTTCGGCCAACACTTCCCTTGAAGATAAGCTCCTAACTTTTCTAATTTTTATCTATGATATTATCACTTATAAAATCCACATAATTTCTCCCATTTTTGAGCCTTGTAGCCGTCCACCTCTACTAACCCTAATGCTAAAATTTAACTTACTTAAATTAAAAGATTTGTGCCTCATTAAACTTAATATTTGAGCCCCTAACACTTAAATTAACTCATTTCACATATTCACCCATTAAACGCATAAGCCCAAAAATTTAGGATGTTACATTATCAAATTAGGAAGCGTCTTACGAATTTGAGTACGTCGTTACTCAGTGCCACATTTCACAACTCAGTATGCTTTCCGTTATTGAAATAGCATACTTACATTTCACAACTCGGTACGGGAAATGCCATACCTATGTTTCTTAACTCAGTATGGTTAATACCATACCTACGTTTCACAACTCAGTATGGATGATACCATACCTAAGTTTCACACTTTGCCATGGATCAACCATGGTCTTATCCGTCAATTCATCACATGTCACGATACGAACGTACTCAATCCTGCGTTTTTTCCTAATTTGAATTACCACCTTTATTCTTTCATTTTATCATAATTTTCACAATCCCACAGTAAATTCATATTTAATAACACATTATAAATTTGGATGTACGTATCCACCAATAAATTTTATGTACAGGTATCATCATCTCCTATTTCCACATACATTTACTTTCCACATTATGAACTCAAATAACATATACAAGACATACCGATGTATTTCCAAGTACGTTTTCATAATATTTCATTTTGAATTCAGATTATTTCATATTAGAACTCTTCTCATTAACTCATTTGGAATACCAATTCATACAGATAATACACTCAAGGGTGTACAAATATATAATCACAAATGAACTCATTCATCAACCAAGTTCTATGTTCATGTCTTATCAACTCGTATTTCCTTATATCATATAATTCTATGTAACACTTACCAAACTTTGTCAAAGTAGTGAACGTCTTACTGAATTGGTTTGCACCGGTATGCACTGAATTTCACTGATAATCACTGATGCCATAACATAGCTATGGTCTTTTCACTAGAATGCCATAGCTCAGCCATGGTCTTACATCTTCACTATCATTATGCCATGGTGAAACCATGGACTTATCCATCAATTCATCACTTTTCACTAGAATTCCATAGCCCAGCTATGGTTTTACATCTTAAACAAGTATCGTACCGATGTCATATCCCAGATATGGTCTTACACGGAAATCACTTGTCACTTGTAGCCGAAGCTACCACTATTCACTAATCAGGTAGCCGGAGCTACCACTTTTCACTGATCAGGTAGTCGGAGCTACCACTTTTCACTTGATCAGGTAGTCAAGCTACCACTTATCACTTTCACTTATCCTTGATCAGATACGTGTAGCCGAAGCTATCACTTATCACTTGTTGCTATGGTTCAACCATGATTTTTTCCGTCAATTCATCTTGCCACTGAACTGAAGTGCTCAATTTGATCATTTATTCAATTTTCATGCTTTTACATTATTCACGATTTTATCATCAATACATATGAAATAACACATCATGAAGTTCATAAAATTAACAAATGATCACTAAATTTATCCATATAAACTCACAAGTTCAATTTTTGTATTATAATGATAATCATAATTTCATAATAAATATTCCAAATAAAACATTATATCATTTCTAATTCAACATTTATCAATTATAATTGGGCATGTGATCAATTTATACACAAGTCGTTCATATATTCTTCCTCCTCGTCCTCTCCATCCACATCCTTAGTATAAATAACACACTTGTAAGTAACATTATCTATAATTTTTCACTATTTGTTTATGTGAATATTCAAGCTGTCCATCCGTGTCATAGTCACTAGATTATTTTTATCTTGAGCTACAGAACTTAAAATTAAAATATGCTAATTTTTCCTGAAACTAAATTCACATATATTCTTACCATAAAATTTTTAGAATTTTTGGTTTAGCCAATAAATACAGTTTATTCTTTAAAGTCACCCATGTTCTGATGTCTGACAGTTCCAACCCTTCTTCACTAAAAATTAATTAACTCCTCATACAAGATTCGGATGATGTTCGTGTTTGCTTGTCTTGAAAATAGACTCATTTAGGATTTTAAAAATATAAATTTTAGCCCCTAATTATTTTTCTCAAATTTTTGATGATTTTCCAAAGTCAGAAAAGGGGAACCCGAAATCATTCTGACCTTGTCTCACAAGACCTATTATATCTCATGATTTACAATTCCATTGCTTATACCGTTTATTCTATAAGAAACTAGACTCAATAAGATTTAATTCCATATTTTATTCATCCTATAATTATATTTTTAAAATTTTTAGTGATTTTTCAAATTTAGACTACTACTGCTGTCCAAAACTGTTTTAGTGCAAAGTGTTGATTTCCATTTTTGTCCCAAATTTCACAGTTCAAACAATTCAGTCCTTGTCCAATTAGCCCCTCAATTGGGATAATTTTTCTCAATTAATACTTTATTCTATCATTTTGAACTACTTCGTAACCCTTGAAAATCAGAACTTTAGCATTAGACCTTAATTCCAAACTCTTTCACAATTAGGTCTTAAAACCAATTTCCATTAATTTTACTTGATAAAATAATCATATATCAAAATTAAAGCTTCAATTCTGTGTTTATTCATCATATGCTTTCAGCACTCATCCATAGAAACTTTAAAAAAAATTAGCCATAGAATCAAAAACTAATGACATAGTAAGTTGGACCCAATTGTAAAAGTCCAAAAACATAGAAATTTCAAGGAGAAAGCAAGAATTAAACTTACATGAAGCTAGAGTATGAAAACCAGCTTGAACCCTCTTCCATGTCTGTTTTTCAGCTGATGAAAATGAAGAGAGATGAAGATAATTCTAGATATTCCAATTTGGTCCCATTTTAATTTAGCTAATTTTGGCAATTTTCAATTTTGCCCTTATTTCACCCATTTCCTTATTTTTCTCAACTATTGCTGCCCACAATATCTCCTTTGGGCTTATTTTCACTTTTGGTCCTTCCTCATTTGACAATTGAGCTATTTAATCCAGCAACTTTTACACTTTTTCAATTTAGTCCTTTTTATTTAATTAACCACCATACGTCAAAATTTTCTAGCGAAATTTTAATACTATCGTATTGACATTCCGTAAATATTCATAAAAATATTTATGAATCAGTTTATAACACCAAGATCTCGATACCTCTTTTTCTCAATTTCTTGACCAAATATATCTTTATAAAACACAATTTACTATTTCAAAAATATTTTAAAAGCTACATTTGGCTCGTAAATATTAAATAATATAATCTACGAGTTTATTTTTCAAATTTGGTGGTCTCGAACCACTATTTCTGACATAATTGAAATTTGGGCTATTACATTCCAGGCTACAACAGAAACAGAAACAGAAACAGGATGCAAGCTCAAGACTCTGAGGTCTGATAATGGAACTGAGTACACCTCAGCTCAGTTTCAATCCTTTTGTGATGAAGCAGGCATCAAGCACCAGCTCATCAACACTTACACACCTCAACAGAATGGTGTGAGTGAAAGGAAGAATAGAAGCTTGATGGATATGGCCAGATGTCTGTTGTTTGAGAGGAATTTGCCCAAAAACTTGTAGGCTGAAGCAGTTAACACTACTGTGTACCTCCAAAACAGGCTCCCAACCAAGGCTTTGGCTCAGAAAATTCCATTCGAGGCCTGATTTGGGTTCAAACCATCACTGGCTCACCTAAGGGTCTTTGGCTGCATTTGTTATGCTCATGTTCCAACAGTAAAAAGAGACAAGCTTGCTAAGAAAGCTCAACCTGATATCCTGGCGGGCTACAACAGTATCAAGAAGGGCTATAGGATCCTCGATCCTTTATGCAACAAAGTGCTTGTGAGCAGAGATGTAGTATTTGGTGAGAAGCCAGGCTAGAATTGGGAGAAGAATGAACTAGAGGCTGCTGCTGAAGATCTTGTACCAGATCAAACTGAAGCTGATTAAAATGGTCCTGAAATGGACATTGATAAAAGTCAGAGGCACTAGACCATTGGCTGAGATTTATGAGAGAGCTCAAGTGGCTGCTGTTGAACCAAGCTACTTTGAAGAAGCTGAAGCTCATCAAGGTTGGAAATAGGCAATGGCTGAGGAAATCAGTATGATTGAGAAGAATCAAACCTGGCAGCTAGTTGAGAGACCAGCAAACAGGAAGGTTATTGGGGGAAATGGGTCTACCGAGCCAAGCACAATGTTGATGGAAGCTTGAACAAGCTTAAAGCAAGGCTGGTTGTAAAGGGGTTTAGCCAGAAATATGGCATTGACTACCTGGAGACCTTTGCACTAGTGGCCAAACTTGACACCATAAAGCTGATAGTTGCCTTAGCAGCTCAAATGCAGTGGAAAATTCATCAACTTGATGTAAAATCAACATTTCTCAATGGTTTCCTTGAAGAAGAAATTTATGTTGAGCAACCTCAAGGTTTCAAAGTGGCTGATAAAGAAGAGAAGGTGTATAGACTGAAGAAAGCCTTGTATGGCTTGAAACAAGCACCAAGAGCCTGGTATAGTAGGATCGATGGCTACCTAGCTAGCCTTGGATTTGAAAGAAGCATTAGTGAACCTACCTTGTATGTGAAAAAGCAAGGTAGTGAAACTTAACTAATAGTGTCTCTATATGTTGATGACCTGCTAGTAACTGGAGAAGATCATGCAATGCTGGCTGATTTCAAAGCCAATATGGAACAAATGTTCGAGATGTCAGATTTGGGACAAATGTCCTACTTCTTTGGCATGGAAGTATCCCAAACTCAGGAAGGGATCTTGTAATACCCCGAAAATTTTTACAGTAAGATATTATCTTTGATATAGTAAAATAATGAAATAAAGCGACAAAAAGGGAAATTTTGGAGTTATGACAACATTGAGAAGTATATTATGATATATTAATTCAAGAAAGGACTAAATGGTAAAAGTGAGAAAAATTTTGTTGCCTAAGAGTAAATATTCAAAACTTGAGGGTTTAAAGTGTAAATATGAAAAGTTAAAGGACCAATAATGAAAATATTTTAAGGGGGAATGATCTAGAAACTAAGGAAAATGGATGAATTAGGACCAAAATGAATAGGTAAAGAATTATGAGGGACTAAATCATAATTTTACCAAATTATATGATGATTCAATGATGGAATTTTAAATGATTACAAAGGGCAAAATGGTCAATTGAAGAGAGAGAAATCTAGAAAGTAATGATGATGTTGATGATATTTTATAATTATTTAATTAGATAAATATTATTTTATCATCTTCTTTCCCATGCACCAATGTGAGAAGAAGAGAGAAAGAAAGAAAGTTTTGCTTTCTTTACAAATTGGTCCTTTCACCAAAAATCCACCATTTTCACTTAGAATTCAAAAGAATTTCCATAGCCATCAAGAGAGAACGATGACAAGGAGACTATGGGGAGCAAGAATATCAAGTTTGATTTAAGAAATAGAAGCTAGAGGGGAGAGAAAATCAAGTTAAAGATTGATTGAAATCAATATATTTTTAAGTTTGATATTGTGGAAAAAGCATGGAAATGATGTTAATGTAGAGTTTTCTTATATAAGGCTTTATGTTCTTGATATGTTAGTGAAGGAAAATAAGAGAAAGTGATGGGAAATATTGTAGAGAAAGGAAATAAAGGTGTTATAAACTTTGTAATTAACATTTTGCACTAAAATAGTTCTGGACAGCAACAGTAGTCTAACTTTGAAAATCACCAAAAATTGTAGAAATCGAATTAGAGGATGAATAAAATATGGAATTAAATATTATTGAGTCTAGTTTCTTATAGAAGAAATGGTGTAAGAAATGGAATTGTAAATCACGATATATGATACGTTTTGTGAGACAAGGTCAGAATGATTTCTGGTTCCCCTATTCTAACTTTGGAAAATCATCAAAAATTGGAGAAAAATAATTATGGGTCATAGTTTATATGCTTAAAATCCTTAATGAGTATATCTTCAAAATAAACAAACGATAACATTATTCAAATTCTGTACGATGAGATACTAAATTTTTAGTGAAGATGGGTCAGAATTGTTGGACAGCGGAACAGGGGTGACTTTAAAGAGTAAACTGTACTTATTGGATAAACCAAAAATTCTAAAAATTTTCTGGTAAGAATATATGTGAGTATAGTTTTTAAAAAATCAAGAGGAACTTAAATTGAAATTCTGTATCTCAAGAAATAAATAATTTAGTGTCTATGACGCAAATGGACAACTTTGAATAAATTTATAAGTAAATAGTGAAATCATAGATAATGTTACTTATAAGCATGGTATATAAATTAAGGATGTGGAATGGAGAGGAGTAGGAGGAAAATATAGATGAATATTTAGCTAGCATGGCTAATTTGCATGTTCTAGGCTCAATGACTAAATTTAATAAAAGTAAAACTTTGTGGGAAATTTTGTTAAAATGTCAGAAATGACCAAATTACATGAAATGGATTATTTTATTATTTAAATTATAAAATTGAACGAAATTATTAATTTAGATCAAGATCGGGTGAAAACATGTTTTAGGGATTAAATTGAAAAGTGTTGAAATTATGGAAAATTCTGATATTTCATAGAATTCATGGGCTGTTATCAATATATATGAGAATAATTAGGCTTGAAACAAGGATTAAATTACTAGAATTTTATTTTTCTGAACCTAAGGATGAAATCATCATTAATTAAAAGCTTAGGGGCAAAATGGTAATTTTGCCTATAGCATTAATTGAATGTATCAGAATATGAAATGAATAAAAATGGTGATCAAATTTATTTATAAAGATCCGGATAACTCAAATATGAGACTTGAACGTGGAAAAGAAAAGACATCGGATTAGTGAAACTAGAAACATGAACAAGCAACGAGGTAAGTTCGTTAAACTTGAATTGAATTATTAAATGCTTGAATTGTATATTTATGTGATTCGAATGTTTAATGTATGATAATAGATGAAATGTTGATAATACTTGATAAAAAGAGAAATAAATCCCAGCTACATGGAATGGAATTCGATGGAACACTGAAAAGGATTTGACGGTAAAAAGGATCTAGCCCGGACGGGTGATCCTAATATAAGCTCTCCCAAAGAATATGTGTGAAAAGGATCTAGCCCGGGAGGTTGATCCTGATATAACCCTCCCGAAGAATATGTGGAAAATGGATTTAGCCCGGACGGGTAATCTGAATTAGGGTCTAAATTTAGCCTGGACTAGTAATTCAGATCCAAGCTCATTAGAGTAATTGTCGTTGCAGGGGATTTAGCTTGGACTGGTAATCCCGAAAATAATCTTTGAGCAAATGTTATAGGGGATTTAGCCTGGACTGGTAATCCCACTGTAAGGATGAGGTTCGCGGGAGTGTGCTCTCTGGAAAAAGGGTATACTCATATGTGTACGAATTGACAGACTCGGGATTGTACACTATAAGTGTACTACTGGAAATCTATCGAAATTTTGAGAAATTCAACAGGATAAATATAGAAAATGGCTGATCGTGTCAAATAGTCGAGTTTTAATATTTATAAAGAGTGATCGAACACAGTAGACTAATCGTGACAACGATAGAGGCAAGTGCACCTATCGAGCAAAGAGTATAGCTCGAGCAAGAATATCTTATCGAACCCAAGGAACCTAAAAGTACTACTACTCACTTTCTCTATTATTTAGCCTTGAAATTTGGAGTGATTGAATTATTAAACTAATGAAATACTTAGACTAAATGCAAAGACAAAAGAATGAATTGGAGAAAGACTTTAGGAAAACTCAGTTGATAAAGATGATACCCTCAGGAAGAATCCACCTATGACTTCACTTATTATTTATTCCCCAAAACTTATGATTTCTTTACTTAGCTTGATCCGTGAGACTCCCTAACCTATATTAAACCCTCTCTCGAGGCGAATAACATCTAACCTCAGGTTAATTAGTGGAACTCTCATTCTCTTATAATAATCCCCTAAGGAAGCAGTAAATCGATCAATGGATTCCCATATTAGGTTTCACCATAATTTGGCAAAATCTCGTAACCCTATCTCTAGGCGCCCGATCAATTCCGCTCAATTATGCTAGATCTACTCTTAGGTAGGGTCTATTCCTCCTCCACCTAAGCACATCCGATTAAATTAAGCAACATAATTAAGAACAAACCAAGTACTTATCATATAATTTAGAAATCAAATAACAAAATTCATCATAGGTTTCATCCCTTTCAGGTATCTGAGGGGTTTAGTGCATAACTAAATACGAAAACATCTTAAGAGTAAAGAATAAACAAAACATAAGAAATCTCTAAAATCCCCTGAAGGAATTAAAAGAGAGATCCTCCGTCTTGAATGGAGTTTCGGCTTCTTGAGATGAATCAACTAGCTACCTTCAAGTGATTCCCTAAAAGATGAACGCTTCGACAAGAGCCTCTGCCAAAAAGCTCTCTTGTTTTGGCTTCTGGCGAACTCCCTTTTTAGTTGCTACCTTGGGTGTTTATATAGGCTTTGAGATACTTTACTTGGCTCCTAAGTATCCTAATTCAAGTATAATTCCTCCTAGGATGTTTAAATAGACTTAGGAATGTGTTTCTTTGCCTCCAAGCATCCAAATCCGAGTGAAATTGCTCTTTCCCGCGGCAAGGGCACACCCATGGCACACGCCCGTGTAAGTCGTCTTTAGGCCATGTCTCGATTCTGTCGATTGGGGCACGGCCGTGTAAATCATGGCATGGCCATGTGAAGTAAATGGCAAGGCACGACCGTGTGGCTTAAAGTCCAGGCCGTGTCGATTTCTTGGGTTGGCCCAATTTGGTCCGTTTTAAGTTCGTTTTACGTTCTTTTTATCCTTAGGTGCTTTCCTGAGCATAAGACATGAAAAGAAAGGATTAAGAGCACCTTTTACATAAATCAGGGATAAATCATCCAAAAGCATACTAAATGTGGGATTAAAATATGTTACTTTTACAGTTTATCAAATACCCCCTCACTTAAGCTTTTGCTTGTCCTCAAGCAAAATTCTCAAGTTACAATTAAAACGAACTTTCCATAATTCATAATTCTTATTGACAATGTCTCATCATAATTCATAGATAATTTATACATGGATAATTCAACTCAAAGAACCCTAAAGATTCAATTACGGTAAGTCATACCTTTATAGCATGAAAACATAGGTGTCTCCCCTTATCTAAGTGATTATCTTTAATTCAAAATCGACAAGAACTGACATCCTCACTAAAGATTCACTCAAATCACTCGAAGGTATTTAAGGTTCAAGAATAAGCACTCTAAGGCGAACCTGAAAAGTTAATCCCATAGGCTTGCCTGAAAATCAAATCACCACCACTGTATATGAGATGATACACAGATCAAAAGGTCTTTATCAGGGTTGTAAAGGGGCTAGGGTTAAAGGTGTGGATACAGGCTGAATTAGAAGGTTAGAATCGAGATTGACTTGACAAATTACCTAACTAGAAACACTAAACTAAATATGAATATTTACTTCGAATGAAAACTAATAATACCACCATTAATAATTACTCTATAATAAAGAGTATTTTCATCACTTGAAATTTGATAATACTTGAATATGAGCTTTTTCTTCAACAATTGGAGTTTAAATGCTCTAATTTTTTTTTAAGAACAAACTAAAATAAACATAATAAAAGGATCTTTGGTGATTGAAATAACCTAATTCAGAAAATGATCAAATCATTTCTCGATAGAGGGGTAGTCAAAGGAATGTTGATAACAAATACAAAGGGATTTTGGGTTAATATTAGTGGGTGAGTCAATAAAAAGGTTGTTAGGATTCAATGGGGTTCACTAGAGGTTAATTTCTATGGGTAGGCTTTTTTAGTGGAGCGAATGGGTTAAAACCTAGGTGCCTTTATCATCTCAGTGTATCAAATCATTAATGTGGTATCGACATGCATAAACGAGGCAAGTTCTAGAATAATAGTTCAAAGTTGACACACTCATAATCAATTAAAGTGAGCACGAAAAAGGGTATATGCTCTATAAGGCTCAAAGTCACACAAAAAATTATGGGTGTTTTTGACCTCAATCCCTGTAAATTTCAAACTTCAAAGTAAAACTCAAATTTAGTTCAACGACCTATTAATTTTTAATTTTTAGAAAGTAGACTTATCATGCTCGATTCTCTAGTATCCTTCAGATTTAATCATCAATGCACAATTAACTCTGACTTACTCTAAAACATATCAATAAAAATCATACATCATTAGAAATTTCATCCTAATTAGTAATATGAGAAAAATACTTTCGAGCGAGACTAAATTCAGATTTTGAGAATAATGCAAAAATCGTATTTTTACCCCACACTTAAGATGTACATTGCCTCAATGTACAAAGATAGATAAACAATTATGTAATAATAAAATCAAAAGAGAAGGGAGAAGTAACACTTCCTGAATTTTTGGATGAAGTCTATGAAAAGAAACCGGATAAGATTGGAGGTAAGCGGGGAAGCATCTCGAACCATTTGAAATTGAATCCTCAAGTAGCCTTGGTTTTATTGTATCCTAAGCTAAATCTAAATATCATAAAGAATAAGAAGAAGAAAATAAAATGAAATAAAGTAAAAAATAATGATGAAATAAAATAAAAACAAAAATAAATAATGGAAAATGAAAGACAACTAGAAAAATGGGGAATGAGGTTTAAATAGAGATGTAGCCCGTGTTTTGGGATTTTTAATTTTGAACACATTCAGGGTGTTCGGGCATGGCCGTGGGTGTCGTGACACGCCCGTGTCTTTCTTCACACGGTCATTCAATACGGGCGTGCTCCCCCGTGTTTGGTAAGTTAGAATGTTGGCACGGTTGAAAGGCACGACCGTGTTTAGCTCGTGCTTGACAAGTCAGTAACCTCGTACGGGGCGTCGACATAGGCGTGGACTAGTATCGTAGCCCGTGTTAGAGAAAGAAGTTTATTCCCTGTTTGTGCATGGCTAACGGCACGCCCATGGTTCATCCCCTAGCTTCCACACGGCCACGGGCACGCCCGTGTGTAGGGCCGTGTGGCCTAGAAATCTGCTCTTTGGTTAGTTTATGGTTAGGTGCTAAAAAGAAAAAGAAAAGAAAAATAAAAAATAATAAAAAAATATAAAAATAGGGTTAGTGCTCGGGTTGCCTCCCGAGAAGCGCTCATTTATAGTCTTAGCTAGACTTTACGTCTCATTCATATGGTCATGGTGGTTTGAAGAGGTGAAAATCCTTTCTCATGCGATCACTTCGGTTATGGATATATAGTTTGAGTCGAGTAATGTTTGCCTTAAAAGTGTCAAATTTAGGATTGTTGACCTCGACTATGCCGTATAGGAAGACATTTAGTACCTTAAAAGTGATTTCTTCGTTTGTCTTTAGGTCTGAATTGGTGATTCGAGGGTCTTCCTTATTCAACAATACCTGATCTCCTAATTTGAAGTGATTCGTTGTTCCTATCAGCTTGTCTGGGGTTTCCTTCAGTTTCACTTCGTGTGGTTCTGGTTCCTCATGTAATTCTTCTTTATTAGCACGAGGTCTATGATCCGCTCAGTTTGTAGCTTTGTGGTGTTTCTGCAATGAAGGTTGAACAAGTTGGCTATCAACTGAATTTACTTTCTCACCTTTATCACTTGATGTTCGGTGAGTCAAGAGCTTGAAGAGTGACTATCTAAATCCGCCTACACGAAGTATGAGTTCTCTGCATAGATATCAATTTTAGCTCTGGCGATTGCTAAAAGGGTCTTCCTAAAATTAAGGGATCGTGTTGTCCTCATCCATGTCTAAAATGACAAAGTCTCATCGAATAAGAATTTATAAATTTTGATTAGAACATTTTCTATTATACCCCTAGGAATTCTTATAGTTTTATCAGTTAATTGAATGCTCATCCTAGTTTGTCTGGGTTTCCTTAGACCTAGTTGTTTAAACATTTTGTAAGGCATAACATTGATGCTTGCCCCTAAATCCACCAACGCATTATCAATAGATAAACTACCAATTAAACATGGAATTGTAAAACTCCCTAGATCTTTTAATTTTCGTGGCAGTTTATTTTGTAGAATTGTTAAGCATATTGCGTTTAGCTCTACGTGGTGTTCTTCGTCTAATTTGAGTTTTTCGATCAAGAGCTGTCTTAAAAATTTCTTCGAGTCTGGTATCTGAAAAAGAGCTTTAAGGAGAGGAAAGTTAATATGTAATTTCTTCAAGAGTTTAAGAAACTTACCAAACTGTTCCTCTGAATCGTCTCTTTTCATTGCTTCGGGATAAGGTATGCGAGGTTGGTATTCCTTGATTACCGGCTTTGGCTTTTCTTGTGTTACCTCTACCTTAGCTTCGTCTACCTTGTTTTCTTGTATTGAGTTTGGTTCATCTAACCCCTTACTGTCTTGAGCTGAGATGGCTTGAATTTGCTCCTTTGGGTTAACCTCGGTGTTACTTGGTAGACGTCCTAGCGGTCGTATTAGCTTTGGAAGATGTCCCATTGACCTAGTAAGTTCTCCAACTTGATTCTCGATCCCTTTGATTGATTTTTATTGTTCATCAAGTGTTGCTTCAGTCTTTTGGAGACGAGAATCTATGGCTGCCATGAAATTCATCAGCATCTCTTCAAGATTCGACTCTTCTTCTTGTTGGTGAAGTGGTTGTTGAAAATCTAGAGGAAGTTCCGATCTTTGGCTATTTTGATAATCCCACGAGAAATTGGGATGGTACTGCCAACCTGCATTATAAGTGTCACTATAAAAATTATTTTGATATCTAGAATAGTTACCTATATAGTGAGCTTGCTAGTTTTTCATGCCATATCCGTAGGGTGGGTACTCAGGATTCGCCACGCCTCCTAGATTCAAATCATATTATATTTCTAGATGTACCTGTGAGGGATTATACCAATCATCAATCTTTTTATTCATCATCTCTAACTGATTAGATAACCTGGTGACCAAGTCGAGGTTGAAAACACTGGTTGCTTTAGTAGGAATTGCCCCCATGCCTTGCCACTGATAATTATTCAAGCCATCTTTTCCATAGACTAAAATTTTTCGCCAAAAGCAAAATATAGGAAAAAATTAGGAAAGTAAAAGAAATAATAATAAAGAATAATATAATAATAAATTGCAAATAAAAAAATTTGGCTAAAGTAATAGAAATAGAGTTTTCTTAATATTTTAGTGTTTCCCGACAACGGCGCCAAAAACTTGATCATGTCAAACAGTCGAGTTTTAATATTTATAAAAGAGTGATTGAACCTATAGACTAACTGTGACAATGATAGAGGCAAGTGCCCGATCAATTCCGCTCAATTATGCTAGATCTACTCTTAGGTAGGGTCTATTCCTCCTCCACCTAAGCACATCCGATTAAATTAAGCAACATAATTAAGAACAAACCAAGTACTTATCATATAATTTAGAAATCAAATAACAAAATTCATCATAGGTTTCATCCCCTTCAGGTATCTGAGGGGTTTAGTGCATAACTAAATATGAAAACATCTCAAGAGTAAAGAATAAACACAATATAAGAAATCCCTAAAACCCCCTAAAAGAATTAAAGGAGAGATCCTCCGTCTTGAATGGAGTTCTGGCTTCTTGAGATGAATCAACTGGCTATCTTCAAGTGATTCCCTAAAAGATGAACGCTTCGGCAAAAGCCTCTGCCAAAAAGCGCTCCTGTTTCGGCTTTTGCCAAACTCCCTTTTTAGTTGCTACCTTGGGTGTTTATATAGGCTTTGAGATACTTTACTTGGCTCCTAAGTATCCTAATTCAAGTAGAATTCCTCCTAGGATGTTTAAGTAGACTTAGGAATGTGTTTCTTTGCCTCCAAGCATCCAAATTCGAGTGAAATTGCTCTTTCCCGCTGCAGGGGCACGACCATGGCACACGCCCGTATAAGTCATCTTCAGGCCTTCTCTCGATTCTGTCGATTGGGCCACGGCCGTGTAAATCATGGCATGGCCGTGTGAAGTAAATGGAAAGGCATGGCCGTGTGGCTTGAAGTCCAGGCCGTGTCGATTTCTTGGGTTGGCCCAATTTGGTCCATTTTAAGCCCGTTTTACATTCTTTTTATCCTTAGGTGCTTTCCTAAGCATAAGACATGAAAAGAAAGGATTAAGAGCACCTTTTTACATAAATCAGGGATAAATCATCCAAAAGCATACTAAATGTGGGATTAAAATATGTTACTTTTACAGTTTATCAATGGCAAGTACTTGAAATCATGAAATTAAACTTGAAATACATAGAAATGATAATAATTATTTGATATATTGAAATATGACATGAAAAATACATGTATGTGAAAGTTTGATAAACCGTAATATGAACATATTTTAATCCCACATTTAGCATGTTTTTGGATGATTTATCCCTTTAATTGTGGAATTTGGTACTATTAATCCTTTGTTTTCATGTTTTATACTCAGGAGAGCACCGCAGGATGAAAAGAACGAGAAACAGGCCAAAAATAGATAAAATGGGCCTAACACGAATTACACACAGCCTGGACCCCGAATCACACGGTCGTGCCTCATCAACAAACCCAAACACGGCCTGGCCTCGACTTACACGGGCTTGTGCCATCGGCGTGTCCCTGCCACAGCAAAGAAGAGTTTCATTCGGAATAGGGTACTTAGAGGCAAAGAAAGCCATTCCAAAAGCCTATATAAACACCCTAGAGGCCAACCTTAAAGGGGGCAATTAGCAGAGCATCCAGTGGGCGTTCAACTAGGCCAAAGAGCCAAGCCAGAGGGGCCGAATTGTAGGATACCCTTGAAGAATGCTAATTGATTCATCTCAAGAAGTCAAATCATACTTAAGACTGAAGATCTCTCCTTCAATTCCTTCAGGGGGTTTTAGGGTTTTCTTATGTTTTGTTTTATCTTTTCTTCTGAGATGTATTCTTTTACGATTATGGTTAAACCCTCAGATACCTGAGGGGGATGAAACCTAAGACAAATCTTGTTATTATTTTGTGAGTTGTATGATAAATACTTGATTTGTTCTTAATTATGTGTTCTTAATTCTTGATTTGATATATCAGGATATTGATTCAAGTATTGATGTGCTTGGGCAGTGGAGCAAAAGTCTCTGTTTAAGAGTAGATCTAGCATAGTTAAGCGGAGTTGATTGCAACCCTAGAAATAGGATGACGAAAATCTACCGGGTTAGGGTCAAACCTAATATGGGAGTCCATAGAACGAGTTAATGCAATCTTAGGGGTTTTAATTAGAAAGAGATTTCAATTAATCAACCTAGGGTTAAACGTTAGTAGCCTCGAAAGAGGTATTAATATAAATTGGGGAATCCTACGGATCAAGTCAAGTGAATAAATCGTCTGGTTCAAAGTTAGATAACAAGTGAAGTCTAGGTGGATTCTTCCTCGAGTATTGTCTTAATCAATTGGTTTTACCTAAGTATTTCCCCAATTCCTTCTTTTTGTCTTAGCATCTTTAGCTTAGTAGTTAGTTAAATTTAGATTAGACAACCATTCTCTTAATTCTTAGGCTAAATAATAAAAAGAAAGTTAGTATTAGTACTTTGGGTTCGACAAACCGGTCTTGCCACTAAACTATACTATTGTTCGATAGGTGCGCTTGCCTCCATCGTTGTCTTAGTTAGTTTCCAGATTCGATCATTTTTTTTTATAAATTTTTAAGACTCTGACACACGATCAAGTTTTTGGCGCCGTTGCCGGGGAACTGAAATATTAAGAAAGCTCAATTTTTATTACTTTAGCCATATTTTATTTTGTAATTAAATTTTATTTTTACTTTTCTAATTTTTTTTCTTTTTCTTTTCCTAGTAGGTACCTTTAGTTTATGACTAGAAGGAACTCGATAAGACCACTACTTTACGATAGTGAAATTGAAAGCACAGTTTACAGAAACCAAAGAGAAATAAGGAGAAGCCTATAATACATACAAGAAGAGCAAGAAGACGAAATTAATACGAACGAAGAGATGGCTAAGAATAATCCGCTACCTCCAGAGGTGGCCGAAAATCATGCTCCTCGAACTATGTATGATTATGCTAAACCTAATTTAACAGGAACTGAGTCAAGTATTGTTAGACCTGCTTTAGCTTCTAACAATTTTGAATTGAAACCTAACAATATACAAATGATACATCAATTTATTCAGTTTGATGGTTTGCAGGATGAAAACCCAAATAATCACTTGGCAAATTTCCTAGAATTTTGCAATACTTTCAAAATTAATGGTGTTTTTTATGATGCCATCCATCTTCAGTTATTTCCCTTCTCCTTGATAAATAAAGTTAAACAGTGGCTGAATTCTCTTCCACGAGGATCAATCACTACATGGGACCAAATGACCAAAAAATTTTATTAAAATATTTTTCGCTGGCCAAAACGGCCAAATTAAGGAATGATATCTCTTCTTTTGTGTAGATGAATTTAGAAACACTATATGATTCATGGGAGAGATACAAAGATCTATTGAGAAGGTGCCCACACCATGGATTACCCTTGTGGCTACAGGTCCAAACATTTTACAACGGTGTAAACCCTTCAATGAGACAACTAATTGATTCAGCAGCCGGCAGAACCCTGGATAACAAAACTCCTGAAGCGGCCTATGAGTTTATAGAGGAGATGTCACTGAACAACTATCAGTGGCAAGTTACAAGGATAAGGCCAACAAAAACGGTAGGAGTTTTCAACCTCAACGCAATCACCATGCTATCAAATTAGGTAGAGATGTTAAATAAAAAGGTTGATGGTTTATGTGGTTCTTTGCAGGTACATCCAATTATGCAATGTGACTCAAATCTAGGAGGTATGGCGAATCTTGAGTACCCACCCTACAATCATGGCATGGAAAGCGAACAGATAAACTATACAGGTAACATTTTCATATCTCAAAATAACCTTTATAGTAATACCTATAATATAGGTTGGAGGAACCATCCCAATTTCTCATGGGGTAGTCAAGGAAATCAGAGACAACAACCCCCTCCAAACTTCCAACAACAGCCCTACCCACAGGAAAAGAAGCCGAACCTTGAGGAGATGCTGACAAAATTCATCGCAGTATCGGAAACACGTTTCCAAAACACTGAGACAACACTTAAAAATCAATAAGCATTGATTAAAAGAATTGAGAACTAGTTAGGGCAACTCTCTAAGCTGATCTCCGAACGACCACAAGGTAGTTTTCTAGGTAACACTGAGAGTAACCCAAAAGAGCAACTTCAAGCCATAATTGCTCAAAATAGTGAAGGGTTAGTAGATTTTGAACCTGAGCCAAGGCAAGAACCTGTGGTAAGTGAAGGTAAGGTTGAGGTAAGCCAATAAAAGCCAAAATCGGTAATTAAAGAATACCAACCTCGTATACCATATCCCAATGCGATAAAGAAAGACAATTCAGATGAACAGTTCTGTAAGTTTCTTAAATTTTTAAAGAAATTACATATTAACTTACTGTTTCTTGAAGCTCTTTCGCAGATGCCAGATTCAAGGAAATTTTAAAAAGAGCTTTTGACAAATAAGCGAAAGCTAGATGAGAAGCCCATGTGGAATTAAACGCAGTGTGCTCAGCAATGTTACAAAACAGACTACCACAAAAATTAAAAGATCTAGGGAGTTTTACAATTCCATGTTTAATTGGTAGTTTAACTGTTAATAACGCTTTAGTTGATTTAGGGGAAAGCATAAATGTTATGCCTTCTAAAATGTTTAAACAACTAGGTCTAGGGAAACCCAAACAAACTAGGATGAGTATTCAATTAGCTGATAAGACTATTTGAATTCCTAAGGGAATAACTGAAGATGTACTAGTTAAAATTGACAAATTCATATTTCCTGTAGACTTTGTTGTTTTAGATATGGATGAAGATAATAATATCCCCTTAATTTTAGGAAGACCCTTTTTAGCAACTGCCAGATCTAAAATTGATGTTAGTACAGGTGAACTCATACTTCGTGTAGGTGACGAATCAATCAGCCTTCAAGCTCTAGACTCAACTAGGACATCAAGTGATAAAGGTGAGAACGTAAATTCTATTGATAACCCTTCGGCTAAACCTTCTCTACATGAACCACCACGACGCTACATATCTGAGCTAATTCATAAACCTTGTGCCAATGAAGAAGAAATTTATGAGGAATGAAGGCTTCAGATTGATGACCTAGATGAGTGGAAGGTACATTTCAAGGAGGAATCAAAACCACACAAAGTGAAACTGAAGGAACCCCCAGACGAGCTTACAAGAACATCAAATCGCTTCAAAATAGGAGATCAGGTACTGATAGATAAAACAGACCCACGAATCACCATGTCAGACCTAAGTACAAACAAAGAGATCTCTTTTAAGGTACTTAATGTCTTCCCTTACGGAACAGTAGAGGTAAGTAATTCTATATTCGGCTCTTTTAAAGTGAACGCTGCTCGACTCAAACCATATAATGATAGCATGAGAAAGGATTTCTCACTCCTTTAACCCTCATGAATGTGTGAATGAGAAGTAAGTCTAGCTTAAGACTTTAAACGAGTGCTTCTCGGGAGGCAACCCAAGCACTAACCCCATTTATTTTTATTCTCTTTCTTTTAGCACCTAACTACAAACTAACCAAGTTAATGAAGCACAGATTTTCGCACCACACGGCCTCACACACGGCCGTGGCTGTGGCTGTGTGCACGCTACGGATTCTAGTACAAGTATGGCAAAAAGTATGATAAAGGACGAAAAATATCTTCAAGTCACGGGCTACAACTAAACACCACGGACGTAACGATCTGCACATGGGCGTGGTAGAAATGAAGGAAGCATAACACGGCCGTGAGACATGGTTGTGTGATTCGACACGCTCACGGTACATGGGCGTGGGATGTACCGGACCTAAATTTCTATTTAAACCACCCACTCCCCTTCTCACCCACTCTCCATTCTCTTTTTCCACACCCTTTAAAGTTTTTCCCCTTTCATTTCTCTCCTTCTTCATCTTCCAAGTCCTTGATCTTCACCTCATCCTTGTCAAAGAAACGGAATGATACTATCCCAGTCTCCCCGTGCGAGACCGATCTATATAAGTTCATGCCGGCCACTTCATTAACTCGATAGGAAAAGGACCTTTGAGTCCATTCCGTTCTCTTTTATTTTCCTTTTCTTTAGGTTTCTTTTAATTAGTTTAATCTATTTTATTTCGTTTTCTTTGATTTAAGTTCTAAAGGCTGCTAGGGAATCACTACACCAAGCCTTAGAAATCACTCCCACCTCGCGAACCATCAAATAATAAGGACTTTTATTTTACTTCTTACATTCTTTCTTTTTATCTTTCTTTTCTTTCACTATATAATTAGTATATTTAGAATTATTATTATTATTATTTTCTAGCTAACTCTTCACGAGGTTCCAAATTTCTTCATCTAGCACAGGAATTCGAGGCGCCCCCTTCAACTTATCTTTCACCTCCGAATCAAGTTTCCACACTTCCAACTCAAGAATTCCATTCAAAAATTTCAGGAAGTTTCACTTCTCTCCCTCTCTTTTGATTTTCTTACTACATGTTATTATATATCTTTGTACATTGAGGGCAATGTACATCTTAAGTGTGCGGGGTGAAAATTATTTAGAAAAAGTGCCTAACTTTTTGCATTATTCTCAAATCCCTGAATGATATCTTTTTTTAAGTAATCTTCTTATATCACTAATTAGAATAAAATTCCTGTTGACTCATGATTATTATTGATATGTTTTAGAGTAAGTCATAAGTTAATTTTGCATTGATAATTTAAACTTTAAGATACTAGAAAATCAAGCATGATGAGTCTATTTTCAAAAAATAAAATTTTGTTAGGTTGTCTACCTGAATCTAATTATTACCTTGAAGTTTAAAATTTACAAGGTTTTCATCAAAAACCCATAATTTTTGTGAGATTTTGAACCTTTTAGATCATACATTCTTTTCGTGCTCACTTTATTGATTATGAGTGTGTCAACATTGATTTGTTATTCTAGAACTTGCTTGATTATACATGTCAAGACCACATCTTTGATTTGATATACTGAGATGATAAAGGCACTTAGGATTTAACCCACTTACTCCACTAAAAGCCTACCCTTACAATTAACCCCTAGTGAACCCTGTTGATCCTAACAACTTTTTTATTGACTCACCCACTAATATTAACCCAAAACCCATCTTGTATTTGTTATCACCATTCCTTTTTACTACCCTTTTGTCGAGACTTGATTTGATCAGTTGCCTAATTATTTTATTTCAGTAGTTGAATTTTTCTTATATTATTTACTTATCTTGATTTGTTCTAAAAAAAACGAAGTCTATTCATTATTAATTCTATAATTAAGTGAGCTTATACATTTAAATTCAACACCTTGAAGAAAAAGCTCGTATTATTAGTTTCAAGTTTTCAATTTATGTAATTATTTAGGATTAGTTCATTTTTCTAGTTAGGTAAATTATCAATTCAATCTCGATATTAACCCTTCTAATTCAGCCTTTATCCATACCTTTAACCTAAACCCCGTTACAACCCTTTTAAAAACGTTTTGATTTGTGTATCATCTCATTTTATAGTGGTGGTGATTTGATTTCAGGCAAGCCTATGGGATTAACCTTTCATGTCTGACTGATGAGCGCTTTATTTTGAACCTTAAACACCTTGAGTGATTTGAGTGAATCTTTAGTGATGATGTCAATCCTTGTCAATTTTGAATTAAAGGTAATTATTTAGATAAGGGGAAACACTTATATTTTTCGTGCTAAAAACTATGACTTTGATTGTTTGAATCTTTAGGATTCTTTGAGTTAAATTATCCATGTATAAATTATCTACGAATTATGATGAAACATTATCGATGAATATTATGAATTGAGGAAGCTCGCTTTAATTGTGAGTTGAGAATTTTGCTTGAGGACAAGCAAAAGCTTAAGTGTGGAAATATTTGATAAACCGTAATATGAACATATTTTAGTCCCATATTTAGCATGTTTTTGGATGATTTATCCCTTTAATTGTGGAATTTGGTGCTTTTAATCTTTTGTTTTCATGTTTTATACTCAGGAGAGCACCGGAGCATGAAAAGAATGAGAAACGGGCCGAAAAAAGATAAAATGGCTAACACGAATTACACAAGACCTGGACCCCGAATCACACGGTCGTGCCTCATCAACAGACCCAAACATGGCCTGGCCTCGACTTACACGGGCGTGTGCCATAGGCGTGTCCCTGCCGCAGCAAAGAAGAGTTTCATTCGGAATAGGGTACTTAGAGGTAAAAAAAGCCATTCCAAAAGCCTATATAAACACCCTAGAGGCCAACCTTAAAGGGGGCAATTAGCAGAGTATCCAGTGGGGCGTTCAGCTAGGCCAAAGAGCCAACCTAGAGGGTCGAATTGTGGGATACTCTCAAAGAAAGCTAATTGATTCATCTCAAGAAGCCGGAATCATACTCAAGACTGAAGATCTCTCCTTCAATTCCTTCAGGGGGTTTTAGGATTTTCTTATATTTTGTTTTATCTTTTCTTCTGAGATGTATTCTTTTACGATTATGATTAAACCCTTAGATACCTGAGGGGGATGAAACCTAAGACAAATGTTGTTATTATTTTATGAGCTGTATGATAAATACTTGATTTGTTCTTAATTATGTGTTCTTAATTCTTGCTTTGATATTTCAGGATGTTGATTCAAGTATTGATGTGCTTGGGCAGTGGAGCAAAAGTCCTTGTTTAAGAGTAGATCTAGCATAGTTAAGCGGAGTTGATCGCAACCCTAGAAATAGGATGACGAAAATCTTCCGAATTAGGGTCAAACCCAATATGGGAGTCCATAGATCGAGTTAATACAATCTTAGGGGTTTTAATTAGAAAGAGATTTCAATTAATCAACCTAGGGTTAGATGTTAGTAGCCTCAAAAGAGGTATTAATATAAATTAGGGAATCCTACGGATCAAGTCAAGTGAATAAATCGTCTGGTTCAGAGTTAGATAACAAGTGAAGCCTAGGTGGATTCTTCCTCGGATATTGTCTTAATCAATTGGTTTTTCCCCCAAGTATTTCCCCAATTCCTTCTTTTTGTCTTAGCATCTTTAGCTTAGTAGTTAGTTAAATTTAGATTAGACAACCATTCTCTTAATTCTTAGGCTAAATAATAAAAAGAAAGTTAGTATTAGTACTTCGGGTTCGACAATCCGGTCTTGCCACTAAACTATACTACTGTTCGAAAGGTGCGCTTGCCTCCATCGTTGTCTTAGTTAGTTTTCAGGTTCGATCATTCTTTTTATAAATTTTTAAGACTCTGACACACGATCGAACTTGCCTGATAATTATGCAGATTCAAGATTATGAAATGCTACTGGAATAAATATACACTAAACTCATGAAAATGATGGTACATGAAATATTGTTATAATGAATTGAATAATTTATATTTATGAAGAAACAACAAGAGAATGATAAGTATCATGACATGTAAATATGAGACTATCTTTGATATGTTGATATAAGGAAAATTATGCATATTAGGACAAGTAATAAATTCAAGTGAGACATATCGAGAAAATAAGTTTGTCAGTATTAAAGTACGCTAACCAATGTAGAAAAATTTTTAGGATTTTGTAAAAAATTCCATATGATCCCAATTTAATCCCAGTTGGTTCCTAATGCATGTTTTGGGCTTTGAGGGCCTAATAGAGGGACGTTATGATTATTTTCATAATATGCATAATAAATTACTTGGAATTTTTCGAAAATGTTCAGTAAACTCTGGTAATGCCTCATACCCTATTCCGGCAATGGATACGGTTAGAGGGTATTACAGATCTTCCTAAGTCAGAAGGCTTTTGCCTTCAAAATTTGAACAAATTCTCCATGCTGAATTGTAAAGAAACAAGTACACTAGTTGCCATTGGTGAGAAACTATCGAGGCAAGGCGATTTTGAAAAGGTTAGTGAAACAACTTATAGGAGTCTGGTTGGTTGTTTCCTTTATTTAACTGCCACTAGACCAGACATCATGTTTACTGTGAGTTTGCTATCTAGATTCATACATTACTGCAATGAGAAGCACTTTCAAGCTGCCAAAAGAGTTCTCAGGCACATTAAAGGTACACTGAGCTATGGAATGTTGTTTAGCAAAGTTGAAAGCATGAAATTGGTTGGCTATGCTGATAGAGATTGGGCTAGTTCGATAGATGACATGAAGAGTACCTCAGGGTATGTTTTAACTCTTGGATTAACCATTTTTTTTGGATTTCAAGGAAGCAAACAATTGTTGCTCAATCAACAGCAGAGGCAAAATATGTGGCAGCTGCAGGAGCTGTCAATCAAGCCATTTGGCTAAGAAAAATAATGGCCGATTTAAATCAACACCAAAGGGAAGCAACAGGGATCAATTGTGACATTTAATCTGTTGTTGTAATTGCAAAGAATCCAGTGTTCCATGGAAGAACAAAGCACTTTAATATCAAGTTTCATTTTGTTAGATAAATGGAACAAGCACAAGAAGTGAAACTGATTCATTGCAGTTCAGAGTGATCGTGTGTCAAAGTCTTAAAAATTTATAAAAAAGAATGATCGAACCTGGAAACTAACTAGGACAACGATGGAGGCAAGCGCACCTATCGAACAGTAGTATAGTTTAGTGGCAAGACTGGATTGTCGAACCCAAAGGAACCAAAAGTACTAATACTAACTTCCTTTCAATTATTTAGCCTAAGAATTAAGAGAATTTATTATCTAATCTAAAATTAACTAACAACTAAGCTATAGATGCTAGGACAAAGAAGGAATTGGGGAAAGACTTGAGGGAAAACTGATTGATTTAGACAATACCTGAGGAAGAATCCACCTAGACTTCACTTGTTATCTAACTCTGAACCAGACGATTTATTCACTTGACTTGATCCGTAGGATTCCCTAAGTTATATTAATACCACTTTCGAGGCTACTAACGTCTAATCCTAGGTTGATTAATTGAAATTTCTTTCTAATTAAAACCCCTAGAATTGCATTAACTTGATCTATGGACTCTCATATTAGGTTTGACCCTAATCCAGAAAATTTACATAATCCTATTTATAGGGTTGCGTTCAACTCCGCTTAACTATGCTAGATCTACTCTTAGGTAGGGACTTTTTCTCCACCACCTAAGCACATCAATACTTGAATCAATATCCCAAAAATACCAAAACAAGAATTAAGAACACATAGTTAAGAATAAATTAAGTATTTATCATACAACTCAGATAACAATAATAAGAACGGTCTTAGGTTTTATCCCCCTCAGGTATCTGAGAGGTTTAGTTCATAATCGTAAAAGAATACATCTCAGAAGAAAATATAAAACAAAACATAAGAAAAACCCTAAAACCCCCTGAAGGAATTGAAGGAGAAGTCCTCAGTCTTGAGTATGATTCTGGCTTCTTGAGATGAATCAACTGGCTTTCTTCGAGTAAATCCCTATATTCAGCTTCTCTGGCTCGGCCTTTTGGCCTAGCTAAACGCCCCCTTAAAGGTTAGCCTCTAGGGTCTTTATATAAGCTTTTGGAATATGTTTCTTTGCCTCTAAGTACCCTAATCCGAATAGAATTCCTCTTATCTGTGGCAGAGGCACGCCCATGGTACACACCCGTGTAAATCGTGGCCAGCCGTGTTCGGGTCTGTTGATGAGGCACGGTCGTGTATTTCAGGGTCCAGGCCATGGTCGACTCTTCTTACGGGGCACGGACGTGTGGTCTTAGGCTCAGGCAGTGTCGATTCCTTGATATGGCCCATTTTCTCGATTTTGGCCCATTACTCGTTCTTTTCATCCTCAGGTGCTCTACTGAATATAAAACATGAAAACTGATTGTTGTTTTGTCGAGTCTAAAAATTTGTAAAGAGAATGATCGAACCTGGAAACTAACTTTGACAAAGACTTAAGGCAAGTGCACCTATCAAACAGTATTATAGCTTAGGCAAGACCAGATTGTAGAACCCAAAGGACCTAAAAGTACTAATACTAACCTTCTTTCTATTATTTAGCCTAAATATTAAGTGATTGATTGTTTAATCTAAATTAACTAACTACTAAGCTAAAGACACAAAGACAAAAAGTACGAATTGGGGAAATACTGTTGGGAAAACTCAGTTGATTAAGACGATACCCTTAGGAAGAATCCACCTAGACTTCATGATAAATCGTAAAAGTAATATATTTTAACCCATATTTAGTATGCTTTTGGATGATTTAGCCCTTGATTTATGTAAAAAGGTGCTTTTAATCCTTTTTTTTCATGTTTATACTCAGAAAAGCACCCGACGACGAAAAGAACGAGAAACAGGCTTAAAACAGGCCAATTTGGCCAAAGAGGAAATCAACACGGCCTGGACTTCAAGCCACACGGTCGTGCCTCGTCAAATTACTTCACACGACCATGCCACGATTTACACAAGAAGGCCTCTAATTGATGAGAATCGAGACACGGCTTAAAGACAATTTATACAGCGTGTACCATGGCCGCACCCCTACTCGCCATGAAAAGAGCAATTTCACTTTCGGATTTGGATGCTTGGAGGCAAAGAAACACATTCCTAAGTCTATTTAAACATCCTAGGAGGAATTCTACTTGAATTAGGATACTTAGGAGCCAAGTAAAGCATCTCAAAGCCTATATAAACACCCAAGGTAGCAACTAAAAAAGGGAGTTCGGCGAAGCGAAATAAAGCGAGTTTTCTACGAGCTTTTATTCGAATTACTCGAAGATAGCAGTTGATCCATCTCAAGAAGTGGAGTTCTACTTAAGACAGAGGATCTCCTCTTCAATTCCTTCTGGGGTTTAGGGATTTCTTATGTTTTGTTTTATCTTTTCTCTTGAGATGTTTTCTTATTTTGTTATGAACTAAACCCTTGAGATACCAAGGGATGAAACCTATGATGGATTTTATTATTTGATTTCTAAATTATATGATAAGTACTTAGTTTGTTCTTAATTATGTTGTTTAATTTAATCGATGTGCTTAGGTGGAGGAGGAATAGACCACGCTAAGAGTAGATCTAGCATAATTAAGTGGAGTTGATTACGCCTAGAGATAGGGTTACGAGATTTTGCGGATTAGGGTGAAACCTAATATGGGAGTCCATTGATCGATTTATCGCTTCCTTAGGGGTTATTATAAGAGAACGAGAGTTTCACTAATTAACCTAAGGTTAGACGTTATTCGCCTCGAGAGAGGGTTTAATATAGGTTAGGGAGTCTCACGAATCGAGCTAAGTAAAGAAGTCATATGAATTAAAAGTTAGATAACAAGAGAAGTCATAGGTGGATTCTTCCTGAGTGTATCGTCTAAAATCAACTGAGTTTTTCCACAGTCTTTTCCCAAAGTTTCATTCTTTTGTCTTTGCATCTAGTTTAGTTTTTCATTAGTTTAATAAACCAATCACTCCATATTTTAGGCTAAATAATAGAAAGAAAGTGAGTAGTAGTACTTTTAGGTTCCTTTGGGTTTGATAAATAATCTTGCCTAAACTATACTATTGTTCGATAGGTGCACTTGCCTAAATCGTTGTCATAGTTAGTCTATAGGTTCGATCATTCTTTATAAATATTAAAACTCGAATGTTTGACACGATCACTTCACTTGTTATCTAACACTAAACTAGACGATTTATTCACTTGACTTGATCTGTAGGATTCCCTAATTTATATTAAACCGTCTCTCAAGGCGAATAACGTCTAACCCTAGGTTGATTAATTGAAATCTCTTTCTAATTAAAACCCCTAGAATCGCATTAACTCGATCTATGGACTCCCATATTAGGTTTTACCCTAATCTGACAAAATCTCGTCACCCTATCTCTAGGTACGCGATCAACTCTACTTAGTTATGCTAGATCTACTCTTAGACAGTGACTTTTGCTCCACCACCTAAGCACATTCAACTTGAATCAATATCCCAGAAATATTAACACAAGAATTAAGCACACATAATTAAGAACAAATCAAATATTTATCATATAGTTTAGAAAATAATAACAAGATTCATCTAGGTTTCATCCCCTTCAGGTATTGAAGGGTTTAGTTCATATCAATAAAAGAAAACATCTCAGAAGAAAAGATAAAACAAAACATAAAAAATCCCTAAAACTCCCTGAAGGAATTGAAGGAGAGATCCGCCATCTTGAGTATAATTTTGGCTTCTTGAGATGGATCAACTGGTTATCTTCGAGTGATTTCTACAAATCTGGCCTTTCTGGCTGGGCTCCTTACCCTAGCTCAACGCCAAAAGCCCTGGCAGAAGGCTTATGACGAACTCCCCACTTAAGTTGCCCCATAGGGTGTTTATATAGACTTTAAGATGCTTTACTTGGCCCCTACATATCCTAATTCAAGTAGAATTCCTACTAGGGTGTTTGAATAGGCTTTGGAATGTGTTTCTTTGCCTCAAGTATCCAAATCTGAGTAAAACTCCTCTTGGCCGCGGCAGGGACATGCCCATGGCACACACCTATGTGAATCGATTTCAGGCCGTAGTCGAGTCTGCTGAAGAGACACGCCCATGTGTTTCAGGGTCCAGGCTGTGTTCTAGTAATTTAATGAGGCACGATCGTGTGGTATTGGGCCCAAGTCATGTCGATTTCTTCTTTGGCCCGTTTTGAGCTTGTTTCTCGTTCTTTTTATCCCTAGGTGCTTTCCTGAGTATAAAACATGAAAAGAAAGGATTAAGAGCACCTTTTTACATAAACCAAGGGATAAATCATCCAAAAGTATGCTAAATTTGTTAAAATATGCTACTTTTACGGTTTATCAAATACCCTCACACTTAAGCTTTTGCTTGTCCTCAAGCAAAATTCTCAACATACAATTTAAACGAACTTTCCACAATTCATAATCCTCATTAATAATGTCTCATCATAATTCATAGATAATTCATACATGGATAATTTAACTCAATGACTTCTAAAGATTTAAACAATTCTAAGTCATATATTTGTAGCACGAAAACATAGGTGTCTCCCTTTATCTAAATAATTACCTCTGATTCAAAATCGACAAAGATTGACATCCTCACTAAAGATTCACTCAAAGCACTCGAAGTGTTTAAGGTTTAGGAAAAAGCACTTATAAATCGAACCTGAAAAGTTAATCCCATAGGCTTGCCTGAAAATCAAATCTCCACCACTGTAATATGAGATGATACACAAATCAAAAGGTCTTTAACAGGGTTGTAACGGGGTTTGGGTTAAAGGTATGGATAAAGGCTGAAATAGAAGGTTAGAATCAAGATTGAATTGACAAGTTACCTAACTTTAGAAAAATAAACTAATAACTTGAATAATTACATCACATGAAAATACTAATAATATAAGCTTCTTATTCAAGATGCTGAATTCAAACGTACAAGCTCTTAGAACATAGAACTAATAATGAATATACTTCGATTTTTTTTAAGAACAAATCAAATAAATACATAATATAAGAAAGAACTTTATCAACTAAAATAAAGTAATTAGTCAACTGATCAAATCAATTCTCGATAGAAGGGTAGTCAAAGGAATGGTGATAACAAATACGAGCGGGGTTTTGGGTTAATATTAGTGGGAAAATCAATAAAAAGGGTTGTTAGGATCAAAGAGGTCCATTAGGGGTTAATTGTGAATGTAGGCTTTTTAGTGGAGTGAATAGGTTAAAACCTAGGTGCCTTTATCATCTCAGTATATTAAATCAAAAATGTGATCTTGACATGTATAATCGAGGCAAGTTCTAGAATAACTATTTAGTGTTGACATACTCATAATCAATAAAGTGAGCATGAAAAAGAATATATTCTCTATAAGGCTCAAAATCTCAAAAAAGTTATGGGTGTTTTTGACATCAATCCCTATAAATTTCAAACTTCAAAGTAATATTCAAATTCAGCTCAACAACCTAGAAAATTTTTAATTCTGAAAAATAGACTTATCATGCTTGATTCTCTAGTATCTTAAAGTTTAAATCATCAATGCACAATTATCTATAACTTAATCTAAGACATATCAATAAAAATCATAAATCATCAGAAATTTCATCCTAATTAGTAATATGAGGAAATTACTTAAGAACTAGATATAATTCAGGGATTTGAGAATAATGCAAAAAGTTAGGCACTTTTACCCCCCACACTTAAGATGTACATTGCCCTCAATGTACAAAGATAGATAAATAATCATGTGATACTGAAATCAAAAGAGAAGGGGAGAAGCGACTCTTCCTGAATTATGGATGGATTCCTTGAGTTGGTAGAGGTCATGGTGACAGATGACTTATGTAGTAGTGAATTACTCCTAGTGATTTGTTCATTATTTGGAATGTCTAATTGAAACTGCCAAGTCATTAATTAGATGTCTCGGTTGTGGGAATAAAATAGATGTGTGTTAGGCATACTCGAAAGTTAGATAACCAATGATAACATATTAGAAGTTTGAAATAAAAGTTTTGAAATATAAAATGCAACAAGTTTAAATAAAAATAGAAATTAAAACTCAGAACTAAAAAATAAAGAAAATAATTATTATAAAAGGACTCAGATGTCCTCATCATCCGCTGGGTCCTGCGGAGGTGGTGATGATGAGATATGGAAATGATGGCAGATCTGCTAAAGGGTGGCCTCGATGCCATCAAATTGTCGAGCAGTCCTGTCAAATTGTTGCGTACAATACTGCTCGAACTGAGTGAGGCGTGCAAGAATGTCTGACAGTGAAGCTGCTGTATGGGATGGGCGCTGGCTCAAAAATGGTACCTCCTGTGGGACATCGTCAGTAATGTCCTCGGGCTCCTCTTCGTCAGTGGAGGGGGCTAATCGGTACTGAGGAGGGTCGGTCCCACGACGATATTTAATCATCCTCATGTACAACATCGTCTGGATGCCCTGAGGTGCCATCTGCCCAATCATCGTGAGGGGGATCTCTGGGCATCGGTGTTAAGGAGGTCAAGTGTCAATCCAACCGTGTGATATACGGGCTCATTGATAGAATTCCCCTCCGCGGCTACGTCTGGTGCTGAATCGCATGGACTATGAAATATGCAAGATCAAACATGTGTTCATTTGACATGCACCACAGGTAGTAGGCGTCGTGCGTATTGACGAAACCAGTGCTTTCTCGTTGACCTGTAAGAGTATGGGCTAGAAGGGCGTGTATGTACCTCAGGGATGGTACAAGGGTCGTTGCTTTGGAGCGGCTAGGGTCATAGTTTGAATTGTTGGGAGCGATGTTGTACCAACAGCTTGTGGGGGTTTTATGGATCTTGCGAGCAAGGTCCGAGAGGTCATGCTCCTCCTGAACTCATTGGTATACAGCCCCAATGCCGCTCAAAATTGTGGTACATTGAATTCGTGGATAATGCCTCCAAGTCAGAATTGGATTGTACCCGGGTCATCGTGTTGGAACATCACTGTTTGGAGATGAAATGTCAGCAGAACTCCAAAGTGAGTTCTAAGTAGGTAGGCTCGATGATGTTCAAGAACTGGTTCCAAGGGTCGATAGATAATAAAGCCCTTACATCGTCGGCTAGTTGGACCTGTTCCAATACAGCCCAATCAATGCATCTTCCTGTGCCTAGTGGTCGTGCCTGAAGTTGTTTGTGGCAATACTCTTGAATCCCCGAAGGAAAATATAAGAATGGGTGGCGTACTTCCATGGTTGCGCTGGCTGATGATGAACCGGACCCTTCCATTTTTTGGAGGACGGTACTGCAATTTTCTTGCCTCTGGAGGATGACATTGTACCTGAAAATAGTTGGTATTCAAGTAATAAATCAAGTACTTTTATCAAAATCTGAAATATCCAAAGGCTAAATACGACTTTTTAGCCTTGATCAACCAATTTGTCAACTATGAATTCTAACTAATTCTAATCAATTATTAAAGAAAAATACTTAATAAAACAATCAAATGAGTTCTTAAAATTTCAAAGAATTAAACTTAATACTAATAGGCAAGGGAGACTAAATAATATGGAATTTTAAATCGTTAATTAGTTCTAAAATCCAGGAAATTATTCAAAAAGAAATAACTAATAAATCGTAAAAGTAACATATTTTAATCCCACATTTAGTATGCTTTTGGATGAATTTATCCTTAATTTATGTAAAAAGGTGCTCTTAATCCTTTCTTTTCATGTCTTATACTCAGGAAAGCACCCAAGGATAAAAAGGACGCAAAACGGGTTTAAAACGGACCAAAGTGGGCCAACCCAAGAAGTCGGCACGGCCTGGACTTTATGCCACACGGTCGTGCCCCAATATTTAGATTACACACGGTCACACCCTGATTTGCACGACCGTGCCTCGTCGACAAAAAGCCCAACACGGCCTGACCCCGATGTACACGGCTGTGCTCCAATTGGCAGACCCGAAGCCTGGCTTCTACCCAGATATTGCACGGGCGTGTCATAGCTGTGCCTAAACCAATAGAATGGAGACACGGGCTGGACCACGATTTACACGGGCGTGTCAAGGCCGTGCCCCTGCCGCGGGAAAGAGTAATTTCACTCGGAATTGGATGCTTGGAGCCCAAGAAACGCAATCCTAAGTCCACTCAAACACTTAGAATGAATTTCACTTGAATTATGAGTACTTAGGAGCCAAGTAAAGCATCCCAAACGTCTATATAAACAATCCAAGGCAGCAATTCAAGGGCGGCAGGTTTTAGCAGAGTTTTCTGCTAGAGCTTTTCTCGTTTAGGGAATTACTCAAAGATAGCCAGTTGATGCATCTCGAAGAGTCAGAATTCTACTCAAGACGGAGGATCTCTCCTTCAATTCCTTGAGGGTTTTAGGATTTTTATGTTTTGTTTTATCTTTTCTCTTGAGATGTTTTCTTATTTTATTATGAACTAGATCCTTTAGATACCTGAAGGGGATGAAACCTATGATGGATTTTGTTATTTAATTCTTTCGGTTTATATGATAAATACTTAGTTTGTTCTTAATTATGTTACTCAATTTAATCTGATGTACTTAGGTGGAGGAGGAATAGACCCTGCCTAAGAGTAGATCTAGCATAATTAAGCGGAGTTGATCGGGCGTCTAGAGATAGGGTTACGAGATTTTGTCGAATTAGGGTGAAACCTAATATGGGAGTCCATTGATCGATTTACTACTTCCTTAAGGGTTATTATAAGAGAACGAGAGTTCCACTAATTAATCTAAGGTTAGACGTTATTCACTTCGAGAGAAGGTTTAATATAGGTTAGGGAGTCTCACGGATCAAGCTAAGCAAAAGAAATCATATGAATTGAAAGTTAGATAATAAGTGAAGTCATAGGTGGATTCTTCCCGAGGGTATTATTTTTATCAACTGAGTTTTGCAAAGTCTTTTCCCAGTTTATTCTTTTGTCTTTGCATATAGTTTAAGTATTTCATTAGTCTTAGATAAGTTAATTAATCACTCCATATTTAAGGCTAAATAATAGGAAGAAAGTGAGTAGTAGTACTTTTAGGTTCCTTGCGTTTGATAAGATATTCTTGCCAAAGCTATACTCTTTGTTAAACGAGTGCACTTGCCTCTATCGTTGTTATAGTTAGTCTCGTGTTTGATTATCCTTTATAAATTTTAAAACTAGACTGTTTTGCAGCGATCAAATACTAATAATAAAAGAAAAGATAAATAATATGCAATGCTATTCAAACAATAGTTAAATATATGAAATAGGGAAGGTGACCAGCAGTGTTTTAGGGTGTGTGGCATTGTGAACGATAGAGCATGACCGCGTATTATGGCGCACGGTCGTGTATTGTGATTTTCTTGGGCAGTACGGTGGTGGCGAGGGCGTGGGCTCCTATTTGGCACGGTCGTGTCTTCGATTTTGTATAGTTTTCTTTGAGAGGATGGATGATGGAGGGGGTTTGGAGGTTAAAATATGGGTGATTTTGGTACGGTGGCCAGATTAGGGAGGAAGAGGGTTGAGAGAATCGGTTAGGGTTGGGTTTTGGGGAAGATGAGAGTTTAGGTTTTTTAAATAGGGGTGGAAGCACGGGCAGGTGCCACGCTCGTGTTTAATTTTAATCAACCCATGTTTTTTGTGATTTTGAATTTGGGCACGTTCAGGATATTTGGCCGTGGCTGATCGTTGTTTTGTCGAGTTTTAAAATTTATAAAGAGAATGATCGAACTTGGAAACTATCTCTGACAACGGCTTAAGGCAAGTGCACCTATCGAACAGTAGTATAGCTTAGGCAAGACCGGATTGTCGAACCCAAAGGAACTAAAAGTACTAATGCTAACCTTCTTTCTATTATTTAGCCTAAATATTAAGTGATTGGTTGTTTAATCTAAAACTAACTACTAAGCTAAAGACGCAAAGACAAAAAGAATGAATTAGGGAAATACTATTAGGAAAACTCAGTTGATTAAGACGATACCCTTAGGAAGAATCCACCTAGACTTCACTTGTTATCTAACACTGAACCAGATGATTTATTCACTTGACTTGATCCGTAGGATTCCCTAATTTATATTAAACCCTCACTCGAGGCAAATAACGTCTAAATCTAGGTTGATTAATTTAAATTTCTTTCTAATTAAAACCCTTAGAATCACATTAACTCAATCTATGGACTCTCATATTAGGTTTCACCCTAATCTGACAAAATCTCGTCACCCTATCTCTAGGCGCGCGATCAACTCCTCTTAATTATGCTAGATCTACTCTTAAGCAGGGACTTTTGCTCCACCACCTAAGCACATTCAACTTGAATCAATATCTCGAAAATATTAAGACAAGAATTAAGCACACATAATTAAGAACAAATCAAGTATTTATCATATAGTTTAGAAAATAATAACAAGATTCATCTGGGTTTCATCCCCTTCAGGTATCTGAATAGTTTAGTTCATAATGATAGAAAACATCTTAGAAGAAAAGGTAAAACAAAACATAAGAAATGCCTAAAACCCCCTGAAGGAATTGAAGGAGAAATCCGTCGTCTTGAGCAGAATTCTGACTTCTTGAGATGGATCAACTGGCTTTCTTCGAGTGATTCCCACAAATCTGACCTTTTCAGCTTGGCTCCTTGGCCTAGCTGGCGCTGGCTCTGGTAGAAGGTTTCTGCCGAACTCCCCACTTAAGTTGCCCCCTAAGGTGTTTATATAGACTTTGAGATACTTTACTTGGTCCCTACATATCCTAATTCAAATAGAATTCCTACTAGGGTGTTTGAATAGGCTTTGGAATGTGTTTCTTTTCCTTCAAGTATCCAAATCTGAGTAAAACTCCTCTTGGCCGCGGTAGGGACACACCCATGGCATACGCCCGTGTGAATCGATTTCAGGCCGTGGTCGAGTCTGCGGAAGAGACACGCCCGTGTGTTTCGGGGTCCAGGCCGTGTTAGAGTAGATTAGGGAGGCACGGCCGTGTGGTCTCGTGCTTTTCATCCCTAAGTGCTTTCCTGAGTATAAAACATGAAAAGAAAAGATTAATAGCACTTTTTTACCCAATTCAGGAATAAATCATCCAAAACTATACTAAATGTGGGATTAAAATATGTTACTTTTACAGTTTATCAGCGACCGCAGTCAAGGTGCCATGCCCGTGTTCTTCTTCTCACGATTTGTTTAGAACAGCTCGTGTTTAGTCCGTGTTCGATAAGTCAGTATAGTCTACGATTGTAAGGCACGGGAGTGTTCTACCCGTGGTTGGCAAGTCAGTATAGTCCATGGTCATAAGGCACAATCGTGTCCTGCACGTGTTTAGGAAAAATTTACCTCTTGTCGTGCACGGTTACAAGTACGCCCGTGTTTCGTCTTATTGCTTCCACACGGCCATGGGCACGCCTGTGTGCTAGGCCATGTGGTCTGAAAACCTGCACTTAATTGAATTAGTATAAAGTTAGATGCTATCAATTAAAAGTATAACGTTAGTGGAGTTAGTGCTCGGGTTGCCTCCCGAGAAGCGCTCTTTTAAAGTCTTAAGCTAGACTTACCCTATTTTCATTTTTAAAAGAAGGCTTTTGGAGCTGAAGCTCCTCTCTCATATCCCTAAAATCTCCACCATTATAAATTTTGAGTTGGTGACCATTTACCTTGAATGTGCCTTTAGTGGGGTGAGTTATCTCAATTGTGCCATAGGGAAAAATTATTTTGATCATGAATGGACCTGACCATCTTGATTTCAGTTTCCCAGGAAATAGTTTAAGCCTTGAGCTGTATAATAAGACCAAGTCCCCTACTTCAAATTGTTTTGATTTCTTTAGACGAGCATCATGGCGCTGCTTTTGTTGCTTCCTTGTAAAGTTTTGAGTTCTCGTAAGCATCATCTCTCCTTTCATCTAGCTCATTCATCTGCATCATTCTTTTCTCTCCTACAGTTTTAATATCGTAATTTAAGAATTTTATAGCCCAAAAAGCTTTGTGTTCTAACTCGAATGGCAAATGACAACTTTTCCCGTAAACAAGTTTGTACGAGGATTTTCTTAGGGGGTTTTAAACACTGCTCTATAGGCTCATAGGGCATCATCTACTTTTAATGCCTAATCTTTTTTGTTTGATTCAACCATTTTTTTTCTAGAATGCGCTTAAGTTCTCGGTTCGCTACTTCTGCTTGCCCACTAGTTTGAGGGTGATATGGGGTAGCTATCCTATGGTGTACTCCATATTTTTTAAGACTTTATCAAATTAAGTGTTACAAAAATGAGCACCCCTATCACTAATAATGGCTCCAGGTGTTTCAAATTGAAAGAACAATTTCTTGAGAAATTTGACTACTACTCTGGCATTATTTGTAGGTAAAGCTTCAGCTTCCACCCATTTTGACATGTAATCAACTGCCACTAAGATGTATTTATTTCCTAATGAACTAGGAATGGAGCCATAAAATCAATACCTTATACATCGAATATTTCATATGATAACATGTATGTTTGAGGCATTTCATTGCGTTTAGAAATATTACATGTTCTTTGGCATTTATCACATGAAGTGACATACCTGTTGGCATCTTTAAATAGAGTGGGCCAATAAAAACCTGATTCGAGTATTTTGTGTATTGTCTTAATACCACTGTAGTGTCCTCTTGAAGGTCCTGAATGGCAGTGTTCTAGGATTTTACTTACTTCTGCCTTTGTAACATATCTCCGAATCACTTGATCTGCACGTATACGGAAAAGAAAGAGATCCTCTCAAAAATAGTTCTTCACATCAGAAAAGAATCACTTCTTTTGATGATGTGTTAGCCTTTTCGATAGGATGTTAGCAGCTAAAAAATTCGCAATATCTGCAAACCAGGGTACCGCAGTTGGTTATGGAGAATAGTTGTTCTGCCGGGAATGAGTCGTTTATCTCTATATCTTCACGTTCCTTTATGTGTGGATTTTCAAGTCTAGATAGGTGGTCTGCTGTAAGATTTTAGGCTCCTTTCTTATCCTGAATTTCCAAATCGAATTCTTGCAAAAGTAAAATCCATCTTATGAGTCGAGGTTTTGCATCAGGTTTGGTTAAGAGATAATGAAGAGCATAGTGGTTAGTATAAACGATAACTTTAGATAATATTAAATACTGTCTGAATTTATCAAATGCAAAGACCACAGCTAATAATTATTTTTCAGTGGTGGTATAATTTTCTTGTGCAACCGTTAATGTCTTGCTGGCGTAATAGATTGGCTGAAAGTGCTTGTCTCTTCGCTGTCCTAGAACTGCTCCTACTGCAAAGTCACTTGCATCACACATTAGTTCAAAAGGGAGATTCCAATCAGGGGCAATTATAATTGGGGCATTTATTAATTTCTCTTTAAGGATATTAAATGCATCTAAACATTCTTAATCAAATTTAAAAGGTGCATCTTTTTCTATCAATTTTGTTAGAGGCTTAGCTATGTTAGAAAAATCTTTAATAAATCTTCTATAAAATCCTGCATGTCCTAAAAAGCTTCTGATAGCCTTAACTGAGCTAGGAGGAGGTAATTTTTCTATGGTTTTGACTTTTTATTTATCTACCTCGATTCCCTTACTAGAAATTTTATGTCCAAATACAATTCCCTCTTGTGCCATAAAATGGCATTTTTCCCAATTTAAAACAAGGCTTGTTTCCTCACATCTCATTAAAACTCGTTTTAAATTTTTAAGGCAAAGATGGAAAACATTACTGAATACTGAGAAATTATCCATAAATACCTCAATAATGTCTTCTACAAGTTCGTCAAATATTGCCAACATGCAAAGCTGAAAAGTAGCAGAAGCATTACATAATCCAAAAGGCATTCTACGATAAGAAAACATACAGTATAGGCATGTGAATGTTGTCTTCTCTTGATCTTCAGGTGCTATTGGGATTTGGAAATAGCCGGAGAGTCCATCTAGGAAACAATAGTACATGTGCCTAGATAACCTTTCTAGCATTTAATCAATGAAAGGTAAAGGAAAATGATCTTTTCTAGTGGCATTGTTCAGCTACCTGTAATTGATGCAGACTCTCCAACCTGTGACTGCTCTGGTGGGGATTAGTTCATTCTTTTTGTTGGCTACCACCATTATGCCTCCTTTCTTTGGAACAACCTGCACAGGATTTACCCAATTGCTGTCAGAAATAGGATAAATTATTCCAGCATCTAAAAGTTTAATTACCTCAGCTTTCATAGCTTCTTTTACATTGGGATTTAATCGTCTTTGAGGTTGCACACATGGCTTGTACTTATCTTCCATTAAAATTTTGCGGGTACAAAATGTTGGGCTTATTCCTTTGATGTCAGAGATTTTCCAAGCTATGGCCCTTTTATGTTCTCTTAGTACCTGTAGCAACTCCTCTTTCTCCTTGGGTTCTAGTTCTGAAGAGATAATTACTGGTAGCATAGAATTTTCCCCTAGGAATGCATATTCTAAGTGTTTCGGCAACTGTTTTAATTCTAATTTCGGTGACTCATCAATAGAAGGCTTTTGTCTTAGATCGTCATTGATTTCAATACTTTCTTTTTTCGTATGTCTAGATGAAGATGTATTCTAATTCAACTCATCGACTTCATCTTCATCCCCATCTTCTTGAGTAAGGCACAGTCCCATCGTGTCATCATGTATGATTTCCTGTAATGAGTTTTGAATGATATGATTAGTAGTATCAACAAAATAACAGGAATCATCTTGTTTTCTAGAATATCGCATGGCATCATAAATTTGAAAAATAATTTCCTCATCACCTATTCTTAATGCAAGCTTACCATCTCCTACATCAATAAAAGCCCTAGCAGTAGCTAGAAAAGGGTGCCCTAAAATTAAGGGAACCTCAATGTCCTCATCCATGTCAAGTACAACAAAATCAACGGAGAAAATAAATTTATCAAATTTTATCAAGAAGTCTTCAATAACTCCTCTAGGATATTTAATGGATCTATCGGCTATTTAATACTCATCCTAGTGGGTTTTGGTTCCCCAAGATCTAGTTGTTTAAACATTTTGTAAGGCATTAGATTAATGCTGACATCTAGATCAGCTAATGCTTTCTTAATATTTAAATTGCCAATTAAACAGGGAATAGTAAAACTTCCTGGTCTGTTAATTTGGTTGGTAACTTGTTTTGGAGGATGGTTGAACATTCTTCATTAAGCTCCACTGTTGATACTTCTTCAAGCTTTTTTTATTTGTCAGGAGTTCCTTTAAGAATTTTGCGTACATCGGCATCTGTGAAATGGCTTCAACAAAAGGTAAGTTAATATGTATTTGTTTAAAAAGTTCAAAAAACTTACCGTATTGGGCATCTAATAGTTATTTCTTCAACTTTGCTGGATATGGGGCGTACTGGAGTTATATCATCAACTCCTTCATCCTTTGCTTTGTTATCATCGTGTGGTATTTTTCTTTTTGGTTCGACTAACTCCTTTCCACTTCTCAGTGTAACCGCCTTTACCTGTTCTATTCCTTTAGAAAAAATCTCTGATCGAATTTCAGCAACTATCTTAGTAAGTTGTCTAACTGATAAACTGTAAAAATAACATATTTTAATCCTACATTTAGCATACTTTTGGATGATTTATTCCCTGAATTGTGTTAAAAGGTGATCTTAATCCTTTCTTTTAATGTTTTATACTCAGGAAAGCACCTAGGGACAAAAAGAACGAGAAACGGGCCCAAAACAGACCAAATAGGCCATATTACGAAATCAGCATGGCCTGGACTTAAGCCAACACGGCCGTGCCTCTTAGGAGAAGTCCGAACACGGCCTGACCACGATTCACACGGCCGTACCTCATCAACAAGCTCGCACACGGCCTGGCCACGAAACATATGGGCGTATGCCTATTGGCATGTCCCTCCGCGGCCAAGAGGAGTTCTACTCGGAATAGGGTACTTAGAAGCAAAGAAATACATTCCAAAGCCTATTCAAACACCCTAGTAGGAATTCTACTTAAATTAGGATATGTAGGGGCCAAGTAAAGCATCTCCAAGTCTATATAAATACCATAGGGGGCAACTTAAGAGGAGTTCAGCAGAAACCTTCTGCCAGAGCCAGCGATTAGCTAGGCCAATGAGCCAAGCCGAAAAGGTTAGATTTGTGGGAATCACTCGAAGGAAGTTAGTTGATCCATCTCAAGAAGCCAGAATTCTACTTAAGAAGGCGGATCTCTCCTTCAATTCCTTCAGGGAGTTTTAGGGATTTCTTATTTTTTTTGTTTTATCTTTTCTTCTGAGATGTTTTCTTTTATTGTTATGAACTAAACCCTTCAGATACCTGAAGAGGATGAAACCTAAGACGAATCTTGTTATTTTTTTCTGAACTATATGATAAATACTTGATTTGTTCTTAATTATGTGTGCTTAATTCTTGTGTTAATATTTTTGGGATATTGATTCAAGTTGAATGTGCTTAGGTGGTGGAGAAAAAGTCCCTGCTTAAGAGTAGATCTAGCATAATTAAGCGGAGTTGATCGTGCACCTAGAGATAGGGTGACGAGATTTTGTCGGATTAGGGTGAAACCTAATATGAGAGTCCATAGATCGAGTTAATGCAATTCTAGGGGTTTTAATTAGAAAAAGATTTCAATTAATCAACCTAGGGTTAGACGTTATTCGCCTCGAGAGAGGGTTTAATATAAATTAGCAAATCTTACGGATCAAGTCAAGTGAATAAATCGTCTGGTTCAGCGTTAGATAACAAGTGAAGTCTAGGTGGATTCTTTTTAAGTGTACCGTCTTAATCAACTGAGTTTTCCCAATAGTATTTCCCCAATTCATTCTTTTTGTCTTTGCATTTTTAGCTTAGTAGTTAGCTAATTTAGATTAAACAACCAATCACTTAATATTTAGACCAAATAATAGAAAGAGGGTTAATATTAGTACTTTTGGTTCCTTTGGGTTCGACAATCCGGTCTTGCCTAAGCTATACTATTGTTCGATAGGTGCACTTGCCTTAAGTCATTGTCAGAGTTAGTTTCCAGGTTCGATCATTCTATTTATAAATTTTGTTAGTTTCCAGGTTCGATCATTCTATTTATAAATTTTAAAACTAGACAAAACAATGATCTCGACAAAACAATGATCACCAACTAACTTAGTAATTTCCCCGACTGACTTAGTAAGTTCCCCAACTTGGTTCTTGATCCCTTCCATCGATGTTTGTTAGTTTTTAAGCATTGCCTCAGCGTCTTGAAGACGATTTTCTGTGGCTGCCATGAATTTTGTCAACATCTCTTCGAGGTTCGGCTTCTTTTCTTGTGGATATGGCTGATTTTGGAAATTTTGAGGAGGTTGTTGTCTTTGATTTCCTTGATTTCCTTGACCTCCCCATGAAAAATTTGGGTAGTTCCTCCAACCTGGATTATAAGTATTACTATAAGGCTTATAATTAGATCTGAAATTATTACCTATATAGTTCATCTGTTCGCTTTCTGTGCCCGGTTGGTAGGCTTCTGCAGAACTCCCCGCTTAAGTTGCCCCCTAGGGTGTTTATATAGACTTTGAGATGCTTTACTTGGCCCCTACATATCCTAATTCAAGTAGAATTCCTACTAGGGTGTTTGAATAGGCTTTGGAATGTGTTTCTTTGCCTCCAAGTATCCAAATCTGAGTAAAACTCCTTTTGGTCGCGGTAGGGACATGGCCATGGCACACGCCCATGTGAATCGATTTCAGGCCATGGTCGAGTCTACTGAAGAGACACGCCCATGTGTTTCGGGGTCCAGGCTGTGTTCTAGTAATTTAATGAGGCACGGCTGTGTGGTCTTGGGCCCAGGCTGTGTCCATTTCTTCTTTTGCCCAATTTGGTCCGTTTTGAGCCCGTTTCTCATTCTTTTCGTCCCTAGGTGCTTTCCTAAGTATAAAACATGAAAAGAAAGGATTAAGAGCACCTTTTTACATAAATCAAGGGATAAATCATCCAAAAGTATACTAAATGTGGGATTAAAATATGTTATTTTTATGGTTTATCAAAAATAAAGGATTAGGAGCACCTATTTCCATAATTAAAGGGATAAATCGTCTAAAAGTAAGCTAAATGTGGGATTAAAATATGTTCATTTTATGGTTTATCAAATACCCCCACACTTAAGCTTTTGTTTGTCCTCAAGCAAAATTCTCTACTCATAATTAAAACGAACTTCCTCAATTCATAATATTCATCGACAATGTCTCATCATAATTCATAGATAATTTATACATGGATAATTTAACTAAAAGAGTCCTAAAGATTCAAACAATTAAAGTCATAGTTTTGTAGCATGAAAATATAGGTGTTTCCCCTCGCCTAAATAATTACCTTTAATTCAAAATCGACAAAGATTAAATCCTCACTAAAGATTCACTCAAACCACTCAAGGTGTTTAAGGTTCAAAATTTAGCTCTCAAAAGTCGAACATGAAAAGTTAATTCCATGAGCTTGCTAAAAATCAAATCTCCACCACTGTAAAATGAGATTATACACAAATCAAAAGGTCTTTTAAGGGTTGTAACGGGGCTCGATTAAAGGTGTGGATAAAGGCTGAATTAGAAGGGTTAGCATCGACAAATTACCTCACTAGAAAAAATGAACTAATAAACTAAATAATTACATAACATGAAAAATAATAATACGAGCTTCTTATCAGGATATTGAAATTAAACATATAAACTCACTTAATCACAGAACTAATAATGAATATACTTTAATGACTTATTTTTAAGAACAAATCAATATAAGATAAAAATTTAACAACTGAAATAATATAATTAGGCAACTGGTCAAATCAAGTCTCGATAGAATGGTAGTCAAAAGGAATGGTGATAACAAATACAAGATGGGTTTCGGGTTAATATTAGTGGGTTTAGTCAATAAAAGGGTTGCTAGGATCAAAGGGGTTCACTAGGGGTTAATTGTGAGGGTAAGCTTTCAGTGGAGTAAGTAGGTTAAATCCTAAGTGCCTTAATCATCTTTGTTTATCACATCAATAGTGTGGTCTTGACATGTATAATCGAAACAAGTTCTAGAATAACAAATCAATGTTGACACACTCATAATCAATAAAAGTGAGCACAAAAAGAATGTATGCTCTAAAAGGCTCAAAATCTCAAAAAAATTATGGGTGTTTGATATCAACTTTGTAAATTTCAAATTTCAAGGTAACAATTAGATTCAGGTAGACAACCTAACAAAATTTTTAATTTTTTTTAAAATAGACTCATCATGCTTGATTCTCTAGTATCTTGAAGTTTAAATCATCATTGCACAATTATCAATGACTTAATCTAAAACATATCAATAAAAATCATGAATTAACAGGAATTTCATTCTAATTAGTGATATGAGAAAATTACTTTAAGACAGAATATTATTTAGGGATTTGAGAATAATGCAAAAAGTTAGGCACTTTTTCTAAATAATTTTCACCCCCACACTTAAGATGTACATTGCCCTCAATGTACAAAGATAGATAATAATCATATAATAAGAAAATCAAAAGTGAGGGAGAGAGGTGAAACTTTCTAAATTTTTGGATGGATTCCTTGAGTTGGAAGTGTGGAAACTTGATTCGGAGGTGACAGATAAGTTGGAGGGGGCACCTCGAACCGTTTGAAATTGGATCCTTAAAGCAGTCAGTCTAATCTTATTGTATCCTAAGCTTAATCTAAATGGTATGAAGAATAAGAAGAAAATAATAAATAAAATAAATATAAATATAAAAAGAAGAATAACAATAAATGATGAAAAGTGGATATGCGTTCAAAGAGAAAGGGAAAAAGGGAAGAAGACTTTAGGGAAGAAAGTGAACAGAAGAATGGGATTAAATAGAAATTATGGATCTGGTGGTTGCCCACGCCCTTGTACCTTCTTGTGGTGGCCACACGACCACGGCCACGGCCGTGTGCAAGGCCGTGTGGGTATGAAAACCTACGCCTAAAAGTCTGGTTAGTTCTTAGTTAGATGCTAAAATTTGAAAATATAAAAATTAATGGGGTTAGTGTTCGGGTTGCCTCCCGAGAAGCGCTCGCTTAAAGTCTTGAGCTAGACTTACTTGTTATTTGTATGGCCATGGTGGTTCACGGAGTTGAAACTCCTTGTTCTTACTATCAATTCTATCAACATATGGTTTGAGTCAGGTAATATTTACCTCAAAAGTGCCAAAATTAAAATGTGTTACCTCAACCATTCCGTATGGGAAGACCTTAAGTACCGTATAAGGAGTCGCACCGTTTGTATTAAGCTCTAAAGTGACTATTCGAAGGTTGGTTGCATCTGACAGTACACGAAATGTGAGCTCACGTGGTAGTTTATTTCGTAGAGTTGCTGGGCACACTGCGTTTAGCTCCACATGCGACGTATCATCTAACTTTTGTTTGTTTGTCAAAAATTCTTTTAAAAATTTCCTTGAATCTGGCATCTACGAAAGAGCTTTAAGAAATGGCAAGTTAATATGAAATTTCTTTGGAAGTTTAAGAAACTTACCGAATTGTTCCTCTGTGTGGTCTTTCTTTATCACATTGGGGTATGCCACACAAGGTCGGTACTCTGTAATTTCCTGGTTTGGTTTATCATGGCTTACTTCAACCTTACCTTCCTCCACCACATTCTCTTGCTTAAACTCTGGTTCATCTAACCCTTCACTATCGTGAGTCATTATTGCTTGAGGTTGCTCTCTTGGGTTAGTTTCGGTGTTGCTAAGCAAGATACCTTGTGGTTTTTCTGAGATCAGCTTAGCAAGTTGCCCTAATTGGTTTTCGATCTCTTGAATCGATGCTTGTTGATTTTTAAGTGTTGTTTTGGTGTTTTGGAAACGTGTTTCTGACATCGCTATGAATTTTGTCAGCATCTCCTCAAGGTTCAGCTTCTTTTCCTGTGGGTGGGGCTATTGTTGGAAGTTTGGGAGGGGTCATTATCTCTGATTACCTTGACCACCCCACGAGAAATTGGGATGGTACCTCCAACCTGTATTATAAGTGTTACTGTAAAAATTATTTTGAGATAAAAAATTATTACTCATATAGTGAACTTGCTCGTTTTCAGCGCTTGGGTTGTAAGGTGGATATTTTGTATTGCTCATCCCTCCTCTATTCATATCGCACTGCAAAACTGGATGTACCTGCATAGAACCATACAAACCATAAATTTTTATATTTAAAAACTCTACCTGCTTAGATAACATGGTGACCGCGTCAAGGTTGAAAACATCGGCTGCTTTGGTAGGCTTTATCCTCATGACTTGCCACTGATAATTATTCAGTGACATCTCTTCGACTTCTGCGAGCGGTATGTTCTATTTCACTGTAAAAAAAATTCAAGGGTCCTGACGAGTTTCTCCTAGAGGTACCTACCAGGAAAAGAGAAAAAGAAAGAAATTCAAAAAAGTTAAAAATAAAATTTAACAGCAAGAATAAAAATATGGCTAAAGTAATAAAAATTGAGCGTTCTTAATATTTTAGTTCCCCGGCAACGGCGCCAAAAACTTGATTGTGTGTCAAAGTCTTAAAATTTTATAAAAAGAATGATCGAACCTAAAACTAACTAAGACAACGATGGAGGCAAGCGCACCTATCGAACAGTAGTATAGTTTAGTGGCAAGACTGGATTGTCGAACCCAAAGGAACCAAAAGTACTAATACTAACTTCCTTTCTATTATTTAGCCTAAGAATTAAGAGAATTTATTATCTAATCTAAAATTAACTAACAACTACGCTAAAGATGCTAAGAAAAAGAAGGAGTTGGGGAAAGACTTGAGGGAAAACCGATTGATTTAGACAATACCCGAGGAAGAATCCACCTAGACTTCACTTGTTATCTAACTCGAACAGCATTTATTTATTCACTTGACTTGATCCGTAGGATTCCCTAAGTTATATTAATACCTCTTTCGAGGCTACTAACGTCGAATCTTAGGTTGATTAATTGAAATTTCTTTCTAATTAAAACCCCTAGAATTGCATTAACTCGATCTATGGACTCCCATATTAGGCTTGACCCTAATTCGACAAATTTACGTCATCCTATTTCTAGGGTTGCGTTCAACTCCACTTAAGTATGCTAGATTTACTCTTAGGCAGGGACTTTTGCTCCACCACCTAAGCACATCAATACTTGAATCAATATCTCGAAAATACCAAAACAAGAATTAAGAACACATAGTTAAGAACAAATCAAGTATTTATCATACAGCCTAGATAATAATAACAAGATCCGTCTTAGGTTTCATCCCCCTCAGGTATCTGAGAGGTTTAGTTCATAATCGTAAAACAATACATCTCAGAAGAAAATATAAAACAAAACATAAGAAAAACCCTAAAACCCCCTGAAGGAATTGAAGGAGAAGTCCTCAGTCTTGAGTATGATTTCGGCTTCTTGAGATGAATCAACTGGCTTTCTTCGAGTAAATCCCTGTATTCAGCTTCTCTGGCTAGGCTCTTTGGCCTAGCTAAACGCCCCCTTAAAGGTTGGCCTCTAGGGTCTTTATATAGGCTTTTGGAATATGTTTCTTTACCTTTAAGTACCCTAATCTGAATAGAATTCTTCTTATCTGCGGTAGAGGCATGTCCGTATAAATCGTGGCCAGGCTGTGTTCGGGTCTGTTGATGAGGCACGACCGTGTATTTCAGGGTCTAGGCCGTGGTCGGCTCTTTTTACTGGGCATGGCCATGTGGTCTTGGGCTCAAGCCGTGTCGATTCCGTTATATGGCCCATTTTCTCTGATTTTAGCCTGTTACTCATTCTTTTCATCCTCAGGTGCTCTACTGAATATAAAACATGAAAACAAATGATTAGGAGCACCTATTTCCATAATTAAAGGGATAAATCATCCAAAAGTAAGCTAAATGTGGGATTAAAATATGTTCATTTTACGATTTATCACAGAGGAACAGCTTGCTGATATCCTAACAAAGCCCCTTAGTGTATCGAGATTTGAAGATTTAAGAGCTAAAATTGGAGTATGCAGCATGAAAACCAAGGAGGAGTGTTGAAGTTAGTCTGCATGCAGCACATGAACAACCAAGGAGCAGACCATGCAGTCCAAGTTATGTGGATGAAGTATGAAGATCAAGCTGCTGTAGTATTTTTGGATGAATTACATGCAACTACTGAAGTTGATGCTACTGTTCAATTTCGGTTTCATTTTGTTACTTTAAGTAATATTTTGTAACTTATATTAATTAGAACTAAGTAGGTAATGTATTTAATGTAATTGGGTGCTGATAAGATTGATAGATTAGCTTACCTAATTATGCAAGTTGTGCTTTGCAAGTTGCAATGTGCAAGTTGTGCAAGTTGCCATGAAACTTAAAGATAATAGGTGAAACTTGTTAAAGCTGACCAGCTTATGACTGGTATATGTATTGGCATCATGCTATCTTTTTAATTAATGAATTTTTAGTAGAAATCATTCAAAAAAATACTCTATCAATTTTGCTTTCTTAAATCAAGCCAAATTCTGTTCATTTTTGCTAAAAAATCTCCAGACTAGAATTTCAAGTTTTCTTCATTCTTTACCCAAGTTTATTACGTTTGTTAGAAATAAGTGACCCGAATCCTTATTTAAATATAATACAATTGTAAAATAAAATAAAAGAAGAATCCCTATAAAACTACACTTCTTTTATTTTATTTTAAATAAGGTTTTTAAATCTTATTAAACTCCATCTATTTGATATTGATTAGAATAAGGTATTTAAATCTTACTACACTCCTATTAGAATATGGTTTTACAAGCCTATAAATAGACATAGTCTATTCCTCTTGTAATGATTCGAATTCGGCATAGTAAATTTTCTTCTCATCTGCCCATGGTTTTTTCCCGAAAAGGTTTCCACATAAAATGTGTGTGTCCTTTAAATTTTTATTTCTCTTTTTTTTGCGATATATTGTCATTACCGACGTTATATTTTTCACAAATTAGTATCAGAGCTTCCGGGTTTTTCATCTCGATCATGGTAATGACGTCTTTGAAGTATGAAATTTTGCTATTGGATCGCAACACCAGATTCGAATTGTGGCAGATAAAGATACAAGTAGTTCTTGCATAGATAGATTTAGAGGAAGCCCTACTAGGGGTAGATAAGATGCCTTCGACATTGACGGAGGAAGAGAAGAAGTGTAAGGATCGAAAGGTGCTAACACAGTTACATCTGCATTTGTCTAACAAAATTTTGCAGGATGTAGTGAAGGAAAAGATCGCCGCTGCATTATAGAAGAGGCTAGAACAAATATGTATGTCAAAAACTCTAACTAGCAAGTTGCATATGAAACAACGTCTTTATGCTCATCGTTTGGAGGAAAGTGCGCTCGTACGAACACTTAACAGTGTTTAAAGAAATTCTCTCAAACTTGGAGGCCATGGAGGTTCAGTATAATAAGAAAGATCTATGGTTGATTCTACTTTGTTCGTTGCCCCCATCTTATTCAACCTTCAAAGACACGATTTTATATAGCCGTGAGTCTCTCATAGTTGATGAGGTTTATGATTCTTTGACCTCATATGATAAGATGAAGCATCTTGTGGATAAAATGACTCTCATGGAGAGAGTCTCATTGTTCGTGGGAGACAAGATCGGAATGCTGATGATGATCGTGGAAGGACACAGGAACGGAATCCTCGCGATAAATCTAAGGGTAGGTCGAAGTCTTCAAACAGAGGTAAAACTTGAAACTTCTACAAGAAGAAAGGGCACATTAAATTTGAATGCTATAAGCTACAAAATAAGATCAAAAGGGAGGCTACGAATCAAAAGGGAAAACAACTAGAAAATTTTGTTGAAGCTGATATTGCAGAGGACAACAGCGATGGTGAACTTCTAGTTGCTTCTATCAATAATTCAAAAGTGAGCGATGAGTGGATCATTGATTCAAGTTGCACCTTCCACATGTGTCCCAATCGGGATTGGTTTACAAATTAAGAAACAGTGTCTGAAGGTGTTATTTTGATGGGAAATAATGCTTCGTGTAAAATCGCAGTTGTTGGAACAATTAAAGTTAAGATGTTTGATGGAGTTGCCAGAATACTTAGTGACGTACGACATGTTCCAGAATTGAAGAGAAATTTAATGTAGTTAAGTACTCTTGATTCAAAAGGGTACAAATACACAGCTGAAAGTGAGATTTTGAAGATTTCCAAAGGTTCCCTCGTTGTGATGAAAGGGCAGAGAAAGACTGCCAGGTTATATGTTTTGCAGGGTTCTACTGTTATTGGTGATGCAGCTGTCGCTTCCTTTTCCTTGTCAGATAATGATATTTGATCGCTGAAATCAGAGCTTTAAAATTTATAAATAGAATTATCAAACTTGGAAACTAACTCTAACAACGACTTAAAGGCAAGTGTACCTATCGAACAGTAGTATAACTTAGGCAAGAACGGATTATCGAACCCAAAGGAACTAAAAGTACTAATACTAACTTTCTTTTTATTATTTAGCCGAAAATATAGAGTGATTGGTTGATTTAATCTAGTTTAACGACTACTAAGCTAAATCCGCAAAGACAAAAAGAACGAATTTAGGAAATAACTTGAAGAAACTCAATTGATTACGATGATACCTTTAGGAAGAATCCACCTAGACTTCACTTGTTACTTATTACTGAATCATATGATTTCTTTACTTAGCTTGATCCGTAGGACTCCCTAACCTACATTAAACTCTCTCTCGAGGCGAATAACGTCTAACCCTAGGTTAATTAGTAGAACTCTCGTTCGCTTATAATAACCCCCTAGAATAGCAGTAAATCGATCAATGGATTCCCATATTAGGTTTCACCCTAATCTGACAAAATCTCGTAACCCTATCTCTAGGCGTTCGATCAACTCCGCTTAATTATGCTAGATCTACTCTTAAGCAGGGTTTATTCCTCCTCCACCTAAGCACATCAGATTTGGATTAAGCAACATAATTAAGAACAAACTAAGTATTTATCATATAATTTAGAAAATAATAACAAAATTCATCTAGGTTTCATCCCCTTCAGGTATCTGAAGGATTTAGTTCATAACAAATAAAAAAAAACATCTCAAGAGAAAAGATAAAACGAAACATAAGAAATCCCTAAAACCCCCTAGAGAAATTGAAGGAGAAATCTACCGTCTTGAGTAGATTTTCGGCTCTTCGAGATGGATCTTCTGGCTATCTTCGAGTGATTCCCACAAATGTGATCCTTCTGGCTCGGCTCCTTGGCCTAGCTCACCACCCTGACAAAAGCCCTGGCAGAAGGCTTCTGCTGAACTCCCCCTTAAGTTGCACCCTTGGGTGTTTATATAGACTTTGAGATGCCTTAATTGGCCCTTAAGTATCCTAATTCAAGAATAATTCCTACTCGGGTGTTTGAATAGGCTTTGGAATGTGTTTCTTTGCCTCAAAGTATCCTATTCCGAGCAAAATTGCTCTTTTTTGTGGCAGGGACACGGCCATGGTACACGCCCGTGTAAATCATTTTCAGGCCGTGTCTCGATTCTGTCGATTGGGGCACGGCCGTGTAAATCGTGGCATGATCGTGTCTTAATTAATTGTCGAGGCATGGTCGTGTGACTTGAAGTCTAGGCCGTGTCAATTTTTTCTTTGGCCCAAATTGGCCCGTTTTAAGCCCGTTTCTTGTTTTTTTCGTCCTCGGGTGCTTTCCTGAGTAGAAATATGAAAAGAAAGGATTAAAAGTACCTTTTTACATAAATCAGGGCTAAATCATCCTAAAAGCATACTAAATATGGGGTTAAAATATGTTACTTTTACGGTTTATCAATATTACTAAACTTTGGCATATGCGCCTAGGGCATATAAGTGAGAATGGCATACCAGAATTGAGCAAAAGAGGACTTCTTGATGGGCAAGGAATTTGCAAACTGAAGTTCTGTGAGCACTACATTTTTGGGAAGCAAAAGAGAGTTCAATTCACCAGAGGAATCCATAACATGAAGGGAACGTTGGAGTATATTCATTCTGATCTATGGGGGCCATCAAGAGTGCCTTTGAGAGGTAGAGCTAATTATATGCTAACTTTTATTGATGATTTTTCCAGAAAAGTTTGGGCATTCTTTCTAAAGCAGAAAAATGATGTGTTTTCCGCATTTAAGTCTTGGAAAACTATGATTGAAAATCAGACGAGAAAACAAATAAAATACCTCCACACAGACAATGGCTTAAAGTTTTGTTCTGATAAGTTTAATAAACTGTGCAAGTCAGAAGGGATCGTGAGACACTTGACAGTTCGTCATACTCCACAGCAAAATGGCATTGCAGAAAGAATGAACAGAATGATCATGGAAAAGGTTCGATGTATGTTGTCAAATGCCAACTTACAAAAGTCGTTTTGTGCCGAAGCAGCCTCTGCTGCATGTTTTTTGATCAACCGATCTCCATCCGATGCTATTGAGAAAAAGACTCTATAAGACGTATGGTTTGGTAATCCTACTAATTATTCTAATTTAAAGATCTTTGGGTATCTGCGTATGCTCATGTTGATAATGGAAAATTGGAACCAAGATCCATTAAATGTGTTTTTTGGTTATAAAGCTGGTGTAAAAGGGTATAAGTTATGGTGTCCTGAAAATAGAAAAGTTGTGATTAACAGAGATGTTGTTTTTGATGAAACTGTTATGCTACCTAACTTATCTCTTAAAGACTCTTCCAATAAAGAAAATCAAAAGTAGGTGGAGCATCAGATTAATACAGAGTCGACTCCTCAAGCCAGTACAAAAATTGAGAATAGAGTTGCTTCTTCACCACAATACTCTATCGCCAAAAATAGAACTAGAAGAGAAATTAAACCTCCAAAGAAGTATGTCGAGGCTAATCTAGTTACTTATGCTTTAAATGTGGCTGAAGATATATATGCAAACCAAGAGTTGTCTAATTATTCTAAGGCGGTTAGCTGTGAAGACTTAGAAAAGTGGATGTTTGCTATACAAGAGAAGATGGAATCACTCCACAAAAATAGAACATGGGATCTTGTGAAACTTCTTAAAGGTAAAAAGGATGTTCGCTGTAAATGGGTATTTAAAAAGAAAGAAGGGACTCCAGGAGTTGAAGAACCCAGATATAAAGCAAGACTTGTTGCAAAGGGTTACAGTCAAATTCTAGGAGTGGACTTCACAGATGTGTTCTCCCCAGTTGTGAAGCATAGTTCGATTCGAGCTTTGCTTGGTATTATGGCCATGCATGATTTGGAGCTTGAGCAGTTAGATGTAAAGGCTACATTTTTGCATGGAGAACTTGAGGAAGATATTTACATGCAACAACCAGAGGGTTTTACAATCTCAGAAAAAGAGGACTATGTTTGCTTGCTGAAAAAGTCCATTTACGGTTTGAAACAGTCACCAAGACAGTGGTACAAGAGCAGCAAAGATAAAGGAGAGATAAGAAAGGTCAAAGCCCAACTAAGTGAAGAATTTGAGATGAAAGATTTGGGACCAGCAAAGAAGATACTTGGTATGGAGATTCTCAGAGATAGAAAAGTAAGTAAATTGTACCTAAGTCAGAAGGGGTACATTGAGAAAGTTCTTTGCAGGTTCAATATGCAGAGAGCTAAGCCTGTTAGTACTCCTTTAGCAGCCCATTTCAGACTTTCATCAACTTTATCTCCACAATCAGATGATGAGATTGAGTACATGTCACATGTTCCATACTCTAGTGCAGTGGGATCTCTCATGTATGCTATGGTTTGTTCACGTCCAGATTTATCATATGCAGTCAGTGCAGCTAGCATATACATAAAAAATATTGGAAAGTAGTTCAGTGGATTTTAAGATACTTGCGAGGTACTACTGATGTTTGCTTACAGTTTGGAAGAACTAGAGATGGAGTCATTGGGTATGTTGATGCTGATTTTGCTAGGGACCTTGATAGAAGAAGATCTCTCACTGATTATGTCTTTACAATCGGAGGTTGTGCAATCAGTTGGAAAGCTACTTTGCAAACTACAGTCACTTTGTCTACCACTGAAGTTGAGTACATGACGATTACTGAGGCTTATAAAGAAGCTATTTGGTTGAAGGGACTCTTTAGTGAGCTCAATGGAGACCTTACGGTCAGAGTGCCATCTTCCTTACAAAAGATCAAATGTTTCATGAGAGAACAAAACACATTGATGTTCGGTATCATTTTGTTCGTGATATTATTGCTCGTGGTGATATTGCTGTGAGCAAAATTAGTACTCATGAAAATCCTGCAGATATGATGACTAAGTCACTTCCTATAACCAAGTTTGAACATTGCTTAGACTTGGTTGGTGTTCATTGTTGAAGTTAAACCCTTAAGGGATTTTATGGAAGAGGTAGAGAACTTGTTCGTCAAGAGTTCGCGATGAAGAACTTGTTTATTGAGAATTCGTGTGAAGGTGGAGATTGTTAGAATTAAGTGATCCGAATCCTTATTTAAATATAATACAATGGTAAAATAAAATAAAAAAAGAATCCCTATAGAACTACACTTCTTTTATTTTATTTTAAATAAGGTTTTTTAAACCTTATTAAACTCCATCTATTTGATATTGATTAGAATAAGGTGTTTCAATCTTACTACACTCCTATTAAAATATGGTTTTACAAGCCTATAAATAGACATAGTCTATTCCTCTTGTAATGATTTGAATTCAACATAGTGAATTTTCTTTTCCTCTGCCTGTGGTTTTTTCCTGAAAGGGTTTCCACGTAAAATCTGTGTGTTCTTTAAATTTTTATTTCTCTTTTCTTTGCACTATATTGTCATTACCGACGTTATATTTTTCACAACGTTATTGCTCAAGTTATTGACTAAGCCTCATACTTACTCCGAATAAAGTGTTCCAAAAACCCCAATAGAGTACCTATCAAAACTTGCTCTGAAAACAACATAAGTTGCAGACGATTAATGCTATACCCTATCACAACCATGAAGTTGAAGGATGATTACTAATTACCTGAATGAAGGGGTATTGGTCGGCCAGAATCTCATATTTTGCAAGGGCACATGCAAGGGAAGAAGGAAGAGCATGTCGGGACAATCAAACTTCTGGTCTTCTGAAAGTACGAAGGCTTGACCATAGCCTTCAAGGTTGTTTGCATTGAACTATTTGAAAATTAGAAGTTGGTAATTGATGGTTAAGTTCCTAACTGACATTGTGGAGATGAGTAAATTTACAATTTGATTACTCAACTATTAATAAGTTTACAATTTGGTCTCTCTCAACGCAATTTAATAATTCTTTCATTGAAACAATAAGTTAATTTATGTTGTCTCAAGATCTTAGGTTTTTTTTTCTTTTAATATTTCACCTTTCAAAAATAATCAATTAATCAAATAAAAGTATGGGCGAAAAGAAGAATTGATGAATTATATAAAGAAATAAGAAGCCCTTAATTACAAGACAATGTAGTAGCATCTTTGTTTAGTTATTAATTGGATACAATAATGATGATAAAAGTGATATAGATAATTAATTGCTAAACAAGAAGGAAATTAGTCACTATGAAGAAGGGTGTTTTTTTCATATTAATGGTTAGAATGAAATCAACGAAACAAGATAAAACTTTAAAATTTAGGGCCTAAATTGTAAATTGTAAAATAAAAGCCGAAAAGGTTAGTCAGCCCCTGTTTTTTGAATTGCAGCTTTCAACTTTTGCTGAAGGAGGTGTTTAAGAGGCTAATGATCAGTTTTGATGGTGAATATGGGGCATGTATTGTTTCTCATAAATTGAGAGATCACAAGTGCTGTGGTCCAAAACTATTGGTTGATCATAACACCACTTAATACAAATATTTTTACATCAAACTGTTTCTTTGAAGGAGCTACTTGGTCTTTTTCTTGCTAAGGCCTAAGGGTTAACAAACCTACAATTCTTTCTAATTTCTCCTTCAAGTCCAGTGAGTACATTAATATTGCCCATCTTAACAATTGATTTCGCAAATGAACTGAAGAAAAGCTCTTCATTAGCTGCGAAAGCCCAAACCAGCTTTATTATCTCTCCTTCATGGTCTTCTGTGACCAACACATTATCAGATCCTAATAATCCATTCCCTTCAAGTATGTTAATGTAATAATGATTGTCAAACTTTGCAGGAGTTGAAAAATCGAGCGGTGCAATCGCATCATCCCTTCCTGAATCCGGGCATATGGACCGTAGGATTCTTCGAAATGTCCGGTATCTTTTGTACTTGTCACGCTTTTCTTCCATGTTTATGTCATAAACCCTTTGTCTGAAACTCACACATCTTGCCTTCCCAAGTGTATGGCCACCTGTTAACCACAGATTTTAGCTTTACATACATGCATACATACAGACATACATACAAGATTGAGACAGTTACCTGACAAAGCAACCAAATCTTCTATATCGAGACCTTGTTCGTTGAAGTTGGAAATAAGAGTCTCCAGAGAGGAATTTGGGGCAGGTATGAACTGGTTTGCACCATCAAGGCTTGCTTTCATGGAGTCTCTCCTCCCTAACCAAACCTTCCATCTTGGGCCTCCTCTCTGATCAAATACACAACACTAGGTTAACTAGGATGGTATTCAGGTTGCCTCGCATCATACATTATTAGATCATTCATATATATATATATATATACACTATTTGAGAGATTTAAAAGTACCAAAGCGACAGCATCGCGAGCAGCCATGGCTAGAATATCAGCACAGGAGACAGTTAGGGGACAAGCCTCTTCCAAAATGTACTTAATCTCATCAATGACTTTGAATCCACGTACAGAATTGAGGTTAGGCCCTGCTTGCTTTTCACTAATGATGTCTCCATGGTTGTCCAAAAGAATTGATGCATCACATCCCTAACACCCCAAATCACATTCATCAATTAAACCCAAAAATTAATGAAAGGAAACCAAATATGATACTGAGAAAAGAGATCTAACCATAACAAAGCAATCATGAAAATGCAAGCGAAGGAGCGAGGCTGCCATTCGAGGATCTTTGAGCACTGCAATCTCAACATTTCTGCTAACAATCTCTTCTGCCAAGGGACATGTTTCTTTGTAGTACTCAAGATACAGAACTTCATTTTCAACACTAAATGTAATTCTAACCATATTTAAAACAAAAACCACTAATATGAAGGATGCTCTAATAATCTCCATTCAAGCAAATTGAAAAATTAAAAAATCGCTTGTAGAGTAAGGTGGCTCAAGTTGATAGATATTGAATGGCTATATCAATATATATATATGGGCACACGTTTTGACAGCTACGTTTTTCTTGTATCATTAATGCCTCTTCTGTGTTTTTCAAGCCAACTTATCCTTAAAGAAATTCCTTCGAGCTGTTTAATCAAAGTAGATACAACCAACACCTAATCTAACTGTTCTTTGTCTTTATTGTCATTTGTCACTACTAATCTTGCCACTGCTACAGTCTGAATGATCTGATTCGAAACCAAAAACAAACTTTCAACACATATATTATAATTTAAGCTCCTGTTGGTGTTATTAAAATAAATAAATTCATAGTCAAATTATGGTTCTGTCTAACTCTTGAACCTTTCTCATCAGTCTAAATTTTCAATGAACTTCTGGAAATGCCAATTTTAGTTTATAATATCACCAAAATTTGGCTCAAACTTCAAAAACTAAAGGGAAAAAAAAAGAAGAGAAAAGTTACAAGACATGCTGAAATTACTGCAAAATTTCTGTGGGCGGTAAGAGGAGTTTGTAGAGATATAAACTTAAAAGGTGACTATAATATACAGAAGACAAAAAGAAGAAAAGAATTTTTAGTTTCTATACTTCCAGCTCCACTAAAACGACAAGTTCTAAAGCTGTAGTTAACTCTATATCATAATAGTTTGACTCCCAATGCAAACTACTCAATATCCTACTGTCATCTCTTGAACACAAAGTAGCTTGCTCATTTCCTGTAATGCTATGTTATTGAATCCTCCTGTGGCATCTCGGAACATGTCCCCCAAAAATAAGACACCCTGCTTTCATCTCGTCGTGTTATTTGGTATCCTGCTTCTGTAATAATACATGTAATCAGACATTGAAAGAACAATTATTATTGTATATCATTGAATATCAAATCGAGATGAGTTTCATTTTTTTTTTTTTTTTTTTTATAATAACAACTTTGTTCAGATTCTTAGCACAGAGGGAACGGTCATCAAGACACTGGTATGCTTGGTAACTTGTTAATTGTTAAGTTTTATTACCTGTTTTTCTGCTAAAGCTCAAAGTCCTCATTTTCATTAAAGAATATGTCAGGATGAACAGCAGCAGTGCTAACATTGAGAACCCTTTGCAACTTCCGATGGTCCAAGACTTCAACTTCAAGTAAAAAAGTTGAACTGATGGGTCGATGATCAGAGAATCGTATTTCAGCTTGCTGGTAACAAAGTTGTTTTATGCCTTTTCCTAACCAGAGTATACGATCACACCTACCAAGCGAATTAATACACATTATAAGCAATCGAATAGTATGGCAGTTTATGAATAATCAGTGACATTGTGCCAGATTGCATACCATGCCGGAGATCTCTTTTTCTCTCCTTCTCTAGGGATCTCACCAACATATCTATCTGAGTCCATTTCATACTTATAGGTGGGAGGAAAGTCTATTACCCCTTCTTTCCATCCATCAAATACATGGCCACTACACAGTTCATTATGAAGCTGTGGAACAGAACTGAAGCCATTAAGTTTTGTTATTAAAAAAGTCTGTACACTAAGGTAAAACTAGATCTCTCTGATACTCACCTGATCATAGTTGATTAGTTTGTCCCAGCACTTTAAAGCAACAAGCTTTCGCACCTCGGCATCCAACAAATTTAGACGATAATTCAAATCCCCAAACCAAAATATCTGACTGTCAAGAGAATAGCCATTTACAAATTAATGTCTCATGTAGAATTCACTGAGAATATAGGTGACATTGATTGACATTAGCTGTTTGTTTGCTTCAAATTAATGCAAACTGCTCCACAAAAATTGGCAAACTGACTAGTTCTTGCGTACATGAAGTGTGAACAGAATAAATAAAAATTAGATGCTGAAATTTTACTTACTCATGAGATGGAATTGTTAGGGGCTGATCTGTATCAAGGGCTGATGAGAAATGGGTACGTCTTATAATTTCATACACATCGGAGTTACGTTTTTGCTCAGCTCCGACCTTATGACCTGAAGTCAGATGAGAACACACAAAGCACAGCCTGGACTGAAAAAGTGTCATGCTAACAGAAACCGATCCCTGCAAAAGCAAAACCCATTTAAGAAATCAATAATAATAATAAAGCATGCATGTTCAGTGTTTGATTAGTGCTAATGGTAAATATCATCCACTTTGCAGCCGAAATAATTCACTAGAAAAGTATTTGTGGTAGCTATGAACCGTAGTTTTGGTGTCAAAGACATCTGTAAAATGCCTAATCCGTTACTAGAATAGAAGAATAGTCAATACCTTGTTTCCCATGTAGCCCATAAGACCAATTCCAACGGGAGAGACTTCCAAATTGTTTATATGTCTCCTCAGCCTCTTTCGTACCCATATCGATATGTATATTCCAACCATCTGTTTGCTAACTATCCTTACGTACTTTGGACATGACGTTGCCCCATCATTGTCTTGTTGCTCCACTGGTACTTCTAAGAAAGTATCATCCTCCTCTTCAGGAAACTCATCAGATATCTCAGAGAAAGAATCAACAACCTCTAGCTGTGGTTCCTCATGCACGATTGACTCTAGGTTTCCGGAGCTAAAGTGTGATCTTTTCAATCTTCTTCCTGTTAACAACGCATGATGCGGACTACAAAGGATGGAGTTATCTGCCAGTGTAAAGCCAATTCTAGCTGAGCTGCTTAGTACTCTCCGCAATTTCGAATGTGAAGAGACAACTTGTGGGGTTGCATCGAACGAGTGTTCTGGCCAGTGTAACCTAGTGTCAAAATCGACTCCATATATTCTCTTCATATTTAAATTTTGTCCAATGTCAGAAACTTTCTTCAACTCTTTTTCTTCTAATTCATAGCCATTAGCAGTCTCCAGATCACACATAATTCCCAACGGCGTGGCATCTATTTCGTCTGCTAATACATCTGCGACCGAAGAAGTCCTTAACACAGGAGAAGGTGGGGCACTATAGCATTTGTGCTTGCTTTCAGATTCTGAAGTTTTGTTCAGAGTCCTTCGAATGATTGCCTCCCATTTAGGAATCGGTCTGTTATCCTCGGCTCCGAATACATTTCCGGCATTCAAAGGGACTACCTCTTGGAAGCTGTCCAAAGCAGATCTAGTATTAAAATATTGGATGAAAAAAAAAAAACAGAAGCATCTAAAAACAAAACCAATAGTCAAGTAACAACAAGCAGTTGAGAGAGAAAAATATAAATAAATTGCATATGCACATGGTGCTTACTCATCCACAGCAGGCAAAGATGTGGAAGATTAAACCTCAAATGGGATAAGGTCCAGCAGAGAAAGGAAATACTCACCCAATAATGTAAATATCTGCTAGCTCTTCGGTGCAAAGCCAATCATCAATCTTGAGATCCTCAAATGGAAGTCGTCCAGCAACATTCCAAGTGCATATTCTCAACCTATATATGCAACCACAATATGTTTCAATAAGAATTAATACACAACACCTTAAGGCGTTCAATTTAAGCATAAGCAATTTGCGGCCAACCTCACATCCTTTATATTGATGTATTGTGCACGCAGAGTTTCTGATTTCCCCCGCCTGTGTCTGAATCGATAACCCTTACTAGGTGAATCTGAACAATGAGACATCGAACCATACCAAACAACTTCAGTCAAACAAATTATTAGATAACAACAATTTACTTAAGACCTTAGTTAGGCTCATATTTTGATCTCTATAATACAGGGGTGTGGACATTGCATATATATTTTAACAGTTTTACATATAGGTCACATGCATGATTAAGAACCAAGGCCATCCAAGGGCGACATCAATAGAAATCAATGTTTACCGCATAGCAAAAAAAAGGCATGGCAGAAGGGAACAAGAAGAATCAACACAGATAAGTTTGAATATGCTCTTAAGCTGAAAGAAATATTGAAGAATTTTTATTTTAACAAGGCAAAGCACAGATGTAGAAAACAAATATTGCCTGAAATTCGGCTTCTGCAGTCAGATTGCTTTCCTGGTGTCCTATGGGTATGATTCTCATCATCGTTCAACCTCGAGTCTTTAATAGAGCAAGCTGGATGAAAATTGAAGAAAAACATCATCAAAAGAAGGAAAGTATAAGGAAAAGATAGATTGATCAATGTGACATGACATTACCATCATCTTCACTCTCGGTTTCGGTGTCGACCTCATCTTCACTAAAATCATACACTTTTGGCTTTATATTCAACCATTTCTTCATCACAATGGATGGCCAAAAGGCCTAAAATCAGAACAATTTGACCAAAGTTAAGCAATTCAATCATCATTTTTTACATTAATTCCAAATTTGGATAAAAGCAAAAACCAGTAAGCACCAAAGCATACCTCAGAACGCCTTCCCCTCCTAGTTTTCATAATCTTTTATCAAAAAAAGAAAAGAAAACTGAGAGTAGATATAAGCAGCTTCCAAAGAACAGGTTGTGGACCTTGAAAATGGAAGCAAGAACAGGAGGCTAAATTGTCTGATATTCACAGTTCTGTAAGATTAATATGTAGAGTTATAACAGACAATTACAACAAAGGACTAAAGTCGGCTTATTTGATGCCAAGCACAAGGAAGATTCATGCTAGGCACCAAACAGAGAAAAACATGTTTCACAGACATTTAAAACCTCAACTTGCAAAAAAAGATAAAAAGGAAAAAGAAAATTCTCTATGGTCCTCTTCTCCGACGTCCAAAATTCCTCTGCTAGAAAAATGGCAAAAGCATTTTTTATATATATTATAAAATATTCAATTATAACCAGAAAAACAGACCCAGAAAATCAAAAAGTCACTTTCAATAAAACATAACTACAGTCATAATTCAATTGATAATGCAACACGCTTTCATGTCAAGCAATTCACTGGCTATGTAAAGAAAAAAAATGTTATTTTTAACTCTAATGAAAACCCAACAAGATTTTTAACTCTAATGAAAACCCAACAAGATTAAAACTTTAACAAATGCAAACCCAAACAAAATAGCAAACTTCACCTTAAGGTGGTAAACAATAAGAACCCAGATCATCAAACTAACCACTTCAACTAACAAAAAAATTTTCCGACCACAAATAATAACTTAGAATGATGACACTGTAAAAGCATAGAAAAACACTGATTAAGACAAGAACCAATAAATTTGAGGGGGGGAAAAAAGACAAGAAATCATAAATGGGGAAGGGGGAAAAAAAACCGATGATCATACTATTCAGCAGCCAGGATTTGGTTATACCCCACCATTACAATAAATATAAAAAAATATGAAGCAATCCAAATAAACAAAAAGGAAAGTTGAGACTACTGGGGCACTTTAAAAATATATAAAAGTTTTTAAGTCAAATGGGTAATCAACATTCAACACAAAGTAAACCAACAACAGCTGTAGAGCCCCATTGGCTGGACGGTTTTCATGCAAAAACATATATTCTATAAATAGATTGTAAATACAATAAAATACTATGATAATAAAGTAAACCATATTTATTAATCATGAAAAAGAAAAGATAATAAGGTTAGATGTTTGAAAATTTGACGCATGAACTGTAACACAAAAGGGACCACATAAGCTGGATCATCCGCACTATATGTGAAGGTAAATAGCTTTCTGGATATCAACTGAAAAATCCACATCTGTTTTCTTTTACTTTTCTTTTGTCCATTAAAAGGAAAAAAAAAAAAAAACTTTATGGTTTTTCTTCTCTTTTTTTCCTTGGGGGGATAATTATGGGAATGCTGACTTTAAGGTTGTGGATTATGAGGAGATTTGGGAATTTGGGATTTAGCCATGTAAAAAGGAATAAGAATTAACTAAGCATAACGGCATTTCCTTTTTATCCTCTAGTTCTCCTATCTAAGTAGGAGACTGGTGAAGTTGTGAACATGCGTACGGCAAGTTGTACTTAAGGTTGTCTTTGAGACAAGAAGTATATAGGTTGAAATATTGAATGTAAACTCAACTATTGGGCTGTAGTACTACTGTTCTTTTTTGGTGTCTAAAACTTTAGGGGATTATAATGTTAAAAAGAAATTAGGTGATTACAACTTGTCTCCATTTTCAACTTGTATTTGTGGCTGGGCTTCCATTATTTTTTGTATTGAATCAGTCAAAGAGTCCATTTTTTTCTTACTTTGTATTTGATGCATTAAAAATTGCTATAATTTTGTGTATTATTAATAAATCATATGATATTATTTTATTAATAAATACATTTTTTAAATATTGGTGATGTATAATTTTATAAATCAATAATGTAAATTTATAATAAAAGAAAAATAGGTTTCACTGTCAAGGGAATCTATTATTATCCAAACAAGTGTACAAAATTGTTAATCCTATAATAGCTGGAAAACATGTCAAGCCAGCTCAGCTCCTAATAAAGAAAATCTAAGTTTCTTTCTTAAGAAATCAAAGACTATGGTCCATATGCATTGCCAAAAAAAAAAAAAAAGAGAAATTTAATTTACATTGGCAACTTTTTAAGTAATATATTGGTTAAGGTTTTGCAAAGGTAATGATTGGAATAAGACTATGCCTTTTTTTTTTTTTTTTTTTTTTCAGTTGTTTCCTTTTTCTCTCATAGATCGTTTGCCATATAGCACCCCGATTTTCTTAGTCCTTCATTTTTTTTTTAAAAAAAAATCTTAAATTAGTTTTTTTAAAAATATTTTTTATGTCTATTTTATGATTCATATTCAAGGTTTATGGTTACCCTTCAATAATGCACCTTACTACTACACCTAGCATTTGTTAATTAAATTAATATTTTTTAATTTAAGCGTATAACCAAATTTAACTTTTAACATCTACCTATTTTATTAATTTGACTATTAAACTTTAAAAAAATTTGAACTGTTGTTTTTCTACCTACAATATTGACGAAAGTTAAATTTTTAAACATGATAACACACATGTACTTCATGCTATTTTTAAAAAAAAATTGAATTTTATTTTTTGAATATTTTTATAATTTTAAAATTATTTGTTGATGTAACATATAAGACAAATATTTTAGCCTTAAATGCCAACATCACTAAAAATTAATATTTTAGTCATCATTTTATTAAGAACACAATTTGACTTTTTAAAAATTAATGATCAAATTGACAAAAAAAAGAGTAAAGATTAATTGATATCTAAATTTGACATTATACCTTTTATTTAAGCCTTATGCTATTTTTTGGCATAATGATAAATTTAATCCCCAACATTCATGACTCTGATTCTTTTTTCTTATCACTTTGGTCCTAATTTATTTAATCACTTAACCCTCAATCTTAAAAATTTAGTTAAATTGCTTTTGGGATGTAAAAGTTGATTGAACGACTAAAATTTTAACGACATTAACATGGTAACCCATGTAGCAATCTAAATGTACAGAAATTTCAAAAAAAAACATGAACTTATTTGAAAATTTAAAAAAAAAATGTCAACAATGGAACACATGTGAACTATCACACAGGCTGTCATGTTAGTGTTGTCAAAATTTTAACATTTCAATCAATTTTTTCTATTCAAAAGAAAGTAACTTGACTACAATTTAAAAGATAAAAGTCAAAATACTCCAAAAAAAAAAAATTAGGACTAAATTCATAAATATTAAAGCTAACTAATTATTTCTCTCTCTCTCTCTCTTTTTTTTTTTTTAAATTGAATAGGTCTTATTCTTAGATTTTAGTCTTGAAAACACTTGATTTTAACTAAAAATACAAATTCTTTTAGAGAAACCAAATACCTCAATTACAAACAATTCTTGAGATATCAATTTGGAAAGTTTATTTCGATCATTTTGTTAATTTTGATATATAAATAGTTTTAATAATATCTTAGAAATTTAGATAAATTCTTTTGTAATAAAAAATAGTGAAACATATCAAATTATAAAGTTTAGAAAAAGAAAAGAAAATATATTTTTGTGTATATGTCAAATGAGCAAAATTTAACTTAAAAGGGTCTTACAACACCTAAACTTTTTGAAAAATTAATTAAGTTGATATATATTTTACATAATTAAACTTTTGAATGTTAAAATTATAATTAGTTAAGTTTTTTATCGTTAAAGTTAACGATCAACTATTATAGAGTAACCACATTTTTTTTTTTTGAGGGGTTATTTAGCCACGTGACATGATAGGATTGTATAATGTATGGAAACTGGTATTTTACCTTTAAAATTTATAAAAAATTATAAAAATCATAATTTTTAGTAAAATTATAAAAATATTTTAAAAATCATAAAAAACATTAATGTGCAAAATTATAAAATTATTATAAAATATATATAAATTATGAAAAATAAAAATGTAAAATTATGAAAAAAATGTTTAAGATATAGAAAATTAATTAAAATATTATAAAAATAAAAATACAAAAAATGTCCTATTAAAATTATTCAAAAAAGAATATAAAATATTGAAAAAAATAAAAATATAAAAATATTTACAATTTTATATATATGCTCACTGTCACTTGCCTTCTCAACCTCTTATCTCCTTTTAGTTTACATCTTAAAACACTCCCTTGTCATCGATAATGGACGAAGAGGATGTAAGCTTTTGGGAGGTCTGTGGTAAACGAGCACAGCAGATAACTTCAAGGATCAAATAAATATTTTATAATTTTTAGTAGTTGTTGTAGTATTAACGAGGTTAGTATGCAAATGAAAAGAAAAATAGTGTTTTAATATTTTTAATATATTTTTATTTTATTTTATAGTTTTATGCTTCATATAATTTTTTATAATTTTAATATTTAAAAATCATATATTTTATATTTTTATAATGCAATATTTTTCAATTTTAATTATTTTTATAATTTATATAAAAATTTGTCATTTATAATAATTTTATAAATTTCTATATTTGTCATCAAATGACAAATCACACTTAAAAAAAGGAAAATAGATACCTCAAAAAGAAAAGGAAAAAAAGTTGGTCCCCAAGGAAGAAATGTGTAGAAACAGGCCAACTTCGAAGTATATTTGCAAAGCTTTCTCTTTTCTTTTTCCCCCTTAAAAAGTCCAGCAATGCCTTGCCTTTAGTCGATGTCATTTGGCAAAAACACAGCATAGATCGATCTTATTTTCATCCCTTCTTTTACGCAAGCTTAAGCCTTACTTTATCTTTTCTCCATGGTGTCCACAAATCAAAAAATGCCATTGAAATCTCAAAAAGAAAAAGATAAAAGGATAAGAATGAAATGACATGGAAATGGAATTAGCGCTAACTATTCTATGTACATGCTTTCATCAAAATCCACTGTTGTAAAGTTTCTCTATCACTCGACACAAAGTATATATATCTTTACAGCCTTCACTTGGAAGCAGCATCCGTGTACACTTTATTGGCTTTATACCCTCAAGTTCATATCTCATGACATGACAGTTCAATGTTTAAGCAACTGGCAAAGACAAGTCTGATGTTGCCAATTTGGATGTTATGAATTACTTAGTAATCAGACACAGATTCTCAACTGTGAAAAGAGATGAAAGAACCTTAGAACGTGAAGAGATAACTTTTAAGTGTAAAGAAGAACTGTTAAAAAGGTGTATATGTCGAATGCATCTAGAGGTGTGCATGGGTTGGGCCGGGCTGGGTTCGGGTTGGGCCCAAAAAATTTTTCGGTCCAATTGATAGGCTCGAGCCTGGTCCGGCCCAAATATGGGCTTGAAAATTTGTCCAGGCTCGGCCCGCTTTAAAATTGATAGGCCCGAGCCCGGCCCAAGCTCAGCCCGACTAGTATAAATTTTTTTATTTTATTAAAATAAAATATAATAAATTCAATACATTTTAAAAATAAAATAAATATTAAAACAAAAATAAATAAAAATATAATAAATCAAATACATTTAAAAATATAATAAATCAAATACAAATAAAAAACATTTAAAAATAAATCAAATACAATTAAAATATAACAAATAAAAATATTTTGGGCCGGGCCGGGCTAGGGCCAAAAAATAATACCCGAGGCCCGGCCCATTTTCTAAACGGGCTTTGTTTTTTGGCCCAAGCCCATTTTTCGGGCCTATATTTTGTCCAAACCCTCTCACATTTCAGGCGGGCCTTTGGGCCCAGCCGAGCCACCCGGCCCATGCACACCTCTAAATGCATCTACGGAATATTTCAATTTTATTTAGCTATGTGTCTGCTGTTTGCTTGGCTAAGAGGTTTTGAGCACATCTTTGTATTGCATGGTCTGATATTCTTAAATTATAATTTTTTTTCCGGAGCAAATTCAATAACGCTGAAAATTCCATAGTAAGAACGATGTTTTGAAGAATCTGATTAAAGCGGTAGTCAAATCCATCATGTGGGTCGGAAAACTGACATTTGTACGGCTTGAATATGGCCTTTTCTATAATGCGAGCTAACATATCCTCTAAACTTCTATATATCAACTTTCCTCTCATATTTATATAGTATTAAATGTTCATTTTACTGAACAAAATAATTAATATCGAGTAATGAACAACTTTAATAAGATTTGATTAGTGTAACCATAGTTGAATTAGTGATTAATGTTAGGCGAAAATGATTTAGAAATATATAAAAATAAAATTACATAACATATACTAAAAATGAAGTAAAACATCATTCTAATCTCTTTCAATTTTTATTTTGAATAAATTATTTTTTAAATCAAAGCAAATTTAATTCATAATAATTTCAAAAGTGAAAATTATAATTAATTATAAAATTAATATTTTCTATCAATTGTACGTAATTTTGATAAATATAATAATAAATTAAACCTTCAATATTTACATATTTTATCATTTGGTCTTGATTCTTAAAAATCTAAAATTGTATAAAAATTTAAAACATCTAAAACACTCCAAAAGAATAGATAAAAATACTTCAGCTTCAAATATATATATAGAAAATGTATAAACCTTGAGAATTAATTTTGTTATTATATCAATCAAATTATGCAAAATTGATCAAAAACATTAATGTTTTGGTTAATTGTTCTTAGATGCTCACTTTCCAAATTTGAAAAATATTAAATTATCCCGAATTTTTTAGTAAGGTCAATTTGCTCAATATGAAAATTGATAGGGACTAAAAATATATTTTTACCTACTACAACTCTCCTCTTACCTCGCCTCAAAAATACAAACTTTATATCTTTCAAATTGTGTCAAGCATCACCAAGTGAAAGCTCGTAAATGACTCTAATTTAATTTCTTTTAATTTTTATTTTTAATTGTGTACTTAAGCTTTTTATTAAGTGTTATCAGAAAATTTTATCAAAATAGAATAATGTGATAATAAAATAATATTAAACTTTAAAATGAGCATAAGAAAGAGGAAAATAGATTATTTGATATTTAATTTTCGTGCATCATTGATGCAATATAGCCTTTAGGAGTTTTTAACAATGATATTGGTTGACTGTATTTTAACATCAAAGAGATCAAAAATGACGGAATTAAAATGTAATTATTAACAATTGATTAACGTGACATATCTCTTTCATATCGCAACATTGTTAGTTTGTTTCTTTCCTCCATTGATTTTTGTGTAAGAGTTTATAGTATTTTTAATCATGTTATGTGTTTTTATGTACGTATTAACTGTGATTTATGGGGGCTATTATGAAAAAGTTAGAGTATGTTGGGAAATGGGTTACACGTCACAGTCGCACAAGAGCCTTGTTTAAATTATACACCAAAAGCGCCCAAAAACGTCAGCATCCAAACACTTGAAAAAAAAAACCCAGAAAATTAGAAAAGGAGTTCACCTGATTCACGTCCCCCCAAATGGACAACTCTTTCAAGATCAAAATATAGTATTATTTTCACCAATTTTCCATCTACTTATCAAGACACATATTTTTACCATAAAATTGTTGTTAATCTAATAAAAGCATAGCGATTAGTTAATTATTTGAGAAGGTTGTATCACACTAATTTGTTAAATATAAATTTTATTTAGTCCATGAATAGTATTGCCATAAATCGATTAAAAGATCAAAACTAGAGGCAAATTACCAAAATCTCCCCCTCTTTTTAAATTTTTTTCTTTGGATCCGTTGATGTTTCAAGTCATGGACCACCACAAAGCAAAAGGTACAAAAATTTTGATAAGTAGTTGTAATTAGTCATTTTCTTGTACGATTACCCACCATCACTGCATATACAACTCAGAACCCTTCAATTTTAATTTTAAAAGCAGACAAACTTTCCCATCAATATCCTGATTATTCGAGGAATTGTCACGGGAATGAGCGGATCAAGAATAAAGCTTTCGTTGTGTGTCATTCATCGACGTTTAACAATCACTCAATTAGCAAATCATACAAAGACCAAAATGGAAAGTTATACTCAAGTGAGTAAAATTTGATTTAATTCAAAAAAGTTGAATTTCAAGTTATTTAAATTATTTAAGTTTGATAAATCGTAAAAGTAACATATTTTAATCCCACATTTAGCATACTTTTGAATGATTTATTTCCTGAATTGTGTAAAAAGGTGCACTTAATCCTTTCTTTTCATGTTTTATACTCAAGAAAGCACCTAGGGACGAAAAGAACGAGAAACGGGCTCAAAATGGACCAAGTTGGGCCAAAGAAGAAATTGACACGGCCTGGGCCCAAGACCACACGGTCGTGCCTCATTAAATTACTAGAACACGGCCTGCACCCCAAAAAACACGGGCGTGTCTCTTCAGTAGACTCGACCACGGCCTGAAATCGATTCACACGGGCGTATGCTATGGGCGTGTCCCTGCCACGGCCAAGAGAAGTTCTACTCAGAATAGGGTACTTAGAGGCAAAGAAACACATTCCAAAGCCTATTCAAATACCCGAGTAGGAATTATACTTGAATTAGAATACTTAGGGGCCAAATAAAGCATTCCAAGAGCTTATATAAACACCCTAAGCATAACCTTAAGGGGGAGCTAGCGGAGATTGGCCAAGGAGTCGAGCCAAAAAGGTCAGATTTGCGGGAATCACTCGAAGATAGCCAGTTGATCCATCTCAAGAAGCCGGAATTATACTCAAGACGACGGATCTTTCATTTAATTCCTTCATGGAGTTTTAGGGATTTCTTATGTTTTATTTTATCTTTTCTTCTGAGATGTTTTCTTCTATTATTATGAACTAAACCCTTCAGATACTTGAAGGGGATGAAACCTAAGACGAATCTTGTTATTGTTTTCTGAACTATATGATAAATACTTGATTTGTTCTTAATTATGTGAGCTTAATTCTTGTGTTAATATTTTTGGGATATTGATTCAAGTTGAATGTGCTTAGGTGGTGGAGCAAAAGTTCCTGCCTAAGAGTAGATCTAGCATAATTAAGCGGAGTTGATCGCGCGCCTAGAGATAAGGTGACGATATTTTGCCCGATTAGGGTGAAACCTAATATGGGAGTCCATAGATCGAGTTAATGCGATTCTAGGGGTTTTAATTAGAAAGAGATTTCAATTAATCAACCTAGGGTTAGACGTTATTCGCCTCGAGAGAGGGTTTAATATAAATTAGGGAATCATACGGATCAAGTCAAGTGAATAAATCATCTGGTTCAGTGTTAGATAACAAGTGAAGTCTAGGTGGATTCTTCCTAAGGGTATTGTCTTAATCAACTGAGTTTTCCCAACAGTATTTCCCCAATTCATTCTTTTTGTCTTTGCGTTTTTAGCTTAGTAGTTGGTTAGTTTTAGATTAAACAACCAATCACTTAATATTTAGGCTAAATAATAGAAAGAATGTTAGTATTAGTACTTTTAGTTCCTTTGGGTTCGACAATCTGGTCTTGCCTAAGCTATACTAATGTTGGATAGGTGCACTTGCCTTAAGTCGTTGTTAGAGTTTGTTTTCAGGTTCGATCATTCTCTTTATAAATTTTAAAACTTGACAAAACAACGATCAAGTTTTTGGCGCTTACCAGGGAACTAAAATATTAAGAAAACTTAATTTTTATTACTTTAGCCATTATTTTTATTTTTCGCAATTTATTTTTATTTTAGTTTTAACCTTGCTAATTTTCTTTCTTTCTTTTCCAACACAGGTACCTCTAGTTTATGACTAGAAGGAACCCGAAAGGACTACTAGTATACGACAGTGATATTGAAGCTACCACTCATAGGAATCGCAGAGAAATTAGGCGAGCCCTAAATTACAGAGAAGAAGAACAACAAGGCGGATCCAATCCTACTGAAAGGATGGACGGGAATAATCCACCACCACAAGATGTGGCAGAAAACAATGCTCCACGTACTATGTATGATTATGCTAAACCTCATTTAACAAGAGTAGAATCGAGTATTGTTAGGCCTGCTTAGGTGCTAATAATTTTAAATTAAAGCCTAACACTATACAAATGATTCAACAATTTATTCAATTTGATGGTTTGCAGGACGAAGACCCAAATACTCATATAGCTAATTTTTTAGAGTTCTGTGATACCTTCAAAATAAATGGCATTTCTGATGATGCCATACGTCTTCGGTTATTACCCTTTTCATTAAGGAATAAAGCCAAACAGTGGTTAAACTCGTTACCACGAGGGTCAATCACTACATGGGATCAAATAACCGAAAAATTTTTATTAAAATATTTCCCACCGGCCAAAACGGACAAATTACGGAATGATATCTCTTCTTTTGTACAAATAGATTTAGAGACATTATACGACGCATGGGAGAGATACAAGGATCACTTGAGAAGGTGTCCTCACCATGGTTTACCCTTATGGCTCCAAGTCCAAACTTTCTATAACGGTGTAAACCCCTCAATGAGGCAACTAATTGATTCAGTCGCCGGTGGAACCCTGAACAACAGAACTCTTGAAGCAGCCTACGAGTTTATTGAAGAGATATCACTGAATAACTATCAGTGGCAGGTTACAAGGACAAAACCAACAAAATCAGCCAAGTTTTCAACCTTGACGCAGTAACCATGCTATCAACATAGTTAGAGATGATGAATAAAAAGCTTGATAGTTTGTGTTCTTTGCAGGTACATCCAGTGATGAAATGCGATGCAAGTGGAACTGTGGCAAATCCTGAGTACCTACCCTACCAACTGGGCACAGAAAGCGAACAGATGAACTATATAGGTAATAATTTCAGATCTAATAATAACCCTTATAGTAATACTTATAATCCAGGTTGAAGGAACCACCCAAATTTTTCGTGGGGAGGTCAAGGAAATCAAGGAAATCAGAGACAACAACCTCCTCCAAATTTCTAAAATTCAGCCCTATCCACAAGAAAAGAAGCCAAACCTTGGAGAGATGCTGACAAAATTCATGGCAGCCATAGAAAACCGTCTCCAAGACACTGAGGCAACAATTAAAAACCAAAAAACATCGATGGAAGGGATCAAAAACCAAGTTGGGGAACTTACTAAGTCAGTCAGCGAAGTTACAAAGTCAGTTGGACAACTTGCAAAGTTAATGTCCGAACGACCACAAGGGTATCTACCAAGCAACATTGAGATTAATCCAAAAGAGCAAATCCAAGCCATAACAGCTCAGGAAAATGTAAGGTTAGATGAACTCAATTCAATACAAAAAAGTGAGGTAGAAGAAGGTAAAATTGAGGTAGCCCAAGAAAAGCCAAAATTGGTAATCATAGAGTACCAACCTCGCATACATTATCCTGAAGCGTTAAAGAGAGACGATACAGAGGAACAGTTCGATAAGTTTCTTAAACTTTTAAAGAAATTACATATTAACTTACCGCTTCTTGAAGCTCTGTCGCAGATGCTAGATTCGAGAAAATTTTTAAAACAACTCTTGACGAACAAGCGTAAGTTAGACGAGGAGTCGCATGTGAGCTAAACGCAATGTGCTCAGCAATTCTACAAAATAGACTACCACGGAAGCTAAAAGATCCAAGGAGTCTTACAATTCCATGTTTAATTGGTAGACTAACTGTTGATAATGCCTTAGTTGATTTAGGGGCAAGTATAAATACCATGCCTTATAAAATGTTTAAACAACTAGGTTTAGGGAAACCCAAACAAACTAGGATGAGTATTCAATTAGGTGATAAAACTGTCAGAATTCCTAGGGGTATTATCGAAGATGTTCTCGTAAAAGTTGATAAATTCATTTTCCCAGTAGATTTTGTTGTCTTAGACATGGATGAGGATAATTCGATTCCTTTAATTTTAGAAAGACCCTTTTTAGCAATTGTCAAGACTAAAATTGATGTTGGCACAGGAGAACTCATTCTTCGTGTAGGTGACGAATCGATTAGTCTACAAGCTCTTGACTCGACCAAGGCATCAATTGATGAAGGTGAGAAAGTAAAATCCGTCGATGACCAATTTGTTCACATTTCACCATAGGATCCACCACAAAGCCGTAGACTTGAGCGGATTATAGACCTCGTGCAAATAAATAAAAACTATATAAGGAACGAAGCCTTAAGGTCGATGAACCAGACGAGTGGAAAACACAATTTAAAGAAGAATCGAAACCACACGAAGTAAAATCGAATGAGCCCTAAAAGAGCTCGTAGGAACATCAAATCACTTCAAAATAGGAGATAAGGTATGGATGAACAAAGCAGATCCTCGAATCATCCCATCATACCCAAATACAACAGAAGAAATCCCTCTTGAGGTACGCAATATCATCCCATATGGAACAGTCGAGGTAAGCAATCCAATATTCAACACTTTTAAGGTAAACGCTTCTCGACTTAAACTTTATCATGAAAATAAAATCGACAGCATGAGGGAAGATGTTCAAACCTTCAAACCACCATGATTATACAAACAAAGGAAAAGTCCAACTTAAGACTTTAAACGAGCGCTTCTCGGGAGGCAACCCGAGTACTAACCTTAAGTACTTTACATTTTTTATGTTCTTTTATTTTATTTTCTTTTCTTCTATCTAAATGCCTAGTTGTAAACTAACCAAAAGCACAGATTCCCAGGTGACACGGCCTTACACACGGCCATGGCCGTGGCCATGTAAAAGTACAAAATCTCTGTATTGATAATGGCAAAAGAGGTACAAGTCGGAGGGAATCAAATCTTCGAGTCACGGACTCCAACCACCACCCCACGCACCGACAGAACACCATGGTCGTGCGATGCGACTGTGGTCGACACTGACTTCTCAGAAATAGGCGTGGTAGCTTGAAAAATGGGCGTGAAGAAACAACAAGCCTCACAACACGGTCGTGCAAAGCGGCCGTGTGAATCGACACACCTATAATCCACAGGCGTGGGGAGGTGTCAGAATTCAAAACTCTATTTAAATCCCCCCACCCCTCCCTCTTTTCACCCCCTTCTCATTACCCTTCATCCCCACCATTCTTCTCCTAACAAAGCCCCTGCTCTACCATAACGATGTCAAAGAAGCGGAAGGATTCAAACACAATTTCCCTGTGGGAGACCGATCTACATAAGTTTATGCCGACCGCTTCAACCCTCCAACACACTAAAGGTTTTTGAGACATTTTCGGTTCTATTTTTCTTTTCTCTTTTGCTTCAATTTCCTTATCTTTACTTCTCTTTTACTTAATTTAATTTATTTTATTCTAGTTTCTTGGTTTTAGGTTCTTCAGGCTGCTAGGAAATCACACCGGAACCACGACCACCTGCTCAACACAGCCTTAGGAATCACACCTACCTCGCGAACCATCCGACAATAAGGACTTAACAGTCCATTCATCTTTTACTTTCAATTTAGTTTATTTTCCATTTTCTTTCCCATCTTCTTTCTTATCTTCATATATATAATTAGTTTATTTTGAATTTTTCTTATTAGTTCATGGCTAATCCATCACGATTTTCCTAATTTCTTCATCTAGCACAGTGACTATTGGCATCCACCACACCACCACCGCCTCCTCCTCCAAATCGGACCGGGAATAGTGATCCCAGAAAAAAATTTAGGAAGTGTCACTTCTCCCCTTCTCTTTTGATATCAGTATCACATAATTATTTATCTATCTTTGTATATTGAGGACAATGTACATCTTAAGTATGGGGGTAAAAGTGCCTAACTTTTTGCATTATTCTCAAATCCCTGAATCATATATAGTTCTTAAGTAATTTCCTCATATTACTAATTAGGATGAAATTTCTGATGATTTATGATTCCTATTAATATGTTTTAGATTAAGTCATAGTTAATTGTGCATTGATGATTTAAATTTTAAGATACTAGAGAATCAAGCATGATAAGTCTATTTTTCAAGAATAAAAAATTTTTTTAGGTTGTTGAAATAAATTTGAATATTACTTTAAAGTTTGAAATTTACAAGGTTGACATAAAAAACACCCATAATTTTTGTGAGATTTTGAGCCTTACAGAGCATACATTCTTTTCCATGCTCACTTTATTGATTATGAGTGTGTCAACACTGAATTGTTATTCTAGAACTTGCCTCGATTATACATGTCAAGACCACATTTTTTATTTGATATACTGAGATGATAAAGGCACCTAGGTTTTAACCCATTCACTCCACTAAAAACCTACATTCACAATTAACCCTTAGTGAACCATTTGATCCTAATAACCCTTTTTATTGATTTACCCACTAATATTAACCCAAAACCCCACTCGTATTTGTTATCACCATTCCTTTGACTACCCTTCTATCGAGAATTAATTTGATCAGTTGCCTAATTACTTTATTTCAGTTGATAAAGTTCTTTCTTATATTATGTATTTATTTGATTTGTTCTTAAAAAAATGAAATATATTCATTATTAGTTCTATGTTCTAAGAGCTTGTACGTTTAAATTCAATATCTTGAAGAAGAAGCTCGTATTATTAGTATTTTAAATTATCATGTGATATAATTATTCAAATTATTAGTTCAATTCTTTTTCTAAAGTTAGGTAATTTGTCAATTCAATCTTGATTTTAACCTTTCAATTCAACCTTTATCCACACCTTTAACCTAAGCCCTGTTACAACCCTGTTAAAAACCTTTTGATTTGTGTATCATCTCATATTACAGTGGTGGAGATTTGATTTTCAAGCAAGCCTATGTGATTAACTTTTTAGGTTCGACTTATGAGTGCTTTTTCCTAAACCTTAAACACTTCGAGTGCTTTGAGTGAATCTTTAGTGACGATGTCAATCCTTGTCAGTTTTGAATTAAAGGTAATTATTTAGATAAGGGGAAACACCTATGTTTTCGTGCTACAAATATATGACTTAGAATTGTTTGAATCTTTAGGAGTCTTTGAGTTAAATTATCCATGTATGAATTATCTATGAATTATGATGAGACATTGTTGATGAGGATTATGAATTGTGGAAAGTTTGTTTTAATTGTAAGTTGAGAATTTTACTTGAGGACAAGCAAAAGCTTAAGTGTGAGGGTATTTGATAAACCATAAAAGTAACATATTTTAATCCTACATTTAGCATACTTTTGGATGATTTATTCCCTGAATTATGTACAAAAGGTGCTCTTAATCCTTTCTTTTCATGTTTTATACTCAGGAAAGCACCTAGGGACGAAAAGAACGAGAAATAGGCTCAAAATGGACCAAGTTGGGCCAAAGAAGAAATCGACACAGCCTGGGCCCAAGACCACACAGCCGTGCCTCATTAAATTACTAGAACATGACCTGAACCCCAAAACACATGGGCGTGTCTCTTCAGCAGACTCGACCACGCCTGAAATTGATTCACACGGGCGTGTGCCATAGGCGTGTCCCTGCCACGGCCAAGAGAAGTTCTACTCGGAATAGGGTACTTAGAGGCAAAGAAACATATTTCAAAGCCTATTCAAACACCCGAGTAGGAATTATACTTGAATTAGGATACTTAGGGGCCAAATAAAGCATTCCAAGAGCTTATATAAACACCCTAAGCATAACCTTAAGGGGAAGCTAGCGGAGCTAGGCCAAGAAGCCGAGCCAGAAAGGTCAGATTTGTAGGAATCACTCGAAGATAGCCAGTTGATCCATCTCAAGAAGCTGAAATTATACTCAAGACGGCGAATCTCTCTTTCAATTCTTTGAGGGAGTTTTAAGGATTTCTTATGTTTTGTTTTATCTTTTCTTCTGAGATATTTTCTTCTATGATTATGAACTAAACCCTTCAGATACCTGAAGGGGATGAAACCTAAGACGAATCTTGTTATTGTTTTCTAAACTATATGATAAATACTTGATTTGTTCTTAATTATATGAGCTTAATTCTTGTGTTAATATTTTCGGGATATTGATTCAAGTTGAATGTGCTTAGGTGGTGGAGCAAAAGTCCCTACCTAAGAGTAGATCTAGCATAATTAAGCGGAGTTGATCGCGCGCCTAGAGATAGGGTGACGAGATTTTGCCGGATTAGGGTGAAACCTAATATGGGAGTCCATAGATCGAGTTAATGGGATTCTAGGGGTTTTAATTAGAAAGAGATTTCAATTAATCAACCTAGGGTTAGACGTTATTTGCCTCGAGAGAGGGTTTAATATAAATTAGGGAATCCTACGGATCAAGTCAAGTGAATAAATTGTCTGGTTCAGTGTTAGATAACAAGTGAAGTCTAGGTGGATTCTTCCTAAAGGTATCGTCTTAATCAATTGAGTTTTCCCAACAGTATTTCCCCAATTTATTCTTTTTGTCTTTGCGTCTTTAGCTTAGTAGTTAGTCAGTTTTAGATTAAACAACCAATCACTTAATATTTAGGCTAAATAATAGAAAGAAGGTTAGTATTAGTACTTTTAGTTCCTTTGGGTTCGACAATCCGGTCTTGCCTAAGCTATACTACTGTTCGATAGGTGCACTTGCCTTAAGTCGTTGTCAGAGTTAGTTTCCAGGTTCGATCATTCTTTTTATAAATTTTAAAACTCGACAAAACAATGATCAAAGTCAAATCAAAAAAATAATTCAAGTTTTAAGTTCGAATCGAGTTTAATTTTATAATTCGAATAATTTAAATAATAGATTTGTATAAATACTTTGTTGATCCTTGTCAAGTTTAAAAATAAATAAATTGGTGTCTCTCAACAAAAATTACAAAATAATTCAAAATAATTTTCAAAAATTTAAAATACTTTTAAAATTCAAAATATTTATAAAAATTTCAAATTTTATATTTTTAAAAATTATAAAAATTTAAATAAATATTCTAAAAATATATAAAAAATTAAAAATTAAAATTGTCTAGAATAATAATTTTGGGAACCTGAATAAGAATTAATGATTCAAGTTTATTATACTAAGTATTTTTTATTTTGTTTTGAAAAAGTTTTCAAATATATATTGTTTTAAATTTATATGCTCTAACATGGAATTAATTATATATATATATATATTGTACCAATAATTTAATTTGATAGGTTTAATTTTTCAATTTAACTCGAATAATTTTGATTCGACTCGACTTGAAATTCATCCCGCTCGACTCGATTCTAAAAAAATTTAAATCGAGCTAATATGATAAAATAGAACTCATTTAACTCGATTAACTCGAAATTTTTACTCGATTCGATTGAACGCTCACTTTTATGCATTACACGTAATCCTTTATCGTTAACTTTCATCACTACCAACTACTCTGGATATACATTTTGCCGCGGGGGGAGGGGGGGTCATCATTGATTTGTTTTGTTGTGTTGTGTTGTGTTTATGAAATGGGGAATTTGAGGGTTTGGACCACATTGGAGAGTGGACGAGGGTTTACATTGGGGGCGTTTAAATGAAAGCTGCGATGCGGACGCTATAAAAAAGAACAGTGAAAATGACTTCCACTTAACAATGCTACTAAATTACTTACAGTGAAAATGACTTCCACTTAACAATGCTACTAAATTACTTACTATCTTTTATTTAACCAACTACCGTGTTCATGCGTTGGGAAATCAATTTCGAGGGAATAGAAGATGATGCTACGTTTGTTGACTTCTATCTTGGGGGCGCTCTCCTTTCAACTTCCTTTTACCATCGGTTCAGACTTCAACTTCACACCCATAGGTTGAAACCTACAAGGCTATACCACGAGTTTGAAAAATAGTTGGTATTATTCAAAGAGAAAAAACATGGTTTATGTAAATTGATAATAAAAAAATACAACATTCTAGTCTTACCATAATTGTCATGTATATAATTATATTCCGACCATTCATTTATTTATATTTTGTATTGATTTAATTTAAATTTATTAACTTTTTTCCCTTTAGTTCTTTACATATGCAATTCCTAACTCTTTTTTTTTTTTTGTAAAATACTATGGAGCTTGTGGACGTCCATTATAAGCTTACTTTCTTTATCATTTTATGGCGTATTACCCTTTTACTGCATGGGAAAGAAGAGATAAGTGAAAAGTCACAGTTGTATTTGCCTCCTCACTATATCTAATTGATGGATAGCTACGACCCTCCTTGATGGCTGCAAAAGAATTTATAAGCCTAAACACTTAAGCTCAGCTGCAACTTATTGTGAACCCCAACTGTAGCAGTCCAAATTTTACACACAAAAATGGTTTAAGCATTTGGAAAATGCTTGATCTCTAAAAAAGATCAAATGGAGTGGGAATACATATAAAGTAACTGAATTTGTGTATCCTACACAAGATCAACCAAAAGAAAAAGAAAAACCTTAAGTTATTTCATGCTATCTTTTAGGAAGCCAACCAAATC